>CM053166.1:110976434-112226434 GCA_028571685.1 Heterohyrax brucei | reverse complement strand
ATATGAATAGCTTCCTTTTAACTGCTTTCCATCTGCTCTGGGAATTTGCATAATTGGCTTTTTCCCTCACCTTCTTCACCACCTCAATCAGCATCTCAGAGATATATCCTCATCACCCTTCACACTCAGTAGTGTCAATTAGATTTTTTTTTAAAAAAAAGGTCTGTGATTTCCCTGTAATACATGCTTTCTAAGTCATCTCTAGGATTCACACTGACACAACTGAGCAGAATAATTATAAAAGGTCTGACAATTAAGTTCACAAACTTAATTGTTCTACGTGCAATATACCTCATTGCTCAATATCACTACCTTCACCTTCAAAGTACTCCCCTGGGATGCTATACACCAATGCCAACACCTAGGCTACCCTGCAAAGTAGTTTTGGAATTTTTTCTGGAATGGCCACTGCACACAGTGGTATGGTGGCAAGTTTGTCAACTTAATTGTATAGTTGTCTGTGAGGCAGTTTTTAGCCAGTATACAAATAAATATTGGAACACCTTCCATACTCACTTGATCTGGCCCCCAATGACTTTTTTTTTTAATCTGAGGATAAAGAAAATCTTGAAAGGGAGGCATTTTGATGACATTCAGGACATCAACAGTAATACAACAACAGTTCTGATGGCCATTCCAGAAAGAGTTCCAAAATTGCTTTGAAAGGTGGATCAGGCACTGGCATGGGTGCATAGCTTCCCAAGGGGAGTACTCTGAAGGCGACCATAGTGATATTCAGCAATGAGGTATGCAGCACTTTTTCTAGGATGAGTTCGTGAATTTATTGGCAGCTTATATATTTTATCATTTGACATGGCCAATTTATTGGACTATTTAGCAGTAAACAGTATCAGTCCTGGCTCTACATCTTATTGGCTGTAAATTATTTTGTTTAAAGTCCATTGTTCTGTTTCTAGTGAACTCTATGAAACTGAAAACTTATGAGGTCTAGCATAAATAAGACTGTACCTGCAAATATTCAGAAGAATCAGTCTCCCACTTCTCTAGAAGCCTCATTCCATCTTTCTAAAACTTCTTGGGAAGCTGTGTCATAATTATAACTTATAGCTGCTCTTACCAAAGCAGTTTTCCTAAGAAGCTCTGCTTTGAACCTGCATTCAAAGGCTTTTGCCAAAATGTAGACCTGCCACTTGTGAGAAGGGATAAAAGTCATCTAACTACATTATAATGTCTCACTATCACCAAGTGCTTTCTTCTCTCAGTTATGCTTTGAAGAAAAGTCCTTGATTGTAGTTCTGTGTTTCCTAATAATGCATCGCTTCTTAAATTTGCTAACCCTCCTTAAACAGAACCTCTTTAGAGTGCTGGTAGAAGGCAGGTCAGACTAAAAAGGATGTTATCTGCAACATGAAGGAAGTTACATGGTCTTTTATCATTTCTTTAAGGTTTTTAAGCATTTTGGAGACATTTTAACAAGGATTTGGCTAAGTCACAACAATAACGATACAGACTTAATTTTTTACAAAAACTCTCTACTAACTACACATTATTTAGAAGCTATAAAACATTAAGCTCTTACCTAAGCCATGTCTATGTGTTGACATGGGTGGCATTAGACACCAGACTTTACCAACTGGATTAAAACATTCTACAGTATTCAGTGTTTTTAAGCCATCTCTTCCTCCCACAACATAGAGCTTATTATCAATAACTGAAACACCAAACTGAAGTCTACGGCCATTCATGGTGCCAATATGTAGCCAGCTGTTGGTCCTGAGGTCGTACTTTTCAATTGTAGTGGTACCTGTTAAGGGACATTGGACAATGGTAAAAACCACACTTACTATTAAAGATTTGAATCGGCATTATTTGCATTACACTTGTGTACCCACAACATACATCATATAATCAACAAGCCCAACTTAAACTAAAGCAGCCCAGATGATTCTCCAACCTCTGAAACAAGGCCAAGGGTAATGTGTCACCACTACTGGAACCACACAAAACAGCCAGAATAAAATAATTTATTTTATGTGGTTTATACTCTCATAAAGCCTTCTTTGGCTAGACTACGCCCCTGGAAGTACTAAAAACCAAAGGCAAACCCAGTGCCGTCAAGTCAATTCTGACTCATAGCAATCCTACAAGACAGAGTAGAAGTGATACACAAAGTTTCCAAGGAGAGCCTGGTGGATTTGAACTGCCCACCTTTTGGTTATCAGCCCTAGCACTTAATAACTATGCCACCAGGTAGAACTAAGGCACATTTTAAACAGTATTATTTTACAACAATGTACTGGAATCTATTAAGAGCTGAGGTTGCTAACCAAAAGGTTGGTAGTTCAAATTCACCAGCCACTCCTTGGAAACCATATGGAGAAGTTCTACACCATCCTATAGGGTCACTATGAGTTGGAATTCACTTGACAGCAACATGTTTTTATTATTATTGAATGCTTATGCTTCTATTATAGTTTTAATTTCCTATGAAAATTCAACATGTTAGTTTATGCTCCTTCATATTTTCCAGTGTCTTTTGTGTGCATGTATGCACGTACAGTTAAAAGACATATAACTAAAGGGCAAGAAGTGAAAATTCCTTTTAAAAGATCTTTAATGTTGCTTCACATAATGTTCCATATTGGCAGTACAAAGGATCATAATTACAAGTCTAGAATTCTGAGGTATTTTACTCATTATACATTACTAAAATTTCACTTTCCACTTATTTACTGAAATACTACGTTCATTGTCATAGAATACTGTCAGAACTGCCACAGTACATTGTAACTTCTGTAGACAATGTTTCTTCCTATTTCTTAGTACAAGCTAATTTTGCACAACAGGGAGATTTCTGAGCTATAACCAAGGCGGGAAATGAAGTAAAAGAATTATTATGAACACCTATAATGTAGCTAAGGCAGCATTTAACAGGTTTAGGGAATGTCATTCAAATTGGAGGAAGCCAACCATAATATCAGTGAAAACAAATTTCAGTTTTTCTGATTATGGGAGACATGCAGGGAAAACATAATTCATTAATTATGATAAAAGTCCAGATAACAGAAAACATCTGAAGCATATCCACTGACAGTTGTAAGGCTATGGCATGTGATCACACTAAGTCAAAATTTAAACTGAGTGTATACTGTATATTACATCTATAGCTACTTCTGAAAGCTGTTCTAAAATAGAAAATGAAACCTAGGCTGTACTATTTATTAAAATCATGAAGGTGAAAGTTCAGAAAATATCTTTAAACAAAATGTAAGTGAAACAATATGCCATTAAAAAAAGGCATATCAGTAGGATTTTTTTAAAATACTTTTCAGAAAGAATATAAACTAGTACATTTTTTTAAGTCAAACTGATTTATATAGCCAAATGCTACACTTAGGACTTTAGCATATTTTTTGTGTGTGTGTGATTAAGTGAAAGTATGCAAGCCAAATAAAATACGCAGGATGCCCCATCTGCAGCTCCTTGCCTGGTGACACTACACTTCTCCTTTTCATTCTATATATGTCATATTCTCTTCACAATCTCCTGTTCCCTCCTCTCCACCCTCTTCTCTCCATTCTAGTAAGAGACCACTAGGATAGCATTCTATAGATGCACAGAACCATAAAGTACACACACCATTCGTTCACATTATGTTCCCAAGTCCAGTCCATTCCTGACCAAAGAGCTGACCTCAGTAATGTTTTCTAGTCAGGGGCAGCAGCAGGTCTAGGGTCCATGCTCACAGGGAAACCTCCAGGCTGCTGGACAATCAACTGTAGTCTTTTAATGGCGTTCTTGAGGTACACTACTCTTTTACTTATGTTGCCACCGGCATTCAATATTGTGTGCCCTATTACGACTGTCTTGGGTGGTCGCCAGGCACCATCTGATTCTTCTGCTCACATATGGATACAGTTACCCATTCACATGGGCCCTTCTGTCTTCTGGGCTCTTTTTCACTCATGTCTTTGTTGTTTTAGGAGATAATCTATTCCAGATGAGTTGGGACAGTTTGATGTACCTCAGATGGCAGCTGGCTAGCTTTTAAGGCCTCAGACACCACTCACCAATATGGGGTGAAGAAGACTCTCTTAGCAGCACGCTAGATAGCCAGTGGGCCATGATGTGCCCTGAGTGCACGATCCCCAGACCCTCGCAACTGCTACTCTATCCTTGCAATACTGGGTTAAGATCTGAAAAGCTTTCAGTTTATGTTGAAGTCCAGTTGATTTTCCTTCTACTGTGGGCAGTCACTGCTTTCACCCAATCAAATTTCTATCAGCTATCTAATTTATGACCAGCCATCTCCCTCTCTGCCACTCTTGCAGCCATCAACAAGTCTGTTCTTCTGTATATAAGTCTATTGTAAGTCCTTATAGTAAGGGTCTCAAACAATATTTGTCCTTGTGCTGATGACTACTTTCCCTCAGTATAATGTCTTTCAATTGAAACCAGGTTATGACATGCTTCCTAAAGTCATCATTGCTCTTCATCATTGCATAGTGTTCGATTGAGTATACATACCCTAGTTTGTTTATCCATTTATTTGTTGTTGGGCATCTGGGTTGATTCCATCTTTTTGCTATTGTGGACTGTGCTGCAATGAACATTCGTGCGCAGGTATTTGTTCTTGTGACTGCCCTTCATTCTGTAGGATATATTCCAAGCAGTGGGATTACTGGATCAAATGGTGTATCTATTTCCAGCTTTTTAAGGAAGCGTCGAATTGCTTTCCAAACAGGTTATACCAATTTGCAATTCCACCAGCAGTGGGCGAGAGTTCCAATCTCTCCATAGCCTCTCCAGCATTTGTTGTGATTTTTGGATTATGATCAACCTTGCTGGGGTGAGATGGTATGTCACTGTAGTTTTGATTTGGATTTCTGTAATAGCGAATGATCTTGAGCATTTCCTCATGTGTCTTTTGGCTGCCTGGAAATCCTCTGTGGTGAAGTGTCTGCCCATCTGCTTTGCCCGTCACTTAATTGGGTTATTTAACATTTTCTTGATATTTTGCAGTATGTCATAGATTATGGATATCAGACGTCGGTCCTACATGTAGTGGCCACAAATTTTTTCCTGTTCTGTGGGTAGTCTTTTAACTCTTTGGATAAAGTCTTTGGGTGAGCAAAAGTTTTTGATTCTTAGTAGTTTTCATTTATATATTTTCTCTTCTGTTGAATGTGCTCTGCTTGTCAGATTTTGAAGTCTGTGTATTACACTGTTGGCTGTATTTTTTGTTGCATGATCTTTATCATTTTAGGTTTGACATTTAGGTCTTTGATCTCATTTGAGTTAGCTTTTGGGTAAGGTGTGAGATAATGGGTCTTGTTTCAATTTTTTTGCAAATGAATATTCAATTTTGCCAACACCATTTGTTAAAGAGACTGTTTTTACCCCAGTTTACAATCTTACGGCCTTTGTCGAATAGCAACAGTTCATAAAAGGATGACAGCAACTCTAGGGTAGCAACTCTGTTCCATTGGTTTGTGTGTCTCTTTTTATACCAGTACCAGGCTGTTTTGACTATTGCAGCAGTTTAATAGGCTCTAAGGTCAGGTGGTATGAGGCCTCCTACTGTGATGCTCTTCTTCAGAAGTGCTTCTCTAATCTGGAGTTTCCTCCGTTTCCAAACAGAGTTGGTGATTTGTTTCTTCATCTCATTTAAAAATGACACTGGAGCTTTATTGGGATTGCACTCTATAAGTAGATCACTTTGGGTAAAATAGCCATTTTCACAATGTTAAGTCTTTCTATCCATGAGAAGGGTAGGTCTCTCCATTTATTTAAGTCTCTTTTGGTTACCTGCAGTAGGCTCTTATAGTGATCTTTGCATAGGTCTCTTATTTCTCTAGTTAGGTTTATTCCAAGATATTTTATTTTTTTGAGGGCTATAGTAGTAAATAGCATTGATTTGGTGATTTCTTCTTTGATGATCTCTTTGTTAGTACAAAGGAATCCTACTGATTTACTTATGTTTATCTTAAATATCCTGACACTTTGCTGAACTCTGCTATTAGTTCGAGTAGTTTATTTATGGATGCTTTAGGATTCTCTGTGTATAAAATCCTATCATCTGCAAATAGAAAGACTTTTACCTTTTCTTTGCCAATGCAAATATCCTTTATTTGTCTTGTCTAATTGTTCCTACTAGAACTTCTAGTACAAATTTGAATAGATGTGGTGAGACTAGCCATCCTTGTCTAGTTCCCATTCTTAAGGGGAATTCTTTCAGTCACTCTGTATTCGGGATGATGTAGTCTTTACCCAGATGCCCCTTATTATGTTGAGAAATTTCCATTCTATTCCTATTTTACTGAGAGATTTTAGTATGAATGGATGTTGAACTTTGTCGAATGCCTTTTCTGCATCAATTCACAAAATCAGGTAACTTATCTTTTAGGTTATCCATGTGGGTGATCACATTATTTGCTTTTCTGATGTTGAACCAGCCTTGTATCTCTGGTATGAATCCAACTTGGTCATGATGAATTATCTTTTTGATACTTTGTTAAATTCTACTGGCAAGGATTTTGTTGAAGATTTTTGCATCTAGGTTCATGAGTGCTTTTGGCCTGTAATTTTCTTTTTTTGTGGCTTTGGTATCATGACTATACTGGCTTCATAGAATGAATTTGGGAGTATTCTATCCCTTCCTCTGCTGTGAAATAGTCACAGTAGGACTGGAGTTAACTCTTTGCTAAAGTTTGGTAGAACTCTCCGGTGAAAACATCTGGCCTTTTTTTGGTTTGTAGTTTCTGATGACTTTTCAATCTCTTCCTTTGTGATGGTTTATGAAGTTGTTCTACTTCTCGTTGTAATAATTTTGGTAGGTGAATGAATCTATAAATTTGTCCATTTCCTCTATGCTTTCTAATGTGTTATAGTACAGTGTTTCATAGTATTCTGTTATGATACTTTTGATTTCAGTTGGATCTGTTGTGACATCTCCCATCTCATTTTTTATTTGTGTTGTTTCCTTTCCTGTTTTTTTCTTACGTAAGTTCAGCCAACGTTTTATCAATTTTGTTGATCTTTTCACAGCACCAGCTTTAGGTTTTATCAATTTTTCGAATTATTCTTCTGTTCCCTGATTCATTTAGTTCTGCTCTAATCTTTATTATCTGTTTCCTTTGGAGCCTGAAGGGTTCCTCTGTTACTATCTTTCTACTTGTTAAAGTCGTAAGGTTAATTTTTTGGTATGGGTCCTTTCTTCCTTCCAGATGTGTGCATTTATAGAGATAAACTGACCTCAGAGCATCACTTTGGCTGTATTTCATAGGTTCAGATAAGATGTGTTTTCTCTCTCATTTAATTCCATAAATTTATTTGTCCTTGATTTCTTCTATAATCAATGGCTTTTTGAGCAAGGTGTTATGCAGTTTCTGTGAGTTCAAATTTCTATGCTTTTTCTGTCACTGATTTCGACTTTTATGGCTTTATTGTCTGAGAAGATGCTCTGCAGTTAATTCAATGGTTTGGCTTTTGTTGAGATTAGCTTTATGTTCTAACACATGATCTATTCTGGAAAACGTTCCATGTGCATTGGAGAAGCACGTGTACTCATTTGTTGATGGATATAATGTTCTGCATAAATTGATCAGGTCTAGTTGGTTAACTGTCACACTAAGATCTGTCTTTTCACTGCACTATTTTCTGGATGATCTGTCCATTACTGAAAGTGGAGTTTTGAAGTCTCCAATTATTATTGTAGAGTGATCTATTTCATTTCTTCAGTGTAATCAATGTTTGTTCAATGTGTTTAGATGCTTTAGTATTAGATGCATAAATATTTAATATTGTTAAGTTCTGCTTGTATACCGAACCTTTCAGCAATAAATAGTGACCATCTTAGTCCATGAGGGTGGATTTTACATTAAACTCATCTGAGATTAGTACTGACACATCTGCTTTTCTTTGTATATTGGTAGCTTGGTATATATTAATCCATCCTCTAATTTTCAGTTTACGTTCAGTGTAATTATTGATACTTATGTGTTTAGAGCTGTCATTTTGATGTATTTATGTTTGTGTTGGTGTTTTCTATCATGTTCTTAATATTCTGTTCTTGGTCAATCTTCTTTATGGGTTAACGTTTCATCTTTTTCAGTGTAGGTTTTGTGGTTGTTGAGACTCCTGTATTATGTTTCTTCTTTTTTTTGAATTAATTTTTTATTTAATATAACTGAGTGAAAATGTACATTCCCATATAAATTTATATGCCCACCTATATGCAGCTTCCACTACTCTCCCTGCCTGGTGACAGCACACTATTCCTCTCTGCTCCATACATGCCTCATTCTCCCAACAGTCTCTTTGTCCCCTCCTCTCCACCCACTCTCCTTCCTCCAGCCAGAGGTCAGCAGGATGATATCCTATAGATGTATAGAACAATAAAGTGCATCCAATATATGGTCACTACATCGCCAAGTCCAATCCATTCCTGTTCGAAGAGTGGACCTTTGTTATGATTTATGGTCAAGGGCAGCATCAGGGCGAGGGGTCATGCTCCCAAAGGAACCCCGAAACCGCTGGACCATCAATTGTGGTCTTTTAGTGGAGATTACAGGGTGCACCCCTTTTCATTCTTGTGTTGCCAGGGAGACTCAACTTTGTGAGCTCCATCGCTGCTATCATTGGTGGTGGCCGGGCACCATCCGGTTCCTCTGGTCCCAGGTCGATGTAGGCACCCACTGATGTGAGTCTCTTTATCTTCTGGGTTGTCCTTACCCCATGTCATTTTGGTCCTCAGTGAGCATCCATTCCTGCTGAGTTGGGACCATTTGCTGTGCCCTTGGATGGCAGCTTGGCAGCTTTTAAGACCCCAGACGCCACTCACCAACGTCGGGTGCAGGGAGCCCTCTTAGCAAAATGCTAGTTGTGCCAATTGGCCTCGCTTTCGCCTAAGAGCATAGTCCCCTGCCTCCTGCCCCAGGTACTCTGTCCTTGCAATATTCGGTTAAGATGGAAGGAGTACTTATGTTATGCTTAAGTCCACTTAATATTGTTCCTGTTTCTAATGTGTGCTATCACTGATTGCACCCAACCAGATTCCTAGCAACTGTCTAATGTAAACCCTCCCCCCCCTCACTCCCTCCCCTCCCTTGCAGCTGTCAAAGAGTCTTTTCTTCTATACACAAGTCTGTTTTTGAGATCTTATCATAGAGGTCTCATACAATATTTGTCCTTTTGTCGCTGACTACTTTCACTCAACATAATGTCTTCCAGTTGAAACCAGGTCATGAGATGTTTCCTGGAGTCATCGTTGTTCTTTATCATTGCATGGTGCTCCATTGAGTATATACACCATAGTTTACCTATCCATTCTTCTGTTGTTAGGCATCTGGGTTGATTCCATCTTTTTGCTATCGTGGACTGTGCTGCGATAAACATTCTGGTGCATGTGTCCGTCGGTGTGAAAGGCCTTGATTCTGTAGGATATATTCCAAGTAGTGGAATTACTGGGTCAAATGGTATATCGATATCCATTTTTTTAAGGAAGCACCAGATTGCTTTCCAAAGAGGCTGGACCATTTTGCAACCCCACCAACAGTGTAGGTGGGTTCCACATTCTCCACAGCCTCTCCAGCATTTGTTCTTTTGTGTTTTTTGGATCATGACCAACCTTGTTGGGGTGAGATGGTATCTCATTGTCATCTTGATTTGAATTCCTTTAATAACTAAAGATCGTGAACATGTCCGCATGTGTTTTTTGGCTGCTTGGATCTCTTTTTTAGTGAAATGTCTGTCCATCTCCTTTGCCCATCACTTAATTGGATGATTTATCTTCTTCTTGCTGATATTCTGTAGTATCTTATAGATTATAGAGATCAGGCGTCGGTCTGACATAGAGTTGCCAAATACTTTTTCCCATTCTATGATGTTTCTTCTTTTGATATGTTGCGTTGTTATGATGCATTGGGGCTACCTCATGACCCCTCTTAATATTCTAAGGTTAAACCTAATTTTAGTTTCTGTATATCTTTTTAACTTCCTCTCCATCCGACAGAACTATAACTACTGTAGTATATCCCTCTTTTTAATGTGATGGTGTCATAATTTTTGTGATATGGTCACTGGTTTCCCCCTTTTTAATACTATAACTTTCATTGAATTTTGTGACTTTCCTAACTAAGTAGGTTTCTGGATGCCGTATCCTGCATTGCCTCCTTAAATATAGTTAATCAGTTTGTTTTTCTAAGCAAAGAGCCTCTTTCAGTATGTTTTGTAGTTTTGGTTTGTTTTTTACAGTCTTTAAACTTCTGTTTATCTGTGAGTGTCTTAATTTCATCTTCATATTTGAGAAAGAGACAGTTTTGCAAGATTTATAATTCTTGCTTCTAAGTTTATTTCCTTCAAGGCTTTGTATGTGTTATCCCCGTCTTCTTGCCAACACTGTTTCTGCCTAGAAGTCAGATGAAAGCCTACATGGATTCCCCCTGAATGTTAGCTTTGCTATGAGCCTCACTGCCTCTAAGAGAATCTATTTATGCTTCATTTTATTAAGCTTGATTATCATATGTCTTGGTATCTTTCTTTAGGGGTCTAGGTTTTGTGTTGTCAGATACACGTCTTGGATATCTATGTTCTCTTCTTTCCTCATTTCAGGGAATTTTTCTGTCAGCAACTCAACAATACTCTCTGTGTTTTCAGCTGTTCCTCCCTGTTCAGGAATTTCAATTATTCACAGACTATTTATCTTAATAGAGTCCCATTTGTTTCTTAATGCTTCTTCATTTTTCTCATTTCTCTTCTCTGATTTCTCCTCATAAATGCTTGTGTCAGTTTTTCTATCCTTCCATTTCCTCCATTCTGCTCTTTTGGCTTTGGATTGAACTGTCTAACTCTGTAATTTTGTTACTGATGTGTTAGATTTCAGATCACTAACGTTCCATCAGTTCAAATAGCCTAATTTTTTATCTTGCTGTGCTGCATTTTGTTTAATGTCTAGGAGGACAGTGTATACAAGTCTTTTGTACTCGACACATGATAGTTTCAGAAAGCCTTCTTCTGGGAAGTTTTCTGATTCTTTATTTTGGGAGTTTTCTGAAGCCATGATGGGCTATTTCTTTAAATGGTTAGAGATATATTGTGGACTTTGGGCCATCTAGAGTCTGTTTAGTTTCTCTGATGTTACCTCAAAAGGAGTCAAGGCATAGTTCTGAGAAGCATATTAGTCGCTAGCTGCTTCTGTGTACTCTAGTGACTAGCCTGAGCGGACTCTCTGGGGTGGCAGGCTCTGCCTCCTATCTGGTAGAGCTGGGTCTCTACCTACAGAGTCAGTGGGGGGCCATCAACTGAGCCTATGTAATGGGTCAGTAAAGGCTGGAAGAGATGTCACTAGGCTACTGAGCTGTTACTTCTTCAGGCAGCCTTATTTGAAAAAATTAGAAGCTATCCGAAAGCTACCCAACTCAGTCAGGCCATCTGGTGGGGCAAGCCCCACCTTCCAGCTGATAATGGAAGCACCTCTTCGGCTGTTCCCAGATTCTGTGATGAAGTTCAAAGTAGGGAGGTGCTATGAATTTGCTGCCATCCTCAGCCAAGCCCTACCCATAAGGTAACACTATGCTAAACACAGCTTTTTTTCCCTGGAAAAGCACTTTATAGCTTGGCAGTGCTTCTCAGCTTGAGAACTAGTCCCTGCTGAGGCCTCCAGTTGGGTGACTTGGCCTCTCAGCTGACCAAGATGGTGTCCTGGCATAGCTGCCCATCATGCTATGAAACAGCTGAATCTATGGCAGAAATCAGAAAAGAGAGGGTTGGGGGGGCAATGGTGGCCTCAGTCAGGAGCCAGACTCTCAAAATGTGGCTATTCCACGCACTGTCTCTCTAATGTGCTGTACCCTGTTTACTTCAGCACTGTAGTTCAGTATATTTGCCAGCTCATGCCATCTCCCACCTCTTGCATAAAAAGAAGAAGAAGAAAATGTCAGTAACTGCAGTGTGCCCAAGCAGCAAGTCACCACAAGTCAGCAGGAGTGGGGCTCGGCACACTTCCTCATCAGAGAGGCAGCTTCCTGTTTAGTGACATGTAGTTCAATTTGACAATCCTATGGCGTATCACAGGGCTCCCTGGGTGTCCCCAGTATTTCATCCAATTATCAATCCACACCTTAGTTTTCAGATGGAATAGAGGAGACATGTGTCTAGTCCGCATCTTGGCTCCGCCGCCTCATATATTTATTTTTGTTTTGATGTTTTCTATGTTGCTCTTAATACTTTGTTCTGAGTCATTCTGTATGGGTTGAATTTTTATCTTTTTTAGTGTTGGTTGTATGTTTGTCGATACTCCTGTATTACGTTTCTTGCTTTGTTATGTTTCACTGCTACTGTGCTTTGTGGCTAGCCCTATGATCCCCCTTAAAATTCTAAGCATAAACTCAATTTTATGTTCTCCATATCTTTTTAAGTTTTCCTCCATCTGAAAGGACTATAATTATTGTAGCATATCTCTCTTTTTACTGTGATGGTGTCATCATTTTCATGATACGATTACTGGTTCCATCCTTTTAATACTGCAGCTTTGAGTTTTGTGACTTCCCTATCTGAGTAGGATTCTTGATGTTCTGTTCCACTGCCTACTTAAATATACACTTAATGATTTTGCTTTTCTAAGCAAAGAGTTCCTTTCAGTATTTCTCGTAGTTCTGGTTTGGTTTTTACAAACTTGCAGAGCTTCTGTTTATCTGTGAACACCTTAATTCACCTTCATATTTGAGAGACTATTTTGCAGGATATGTAATTCTTGGTTCAAAGATTTTCTCCTTCAAGGCTGTGTGTCATCCCACTGCCTCCTTGCCAACATTGTTTCTGCTGAGAAGTCAGAAGAAAGCCTACAGGGTTTCCCTCTGAATGCTAGCTTTGCTTTTGAGTCTCGCTTCCTTTAAGAGAATCTGCTTATGTTTCCTCTTACTAAGCTTGATTAAAATACGTCTTTGTGTTTTTCTTTTGAGGTCTACTTTTTGCAGTGTTCAATTCGCATCTTAGAAGTCCATGTTCTCTTCTTTCATCATTTCAGGGAATTTTTCTGTCAGCAACTCAACAATAATACTCTGTGTTTTCATCTCTCTCTCCCTATTCAGGAACTCCAATAATTGATAGATTATTCCTCTTAATAGGGTCCCATATATTTCTTAATACTTCTTCATTTTTCTTATTTCACTTCTCTGATTTCCACTCATAGATGCAGGTGTCAGTTGCTCTTTCCTCCAGGTCACTAAGTCTGACTTCCATTTCCTGAATTCTACTCTTTTGGTTTTGGATTGAATTATCTAATTTTGTAATTTTGTTATTGATCTGCTAGATTTCAGATCGTTGCTGTTCCATCAGTTCAAATACCTTGCTTAATTTTCATTTTGCTCTGCTGTGTTTTGTTTATGTCTAAGAGGTCTCTATATAATTCTGTGCTTGGCCCGATAGTTTCAGAAAGGCTTCTTCATCTGGGAATTTTTTTTTTGTTGTTCTTTGTTTTGGGAGTTTTCTGGAGCCATGATGGGCTGTTTCATTAAATGGTTGTTGTTAGGTGCCGTTGAGTCGATTCCGACTCATAGCGACCCTATGAGCAACAGAACGAAACACTACCTGGTCTTGTGCCATATCCACAATTGTTTTAATGCTTAAGCCCATTGTTGTGGCCACTGTGTTGATCCATCTCATCAAGGGTATTCCTCTTTTCTTTTTCACTGACCCTCCACTCTACCAAACATGATGACCTTCTCCAGGGACTGATCTTTCCTGACAACATTTCCAAAGTATGTAAGACGTAGTCTTGCCATCTTTGCTTCCAAGGAGCACTCTGGTTGTACTTCTTCCAGAACAGATCTCTTGGTTCTCTCAGTGGTCCATCATACATTCAGCACTCTTTTCCAACACCACAATTCAAAGGCATCAATTCTTCTGTCTTCTTTGTTCATAGTTCTGCTTTTGCATGCATATGACGCAACTGAAAATACCACAGGTTGGGTCAGGCGTGTTTTAGTCTTCAAGGTGACATCCTTACTTTTGAATACACTGAAGAGGTTCTTTGTGGCAGATTTTCCCAGTGCAATGAGTTTTCTGATTTCCTGACTGCTGCTTTCAAGGTCATTGATTGTGGACCCAAGTAAAATGAAATATTTGACAACCTCAATCTTTTCTCCATTGATGACAATGTTGCTTACTGGTCCAGTTGTAAGGATTGCTGTTTTTCTGATGTTCAGGTGCAATCCATACTGAAGGCTGTGATCTTTGATTTTCATCAGTAAATGCTTCAAATCTTCATTTCCAGCAACTGAGGTGGTGTCGTCTGCATAATACAGTCTGTTAATGAGTCATTCTCCAATCCTGATGTCTCATTCTTCTTAATGTAATCCAGTTTCTTGGATTACTTACTCGACATACAGATTCAAAAGGTATAGTGAAAGGATACAACCCTGACGCACGCCTTTTCTAACTTTAAACTATGTAGTGTTCCCGTGTTCTGTTCGCACAACTGTTTCTTGATCAATATACAGATTACTTAAGAGCACTATTAGGTAATCTAGAATTCCCATACTCCATAATGTTAGCCATAGTTTAGTATGATCCATACAATCAAATGCTTTTGCATAGCCAATGACACACAAGTAAACATCTTGCTGCTTTTCTTTGCTTTCAGCCAAGATCTATCTGATATCAGAAATGATATCCCTGGTTCCATGTCCTCTTCTTAATCCAGCTTGAATTTCTGGTAGTTCCTTGCCAATATATTGTTGTAGTCACTTTAAATGATCTTGAGAAGAATTTTACTTGTGTGTGATATCAATGATATTGTTAGGTAATTTCTACATTCGGTTGGATCACCTTTCTTTGGAATGGGCATAAATACGGATCTCTTCCAGTCAGTTGGCCAGGTAGCTGTCCTCCAAATTTCTTGGCACAGATGAGTATTTCCAGCATTGCATCTGTTTCCTGAAATACTTAAATGGTTAGCAATGGTTTATCACCTTTGAGCCATCTAGAGGCTGTTCAGTTTCTTTGGTGTTACCTCAACAGGAGCTGAAGCATAGTTTTGAGAAGGAAACAGGTCACCAGCCACCTCTGTGTACTCTATTGACTGGCCCCAGTGGACTCACTGAGGTGGCAGGCTCTACCTCCTGGTTGGCAAAGATGATGCCATACTTATAGTGTCACTCAGGGGCTGTCAGGTGATCTTACGATAGGGGTCAGTGAAGTACAGGGGATATGCTGCGAGGCCACTCACCAGTCATTTCTCCGGGCCGTCTTATTTTAAAAAGCCAGGGGAGCTCTCCAAGAGGTGCCAAAATCAGTCAGGCCGTCCCATGTGGCAAGCCCCGCCTTCCAGCTGACAATGGAAGAACCTTTCAC
Source organism: Heterohyrax brucei (assembly GCA_028571685.1). Taxonomy (NCBI): domain Eukaryota; kingdom Metazoa; phylum Chordata; class Mammalia; order Hyracoidea; family Procaviidae; genus Heterohyrax; species Heterohyrax brucei. The sequence goes on along the minus strand of CM053166.1, from coordinate 112,211,122 downwards.
CACCCCCAGATGCTATGATGTAGTTCACAGTAGGGAGGGGTTATGGCCTTACTTTCATCCTAAGCCAGACTCTACTTGTAAGGTAACACTGCCCTAATCAGAGCCTTTCTGCTGGTAAAGCACTTTCCAGACTGTCACTGCTTCTTAGCTTGGGAAACAGCCCTTGCCGAATCTTCCAATTTGGTGACTCTGCCTCCCAGCTAACCAAGATTGCATCCCAGCTGAGTTGCCCTTCCCACCATGAAACAGCAGAAATCTATGGTTTAGCTCAGAAAAGAGAGAGTGGAGGGGCAAGGGGGCCCTCAGTCAGCAGCTTGGCTCTCAAAATGTGGCTATCCCATATACTATATATCTGCTGTGCTATATGTTGTTTACTTCAGCACTGTAGTTCAGCATATTTGTCAGTTCATGCCTATCCCAAACCTCCCAGATAACAAAGAAGGTGTCGGTATCTGCAGTCCACCTAAACGGTGAACCAGCAGTAGTGGGGCCCAGCGTTCACTGTCTCGTATTAGAGAGAGGCTGTTTCCCATTTAGGGGCACACAGTCCAACCTGACAACCCTATACCATATGCTAGGGCTCCCTGAGTGTCCAGAGTGCTACATTCAATTATCCCAGAGGGAACTCAGGAGATGTGTCTATTCCACCTTCTTGGCCCTGCCTCCAGCCCTTAACATTTTTACTACAATGTTTAGACTTCTTTTTCATTTCCTTCTTTATTTCTTGTTTGTTGTCATTCTTAAGGGTTCTTCTGTTTCTATAACAGATTGAGATCCTTAAATAGAGGAAGAAGTATTGCTCCTATTGATATCCCTTCTAAAATAGTGGCAGTGTAGCAAAAAGTAAGAGAATTTGAATAATAATTCCAGTTCCAGTCTTTCTAGATGTTTGCCCTTAAGGTGATTTTCTATCCTTCTTAGCCTTAACTTCCTCTTCTGGAAAACTGAAGTAATAATTCTAGCTTGTTGCATGACTGTGAACATTACAAAATATGTTTGCAAAATGCCTATCCAGCATCAGGTACACAAAATGACAGCTTTTACTATTTTAATAGTCTACAATGTCCCACAGAAATTATACAGTGTCTCAAACACTAGGTTCTCAAAACATCTCAAAATGAGTCCTACTCCCTTCCTTCCCAAAATGTAGCAACAGAGTCTAGTAATTACAGTTTTATGCTATACTCGTTTTTATGAAACTAATGAAGACTTGTATATATTGATAACAATATTTTTTGGTTAACACATTCCTTTATGCATCTATGAATTCAGCATCATGAGCCTGAACAAATAACAGAAGAGAAAAAAGAACGCTACAAAAACAAGTACGTAAACACAAAATTTTCCATTTCTCAATTTACAGTTTAGCCTTCTTATATACTATTAATTGAAAAAGTGAAAAATAACTACCCTTGAATTTTGTATATGTGTGTTGTTGTTACTAGGTATTAAATTGATTCCAGCTGATGGAAACCCGTATGTGTTAGAAAGTAACTGTACTCCACAGGTTTTCAAGGCTGTGTGCTTTTGAAAGCAAATTGCCAGGCTTGGCTTCCATGTAGTCTCTTGGTGAATTCAAACTGAAACCCTTAGGCTATTCATCCAGATCTTAACCATTTGTACCATCCAGGAAGCCTATTTTATATTTAATACAATTTTAAATACGAGTAGTCTCTAGGGCTCAAACAATACAGTCCTTAACTACTAACTATAAGTTTAGCAGTTCAAACTCATTTAGAGATGCCTTGGGAGAAAGGCCTGGCAATCTGCTTCCAAAAGTTCACAGCGATGAAAACCCCAAAGAATACAGTTCTACTCTGGAACACTTGTGTTTTCCATGAGTTGGAATCAACTTGATGGCAGCTTATATTTATTTTTTAATTTAAATACCAAACAAGAAACTTTCTAAAATTATACTAATATGTATTCTATTCAACAAAAGGTAATAAAATAGAAATTTAATAGGCTTAATTACAGCACATCACTTTGTTATTTTCTTAAAAACTCTATGAAATAACTTTATAGGTTTGTAGATAATCACATTCCCAAGCCCTTATTCTGTAGGAATATGATTAATTAGCATAATTCCTACATAGTTACCTAATTTACAGTTACACATATGAAAAGAAGAGTAGACTTCCAGTAACGTATCACTTTCTACCAGGTATCAATTGAAAGTTACATAAGATGTGCCAAACTTTAGGTTGGTGGGATTTATTTCCTGTATAGCCAACACTTATAAAATTATTTTCTCAATTTTTTAGCAACGTGGGTTCACAGGCTGAGAAATCAGTGGTAGAGAGGCAGGGATACCAAAAACTAGATTCTAATACTAGATTCTAAGAAGGATCCAGGTTAATGAAGATGGTTCCAGAAATTTTTCCCTATTCTTTTTGAGGACATTCTTTCGTTTCAAGTCATTATTTTGTTCCAAGTTTGAATTACAGACTTAAAGATCAATACTTCAAGATTCTCTGTAACTGGCTTTTGAGCATCTAAGGAAACTGACAGCAAGGAACTGTAGGATATTTTTCTGTTATTGTCAAAAAACAAATTTGGAGAAATTTATTCCTTGCATTTATAATAAACCTTCAGTAAGTTTTCTCTTAAAATATTTAATACTGAAAAGCTAATACCCAAATTAAAAATTGCTTCCATAAAGTAAAAGTGCTTGTTAAGGGTTTAGGCAACAACAATGAAAGGGTTAAGCTTTATGATGTAAGAAAAGAAATGAGGTTACAAGATCAAAGAGTATTCTATTTGAGAAAATTAGCTTGAGATGCACTTATTTAAACATGCCCTTAATACCACTCTCATCATTTGGAGAACACTGTTAATATATTTTATTAAATTAATTGATTTGTTCCTATTACCTTTCATAGCATCCATTCCTCCCACAGCATAAAGTGCTCCCACAGTTGATTTTCTAGGCTTGGTTCGAGGGCTTTGCATCATAGGTCTTCTTTCAGGTAAGAGATGATACTTCATAGCTTCCATCAGAAGCTTCTGACATTCAAGATCACCCGAAAACATGGAGCTGTTTTCAAGATCAGCCAGTAACTGCAAAGTAATGATGCAAGTCTACCAGTCTAGCATTAGAAAGAACCTATTTTTGTTTAACTTTTAAGAAAACAAGAGCTAATTCAAATGTAAAAGTTTTATTATTTAATATTTTGAATTATGTATTGAGAGATCTTTATTTTCACTTCACATTTTTTAAAAAGCTAAAGCTTACAGTTGTAGCTAATGATTGTGCAGATATATTTTATTGATATATAATTTATCATCTAAATATGTACACATATAATACGAAGAAATCAGAATGAAAAAGAACTGAAGTGCTATTGAAAACAGTCAAAGAGACTGACTAGGTCAGCATAAAGCAAAAATCTCCCAGTCTACTGCATGTAGCTATCCACCTTCTTAAAGGACTTTTTTTTTTTTTTCTTGCAGTGGTCCAATCATGCCCAGCTAATATAATCACCCATAGGACTTCATCATTTAGCACTGAATCACACGTGTAGGGTATTCTGAAAGCAGGTGGTTTTTAACTGGGTTAAGGTACATGTTCTGGTAACTGGCTAACACATCAGCAAAAACAGATGATGAATCCTTTTTATCATGATTTGACAGATGATAAAACCTTAACAAAATGTGATAAAAACTAGGTGGGTTATTTTTTATAAGAGGATTTGCGAAGAAGATAAGCATTTGTTTTAGAATATTTTCAAGGGCCAGATTAGATTGGTTTCCTAGATTTTTGGATCCTCTATCACAGGACATAAAACCACCCAAACCAACCTCACTGCCACTGAGTTGATTCCAACTCATAGCAACCCTACAGGACAGAGTAGAACTACTCCATAAAGTTTACAAGGAGTGCTTGGTGGATTTGAACTGCTGAACTTTTTGTTAGCAAATGTATCACTTAACCACTATGCCACTAGGGTGTCCATCACAGGACAAAGGGGAGGGATAACAAGTAGACTGTTGGCATGGAGATGCGAATCATTCTACAAAACTTCCCTAAAGTTTGTTGCTTTGTACAAATTAACCCCAGCTTTATTATCACCTCACCTGAAATCTGTGATGGATCACTACTTTGACTTGGCTGATGAGACCCCAGGAATTCCCTGCTGCTGAAAAAAGGTTTGCAACTGGACTATGCAACACACTTTTTATTTTATTTATTTTCAAAACTTTTCTTTACAGATTCATAACTATCTTCTACATACTGTTTATTTATAAAATAGATGTTTAAGATAATTTTTGTAATTTATCAGAAAGTCTATATATTCTGCATGCCATTCCCCACCACTACCATCACCATGAAAGCTTCACACAGTCCACATTCTGAGCATAAAGCACACTTACTAGTGAGATATCAAGGCATTACTGGTTGTGTATATGGGCCGGAAATCTCCCCTTATTCTGATAAAGTAAGAGAAATTAAAACTAAGCACTTTGCTGAAGGAACGTATTGCAGATTAAAGGTTATGTAAATTTAATGTTCTCTAATCCCTTAGAAGAAACCTTGGTGGTGTAGTGGATAAGTGCTCCAGTTACCAATCAGAAAGTCCGTGGTTCAAAGCCACCAGGCGCTCCTTGGAAACTCTATGGGGCAGTTGTAGTCTGTCTATAGAGTCACTGTGACTTGGAATCGACTCAACAGCAGAGGGTTTGGTTTGTTGGTTTTGATCCCCTAAACCAACACATCTCAAACTTTAGCGTGTCTAAGAATCATCTGGATAACTTATTAAAACACAGATTCCTTGGCCTTATCACAGAAATTATTACAGCAGGTTTGGGGTATGGTCTAAAAAATTACATTTGTAACATGCTAACAGGTAATGGTGATACTCTTAATTACTGTACAATAAGGATTCCAAAACTGAATATTACGGAGGGTCAATCATGAATTTTATCTAAGTATGTTTTTTTAAAATCATCTTTATTATAATCCTCAGCATGAGTAATAAAGATGCCATTACAGTGATGTACTAGTGTATCTGGTATGATCATAGTACACAAATTAGTAGGTATTATGAAACTGGGAATCCTTGGTGGCGTAGTCGGTTAAGTGTTACGTCTGTTAACTCAAAGGTTGGCAGTTCAAATCCGCCAGATGCTCCTTGGAAACTCTACGGGGCAGATCTACTCTGACCTATAGAGTTGTTATGAGTCAGACATGACTCCATGGCAGTGGATTTTTTTTTTTAAATTATGAAACTGACTCCTTGCTAAAGTCTCCTCTAGGAGGCACAGTGATCATGACACCTTACCTAGTAGGTGGGAAGCGGAAGAGACGGTTTAGACTAGTCATTTTTTCTGCTTGTTATAAATGCTATTTGATGAGATAGAAAACTGAAACTAAAGAATATTTTGAAGTTCAGGGTTTATATGTATTTTTTTAGAGTACATTTCCTCTCTTTGTACTGTTAATACCAACAATTGAAAGCTGGCTATATCCTTCTGAGCAACAAATTCTGTTTGCTTCATTTATAACTAATCCTCTGAATAAAATACAATCAGACAAGGATTTAGATTAGTGCTTAGCAGTAGTTTAGAACTCACATTTAATTTACCTCGGTAAATTTCCATACCTGTGGTGAAAGTAATGGCAGTCTGATGTAAGAAAGCAGCATTGCCAGGTCTCTTTGCCTAGCTGGCACATCATGTCCCACCCACTGCATTAGAGCATGAAAAATTGTTTCTTCATTGGGTACATTAATATCATCACTGCACAGAAGCTCTGAAATTTCATTAGCTGGAAGCAGAAGGAATTCTTGGTTCTTTATTACCTCGATGAAGTGTTCCTAGAAAAGAAAAGTCTTCTGCTGAGATTTGGCACTTGAAAAATGTCTTAACAAAAGAACTCGTCAACGTATTTTACTTAGTTAAACTTCAAAAAATGGCCAGAAAGGCAGATACATCCATTTACAACAAACAGGTGCCAATAGTAATGACAGTGGTAAGTGAGGAGCCTCTTGAAACTGAGTCAAATGATTCATCTGGTAATTATTTATTGAATGCAAAGAAAGCTCCTAACTGCTTCATATGTGCAGCGCTGCTTCAGCTGACAGCAGGGTTTTCCCCTCTCTGCCACTGAATGTAACAACAGTTCATGATTTCATTGTTGGCTGATGTTAACTTGGTCTTTAGTCAAAAACCCTAAGAAAGAGACTGGAAGTTTTCAAGGTAGAGGCTATCTTGATGGCCCTGGGTGGGGGATGGTTAGTTAGGGCTGTGTATCCAGTGCAATACTTAGAGATGACAGTGGTGTTCATCTAGTTCCCACACACCAAAATATTTAAAGACATTATTAAAAAAAAACTTCCCTTTTTGGAAAAGCATGATCTATTGAGAGAGGTGGGCCAAGTATCCTTTTATAACAGACAAAAACCTACAGATTCAGGATAATCTGAAAAAGACTCCTATTAAGTTTTTTGGAGGGGGGAGGATAGGGGAAGTGGTCTTTCAGCTTTTAAATAGTATACCTCAATTCTTCTTCCTGTCATTGTATAGTCTTGTATTTCGTCAACAATAAAATTTCAGGCAGCTAAACTTATTTTTTCATCAAAACACTACTGTATTTCTTCAATTTATATATGGTATATATTTCTTCTTTGACAACACAATTATCATTTTTAACATTATGCATAGTGAAGACCTTTACAATAAAATTTACTTTGAAATGGAGATAAACATGACTGCCTAGCAACTTACATTTCTACAATAAACAGATATTCCAGGAGCAGCTTAAGATGGCTTCTGAATAATTGGAGGAGGTCCAGAGAAATCACACACATCCCTAAGCTCTACTGTGAGATTAGTCATTATAGAACATAGTTGTCCTAATAGAAAAATAATCTATACAATTATTCCAGTTGACTGACCTAACCAGATCATCAAGAAGCTGTCACGACATAAGTTCCAAACCAACTGTCTATTTAAATGAATAATCTTCCTGTGACTAAGGTAAGCAATTGTGAAAGAAATGTTCTTCATGTGGCAAAGGCCTCAGATTGAAAACCACATTCGTAGGCGCAAAAAAAAAAAAAAAAAGACAAAAATGGCCATCAGAGCTGTTGTTGTATTACCCTTGATGTGCTGAATGTCATCAAAATGTCTTCCTTTCAATATTTTCTTTATCTTGCAGCAAAGAAAAAAGTCACTGGTGGCCAGATCATGAGATAAGGGAGGGTGTTCCAATAAGGTTATTTGTTTAATACATAAAAATTCCCTCACACACAACTATACAATTAAGTTCATGAACTTGCCACTGTGCCACTGTGAACAATGGCCATTCCAGAAAGACTTCCAGAATTACTTTTAAGGGTGGACTAGGTGCTGACGTCAGTGTATAACTTCCCAAGGGGAATACTTCAAAGGTGACCATAGCGATATTCAGCAATGAGGTATGCTGCACTTAGAACACTTAAGTTTGTAGAATTAATTGTCAGACTTCATATATTTTCTGATCCGTCTAACAAAGAACCAGAAAAACAAGCGAACAGATTATACAGGACATTCTAGCCCTCATGAGAGATAAGAAAGCTGATAGATAAGAATGGGTGAGAGGGAGAGGAAAGCAGATCCAGAAGTAACTACTTTGGCCAGAATTAAATCCATATCCAGCAGAGGGACCCACTTCTGCTAGTCAAGCAGAGCCACGGGACTGTAGCGGCTAGCATCCAAATAGAGAAGCAGCACCACATGTGGAACAAATTTTTCTCAGTGGGGATGTTAAGATTTGAATGGCCACACTGACAGAAGACTTTTGCCTCCATGTCATAAGCTGAGCACTTATAAATTCTTGCAGATTTAAATCTTTCCTATGTGTTGATTTCTCTCCCTTGTCCCAGTACTTCACCCTCTCTTCTCTGCTCTGTACTAGGTAATAAAGTCTGATTTACTAGCTGGACTGGGAGGGGGACATCTTACATGCACATCCTGAGCAATTCTCCTGGACATGACAAGGGAAATAAAAATTGGGGAAGAAAAAAATTATGGCTTACTCCTCTGATTGAGCAACTCCCCCACCACCTTTCTCAGATTGCTCACAGCTCTAACAATCTGGTGACAGCACACTGAAATTTTTAAGGCTCCAATAATGAAACTGCCTCAAATGACTAGACTGTTTATATATATGTTACAATACAAAAAACAGACAAATAAATTACAACAACTCTCTGATTGCTTGGAGACAAAAATCAGTTGGTAATCATTTAAAGAAGCAGAATAACATGGCTTCATAAATCTCCCAAAAGAACCAAAATATTTTCTAGAGGAAGATGTCCTGCAATCAACAGAGGAAGAATACAAAACATAACATGTAGAGCCCTTCACAACATCAAAAAGATTATACAAAGTGCAGCAGAGCATAGCGAAAAATTAAACAGACTGCAAGAGATACTTGAGCAACAATGATCTGAAATTCAGCAGATTAACAATAATATTACAGAATTAGACAATTTAATAGAAAGGCAAAGGAGCAGGATTGAGGCAATGGAATGCAGAATTAGTCACACTGAAGATAAAGAAACTGACACCAGCATATACAAGGAAACATCAAATAATTCTTAAGAAAAATGAAGAACCACTAAGAGTTATGTGGGATTCTATCAGGAGGATAGTTTATGAATAGAGTACCTTAATGGTGGGGATATGAGAGCATACAGAGGAAATTGCTGAAGATATGCTGACAGAATACATCCCTGATACCAGGAAACACAAGCTGATATCTAGTTGATACTCATCAAATTCCATACAAGGTAGATCCCATAAGAAAGACACCAAGACATATTATTATCAAACTTACCAAAACTAAGATGCCAAGCCAAGGCTTTTAAAGGCAGCAACTCTTAAACAAAAAATAACATGCAAAGGAGAGTCATAAAGACTGAGTTCAGATTACTCTGCAGAAACCATGCTGGTAAAAAGACAATGGGATCACATATACAAAGCCTTGAAGGAAAATAACTGCCAACCAAGAATTACATATCTTGAAAAACTGTCTGTCAAATATGTTGGCAAAATTAAAATATTCCTAAATACACAGTTTAGAGAATTTGCAAAACCAAACCAAAATTACAAGAAAACACTGAAGGAAGTTCTTTTATTAGAAAAATCAGTAACATCAGATACACACTCAAGGATGTAATGCAAGACATAATATCCAGACATCAACATGCACAGGGAAACTACAAAAATGACTCAAATCTAAAACACTGAGAATAGGGAAACAGAGATCTCACTATGTAAACGATGACAATATCATTCCATGAAGGTGACAAAATAATGAATTCATAGATCTTTCAGAGAAAGAGGAAGTCAAGGTGATAAAAGAAGTTAAAGACTGGTTTTAACTTAGAACATTACGGGTAAATATTAAGATAGCCACAAAGGAAATGAACAATTCTACACATAATAACAATAAAAATCAATAAGTCTCAGCACATATAAAATCAACAAGGAGAAGGATGAAAACAAAACCCATTAAAAAAAAGACTTAGCATAGAAAATGAAAGAGAACAAAGAAACTGACAACACACAAAAAAGATACCACAATGATAGCACTAAATTCATACATACCAATAACCACATTGAATGTAGATAGGTTAAATACACCAATCAAGAGACAAAGAGTAGCAGAATGGATTAAAAAAAAAGGAAGAAAAGCATAACCAGTCTATATGGTGTTTACAGGAGACACATTTCAGACTTCAAGATACAAAGTGAAACTCACAGGATGTAAATATATAAACCAAGTTAACAACATTCAAAAAAAAAGCAGAAGTGTCCACATTAACATCAGATAAAATAGACTTTGAAGTAAAATCCACCACTGTCAACCAGGAAGGTTACTACATATTGCTTAAAGGGTCAATACATAAGGAGATCATAACCATATTGAATATTCAGGCACCCAATGACACAGATTCCAAATATATTTAGTGAACTCTGTTGTTGTTAGGTGCTGTTGAGTTGATTCCAACTCATAGCGACCCTATCTACAACAGAATGAAACATTGCCCAGTCCTGTGCAATGCCCACAACTGTTTTTATGCTTAAGGCAATTGTTGCAGCCACTTTATCAATCCATCTTGTTAAAGGGTCTACCTTATTTGCTGACTCTCTGCTTACCAAGAATGATGTCATTTTCCAGAGATTGATCCCTTCTGAAAACATGTCTAAAGAATGTAAGTTGCAGTCTCACCATCCTTGCTTCCAAGGAACACTCTGGTTGACCTTCTTCCAGCCAAGCCAGCCAAGTGCCATCGAGACTGATTTATTTGTTCTTTTGGCAGTCCATGGCACATTCAATATTCTTCTCCAACACCATTTCAAAGGCTTAAATTCTTCTTCTGTCTTCCTTATTCATTGTTCAGCTTTTGCATGCTTATGATGTGACTGAAAATACCACGGCTTTGGTGAGGCACACCTTAGTCTTCAAAATGACATATTTACTTTTCAACACTTTAAAGAGGTCTTTTGCAGGAGATTTTTCCAATGCAATGCATCTTTTGATTTCTTGACAGTTGCTTCCATGGATGTTGATTGTGGAACCAAGTAAAATAAAATCTGTGACAAGCTCAAAGAACTCTAACAGCACTGAAAGTGAGATAGACAGTTCCACAATAATAGTAGGAGAATGCAACACACCAATTTTGGTGATGGAGAGAACATCCAGAAAGAAGCTCAGTAAAGACATGGAAGATCTAAATGGCACAATCAATCACATCAACCTCATAGTCAAATAGAGAACACTCCACCTAAAAACACACAAGTATACTTTCGCTTCTAATGCACATTGAAGACTCTCCACAACAGACCAAATATTAGATCACAAAGCAAATTTTAACAAAATCCAAAGCACTGAAATACTGCAAAGCATCTTCTCAGACCACAAAGTCATAAAATTCAAAATCAGAAAAAAAAGGGGTAAAAAAATCAAACACACGAAAACTGAACAACACCTTGGCCAAAAACTATGGGGTTATAGAAGAAATCAAGGACAGAAAAAAAGGAATTCATAGAATCAAATGAGAATGAAAACACATCCTACCAGAACCTATGGGACACAGCAAAAGCAGTGCTCAGCGGTCCATTTATTTCAATGAATGCTCACATCCACAAAGAAGATAGGGCCCAAATGAAAGAATTAATTCTACACCTCAAAAATAAAAAGAGAGCTACAAAAGAACCCTTCAAGCACCAAAAGAGCACAAACAATAAAAAACAGAGCAAAACTAAATGAACTAGAGAACAGAAAAAAAACAAATAAATAACAAATGAACAGCTTAAAAAGCTGCTTTTTTGAAAAGATCAATAAAATCAATTAACCACTGGTCAAACTGACCAAAGAAAAACAGGAAAAGATGCAAATAATCTGAATAATGAGATGGGTGATATCACAAGAGACCCAACTGAAATTAAAGGAATCATGACAGAGTAATATGAAAAGTAGAATTCTAATAAATTTGACAATGTTCGGCTGCTATTCATAACGTTTTCCCTGACTAATTCCTTTCAGAAGTAGACTGCTAGGTCCTTCTTCCTAGTCTGTCTTGGTCTGGAAGCTCCGCTGAAACTTGCCTACCATGGTTGACCCTGCTGGTACCTAAATAGCTGTGGGGGCTACTCACTCTATCTTTACCCTCCTTACCTGATGCTGTTATCCTGCTTACCTAATGTTGTTACCCTGCTTACCTGATGCTGTTACCCTCTTTACCTGGTGTTGTTATCTGCCTTATCTGATGCTGTTACCCTCCTTATCTGATGGTGTCACCCTCCTTACCAAAGAATAAAGAAGACAGAAGACAGGCAAAGAATTCATGCCTTTTAAAATTGTGGTGCTGGAGAGGAATGATGAATGCACCATGGACCGCCAAAACAACCAACAGATCTGTTCTGGAAGAAGTACAACCAGAGTACTTCTTGGAAGCAACAACAGCAAGACTGTGTCTTACATACACTTTGGACATGTTTTCAGGAAGGATCAGTTCCTGGAAAAGGACATCATGCTGCATAGAGTGGAGGGTCAGTGAGAAAGAGGAAGACCCTCGACAAGATGGATTGACATAGTGGCCACAACAATGGCCTTAAGCATAAAAACAACTGTGGACATGGTGCAAGACTGGGCAGTGTTTCGTTCTGTTGTTCATAGGGTCACCATGAGTCGGAACCGACTTGATGACACCTAACAACAACAACAATAAATTTGAAAACCTAGAGGAAATGGACAAATTTCTAGGAAGACACTACCTGTGAAAACTAATACAAACAGAAGCAGAACAACTTAATAAACCCATTACAAAAGAAAGGATTGAAAAAGTAATGAAAACACTCCCAACCAAAAAAAATCCTGGCCCATATGGCTTCAATGGAAAATTCTACCAAACGTTTAGAGAAGAGGTAATGCCACTATTACTAAGGGTATTTCACACCACAGAAATGGATGTAATACTCCCAAATTCACTCTATGAAGCCAACATACCTGATAACAAAAGTGGATAAAACAGCACAAAAAAGAAAAGTGCAGACCAGTATCTCTCATGAACCTAGATGTAAAAATCCTTAACAAAATCCTAGGCAATAGAATTCATCAACATATCAAAAAAAAAAAAATTTACCATGACCAAGGATTCATACCATAGAAGGATAGTTCAACATAGTAAAATTAATATCATCAACAAAACATAAGTATCATTTGAATTTATCAGCTAACTCAGAAAAGGCATTTCTGAGTCTAGCACCCACTTATGTTAAAAACTCTCAGCAAAACTGGAAGAGAAGGGAAGATCCTCAACATATTAAGGGGCATCTATGCAAAAACAGCCGCCAACATCATCCAAAATGGAGAGAGACTGAAAGCATTCACCTTGAAAATGGGAACCTGACAAGGATGCCCATTGACACCACTTTTATTCCACCTTGTGCTGAAGGTCCTAGACAGAGCAATCAGACAGGATACAGAAATAAATCTGGAAAGGAAGAGGTAAAAGTATCTCTAACTGAAGATGATATGATCTTATACACAGAAAATCCTAAAGAATTCCTCCCCCCAGAACTACTGGAACTAAGAGTTCAGCAAAGTATCAGGATGTAAAATAAACATAAATAAATCAGTTGGATTATTTTTACAACGACAAAGAGACCATCAAAGAGGAAATCACCAAATGAATACCATTCATAATAGCCCCCAAGAAGATAAAATACATATGAATAAATTTTACCAGAGATGTAAAGGACCTAGCCAAAGAAAATTACAAAACTTTATTGCGAGAAATAGAAAGGAAACCAACATAAGTGGAGAAATGTACCTGCTCATAGAAAGGAAGACTTAAACTGCAAAACTGTCTATTCTATGCAAAGTGATCTATAGATAAAACATAATCCCAACACAAATTCAAATGAACTTTTTTAAATGAGATGGATAAACAAATCACCAGCTTCATATGGAAAGGGAAGAAGCCCCAGTTTAGTACAGCCTTTGGCATGGACTGAACTGTGTCCCCCCATTTTGGCTGGACCATGATTCCAAATACTATATGATTGCCCTCTATTTTGTGATTTTCCTGTGTTGTATGTTAAAGAGGCTTAGGGTGAGACTGTAAATCTCTCCCTAAGGTTGCTTCCTTGCTCCACTGTAAAGGGAGTCTCCCGGGAGTGTGGCTTGCACCGCCTTTTATGAGATAAAAGGAAAGGGAAGCAATCAAGAGTTGGGAACCTCACACCACAAAAAAGGCAGCACTGGGAGAAGACTGCGTCCTTCAGACCTGAGGTTCCCATGCCAAGATGCTCCCTGACCAAAGGCTGATATAACATAAGGACTCTGCTCCAGAGCCAACAGACGGAAAGCCTTCCCATGGAGGAGACACCCTGAAATTGCACTTGTGGCCTGATGGAATGTATAAGAATAAACTTTCCTTTGTTAAAGACATCCACTTTGTGGAAGTTCCGTTAGAGCAGCACTGGATGACTAAAACAGCCTTATTCAAGAAGAATAAAGTGGGAGGCCTCACATTACCTGACTTTAGAACCTGTTACGCTGCCATGATAGTCAGTACAGCCTGGTACTGGTACAAAAATAGATACATAGACCAATGAAACAGAATAGAGAATCCAGATATAACACCATCCACTTACGAGCAGTTGATATTTAACAAAGTCCCAAAGTCCAAGAAGTGGGGAAAAAACAGTCACTTCAACAGTGTTGGCAAAACTTGATATCCACCTGCAAAAAAGTGGAACAAGACCTATATCTCACACCATGCACGAAAACTAACACAAAACGAAGCGAAGACCTAGATATAAAGCTAAAACAATAAAAATCATGAACGAAAAATTGGGAACAACTCTGGAACACAGAGTTGTTCTGGAAATTGGGAACACAGCATAAATATACTATAAAATATTACTAACAATGCACAAACACCAGAAGAAAAAATAGATAAATGGTAACTTAAAAATCAAACACTGATGCTGATGCAAATACTTCACCAAAAGATTAAAAAGACTAATTGCAGACTGGGAAAAAATCGGGGGCAATCATGAATCTGACTGTTCCCTAATCTCCATAATCTACAAGGTACTGTAAAACCTCAACACGAAAGGGACAAATAACCCAATTAAAAAATAGGCAAAGGATACGAACAAGTACTTCGCCAAAGACGACATCCAGGCAGGTAACAGACACATCAGGAAATGCTCAGGATCATTAGCCATAAGAGAGATTCTAATCAAAACTACAAAAATGAGATACTATCTCATCTCAACAAGTCTGGCACTTATCCAAAAAACACAAAGTAATAAATGTTGTAGAGATGTAAAGAGACTGGAAGGAACTCTTCTACACTGCTGGTGGGAATGTAAAATGGTATAACCACTCCGAAAGTCAATTTAGTGCTTTCTTGAAAAGCTAAAACTAGAAATATCATATGATCTAGCAATCCCACTGCTTGGAATATATCCTAGAGAAATAAGGGCTGTCATACAAATAAATACATGCACCAAATGTTTACTGTTCCACTGTCCACAATAGCAAAAAGATGAAATCAACTTAAGCATCCATCAACAATGGAATACTATGCAATGATGAAGAACAATGATGATCTTGGGAAACATCTGATAACATGGAGTCCTCTGGAAGACATAATGCTGAGTGAAATTAGTCAATCGCAAAAGGGCAAATATTGTATGAGACCACTACTGTAAGTACTAAAGAAAAGATTTAAGTGCAGAAAACAATAAACTTTGATGATTATAGGGAGAAGTGGGAGATGGGTATTCATAGATTAGACAGAAAACAGGAACTGGGTTACGTGAAGGAAGTGACAGCAGACAGTACAAGGGAGATTAACATGGCTGGACTATATCAAAAGCTAAATTTTTTAAATACAACCCAATATTTTGAAGGGCACAGTAGTGGGGGCAGGGGCAGGAGACCATAGTTTCAGAGGACATATAGATCAATTGTCATACGGAAGTTTTTTTTCAAGGAAATGTTCTGCATCCCATTTTGGTGAGTGGTGTTTGCCGTCTTAAACGCTAGCAAACTGCCATCTAAGGAGCATCAACTGGTCCCAAACCACCGTGAGCAGAGGAGAATGAAGGATATCAAAGACATGAGGAAACTATGAGCCCTGGAAACGTAAGTGGCCATATGTTTAGGAGTTTACATCGCTAAGAGACCAGAAGAATTAGATGGTGACTAGCCACCACCAATGATGACCCTGACAGGGAACACAATATAGAGCCCTTGACATAATGGGAGTAAAATGGGGGTGTAGATTTAGAACTCCATTAAAAGACCAGACTTGATGGTCTGGGATCCTGGAGAGTCCCGTGAGGACATGGCCGCTGGATTATTGAATAGTTCTGAGTTGAAACCAATATGGAAGCCAGATTTCTAGACAAATATTAGACTAAACTGTAAGACATAGAGTGTCTTACATGATGAAATGTTTGCTTCTTGGTTTAAATATTTACATGAGGCTGTAGGAGTAGCTCCTCTCTAAAAATGAGATGATGGTAGGGTGAAGAGGGGACATGAGTTGACTGAATAAATATGGTAAGTACAGGGTGGAAAGATGGACCGTGCTGGCACAGGGTGGGAAGAGCAGCTAGAGTTATACAGAGGTATGTGTGTGGGTTTTATATGGCAAAGTGACTTGGATTGTATGCTTTCACTTAAAGTACAATAACATATTTTTTTAAAAAAGAATTTAGAGTAGAAGCAAAGTCAGCACAGCTGGACTAAACCATAAGCTATAAGGTTTTCTAAATACAATGCAACATTGTAAAGGTCAGAGTAGCAGGGACAGGGGTCTGGAGACCACAGTTTCAGGGGACATGGAGGTCAACTGGCATAACTAGCTTTCTTTTCTAAGAAACTGTTCTGCGTCCCATATTGGTGAGTGTCGTCTGGGGTCTCAAAAGCCAGCAAGCTGCCATCTAAAGAAAATCAATAGGTCTCAGCTGACCTGGAGCAGACGAAAACAAAGAATGTTAACAATACAAGGAAACCATGAGCCCAGGAAACAGAAGAGTCTGAACGACTGGGAGACTACAACAGCATGAGACCAGAAGAACTAGATGGTGCCTAGCCACCACCAGACTGCCCTGACAGGGAATCCTACGTAGAGTCTCTGACAAAGCCCGAGATCAAGTTCCCTAAAACCATCCCCTGGACTTGCTGCTGGCCCAGTGCTGAAACCAGTACCGAAGCCAACTCTTCAGACAAAGATTGAACTGGACTGTGGGACATACAGAGTTGCAGGTGGTGTGTGTACTTTATGGTTTAATATATATATGAAGCTGTTGTTCAACTTGCTCCTTTCTAGAGGGGAGAGGACACAGTGGAGAGGAGGTACAAGTGATGGGTGAGCAGATACTAGAAGCACGAGGTGGAAAGGAAGAGTGTGCTGTCACAGGGTGAGGTCAGTTACCTACTTGAGGTGGGTGCTTGAGGTTTTATATGACAAACTGACTTAGATTATAAACTTTCACTTAATCAGAATAAAAATAAAATAGAAACAAATTTAGATTTTGATTGAATCCATTACAGTTGCTGAGCTGCTATCTGATGAAACTAATGAAAACTACTGGATGATACAGCATATTGGAAACCTTAGTGGCACAGTGGTTAAGAGCAAATCTACCAGGACCTCCTTGGAAACCCTACATGGCAGTTCAACTCTGTCCCCAAGGTTGAAGTGAGTCAGAATCAACTCAAAGGCAGTGGGCTTAAGTAAAAATAAATTTACTGGCTAAAAGTATCTACATATAGCACTGCAGTATTCAATACTGTAGATAATTAGTTATGCTTAAAACTAATTTTAAATTGCTTTACTTTGGATTTATTTGCTCCAAATTTCAACAAACACTTTGTATATTTCTTTCTAAGAATCTTCTTTTGCACTTTGGGCTTTCTATTCACATTTGTATTGTTATCAGGCTAACAAAATGAATACAGCCTACTTACTGAATGTTCATTGACTCAGATTTTAAATTTATGTCATTATAATATCTAAAGGACTTGACCTTTATTCTTAGACACCAAAATTACTCACTTTCCAATATTGTAACCCAGTATTACAAAGCATTATTATATCAAGAAATTTGCCTATTTTGACTGCATTCACAATAGATACTACAATAACTGAAGATGAGAGATCAAAGGAGACAACAGTACTGCATTTTTTATACATATCTTGTATTAACACGCAGTTCTGGTCACATAATAGGAAAAGGAAGACAAGTTCATTTTGAGCTACAAAAATAATTCCAGTTGTTTATCAGAATGTGTTTTGTCTGCAAGAGTAAGATACCAGTCAGGAAGCAGTTAATACTTAGTTCATGACTTCAAGTAATTTAACAGGAAGTTTTCATGTTTGGCTTCTGTGGTAGGATAAACATTTGAACTACGTAACTGTTGTTTCTTTAGATTATATGACATCCGTATTTAGGACTCAAGGACATAAATAGCATAACTGAATGGCATACTTTAAAATGCTAATCCATTATAATGTGATTCTTCACATAATGGTACTGTTTCAAGAATATGTAACTACAAATTTGAACAATGACCTGGGGGAGGGAGGTGGGTAGCAGGAAGGGAAAAGTTTCAAAAGAAACTTTCAGAAAATGCAAATTTTAGAAACTTAACAATGCTTAGTTAATTCTACTAAACTCTAGAAAAATACTGTTTACTTATATGCACATCTCAATGCCAGGCTGGTTTTACTTACTATTTTTAGGTATCACTCTCCATTGTTCACTTGTAGATATTTACTTCTTGTTTTTTAATCTTACAAAACAAGTGGAGCAATTTATTAGTTAGAAATACTTGCTTAGATTCAGTTTCACAGAAAGATTGACCTCTTGTGCCTTCCCAAGCTTCAGAGGTTAACGAGTTCACTTTCTTCTCTGTATCAGGGAATTATTAGCACTTACAATTGGCCTTATTTAGTACACTCTTGTCTAATTTTTCTTATCTCTCTACAGAGGCTGTATTTCATTTGACTTTTGGACACCTAACAAAAGGGAGTCTTATCCTATGCAACTTTTAAATAATTACCACATACAAACATGCTCATTTATTATAATTTCTAATGGAAGTAAGAGGGGTTCTGAATCAATATAAAATAAATGATTAAACTGCCAACTGTTTTCAACTTTTATCATGACATAAGAAATCCATTTAGCAAAACATTCTGACTCACTAATTTGTAGTTAATATCAGCCCACTAAAAATATTACTGTCCCTTACTGAATAATATTTAACTTTCCTCAGGAATCACAATTAGTACCATTACAAAATGAAGTTCAAACAACACAGAAAAAATCATGAAATTACTATTTTATTGATTCTATGAAATTTCATATCTTTGGCAAAATTTTCATCTTCCCTAGCTATGAATATAAAATTTGAGATATAATTAAACCTCTTAGTTCCAAAAATGAGAAACTTATTTGAATACCGCTCAAGCTGACAAATATTTGTATCTCATATATATTCTGTAAGTCATTTACCAAACTGTATTAATTTATGTTGTTTATTAGTTTTATCCTGACATTATACACATTCTTATTTTAAAATAATACATATATATGTTAAACAATCAGCAAGTAAGATACTGTGTTAATATCTTAACACAAAATGATTTGAATCTATTTATTTTACCATTGTGTATTTATGTGCCACCTTCAGGAGTTCCGTGCAACCCTGGGCATCTCCAAAGGATCGAATCCCTAAGCAATTTGAAGGATGAAGTTGCTTTATGAGAAAACTGCTGCACACTTCAATGACTTGAGTCAGCTGTAGGAGACAAGCTGCAGCCAGCAAATTTTCAATAGTATCTTCTTTCAATTGTAGGACACCTAAATGGTTTAAAAAAGTAATGACTGTATGTCCCATAAAGTAACACACCAACATGCTAGCTAGTTTTGTTTTTCAATTTACCTCTCTAAGGCTATATTTTCTAATGTATTCACTTTGGGTGTACCTTTTCAGGCTAACCTACACATAGGAGTCAGGATATAAACACTAATAAGGTGACTGAGGAGAGCTAGACTAGATTACAAATGAATGAATACTGCCACTGCAAACAAGAACAGCCGTTAAATCTTGTATCAAAATCTGCTTACATTATGACTCAAGGAGTACTGTATTATATAAGGATCACAAAGAAAACTGTCATTTGTGTGGAGCTAAGTATCTCAGTAAATAATAACAGCACTGAACTTATATGTCCATAAATATAGATGTACACTTATTAGCTCCTAAAGATGTCTTTGCACAAATATTGTGCCTGGAATTGACCTCTGGAACCACAACAAAAATGAGAAAAGGTGTCCATGAACCCACAAATGAAGAACTGCTTATATGATCATGTTCTTTGGTATGAGAACCAGGCTATTTAAAAAATCTGTAAAAAAAAGTTTTGTTTTGTTTTTTTTTTTAAAAAGATCAGAAGTAATTTAAGCTGTTTATTTTCTACTAATATATATTTTATTACTTTCAGAGCAAGTATTATTGATGAATTATTTTGAATGGAGAATGTTACTTTTATATAAGACATTAATTTTTTATTATTTAGCAATGCTATATATGTTACAAAGAATGTCTCATATGGCTTATATAAACTATCCCTTTATATTCCAGTATCTTAGTACAGATGTAATGTGGTTGCACACCATGCAGAAAACAGTAATACATACTGTGATATTCTCTATATTTAGTTCAACCTGTAAAATTTGTTGCAAAGGGTCCAATCTTTCCACCAGCAGATATTCTTGTGTTGTTTCTTGCCCTGGATTTTGAAGAGAGAGTGCTGTCCATATCTCATTAGACCCAGAGAAGTATGAATTACTCTCTGATCCAGATCTAAAGACTCACATACTACAGACATTGGAATTCACCCTGGTTATTAAGAATAGTCATTAAGATACATTAGAAAAGCATCCACACATCACAGTGTATTCAGTTATGAAGATATTTAAGAAAAGATATTTATAGTTGGGTACCCGGGTTTCCTCATTAAAGACAAAAAAGGAAAGACGAGCCAGTTGACTAAGTTATCTTGGTATACATATGATTAGAAAAGGGGGTTCACTGGGAACATAAGATGTCTTATAGGCATAGGTTAAAATCTAACACGTAGGAGAAATGAAATCCTTGAAAGCCTTGAAAAGATAACAGAAGTTTCTACGAAGATTCTAGAAAGTTCTATTCCCGTCTATGACATAAGAGCATCTGCAGAAATTTTAGAGAATTTAGAGAAAATTTTAACTTTAACTTCTTGTTAAAACAGTGGGTACTGAAGGTAAGGTGAGAAAAAGTGAAGTGTGGAAGCTATTGTGTTATAACAGTGCCTTCAAACAAGAGTACACATACCACTAAACCAAAAAACAAAAAAATAACCATTACCATCTAGTAGGTTCAGACTCACAGTGATCTTACAGGACAGAGTAGAACTGCCCGCACAGGACATACTATGTACACTAGAAGTACATAAAACTCTTACAAAGCATACATATATATGTACGTATGTGTGTGCATATGCATAAATACAGCAAAACATATTCAGAACTTCAAATTTCATATATATGCTTCCTTAAAAACGGTCTGCTCAAAAAACATGTTATCACACAGGGTCTCCTGTCTCACAGTCTGCTTGATAATTGCCTTTCTCTTATCTCATAAAATAAAACCATACTTCTCATCTACATAGAATCTTACTATTCTTTGTTATGGGGATAAAGAGTAAGGG
The DNA here is from genome assembly GCA_028571685.1 of Heterohyrax brucei. NCBI lineage: Eukaryota > Metazoa > Chordata > Mammalia > Hyracoidea > Procaviidae > Heterohyrax > Heterohyrax brucei. Next base: position 112,189,844 of record CM053166.1, on the reverse strand, counting down.
AAAGTCTGAAACAAAAATTGTGTGTAATTCCGTATATCTATATGCATGTGTACAGTGGCACCAATTCTTCTTATCCTATTCTCTCTTTCCCTTTTTTCAGATTTAATTTACATATGATGAAATTTGTCCTCCTGTTCAGTAGTTTTTTAGAATAATCACAAAATTGTACAAATATTAACACCTTTAATTCCCAAACATTCACTATACCCCAAATATAAATTATGTGCCCTGGGTGTAGGACCAAACATGGAATAGCCAGATGATTCTTATCATTCCTATTTCAGCAAAGACTCAAAACATTAAATGAATTTAAAATACATGATAATCCAGGAACCCTAATCATCAAAGACAAAGCTATAGAATCAGGCTGGGCAGCAGGTAGAAGAGACAATCCAAAAGCAGCAGAATGGGAAACTACAGATAGTGGGATAACCAATGTCATGCTAGCTGAATCTGCACAGCACACATGGACTAAGGCAAACAGCAACATTCTAAGCTGAGGCCCACCTCTTCTGGTATAGTCAAGTAATAGTGAAAATGTGCACACCTCCAGAAACAAAATGGAAGACACTAGACCTGAAAAAGTTAAGTAAAAGTTCCCAATACACCATGCACATTGACACTGTAACCCCTCCCCCACCAGAGCTCTACACCTGAGAAGCATTTTCTTTCCTTCACCCATCCCCAATGCCACACCCCCTAAGCCAGAAACTCAACAGTAGGTCTAGAAGCCCTGACCCTCTGTCCAGCCACTGGTATAGGGGTCCATGGATTTGCAGAGTTTGTCATCCCTGTCCCTGTGGATTATGGGCCAACACAATATTGCATACCCTCATTAGCATGAAATGAGCAGGGCATACATGTGAAGCCCATTTCCACCTGCAGCAGCCAAAAGGGAGATGCAGATTTGTAATATTCGACATTGCTCCAGCCCTTAAGAAGGAGTCTCACCTACCTACTATGGGCAAGAGGGCTGGCAATACCAACCACTCCAATAAATAATTAGATATAGATGCCTTGGAGAGAATGGTAAATACCAAATCACACAAAGCATGAAGAACCAGAACACCCTCTGAAGGAAGAGAAAGACAATGGAATTATCTGAAAAAGAATTCCAAAGACTATCATATAGAGCTCTTTAAGAGATCAGAAATATCAGTCAGAAAGCAGACTGAGACAAGGGACACACAGACAAAGCAATAAAGAAATTCAGGAAAACAATACAAGAGCAAAAGGACAGAATAAAGTCTGTTAGAAAACATTCAGAGACAACAACTAGCAATCCAAAAGTTTAATAATAAATTCTCAGAACTCAGTAACTCAACAAAAGGTCATACGAGCATTCAGACAATGGAAGTCAGAATTTGTAAGACTGAAGATAAATACCTTGACACCAGTTTGTTTGAGGAAAAAAAGTCAGAAAAAAGTAAAGTGAAACAATTACATAAGATACTATCAAGAGGAAAACCTTACAAGTGTTTGAAGTACCACTATGGGGAAAGCAGGACAGCAGAAAACACAGTCAAAATTGTCAACGATTTGCTGGCAGACAACTTCCCTAATATGAAAGACAAGAATACATAGACCCAAGAAGCTAACAAACCTCATACCGGATACACTTCAAAAGAAAATCATTAAGCCATACCAGAGACAAACAGAATCCCAAGAGTAGGTAGAGGTAAGTGGAAAATCAACTATAAAGGAAAATCAATAAGACTAAACTCAGATTATTCAGCAGAAACTACGCAAGGAAGAAGGTAATGGTAATATACATAAAGCCTTGGAAAAAAAAGAAATTGCAAGTCAGGAACTATAGATTCAACAAAATTGTCTCTCAAGTACAACAGTGAAATTAGGTCAATTTCAGAAAAACAGAAATTAGGGGAATTTGTAAAAATAAGACCAAAATGACAAGAAATATTAAGAATAATCCTCTGGGTTAAAGAACCAGCAACATGATGCAACTATTCATGATTAGGACACAGGACAGATCAACCAGTTATCAATCCATATGCCAGCCAGCCAGCCAAGTGCCATCGAGTCAGATCTGACTCATGGCGACCCTAGGGGCCAGGGTAGAACTGATAGGAATTCATAAAAACAAATCAAAGCCAAAAAACTGAACATAGGACTCCAGAGACATCAATATGTAAATGATGACATCAAAACAAGAAGAGGGAAAACAGTATAATAATATAACTTCTACATGATGTGGAAGTCAAAATAATACCAAGAAATAAAAGACTGGTTTAACTTTAGAAAAATAAATGTAACTTTCAAAGCAATCACAAAGGAAGTTAACAATCCCACCCATCTAAATGAAAAAAGAAGTACATGAAGACTTAGGAAACACAAAATCAATAATAATGAAAGGGATGAAAAGAAAGTAAACAAAAAGAACTCAGCACAGAAACTTAAGTGGAACAAAGAAACTGTCAACACCTTTCTCTCTCTCTCACATACACACACCAAATAAAACAAAATGACAGTTGTGAACTCACAGCTGTCAATAATTAAACTGTAAGTGGCCTAAATGCACCAGTAGGAAAGAGAAGTGACAGAATGGATTTAAAAAAAAAATCACAATTCATTAAATATGCTGTCTATGAGAGACACACTGTAGACCCAAAATATAACCTAAAACTCAAAGAATGAGAAAAATTCATAAAGCAAACATCAACCTAAAAAGAGCAGGAGTGGTAATATTAATGTCTGATAAAATATACTTTAAAGTCAAATCCACCATAAAGGATAATAAAGTACACTGTATAATGATTGAAGTATCATACACTGCCAAGCCAAGCCAAGCGCTATAAAGTTGGATCTGATTCATGGTGACCCTAGAGGCCAGAGTAGAACTGCTCTCCAGAGTATTCAAGGAGTGCCTGGTGGATTTGAACTGCTGATCTTTTGGTTAGCAGTGGTAGCACTTAACCCACGACACCACCAGAGTTTCCCGATCAATACACTAGGAAGACATAACTATAATAGATACATACACCCAATAACAGGCCTCCAAATACATTAAAACAAACAAACAAACAAACAACTAACAGGATTGAAAAAAGAAATACACATTCCTCCAATAATACTAGGGCACTTCACCACAACACTTTTGGTGAAGGACAGAACATTGAGAAAGAAACTCAATAAAATTGATGCAGAAGACCAAAAGTCCAAAATCAGTCAACTCAATCCCACAGACATATACAGAACACTTCATTAAAGTATACATTCTTTCCCACCACATGTAGAACATTCTCCAGAACACAGTGCACTTTAGGACACAAAAGTTTTAACAAAACCCCAAACACTGAAATAACACAAAGCATTTTCTCTGATCGTAATGCCTTAAAAAGTAGAAACCAATAAAAGAAGAAAGAAAATCAAATGCATGAAAACTGAACAACACCTTCCTTAGAAACTACTGAATAATGGAAGAATCAAGAATGGAATAAAAAACAAAAATAGAATCAGGGGCAGAGTGAAGATGATGGACTAAACGCACATCTCCCTAATCCCTCTGGAAATCAAGGCCTGAAGTGATAATTAAACAGAGGCTTCTGGACAGCTGGTGAGCCCTAGGACGCAGCATAGGGCTGTCTATTTGATCTACATACAACTGAGTGAGAAATTTCTTCTCTTTCACTGACCCTGGCCCTTGTTGAGTCCTGGCTCTTGTAGACTGAAGGTAAATTGCCATTTTAACTTTTTTTCTCCCTCTGTCTTAGCAGTCGGGAGGTACTGAGGTTTCACTGGCAGCAAGTCTCAGATGCACTACTGATGAGATGGGCGAGCAGAGTCACCATATTTTGAGAGCCTGGCCTTGCAATCTGTGCAGCTTGGCACCTCTGACCTCTCTCTCTCGGAATCTCTGAATCTCCACCACTGAATGCCCTTTTCTGAGGAGGGGAGCTTGTGCAGGATGCCATCTTGATTCACTGGGAGGCAGAGTTTCCTATATGGAGGCCTCGGCTGGACCTAATTCCCAGGCTGGGAGGCAGTGTCTACCAGAGAGCGCTTTTCCGACAGTAAAGCAGTCTTTGATACAGAGGTGTTTACTTTGCCAGCTGGAAAGAGGGACTTGCACATCTGAAAGCCTAATTTTGGAAGCTTTCAGATACCTTTTACCTTTCAATAGAAAAATAAATGCAGTGCATCTGGATGGCATTTCTTCCAGCCTTTATTTTCTCACATAACAGGGTCAACTGACGGCTCCCCAGAGACTCCGCAAGTAGGGCTGTGTCTTTGCCCTGTGTCTGCTACCCCAGAGATTCCACTGAGCCCAGTCTCTGCAGTACACAGAGGTGTCTGGTGATCAACTTAATTTCCAGACTGAGATTTAGCTCCTGTTAAGGGAACACTGGAGAAACAAAACAATCTCTAGACGCCCAAAAAGCAACAAACTTTGGATTGGAACATTAGGAAGAATTCACCTATGGCTTCTTCAGAAGGCCAACAAAAGCAAGATCCAAAGATTCTGCATGATGAAGAAGTCTTTCTGAAACTATTGGAGGACGAGTACAAAAGGATTGTATATAGAGCCCTCCTAGACCTTAAACAAAATGCAGCAGAGCAAAATGAAAAATAAAGTAAGCTGTTTGATCTGATGGAACACCAATACTCTGAAATCCAACAGATCAAGAACAAAATCAAAGACATAGAAAATTCAATTGAAAGCCAAGAAAACAGAATGGAACAAATGGAAAAGAACTTTCTGACTTGGAAAACAGAGCTACTAACTCCAGTGTCTATGAGAAGAAATCAGAAGAAAGAAATAAGAAAACCGAAGAAGCATTAAGAAGCATATGAGACTCTATTAGGAGGAACAATCTATGATTAATTGGAGTTCCTAAACCGGGTATGAAACAGAATACTGTGGCTGAGCTGCTAACAGAAAACTTCCCAGAAATTATGAAAGAAGAGAATGTGGATATCCAAGATGCATACCAAATGACACTCAATATAGATCTCAAAAGAAAGACTCCAAGATATACTATAATCAAGCTTAACAAAATTAAACTTAAGCAGAAACACTTCAAGGCAGCAAGACTCAAAGCAAAGTTAACATTCAGAGGGAAACGCTGTAGGCTTTCATAGGATTTCTCAGAAGAAACAATGCTAACACAGACAGTGGAATGATACATTCAAAGCCTTGAAGATCTTCCAACCAAGAAAGATACATCCTGCAAAGGTATCTTTCAAATACGAAAATGAAATCAAGACATTCGCAGATAAACAGAAACTCAGAGACTGTGTAAAAACCAATCCAAAGCTACAAGAAATACTGAACTTGCTAAGGAAAAACAGGAAAGAAACAACCCAAATAAGAAATGAGTGTGGAGTTGTCACAACAGATCCATCAGAAATCAAAAATACCATAACAGAATACCATGAAAGTCTGTACTCTAACAAATTTGAAAACCTAGAGCAAATAAATTCCTAGACTCATATCAGCTACCAAAATTATCACAAGAATTAAAACAACTTAATAAACTCATCACAAATGAAGAGATTGAAAAAGTCATCAAAAAACTATCAACCAAAAAAAAAGCCCTGGCCCAGATGGCTTCACCACAGAATTCTACCAAGCTTTTAGAGGAGAGTTAACTCCAATACTACTGAGACTATTTCACAGCATGTAGAAGGAGATGGATTACTTCCAAGTTCACTCTATGAAGCCAGAATAGCCCTGATACCAAAGACAAGGAAAGACCCAACAAAAAAGGAGAACTACAGTCCAGTATCACTCATGAATTTAGATGCAAAAATCGTCAACAAAAATTCTTGCCAATAGAATACAACATATCTAAAAAATAACCCATCTCGACCAAGTTGGATTCATACCAGGGATGCAAGGCTGGTTCAACATCAGAAAAACAATTAATGTGATCAACCAAATAAATATCATAAAAGACAAGAATCATCTGATTTTGTCTATTGATGCAGAAAAGGCATTTGAGAAAGTCCAACCCCCATTCATGCTAAAAACTCTCAGCAAAATACGAAGAGAAGGAAAATTCCTCAGTGCAATCAGGGGCATCTACACAAAGCCAACTGCCTATATCATCCTGAATGGATAGAGACTCAAACAATTCCCCTTGAGAGCAAGAACTAGACAAGGATGCACACTCTCACCTCTCCTATTCAGCATTGTAATAATAGCTCTAGCCAGAGCACTTAGACAACACCAAGAAAAAAAGGGCATCTGCATCAGCAAAGAGGAAGCAAAAATCTCCCTATTTGTAGATGGTATGATTGTATATGCAGAGGATCCTAAAGAATCCATAAGTAAGCTACTCTAATTGATAGAAGAGTTCAGCAAACTGTCAGGATACAAGATAAACATTAGTAAAACAGTAGGATTCCTTTATAACAACAATGAGATTATTAAGGAAGAATTCACCAAATCAATACAATTTACTATAGCCCCTCAGAAGCTAAAATATCTAGGAATAAATCTAACCAGAGAAATAACAGACCTTTACAAAGAAAAATACAACACCTTACTACAAGAAACTGAGACTTACATAAATGGAGAAACCAACCCTGCTATTGGATAGGAAGACTTAACATTGTGAAAATGTCTATTTAACCCAAAGCAATTTACTTATATAATGCAATCCCAATACAATTTCCAGTGATATTTTTTAATGAGATGGAGAAACAAATTGCCAACTTTGGAAAGGGAAGAAGCCCCAGATAAGCAAAGCACTTCTGAAGAAGAACACACTGGGAGGACTCTCACTACCCTACTTTAGAACCTATTACACTGGCTCAGTGGTCAAAACAGCCTGGTACTGGTACAAAAAGAAACAGATAGATCAATGGAACAGAATTGAGACCCCAGAGATGACACCATCCTCCTATCAACAGTTGACATTTGACAAAGGCCCTAAGACATTAAACTGGGGTGAAACCAGTCCACTGAACAAATGGTGCTGGCAAAATTGGTATCTATCTGCAATAAATTGAAATAAGATCCATATCTCACACCATATACAAAGACCAACTCAAATTCAATAAAAGGCCTAAATATCAAAACTAAAATGATAAACCTCATTCAAGAAAAATTAGGATCAACAATGGAAGTTTTCATACACAAAGTAGACAGACTCCTAAACCTTACAAACAAAGCATGATCAACAGAAAATAGATAAATGGGAACTACTAAGAATCGAACACATTGGCTCATCCAAAGACTTTATCAATAGAATTAAAAGAGCACCTACAGAATGGGCAAAAATACTTGGCAAGTATATGTCAGACCGATGCCTGGTCTCCATAATCTATAAGGTACTATAAAACATCACCAAGAAAAAGATAAATCATCCAGTTAAGCGATGGGCAAAGGAGATGGACAGACACTTCTCTAAAGAGGAGAGCCAAAGAACACATGCAGACATGCTCAAGATCATTAGCTATCAAAGAAATTCAAATCAAAACCACAATGAGATACCATCTCACTCCAACAAGGTTGGCCATGATCCAAAAACCCAAAACAACAAATGATGGAGAGGCTGTGGAGAAACTGCAACTCTCCTACACTGTTGGTGGGACTCCAAAATGGTGCAATCTCTTTGGAAAGCAATCTGGCACTTCCTTAAAAAGCTGGAAATAAATATACCATTTGACCCACTAATTCAACTGCTTGCAATATACCCTACAGAATCAAGGCCATTCGCACCAACTGATAGAAGCACAAGAATGTTTACTGCTTCACAGTCTACAGTAGCATAAAGAAGGAATCAACCCAGGTGCCCAACAACAGAGGAATGGATAGGTAAACTACGGCATATATACTCAATGGAACACTATGCAATGATAAAGAACAATGATGATTTTAGGAAGCATCTAATAACCTGGTGTCAATTGGAGGACATTATGCTGAGTGAAAGTAGTCAGCGGCAAAAGGACAAACATTGCATGAGACCCCTACTACAAGAACTGAAAAACAGACTCATGCATAGAAGACAAGACTCTTTGACTGCTGCAAGGGTGGGGAAGGAGGGAGGGAGAGGGTGGGGTATTTATTAGAAAGCTGATAGAAATTTGGTTAGGTTAAATCTTTGCCAGCACACATTAGATAGAAGATCAATTTTATCTGGACTTCAACGTAACATGATTACTTCTCCTATCTTAATCCAATACTGCAAGGAATGAGTAGCTAGAGTAGGGGTCTGGGGACCACTGGGTCCAACTGGCATAAGCAGCACTTCGCTAAGGGAGTCTTCTGTACACCAAATAGGTGAGTGGCATCTGGGGTCTTAAAAGCTGCCACACTGCCATCTGAGGTACACCAAATGGTGTCAACTCAGCAAGAAAGGTTGATCTCCAAGGACCAAAACGACATGGGGGATAGAGAACCCAGAAGACAGAGAGACCCACATGAGCAGATGGCTACATCGTCTTGTGACTGGAAGAACTGGATGGTGCCCGGCCATCATCAGTGATAGCCGTGATGGGGCACACAAAATTGAGTCTCACGGGCAACACGAAAATAAAAAGGGGTGCACTGGATTTGGACTCAGCCTACCAGACTGTGATAAATTCTCTTACTAAATGGACTTACAACTGGTTAAGGGATTTGCAGCTTACTGGACTGTGATAATAAAAGATTCCCTTTGTGAAGCCTTCCACTTGTGATATTTTCTGTTAGAGCAGTGCCAGGTGACCAAGACAGAATTTGGTACCAGGACTGGGGTACTGCTCTAACAAATACCTAAATTGGGGAAGCTTTTTTTGAAAATGTGAATGGATGGAAGAAGGTATTCAACAGAACTGCTGGTACCTGAGAAGACAGCAGATGGTGAGAAAAGCAGGCAGCAGCAGCAGCGGCAAACTGGCAGCAGAATGAGGAGCTGACCCATGGAGCGAGAATGCTGAATGCCTGCGTGCAGCAGGCTTCCTGGTGGAGTGGGGTGCTTCCAGGCACTTGAAGAGGTGGAGCTAGGCTTGCTGACCCACGGCACAAGAGAGCTGAGTGCCTGTGTGGAGGAGGCTACTTGATGGAGTGGGGTGCCTCCAGGCAATTGAATCGGTGGTGCTATGGAGCTACAGAGCTTTGGAACACTTCCCTCTGTAGGGTAGATGTGGGCTTGAGACCCAGGCCATGAAGCCACTGGAAGTACAAGTTGATGAAGATGTGGTGTTGTGGCCCAAGGCTGATGAAAGGCTGAGCTGCCTCAGTTTCAGAACGTATGGCCCTGAACGGGTGGAGCCAGGGCTTTCTGTGTTTGTGGGAGTGGAAATGCCACTCAGTTGGGCTTAGGGTACATCTAAAGCCAACGGGACACAGTGCTGTCCAAGTGGGTCTGGAAGGCCAAGCTGAAGCCCAGGGGCCTCCACTCAATAATCTAGAGAGTGTGGCCAATACCAAGAGTTTTATGGGAATGGTTATGAAATGTCTCAGAGTATGGAATAATGTTTTTGAGGCCATGAAGGCTAATGTAATGTGTTCTGATAAATTGCCTGGTGTATGATATGAATGAAAACTGCTGCTATGCTATGAATGAAAACTGTTGCTGTGTTATGAATGAAAACTGTTGCTATGCTATGAATGACTATATTTTGTATGTAGTAATGATACCATTTTTGGTGTGCCGAAGGGTGGTATGCCATGGATTGAATTGTGTCTCTCCCAAAATGTATGTGTTGATTTGATTGTCTCTGAGTCCCAATAAGGTGCCCTTCCTCCCGTGTGTTGTGAATCCTGCGTCTGTGAGATTGATGATAGAGAAGGGGCTGCAGTTGTGTTAGTGAGGCAGGACTCAAGCTACAAGCTTGTGGAATATAAGGGAAAGAAGTGAGCCGAGGATGTTGGGAACCTCATTATTACCAAGAGAGAAGTACAGAGAGCAGAGCATGTCCTTTGGACCCGAGGTTCCTGTGCCAAGATGCTCTCACAGAATTTGGACTCAGCTTACTGGACTGTGATAAATTCTCTTACTGAATGGACTTACAATTTATTAAGGGATATGCAGCTTACTGGACTGTGACAATAAAAGCTTCTCCTCGTGAAGCCTTCCACTTATGGTATTTTGTGTTTAGAGCAGTACCAAATGACTAAGACACTGTAATATGTATAAATGTTTCATTCCTTTGTATGATCAAATAATACCATACGGGAGTCTCTAGTGGCACACTGGTTATGTGTTCAACTGTTAACCAAATGATCAGCAGTTCAAATTCACCAGCTGCTCCTTGGAAACACTATGGAGCAGTTCTATTCTGTCCTATAGGGTTACTATGAGTCAGGATCAACTAAATGCCAACAGAATTTTTTTTAAAACTCCATTGTATGGATTTAGTACATTTTGTTAATCCATTTATCAGTTGATGAATATTTGAATTGTTTCTACTTTTGAGCTATTACCAATAATGCTCCCAGAAATAGTCATTCATACATTTTTAGGTGGACACATGCTTTAGTTCTACAGAGCATATGCCTAGTAGTAAAATTGCTGGGATATGATAATTGTGCACTTTAACCTCTGTAGGAACCATCACATTCGTATAGTTTTAAATGTATGACTGTTAGTACCAAGTGGTCACATGGTGTTATATTTCATTGGTTGTATTTCAAATTAAAATGCAACAGTGTATTTTAAAAGATATTATTATTTACAAAATGATGATAAGCACATGCTTAACAAGTATTTAAAATCACAATGAAAACATTTCAGTTGCCAATGGAAAAATATAAGTGGAGCACATAGTTTTAGGAAATTATTTTAGACAGAATACAAACAAAGATATTTGAAAATCATTGCACTAGAGAAATCCAGGAGATCAGTCTTCGGTCTTTAGAAGAGCCTAAGTATATATAAGCAAATAAATATAATTGACTACTACAAGGTCCTGGAGATCAAATAGTGTCTCTGGGAAATTTGCTGCTTTTTTTTTTTTTTTTGGTGTGTGTGTGTGTGTGTGTGAGTGTGTGTGTGTCTCCCAAACTCATCCTGTTACCTTTCTTTTATAGTTTGAGTAAATATGATTTAACTAGTCCAGGAATAGATACTGAAGAGACTAAGGCTGTAATGTAGAATTGGAAGGTGCCATTGTGACTTCATTTTTTTCAAACAAGAATGTGCCCACATCATTCCAGAGAGACAAGTTCTTATATATTTGGTTAAAATAGTTCTCTCCTCTCGTGGTGAAAATAATTTTGCATATTATTTTATCCATTGCTGTTTCATATCATTGGGTTTAAATCATGATTCTATATCTTACTACCTTTTGGAAAGTTATTTAACTGGACTATACTTTGGGTTCTTCATTTGTGAGGTAGGGATAATCACATATGACTTACATAATATAGGATTATTGTGAGGACTGAATGAGTTCATGTATGTCAAAACACTTACCTGTGTAAGCATACTGCACCAATGAATTAAGTGCATTTGGATCCACTCCTTCCATCTTTACCTCTTCTTGTTTGGCTTCAAGCACATCGTTAGTAAACATTGCAGCAAAATAATCAGACACTGCACTGAGAACCAACCTGGAAACAAAAATATTTCACAGGAAATTGAGTTCATAATCTCACTGAAAAGCATGAAATACATTCTGTAAGTTTGTAATAACTCTGTCAGTTTTATGCATAAAAATTTCACAGTTTAGTAAAGTGTAGTGAAATCAGAAAGATTAATTAAGTAAACTGATTTTCTTTTAGAGAATTTTTGTGGTGCTTTCTGTTCTACTCTGGCCCCTAGGGTCGCCATGAGTCAGATCCAACTCGACGGCACTTCGCTGGCTTTGTTAATCACACTTTTCAAAGCTTGAGTCTTCTAAATAATGAACACAGAATTAGATCATCACAAATGTTAGATACTTCTTTAGATCACACATGTTAATATCTTTTTAATTCAGGAAGATAAAAATATATCCCCCTCAATGGTCCCAAGTGTAATCTACATACTAATTACTATTGTTGCTAATCAAAGATGCAAATAAAATACTTACCCTCTCCGATTTATACTTACACTCATCCAATATTATGTTTACAAAAGGATACTTACCTATGGGCTGGTATTCGGAGATCTCCAGCAATGAGTAGCACATCACATAGTTGTTTCTCTTTCAAGAAGTTCTCCATTTTATGGAGAGTTTTCTCCCCATGGTGTACAGCATGGAAATACTCCCCAGATGCAGGGACTTTCATCTCTTCAGAATGGTTCATATCTAATCTAAAAGGGAGTAGAGTGAAAAAATGGTTTGCACGTTTGGAAAAGCTGGAAATTTTCTCTGAGTGAGTCTGCAAATGTCCTGTGGAAAATCTGGCAGGCCAACTTGTAAAAGAAATATGTTGTATTAAAGTAAATTTAAAATTTGCACTTCAGTCTTAAGTATTGCACTAGGATTTCTGTCTAAACTTGGTTAAAGTGAAGTGTCATGTTTAGTATTTACAGCTGAAATGGAGACACATCTTTTTTATGGTTCATCTGTAGGGCTAGTGGCAAGCTGTATATGCACAATCGTAAATTTGGAAACATTATTATTTTTTTGACTCTCATGAGTATCTCAACTATGCCATTAGGCACAGAATCCTAAGACCTGGCTGAAAATACTTTTCAAATCTGATTATGTTCTGAAGCTTACCCATGGACTACTTATTTTGCATCAGAAATATTTCCTGAAATGTCTCAGGCCTGAGAGGTCCATAACAATTTTTTAAATATGGAAATCTTGTAATGAAACTATACATATTTTTACCTTTTATTTTTAATATTGAGGCAAATAACACAGTTTACAATAATTAAAGCTGTTTACAGGTCATTTTAAACATCACAAAATATACAGTCTTGCAAAAAGTATAAGCTTAAAATTTTGATGATATGATGATCACATTTCAATGCTTTATTGACCTTGTCAGAGTTTCCTATGTTTCTTCCAGTATCATTTTCCAACAACCTGTTAGGATTAGTTTTAAGTCCCCCATCCCCGACTCAAAGCCCTGATGGTGCCGGGGTTAAGAACTAGGCTGCTAACCCAAGTTCAACAGTTCAAATCCACCAGCTGCTCCCAAGAAACCCTGGAAGGCAGTTCTACTCTGTCCTATAGGATCATTATGAGTTAAAGTTGATTTGAAGGCATTAAGTTTGGTTTGGCTGGGTATCCCCAACTCAGCCTATGTTACTGTAAAGACAGCTGATCCATAATGACATTGCTCTCTGTCTAATTCAAATAAATGATTCACTTCTGGATCCACTTAACTTTTAAAAACTATTTGGGATCTTCAGTCAATTTTTTATTGATGCTCAATTTAGAAGGCTAGAGATGTTCTTCAAAATTTTCTCTCTTCAGATGTACTCTTGTTTATTGGAAAGGAACAATGTTTTGGCACCACACACTATGCAACATTTAGGTTTTTCTTAAGTCACTTCTAATTTTTCCTTTGTTGAAGTGAAGACTGACTTCACATTAATGGAGTCAATCAAATATCCATATCCAATGTCTAACAAATTTAGGTATCTTCATGTCTACCCCATCATGCACTAGAGATGGTGTATTCTATAGGAGAAGTATGCTTGGGGAAATAATGGCCAGGAAAAATTTTATTATGTGAATCTTCTTCAGTCTAACTTGGCTAACAAGATGAAAAAGCAAGTGTCTTCAACTGCTAACTAGTTTGGGATAGACTCATAGGAACAGAGTAAATTTATTATATACTTGCAATACTTTTACAATTAAAATGCATATTTAAGGTTTCTAATCTGAAAACCCTATAAATATGAGCCACACATAAATTAATAAGATTTCAAGGGACAGAACAAACTCTGTTTGTCTCATTAACAAGAAACTCATACCCAGAGATACACTTAGATCAAAACAGCATCTAAAACACAACAGACTCATTAGTCGAAAGATGCAACATTAGACCAAAGAATATAATCTACTCTTGGTCATCATTTAGGCAAAATTTAGACACAAACAAGCAAACTGCCATCACTACCAATACCTGTAGTCAGTTCCAGCTCTTACAACTTACTAGATAATTGATCTGATATCACTGCTGATGTCAGATTGATACTAGCTAACAGAGATATCAGAAAGAGGTTTACCTGGGTTTTACTGACTGTGCAAAGACAATAATATTTTGAAAAATATTTAGATAGTATTTTGAAAAATGAGAATTCCAAAACACTAAATTGTGTTCATGATGAACCTGTATATATACACCAAGAGATAGTTAGAACAGAACAAAGCAATACTGAGTGGTTTAAAATCAGTAAAGGTGTGTGTCAGAGTTGGATTCCTTCACCATACTGATTCAATCTGTGGGCTGGGCAAAAAATCCAAGAAGCTGGACTAAATGAAGAAAAATGGGACATCAGGATTGGAGGAAGACTCATTAACAACCTGTGTTATGCAGATGATCCAACCCTGCTTGCTGAAAATGAAGAGGAATTGACATACTTACTGACAAAGACCAAAGACCACAGCCTTCATTATAGATTACATCTCAACATGAAGAAAAAAAAAAAATCTTCACAACTGAACCAATAAGCAACATCATGATGTATGGAGAAAAGACTGAAGTTGTCAAGGATTTCATTTTGCTTGTATCCACAGTTAACACCCATGGAAGCACCAGTGAAGAAATCAAAAGACACATTGCATTGGGTAAATCTGCTGCAGAAGATCTTTTAAAGTGTTAAAAAGCAGAGGTGTCACCTTGAATACTAAGTTGTTCCTGACCCAAGCCATACTGTTTTCAATCAACTTGTATGCATGGAAGCTGGACAATGATTAAGGAACACTAAAGAAGAATCGATATTTTTGAAATGATATTGGGGAAGACTATTGCCTATATAATGGATTGTCAAAAGAACAAACAAATCTATCTTGAAAGAATTACAGTCAGAATGCTCTCTTGAAGCCAAGATGGCCAAGACTATGTCTCACATACTTTGGACATATTATCAGGAGGGACCAATTCTTGGAGAAGGGCATCAGGTTTAGTAGAGGGCCAGTGAAAAAGAGGAAGATCCTGAGCAAGATGGACTCACAAAACAGGCAACCATGGGTTCAAGCATAACTACCCTTTTGAGGATGGTGCAGGTCCAGGCAGTGTTTTGTTCTGTTGTAAACAGCGCTGCTATGAGTTGGAACTGACTCAAAGGCACCTAATGACAACAAAGTGACCTTGGGCAAGTGAATTTAACTCTATTTTAAAAGTTCTATTGTAGTAAAATACGTTGTTGTAGATGCAGTCTATGTACAACAGAACACTGCCTGGACTTGCACTGCATCTACTATCACTTTAATGCTTAAACCCATCATTGCAGCCATTGTGTCAATCCATGCCATCAAGGGTCTTCCATTTTTTAGCTGTCCCTCTCCAGGGACTGATCTTTTTTTTTTTTGCAGGTACATAGAAGATAGATTTTTTTTTTTATTTTTATTTAACATAACTGAGTGAAAATGTACATTCACATGTAAATTTACATGACCCCCTATATGCAGCTTCCACTGCTCTCCCTGTCCGGTGACTGCACACTACTCCTCTCTGCTCCATACATGTCTCATCCTCCCAACAGTCTCCTTTCCCCTCCTCTCCGTCCTCTCCCCTTCCTCCAGCCAGAGGTCAGCAAGATGATATTCTGTAGATGTATAGAACCATAAAGTGCTTCCAATATATGGTTACTCTGCATTGCCAAGTCCATTCCATTCCTGTCCAAAGAGTGGACCTTTGTTATAATTTATGGGAACGGGCAGCATCAGGGCCGGGGGCCATGCTCTCAGAGGAACCCCCAAACCGCTGGACCATCAATTGAGGTCTTTCAGTGGAGATCTCATGATGCACCTCTTTTTATTCTTGTGTTGCCAGTGAGGCTCCTCTCTGTGAGCTCCGTCATGGCTCTCACTGGTGGTGGCCGGGCACCATCCGGTTCTTCCGGTCCCAGGTCGATGTAGGCACCCACTCTTGTGGGTCTCTCTGTCTTCTCAGTTGTCTTTACCGCATGCCATTTTGGCCCTCGGTGAGCATCCGTTCCTGCTGAGTTGGGACCATTTGCTGTGTCCTCGGATGGCAGCTTGGCAGCTTTTAAGACCCCAGACACCACTCACCAATGTGGGGTGCAGAGAGCTCTCTTAGCAAAATGCTAGTTGTGCCAATTGGCCTGTAATTCACCTAAGAGCATGGTCCTCCAGGGACTGATCTTAACAACATGTCCAAAGTATGTAAGACACAGTCTCACCATCTTTGCTTCCAAGGAGCATGCTGGTTGTACTTCTTCCAGGGCAGATCTGTTTGTTCTTTTGTCTATGGTACATTCAATATTCTTCTCCAACACCACAATTCAAAGGCATCAATTCTTCTGTCTTCCTTGTTCATTGTCCAGCTTTCACATGCATATCGTGTGATGGAAAAGACCATGGCTTGGGTCAGGCACACTTTATAGTCTTCAAGGTGACATCTTTACTTTTCAATGAAGAGGTGCCTTACAGCAGATTTTCCCAGTGCAATGCATCTTTTGATTTCTTGACTGCTGCTTCCATGGGTGTTGATTTTGGACCAAGTAAAATGAAATCCTTCAGAACCTCAGTCCTTTATCCATTTATCACAATGCTGCTTACTGATCCAGCTGTGAGGATTTTTGTTTTCTTGATGTTGAGGTGCAATCCATACTGAAGGCAAGTGTTTCAAATGTTCTTTACTTCCAGCAGGTACGATGGTGTCATCTGCATCAACAAGGCTGTTAATGAGTCTTCCTGCAATTCTGATGCCTCACTCTTCATATAATCTAACTTCTCTAATTATTTGCTCCTGACTTTAAATCATGCAGTGTGCCCTTGTTCTGTTCACACAACTACCTCTTGATCCACGTATAAATTACTTAAAAACATGATTAAGTGTTCTGGAATTCCCATTCTCCACAATGTTAGCCATAATTTGTTATGATCCACACAGTCACATGCCTTTGCATAGTCAACAAAACACAGGTAAACACCTTTCTGGTATTCTCTGCTTTCAGCCAAGATCCATCTGATGTCAGCAATGATATTCCTGGTTCCACATCCTCTTCTGAATCCAGCTTGAATTTCTGGCAGTTCCTTGTCAGTACACTATTGCAGTCACTTTTGAATGATTTTCAGCAAAATTTTACTTATGTGTGATATTAATGACATTGTTTGCTAATATCCACATTTGGTTGGATTGCCTTTCTCTGGAATGGGCATAAATATGGATCTCTTCCAGTCATTTGGGCAGGTAGCTGTCCTCCACATTTCTTGGTATAGACATGTGAGCACTTTCAGCACTGCATCTGTTTGCTGAAATATCTTAATTGAAATTCCGTCAATTCCTGGAGCCTTGTTTTTTGCCAATGCCTTCAATGCAGCTTTGAAATTTTTTACAGTAACCATCCTAGTGAGTATGAAGTGGTGTATCTTTTTGTTTATGGTACTCTGTTTACTAAAGAAAGAAAACAAACATGAAACAGTTGTACTTCATATCAGAAAGGGGAAAATGTAGCTAAATTATACCACATATTAAACAAGATGCAAAGCCTGGTGGCGCAGTGGTTAAGTAATATGACTTCCAACCAGAAAGTCAGCAGTTCAAATCTGCCCCGAGCTCCTTGCAAACTCTATGGGGGAAGTTCTACTCTGTTCTATAGGGTCGCTATGAGTCACAATCAACTTGATGGCAGTGGGTTTGGTTTGGTTTTTTAACTAAATGAGAAAAAACATGCTTGAGGAAAACTAACTTGTTAACACATCAATGGAAGGGAATTTTCATTTCTTGTAGTGATTGCACCTTAGATATGAATTTAAGTGTCATTCACCACCTTTACTGAAGGTGTGGGATATAGCTATTAGCTAAGGATGGCAAGTATAACAGGATTAGGAGAGCACTGTAGCTGCAAAATACCACATTACTGCCATTTTGGCAATAAAAGTAATGCAAGTTAATGTTTATTGATCTAGCACTTTACATTTCTATTTGTATCATTTTATTTTTTGGAACTCTTCTGTTGTCTTCCACGACATACAGCTTTTTTTTTTAATGTGGTAAATACATATGCAAAAAAAAAAACAAAACAAAAAAACCTGTCATTTAAATTTTCTTCACATAAAATTTATTGACAATAAATATGGTTATCATGCTGTTAACAGTCACCATCATCCATTTCCAAATTTTTCCATTACCTTTAATAGAAGCTCAATGTCCCCTAAGGAATTCGTCCTTCTTTCCCTTTCCCCTCACCTGCCCGTAGTAGCCACTAATAAGCCTTTGTATACATACACTTAGCTATTGTAGATATTTCACATAAGTGGAATCATACAATATTTGTCCTTTTGTGACTGACTCATTTCACTTAGAACGTTCTCAAGGTTAATCCATGTTCTAGCAGGTATCAGGACTTCATTTCCTTCATGGCTAAATAATATTCCACTGTATGTATGTACCACATTTTATTTTTATCCATTCATTTCTCTGACTGACATTTACACTATTAGCACCTTTGGCTATTTTGAATAGCGCTGCAATAAACAATGGTGTACAAGTAGCGTATCTGTGTTTCTGCTTTCAGTATTTTTGAAAATATATTTAGTGACAGAATTGCTAGATCATATGTGCATTAGTTGCTTAGTACTGCTCTTACAGAAAATATCACAAGTGGAAGGCTTCATGAAGAGAATTTTTTATTGTCATAGACTGGTAAGCTGTAAATCCATTTACAAATTGTTAAGTCCGTTCAGCAAGAGGATTAATCACTATCCGGTAGGTTGAGTCCAAATCCAGTGAGAGCATCTTGGCACAGGAACCTCTGCTCTCAGCGAGGCTTTTTTGGTGGTATGAGGTTCCCAACTTCCTCTGCTCACTTCTCTCTCATATCTCAGAAGCTTGTAGCTTGAGTCTTGCCCCACTAACACAACTGTTGCCCATTCTCCATAATCAATTACCACAGAGGCAGGATTCACAACACATGGGAGGAATGGCACCATACTGAGACTCATAGCCCAGTCAAATCAACCATACATTCTGGGGGAGACGCAATTCAATCCATGACAATATGGGATGATCAAACTATTTTCCAAAACAGCTGTATCATTTTGAAGCCCCACCACCAGTGGATGAAGGTTCCAATTTCTCTGCATCCTTGCCAACACCTCTTGTTTTCTAATTTTTAATTACAGCCATCTTAGTGTGAAGTGGTATCTTATTATGGTATTGATTTGCATTTCATTATTGTGAAGTGTCTATTCAAGTTGTTTGCCTGTTTTTTAAATTTAGTTTGCCTTTTTTTTTAAATTAGTAAGTTGTAGTTCTTTACATGTTAAATACCAATCTCTTATCAAATATATGGTTCCCAAACATTTGCTCTCAATCTGTAGGTTGTCTCTTCCTCAGTTTGATAAAATCCTTTGATCAATCAGTTTTTAGTTTTCACGTGAAGTTCCATTTACATATTGTGTTGCTTACACTTTCGGTGTCAAATCTAAGAATCCTTTGTTAAAAACTAGGTCTACAGATATTATTTCTGTCTTCTAACAGTTTTATGGTTTCAAACACTACATATAGGAATTTGAACTATTTTCAGTTAGTTTTTGTATATGATGTGAGATATAGTTTCAGTTTCATTCTTTTGTTTGTAGATACCCAGTTGTCCCAACACCACTGATTAAGGAGATAAAGAGACTATTCTTTTCCCCATTGGACAGATGTGGCATGCTTGTTGCAAATTAACTGATCATAGTTGTGCCAGTTTATTTATGGACTCTCAATTCTATTCCATTGGTCTGTTGGTCTATCTATCATTATATGAATTTTGGTTACTGTAACTTTACACTATGTTTTGATAGTGGGAAAGATGAGTCTTCCTATTTGTTATTCTTCAGAATGGCTTGGCTATTTGAATCCCTTTGCATTTCCATGTCATTTGCTGCTACTGTGTCAATCCATCTCACCAGGTGTCTTCCTCACCCTCCCTAACCCTTTACACATCACTAAACATGTCTTCCTCCACCCTTTGATCCCTCCTGATGACATGCCGAAAGAAAGCAAGTCAGACAGTGTTCTTTTGTAATCCATAAGGTTGTCACTGGCTAGTTTTCAGAAAAAGATAACCAGGCCTTCCTTCTTAAGTCTTTCTTGGTCTGGAAGCTTAGCTGAAACCTGTTCACCATGGCTGACCCCCTTGGCAGTTGAAGTACTAACTGTACAGCTTTCAGCATTAGAGCAACACACAAGCTATTACAGCACGACAAACTGAGACATGGTAGAGTCTTATTTCAAGTACTGGAAATACCGTTTAAATGCTTATTGAAAATCTGTGGTTACTGACTAATCTCACACATTTAAATTAAAACTAGAGAAAAAAACTATATCATGAGTTGCCTCTATGCACACAAATATACAAGTATCTTTTCCTAGACTGAGATCCCATTATCTTTACACTTTTTTAAAAAATTTCCTTGTATTTGAATCTCTCCTCTCCCTTTGTATCCATGATTTTTCCTTTTTGATTTTCCATTTTTATCTCTCTTTTTTTTTGGTTGGGACTTCTTCATTGTTCTCTCTTCCTCTTTCAAATTCCTAAATGCCAGAATCTTCAAGATTTGTGTTTAGCTTTCTCTGTTCCTAGAAATTTCATTCACTCTAATGACATCAACTATCTTTCAAACGCATGAGTTCAAATATTTACTTATAGCTGTCCTCTCTGCACAGATACACTTGCATTCCAATTGCCAACTTGGCATTACCGGGAACTTTTAATTGAGTATTTCTAAAATTAGCTGCAAGTGTTCCATAGTTTGGAGTCCCATAATATTCTTCCTTCTACCTTGTGCCCTATAATAATATTTTACAACTCCTGTAATTTCTTTCTATACACTGCTTCATGAAGTGCAGTATGGTGATAACAATATGAGTTTTATAATAAAACATTAATTTCAAGTCCTCCTTGTGCTATTACTAAGTCTCTGACCTACAGCAAGTTAATCCCTTAGAGCCTTTGGTTCCTTATGCTTAAAACTATCAGTAATAACACCCAATTTTAAGAGCTGTCCTGAAAGTTTGATGAAACTATATGCCAGGTATGACAACTAAATTCATGAATTTGTCCTAAAAAAAGTGCTACATACCTCATTGCTGAATATCACTACAAGCACATTCAAAATATCCCCTTTGGGAAGCTATTCATTGACACTTGTGCGTAGTCCACCCTTCAAAGAAATTTTGGAACTCTTTTTTTCTGGAATGGCCATCAGAGCTGTCATTATATTACCCTTGATGTCCTGAATGTCATCAAAATGTCTTCAATATTTCCTTTATCTTCTAGCAAAGAAAAAAGTCATTGAGAGCCAGAACAGGTGAGTAGGTAGGGTGTTTTAATACAGTTATTTGTTTACTAGCTAAAAACTTCCTCACAGGCAGTGCTGTGTGAGCTGGTGCATTGTCAAGATGCAAGAGTCATGTGTTGTTGGCAAAAAGTTCAGATAGTTTTCATCTAACTTTTTCATGCTGCCTTTTCAGCACTTCAAAATAGTAAACTTGGTTAACTGTCCCGTTGGTACAAATTCATAATGAACAATTCCTCTGACATCAAAAAAGGGTAGCAGTAACACTTTGACTCTTGATTTGGACTCATGGAACCATTTTAGTTGTGGAGAACTGACTGCCATTGTGCACTCTGATACATTGTTTCAGGCTAGTATTAGTACACACACGTTTCATCACCAGTGATAACACAGCCCAAAACATGGTCTTGCCTGTCCAAACTGTCCTGGCAATCTTAAACTCTCCCTTGCTTTTGTTCAACCATGAGCTCCTTAAGGACCATTTTTCATACACCTTTCTCATGCCAAGATTTTCAGTTAAGATTTTCCTGTTTCTCTATTGATGTTTACTTGGTCTGCTATGCTTCTCACAGTCAACTCATGATTTTGATGCACAATTTGACAAATTTTTACAATGTTTTTGTCAGTTCTGCTCATTACTGGACATCCTAACCTCTCTTCATCAGTGATGCTTTCTCTCCCTTCAAGAAAACATTTAACACATTGTACATTGCTGTTTTCTTCAAGGCATTATCCCCCTAAGCTTGAACTAATGTGTCCCTGATTTCACTTCCACTGTTGTCAAACTTAACAAGAACCTTAATGTTGGTTCACTGCTCTAATTCAAGGTCCAACATTCTCATGATGGCACACAAAAACACACAACAGCAATAATGAATCCCACTCAGCAAGACACCACGACATGTTGACACAAATATAGCTCTAAGACACTGATATACCAAGGTTATGAAAACGTACTGAGTTGTTTGTACAGTGCTGCCAACATAAGCACACGGTGGAAAGTCTGCAAACTTAATTGTCAGACTTCGCACAACTACATAGACTAAAAAATACCAGTTTACTCTCTTTAATAGAGTTCTTTCCACTGAGTTTCCCTCAATCTGGTTTAGGCTCCCATTCTGTTACACAGCTGTCTAACTGATACTCATACCTTTGACTTTCTCTTCTCTATGCCATCCTATAAGCAATTGCTAGATTATCCTTAATAAAGCAAATCTCTATCTATACCACTCTTCTTCTTAAAACCCTGCAATGGCTCCCCATTGTCTAGCATGTTACCATGACACTTCAACATGACTTTCATTTATATTTTCCACTATGTCTTCCCTTACACAAACATTATGCCTGATAGACTACTTATTCTTCTTTGAACATCCCTTATACTTTTTCATATTATCATCATGTTTATGCCATTGTGCCTCTCAGCAACTATCCACTCCATCTTTGCCTACTGTTACCGATTGAACTGTGCCCACCAAGTATATGTGTTGTAAATCCTAACCTTTATGCTTGTTAAAATAATCCTATTTAGGAATAAACCCAGTGCCATCGAGTCGGGTTTTCTTAATTACGCTAATGACGCCATATCATGCAGAATGTGACTTAAGTGAATAAACTTGTCTTCGAAAAAGAACAGTCAGAATAACCAACACTAGTCTCACATACTTTGTCCATGTCACTAGCAGTGATCATTTTTTGGAAAAGGACACCACTCCTGGTAAAGCAGAAGGCCAGCAAAAAGAGGAAGACCTTCGCTAAGATGGACTGGCACAGTGGTTACAACCGTAGGACCAAGCACAGCAACGACTGTGAAGATGGCACAAGACCAGCCAGTGTTTCATTTTGTTGTACACAGGGTTGCTTTGAGTCAGAACTGACTCAACAGCACATAACAACATGTATATATGCACACATATATGAGTCCTAGGTAGCATTAATGGTTAAGCAATTGACTGTAAATGAGAGGCTGGAAGTTCTCCTCTCAAGAGGTACCCCAAAAAGAAATAACTTTTTCATGGCCTTAAAAACTCTGTGGTGCAGGACTTCCAGTCAACATGACTGTCACAGAAAGAAGCAGCATACCATCCCTCCACAGTAAAGACCCTACAATTAAGTAAAACAGACAAACATAAATCCTGGTGCCCAAAGTGTCAAAAGAAGAGATAAAAAAATCAGTCAAACATTGACTGGAATAAGAAACTAAAAGAACAGAGAGCAAGAAGAGATACAAGCAGAAATCACTACCTGCTAACACAGCATGGATTCACCATCTTGGACTCCTGTCAGAGAACTCCAAATAAGATAGACTCTTTAAAATAATCACCCAAAATTATCATCATGACACTCACTAAAACCAAAGACAAAGAAAAAATTCTGGGAGCAGCCTGAGAAAAACAAAAAGTAACCTACAGAGGAGAAAAAAAAAAAAAAAAGACTAAGCTGTGATTATTTGGCACAAACTATGAAGGCAAGAAGGCAAAGGGATGACATACAATAAAAGCTTGAAAGACAAAAAATTGCTACCAAAAATAATATATTCTGCAAATCTTTCTTCCAAATAAAGCCAAGGCACCAAGTGCCGTCGAGTCGGATCCGTACGATGGTGAAATTAGGACATCTCCAGATGAACAGAAATTAAGGTAATATGAAAAAAAAAGAACAAACCAAATTTATAAGAATTATTAAATGGGTCTTTTGATCTGAGAGAAAACGACATCAGACCACAGCCTAAATCTAGGATGCAAGATTGCACCAGCCAGATACCAGCCAGGAAATTAACTCTCAAGGACTATCCCAAACCAAAAGAATTACACCAGGGAACCAAAGACATTAATCTGTAATGACAACGAAGTCAGAACAATACAAGAGGGAATAAATGTCATGGGTATAGAACTTTCTAACAGTGGAAGGAAAGGAAATACTAAGTAAAAATAGACTGATGCAAACTTAGGAAGACACAGGTAAATTTTAAGGTAACCACAAAGAATGTTAACACACTTACTTGTCAAAACAAAGAAGACAAACATAAAGTCTCAAGAAAATAAAATCCACCAAATAAATAAATAAAAAGAAAGAAATCCAGAAACAAAAGGAACTCTGCATAGGAGAGTTACAAAAACAAGAAAAATGTCAGCACCATGAAAGAAGAGAGAGGGAGGGGAGGGGAGAGGAGTGGAAGAGAGGAAGAAACAAAAAACAAACAAAACACCAGAAAATAAGAGGAACAAACTAACACCTATCAATAATTACAGTGGTTGTAAATGGCCTAAATAGATCCATAAAGGGACACAGAGTGACAGAATGAATTAAAGATAAAAAAAAAAACAGGATCTACCAATATGCTGTCTACAAGAGACAAACCTTAGGAACAAAGACATAAATATATTAAAAATCATAGGATGGAAAAAAATATATTGAGAAAATACCTACCAAAAAAGACAAGGAGTGACAACATTAATCTCAGATAAAAAATTCTTTCAAACAAAAATCTACCATAAACAACAAAGAAGGACACTGTTTAATGATCAAAGGGATAATCCATCATGAAACTTAACTAAACAAACATCTGTGTGCTCAAAGATAGGACTCCAAAATTCATAAAACCAACTATAACAATGAAGGAGAAATAGATAAACATTTCCAAAATACTAGTAGGAGATTGCAACATATCACTTTCGGTAAAAGACACATCTAGAAGGAAACTAAAAAAAGATACAGAAGAGCTGGAGGGTAAAATAAACCAACTTGACCTCACAGACATATACAGAACACTCCAACAAACAGCTGTAAACTATACACTCTTCTCAAATGCACATGGAATGCTCTCCAGAATAGACTACATCTAAGGCCACAGAGTAACCATCAACAAAACCCAAAACTTTTATATTATAATGCAAAATATCTTCTCTGATGACAATGGCACCAAAGCAGAAATTAGTAAGAAGAAGATCAAGGGAAAAAATCAATTACATGGAAACCGTTTGAAAATCACTACGTGGTAGAAGAAATCAAAGAATTCCTAAAATCAAACAACAATGAAAACAATCATACCAACACTTTGGAACACAGCCAATATCATTTTCAGAGGTTAGTTTATAGCAACAGATGCACAGATCAAAAAAGAAGGGACAAAATCAAGACATTAGCTACAGAACTTAAACAAATAGAAAGAAAACAGCAAAAGAAGCCCACAGCCACCAGGAGAAAGGAAACAATCAAGATCAGAGTAGAAATAAAATAGAGACAAGAAAAATACCAGAAAGACTCAACAAAGTCAAAAATGGATGTTCTGAAAGGATCAACAAAATCAAATCAACAAACCACTTGTTAAATTTACAAAAGAAATACAGGAGAGGATACAGATAAATAAGAAATGAAACTTAAAGCATTACAACAGACTCAACTGAAATACAAAGCGTCATGACAGAGTATTACGGGGAAATACACTCCAACAAATTCAAAAACCTAGAGGACATAGACAATTTCTAGAAAAAAAAACCTATCTACCCAAACTGAGCACAAAATGATGATGAAAATATGAACACCCATAATAAGAGAAGGGTTTTAAAAAATAATTAAAAAAAAAAAAGTCCTGGCCCAGATGGCTTAACTAGAGAATGCTACCAAACATTCAGAGAGCAGCTTATAACAGTACTACTAAAATTATTTCAGACCTTCAAAAAGAAGTGGTACTTTCAGATTCATTCTATGAAGTCAGCATATCCTTGATATCAAAGCCAGGCAAAGACACCACAAAAAAAAAAAAAATTGAAGACCAGTATCTCTCATGAATATAGATGCAAAAATTATCTACAAAATTCTGGCCAAAAGAATTCAGCATCATGTGAAAAATAATAAACTATGACCAAGTATGATTCATACCAGGAAAGCCAAGATGGTTCAACACTAGAAAATCAATCAACATAACCCATCACACAAATAAAAGGAAAGAGAAGAACCATACGATCATCTTGACTGACACAGAAAAAAATATTAAACAGAGTCCAATACCCATTCCTGATAAAAACTGTCTATAAAATAGACCTAGAAGGGCAATTTCTCAACATAATAACAAACCATCAACCAACATCAGTCTTAATAAAGGAGTCAGGCTGAAAATATTCCCCTTGAGAATAGAAACAAGACAGAATATCTTTTATTACCACTCCTATTTAACCCTGCACTGGAAATCCTAGCTAGAGCAATAAGGCAATATAAAGAAACAAAGGGAATCCAAATTTGTAATAAAAATGTTAAACTGTCCCTCTTTGAGAATGATATGTCACTATGTACAGAACAACCAAACAACTCCTTAAGACAACTACTGGAGCTGATAGAAAGATTCAGCAAATAGTAAGACACAAGATGAACACAGAGAATCAGTTGGATTCCTATACACCAATAAAGAGAATGATTAAAAAAGGACAACAGGAGAAAAAATGATTTACAAAAATATCTAAAAAAAAATAAAATAAAATTACTTGGCAATAAATCTAACTAAGGATGTAAACAACTTATACAAAGAAAACGACACAACATTACTTTAAGAAACCACAAAAGATCTACACAATTGGAAAAACATATTTTACTCATGAATAGGTACATTCAACACTGTGAATATGACAACTCTATCCAAAGCAATTTATGATACATTGTAATCATGATCCAAACAGTAAAACATTCTTCAAAGGGATGGAAAAATTTATCACTAACTTTATATGGAAGCCGAAGAATCACCATATAAGTAAAGCACTACTGAAGAAGAAAGTAGGAGGTCCTGCACTACCTGAACTCAGAGCCCACTATACAGCTATAATAGTCAGCAGAGCCCTGTACTGACACGACAACAGACGCATTGACCAATGGAACAGAGGTGAAAACCTGTATGTAAAACCAACTGCCTAAGGTCACCTAATCGTCAACAAGGACCCAAAGATGGGAAAGGACAGACTTTTTGATAAACGGTGCTGACAAAATTGAATTTCTATCTGGGGGGGCAAAAAAAAGACACAGAACTCATGCCTCATACCATATATAAAAACTAATTCAAAATGGATGAAAGACCTAAATATAAAGCCCAAAAGTATAAGGCTCAAAGAAGAAAAAATAGGATCAACACTAGAAGTTCTAATAGGATATAAACTATAACTGGTAACACAAAAACTCCAGAAGACAAGATGGATAATTGAGATCTTCTAAAAATTAAATGCTTGTGCTCATCAAAGAGTTTACCAAAAGAAGGAGAACGTATATACTAAGAAAATATTGGCTATTACAAATCAGACAAAGGCTTAATTTCTAAAATCTACAAGAGAATTCAACCTCTACAACAAAGATAAATAATCCAATTAAAAATGGGCAAAGGAAATGAACAGACATTTCACCAAAAAAGACATAAAGTGGCCAACAGACACATCAAGAAATGCTTAGCCAAGCCAAGTGCCGCCACTAAAAATTACAGAAATGCAAATAAAAACCACAGTGAGATACCATCTCAGCATGGCATTACTAGCATGAATCAAAACCAGAAAATAAATGCTGAAGAGGCTTCAGAGAAATGACAACTCTTGTGCAATGGGAAACCCTGGTGGCATAGTAGGTTAAGTGCTATCACTGCTAACCACAAGGTCGGCAGTTCAAATCCACCAGGTGCTCCTTGAATACTCTGGGGGTCAGTTCTACCCTGGCCCCTAGGGTTGCCATGAGTCGTATTCGACTCAACGGCACTTGGCTTGACTGTTCAATGTTGGTGGGAATGCAAAATGATACAACTATTTTGGGAAACAATATGGAGTTTCCTCAAAAAGCTAGGAATAGAAGTACAATTATTATCTAGAAATTGCACTTCTAGGAATATATCCCAGAGAAATAAGAGTCATCAAAGGAATAGACACATGCATATTCATGTTCAGTGCAGCACTGATCACAACAGCAAAGAAACGGTAACAACTTAGATGCCCATTAACCGATGAATGGACAAACTGTGTGGTACATACACACAATGGATATTTCACAACAATACAGAACAATGGTAAATCCTGAAAGCACTTCATAATATGGAAGAAACTGGAGGGTATTATGCTGAGTGAAATAAGTCAATCACAAAATGATAAACATTGTATGAGACCGCGACCATAAAAACTCACCAACATGTGACTGGAAGAACCAGATGGTGCCAGGCCACCATGCTATGATGGGGCTCACAAAGTTTAGTCTCAATGACAACACGAGAATGAAAAACGATGTTCTCTGAGAACACCCTTAAAAGACCACAATTGATGGTCCGAAGGCACTGGAGTTCCCCTGGGAGCATGGCCCCTGGACCTGATGCTGCCCCTGTTCATAAATCATTACTGAAGTCAAAGCCTCAGACAGGAATAGACTGGACTTGGTGACACAGAGTAATCATATTGTGTGTGTACTTTATGGTTCTCTGCATCTATATGGTGTCGTTCTACTGGCCTCTTACTAGAGGAGAGTGAAGAGGGTAGAGAAGAGGGGACAGGAGATTGTTAAGCGGATATGACATGTATAGAACAGAAAGGAGGAATGTGCTGTCACCAGGCAAGGAGAGCAGTAGGAACTGCATGTAGGTGGTCATGTGAATTTAAACTGGATTGTACACTTTCACTCAATCACAATAAATAAATAAAGAAAAACCTCATGAAAAGTTTTACACATAAAAAAGAACAATCTTCGATGGTTACCAGGGAGGGGGGTAGAGTGGATGGAAGAATATTAAATAGATAGTAGATAAGTGGTACCTTCGGTGAAGGTAAGACAGTACACAATTACGGAGAAGTCACCACAATGAATGTACGGCAAGGTCATGGAAGCACCCTAGACACATCCAAATTCCCTGAGGGACTCAATTTCTGGGCTGAGGGCTATGGGGACCACGGCTCAGGGAGTATCTAGCTGAACTGGTATAACAGAGTTTATAAAGAAAATGTTCTATATTCTATTTTGGTGAGTAGCTTCTGTGTTCTTTATAGCCTGTAAGAGGACATCTAGGATACTTCCCTGGTGTCAACCATGCAGGAGCAAGGAAGAATGAAAAAAAACTAAAGATCCAAGGGAAACATTAGTCCAAAGAACTAATGGAATTAATGAACTACAAACGGCCTCCACCTGACTGAATCCAGTACAGTTAGAAGGTGTCCAGCTACCACCACTGACTGCTCTGACAGTATGACAACATAATGTCCTGAACAGACCTGGAAAACATGTAGTTCAAAATTCTGACTAAACATGAAATACCAGACTTGCTAGCCTGACAATACTGGAGAAACTCAGTGAGTGTGTCCCCTGGACATCCCTTCAGCTCAGTAATGAAGCAGGCTCCTGAACTTTACCCTTCAGCCAAAGACTAGAAAGGCTCATAAAACAAAACCAGACTAAAGGGGAATGAATACCAGCTCAGAGGCAAGGACTAGAAGTCACTGGGGGACAGAAAAGCTGATAATAAGAAACCCAAGGTTGAGACAGCAGAGTGTTGCGAAGCTGTTAATCACTGTCATAAAAAAAAAATATATGTGTACTGTTTAATCAAATCTAGTTTGCTCTGTAAACCCTCATCTAAATTACAATAAAAAAAGAAAACACTATTACGTATAGTTCTACTCCGCAATACATGGGGTACCCATACGTTGGAATGGACAAACAACTGGAAAGTCACTGTTGGCGAATATATATATATTTCACTAGTTTTATTGAAGTGTTTATTCAAAAACATCTTAAATTCCAATTAGTTAGATGTTAGGAAATAATATCATAATGGAAATCTCTGGTGTCTCACACACTTTCAGGGTTTAGAGTGTTACTCTCTTAAAAGCTGTGTCTCTGTTTTGTTTTTTCTTACACGGTATAAGAAATTTTTAGTTAAATAATTTGTGAGTCCAGGCTTCCTCAAACGCAGAACATTCTTCAAATGCTGAACAGCTTCTAAACTACAAGTTTTTCTTAGTTTTGAGGCACAAATTTGTTTACTGGTATTATCTGAGACTGAATTTGTATTGCTACTGTTGTCTAATTTTACTCTTAAAGGGGAATATTACAGCTTCCTAAATTGTCCTGGGTAACAGCAAAACAGGCATCAGATTATTTTTTGCTTTTGTTGAAAAGCTATTTTGTAACAACTTTACCCTTGAAAAACTAATGTATTCTCATACAAGACTGGTGAAAGTACAAACTGTGCAGGCTCTTTGAAAAAATATTTGGCAATATAAATCAAAATTTAAAATACAATGCTCCAAACAGACTTTGGGAATCCTTGGAGAAGCCTCTAAATTTTAAAGTTGAAAATGTGTATACAGTTACATTAGGACCCGCTTCTTTTCATTGTTCAAATACTGTAAAGGTACACAAGCAGAGGATACTAACACAAAGTACATAGCTTATTCAGACATTTCCCATCTCGAATAGCACTGTAATAGATTTTTAAAATTATTTACTTTTTATTGTGATTAAGTGAAAGCACACAATTCAAATTAAATTTGCATGCCCACCCATCTGCAGCTCCTTCTGCTCTCCTTGCCGAGTGACAGCACATTCCTCCTTTTTGTTCTATGTATGTCGTATTCTATCAAGAATCTCCTGTATCCTCCTTTCCATCCTCTGCTCTCCCTTTTAAGAGGCCAGTACGACAGCCTCCTATAGATGCACAGAACCCTAAATACTCACACTATATGATCACTTTGTGTCCCCAAGTCCAGTTCATTCCTATCCGAAGAGTTGACCTGAGTAATGCTTTCTGGTCAGGGGCAGCAGTAGGTCTAGGGGCCATGCTCCCAGGGGAATCCCCAGGCTGCTGGACTTTTAGTGGAGTTCTTGAGGTGCACCTCTCTTTTTCTTTTGTTGCCACTGGGACTTCATATTCTGTGCCCCATTATGGCTGTCCTTGGTGGTGGCCAGGCATCATCTGGTTCTTCCAGTCATATGTTGATACAGTTATCCAATTCACATGGATTCTTCTGTCTTCTGGGCTCTTTTCCCCTCATGAATTTGTTGTTCTTGGTGACTGTCTCCTTTGAGTAAGGTGGGACCATTTGGTGTACCTCAGATGGCAGCTTGCTAGCTTTTAAGACCCCAGACACCACTAATTAATATGGGGTACAGAAGACTCCATTAGTGATAGCCTAGTTATGCCAACTGGCCTTGATGTTCTCCAAGAGCATGGTCCCCAGACTCCAGATGCCTGCAACTGCCACTGTATCTTGGCAATATTGAATTAAGATTAAATGAAGAAAGAGATTTCAGTTATGTTGAAGTCCAGTTAAGGTGATCTTCTTTCTACTGTGTTTTGTCACCGCTTTCACCCAAATTTCTATCAACTGTCTATGACTAGCCCTCTCCCGCCCTCCCTTCCCTTGCAGCAATCAGAGTCTTTTCTTCTGTACATGAGTTTATTTTTAAATCGTTACATCAGGGGTTTCATACAATATTTGTCCTTGCGCTGCTGACTGATTTCACTCAGCATGATGTATTCCAATTGAAACCAGGTTATGTGATGCTTCCTAAAACCATCATTGTTCTTTATCATTGCATAGTGTTCCACTGAGTAAACAAACTATGGTACATATCCATTCCTCTGTTCCTGGGCATCTGGGTTGATTCCATCTATTTGCTATTGTGCACTGTGCTGCAATAAACACTTGTGTGCATGTATCTGTTTCTGTGACTGCCCTTGATTTTGGAGGATATGTTCTGAGCAGTGGGATTATTGGGTCCAATTGTCTATCTATTTCTAGCTTTTTATGGAAGTGCTAGATTGCTTTCCAAAGAGATTGTCCAAGTTTGCAATCCCTCCAGCAGGGTAGGAGAGTTCCATCTCTCTACAGCCTCTCCATGAATTGTTACTTTGTGTGTTTTAAATGATAGCCAGCCTTGTTGAGGTGAGATGGTATCTCACTGTAGTTTTGATTTGGATTTCTGTAATAGCTAATGACTGTGAGCATTTCCTCTTGTGTCTTTTGGCTGCCTGGTTTCCCCTTTGGTAAAGCATAGGTCCATCTCCTTTGTCCATCGCTTAATTGGGTTATTTAGCTTTTTCTTGCTGATACTCTGCAGTACCTTGTTGATTATGGAGATCAGACATTGGTCCAACAAGTAGTTACCAATTATTTTTTCCCATTCTGTAGGTGGTCTTTTATTCCTGTTGATAAAGTCTTTGGATGAGCCAAAGTGTTTGATTCTTAGTAGTTCCCATTTATCTATTTTGTCTTCTGCTGATTATGCTTTGTCAGATTTTGAATTCCATCTAAGCTGTATATTAAGGCTTCTGTCATGGATTGAATTGCGTCCCCCCAGAAATATGTGTAACCATGTGGCTGGGACATGATTCCCAATTATTTTGTGACTGCCCTCCATTTTGTGACTTTCTTTATTGTTTTAGGTTTGATATTTAGGTCTTTTATCCAATTTTGACTTAGTTTTTGTTAAGATGTGAGATATGGGCCTTGTTTTAATTTTTTGCAGATGGATATCCAATTTGTCCAGCACCATTTGTTCAAGAGACTGTTTGCATCCCTGTTGTTGAAAATCAACTGTTCATAAGAGGATGGTGGCATCTCTGGGGTCTCAACACTGTTCCACTGGTCTATATATCTCCTTTTGTATCAGTACCAGACTGTTTTGACTACTGTGGCAGTGTAAAAGGTTCTAAGGTTGGGTAGTGTGAGGCCTGCCACCGGGATCCTCTTCTTCAGTAGTGTTTTGCTTATCCCGGGTTTCTTCCCTGTCAAAACAAAGTTGGTGATTTGTTTCTCCATCTCATTAAAAAATGTCATTGGAATTTGTACTGGATATGAGTTTGCTTTGGGTAAAAATAGACATTTTTACAATACTAAGTCTTCCTATCCACGAGCAGGGAAGCAGGGTAGGTTTCTCCATTTATGTACGTCTCTCTTGGCTTCTTGCAGTAAGGTCTTGTAGTTCTCTTTGTATATATCTCTTAATTCTCTAGTTAGGTTTATTCCTAGGTGTTTTGTCTTCTTGGTGGCTACAGTAAATGGTATTGATTTGGTGATTTCTTCTTTGGTATAAAGGAATCTTAACTGATTTACTTATGTTCATGTTATATCCTGATACTTTGCTGAACTCTTTTATTAGTTCGAGTAGTCTACTTATGGATTCTTTAGGATTTTCTGTGTATACAATCATATCACCTGCAAATGAGGAGATTTTTATTTCTCCTTTGCCAATGCAGATGTTCTTTTTTTGTCCTGTCTCACTGCTCTGGCCAGAACTTCTAGTGCAATGTTGAACAGCAGCTGAATCCTTGTCTAGTTCCCATTCTCAAAGGGGAATTCTTTCCGTCTCTCTCCATTCAGGATGATGTAGACAGTTGCCTTTGTGTAGATGCCCCTTACTACGTTGAGGAATTTTCCTTCTATGCCTATTTTACTGAGAGTTTTTAGTGTGAACGGATGTTTGACTTTGTCAAATGCTTTTTCTGCATCAATTGGCATAATCAGGTGATTCTTAACTTTTGTGCTATTTATGTGGTTGATCACATTAATTGTCTTTCTGATGTTAAATGAGCCTTGCATCCCTAGTATGAATTCAACTTGGTCATGAGGAATACTTTTTTGATATGTTGTTGAATTCTACTGGCAAGGATTTTGTTGAAGATTTTTTTCATGTAAGGTCATGAGTGATACTGGTCTGTAAATTCCTTTTTTTGTGTGGGATCTTTCCTTGGCTTTGGTATCAGGGTTATATTGGCTTCAAAGAAAGAATTCATGAAGAGTATTCTATCCCTTTCTATGATGTGAAATAGTCTCAGTAGTATTGGAATTAACTCTTTTCTAAAAGTTTGACAGAATTCTCAAGTGAAGTGAAGCCATCTAGGCTGGGAATTGTTTTGGTTGGTAGTTTTTTCATGACTTTTTCAATCTCTTGTTTTGTCATGAGTTTATTAAGTGGTTCTATTTCTGCTTGTCATAATTATGGTAGTTGATATGAATCTAGAAATGTGTCCTTTTCCTCTAGGTTTTAAAATCAGAATACAGTCTTTCATAGTTTTCTGTTAGGATACTTTTGATTTCAGTTGGGTCTGTTATGACCTCTCCCACAGCGTTTCTTACTTGGATTATTTGTTTCCTCTTCTGTTTTTCTTTTGTAAGTTTACCCAATGGTTTATCAATTTTTTTGATCTTTTCAAAAAACTAGCTTTTAGTTTTGTTAATTTTTTTTCAGTTGTTCTTCTATTCTCTAATTCATTTAGTTTTGCTCTAACCTTTATTATTTGTTTTCTTCTGGTGCCTGAGGGATTCCTCTGTTGCTCCCTTTCTACTTATTCAAGCTGTAGGGTTAATTCTTTGGTTTGGGTTCCTTCTTCCTTCCAGATTTGTGCATTTATAGAGATCAACTGACCTCTGAGCATTGCTTTGGCTATATCCCACAGGTTCTGGTAGGATATGTTTTCATTCTCACTTGATTCCACAAATTTAATTATTTCTTCCTTGATTTCTTCTGTAACCCATGGCTTTTTGAGCAAGGTGTTATTCTGTTTCCATGAGTTCAAATTTGTATCTATGTTTTTCTGCTACTGATTTTGAGTTTTATAGCTTTTGTGGTCTAAGAAGATGCCTTATAATAATTCAATGGTTTCTATTGGGTTGAGATTTGCTTTATGTCCTAACACATGGTTTATTCTGGAAAATGTTCCATGTACATTGGAGAAGAAGGTGTAGTTATCTGTTGATGGATAAAAAAAAGTTCTGTATATGTTGATGAGGTCTAGTTGGTTAATTGTCACAATAAGATCTTTTGTATCTTTACTGAAGTTTTTACTTGATGATCCGTCCATTACCGAAAGTGGAGTGTTGAAGTCTCTGACTATTATTGTGGAGTGATCTATCTCATTTTTCAATGTAGTCAGTGTTTGTTCATTGTATTTAGATGATCTGGTATTGTAAATATTTACTATTGTTAAGTGCTGCTTGTATAATGAATATTTCAGCAATAAATAGTGATCATCCTTGTCCATGATGGTGGGTTTTACATTAAAATCTACCTTATCTGAGATTAGTATTACTACACCTGCTCTTCATTGTATATTGTTAGCTTTGTATGTGTTATTTCATTCTTTAGTTTTCAGTCTGTTTGTATCTTTAAATCTATGATGCGTTTCTTGTAAGCAACATATAGATGTGTCGTGTCCTTTGATCCTCGATATCACTTGTTGTCTTTTTATTGGAACATTCAGTCCATTTACTACCAGTATAATTATTGATAGGTATGTGTTTAGTACTGTTATTTTGATGTATTTTTTTTTGTGTTTGCATGTTGGTGTTTTCTATGTTGTTCTTAATATTCTGTTTTGGGCCATTCTTCTTTAAGAAGTTACTTTGTATCTTTTTCAGTGGTGGTTTTGTGTTTACTGAGAATCCTGTATTATGTTTCTTGTTTTGATATGTTGCATTGGTATTGTGCTTTGTGGCTACTCCTATAATTTCCCTTAATAATCTAAGTTTAAACCTAAGTTTAACTTCTGTATATGTTTTTTACTTCCTCTGTCTTGAAGGACTATAACTAATGTAGTATATCCTTGATTTTAATGTGATGGTGTCATAGCTGTTGTGATATGATCACTGGTTCCCTTCTTTTATATTGTAGCTTTCATTGAGTTTTGTGACTTGTCTGAGTAGATTTCTGGATGCTGTGTCCTGCACTGTCTCCTTAAATATACACTTAATGGCTTTGTCATTCTAAACAAAGAGCGTCTTTTGATATTTCTTGTAGTTGGGGTTTGGTTTTTACAAAGTGTCTACGCTTCTGTTTATCTGTGAATGTCTTAATTTCATCTTCACATCTGAGAGACAGTTTTGCAGGATATAGACTTCTTGATTGGAAGCTTTTCCTTCTTCAAGGCTTTGAATGTGTATTCCCACTGCCTCCTTGCCAAAATCATTTCTGCCTTCAAGTCAGATGAAAGCCAATAGGCTTTTCCTCTGAATGTTAGCTTTGCTTTGTGCCTTGCTGCCTTTAACAGAATCTGCTTATGTTTCATTTTATTAAGCTTGATTATAACATGTCTTGGTGTCTTTCTTCTGGGGTCTAGTTTTTGAGGCATTCAATACATGTCTTGGATATCCATGTTCTCTTTTCTCACTTCAGGGAATTTTTCTGTTAGCAACTCAACAACAATGCTAGCTGTGTTTTCAGCTATCACTCCCTGTTCAGGAACTCTAACTAACCATAGATTATTCCTTTTAATAAAGTCTCACGTGTTTCTTAATGCCGCTTTTTTTTTTTTTTTTAAATTTCTTTTCTCTGATTTCTCCTCCTGAATGCTGGTGTTAGTTGCTCTGTCTTCAAGGTCTCAATTCCACTGTTTGGGCTTTGGACAGAAGTGTCTAATTCTGTAATTTGTTACTAATCGGCTGGATTCCAGATCATTGATGTTCCATCAGTTCAAATAGCTTTCTTAAGTCTTCATTTTGCTCTGTTGCCTTTTGTTTAATCTTTATGAGGATCCTACTTATAATTCTTTTGTACTTGATCTCTTATAGTTTCAGAAAGACTTCTTCATCTCACAAGTCTTTTGATTCTTTATTTTGGGAGTTTTCCTGAGCTGTGGTGGGCTGTTTCTTTAAATGGTTAGAGATGGATTATTTCCTTCAGGCCATTTAGAGGCTGTTTAGTTTCTGCAGTGTTACCTAACAGGAGCTGAGATGTTGTTCTGAGAGGTGAGTTGGTCATCAGCTGCCTCCATGTACTCTGGTGATTGGCCCCAATGGACTCTCTGGGGCGAGAGCCTCCACTTCCTATCTATCTGGCAATGGTGGCATCCTACTTATGGAGTCACTGAGGGGCTATCAATTAACCACATGATGTGGGCCAGTAAAGGCTGGAAGAGATGCCAACTGGCTGCTCAGCAGTTCTTTCTCTAGGTAGTCTTATTTTAAAAATTCAGGAGCTATCTGACAGCTGCCAAAATCAATCAGGCTGTCAAGTGTAGCAGGCCCTGCCTTCTGGCTGACAATGGAAACATCTCTTCAGCTGTCCCAGATGCTATGACATACTTCAAAGTAGGGAGAGGTTATAGCCTTGCTGCTATCTTCAGCTGGGCCCTGCCTGTAGTGTAATACTGTGGTAAACACAGCCTTTCTGCTGGAAAACCACTTTATGGGCTGGCATTGCTTCTCACCTTGGGAATTAGCCCCTGTACAGGCCTCCAGTTGGGTGATTCTACCATCCAGCTCACCAAGATGTCATCCTGGCCAAGCTGCCCTTCCCACCATGAAACAGCAGAATCTATGGTGTAGCTCAGGAAAGAGAAGGTGGTGGTGGTAGTTGTACCCTCTGTCAGGAGCTGGGCTCTCAAAACGTGGCTATCCCACAAACTGTGTCTCTGCTACACTATAAAGCTGTTTACTTTAGCACTACAGTGCAGCATATTTGGTAGCTCATGCCATCCCCCACTTCTTGAATAAGAAAAAAAAGTAAAATAAAAAGTAAAAATTGTCAGTATCTGCAGTCTGCCCAAGCAACTACCTCATCAGAGAGAGGTCATTTCCTGTTTAGTGGCATGCAGTCCAATCTGACAGCCATGGCATATCCTAGGGCTCCCTGGGTGTCCAAAGTGTTCCATTCAATTATCAGTCCGGGCCTTAGTTTTCAGAGGGAATTGAGGAGACATGTGTTTAGTTCACTACCTTGGCTCCGCCCACCTCTGTCTTTTCTTGGTTTCTCTTGCCAGATATTTGCTCCTTTTTTCAAAGGAGTCACAGGGGTTAAGTGAAATCTCAGCCTTTTTTTATAGTGCTGCCTAAGTTTCCAGAGCTCATTATATTGTTACTGTTAAGTGCTGCTGAGTTGGTTCTGACTTATAGCAATCCTGCATACAACAGAAAAAAAACACTACCCAGTCCTGTGCCATGCACACAATCACTAGTATTACTAAAATAAACATTTTGGAATGACTGCCTGTTTGGAATCTATTAAAGGCTTATTCATTTGCCACTCCAGCTTTTGCCATGGTACCTGGCACATGGAAGTCCCTTTACTATGTTTGATAAATGTATTAATTCATGCACATGTTGTTTACTATTATTGCAGTTGTAACTTTCCCTATGTATGGAGCTTTGGAAGGTGGTCAAATTATTCTAAACAACAAATCCCAGAGTCTGAACTTTCTTCTTGGTAAGAAGACAGCTACATTTATATTGAGAAATTTGTGGTCATGGGGCAATACTGTGATTCTTGGTGGCATGAATTAAACCAACATTTGAAACTTATAAGACATAGTGAATTTTCTCTGAAGAAATAATTCATCTCTTTGTAAAACACTTATTTCAATATTTTGAAGTGATTATAGTTTAAGAGATGACACTATTATAAAGTACTGAAACTGTTATTATGTATGAATAATATAAAGCAGTATCTTTCAATGTTCCATTAAGTCCAAAGCACAAGGTCACTTGTGAATACCTGTCTGTCCTACGAATATTTACAAATGTATCTTTTAAAAATTATTGTCAGAATACATGATAATGGCATCAAATGTAGATCATCATCAGCTAGGACCCTAAGGTATATCTGATATCATGCTTTATAGTTCATCATCTCTTTAATAACAGCAATCATATAAATTAAAATAATTTATTGAGCACTGTTGTAAATATATTCAAAATAGCTAAAGGAAACTATGGAGAAAGAAATAAAGTCAGGAGAAGGATGATTCGCTGAATAAATATCAATACACAGAGAAAATTTTAAAAGGAATAAAAGTTCGAAGCTGAAAAATAACCACAATGGAAAATTCAAAAGTGAGTTTCGAGGAGATAGA
Organism: Heterohyrax brucei; assembly: GCA_028571685.1. Taxonomy (NCBI): domain Eukaryota; kingdom Metazoa; phylum Chordata; class Mammalia; order Hyracoidea; family Procaviidae; genus Heterohyrax; species Heterohyrax brucei. Next base: position 112,150,738 of record CM053166.1, on the reverse strand, counting down.
AAAGAGATTCAGCGAACTTGAATATATGTCAGTTGAGATAATCCAGTATGAAGAGCAGGAATAAAATAGAAGAAAAATAAACTGAGCACAAAAGACTTATGGGACACCACCAGGCATACCAACATAGGCATAACAGGAATCACAAAGGAAGAGAGAGAAAAGGAAATAAGGTATTTTGGAAAACAGAATGGCCAAAAGCTTCACAAATGCGATAAAAGATGAGAAACTACATACCCCAAAAGCTCAATGAACTCCAAGTAGAATAAAATTGTTCACTGAGTGCCTATTCCATCCATAACATTAGGCTAGGTATGGTAAGTGATACAAAGTTATTGTATTAGTCATCTTGTACTGCTGAAACAGAAATATCATAAGTAGATGGTCTTAACAAACAAAACTTTATTCCCTCACAGTCCGTAGACTACAAGTCCAAATTTGGGGTATCATCTGGGCAAAGTCTTTCTCTGTTGTCTCCAGAGGAAGGTCAGTGTTGTCCATCTTCCCTTGGACTGGGAGTTTCTAGGGTGCAGGGACTCCAGTTCCTGGCACTGCTTCTTTCCTGATGGTGTGAGGTCCCCAACTCTCTTTTTGCTTCCTTTTCCTTTATATTGCAATAGATTGACTCAAGACACAATGCAATCTTAGAGACTGAGTCCTGCCTCACCAACACAACCACTACTCATCCTCCCTCCATCATTAACATCACAGAGGCAGTATTGACAACAAACAGGAAAATCACACAATATTTGGATTCATGGCTTAGCCAAATTGCTACTGTCATGGATTGAATTGTGTACCCCCAAAAATATGGGTAGCTATGTGGCTGTGCCATGAGTCCCAGTATCTTGTGACAGTCCTCCATTTGGTGGTTTTCCTATGCTACATGTTAAAGGATTAGGGTGGGCTATAAATCCCTTCATAGCATTACCTCCCTGCTCCACTGTAAGGGGAGTTTCCCTGGAGTATGGTTTGCCCCACCCTTAATCCTTTTATCCTATGAGAGATAAAAGGATAGAGAAGCAGGCAGAGAATTGGGAACCTCGTATCATCAAGAAAACAGCACCGGGAGAAGAGTGCGTCCTTCAGACCTGAGGTTCCTGCACCAAGATGCTCCCTGTACGAAGACTGATGCAATACTGGACTTTCCTCCTGAGCTGACAAGGGGAAAGCCTTCCCCTGGAGCGGACACCCTGAATATCGACTTGCAGCCTACCAGACTATGTAAGAATAAACCTTCCTTTGTTAAAGCCATCCACTCTGTGGTATTTCTGTTACAGCAGCCCTAGCTGACTAAAACAGCTACACACATTTTGAGGGGAACACAATTCAATCCACGACAACTATATAATGCAGTATCTTATTTTCAAAGAACTGACACTGAACTGGGAAGTGTCAGTTCTCTGAAATGTATAAAGCTAAATGTGATAAGGTCAGCTAATACATTTTCCATCTTATAAATTCTTGCTGAAAGCAATTCATATACTGAATGATTAGACGTGACAACATCACAAGAGACATAAAAATGTATTATTAAGTACTTCATGGACTGCAAAATAAAAATAACAATAAAAGTTAAGAGGAGATAGTGTGGTGTGTGAAATAGTTTAGGCTCTGGGCTCAGGTAAATGCTTAATTCAAATCACAACAATTACCTGACCTTAAGACATTTAGTAAACTTCTCTAATGCTCAACTGTCTTCATTTGTAAAACGAGGATAAAAATAATACCAAAGGAAACTCTTCAATGTAATGGGAAGCACTCATTAAATTGATATCCCATCAACGCCAGGACCTAACACCACTACCAGCACCACCAAAACCACTGCTGCTGCCGCCACCATCATCATCACTATTTAGAAGTGGCATGATTACTGAAGTCAACAGAAAGAATACAGGGTGACCTTAGGAGGATACAGGAGGAATACTGGTGAACTTAGCCTTGAAGAACAGATGTAGACTGAGTAGAAAAGAGAAAGAATGGCATTCCACGAATGGAAGGCAAGGTGAACATAAGTTTGCCAATGTTGTAGCTGTTCTTATTTGCTGAGTTAGGTTTCCTTTAGATGTCAGAGGGAATATAGAAGCATAATAGTCAAAATTAAACTGTGAACAGAGGTTAATAATCACTAAGGACACGTGATGTTTACCAAATCTGATGTAGGTGAGTGTAATCTGAGGAAAAGGAAAGCTTTCTTTGACTTAAGAACTGAGTCTACAGGAAGTTGTTGGTCCAAATGAGTTAGAGAGCCAATTCCATATTACTGCAGACAGTGACTTGACACAAAAGCAAGGAAAGTGAAAGTGATAGCATGTGGTTGTAGTGAGGTCTCTTTTGAAAGTCTTCCTTGAGTAAAAATAATGACAATTCTGAGCCAACTTTTGGTAGTAGAAAAGTGCACAGCATATTTAGCACCAGTACTGACCAGTTTGATAGGTATATACTGACTTGACGGCACTGAGTTCTGGGTGAAGTAAAAGTAAAGCAATAAATTATGGCCATGTCTTAGACTTAATGAAATATACCAAGAATTGGAATTAAAGTAATATAGGATTGTAAGTTTAAGCAGCAAGAGTCAAGCAAAATTGGCAATTCTTTTATTCTGCTGTTCTTTTCGCTGTGTTTTATTTGGGTACCAGTTATCTGACTACAGGGAACCTCATGCTTGTTTTGTTACACCATGCTGGTAAAAAGTGTCTGAAAAGATGTTAATAACTCCAAAACTATGAGAAATTCACATACTTTATACATAAACGACAGCTTCTTAGATGTAAAGATTGAATGTGCTATGATGACTCAACGCTGGTGGAAAGACTTCTGCAACAATTACTAAAGCTTTGGATTTTCCACAGGGAACAGTTAGCAAGGTAACAGGAGACAGGCAATCTTCTAACCAAATTTTAACATGGTATTAAAATATTCATTTATTTACTGTTTTAATATAGTAATATTTTAAATACAGCACGCTATTATTGGTTTGTTAAAGACTGTTGCTAGTACTTTGCCACAACATTACTGTGTAAGTTTCATGAAATTTGTAAGTTATTCTTGTTATACAGAGAACACTTGTTTGCATTAAAGAGAGGATTCTTTTAATCATGTTTATTTTTAAAAGTATTAAAAGGATCTGCCATCATGAGTTACTCTATATGAGAAAATATTTTGATTTTGCTTATAGAAATTGCATCTGTAAATCTACCCAAGATTTTCATATTATATGTGAAAGTATTTTGATTCAAAATAGTAACTTGAAGCCACAAATAAAAAAAAAATTTTGGAGTACTGATTAGTAAGTATCTAGTATAATCATTTTCTAGTAATCAATGCAGACAAATCACTATTACCACATGTGAGGGCAAGATTCATTTTGGATAAATTTCTAAAATTAAAGCATTTTTTTCAACATTTCCTATTATATAATGAATCTGTGATATCTATCAAGCTATAGAGTTTTATTTAGCACAAACATAAAAGCTATTAGAGCTGAAAAAGAATCTATCAGAGTGTTTCAAATGTGAAGAGCTGTACCACTTAAAATATGTTTCTCAATACACCAGGAGTCAACTTGACAGCAACAAGTATGTATATGTCTTTACTTGTCGGTATCAACAGAAGGTTTTACTTTTTTTTTTTTTTAACAAAAGTACTCATTACCACTTTCTTTTCCTAAGATTTCTTCACATAATCTTAATGCTGTATTACACAAGTCATCTGAAGTTAATGCTAAAAGGTTACAGATACACCTTTCATAGTTCTGCCACCTTTTGTGAAGCAATGCTAACGAGTATTTTTCAAAGTCTGTATCTATAGCAACTCCTACATCTGTATTTAGAGATAGACTTAAAGAAAAAAAGGAAAATACGTATTTTTTATGCCACAAATGATGACTAGATGGAGAATGTAATATATATGCATTTGTGAAATTAAAATTAAAGCTACATATATCATGTAAAACAATATAAAAAACATAAAGAATTTGCTTCAGTGAACTCTGGAAATTGAAGAACCGTCAAAACCAAAAGCAAACTTTCAATTTTCCTGCACTATAATTATTATTTGTATTTGTGGCTGTCTTTCTGAGTTTTGACATAAAATTTAAAAGGAGATGTAATCCTCAAAGTAAAGTTACTGTTAGTGACTTTTAATGACACATACTATAGAAAACTGTTGGTTCTTAAATAATTACTTTACAACTTGTACTTTTCATCTCCCACTCTTCATTATGGAATACAGATTTAAAACTGTCTATTTTATATGCCTAGATGAAGACTAATTCAATTACTAATAAGGAAAGGTAGGATGTCTTGCTAACATATTTATTACTGTTAATATTCTTTCAAATATATGTTCTTTAAACAAAATAAAATACAGGTATGCCAATGATGTGACAAGGTCTATTTATATAAACTCTCTATCAAAAATAGCTTTCTGAAAAGAAGCCTCCTCATAATGCTAGAGTGAGGGTTAACAGACTCTATTACTGGCTACTTATTGGAGACCCAATGGTAAGGCAGTGGTAGAATGCTTGCCTTCTATGTGGGAGACCCGGGTTCATTTCCTGGCTGATGAACCTCATGTGCAACAACCATCAGTTTGTCCAGGAAGGCTTTCATGTTCTATGGTGCTTAACAAGTTCCAGTAATATGGCCTAGAAAGGCCTGGCTATCTGCTTCCAAAAATCAGCCAGTGAGAACCCTATGGATCACAAAGGTTCAACCCATAATCAATTACTGGCATGGCAAAGGACAAGGCAGTGTTTCATTCCATTGTTCATGGGATGGCCAACTTGAGATGAGTAACTTACAACATATCTGAATCTATTTTATATCAAACTATATACTTTCTAATTTACTTTGACTATGGCACAAAATTTGTCTTGAAAGAAGTATAACCAGAATGCTCCTTAGAAACAAGCATGGCAAGATTACCTCTCACATACTTTGGACATGTCATCATGAGAGATAAATTCCAGGAGAAGGACATCATACTTGGTAGACAGTTAGTGAAAAAGACTCATGCTCTCCACGCAATCGACTGGCACAGTGGCTGCAACAATCGTCTTAGGTATAACAATGATTGTAAAGATGGCACAGGACTGGGCAGTGTTTTGTTCTGTGTATGTAGCGGCACTGTGAGTCTGAACCAACTCAAAAGTACCTGAAAACAACAACATAGAACAAATATGCATACAAATATAAAACAATGTTTATCTACTCCAACCAGAAGGAAGACTTATGCATCTTCCTACCGTACCAATGTAATAACAGAAGAAACACTGGTGGCATAGTGGTTAAGTACTACACCTGCCAACCAAAAGGTTGGCAATCCAATTCTACCAGGTACTCCGTGGAAACTCTATGGGTGGTTCTGCTTGGTCCTATAGGGTTGCTATGAGTCAGAACTGACTTCACGACAATGGGATTAAGGAGAATACCTGGATAGTACTAACAGCTGTTTGCTTCACTACTATCCTAAAGGTTGGCAGTTCGAACCTACCCAGAGGTGTCTGGAAAGACAGGTCTAGCAATGTGCTTCTGAAAGCCCTGAATAACCTATGGAACAGTTCTGCTCTGCACACATGGGGTCACAGAGGGTTTCTGTGACTCAGAATTAACTCTATAGCAACTAACAGCATCATTTATTGAGCACCCTTATATGAGCCAGGCAATATGCAAAGTGTTTTCTTATATCCTCATAGTCTGTGAGTTGTGAGTTAAGTTTTGTTTTGATAGTTCAGATACGGAAACAGGCTTAGAAAGCTTTAAAGGCATGCTCAATAGCACACAACACTAGTAAATGAAGAGTAGGGATTCAAATCAAGGTCTGTCTGATTTTAAAGGCTGGGTCTCTTCCCTAAGTCCACAGTAACATTTAGGTACTTACATTACATCCCACATTTAATTTTCGTATGTTAGAATCTTTGTATTGTCTTTCAAACAGTTGTAATTTAGGATGGAACTGATAAAGGATATCTTTATTCTAAATAAAATCTTACAAAAGAAATTTTGAGAAAACAGAAGGTTGATAATTAATTTCTGAAATTTTCCAAATGTCTTCTTATACTGATAATGTGTAAGGATTACAAATTGGTCATGTCATAATCATATTTTTAGTTCAAAATATTATAAGGCAGAAAGGCTAGGGTTTGTGGATTGCTTGGCTTGGAAACCATTTGAGAGATGCACTTGTTTTCCGGACTGAACTATTAATTTTAGCATTTTATATATCTTACTTCTAGAATTTGGGTAAATAAGAGAGGGCTCTCTTGAAGCTATGCTACTTCATAGTCTTAAAAAAGAAAGAAAAGAACTTCTCTAACTGTCTACAAATATTCGAAAAAAACCTGTGCTCTATGTTATCAAATTTTAGAGGAGTCATGTGAAAGGAAGAAATGGTGTGTCTGTTTGAAATAATGTCTCTAGGTTGATGAGGAAGAATTTTCCTTCTATTTATATATTTTTAGAATCCTATACCAAATATTTTATACTATACTTGGAAAACAAGCACAAAATGGAGAAATAAAGGCAGGATAATAGGTTTCCTTTTAATCTAATAGAGTTGGATTGTTTAATTGCAATCTCCTTATATAGTAGTTTGGCCACACACTATTTTCTTCATTGTTTCTTCAGAGAGTAGCATATTCTCAAAGTCGAGCTTTTGATGAGACTGTGACAGGAGAAATGCGGAACTGAAGTAGCGTCTTCAGTGATATAAGAATGCTCTATCAATAGCATTAGTGGTAGTATATACTCCAGCTTATCTTTGTTACTCTGAGAACCAAATCCCTGCTTTGTTTGCTACTTGTATTTCTCGAATTTTTAAAAGAGTCATAGGACCACGTGAATCTGATTATATATTTACTTCAGATGTTTAAAATATTCAGGGTTTGGGCTGTAGAAAAGAAGCACAAGTGGTATTTTCCAAAAATGTTCTGGTCTGAAAAGAACTAAAACATGAAAATGTAATTCAAGCATGTAACATAAGCTTTTTGAGGGGTGAGTGGGAGGAACTACTAGATTCTTTCAGTTCTTAAACCTGGGTTAAATTTTACTCTAGAAAATAAAAACATTATTTTCTAGGATGAGGTGAATGTTTCTGGGAAATGTTTTTGCCCTGTTATAGCGATTACAAATTTAGTATCTAGACATCTAGCTAAGGCAATGTGTCAGAATTCTGGCAGGCTGTAGTGACTTCATGAGGTAAAATGAAATTAAAATTCCAGAAAAAGTGAGCCAGAAATCCAGGAAGATAGATGAGGAATTGAGTGCAGATTCATGGAAAGACAAAAATACGTGGTCAAAAGGCTGACGATACACCTACTAGGAACCACTGGAAAAGAAAAATATCACATTATATATTAATTTACATAATCTGTGAAGAGAGTAGCCCTTAAAATCATAATGACTAAGTATGCTGAGCCTTATTTCCCATGATTTAGCAATAAAATGGTTACCTCTGGACCCCAAACAATGTTTTAAAATGTTCCACTATATGTGTATTTTCTTACAAGTTTTAGTTTCCTAATTTTTCAAAAAATATACATAAAGAATTTTAGAACCAGCTACTACCTAGCTGGGAAGTACAAAAAGATCTAGCATTTTGCTAGTCTTCTGGTAGAAAAATTATCAGAATCTACTGTGTTAGAGTCATCATTTTTTAAACATTTTTATAACAGAAGGAATTTGAATTTTACCCCTTTCCACCCTTTGATTAAAAGCTAAGCTGTCAGTTTTAATAAATCTCAAACAAAATCTAATATTTTCTTACCAATACAATTAGTGATTTTATTTACTTTTTTCTCTTCTCTAGACTGATATATTATTCCCTTTTGAATAATTTTATACAAATTTAATAACTTAAGGGAATAGATACTTCATTAAGTTGTACTGCTTTATTTAGTAACCTATTCATGGTGCCTTGAAGGGGCCTATCACCATTATTTTTACTAAAATGGAATGTCAAAGTACTAGCATATTGAACATTCATAACAGTATTTATACAATTCCTGTCAAACCTCATTAATTCGGACTTCACTAATTAAGAATTTGTAATACTTTAAATGCATTGGTGGCTTTCAGTGGTAGAATTCTCACCTTCCATTCAGTAGATTCAGCTTCAATTCCTGGCAAACATTCCTCATGCACAGCTATCACCACCTGTCTGTCCGTGGATCTTTGTGTACTGTATGGCACTGAAAAGGTTACAGTGGAGCTTCTAAACTAAGACTGACTAAAAGAACAGCCTGACCATATACTTCCAAAAATCAGCCAATGAAAACCCTATGAATCACAGTACACTGATCCCCAACTGATCATGAGAATGACGTAGTATCTGGCAGCATTGTGTTCCACTATGCATGAGGCTACCTTTATTGGGAGATCAACCTAACAACAGCTAACAATAATAAAAACATCACAGACAGGTGCTGGACAGACTTATTTTTGAAAAGGATTTACCAGGCAAATTAACCATGTGATAAAGCAAAGGGAAACACTTGTCAAATAAAGATGTGAGAGTTTTAAATAATACTAGAAACATTCATTTACATAGTGTTGTGGATTGAATTGTTTCCCACACAAAAAAAATGTGTGTAGCAATTTGACTACGCCATAATTCCTACTACTGTGTCATGTCCCTATGTGTTCTAAATTCTTCCTCTATGATGCCAATAAGGGAGGATGAGCAATGGTTGTGTGGTAGGGCAGAATTCAAAGTGTAAGACTGTGTTGTACCTTGATGTAATCTCTTGGGGTATAAAGGAAAGGGAAGCAAAGAGAGAGTTGTAGATCTCATACCACCAAGAAGCAGTGTCAGGAGCATACTATGACCTTTGAAAAAGATGGGAGGTACCTGCACCTCAGAAGCTCTCTGATGACAAGGACCTTCCTCCAGAGCCAACAGTGAAAGCCTTCCCCTAGAACTGATACCCAAATTTGGACTTGTGACCTTATTGGACTGTGACTGAATAAAACTTGTCTTTGTTACAGCCAGCCACTGATAGAATTTCTGTTAAAGTAGCACTAGATGACTAAGACACATAGCAAAAACAGAACCCTAGTATAAACAGAGAAAGGAGCCTTAGTGACACAATGGCTACGTGCTTAAGTGTTAACAGAGTTCTGTGGTTGAAATTTACCAGTGGCTCTGTGGAAAAAAGACATGGTAATATGCCTAGATAATGTAATATGCAGAGTACAGCCTAGAAAGCCCTATAGGGAAGTTATACTCTGTCCTACAAGTTCACTATGAGTCAAAATTGGCTAGATGGCATAAAACAAACTAATAGAAAAAGAATAATTTGGGTTTGATATATTCATTAGAAATGGTCCTTAAAAACCTTTTAATAACTGGTGGAATATATGGTTGCCCTCTAAGATTTCTGCTTCTTGTGTGCATTTGGAAGCTGCTACCATGCTATCACAAGGCAAGGGCTTTTATAGCTCTTTGAAATTGAAAAAAATAGGTGTAGATCTCAATATTATCCTTTCTACAAGGTTCTGAATGAGGGTGTGAATTTCTGGTAGGAAAAATAGAAATTTTGGAATAAAATTTGGGACATGCATGTCCGAAAGGACTTATGGGATGGCTGCAGGGGAAAAATTAGCGTTACAAAGTAGTCCCTTTGAACTCTAAAGGTAGGCTTATGGGAGGGGCAATGAAAATAAAAATCGATACTACTGATGGTAACTAACAACAACGAGAGCTTTTCCACTTGGTACACTTTTATTTCTTTTGGGAACAGTGTGTAAGTTAGAATCCCATTATTAAAACTTTCTGTCACCTAAGACCAATTAGTGAAAATAGGTCAAATCTGAATACAAATACTGACTTTTTAAATATTGCAAATGCATTATAAAGCTAATTTTCTGGTATATTGGATGATCCCTATGCACTAAAATCCCAATGGTGGTAATATGACACTTTCTAAATACTCATAGAAAACAGTATACAAAATGCCAACTCATTCAATCTGGATGTTTACTGAGAGCTTATTGTGTATAAGGCACAGTGCTGTTGTATAAAAGATTGAAATACGAATAGCCCACCACTTTCTATAGGTCTTAAGTATATAGCCTAGCATTGCCTTCAGCTTCTGTATCTCCTAAAACAAAGATGAGCCAAAAAAGAATGAATGCTGTTGAGTAAGAGTGACCACCACCTTACCCCTTCTCCACATATATTATGTATGCCTCAGAGTTACAATGGAGCCCTCCTGGCACAATGGTTAAGAGTTCAGCTGCTAATGAAAATGTGGGTGGCTCAAATCCATCAGTTACTTCTTGAAAACCCTATGGGGCAGTGCAACTCTGTTCTATCGGGTTATATGAGTAAGAATTGACTTGACAGCAATGGGTTTTTCGTGTGGAAGAATCACAACAATTTCTTTTCCTCACCGGAATTTTCATTAAAATAACATTTCAAACATTAGGAGCAAACTCAAGAGAAATAAAGCTGGAAAAAGTCTAAGCCTGGAATTGTCACAGGACCTTTGAAGACATGTTGTACAAGAAAAGTCTGTGTTAATACCTGTGCCATCTAGAAACATAAGCAGAGACCTAGATAACTCTTGGTTTTATATTATTCTTCTAATCACAGTAAAAGAAAGTAACAGGTATGACAATTCAATTCCTGTATTCAGGAATTTTTTATTCAGTGGAATGAATTCTAGCCAGTCTCAATATCAGTAATAACTATAGTTGACAAAGAATTAACACTTGCTATGTGACAGGTACTTCTCAAAGCAGTCCATTAAAAAGTAACTCATCTAATATGTGAGGCCAGGATGGCAGACTAGATGCTTCCTGTGATCCTTTGAAAAACGAAGACCCAAAAGAAAAAAATCAATCAATTATAGATGATATTCTAGAAGCCTTGGACATCAAGAGGAAAGTTGAGAAATCGGACTGAGAAACAGGGAAGGGAGAGTAGGTCCAGAAGTACCTAGGATTGGCCAAACATGACCCACCAGGACTCAACTGCAGCCAGCATGGTGAATACAGCAGTGGTGCCTGGAGGGCATCCTCCTCAGTGGAAGACATGGAACAGCTGACAGTATTCTCAAGCCTCCAGAACCAGTGAAAAGTGGCAGTCAATGGTCACAAGCTTTGTGGCTTGCATCTAACCTACTATAAGAGGATAAATCTTTCCTTCAGGACAAACCTTTCCTCCAGGATAAACTTCTCTCACCTCTCCCAGTGGTTTTATCTCCCTTCTCTGAATTGAACCTGGCTCTGGAGTCTGATGCCATTACCTGTACTGGGAGTAGGACTCCTTATGTGACCTGAGACATTCTCCTAGACTTAAAGAAGGAACAATTTTACAAACTTGGAGAAGGGAGAAATTTAATGCCAACGCCACTGAGCTGGAAAATCAGAGCAGAAACAGTTCTTCCACCTAGAATCAAACATAGAGCAACATGTCTTCCTCACAGACAATCAGGGATGGCTGTTATTCTCTGTGATTCTCAGTGCCTATAGCCAGATACCTGTGCCTACACCAGTCACTCCTACCCACCTAGGATAGTTGGGGAGTACCTACACCACACATTTGGTGACTAACTACCTGGACACCCGAGCTGAATCCATACAGGAGAGGTAAGTGGCCTGTTGGGCTCACATGTCTTATAACAACTCTAAACCACCTGATGACAGAAGAGCAGAGCTTCAAAGGCACCAATAACCAAACTTGCACACATGACCAGCCTATCTGAACATTTTAAAATGAAATGAAACACAAAGCTAGAACACAGTAAGCAAACATAAAATAAATAAATTCATCAACTAAAACTGATGCCTCAGAGACAACAGTCAATATCAAATCACTTAAAGAGATAGACCAATTTCAGAAACTGCCTAAAACAAAGACTTAAGAAACTGTATAGATGAAGAGCACTTTCTGCAATTACTGGAGGCAGAATACAAAAGATTAAAATTTAGAACAAGAGTTGCAGAGAGGCAGGCATGCAGAATTGACATGGATTATATACTTTCACTTAATCATAATTAAAAAATTATAAAAAATACATCAGAGCATAATAAATTGAACAAGCTGCAAGAAAGCATACAGAGACATGAGTTAGAAATTCAGAAAATTAATAATAAAGCTACAGAATCAGGCAATTCAATAGAATGTCAAAGGAGTAGATTGAGGCAATGGAAGATTAGTGAGACAGAGATGAAGCATGTGCTACCAACACATTTGAGAAAAACATCAGATAAAAATTTTTAAAAATCAAGAAACACTAAGAATTATGTGTGACTCTGTGAAGAGGAATGATCTATGAATGACTGGAGTATCAGATAGGGGAGGATAATAGAAAACATAGAGAACATTGTTAAAGATTTGTTGACAGAAAACTTCCCTGATATCATGAAAGATGAGAAGTTATCTTAGAAGCTCATCAAACTCCATACAAGGTAGATCCCAAGAGAAAGACACTGTTTTAGTCATCTTGGTACTGCTCTAACAGAAATACCATAAGTGGATGGCTTTCAAAAGAGAAACTTAATTTTGTCACAGTATAGTAAGCTACAAATCTAAATTCAATATGAGAAATTGTCACAGTCCATTAGGTTAAAAGTCCAAATTCAATATGAGAGCATCCTGGTGCAGGAGCCTCTGGTCCAAAGGATGACATGGTCTGCTCTTGGTGCTCCTTTCTTGACAATATTAAAAACACTAAATCCACCACCATTGAGTTGATTCTCACTCACAGCGACCCTACAAGATTTCCTAAGTAGTACCTGGCAGATTTGAACTACCAACATTTTGGTTAATAGACGTAGCACTTAATCACTATGCCATCAGGGTTTGCATTCTTGATGGTATGAGGTCCCCAAATCTCAGCTCACTTCCCCTTTCCTTCGTATCTCAAGAGGCTGGCCAACACACAATACAATTTCACACATTAAGTCTTCCCCCACCAACACAACTGATGCTCATCCACCCTCGTTAACATCATAGAAGCAGGAATTCCAACATGGAGGAATATCACACAATACCAGGTATCGTGGCTCAGCCAAACCACTACATGTTTTTTGGGGAACATTATTTAATCCATGACAGACACCGCAGCATATTATAATCAAACTAGCCAAAACTAAAGCTATGGAGACAATTTTAAAACTGGCTAAGAATAAATGAAAAATAATCTACAAAGGAGTGTCAATAAGACTAAGCTTGGACTATTTAGCAGAAATCCTGTAAGGCGGCAATGGGATGACATATGCAAAGCCTTGAAAGAAAAAAATTGCAGCCAAGAATTATATACGCAGCAAAACTGTCTCTCAAACATATTGGTGAAAACAGAAATTTAGGGAATCTGCAAAACCAAACCAAAACCACAGGAAATACTAAAGGGAGTTCTTTGATTAGAAAATCAGTAACAAATAACCCAGGGCTGGAATGCAAGACAGAGAAACCGGATATCAACCTAGATAGTGAAATCACAAATATAAATCAAAGGCAAAATACTGAAAATACGGAAACAGAAATGTTCTCATGTAAACCTTACAACAAAGATGCAATTAAAAAAATGTAGTTACAGATCCTTCATGTATAGGTAGTTCAACACAATATAAAAAATTAAAGGTGTATTTAAATTAAAAAAATAAGGGTAAATATTAACATAACCACTCACAAAAAAATTAGTAAGACTCCTATACATCAAAATAAAAAAACAAGAAAAAAGTAAATTGATCCTCTCAACAACCCTATTTTATTGCACTAATTTTCTTGGTGAGGAAATTGAGGCTGTGAAGAGTACAACTATGCACTGCTTTAAGGCGATAAAGCTTCTAAACAACACAATCAGTATTTGATTCAGGTAGAAAGCCAGAGACATAGGCACTAAATAAACAACCTCTCTTTGAAAGTACCTTGTCTATTTTGTCACTTTCTTGATTAATTTTTGAGATTAAATGGAGACTAATAATGATTAATTACATAATAAATTTTGTCAGTAGGTGAGTAATTTTAACAGCTGGCATATGCTGCATTCCAGCAGCCATCCCAGAAGTTGGAAGGATGCCCAAGAAACAGTTTGTAGTTTGTTTTCTTACCCTTACATTGGAACTGATGGTAGCTGCATTAATCTACAAAGAAAAGAAACCCTTTGAAATCACTATTAGTTTTTGCCCTTTCTCTCCATAGCTCTATTTTATTTCAAGGCTGTGAATGGACTGCTATCCTACCCATGCTATATTTAAAGGCATATAATCCCTTTAACTGTTGTACAATTAATCCCGAAACTCCTGTAAGGCAGGCTAAGGTAATTTCCTCATTGAAGACTACCAGGTCTATTGCTAAATGGAAGATTTTTGCAAACAGAGTGCAAGAATACATTCATCTACTTAAAAAATATTTATTCAATTTCTATTCAAAACAGAAGGAAAACATGGAAGGCCTTCCCACATCCATGGCTTCATGAGATTAATTATTGTGGCATTTCTACCTAAAATGAGATAATGAAACAGAACCCATTTTTTAATAACTAGAAAACTTAGCTTCACAACATTATAATGTATGTAGAAATATTCTGAAATAAAAACAATGCAGAAACTAAAGTTTACATTTATATTTACTATGAGGACTGACAATTAAGTCCACAAACTAAATTGTTCTAAGCACTACATATCTCATTGTTGAATATCACTACAGTCCCCTTCTAAGTACTCCCTTTGGGAAGCTATGCACTGACATCAGTGCTAGTCCACCCTTCAAAGCAATTTGGGAACTCTTTTTAGAATGGCCACTGCACACGGTGGCAGAGTAGCAAGTTCCCAAACTTAATCGTATAGTTGTCTCTGAAGGAGTTTTTAGCCAGCAAACAAATACTTGTATTGGAACACCCTCCCAACTCACTTGTCCCCAATGAGTTTTTAATTTACCTGAAGATAAAGGAAATATTGAAAGGAAGACATTTTGTTGACATTCAGGACATCAATGGTAATACAATGACAGCTCTGATGGCCATTCCAGAAAGAGAGTTCCAAAATTGCCTTGAAGGGTGGACTAGGTGCTGGTGTCGGTACATATCTTCCCAAGAAGAGTACATCAAAGGTGACTATAGTGAAATTCAGCAGTGAGGTAGCACTTTTTCCAGGATGAGTTCGTGAACTTAATTGGCAGTCCTTTTATAATCTGTTTGCACTGTTATATTATAATTAACTAGTATTCTACAGGAATCTACCTAGGTAATATTTTGAATTTTTTTTTCTGATTTTTAACACAGTAAAAACAGAAATGAGTAAAAACTGACAATATAAGACCCAAATACAACTCATGTTTCATTACAAAATTATTACTAATATGGCCAAGATAGCCAATGTTTGTTCCATAATAGGTTTCTGGCCTTGTTCTGACTGATGATATTGAGATTTTCCATTGTCTTTCGACATACATAGCTTTAAGTTTTAGTAGAAATTACAAACATAGTATGCTTTAGGAGTCATCTGCAGTTGGCATCAGCACTGATGGATTCTAGTGGGTCTCTACTGTAAGAGATAAGGAAGACTTTTACAATTAATTTATATCTTCTAGGAAGACAGAGTAGAGATGTGGATTTCATAGATGTGTGTGTAATAGCACAAAGTAAAAGTGGCAAAACAAAAGGAAAGTTCTTCTCTCGCTGATTGCTTTGGAAGTGATTCGTTGAGTCTCCTGTAAGTAGTCATGGCAGGAAAGAGAGGGAAAGAAGTAAGGGATCAGAACTGTAGTGTCAGTCTCCATACTCTCTAGTATAAAACATGGCAAGTTAGGCAGTGGATTGATGCCAAAGAAATCCTGATTGTGCAGTTGCCTAAACGTGAGCATAACAAGTATCTTGAGATTATATATGACTTTGAATTTACATTCAAGAATACCTTGTCCTGTGTACTTTGAATGTCAGTATAATATAGAAAGGTTGTAATTAAACCCTCTAGCAATGTATTTTATATTTCCGACTCAACGGCACTTGGCTTGGCTAAGTTTAAAAATAGGCTGCATAAATTGGGATCATTTTATATGAGAATGATGAAGAGTCAAAACTGGTTAATCTTGCTTAACTGAACAGATGTATTCTGTTTGTGCATACACAGAATGACTCAGAGCACACAAAACTAAAATAAAATTGTTCTGTAACTTCTAGAGATAAGTTGTTTAATCATATTACTACTGTATTTGTATAAACAGAGTATTTGTTTTAATGGGCATTCCATTTTCATAATCACTGTACAGATAAAGGATACCAAAGGTGACTGTTCCTTATATGTGAGTGAATGCATGATACATATGCCTTGAGAGATGATTTTTCAAAACACAGAGGATTAAGACTATTCCATACATGTGAAGACTTGTCTTTCACTATTAACTGGATACAAGTATAAGGCCAACTTGTAAAATAATGTCTTTTTTATCATGTGACATCCCCTACAAAGATGCTTATATTGAATATTAAAGTTGGGTTCTATATTTAGAAAGTATCTTACTGGAATACTTCATGTAATTAGATTGGCTCTATATCAAGTCTTCTCATCTTTTTTTAATGATTACTCATTCAAATAGAAATATATGAAGCATCTTTGGCTTAGCTGGCTAGCTATGTACTGTACTTGGTGATGGATGCCTAGGATAACAAAAAAAACTGTGCTTTTTTATTATAATCACAACCCCATAACTTCTCCCTTTATGTTTCTAACAGCTTACAATCTTTTTTTTTTTTTAGATAAAGGAGGAACATCTCTTTATTCCAGGGTTTAATCTTTTGAGCTCAGATATATATGCTAATTATCACAAGGACTATTACTAGTAATCTTTCCACACTGACTATGGTATGTTTCCTAGCCTTGGAAGCTAAATAAGATAAAGTACAAACTTTAAAAATATAACACAAAATCTAGTATTTGGCTGGGAGGGAAGGGCGGAAAGATGCACTGACTAAAGAAAAATTCTTGCAAGTACTCACATTGGCAGATAGCAGCTAAACTATAACATGCATTTCTGTTTGTACTTCTATTAAAATAGAGCTTTACAAGTGCTTAGTTGACAAGACTGTATTTAATACCAGGTAGCTAGAGTCTGCAAAAACCTTCACATTTACAATGGAATAAGCCACTACTTAAAGAGTTATTGGAAAGAAAAATACATGCAAAAATAATATTCACAAACTAATTTTTGTCCCTTCTACAGGCATAAACTGCAATCTGATCATTGGTTTATATGTAGTCACTCATTTACTAAATTAATTAAGCACTTCACAAGCTGGTAACTGAAAGTTTAGCAGTTCAAACTGAGCAGTTCTTCTGAGGCAGCAAGATACAACATTTTGATTTTGTAATGATTACAAGCTTGGAAATTCTATAGGGAAGTTCTATTTTGTCCTATATGGTTGGTATGAGTAGAACTGACTTGATGACAAAGATATTTTTTGTTTGTATGCTAAATGTTTGGTGGCACATCAAAACATAAAACACAGGGTTCTCTCTTCTGAATGCAAGATTTTTGGTTTTTGATGAATATATAGGTACACATATATACATCAACCTATATATACACACAAATAGATATGAAAAATATATGTTTAATGTTTTTACATAAAAATTTTGTAATGATAGCTTTTCAGAATGGATTTGTGGTGGCTACTGATAATAAAATATATACTAGAGAAACTGCAGTTAGATTCAAAACTTCAAAAGACATGTCTATGCAAATGTAGAAATAATGTACATTAATAATGAGAATTACCTGGCACCTGCAGTAAACTAATTACTACAACTGAACACTAAAATTTGTTCGGAGCTTCCTGACAGCCAAAGCAAAAGGAAATATAATTTTCTAAGAAACTAAAGTGTGTAAGTGCACTGGAGAGACAAGATTTTTCTTGTCATCAAGGTAAGGAGAAGCTTATGTTAACATATTTTATAAAAGACACAGAAAGAATTTTTTTTCAAGCCAGTGGTTTTTTTTTTTTTTTTTTTTTTTTTGTAACACCTCTCTATAAAAGCTGAAGCATTAAATTGCAAATTCAGTAAAGGGTTATTTGTTTGAGCAACCTACAATATAAAAGCAGGATTGTTGCTTTTTGATGAGGTAACATTAAAAGCCCACATAACAGAAAATTATCTACTGAGAACAACGGTTCTCAAACATAAATCAGATCCATCCAGTGGAGCTATTGTATCAGTATCACTTCATGAACTTTAATATATATGTGTATATATATTTATACATAGAGAGACCCTTAGAATACACACCAAGCTGATACAGAAGATGTAGTACACAACTAAGGAATCCTCTCTTTTCTGTCTATTAATGACACCAGTCAATTCTGATATACTACTCTATTGTTTCTCTTGAACATTATTGGTTCCAATTAAGCTCAGAAAATATTTGATGATAAATAATTCATTACAGAATTCTCGTATGAGCTATAATTCAACAAATATCTATTGAGCAACTTCTATATGTCAGGTATTGGGATACAGAGGTGAACAAGATGGCTAAAGTATTGTTTTCATGGAGTGTATACTCTAGGTTTAGAAAGGACAAAAGCATTCAGTAGCCAAATGAACAAATACTTCATTTCACTGTACTTCACAGATATCGTTATTTTTCACAAATTGGAAGTTTGTATATGGGCATCATTTTTCCAAAAGCAAGTGCTTACTTATCACAACATTTCAAGATTTTTCTTTGTTATTTTATCTGTTATGGTGATCTGTAATCGGTGGTCTTTGATGTTACAATTGTAATTGTTTTGAGGTGCCATGCAACAGAGAGGAGAAGTTACTTCTAATGGTTGAACAAGGGAAGCATACTTTCTTGAGATGGAATCTATTCCTGGTGAAGACACTGCAAACACTGCTGAAATGACAACAGGGGATTTATTATCTAAACTTAGTTGATTAAATAGCAGCAGGGTTTACTAGGGTTGACTACACTCTTGAAAGAAGTTATACTGTAAGCAAAATGCTATCAAACAGCATCACATATTACAAAGAAATCTTTCATGAAAGGAGTCGTCAATTGATGCAGCAAAATCCATTGCTGTCTCTATTACGAAACTGGCACAGCCACTCCAGCCTTCAGAAACCACGACTCTGATCAGTTAGCAGACATCAACACTGAGGCAAGACCCTCAACCAGCAAAAATATTACCCCTCACTAAAGGCTCAGAGGGCTGTTAGCATTTTTCAGCAATAAAGTATTTTCAGTTACAGTATGTACACTGAGTTTTAGACATAATGCTTTTGCACACTTAGCATACTACATCCTATAGTAAACATAACTTTTGTATTCACTGGGAAGTCAAAACGTTCATGTGACTCTTTAACGTGGTGGTCTGGAGCCAAATCTGCATTATCTCTGCCTATAATTTCAATAATGATTAGTGTTATAGAGAAAATAACATGAGGTGATGTAGGATAGAAAATGACTGGACAAATGAGTCTATTTAGATGGGAGAGATAAGCACATGAAGAACTAATCTATTGTATATAGTATTTTATTCTTAAGTACTATGAATATTGACAGTTTGATTTTGTTCTTACATGGAGTAAAAACAATCATTATTTCTGTATAGAAATGAACTGAGGATGTACAGACAGATTCAAAATGCAAGCTCAATAAAGAGCCTCAAATATGCCTAAGTATTTGGATATATATTTGGCTGAGATACTAGAGTATTAAGCTATAAAGACTTTCAGCCTAAGAATTCTAAACTCTTAAATCTTAATGTCTGCTTAAAATAATCTGATTTTGACTTTGTGTGCATACTCACGGATATAACACAGTAATGTAAAAACATCAAGGGACTAAATGGCATGAACAATTAAAAATAAAAATCAGTTGCCACTGAGTTGATTCTGACTCAAAGCAACATCATGTATGTCTGAGAAAAGCTCTCCTTAAGCTTTTCAATGGCTGATTTTTTGAAGTAGATTGACAGGACTTTCTTAAAAAGGCACCTCTGGGTGGACTCAAGCTGTCAAACTTTAGGTTAGCAGCCAAGAAATTAACCACAATTCGATGGGGTCATTTAATATGATCGAGTTAACTGATAAAGAATATATACTAAATGTAACAATATGTTTAAAATAAAGTTAATGTAAACCATTGTTTCTGATAACAGACTAACCTGATTCTTAAAGTCAAGCAGAATTCACATTAATTCAATATAGAAAAAAATGTGCAACTTCCTATTTGTAATAAAAGGTACCTAGAGTCGCCATGAGTCAGATTCGACTTGATGGCACTTGGCTTGGCAGTTAAGTGAACTGAACCCCTGGTGGCATAGTTGTTAAGTTCTATGACTGCTAACCAAAAGGTCAACAGTTCAAATCCACCAGACGGTCCTTGGAAACTCTATGGGGCCAGTTCTTCTCTGACCTGTAGGGTCACTATGAGTTAAAATCAACCTGACGGCACTGGGTTTTAGTTAAATGAATAAAATTTAAACTTTCAAATTAATACTGTCCTATAATCCTTCCCACAGAAATCTGATTAATCCAAATAATATTCTATACATATTATTAAATTGTATAAGTTTGAAAGAAATACTACTGTGTGTGTATATTAAAATTATATAAATGGTACATGAGCACTGCTAGCCTTTAGAATACATGGCTAAAATATCAAGTGGTGTTTTTAATCATTTTTCCAGGTGAAGTAAATCAACTGCCAATGACCAAAGTAATAGCTGCTTTCAATATAGATATTAAATTGAGAGACATAGTTTGTCAAGATACCAATTCTTTAATATCTGTATTGAGTTATAACTCACAAATTATAAACCTCACCCACTTAAAATATGTAGTTCATAGATACTGCACAACAATTACCTTATGCAAAGGAATAGACAACACACAATATAGGAGGGGTCAGCACAACTGGACAAAATCAAAAGCTAAGATGTTTCCTGCATACAACCAAACATTTTGTGGGACAGAGCAGCAGGAGCGGGGGTCTGGAGACCTTGGTATCAGGGTACATCTAGGTCAACTGGAATAACAAATTTTATTAAGAAAGCATTCTGCATTCCACTTTGTTGAATGGTGTCCAGGGTCTTAAAAGCTACGAAGTAATCATCTAACATACCTCAATTGGTGCCAGCCCATCTGGAGCAAAAGAGGATGAAGAATATCAAACACACAAAGAAAATATGAGCCCCCAAGAGACAAAGGATCACATAATTCAGAGACCCCTTTAGCCAGAAACCAGAACTCAATGGAGCCCAACTACCAACAATGGCTTCCCTGACAGAGAACACAACAGAGTGCCTGACAGAGCAGGAGAAAAGTACGGTGCAGAACTCAAACAGAAGTAAAAAGACCAGACATAATGGTGTGACAGACTGAAGGGACCTGAGAAGACATGGTCTCTGAACTCTCTGTTAGCCCCAAACTAAAATCATTCCTGAAGCCAATTCTTCAAAGATTAGACTGTACTATAAGACATAACACGATACTCATGTAGAGTGTGTGCCTTAGCTCAAATAGACACATAAGACTAAATGAACATGTTGCTCATGGTTGGAAGTGAGATGACAATGCAGAGTAGGACAAAAGTTGAATGGACATGGGAAATCTGGGGTGGAAAGGAATAGTGTATTAGTAAGCAAGTAGTAAAAGTATCTCTATTCACAAATGATATGATCTTACATGCAAAAAAACCTAAAGAATTTACCAAAAAAAAAAAAAATTACTGGAACTAATAGAAGGGATCAGCAAAGAATGAGGATACAAGGTAAACATAAAATTCACTTGGATTCTTCTACACCAACAAAGAACTTCAAAGGGAAAATCATCAAATCAATATCATTTGTAACAACCCCCAAGAAAATGAAATACTTAAGAATAAATCTAAACAGATTTAAAAGACGTATACAAAGAAAACTATAAGACACTACTGTAAAAACCCAAAGAGACCTACATATGTGGAGAAACCTACCTTGGTCATTCATAGGAAGATTCAGCACCATGAAAACGTATCTGTAGATCACACTGGGTAGAACAGACAAGGCAATCAGGATCCAAAATCCAATAGCACTTTTTTTTAAGAGATTGAGAAACACAGCACCAACTTCATGTGGAAAGGGCAGAAACCCTGAACAAGCAAAATATTACTGACAAACAACAAATTCATACTACCCAAATTTAGAACCTATTACACTGCCATGGTAATCAAAACATACTGCTATTGATATAACAGACACATAGACCAGTGGAACAGAACTCAGAATCCACAGACATAAAATTATCCAACTATGAGAAGCTGACATTTGACAAATCACAAAATCCTTATATTGTGAAAGAGACAATCTCTTCAACAAAGTGTTGTCATAACTAGATACCCATCTGCAAAACAGTGAAATAAGACCAATATCTCACAACACGCAGAAAAAGAAAAAGAAAAAGAATCTCAAAATGGATCCACAACCTAAATATCAAATCTAAAATGATAAAGATCATGGAAGAAAAAATACAGACAATGTTGGGAGCCCTAAATACATGGCATAAATAGAATACAAAACATTAGTGTGGTACTCAGCTGGTGCTTCTCTCTTACACATACCACAAGTGGATGGCTTTAAAAAGAGAGATTCTATTGTTTCACAATCTGGTAAGCTATAAGTCCATTCAATATGAGAAATTATTACAGTCTGGTCAGCTGCATCCAAATTCAGTAGGAGATCATCCTGGAACAGGAAACTCAGGTCCAAAGGACATGCTCTGCTCTCAGTGCTGCTTCCTCTGTGGTTATGAGGTTCTGAAAACTCCATTCACTTCTTTTTCCTTTTGTCACTCAAGAAATGACCTGAACGCAATGCAAGTGTGTAGACTGAGCCATGCCTCACCAACACAGCTGCTGCCCATTCTCCTTCACTACCATCACAGAGGCAGCATTCACAATATATGGGAGAAATCACACCATGCTGGAAACCATGGTAAAGCCAAACTGATTACAGACATTGTGGGGGGGGGGGAGTACACAATGAAATCCCTGACATTCCACCCTTTGGCCACCAGAAGTCCTAGTCTTGTGACATGCAAATCATACTTATTTCAGAGCAAGAGTCTCAAAGTCCAAGTCCAAAATCCAAAAATTCCTCTTCAACCATGAAATCTAGAATAAAAATTATCCACTTCCAAATTCAATAGCAGAACCTAGGAATAAATGTAACTGGAGAAACAAGAGACCTATACAAAGAGAACTACAAGACCTTACTGCAAAAAACTAAGACTTACATAAATGGAGAACCCTACCCTGCTCTTGGATACGAAGAGCTAACACTATGAACATGTCTATTTTATCCAAAGTGATCTACACATACAATGTAATCCCAATGCAAATTCCAGTGACATTTTTTAATGAAACAGAGAAACAAATCATTCACTTTCTTTGGAAAGGGAAAAAATAACAGATAAGCAAAGCACTACTGAAGAAAAAGAACACACTAGGAGGCCTCTTACTACCCAACTTCAGAACCTATTACACTGCCAGAGTAGTCAAAACAGTCTGGTACTGGTACAAAAAGACACATAGACCAATGGAACAGAGTTGAGACCCCAGAGATGGCACCGTCCTCCTAGGAGCAACTGATATTCAACAAAGGCCCTAAGAGGGTGAAATGGGTTAAAAACAGTCTCTAACAAATGGTGCTGGCAAGACTGGATATCCATCTGCAAAAAACTGAAACAAGACCCATATCTCACACCTCACACAAAAAACAACTCAAAATGGATGGCCAAGCCAAGTGCCGTCGAGTCGGATAAAAGACCTAAATATCAAATCTACAATGATAAAGATCACGCAAGAAAAATGGAAGTTTTAATACACAACCTAGAAAGACTTCAAAATCTGACAAACAAAGCACGATCAACTGAAAACAGATAAATGGGAACTAAGAATCAAAGACTTTTGCTCATCCAAAGAATTTATCAAAACAATTAAAACACCACCTACAGAATGGGAAAAAATATTCGGCAACTATATGTCAAACCAATTTCTGATCTCCATAATCTTCAAGGTACTGTAAAATATCAACAAGAAAAGGATAAATAACCCAATTAAGCATTGGACAAAGGAGATGGACAGACACTTCACTAAAGAGGATAGGCAGGCAGCCAAAAGACACATACAGAAATGCTTATAGTCATTAGCTATTGAAGAAATCCAAATTAAAACTATAAAGAGATACCATCTCACCCCACCCTGGTTGGCAATTATTCTGAAAACACAAAACAACAAATGCTGGAGAGGCCGTGGAGAAACTGGAACGCTCCTACACTGCTGGTGGCATTGCAAAGTGGAACAATCTCTTTGGAAAGCAATCTGGTGCTTCCTTAAAAAGCTGGACACAGATATACCATTTGACCCAGTAATCCCACTACTTGGAATATGTCCTACAAAAGCAAGGGCACTCACAGGAACAAACAATGCACACAAATGTTTATTGTAGCACAGGCAATGATACCAAAACGACAGAATCAACTCAGATGCCCAACAAGAGGTGAATGGATAAACTATGTTATATATACTCAACGGAACATTATGCAACAGTAAAGAATAATGATGATTTTAGGAAGCATCTCATAACCTGATTTCAATTGGAAGATATTATGTTGAGTGAAATCAGTCAGTGGCATAAGGACAAATATTGTATGAGATCCCTAATATAAGAACTTAAAAACACACTCAGGTACAGAAGAAAAGATTCTGTGATGGCTGCAAGCAGGGGAGGGATGGAGGGAGGCAGCTGGTTATAGATTAAATAGTTGACAGAAATTTCATTGTGTGAAATCATTGACAGCACACATTAGCAAGAAGATCAATTTAACTGGACTTCAACACAACCTGAAAACTCTTCCACTCTTGACCCAATATTTCAAGGATAGAGTATCAGGGGCAGGGCTCTGTGGACCATCCTCTCAGGGGACCTTGAGGCCAACTGGAATAACCAGCCTATTGATAAGAGAGTCCCCTGAACCCCATGTTGGTGTCTGGGATCTTAAAAGCTAGCAAGCTGCCATCTGAGGTACACCAAATGGTATGAACTCAGCTGGAACAGATGATCACCAAGAACAATGACATGAGGGAAAAAGAACCCAGAAGACAGAAAAACACATGTGAATGAGTGACTATATCAAAATGTGATCAGAAGAACCAGATGGTGCCTGGCCACCACCAATGACAGCCATGATGAGGCTCACAATGTTGAGTCCCAGTGGCAACATGAGGAAAAAAGAGGTGAACTCTAAGAACTCCACTAAAAGACTGCAATGGATGGTCTGATGGCCTGGGGGTTCCCCTGGGAGCATAGTCCCTAGACCTGATGCTGCTCCTGTTCGTAAATCATTACTAAGGTCAACTCTTCAGACAGGAATATACTGGACTCAGGGACACAGAGTGAACATATCATGTGTGCACTTCATGGTTCTATGCATCTATAGGATGCTGTCCTACTGGCCTTTTACTAGAGGGGAGTAGAAAAGGTGGAGAGGAGGAGACAAGAGATTGTTAAAAAGGTTATGAAAAAAGGAGGAGGGTGCTGTCACCAGGTAAGGAGAGTAGAAGGAGCTGCAGATAGGTGGGCACACAAATTTAAATTGGATTGTACACATTCACCCAATCACAATAAAAAAAATATACAAATCAATACCGGAACAGGCAAGCACAAGTTAAAAATTTTCATTAGAGATGAAAGAAACTGTAAGGAAAGGCATAACAGGCACCAAACAAACTAACAGAACATACTGCATTAGCCCTCATGGCTTCAAAAATAATACTGCATACTGTGGAACATTTTACACAATAGCCCTTCCCCCCAAACACTAGGTTATTGGACACACTGTCCAGATTCTGAGTGGAAGCCCTGGGCTTCAGCTCCATCTTCCACGCCTCCTGAGACAGTAACTCTGCTCCCTTGGCTTTAGGTACCCCACTCTGAATCCCCAGAGGCCATGGCTCAACCTGGAGATACCTGAGATCATGGCCATGCATTTTAAGACTGAGGCAGCTCAGCTCCTCACACTCCGTATCTCTTCAGCTTCTGCTTCAGTTGGCCTCATGGCCCTGGCCTCACGCCTGCATCTGTCCTACTGGGGCAAGTGTTCCAAACCTGTAGCTCCACCGATTTAAGTGATTGGAAGCACCCCACTCTGCCAGGAAGCCTCCTGCACACAGGCACTCAGCTCTCTTGCTCTATGGGTCAACAAGCCTAGCTCCACTGATAAGCACCCAGAGGCACCCCACTTTACCAGGAAGCCTTCTGCACACAGGCAAGCAGCATTCTCACTCTGTGTGTCAGCTCTTGGTTCTGCTGCTGCTCCCAGTCCCCTACTGTTCTTCTCACTATCTGCCACCTTCTCAGGTGTTAACACTTGTCCTTGGTTCCTTCTGAGTCTTTCGTCCATTTACAGTTTCAAAAAAGCTTCCACATTTTAGGTGTCTGTTACAGCAGCACCCCACTCCTGGTTCCAAATTCTGTCTCCGTCAGCTGGTGCTGCTATAACAGAAATGCCACAAGTGGGTGACTTTAGAAAGAGAAATTTTATTGTGTCATAGTCTGGTAAGCTACAAGTCCATTCAATATGAGAAATTATCACGGTCCAGTAGACTTAGTCCAAATTAAATATAAAAGCATCCTGATGCAGGAACCTCAGGTCCAAAGGACATGCTGCTTTCTTGGTGGTTATGAGGTTCCCAACACTCCACTCACTTCCCTTTCCTTTATCTCTTAAGAGGTGACCTCAAAACAATCCAAACTTATAGATTAAGTCCTGCCTCACCAACACAGCTGATGCTCATTCTCCCTCATTGCCATTATACAGACAGCATTCACAACACATGAGAGAAATCATACCACATTGGGACTCACAGCCCAGCAAAACTGTTACACACTTTTGGGGGGCGGGGGCAATGTAATCCATGACACTAAAAATGCACAAAAATCAAAAGACCAAAAAAACCAAAGCCAGTGCCGTCGAGTCAATGCTGACTCATAGTGACCTTACAGGACAGTATAGAACTGTCCCACAGAGTTTCCAGAATGCCTGGCAGATTCGAACTACTGACCTTTAGGTTAGCAGCTGTATCACTTAACCACTACATGACCAGGGTTTCTGACAGCAGTAGAGAAATTATATAACTGGGAACGCCTAAAAATCAAACACACCCATCCAAAGACTTTACTAAAAGAAAACCTTTATAAAGACTGAGGAAAAACAATTGGATATGACAACTCTCATCAGTGTCTAATCTCTACAGTCTACAAGATACTGCAAAACCTCAACACCAAGAAAGAAAGAAAGGAAGAAAAAAAACAATTAAAAAATGGGCAAAGGATATGAACAGGCACTTCCAAAGAAGACATTCAGGCAGCTAACAGATACATGAGAAAATGCTCACGATCATTACATGTTAGCAAAATGGAATTTAAAACTACAATGGCATACCATCTCACCCCAGTAAGGCTGGTATTAATCAAAATACAAGAAAATAATAAATGATGGAAAGACTGTGGGGAGTCTGGAACATTTATGCACTGATGGTGGGAGTATAAAATGATACAACCACTTTGCAAACTGATCTGGTGCCTTCTTACAACACTGGAAATGGAAATACTATAAGATCCAGCAACCTCACTTCTTGGAATATGTCCTATAGAAACAAGTGCAGCAAAGCAGACGCATGCACACCATGTTCATAATATCACTGTTCATAACAGCAAAATGATGGAAGCAATGTAGATGTCCATTAATGGGAGAATGGATAAACAAATGATGTTATATTCACACAGTGGAATATTATGCAATGATAAAAAACAATGAATTTGGGAGACATAACATGGAAGAGTCTGAGGCATTATGCTGAATGAAACTGATCAATTGCAAAAAGATAAATACTGTAAGAGACCACTATTATAAGAACTCAAGAATAGTTAGTTTAAATGCAGAAGAAAACATTCTTTGATGGTTATGGGAGGTGGGATGGGAACAGAGTATTCACTAATTAGATAACTGACAATTATTTTAGGTGAAGGGTGAGAGGACTCACAGTAGAAAAGTCAGCACAAACGGACTAACCCCAAAGCTTATAAGTATTCTAAATAATATGAAATGGTTTTAGTGACAGAGTAACAGAGTTAGGGTTCTGGGCAATATGGTTTCAAAGGACAATTAAGTTAAAGGGTAAAACAAAGTGTACTAAAATGTTCTGCATTCCACTTTGGTGAATGGAATCTAGAGTCTTAAAAGTTAGCAAGTGGCCATCTAAGCAGCATCAACTTCTCTCAACACACCTAGAGCAATGGAATAACAGAAGTGTGAACCCAAGAAACAGGTTCACATATACCAGAGACTACATCAACATGAGACCAGAAGACCTAGATGGTGACCAACCACCATCACTGTCCTTACAGGGAATTCAACAGAGTCCCTGATGAAATGTGAGCAATGTGGGATGCACAACTTGAACTCTAACAAAAAGACTAAACTTTGTGGTCTGACAGACTGGAGGTTACCAAGCAGAAACAGCCCCCTGACTCTCAGTTGGCCCAGAACTGAAAACATTTTGGAAGCTAACTCCATAGAATAAAAACTGAACTGCTACATCAGACATAAATTACACTGGTGAAGAGAGTGTTTCTTGGTTTGGGTAGATACAGGAGTCTAACTGGGCAGCTCCTGTCCAGGAGCAAGATGAGAAGACAGAGTGGAACAGAAGCTGGCTAAGTGCACATGGGAAATACAGGGTGGAGCAAAGGAGTATGCTGTCAACCCTGTGTTGAGAGCAGGTAGGGTCACATGGGAAGGTATGTGTAAATTTGTGTATGAAAAACTGACTACAATTGTAAACTTTCACTTAAAACACAATAAGAAAGCAGGACCAAGATGGAGGAGTACTCAGACACTTCCTATGATTCCTCCAAAAACAAAGACCCCAAACAACAAATGATTCAATTACATATGACACTTTAGGTACCCTGAACATCAAAGTGAAAGATGACAAATTAGACCAAATAAAGGGAAATGGAGGGTAGACTCAGAAGTACCAAAAACTGGCCAGGGTGGACCCAAATGGGATAGGCTGTAGGCAGCATAGTGAAGGGAATGGTGGCTTTTGGTGGATGCCCTCCTGAGCAGGACAGAAAGAGCACCATGAGTACCCTGGAGCCTTCTGAGCAAGCAAAAAGTAGCACTTGACCATCAAAAACTAAGTGCCTTGCATCTAACCTAACCTATGCATGGATTTAAATCTTTCATTTGAAATAAATCTCTCTCCTTTTTCCCAATGTTTCCCCTCCCCTCTCTGCATTGCACCCAGCTCCAAAGTCTAATGCCATTAACTGAGTCAGAAGTAGGACTCCTTAAGCACAACATGAACCATTCTCTGAGACTCAGAGGTGGTACAGTTTTAAAAAACTGCAGAAAGTGGGGTGGAAGAGAGAAATCAGCTGACTCTCCTAAGCCAGAAATTCAGGGCAGAAACAGTTCCATCATCTAGAATCAGACATAAGGGAACACGCCATCCTCATAAGCACTCACGGATGACTTATAGCCCCATACCTTTCTCAATGCTAACAACCAGACGCCTATGCCTACACCAATAACCCCTGCCCATATAGAAAAGTAGGGGAGAGACTGCACTACACACTTGATGACTACCTGGCCACCTGAATTCATAATGAGAAATGTAAACAGACTCCTGAGTTCACATGTCTAGCAACAGTTTTAGCCACCTGATAACAGGATGTTAGAGCTACAAAGCTACCAATAATCAGACCACCACACACAACCCATCTATTAGGACATTTCAAAATAAAACAAGATACAAGAACATAGTAAGTAAACAAAATAAATTTAACAACTTCTGATAGCTTGATGACAACAGTCCATATCACATC
Organism: Heterohyrax brucei; assembly: GCA_028571685.1. NCBI lineage: Eukaryota > Metazoa > Chordata > Mammalia > Hyracoidea > Procaviidae > Heterohyrax > Heterohyrax brucei. The sequence goes on along the minus strand of CM053166.1, from coordinate 112,120,857 downwards.
ATTTAAACAGGCAGAACACAATGGCTCCAGAAAGCTCCAAAAAGAATCTATTAAGAAATTTTCCAGATGAAGAGAACGTCTTGGAATTATCAGAGGTAGAACACAAAAGATTAATATTTAGAACTCTTGAAGAGATCAAGAAGGAAATGAGGAAATGTGCAGCAGAGCATAATGATACACTTAAACAGACTACAAGAAAGCATACATCAACAGGAATTAGAAATTCAGAAAACTAAAATATTATGGAATTAGTTCACTAGAAAGTTAAAGGAGAACAACCGAGGAAATGGAAAGTTGAATTAGTAAAATTAAAGATAAAGCATGTGGCACCAACATATTTGAGTTAAAATCAGATAAAAGAATTTTAAAAATACAAAAAACAAGGGGCAGAGTCAAGATGGCAGACTAAACACATGTCTCCCTAAATCCATCTGGAAACCAAGACCTGAACTGATACTGAAATTGAGCCTTCTGTACACCTACTGAGCCCTAGGGTGCAGCATAGGGCTGTTAATTCGGACTTCATACCACTGAATGCAAAACTTCCTCTCTTTTGGTGACCCCACTCTTGACAAGTGGGCTTGCACAGACCAAAGATAACTCACCATTTTGATTTTTTTTCCTCTGTATTGGCCAGCGGGCTGAGATGGGACTTCACTAGCCGCTGGTCTTGGATGCACCACTGTTGACCTCAGCAAGCACAATTACCATATTCTGAGAGCTTGGCTTTGGACTCTGTACATCTCGGCTCCTTTGGCCTGTCTTTCTACCTGCTCCAACTGGTAGCTGTATGGATGTGGTGGCAAACTTTGTGTGGGATGCCTTCTTGATCCATTAGCAGACAGAGATAATCAAGTAGAGGCCCCAGCTAGATGTGGTGCCTAGACCAGGAGGCCGTGCCTTCCAGGGGGACAGTGCTTCTTTGGCAGAGGGGTGGTGCTTCACACAGTGTCACCTGAGACTGGGGCCTGGCAACACAGGCTGTGGGCTCTGGGCTTCTCAGCACTTTTGGTCTCTCTATCCGCCAGTAGCCTGGCCCAAGCTGGGTGGCGAGCTTGTGCAGTATGCCACCTTGTTCCGCTGCAAAGTGGGGACACCGATACAGAAGCCTCAGTTGGACCTAACTCTTGAGCTGGGAGGCAGTGCCTGCCCAGAAGAGAGAGCTTTTCCAATAGAAAAGCAGAATTCTGCACAATATCGCCTATGCCTGGGGCCTGACAGAAGAGGCCAGCAGGACAGTAGCCTTTCTGCATTTACAGCTAGTTTATAACATCTGGGGTTCAATATAGAGGTGCTTACTTTGCCAGCTGGGAAGAGGAACATATACACCTGAAAACCTGACTGACTTTGGAAGTTGTCAGACACTTTTCACCTCTCATTTTAAGACGGCCTAGAGAAACAACTGTGGTCCATCCTCAAAGCATCTCCCCCAGCCTCTATCAACCCACATCAAGCCCGAAAAGCAACAAACTCTGGTGAAAACTGTAACCAGAAAATCACCCATGGCATCAGAAAGCCCCACAAAAAACCACCTCAGAACTTCACAGATGAAAAAGCTTTTCTGAAGCTATTCGAAGGTGAATACAATAGGAATATATATAGGGCCCTCCTAGACCTTGCACAAAATGCAGCAGAGCAAAATGAAAAGTTAAGCAAGCTGTTCAACTGGATAGAACAGCAGTACACCGAAATCCCACAGACCAACAACAAAGTCAAAGACAAAGAAACTTCAATTCAAAGCCAAGAAAACAGAATGGAACAAATGGAAAAAGGACTTTCCAATCTGGAAGACAGAGCTACTGACACCAGCATTTATGAGGAGAAATCAGAAAAAACAAGAAAAATGAAGAAGCATTAAGAAGCATGTGGGACTCTACTAAGAGGAAAAAATACACGGTTAATTGGAGTTCCTGAACAGAGTGAGACACCTGAGAACACAGACAGTATTGTTTGCTGAGGTGCTGACAAAAAACTTCCCAGAAATTATGAAAGAATATAGATATCCAAGATGCATATTGAATGCCACTCAATATAGACCTCAAAAGAAAGACTCTGAGATATATTATACTCAAGCTTAACAAAGTGAAACAGAAGCAGAAACTCTTAAAGGCAGCAAGACTCAAAGCAAATCTAACATTCAGAGGGAAACCCTGTAGGGTTTCATCAGATTTCTCAGCAGAAACAGTGCTGGCACAGAGACACTGGCATTACATATTCAAAGCCTTAAATGACATTTCAATGAAGAATTATATATCCTGCCAAACTATCTTTCAAATATGAAAACGAAATTAAGACAATCTGAGATACATAGAAACTCAGAGACTTTGTAAAAACCAAACTAAAACTGCAAGAAATGCTGAAAGAATCTCCTGGCTTAGAAGAACAAAACCACTAACTCTATATTTTAGAAGCAAATACAAGACACACCACCCAGAATCCTTCTCAGTTAAGGAAGGCTCCAAACTCAGTCAAAGCTATAGTGAAAGAAATAATCCAGTGATCATATCATGAAAACTATGATGTCATCATATTAAAAAGAGGGATGTACTACAGTCATTATAGTCCTTTCAGATGGAGAGGAAGTTGATAAGAATGGTAGTAACTGAAATTGGGTTTACACACAGTTTATTAAGAGGGATCATAGGGGCAGCCATAAAGCACAATAAAAATGCAACACATCAAATCAAGAAATGTAATAAAGGAGTCTCAACAACCACAAAACCAACCCTGAAAATGGTGAACAATCAACTTACAAAGAAGAATGTCCAAAAATAGATTAAGAACAACAGACAAAACATCAACAAAAATAAAACAAACATATCACAATGGCAACACTGAACACATACATATCAATAGCTACATTGAATGTGAATGGACTGAATGCTCCAGTAAACAGACATTAAGTGACATCTTGGATCAAAATACAAGACCCATCCCTATGTTGCCTACAGGAAATTTCACCTTAAACTTAAAGACAGGAACAAACTGAAAATTAAAGGATGGAAGAATATATATAAAACTAACAATACACAAAGAACAGCAGGTGTAGCAACTCTAATCTCAGATAAAACAGATTTTAATGTAAAATCCACCATCATCGACAAAGATGCACACTCTTCATTGCTGAAAGATTCAATACACAAACAGGACTTAACAATACAAATATTAATGCACCTAATATTAGAGCGCCTAAATAGATTGAAGAAACATTGATTACACTCAAAAATGAGATAGATGACTCCACAACAATATTGGGAGACTTCAACACTCCGCTCTCAATATTGGACAGATCATCTAGAAAAAAGCTCCATAAAGACACAGAAGACCTTACTGCCACAATTAACCAACTAGACCCCATCTACACATACAGATCATTCTATCCATCAGTGGACAACTATACCTTGTTCTCCAGTATGTATGGAACATTCTCCAGAATAGACTATGTGTTAGCACATAAAGCAGTTCTCAACAAAATCCATACCACTGAATTAATGCAAAGCAACTTCTCAGATCAGAAAGCCATGAAAGTCAAAATCCATAGCAAAAAAAAAATACATAGAAAGCAGAACGCATGGAAATTTAACAACATCCTGTTCAAAAAAACAAAGGTTATAGAAAAAATCAAGGATTAAGTAAAGAAATTTATGAATTACAATGAGAATGAAAATACTTCCTACCAGAATCTATGGGATACAGCTAAAGCAGTGCTCAGAGGTCAGTTTATCTCAATGAATGCACACATCTGGAAGGAAGAAAGAAACCAAACCAAAGAACTAACCCTACAGCTTGAACAAGTAGAGAGAGAACAATAGAGGAACCCCTCAGGCACCAGTAGAAACCATATCACAAACATTAGAGCAGAACTAAACAAATTAGAGAATAGAAGAACAATTGGAAAAAGTTGAAAAGACCAAAAGGTGGTTTTTTTGAAAGCCAAGCCAAGTGCCGTTGAGTCAGATCTGACTCATGGTGACCCTAGAGGCCAGAGTAGAACTGCCCTCTTGAGTATTCAAGTAGCGCCTGGTGGAAAAATCAACCAAATTGACAAACCATTGGCTAAACTTACTAAAGAAAAACAGGAAAGGAAACAAATAAATAAGAAACAAGAGGGGAGCTGTCATAACAGATCCAACAGAAATCAACATACTCTAACAAATTTGAAAACCTAAAGGAAATGGAAAAATTCCTTGATTTACATCACCTACCCAAATTATTCATAACATGAAGCAGAACAACTTAATAAAGCCATCACAAAGGAAAAGACGGAAAAACTCAACCAAAAACTACCAAAAAAAAAAAAAAGCCCAGGCCCAGATGGCTTCACTGAAAAATTCTACCAAGCTTTTAGAGAAGAGTTATCTCCAACACTACTGAGACTATTTCACAGTATAGCAAGGGATGGAATATTTCCAAATTCATTCTATGAAGCCAGAATAACCCTGGTACCAAAGCCAGGGAAAGGCCCAAACAAAAAGGAGAACTACAGACTGATATCACTCATGAATCTAGATGCAAAAATCTTCAACAAAATTCTGGCCAATAGAATAAAACAACTTATCCAAAAAATAATCCATCATGACCAAGTTTGATTCACACCAGGGATGCAAAGCTGGTTAAACATCAGAAAAACAATTAATGTGATCAACCACATATATAACACAAAAGACAAGAATCACCTCATTTTGTCTATTGATGAAGAAAAGGCATTTGATAAAGTTCAACACCCATTTTAGCTAAACACTCTCAGCAAAATAGGAATAGATGGCCAATCTGTCAATGCAGTAAGGGCCATTTATACAAACCCAACTGCCTACGTCATTCTGAACGGAGAGAGACTGAAAGAGTTTGCCTTGAGCACAGGAACTAGACAAAGATGCTCACTCTCACCTCTCCTATTCAACCCTGTACTAGAAGTTGTAGCCAGAGCACTTAGACAAGATCAAGAAATAAAGGGCATCTGCATTTGCAAAGAAGAAGTAAAAATCTCCCTATTTGCAGATGTTATGATTATATACACAGAGAACCCTGAAGTATCCATAAATAAGCTACTCAAACTGATAGAAGAGTTTAGCAAAGTCTCAGGATACAAGATAAACAAGTGAATCAGTAGGTTTCTTTTATACCAACAACAAGATTATTAAGGAAGAAATCACAAAATCAGTACCATTTAATATAGCCCCTAAGAAGATAAAGTACTTAGGAATAAATCTAACTGGAGAAATACCAGACTTTTACAAACAGAACTGCAAGTCCTTACTACAAGAAACTGAGACCTACATAAATGGAGAAACCTACCCTGCTCATGGATAGGAAGACTTAACATTGGGAAAATGTCTATTTTGCCCAAAGCAATCTACTTGTATAATGCAATCTCAATAAAAACTCCAGAGACATTCTGTAACGAGATGGAGAAACAAATTACCAACTTTGTTTGAAAAGGAAAGAAGCCCTGGATAAGTAGTAGTGTAGAAAAAGAACACACTGGGAGGCCTCTCACTACCCAACTTTAGAACCTATTATACTACCACAGTAGTCACAACAGCCCAGTACTGGTACAAATAGAGACAGATAGATCAATGGAACAGAATCCCTACCCCAGAGATGACACCATCTGTCTATGAACAGTTGATATTTGACAAAGGCCCTAAGACATTAAACTGGGGAAAAAGCAATCTCTTCAGCAAATGGTGCTGGCACAATTGGATAACCATCTGCAATGATACACATATCTTACACCTTATACAATAATCAACTCAAACTGGATTAAAGACCTAAATACCAAATCCAAAATAATAAAGCTCATCCAAGGAAAAGTAGCAACAACAATGGAAGTTTTAATACACAATGTAGACAGACTTCAAAATCTGTCAAACCACAAACAACAGAAAATAGATAAATGGGAACTATTAAGAATCAAACACTTTTGTTCATCCAAAGATTGTATTAACAGAATTAAAAGGCCACCTACAGAATGGGAAACAATATTTGGCAACTGTATGTCAGACCAACACCTGATCTCCATAATCTATAAGGTACCACACAATATCAATAAGAAGAAAGTAAATCATCCAATTAAGCAATGGGCAAAGGAGATGGACAGATACTTCTCTAAAGAGGAGATCCACGCAGCCAAAGAACACATGCAGACATGCTCACAATCACTAGCTACCAAGGAAATTCAAATCAAAACTACAATGAGATACCATCTCACCCCAACAAGGTTGGCCATGATCCAAAAAAAACTCAAAACAACAAACGCTGGAGAGCCTGTGGAAAAATTGGAATACTCCTACACTGTTGGTGGAATGCAAAATGGTGTAACCTCTTTGGAAAGCAATTGGCACTCCCTTCAAAAGCTGGACATAAATATACCATTTGACCCAGTAATTCCTCTGCTCGGAATAGATCCTACAAAATCAAGGCCATTCACATCAACTGATACATGCACATGAATGTTTATCACAGCACAGTCCACAACAGCTAAAAGGCGGAATCAACCCAGATGCCCAACAACAGAGGAGTGGACAGGTAAATTGTGGTATATATACTCAATGGAGCACTACGCAATGATAAAGAACAACGATGATTTTAGGAAACATGTCTTAACCTGCTTTGAATTGGAGGAAATTATGTTGAGTAAAAGCAGTCAGTGACAAAAGGACAAATACTGTATGAGACCCCTATGATTAGAACTTAAAAACAGACTCATGCATAGAAGAAAAGACTCTTTGATAGCTGCAAGGGTGGAGAGGGAGGGAGGGTGGGGGGAAAGGGTTTAGACAGTTGAAATTTGGTTCAGTGAAATCAGTGGCAGCACACATTAGAAAGAAGATCAATATTAACTCAACTTCAACATAACATGATTACTTCTCCCATCTCAACCCAATACTGCAAGGACAAAGTAGCTGGGGCAGGAGGCCAGGTACCATGTTCTCAGGGGAAGTCAACATCAACTGGCACAATAGCATTTTGCTAAGAAAGCCCTCTGCACCCCACATTGGTAAATGGTGTCTGGGTTCTCAAAAGCTGCCAGGCTGCCATCAGAGGGTACAGCAAATGGTCCCAACTCAGCAGGAACAGATGATCACCAAAGACCAAAATGACATGGGAGAAAGAGAACCCAGATGACAGACAGACCCACATGAGGGGCTGACTACATTGATTTGTGACCGGAAGGACCAGATGGTGCCCGGCCACCACCAGTGATAGCCGTGATGTAGTTCACAAAGTTGAGTCTCACTGGCAACACAAGAATAAAAGGGGGTACACCCTGAAATCTATATTAAAAGATGGCAATTGATGGTCCAAGGACCTCGGAGGTTCCCTGGGAGCATGGCCCCTGGCCCTGATGCTGCCCGTTGTCCATAAATCATAATGGACATCAACTCTCAGACAGGGATGGATTGGACTTGGCGACACAGAGTGCCCATATCATGTATGCACTTTATGGTTCTATGAATGTATGCAGCTATAGGATGTTGTCCTTCTAACCTCTTACTGGAGGCAGGGGAGTGAGTGGAGAGGAGACTGGACATTGTTGGGAGGATAAGACATGGATGGTGCAGAGAAGAAGTATGTGCTGTCACCAGGAGGGGAGAGCAGTGAGAGCTGCATATAGGTGGGCATGCAAATTTATACAGGAATGTTTATTTTCATTCAATCATAATAAAAAAAAAGAAAAAAATATTTTCTCCTGGTTTGTGGTTTCTTTTCATTCTCTTAACAGTGTCTTTCACAGAGCATGAATTTTTAAGTTTTTATGAAATTCAACATTATTAATTTTTTCCTCCATGTAGTGGAGGAATTGCCAGATGCAAGGTCACTTAGATTTTTCTCCTTTAACTTTGCAATTTACATTTTGGTCTGTGATACACTTTGAGCAATGTTCTGTGAAATATATAAGGTCTGGGTCAGTCTAGATTTATGTTTTTGCATGTGGATGCCCATTTGTCCCCGCACCATCTGTTGAAAAGATTATCTTTTCTTCATTGAATTGCTTTTGCTCTTTGTCAAAGATCAGTTGACTGTACTTTATGTACAACTATTTCTGGGCTCTCTAAACTATTACACTGATCAATTTGCTTATTGCTAATCCCATACTATCCATTGCCAAAGCCAAGTGCTTGATTACTGTAGCTTTATAGTAAGTGTGGAAGTCAAGTAATATTAGTCCTCTATGAATCGGATCCGACTCGACGGCATTTGGCTTGGCAACCTTGTTTTTCAGCAATGTGGTGGCTATCCTGTGTCCTCTGCCTTTCCATATAGACCTCAGTACCAAATTTCAATATCTGGAAAATAACTTGCCAAGATTTTTGATTCAGACTGTATTGAATCTATATATAGAAGAGGAAATGATATTTCAATATTAATCTTATTCAAGCACACAGAATATAGTTCCATTTATTTAAAGCCAAGTGCCATCCATTTATTTAGGTCTTCTTTAATTTCTTCTATCAATGTCTTGTAACTTTCCTCATATACATCTTGTACATACTTTGTTAGATTTATACCTAAATATTTCATGTTTTCGGGCCCTGGTGGTACAGTAGTTAAGTATTTGGCTACTAATCAAAAGGTCCATAGTTTGAATCCACCAGCTTCTCCCTGGAAACCCTATGGGACATTTCTATCTGTCCTACAAGGTCACTGTGAATCAGAATTCATTGGACAGCAACAGGTTCAAGTATGGGTGCCAATGTAAATGATGTTGTGTTTTTCTTTTTTGTTGTTGTTTTAATTTCAAATTTCCATTGTTCATTTCCAGTATATATAAAAGCAATTGACTCTTGTATATTAACCTTGTATTCTGCAACACTTCTATAATTACTCAATGTTTTCAGGGTATTTGGGGCAGTTTTTTTACATTTTCTAGAGAATTATATCATTTATGAACAAAGACAGTTCCCCCCCCTTCCTAATCTGTTTATCTTTGACTCTTCTAATCTTATTCTATTAGATAGGGCTTCCAATTCAATACTGAGTAAGAGTGGCAACAGGGAACATTCTTGCCTTGTTCCCAGTCTTAGGGGAAAAGCATCTATGTGCGCACCATCATGTATGATGATAACTATAGATCTGCAGATGTTCTTTATCAAGTTAAGGAAGTTCTCCTCTATTCCTAGTTTGTTAAGAGTATTTATTACACTGGCTTTTGGACATTATCTAATGCTTTTTGCATCTATTAATACTACATGATTTTTCTTCTCTTTTTAGCCTGCTGACATGATAAATTACATTAATTGATTTTTCCAACGATGAACAAGCCTGGCATAACTGAAATGTGGTCATGTAGTATAATTTTTAAAATAAATATTTGGATTAGATTTGCTAATACGTTGTTGAAGATTTTTGCATTTATTACCATGAGAAATACCATTCCATAAATTTTCTTTCTTGTATTTTTGTTCTGGCTTTGATATTAAGAAAATGTTCGCCTTACAGAATAAGTTAGGAAGTATTTCTCCTGCCTCTGTTTCCTGAAGGAGACTGTAAAGAATTGATATTATCTAGTATTTAAGCATTTCAGAGAATTCACCAACAGTACCATCTGAGCCTAGCTATTTCTGTTTTGACAGGTTTTTAATTGTTGATTCAATTAAAAGATACAGGTCCATTTAAATTACCTATTTCTCCTTGGGTTAGTTTTTGCAGAATGTCTATTGAAGAAATGGGCTAATTGATTTATCAAATTTGTGAGCCCTGGGTTGCTAATAATATTTCCATACTATCTGCTAATGTCCATGGGATCAGTTCTGATGGCTCTCCTTCCATTTCTGATATTAGTAACTGTGTCTGTTCTTTTTTTTTCATGGTTAGCCTGGCAGAAGTTTATCAACTGTACTGATCTTTAAAATAGAACAACTTTGGTTTTCTTGATTTTCCCGTTTTCAATTCCACTGATCTCTGCTCTGAGTTTTATAACTGCTCTTCTTCTGGGTATTTTGGATTTAATTTGCTCTTCTGTTTCTAGTTTTCTATGGTGGAAGCTGAGATAATTGATTTTTAAGACTGTTCTTCTTTTCTAGTGTATGTGTTCAGTGCTATAAATTTCTAAGTACTGCTTTTGCTGTATCCCACAAGTTTTGATATGTTTTTTTTAATTTTAATTTAGTTCAAAATATTTAAATTTACCTTGAGACTTCGTTGACTTGTATAATTTAGAAATGTGTTGCTTAATCTCACAAATTTGGGATCTTCTAGCTTTTTATGTTACTGATTTCTAGTTTAACTCCATTGTGATGCTGAGAGACTACTCTGTATAAATTCTGTTCTTTTAAATTTGTTAAGGTATATTTAACGACTCAGGATGTGGACTACCATAGACATGGCTCCACATGAGCCGAAAAGAATGTATTCTGCTGATTAGCAAGTAATTTTCAATGTTTAGTTCCTAAATCAGTCACATGAGAAATTTCTTACAAATTCAGAATTCTAAATCAGAGCTAACACAGATCTAATAAAACATGTTCTGATGGGTCCTCAATATCTACATTTTTTAAAAAAACATTTTCCCAGGTTATTCTAGGGAAAAGTGAAGTCCAAGATCCTATTTTACATTACAGGATCTTATAGGTTGTCTATCAAAGAAATGGCTCCAGGAGAAGGAGAAAAAAAGTCCCAGGAGCAGGACTTTATATTATCCTCTCAGTGTTTATGATCTGCCTCCCTCACATTATTTAGTTACAACCTTTATATACTTAACTAACTAAGTTGTGACATCTTCTACTCTTGTTGAGTTTTTTAATTTGGTTTCACATTCTTGTCTTTCATGACACCTTTATCCAAAATTCAAACCTACATTTCCTGGATTTCACCAGATAAATTGACTTTTTAATTCCTTTAATCAAAGCTTCCTTTTATTAATGACCTGATTTACTATTCTTAACCTTTGGATTATACTCTTATTTTGGTTAATCCATTCACCAGGGCCCACCTAGAAACTCTTAAGTTCCTTTCCCTTATGGAGGGCTCTTATTGTTATTACATTTTGGAAGTAAAAATAATAAAGGCCTGTTGTTAGCAAAGGATGAAATAAACTTGAAGGCTAAACTCACTACATATTTGCTTTATCACACTGTGCTAGTAAATGTGACAGATGTTTGCTTATACGTCCTGAAATTTCTAATGAAGTACTCTACGTACCTAACGAACCTGGAAGAGTAAGTGTCTGAGGATTAGAACTTTTGTATCATATTAAACTAGAGGTTTCATAGCTGGATTTTACTTCCCAAGAATGAATGATTCCTTCATTGTCTAACCAAAGTATTTTAAAATTTTCATACTTTTATATTTTATTCAAAGAGTCTAAAATCTTATGATTTTGTGTTTCTAAGTATTCTCTGAGATTATCAACAAAATGTACATAATACTGTTGGGTATCACGACAGTTCTGAAAAACATTTTCTTTTCCAAACATATGAAGTCTATACTATAGTCTTCATATATGCAGAATTTAATAATGCAAATTTATTAGTACATTATTCTAAAGAACTGCAGCAAAACTTCCTTGATGGTTCTCATGAATAATCTTTCCATTTGAAGAAATATTTTTCTCTCCAGTGTGTGGCAGTTAAGGTATTGTACTTTTCAGTACACTATTAATTGAACTCAATATGAGTATACTAAAACTTTATCTTTTATTAATATGATTAACAAATCACTTAATGGAGTCTTGAAAATTTGCAGTAACTTGCTAATGAATTACACAAATTTTATTACAGTAAAGTACAGTAATAGATTATGGTGTTTTTACCACAACACTCAAATATCTTAAAGAATATTCCAGAGTTTCGGAACTCTGTCCAATAAGAAATTGATAAAAAAATGCAAAATCATAAATGGACAGTCTACATGTCAAGCCTTGTATTTTTAACCTACCACAATTTTTTTGTTCACCTAACATATTGCATCTGTTAACATCCTTTCTTTACAACCATTCATTGTCTTATCAAGCTATGGACTAAAAGTATATTTTAAGAAAACTTTTCAAAATGTTGGAATCTTCCTTGTACATTGGGTAACATGAAAAATGATGACAATTAGTCTAAAAACAAAACTGAGGCACTTCTGACTGACTATGACACCTTACTTGCAAAAACTTAATTAGCTAATAATTGAAGATTGTTTTCACTGTTGTCCAGGAAATTGACTGGTAGATTTTGCATAGTGATTATTTAATTCCATAGCTTAGTAACTTCCAGTAATTCATAATTTTCTATAACAGTACTTCTGATACCTTTATAGAAACCCTGGTGGCATAGTGGTTAAATGCTACAGTTGCAAATCAGAAGGTCAGCAGTTCAAATCTGCCAGGGGCTCCTTAGAAACTCTACAAGGCTGTTCTACTCTGTCTATAGGATGGCTATAAGTCAGAATCGACTTGATGGCACTGGGTTGTTTTTTTGTTGTTTTCTACGTAAATCAGAACATTTTTAGAATCTGATGAAAGCAAACAGAACCTCTCTCCAAAGAGTATTCACGTACAAAAAATACTTCACAGATTACTTGCAGTTAGCACTTCTGTCCCTTTGACATATTCCATCATTGTGGGATTTCTTCTTTTTTGGAGGATTTACTTTCTGAGACTACAAGTTGTTCTAGGATCATCTTGCAGAATATTATATTTTGGCTTAAATTTCTTTACTTAGTATTTACTCTTCCCTAGTCTTTACTCTTGGTTTCAGTTTCCACCAGAGTGAGTCCAACACTATTAAATGGTACCCAGCTACCACTGAAAACTGTTGTGACAGGGATCACAATAGACAATCCCAAACAGAGCTAGAGAAAAATGTAGAAAAGACCAGACTATTGGCCTGACAGTATGGCACCCAGACACCCTTTCAGCTCAGCAATGACGTTACTCCTGAGGTTTGCCCTTCTGCCAAAGATCAGAAAGGCTCATAAAACAAAATGAGTCCAAAGACGCATTATCAACTCAGGGGCAAAGACTAGAAGAGAAGTGAGGACAAGAAAGCTGATGACTAGGAATTCAAGGTCAAGACAGGATAATGCTAACAAGCCATGGGTTGGTAAACAATGTTACAAAATAGTATGTGTACTAACTGTTTAGTGAGAACCTTCATCTGAAGTACAGTAATTAAAAAAAGTTTGTACTGACGTGTACACACACACACACACTTATAAAAGCACACAGAATGCATAACAAAATAAGTGCTAAGGGGCAAATGTATCAACTGTGTTCAGAAAGAAGACATACATGGTAAAACTCAGTTTAAGAAATACACGCTTCAAATCAAAGTGCCAAGTAACTGATAATTAGGCAATTTTCCACAGGTCAACTGATGAACTTGTTATTCTTGAAGTCACAAGCTAAATATTACCATATAATCTGAGTCCTCTGTTATCATTTCCAGATGCAGAAATAATACCGGTCTTTCATACATCAGAAATAATAATTAGAGGTGCTTAATCACAATATTTAAAAGAACATGACCTTAAAATATCATCAATTCCCTAGATAGAAAGGAATCTCATTTTTTAAAATATTAAATTTATTTTAATGACTTAAATATACATGCAATAAAATACTGACAAGAATGAGACAGGAGGACCACATGACCCCACTCTCAGGAATGAGACTGTTAGTAGCAGGACTTGAGAGGAGGGATAAATACATTTATTTTAAATTATTTATTGGCATGCTGCAAATTTAGGAAACCAATTGAATAAATTAACTAATTCTGCATGATATACTTTAAATTATAGGCAAAGGAATTAATCCTTAGTATTTCTAAAAACAACATAATTACAATTTGTTCCTTATTCTTCATCAGCAGCATTTGAAATGAGTCTCTACTAAGTCAATGAAAAATTAAGTTGAACAGGTCTATCCTCTAAATCTTAAAAAACCATCTATTTTTCTCTTGTACAAAGATAAACAACAGTAAAAGACATCCGACAAAATAATAAGTATTAATAGTGAATGTAAACATATGTTGTATTCACAATCAAAGAATTTCCTTGAAAGCATGGGAAAACATATGTAAACTTCTTATTATCTGCCAGATAATAAGTGCTTAAAAAGGTAATTACTATTTTTAATGTGATTTTTTAAAATTATTGTTACCTCCCAAAAGTCATCGCCTACCACTTTCCCCCTTGAGGATGCTACTATAGTTACACTGGCTTCCTTGTGTTTCTTGGAGCATATCATGCACCCTCCCACCTTAGGACCTTAGTAACAGCTATTCTCTTTGCCCAGAAGTCTTTTCCTGAAAGTACCCACATGGCTTACTTCTCACTTCATGGGAAGGAATATTAAAAATAACTTTTACTGTTTCAGATGCAGGATTTCCTTGTGCATAAATACTTCCCATGCAGATTCCTTGTTACAGATGAGTTTGTATTGAGGATGGATACTCAAAGTATGTTTGGCCCAATGCACAGAGTTTTACTAAGAAAGAATATAAATAATCATGTGTTTGTATTAACAAAAGACACAGGCCTCTGTATAAGAAGCACATGGTCTGCTGGCTGTATAGACAAGTTTTCAAAGGACAAAATGCCACCATGGTTGCAAGATGGCTGAAAAGTCACCTCTGTGGCCATGGGCCAAGGGAGGCAGTGATACTATATAATCATGATTCCAACAGGTTAGGGTGTATTTTTGAGTTCCCCAGTTTAAGGTAAAGGATGTTTTATATGCTCTTCATGGAAAATGCCATGTAGGAATGTGTATTGTTAATTTGTATAGAAAAAGGTGCATGGTGGATTAAGAGTCCTGATGGCCTAGTGTTTATGAGCTCAGCTTCTAACAAAAAGTTCAGCAATTGGAATCCACCAGCCACTCCCTGGAAACCCTACGGGCAAGTTCAACTCTGTCCTACAAGGGTCACTAGCAGTCAACTGAAGGACATGTTTTTTTAGTATATATGATAGTGTACATATATGTTATGTCATAACTACTTTGTCATCTAAGAAGCATGATTATAAGACTGATAAAATATTTGTCGGAATGTTATGGATGAAATAAAGGAGGGAAGGACATTGAACAGAATAGTTACAGGGAAACAAAGGTACAGAGTTAGCTGATGATTAGGACAAAACGGAAATGAGAATTTAGTCCAACTGTCTAAGGACAGGCATATCAGTATGTGCATACTAAGACTACGGAATCATGACACAGCATCATTTCTAAATGCATAACTGTCATGGATCGAATTGTGTCCCCCCAAAACTATGTGTAGCCATGTGGCTGGGCCATGATTGCTAGTATCTTGTGACTGTCCTCCATTTGGTGGTTTTCCTAAACTGTATGTTAAAGGATTAGGGTGGGGCTGTAAATCCCTTCATAGGATCACCTCTCTGGTCCACTGTAAAGGGAGTTTCCCTGGAGTATGGCTTGCCCCATCCTTAATCCTTTCATCCTATGAGAGATAAAAGGACAGAGAAGCAGGCAGAGAATGGGGAACCTCGTACCATCAAGAAAGCAGCACTGGGAAAAGAGTGCATCCTTCAGACCTGAGGGTCCTGCGCCAAGATGCTCCCTGGATAAAGACTGATGCAATACCAGACTTGTCTCCTGAGCTGACAAGGGGAAAGCCTTCCCCTGGAGTGGACACCCTGAATATGGACTTGCAGCCTACCAGACTATGTAAGAATAAGCCTTTCTTTGTTGAAACCATCCACTACATGGTATTTCTGTTAGAGCAGCCCTAGCTGACTAAGATAATAACATACTCAAAATTCACTTACATAGGAATGCATTCAGGTTTTTAAATCTCCAAAGCAACATATTAATATAAATTTATGCTTGGTTTTAATTTCCTCCTTAGGACTAGATGTAATTGTTGCATGCCAGTGATTTAGTCCATTCTCCATGCATTGTCTACAATATCTGTCCAAAACAGGGTGGTTTAAAAAGCCTTACTTTGCCCTGAGTATCAAAGCTCATTTTGTATTAGTGTGATAATTCTCCAAACTGTATTTTTTTAAACAAAACAAAACATGAGTTATACTGAAGGGATGTCAACATGCTGCGCACTTATCAGGATCATTTCTTCCTGCCTGCCAATCTTATTAAAGAAGAGAGAGGCATCAGAGAGACAGGATATCAGAAAGCTCGTTCTGAGAGTCTGTAGGTCCAAGACATGAAAACTTTAGGATTATTATAATCTAGTGATAGCCAGCCAGCCAAGTGCCGTAAGAAAACAATAAACCATTGTATTTAAATTAATAAAATCCCCAATTTACCCATTCTCTTCTGCCTTAAGATATTTTAGCACATCTGTAAAACTACTTCTTGTATACAACTTACAAAAATATTAACTTTCCACTAAAATCATACAACACTTGCCAGCCAGCCAAGTTGTAACAGGAAAACTGTCAGGAGTAAACTCAAAAGAGAAATAAATGTGTTTTAAAAATACTACCTGGTGAAATACTACTACATTTTACCTAGTACTTTCCTCCAGCAATTAATTGACTATATTACCATTCTAGAAAATCAACTCAGGGATCATCATATAATTTTTTCAGGAAGTAACAATAAGTAATTTCAATTTCTCTACAACCTAGTAAAATGGGTTTATGGACCTTCAAATTATTTGCAGTTTTTATAACAGTTGTTCAGGATGAGGAGAAATAGTTTGAAAACTTGCTGAATCTAAAAATGCAGGCTCCACATTACTTAGAAATTCTGTTAGCTGTAGCAAATATAACTCACAATCCAAACAGTTACATACCATTTACTCAGGAAAATTTATGTTTATTTATCTCTTAAGAAGTCTATTTGACAGACCATCTAAAATTATACTTAAAATCAGTTAGCCAAACTCTTCTGCAAGTCTACATTTCAACAAGAGCACCAAATTTTTATAAAGGCATCATTTGCACAGCTGATTTGGTCCTGTTCCTTAATGTTGTTACACTACTTCAGTTTCTACTGTGATTCTGTTTTGAATTTATGGAAACAAGGCATTCTCAGGAGCACTGATATATTGAGGAAACATGTTAATAAGAAACAAGTTTTTCAGTCCTTCTATACTTATGTAGAGAAAGATAGTCTCAAACCAAATATCCAGTTTTTCAGATAAACTAGCATAACTTCATATTGAAATGTTATCTAATTTAAAATATAACCAAATAGTTATTTTTCTATAGCACACTATACTTTTAATTACATTGTCAAAATCATCAATTGTGTGTAAAACATGTTGGGAAAATACAACCCCTGATAACAAAAAAGAAAAAAAATATAAAGATTCACTAGATGAAGTCATCCCAGATGATACAATACGACAGAATGTAATTTTCCTCTACACAAAAAATACTGGTGGATATGAAAGAAAATATAAAATCAAATGTTTTATTAACCACATGCAAACTATACTATACTTTTACTTGTTCCATTTTAATTGCTGACATTTCATTTCCTACTTAAAGATTTCATTGCCGTAAGAGTATTTTATTACTGGCTTTAGGCAGGCTATTTTTACTACCACAAACTAGCTATAAAACTAATATAACTTGAAATAAATCTCAAAATGCTAACTGAAACTGTTCCATATTCTCACATAAAGCGAATGTATTTATCAAGCAGCAATACAGCTACTATATACTAAAGGACTGACAAGGATGTACTGAATTGTCAAAACTTTTATGTTGTCAAAGTTTGTGTAATTCACAAAGTCAGAGTTCGATGTGATTCATCACACTTGCACAACGAATCTCAACTGCTATCGGACCATCCAAGCTACAGAGATGATTTATATAAAATTAGTAGTTATGCTACACATCTTTCAGAACTGAAAAAACTCCTAATTTTACATATAAGCTCACAATCTTTAAAATTCATTTGTCATTAACTATCAAATTAACATATTAGTACTAAGTTTTCTTTATAGAATTGGAAGAAAGGGGTTCTTGTAGACTCTGACAGACTTCAAATTCATAGATTATTACAGAATTATCTATTTAAACATGAGATGAGAGTATCAGCAGATAAGTTAACCTAGGATGTGTTTTTCAGTTATAGTACTGAAAACTCCTACCTTGCTGCAGATTCTTCTATATTGTTGTCAGTCATCATCTCCAAATCCTGTGAATGTTTCTCACAAACTTCTTTAAATAAGTTCTCCTCTGGAACTGCTTTAGGAGTATCTTCATTTGCTCGAAGATGTTCTATCAGGTTTTGTTGCTGCCAATTCTGAAGCTCTCCTTGATGGGCAGGGGCTGGTCCTTGCACTGGTGCCAGTATGTTATGGTGAACAGGACTGCTGCTTTTCTTCAATCCGTTTTTGTCCCGAGAGTGGCTCTTCAACCTGCCCTGAACTGGGGTCCCTCTATGCTCATATCCTTCCTGCTGAAGGCAGCTTCCAGTGTTGGGTGAACCTTGAGAAGGATGACTAAACCACCTCCAGCGTAGCCTTAGGATCTGTTTCACATCAAACTCTTTCTTGCCAGACACTGACATTGTTTCAGCGGGAAAGACAAAAGCTTTCTCTCACAGAAAGGAAATGGAGCCTTTGTTATCTGTTTCTCTGCCTCTTCTGTAGAACTAACAAAAGCTCAAGTGCACAGAGCAGCCTTTTTTGCTTTATCTCCCACCACCCCTGCCTGTGGTACACTGTGAATACTTCTAGCCTTCTAGCTGAAGCAGAAAGCTGCAGCTAACTGTGTAGGTGGGAATCCATATAGACAGGATGATGAGGTCAGACCTTAAACAAGTAAAACAGCTTAACACAGGAAAGCAGCTACCACAACATACTCCAGCTGCTAGATTTGCACGCCGCAGCACTCCTGCACGGACTTGGAAATATCTAACCCAGCTTCTTCGGCACCCAGAGTAGCGTAGTTACAGCTTAAACCCAGGAAAATGAGCAAATGCAAAGTCTTTCAACTCATTTCCTTCTAAATTTCCTACACTGGCCCCTCCCCATGCCTGCCCAGTCAGATTCATTTCCTGGGCAGCCCACTTGTAAAAATGTGTCACTTAGTCCTAGGAGATCTTATGACAGGAGAATTCATTATGATCTATTTTTGAGTTTTTCTTAAGGAAATTTTGAAAGTGGTTCATTAAGGGAAAGCTTCTCATTATCAGTCCCCTTATGCAGGTTTTTAGTTATTTTTACAAAACTCTTCTGAACATAGGAACTCTTCTACAGAAACCTCTGCTTCAAAACCTAAACAGTTTCAGAAATATAACAAAGTGGTGGTTGCCCATGATTACAATTACACACATACATCTTATAACAGAATGTAGAGTTCAAAGTTTAATTTTACAAAGTTTAATGCCAAGAGAGTGGCACTTTTCTAAACTAGTCATGTTGGAGGAGACGTCTTCTCCCAGTGATGAAAACTTGAAAATGAATAGGCCATTCTGGCAACATGCCTCTATAAACACCTCCTTATCATGTCCTTTACTTTCGTAGAGAATGTTAAAAGTTTATTTTCTTTTTTTCAAAGGTTCTTAGGAGAGGATGCAAGAGGGTATGTATTGAGTCAACTCCAAAGCATCACACCACTCATTAGTAACTGGGCACAAAGTTCTTTGGAATCTGAATCAAAATCACAATTCAGTAAAGAGGAAAATATTTCTGAAAAAGACAGTCACATATCAGGAATGTATTTACCAATGGCATTTTGAAATTTAGTTGGAACTTTATCCAGCTCTCAAATCATGTATACAGATGATAAGGAAAAGAAATGTATTAGCATGTCCTTAGAAAAAACAATGACATTGTAAGGTTTTGTTTTTAGTTCTGGGTCTATATTTAAGGAGTTGTGTGACCTTGGACAAGCTATTTCACCTTTGTACATCTCAGTTTCCTCATACCTAATTTGGAGAGGTTGAAAAGAATTCAACTTACCAACACTACCAACATGCAATAGATTAAAAAAAAAGAACTTGAAAAGAAAGACTGAAGTTAATCTTCTTTCTGTTTTGCTAAATATTCTATCTGCCAGTTTTCTATAAATTCAATAATCTTTTTCATTCTTCTGTATGTGGGATTTTTCCTCTTGTACTAAAGTTAATAAATTCATACCAACTGAAATACACAAGTATACCTTGAAGATATCACAGATTTGGTTCTAGATTACTACAATAAAGTAAATATGACAATAAAGCAAGTCACATCAATGTTTTGGTTTCACAGTGCATATAAAAGTTTATGTTTATACTATACTGTAGTCTGTTAAGGGTATAATAGCATTCTTTCTAAAAAAAGGTACATAATTAATAGTAATTTATTGCAGTGGCCAAGATGGTGGACTAGATACATGTATCCTCAATTCCCTCTGAGAACTAAGGTCAGGATAGGTAACTGAACGGAGCACTCTGGACACCCAAGGAGTGCTAGAATATGGCACAGAGTTGTCAGATTGGACTACATGCCATTACACAGGAAAGTGGCTCTCTCTAACACAAGCCAGTGCCCAATAAACCCCACTCCTGCTGACTCACTACTTGGGTAGACTATAGGTATGGAAGTCTTCTTTGTTATCAGGGAAGCAGGGGATAGGCACGAGCTGGCAAATACACTGAACTGCAGTGCTAAGGTAAACAGCATATACTGCAGCAGAGAGCTAGTGCATAGGATAGCCAGCTTCTGAGAGCTCAGCTGATGACTGAAGGTACCACTGCCACTCCACCCTCTCTTTTCTGAACTCTGCAATATATTCTGCTATTTTACAGTGGGAAGGGCAGCTGAGGCAGGATGCCATCTTGGTTGGCTGGAAGCCAGAGTCACACAACCAGAGGCCTCAGCAGGGACTAATTTCCAAGCTGAGAAACAGAGCCAGTCTGGAAAGTGTTCTTCCAACAGAAAGACTGTGTTAAGTACAGTGTTACTGTTACCTTATGGGTGGGGCCTGGATGAGGATGGCAGCAAGGCAGTAACCCCTCCCTACTTTGAACTACATCACAGCACCTGGAGATGGCTTAAGAAGTACTTCCATTGTTAGCTGGAAGGTGGGGCAGGGTCTGTCACAACTGCTGCTCTGACTGATTTGGGCAGCTGTCAAGACAGCTCTCAGCTTTTTAAAATAAGACTGCTTGGAGAAAAAACTGCGAAGTGGCCCAGTGGCATCTCTTCCATTCTTTACTGACTGACATCATAGGGTTGGTGGACAGCCCCCCAGTGACTCTATAAGTAGAGCACCAAATTTGCCAGACAGGAGGCAGAGCCTGGCACCTTACAGCATCCACTGGGGCCAGTGACTAGAGTACACAGAGGTGGCTAGTGACCAAATCCCTCCTCAAATCTGCATGTCAGCTCCTCTCGAGGTAACACCAGACACACTAAACAGCCTCTAGATGGCCCAAAGGCAACAAACCATCTCTAACCATTTAAAGAAACAGCCCACCATGGCACCAGACAACTCCCAAAATAAAGAATCAGAAAACTTCCCAGATAAAGAAGACTTTCTGAAACCTATCAGATGTTAAATACAAAAGAATTATGTAGAGAATCTTCCTAGAGATTAAACAAATTCAGCAGAGCAAAATGAAACGTTAAGCAAGTTATGTGAACTGATGGAACATCAATGATCTGAAATCCAGCCAATCAATAGCAAAATTACAAAACTAGACAATTCACTCCAAAGCCAAAAGAGCAGAACTGAGGAAATGAGAGTCAGACTTAATGACCTTGAGGATAGACCAACTGACATTAGCATTTATGAGGAGAAATATGGGAAAAGAAGAAATATGAAGAAGCATTAAAAAACATGTGGGACTCTATTAAGAGGAATAATCTACGAATAACTGGAGTTCTTGAACAGGGAGGAATAGCTAAAACACACAGAGTACTGTTGTTGAGTTGATGACAGAAAATTTTCCTAAAATGTTGAAATAACAGATACCCAAAATGTGTACTGAATGCCACAAAAACTAGAACCCAAAAGAAAAACACCAAGACATGTTATAATCAAGCTTAATAAGATTAAACATAAACAGATTCTCTTAAAGGGAGCGAGGCTCAAAGCAAAGCTAACATTCAGAAGGAAGCCCTGTAGGCTTTTGTCTGACTTCTCGACAGAAGTTATGTTGTCAAGGAGGCAATCGGATGACACATTCAAAGCCCTAAAGGAGAAAAAACTCCAACAAAGAATTATTTATTGTACAAGTGTCTCTCAAATGTGAAGATGAGATGAAGACATTTGCAGATAATCAGCTCAGAGAATTTGTAAAAGCTAAACCAAAATTACAAGAAATACTGAAAGAAGCTCTTTGCTTAAAAAAACAAAACCATTAAGTGTATATTTAAGGAGGAAAAGCAGGACACAGCATTCAGAAATCTACTCAGTTAGGGAAATTACAAAACTGAAAACTACAATAGTAAAAGCAGCAAACCAGTGATCATATCATGAAAACTATGACACCATCACACTAAAAACAGGGATATACAACAGTAGCTATAGTCTTTTTCAGATAGAAAGAAAGTTAAAAAGATATACAGAAGTTAAAACTGGGTTTAAACTTAGAATATAAAGGGGGATCACAGGGGTAGCCACAAAGCACACTAATGATGGACCATATCAAAACAAGAACAGTAATAGTGGAGTCTCAAAACAAAACCAGCACCAAAAAATTGAAAATACAACTGATAAAGAATGACCCAGAACAGAATATTAAGAAATAGAAAATACCAACACAAAAACAAGTACATCAAAATGACAGTACTAAACACATACCTATCAATAATTACACTGAATGTAAGTGGACTGAACATTCCAATAAAGAGACAATAAGTGACATTGTGGATCAAAAGACACCATCCGTCCATATGTTGCTTATGAGAAACACAACATAGACTCAAAGATTTGAACAAACTCAATATTAAATGGATGGAATAATATATATCAATCTAAGAACATACAAAGAACAGCAGGAGTGCCAATACTAGTCTCAGATAAAATAAATTGTAATGTAAAATCCACCATTGTGGACAAGGAATGTCACTAATGCTGAAAGGTTCAATACACAAGCAGGACTTAACAATATTAAATATTTATGCATCCAATAACACAGCATCTAAATACATAAAACAAACACTGCCTACATTGAAAAACAAGATAGATCACTCTACAATAATAGCTGGAAACTTCAACACTCAACTTTGTGTAATGGGCAGATCATCCAGAAAAAAGCACAGCAAAAGCACAGAAGATCTTATTGTGACAATCAACCAACTAGACTTCATTGACATATACAGAAATTTTTATACAGCAATAGACAGATACACTTTCTTCTCCAATGCACATGGAATATTTTCCAGAATAGACCATAGATTAGGACACAATGCCAGTCTGAACAAAATTCAAATACTTCAATTATTGCAAAGCATCTTCTCAGACCGTAAAGCCAAAAAAGTCAAAATTAATAGCAGAGAAAACAGGTAGAAATTTGAACTCATGAAAATTAAACAACACCTTGCTCAAAAATCCATGTGTTATATAAGAAATCAAGGACAAAATAAAGAAATTCAAATGAGAACGAAAACACATTCTACCAGAACCTATGGGATAAGTCAAAGCAGTGCTCAGAGGTCAACTGATCTCTGTAAATGCACAAATCTGGAAAGAAGAAAGGACCCAAACCAAAGAATTAACCCTACTGTTTGAACAAATAGAAAGAGAACAACAGAGGAACTGTTCAGGCACCAGAATAACACACATAATAAAGATTAGAACAGAACTAAATGAATTAACGAATAGAAGAACTGAAAAATTAACAAAACTAAAAGCTAGTTCTTTTGAAAATATCAACAAAATTCATAAACCACTGGCTAAACTTACAAAAGAAAAACACAAGAGGAAACAAATCATCCAAGTAAGAAACGTGATGGGAGATGTCACAACAGACCCAACTGAAATCAGAAGTATCATAACAGAATATGAATACAATGAAAGACTGTACTCTAACATATCTGAAAACTTAGAGGAAATGGACAAATTTCTAGATTCACATCTCTCACCAATATTATCACAAGGAGAATTAGAACAACTTAACAAACTCATCACAAAGGAAGAGACTGAAAAGTCATCAAAAAAATACCAACTATGAAAGATCCCAGCCCAGAGGACTTCAAAAAAAATTCTACCAAACTTTTAAAGAAAACTTAACACCAATATTCCTGAGACTATTTCACAGCATAGAAAGGGATGGAATACTCCCAATTTCACTCCAGGAAGCCAGCATTACCCTGATACCAAAGTCAGGGAAAGATCCCACAGAAACAGAAAATTATGGACCAGTATCACTCATGAACCTAGATACAAAAATCTTCAACAAAATCCTTGCCCACAGAATTCAATAACATATCCAAAAAATGATTCACCATGACCAAGTTAGATTCACATCAGGGATGCAAGGCTGGTTCAACATCAGAAAAACAATTAATGTGATCAACCACATAAATAATACACAAGATAAGAATCACCTGATTTTGTCATTTGATACAGAAAAGGCATTTGACAAAGTCCAACACCCACTCAAGCTAAAACCTATCAGCAAGATAGGAATAGAAGGGAAATTCCCCAACGCAATAAGGGCCATCTAAGCTAAGTCAACAGCCTACATCATCCTGAATGGAGAGAGACTGAAAGAATTCCCCTTCAGAACAAGAACTGACAAGGATGCCCACTCTCACCACTTCTATTCAACATTGTACTACAAGTTCTGGTCACAGCAATTAGACAAGACAAAGAAATAAAAGGCATCTATATCAGCAAAGAAGATGTAAAAATCTCTCTTTTGCAGATGATATGATTGTATACATAGAGAATCCTAAGGAATCCATTAAGTAAATTACTCAGACTAATAGAAAAGTTCAGTAAAGTATCAGGATATAAGATAAACATTTTAGGTTTCCTGAATGGCATTCCTTATACCAACGAAGAGATCATTAAAGAAGCAATCACCAAATCAATACCACTTACTGTAGCCCCCAAGAAGATAAAATATCTAGTAATAAATCTAACCAGAGAAATAAAAGACCTATAGAAAGAGAACTACAAGACCTTACTGCAATGAAACTAAGACTTTCATTAACGGAGAAACTTACCCTGATCTTGGATAGGAAGACTTAGCACTGTGAAAATGTGTTTTACCCAAAGTAATCTACATATTCAATGCAATCCCAATACAAATTCCAGTGATATTTTTTAATGATACAGATAAACAAATGACCAAATTTTTTTTTAAATGAAAGAAACCCTGGATAAGCAAAGCACTAGTGAAGAAGAACACAGGGGGAGGCCTCTCACTACCTGACTTTACAACCTATTACACCACCACAGTAGTCAAAATAGCCTGGTACTGGTACAAAAAGAGACATTGTAGACTAATGGAACAGAATTGAGACCCCAGGGATGCCACAATCCTCCTATGAACAGTTGATATTTGACAAAGGCCCTAAAGTTTCAAACTGGGGTAAGTATTGTCGCTGTAACAAATGGTGCTGGGGAAAATTGGATATCCATCTGAAAAAACTGAAATAAGACATATATCTCACACCTTATACAAAAACCAACTCAAACTGGATAAAAGACTTCAATATTAAACCTAAAAGAAAATAGATAAACAGGAACTACTAAGAATCAAACACTTGCTCATCCAAAGACTTTATCAAAATATCAGATCAATGTCTGATCTCCATAATCTAAAAGGCACTGCAAAATATCAACAAGAAAAGTGTAAACAACCCAATTAAGCACTGGACAAAGGAGATGTACAGACATTTCACAAATGAGGATATCCAGGTAGCCAAAAGATACATAAGGAAATGCTCATAATCATTAGCTATTAAAGAAATCCAAACCAAAATACAATGAGATATTATTTCATCCCAACGAGGCTAGCCATGATCCAAGAAACAGAAACCACAAATGCTGGAGAGGCTGTGGAGAAATTGGAACTGTCTTACACCGCTGGTAGGATTGCAAAATGGTACAGTCTCTTTAGAAAGCAGTCTGGCACTTCCTTAAAAAGCTGGAAATAGACCATTTGACCCAGTAATCCCACTGCTTGGAGTTTATCCTACAGAATCGAGGGCAGTTACACAAACACATACACACTCATGAATGTTTATTGCAGCACAGTCCACAATAGCAAAAAGATGGAATCAACCAAGATGCCCCCAAACAGATGAATGGGTAAACAAACTATGGTACATATACTCAATGGATTGTTATGCAGTGATAAAGAACAATGATTTCAGGAAGCATCTCATAAGCTGGTTTCAATAGAAGACATTATGTTGAGTGAAATCAGTCAGCCACACAAGGACAAATATTGTATGAGACCCCTAGTATAAGGACTTGAAAACAGACTCATGTACAGAAGTAAAGACTCTTTGACAGCTACAGGGCGGGGGGGCGGACAGTGACAGCACACATTAGAAAGAATATCAACTAAACTGGACTTCCACATAAACTGAAAACTCTTCTAATCTTAATCCAATACTGCAAGGTTAGAGTAGCAGGGGTGGGGATATGGGGACTATGCTCTCAGGGGATATTGAGGCCAACTAGCATAACTAGCTTATTGCTAAGAGAGTCTTCTGCACTCCATACTGGTGAGTGGTATCTGGGGTCTTAAAAGCTAGCAAGCTGTCATCTGAGGCATACTAAATGGTCCCAGCTCAGCTGGAACAGATATCACCAAGGACAACAAAGACATGAGTGAAAAAGAGCCCAGAAGACAGATGGTCCCACGTGAATGGGTGATTGTATCAACATGTGACTAGAAGAACCAGATGGTGCCTGGCCACCACCAATGATAGTTGTGATGGGGCTCACAATGTCACGTCCCAGTGGCAACACGAGTTAAAGAGGGGTGCATCTCAAGAACTTCACTAAAAGACCACAATTGATTGTCTGAAGGCCTGCGTGTTCTCTTGGGAGCATAGCTCCTACACTTGATATGGCCCCAACCATAAATCATTACTGAGGTCAACTCTTCGGACAGAAATGGATTGGACTAGGGGATAGAAAGTGACCATATAGTGTATGCACTTTATGTTTCTATAGGATGCTGTCCTACTGGCCTCTTACTAGAAGGGAGAGGAGAGGATGGAGAGGAGGGAATAGGAGATTGTTAAGAGAGTACGACATGTATAGAACGGAAAGAAGGAGTGTGCTGTCACTGGGCAAGGAGAGCAGAAGGAGCTGTAGATAAGCAGGCATGCAAATTTTACTTGGATTGTATCCTTTCAATCACAACAAAAAATACAAAAGAGAAAAAGACAAGAGTCATTTTGATAAGACTTATGTGATGAAGGGACATTTTAAAAAAGCAGCATTTTTCATTAGGCTAAGTACTAGATGAAGGGCACCCTCAGCAAGCGAGGTAACACAAGAAAGGGAGCAATGTAAGGATGCAGAGCAGGCTCCATAAGCAACCAATGGTCCCCAGGCATCTCCCAAGTAGTATCCAGGCCAGGCTATTAGAGGCACCATATGATGAAGGAGAGGAAATGTAAAAGGTAATCCATGGAAGCAGAGCTTTATTAAGGCTCTTGGTTGCGAATGGGTAGGTCATGCTCCCCAATGTTATGTGACTGTACAAAATTTTGTCATGTGATGTGATTTTCCTATGTGTTGTAAATTCTACCTCTATGATGTTAATAAGGCAGGATTACAGATAGTTATATGAATGAGACACAACTTAATGTACAAGATAAGGTATTATCTTAAACCAGTCTCTTCTCAGGACACAACTTAATGTACAAGATAAGGTATTATCTTAAACCAGTCTCTTCTCAGGTATGAAACAGAGAAGCAAGCAGACATGGGGACTTCATACTGCCAAGAAACAAGAGTTAGGAGAATAGCCTGTCCTTTCCATGAGAGATCCTCGTGCTGGAAGCTCCCTGTCCAGTGCAAGATTGATGATAAGGACCTCACTCCAAAGCCAATGGAGAGAGAAAGCCTTCACCTGGCATTGGCACCCTAAATTCAGACTTCTAGTTCCTAGACTGTAAGAGAATACATTTTGTTTGTTAAAGCCATCCACCTGTGTTCTGTCATGTTATAGCAGTACTAGATAACTAAGACAATCCCCAATGTTTTTGCTTTGGAAAGTGACATGAGTAATCTTTGTTTCAGGATATCAGCTCTAGAAATTGGCTTGCATCAATTCAACAACATGTTATATGGTTAGTGTGCAACAGGCAATGCTAGGAACTGGTGACAATAAGATGAACAAAGGCTTAAATTCTGATTTACTAGGAAGGATCTAGTGCTGAGCTTCCTGTAGAGTATGCCAGAACAGACAGAAATGACATCTGTACCTGCAGGTACATCAAGATGTTAACCTCCTCAGGGTTTGGGGCAACTAAGATGTGCCTGTCTCTATATGGCACAGTTTGCACTTGACTGCTAACTTAAAGGATAGCCATTTGAACCAACCCAGCGGTAGTGAGGAAGAAGAACCTGGTCATCTGCTTCTGTGAAGATTACAGCCAAGGCAGAGTCTGAAAAGCCAGCAGGCTGACATCTGAGGAACATCAATCAGTCCCAACCCACCTGGAACAGATGACAATCAAGAACATCCAACACACAAAGAAAAAAGCCCAGAAGGGATAAGGATCCATATAATCGGGAGACCACATCATCATGGAACCAGAAGAACCAGATGGTACATGGCCTCCACCAAATACAACCCTAACAGGTAACACAATGTAGAGTCCCTGGAGTAGCATGAGAAAACGAGGTGTGCAGATCAAGAACTTTATTAAAAGACCTGAATTGATGGTTTGACAGCCTGGAGGGTCCCCTGGGAACACAGCCTCTAGACTTGCTGCTAGCCCAGACCTGAAACCAGTACTATCTGCACATCAGACAAAGAATGGACTGGACTCAGGGACACAGAGTGAGCATGTGGAGTGTGTACTTTACAATTTTATACAATTTTTTATAGGAGGCTATCCTACTGGCTTCTTTCTACAGGAGAGAGGAGAGAGTGGAGAGGAGGGTACAGGTGTTCATTAAGCAGATACTGGAAATAAAGACTGAAAAAGAGGAGAGTGCTGTCACAGTGTGAGGACAGCAGATAGAGTTGCAGAGAGGCAGACATACAAAATTGACTTGGATTGTATACTTTCACTTAACCATAATAAAAAATAATAAAGATTACAGCCAAGGAACAAAAAAAATCCTCACAACTGGACCAATAAACAAAAATATGATGAAAGGAGAAAAGACTGAAATTACCAAGGATCCCATTTTACTGAGATCCACAATCAACACCTATTGAAGAAGCAGCCAAGAAATCAAACAATGCAGACTCAGATAGTCATGGTTTTGGCAGAATGTTTGTCCATTTGCCCATTCTTGCTTCCTCTGTAATATCTGCATTCCTTAGACTCAGGCAAACATGGCTCTAGCAGCATGCTTGACTGTTTTTCCTCTTTTGTCTGTTCTGTAATGTCCCTTCAACTTGGTGAGACATGGCTCTGGCCGCATGGTTGTCCATTTCTCCACTTTTCCTTATTTCGTATTATTTCCTTGGACTTGGACAGACATGGATCTGGCAGCATGCTCAGCCATTTTCTACTTCTAATGTCTCTGAATATATGTAACGTAAAACCTTTCTTTTTGCTTAAAAAAAAAGAACTCAAACAATGTAGTCATAGGCAAATCTGATACAAAAGATCTCTTTAAAGTGTACAAAAGCAAAGATGTCAGCCTGAGAACTAAGTTGCACCTGATCCAAGCCATAGTATTTCCAGTCATCTTGTATTTATGTGAATTCTGAGCAATGAATAAAGAAGACCAAACAAAAATTGATACCTCTGAATAATGGTGCTGGAAAAGAATAGTGAATATACTGTGAAATGCCAAAGAAATAAACAAATTAGTCTTGGAAAAAGTATACCCAGAGTGCTCACTGGAAATGAGGATGGAGACTTCATCTCACATACTTTGAACATGTCACCAAAAGGAACTAGTCCCTGCAGAAGAACATTATTCTTGGTAATGCAGGAGGTCAGCCAAAAAAAAGGAAGACACCCAATGAGATGATCAGACAAAGCAGTTGCAAGTATGGGCTCAAGCATAACAATAACTATGAGGATACTGCAGGAACAAGAACTATTGTGTTGCACATAGTGTCACTATGGGTTGGAATCAATTTGACTGCACCTAACAATAATATCAAAATCTAAACTTTGGTTCCACAGCACTCTGTATGAACTTACCAAGAAGCTGTTTTGTGAAGCACAAAGATGACCATTTCCCTTGAGGTTGGATCAAAACCACAGGATGACTAATAAATTATACAAAAAACAAAAACTAGTTGCTACTGAGTCAATTTTGACTCATAGTGACCCCATAGGACAGGGTAGAACTTCCCCATAGATTTTCTCAGGAATGTCTGGCAGATTCAAATCACCCATCATTTAGTGAGGAGAAATAGCTCTTAATCACTATACCGCCAGGGTTTCCAAGCAAGTATACAGATCTTATAAAAAATAACAAATATAATTTAATAAACCATGATAAAAAAACAAACTCAGTGCTGCCAAGTTAATTCTAACTCATAGTGACCCTACAGAACAGAGTAGAACTGCCCCATAGAGTTTCCAAGGAGCATCTGGAAGATTTGAACTGCCGACCTTTTGATCAGCAGACATAACACTTAACCACTACTATACCACCAGGGCTTCCAATAAATCATGATACCAAAACCAAACCCAAACCCACTGCTGTCGAAGCAGTGTGACTCATAGTGACCCTAGAGTTCAGAGTAGAACTGCCCCATAGAGTTTCCAAGAAGCGCCTGGCAGATTTGTTTAAACTCCTGATTATATATATATTTTTGAAATTAAACAAACTCAAGTAGAAATGAAGAAAATGTCTGTGAAGAACCATATCATTTTTTCCCATTGTTTTACAGTGTAGTTTGAAATTGTAAGAGTTTAATATAGACAGAATGAATGACAGTGCCCTAGTGATGGAATCAGTTAAGTGCCAGCCAGCTAACTAAAAGGCTAGAGGTTCAAACCCACTCAGCAGCTTTGTAGGAGAAAGACCTGATGATATGCTTCCCTGAAGATCACAGCCAAGATGACCCTATGAGACAGTTCTCTCTCCCCAATGGAGTCACCATGAATCAGAATCAATTTCACAGAAACCAACAACAGCACGAATGAATGACTAATTTCATTTAAATTTATTATCACATCAATTTACTTTCACAGTGAATGCTGAAAACTTAAAAGTACAAAAGAGTTATTGAGCTAAAATTCCCTTTTGAAGAAGTACTGATTATACAGATGGCTGAACTAGCCTGTAAACTAGTTGAATTCTCACAGCAAATTATTAGCCAAGTGCTTTTCCAATGTATTCTGAGGAAAAACCTAGTCAGTAAATTAATTAGTTACTAGGACATTATAGCACTTAATGTTATTTAAATATAAATTTATTTTCAAATACTTGCTTTTATGCACTTTCCATAATTATCTGCTCATACAACCTAAGAGAAATAACACAGTTATAGAATTCTGTGTATTTAAAGTTACACATCAATAAACCTATCAAGCTCCTGAAATGCAACGATTTAACTCACTGCTGTAGAGTCAACTGACTCACGTATGCTCTTACATAGAGTTTTCTTGGCTGTATGTAATCCATAAGGAAGCAGATCGCCAGGAACCCTGGGATCCTGAGGTTGCATAGAAAGTTTGCACTCCTACAGCCTAGCTGTTCAAACTCACCAAGAAGCACCACAGAAGGAAGACTTGGTGAATCATATTCAGTGTTGTTATGTGCTGTTGAGTCAGTTCCAACTCATGGAAACCCTATACATAACAGAACAAAAAACTTCCTGGTTCTGCACCATGCACACAATCATTTTTATGCTAAAGCCCATTGTTGCAGCCATGGTGTCAATCCTTTTCTTGAGGTTCTTCCTCTTTTTTGCTGACCTTTCACTCTACCAAGAATGATGTCCTTCTCCAGGGACTGATCTCTCCTGACAATATGTCCAAAGTATGTAAGACACAGTATTGCCTTCTTTGCTTCCAAGGAACACTCTGGTTGTACTTCTTGCAGAACAGATCTGTTTGTTGTTTTGACAGTCCATGGTACATTCAATATTTGTTCCCAACACTACAATACAATGGCATCACTCCTTCTTCTGTCTTCCTTGTTCACTGTCCAGCTTTCACATGCATACGACACTGCTGAGAATACCATGACTTGGGTCAGGCACATATTAGTCTTCAAGGTGACATCTTTACTTTTTAATTCTTTAAAGAGGTCCTCTGTAGTAGATTTTCCTCATGCAATGCCATCATTTCATTTCTTGACTGCAGCATCCATGGCTGTTGACTGTGGAACCAAGTAAAATGAAATCCTTGACAACCTGAATCCTTTCTCCATTTATCATGAAGTTGCTTCCTGGTCCAGTTGTGAGGACTTTTCTTTTCTTGATGTTGAGGTGCCATCCATACTTAAGGTTGTGGTATGTGATCTGCACCAGTAAGTATTTCAAATTCTCTTCACTTCCAGAAAGCAGGGTTGTTTTATCTGCATAACACAGATTGTTAATAAGTCTTCCTCCAATCTTGATGTCTCTTTCATCTTCATATAGTCCAGCTTCTCAGATTATTTGCTTGTCATACAGATTAAAAGATATGGTAAGAGGATACAACCCTTATGCATACCTTTTCTCACTTTAAACCATGCAGTATCCCTTTGCACAACTGCCTCTAGATCCATATAAGTATTAAGTATTCTGGAATTTCTGTTCTCCACAACGTGAGCTATAATTTGTTATGATCCACACAGTCAAATGCCTTTGCACAGGCAATGAAACACAGGTAAACATCTTTCTGGTATTCTCTGCTTTCAGCTAAGACTCATCTGACATCAGCAGTGATATCCCTGGTTCCACATCCTCTTCTGAACTCAGCTTGAATTTCTGGCATTTTCTTGTTAATATACTGTTGCAACTGCTTTTGAATGAAATTGAACAAAAGTTTACTTACATGTGATAGTAATGATATTTTTGATAATTTTCCCAACTCAGTTGGGTCATCCAAACATAAATATCTATCATAAATACGGACATAAACATGGGTCTCTTCCAGTCAACTGACCGACACTGAGCCACACTGGGGAGCACTACAACATTCAAGAGAAAAACACTGTCTGAGTTGACAAACTTGTATGCTAAACAAGCCAAGTTAAAGTTAATTCTGCTCTAAACTACCACACCCAAAAACACAACAAAATATTTAAAGATGTAAAGACATTAAAATTCACTCATGGCCCTGGTCAGTATCCTGATGCCCTAACAAATGTAAATCAAAGACTTGAAAGATTTTGTTGTAACAAAACTCCTTCCAGTCATATCCATTTGTTTAAATGAACAAATCTTTTCAGTGCTCACTACGTAAAAATGAATAAAAATAATAGATGCTTACTCTGGTATAATTCTAGTAATAAATAATATCTATTGTTGGCTGTTGATACATGAACTGACTGAAAAGGAGCCACATCTATTTCAATAAGTGATATATTTCCTATATAATTTTATTCTTTGTTTAATGTTTTTACAACACATAAAATATATCTATGTTGCTTTATCTAACTGTGTAATGATAATCATAATGCTTCCTCAAACAAATAATAGAGTCAAAGGCAATCAAAAAACAAAACATAATGTATCTGTGCGTATTTGGTACAGAAATTATAATAATATAATGAAGAAAATACCTTTAAGAAAAATATTACATTAGGGAATAATTCTTTTGGGAAAGTAAAATGAAAATATGAGCTCAAAGATAAAATGTATTGCTTAAACTTCTGTTGTTGATAAAAAGTTATTTCCAGTATTATTAATTGGGTATTGTAGTACCCTTCTGATTGGTTTCTACTCATAGTGACTCAATATATGATAGAGTAAAATTATCCTGTAGGCTTTTCTAGATTGCAGTCATTATGGGAACAGATCGCCAGGTCTCTGTTCCCCTAGAGGTGCTGGTGGATTCAAACTTGCCAACCATTTGGTTAGCAGCCAAGCACTTGCCCATTATGCTATGAAAAACCAAAAAAAGAAACAAACCCAATGCAGGCCAGTGAATTCTGACTCACAGTGACCCTGCAGGACAGCATAGAAGTACCCCATAGAGTGTCCAAGGAGTGCTTGGCAGATTCAAACTGCTCACCTGTTGGTTAGCAGCCATAGCACTTAACCACTACATCTCCACGGTTTCCTTAAATAGATGATCTCAAACCAAAACCCACAATCACTGAGTCAATTTAAACTCACTGGGACACTACAGGACAGAGCAGAACTGCTCCACAGGGTTTCCAAGGATATAAATTTACAGTAGCAGACTGCCGCATCTTTCTTCCAAGGGGTAGCTGGTAGATTCAAACTGCAAACATTTTACTTAGCAGCCAAATGCTTTATGCAGTACATCACCAAGGCTTAATGGGGAGCTATCAAATCAACAAACTATTTAGATTTCAATTGATAAACCTGAAACAGTGATTTAAAGGATTTACTTTGCAAAACCATTATCCACAATATGCTAAAAACTATTCTTTGCATCTGTTTGAACTTATGATGAAATATTTTAAATGCAAATTCTGTTATGTACTAGGCTATACATCCTTTTTCAAACTTTTTGTGAAGGATATATGGAACACAAATGTTTGAAAACATGTCTACAAGCCTAGCCTAATTTTGAAAGATCATCATTTGATTATCACCGCCTTTCTGCTCCATTCATAGGTAAACTAATTTTGGGTGTTCTATACTAGCTCCTCTACAAGGAAGACCAGTTAATACAATTTTTAACAACTTTTGCAGTTTGAATTTGATCAAACATGCAATTATGACTCACTGATAATTACTAGTGGTTGGAATGTAAAAGTTGGAAACAAAGGACTGGTAGTCAGAAAATATGGCCTTGCTGTTACAAATGATGCAGAGCACCGCATGATAGAATTTTGCAAGACTAATGACTTCTTCATTACAACATATACAAAGCAAAAATCTTCACAACTGGACCAATGAGCAACACTGTGATGGTGAAGTTTATCTGAACTTCGAAATGGTGAAGTATTTCATTTTGTTTCGATCTTCAGTCAGCACACATGAAAGTAGCAATCACAAAATCTAAGGATGCATTGCACTTGACAAATCTACTATAAAAGACCTCTTTAAAGTGTTATAAAGCAAATATACCATCTTGAAGACTAAGGTGCATCTGACCCAAGTAATTGTATTTCCAATGGCCTCACATGCACATGAAAGCCAGACAATGAATAAGGTAGAACAAAAAAGAATCACGATGTTGGTGAACAATGTTGAATATACCACGGAATGCCAAAAAGACAAATGAATCTTTCTTGAAAGAATTACAGCCAGGATGTTCTTTAAA
The DNA here is from genome assembly GCA_028571685.1 of Heterohyrax brucei. Classification (NCBI taxonomy): domain Eukaryota; kingdom Metazoa; phylum Chordata; class Mammalia; order Hyracoidea; family Procaviidae; genus Heterohyrax; species Heterohyrax brucei. The sequence continues at coordinate 112,085,491 of CM053166.1, read as the reverse complement.
AGCAAGCATGGCAAGACTTCATCCCACATACTCTGGAAATGTTTTCAGGAGGAAGCAGTCCCTGGAAAAGGACACTACATTTGGTAAAGTAGAGGGTTAGCAAAAAAGTGGAAGACTCAATTACATGGATCAACACAATGGCTTTAACAATAGGCTCAAGCATAACAAAGATCATAAGGATGGCCCAGGACCAGGCAGTGCTGTACACAGGACTGGTATGAGTTGGAACTAACTCGACGGCACTTAACAACAGTTGCTAGTTCTCTATAAACCCTCTCCCTTTGTTTTCTACTTGTTGCTGTTACATGCTGTCAATTCCAACTCATAAAGACCCTAAAAGACAAAGCATAACTGCTCCATAGGTCTTCTTACGCTGTAATCTTTATGGGATCAGATCAAGTTATTTCTCCTGTGGAATTGCCAGTTGGTTCTAACCCACCAACCTACAGGTTAGTCACTGAGCATGTAACCACTATGTCACCAAGGCTATTTATTTTCCACTTAATTTTCCTGAAATCTGACTGCTGTTTCCATCTCTATAGTGAAAACTGTTCTCTGTAATGTAACCCTTTTCAAACATTAGCGAACTAAGACTTCATGCATTTTGTTTATTAAAACTGTGACTTCTGATTCAGTACCTATGCAGTAGCTCCCAGAAATCTGCCTTTTAAATCATCACTCTATGTGATTCTCTTTGGAGATGGCCCACAAACTACAATTTCAGAAACAATGTTGAACAGCACAGAATTTTTATGAAAATACCACATACTTTCTGCATTTGTTTGTCAACCCTGTCCTTTCCTGTGAGCTGTTTTCACTGTGCCATTTATATGTTTATTCATTTGCTTTTTAATTAACCTATTTACTTATTCACTTAATTAATCATTATTATTAAGTGAAAGTATACAATCCAAATCAATTTTGCGTGTCTGCCTATCTGCAGCGCCTTCTGCTATCCTTCCGTGGTAACAGCACACTCGTCCTTTTCATTCTATGCTTGTCACATCCTCTTGACAATCTCCTGTTACCTGCTCCCCACTCTCGTCTCCCACCTAGAAAGAGATCATTAGGACAGAATGCTATAAATACACAGAAACATAAGGTACACACACAATATGGTCACACTGTGTCCCCGGGTCCAGTCTATTTTTGTGAAAGAGTTGACCTTAGTAGCATTTTCTGGTCAGGGGCAGCAGCAGTTTCAGGGTCCATGCTCCCAGGGGATCTCACAGGACATCAGACCAACAATTGTGGTCTTTGAGTAGAGGTGCTGAGCTGCACTGCTCTTTTTTTCATGTTGTCACAGGGACATTGTGCGCCCCATCACAGCTGTCTTTGGTGGTGGCTGGGTACCATCTAGTTCTTCTGGTCATATGTTGATACAGTCACCCATTCACATGGGTCCTTCTGTCGTCTGGGCTTTTTTCCTTATGTCTTTGTTGTTCATGGTCACCATCTATTCTGGAGGAGTTGGTACCATTTGGTATACCTCAGATGACAGTATCTCAGCTTTCAAGATTCCAGATGTCATTCACCATTATGGTCTGAAGAAAACTTTTAGTAATAGGCTAGTTATACCAATTGGCCTAGCCAAGCCAAGTGCCGTCGAGTCGGATCCGACTCATGGCCTAGACGCCCCCCAAAAGCATGGTCCCCAGACTTCGTACCTGCTACTCTATCCTTGCAGTATTGAGTTGAGATTAAAAGAGTTTTCAGTTTGTGGTGAAGTCCAGCTAAGTTGACCTACTTTCTATTGTGTGCTGTCACCGCTCTCACCTAACCAAATTTCTACCAACTATATCCAATCTATGACCAACCCTCTCCCTCCCTCCCCACCCTTGTAGCCATCAAAAGAGTCTTTTGTCCTGTACTTTCAGTCTGTTTTTAAGTCCTTGTAGTAGGGGGTCTCATATAATATTTGTCCTTTTGCCACTGACTAATTTCAATCAGCATGTCTTCCAACTGAAACCAGGTTACGAGATGCTTCCTAAAATCCTTAATGTTCTTTATGATTTCATAGTGTTCCACTGAGTACATGTACTACAGTTTGTTTATCCATTTGACTGCTGAAAGGCATCTGGGTTGATTTCATCTTTTTGCTTCCGTGCATTGCACTGCGATTAACATTCACATGCATTTATCTGTTTGTGTGACAGCCTTTGTTTCTGTAGGATATGTTCCAAGCAGTGGTATTACTGGATCAAATGGTACAGCTATTTCCAACTTTTTAAGGAAGCAGCAAATTGCTTTCCAAAGAGGTTGTACCATTTTGCAATCCCACCAGCAGTGTTGGAGAGTTTTCATCTCTCCACAGCCTCTCCAACATTTGTTGTTTTCTGTTATGTGGATCACGGCTAACCTAGATGGGGTGAGAAGGTAACTCATTGTACTTTTGATATGGATTTCTCTGATAGCTAATCATTGTGAGCATTTCCTCAAGTATCTCTTGGCTGCCTGAATGTCCTCTTTGGTGAAGTGTCTGTCCATCTCCTTTACCCATCTCTTAATTGGATTATTTAACTTTCTCTTCATACTTTTCAGTATCTTGTAGATTACGGAGATCAGAAGTCCATCTGAAATGTAGTTGCCAAATATTTTTTCCCATTTGATAGGTGGTCTTTTAATTGTTTGATAACATCTTTGGATGAATAAATGTGCCTGATTCCTAGTAGTTTCCATTTATTTATTTTCTCTTCTGTTGATCATGCTTTGTCAGATTTTGAAGTCTATCTAAGCTCTGTATTAGAACTTCCATTGTTGACGTCATTTTTCCTTGCGTGATCTGTATCATTTTAGGTTTGACATTTAGGTCTTTGAGCAAATTTTCAGTTAGTTTTCGTGTAAGCTGTGAGATATGGATCTCGTTTCACATTTCTGCAGACGCACATCCAATTTTGCAAACATCATTTGCTAGAGACTGTTTTTACCACAGTTTAAAATCTTAGGGCCTTCAACAAATATCAACTGTTCGTAAGAGTATGGTGGCATCTCTGGGGTCTGAACTCTGTTCCATTGCTTTATATGTCTCTTTTTGTTCCAGCATCAGGTTGTTTTGACTACTATGGCAATGTAGTAGGTTCTAAAGTCAGGTAGTGTGAGGTCTCCCTCTGTGCTCCTCTTCTTCAGTAGTGCTTTGCTTATCTGGGGTTACCCTTTCCAAACAAAGCTGGTGATTTGTTTCTCCATCCCATTAAAAAATGACATTGGAATTTGGCTTCTACAAAGTCTTTAAGCTTCTGTTTATCTGCAAATGTATTAATTTCATCTTCATATTTGAGACACAATTTTGCACGATACATAATTCTTGGCTGGAAGTTTTTCTCCTTCAAGACTTTGAATGTGTCATCCCACTGCCTCCTTGACAACATCATTTCTGCCAAGAAGTCAGCTGAAAGCCTACAGGGCTTCCCACTGAATGTTAGCTTTGATTTAAGCCTCACTGCCTTTAAGAGCATCTGTTTATGTTTTGTTTTATTAAGCTTAATTATATGTCCTGGTGTCTTTCTTTTGCAGTCTGTTTCGTGGAGTTCAATACACATCCTGGAAATCTATGTTTTCTTCTTTCATAATTCCAGGGAAGTTTTCTGTCAGCAACTCTACAAGTATACTCTGTGTTTTCAGCTATCCCTCCTTGCTCAGGAACTCCAATTATCTGTAAATTATTCATCTTTATACAGTCCCACATGTGTCTTAACGCTTCCTCATTTGCCTTGTTTCTTTTCTCAGATTTCTCCTCATAAATGCTGATGTCAGTTGCTCTATCCTCAAGCTTACTACCTCTGTCTTCCAATTCCTCAATTCTGTTCTTTTGGCTCTGGGTGGAATTGTCAAATTTTGTAATTTTGTTATTGATCTACTGGATTTCAGATTGTTGATGTTCCAGCAGTTCAAATAGCTTGCTTAATTTTTCATCTTGTTCTGCTGTGTTTTGTTTAATCTCTAGGAGAGCTCTCTATATAAATCTTTTGTACCCAACCTCTGATAGTTTCAGAAAGGTATTTTCATCTGAGAAGTTTTTTGATTCTTTATTTTGGAAGTTTTCTGGAGTCATGGTGGACTCTTTCTTTAAATGGTTGCTATGGACTGTTGCCTTTGTGCCATCTAGAAACTATTTCGTTTGACTGGTATTTCCTCAGCAGGAGCCAAGGCACAGTTCTAAGAGAGGAGATGGTCACCAGCTGCCTCTGTGTACTCTAGTGACTGTTCCCAGGTGCACTCTCTGGAGCGACAGGCTCTGTCTTCTGGTTGGCAAAGACAGCACCCTACTTTCAGACTCACTGGGAGCTGTCAGCCAATGCTATTGATGTGGATCACTGAAGGGTGGAGGAGATGCTGCTGGGTGCTCAGCTGTCTGTTCTCCAGGTAGTGTTCTTTTAAAATAGTACTTTACTGCTAGGTGAGGAGTGATCCAACAGCTGCCAAAATCAGTCAGGCCCTCAGGTGTGGCAAGCCCCACCTTCCAACTGATAACAGAAGCACCTCATAGGCCATCCTGATACTATGATGTAGTTCAAAGTAGGGAGGGTTTATGGCCTTCCTGCCATCCTCTGCCATGCCCTACCTGTAACTTTAGAGGTTCCACCATCCTAAACCCAGCTTTTCTGTTGTAATACTTTCCAGGCAGGCACAACTTCTCAGCTGAGAATCAGCCACCACTGAGACCTCTGGTTGGTTGGCTCTGCCTCCCAGCTGACCAAAATGGCATCCCTGCCAATCTGCCCTTTCTGCTGTGGAACAGCAGAATCTATAATGAAGCTCAGAAAGAGAGGGTGGAGGAGCAGTGGTGCCCTCAGTCAGCAGCTGGGCTCTCAATATGTGGCTATCCCACGCATACTCTCTCTGCTATACTATATGCTCTTTACTTAAGCACTACAGTTCAGTGTATCAGCTGGCTCATGCCCAGTCCCAACCTCCTGGATAACTAAGAAGGTATCAGTGCCTGCAAATGGAGAGTCAGCTGAAGCAGGAATCAGCATGTGCTGCCTCATGTTAGAGATTGGTAGTATCCCATATACTGGCATATAGTCCAATGTGCAAATCCCATGCCAGATCTAGGGCTCCCCTGATATCCACAGTACTCTGTTCATTTATCATCCCAAGCCTTATTTTTCAGAATTGGGGAGACATGTGTCTAGTCCGCTATTTTGGCCCTGTCTCCGCCATTTTTTTTAACATGTTGCAATAAAGGAAAAACATTATAACATGCTGATGACAGTATCTTGTGGGGTGAAGCTGCAACTTGCAAATAAAGAAGGCACACGTTATTTCTATAAAAATATGGTAACCAATGATGTACCCCTAATCAAATATAGCTGTTTCTGCTCCTTCATTTCTCATATTCTTTGACATGTTTTTATTTATTCATTCATTCCTTCACTCATTCATTCCACAAAAATTTACTAAGTATCTTCAGGTGTCAGTCTCTGAGAATGCAAATATGAATACATTGTTCTTGCCTACAAGAGTTCATCTTTTGCACTCCTGACCGCCTTCTTTTTTCAAGTCTTTTCCTGTCTTTTGTGATAATATACCACTGTGTTCTTGCTCCACATTTCTGACTACACTATGCTCTTCTCCAGATGTGCAGTTGCATATATGATCTTACTATATAAATGACCATTCACTCTAAGTAATCTACATACTGTGGCAACAGTGATTAAGAGAGAAAAGAATATTTCATGACTTTGAATTAAAACTTCAATGTCTTTGGATTAAAACTGGTTTTAATATACTGTCAGTCAATGTTTTTCTCTAAAAGTGCACTTTTTAAAATGATTTTGCCCATCAACAGAGTATGCCTGGTTGTGAAAACAAGCATGGGCATTACTTTTTAATTTTATAAAATTATGATAATATTTAATGTAAACGACCATAAATAAAGATATTTTCAATATTATCTCTCTCTCTAGATGTAGTTATAATGTATCTTAATAACTGGATATTTCATTTCTAAACTTTCCAAATGCCTACTTTTTATTAAATATAAGAAAATGAATCATCATTGTTACTCATTGTTGCCTTGAGTCACTAAGAAGGGAAATGTAAAAATGCTAACACACTAAGGCAAAAAAATCATACCACAACTACTCAAAGCCTGTTCTATCTGGAAAATTGAGAACATAATTCAGAGATATTAGACCCCACAGTATATGCTATGAAGGAAAGAATCCAAATTATCCAGAACTGGTTACTGTCAGGATTGACCCACTGCTGTCGAGTTGATCTCGACTCATAATGATGCTACACAACAGAGTAAAACTGCTCCATAGAATCTGCCAGAGCACCTGGCAGATTCGAACTGCTGACTTTTTGGTTAGCAGTTGTAGCACTTCACCACTATGCCACCAAGGTTTCCACTATCATGATTAGACCTATTAAAAAAAAAATAAGCAAATTCTCCAGTTTATTTTACATGTTATATTTATTTACAAGTAAGAAAACCAACATGATCTTTTATTATTCTAAATTGAATCCAGTTTCATTTCAGAATAGAAACTTAAAAAGAAGACAGTGACATACAATTTCAGATTTCAGGACAGTAGTTTTATCCACATGTATGCATATGTATGTTATTTTTGATACTGTCCTTTCTTTCCTTTGTAGGCTGTTTTTGGCCTTCTTAGAAGACTTCTTTTAAATGTCACATACTTCACATATACTGAAGAAACAACATATAAAGAGACTGTACTTGACAACAGCTAGGTTTGAATTATCCATACTCATTTTGATTAGTATGTCCTTACTGATGAAAAATCAAAATCTAAAGTAAGGAAGAATTTTAACTAACTTTATTTTCTGATCATTTTGGAAAATGAGAGATAAGCTTGGAGAAACTTGAAAAGAATTTGAAAATTTCAGTATTAAAGAAAACCCAAGTATCTGATATAAAAAAGCATAGTACATCACTTTTTTGGTGAAGATTTTGATGAACAAAAGTGTTTAATTTTTATGAGATCTCATTTATCTATTGTGTTTTTTACTGTTTGTACTATTATTATTATATTAAATAAGCCATTGTTAAAACTGAATGCACTGCCCCTGGATTTTCTTTTAAGGATTTTCCAGTTTTGGTTTTCACATTTAGGTCCTTAATCTATCTTTAATTTGATTTTATATATATAGTGTGAGGCACAGAGCTTGTTTCAGTTTTCCGAATGTTGAAATCCAATTTTCCCAACACCATTTATTAAAGAGACTCTTCTTTCTCCACCAAATGGACTTAGTACCTTTCTCAAAACTCAGTTGACCAAACAAGTGTGGGTTCATATCTAAGCTCTCAATTCTGCTCCACCAGTCCATGTGTCTATTGTTAACTAATGCCAGGCTGTGTTGATTACTGCAACTATATGTTTTAAAATCAGAAATTTGAGTCCTCCTACTTTGTTTTTCTCTTTAAACGTTGCTTTAGTTATTTGGGGCTTCTTGAAATTCCATCTATAAAGCTGAAGATTGGATTTTCCATTTTTATAAAGAAGACTAGACTTACCAAAGTAGTACAAGCTACTGACTCCGAGAATGCATTCATAAATCATATATCCACTAAAAATCTAATTACCAAAATATATCTAAAATTTGTACAACTTATCTACAAAAAGGCAAATAGCTGAATCATAAAATGGAGAAAGTACTTCAACAGAAATTTAACTAAAAAGGATATTCAATATGGCCACAATATACATGAAAACATGTTCAAGATCACTATCTACCAGAGAGATACAAATTAAAACAATGAGATATCATGTTACTCCAACTATAATGGCTTGGAAACCCCGGTGGCGTAGCAGTTAATTGCTATAGCCACAGCATATAGCAACCAAAAGGTTGGCAGTTCAAATCTGCCAAGTTCTCCTTAGAAACTAACTCTGTGGAGCAGTTCTACTCTGCTCACCATGAGTTGGAATGGACTTGACAGCAGTGGGTTTGTTTTTTTGTTTTCTTTTATAAATGCTTCAAGCCCTGGAGGCATGCTGGTTAAGAACTCACTTGCTAATCAAAAGGTGAGCTGTTTGGATCCACCAACTACTATTCAGAAACCATATCAGGCAGTTCCAGTCTGTCCTATACAGTCACTATGAGTCAAAATCAACTCTGTGGCAACAGGTTTTAGTGTAATGGCTAAGATAAAGAAAATAACAAATGTTGGCAAGGATGTGGGGAAATTAATTAAACCCTTTTCAATTGTTAGTAGGAATGCCACATGGTACACCCATTATGAAAAACAGTGTAGCAGTTCCTCAAAACACTAAAAACAGAACTACCAAATGACTCAGCAATTCCACTCCTAGGTATACACCAAAAGACATGAAAGCAGAGACTCAAGCAGATACTTGCATACTTGCACATCCATGTTCACTGCAGCACTACTCACAATAGTGAAAATGTGTAAAAAATTTAATGCTTACAAACAGATAAATACACAAAATGTGGTATATATACAATGGAACAGTACTCAGAAAATAAGATAAATGAAATCTTGATACATGCTACAATACAGATGAAACATGAAGACATTATGTGGAGTAAAATCACAAAATGACAAATACTGTTTGACATCACTTATATAAAAATATAAGAACAGGCAAATGTATATACACAAGTTTATGTGTGGGAACCAGGGTCTGGGGAGAGGATTGCTATTGATTATGTAGGACTGAGTTTCAGATGTAAAAACAGCATTGAATAAAGGTAGGGTCACAAAGCCAATTAGTGTAAATGCTATCAATAAGTTGTACACCTATAAAAAGTTGAACTGGCCAAAGTTGTGTGATATATTTATTACAATGACAAAAAGAGAGACTGAGACAGAGCTGCTGAGCCTGCTTATGTACAACCAAACACTTTACAGGATTTGGCTTCTTAGTTTGAATGTTTAGCATCATAGAGTCATGTGACATCCAGTTAACTGTCCTAACATGGTGTAGTGCCTGGGTTCTTAAAAGCTTCTAAGTGGTTGTCAAGGCACAACAATCAGTCTCTACCACTGGAGAAACAGGAAGAAGGAGAGTCAGGAATAGGAAGTAGAAACTGGATGTGTGCTAACTGCCTCCATGAACAACTACTTTCTTTGCCATGACCAAAAGAACCAGATGGTGGTCAGCGACCATTACTGAACATTTTGAACAAAAATTCTCTAGAACAATCCTGATCAAAATAGGGAAAGTACACAACAGAATTTCAAATTTCATTGAATCTATATTTTCTGGAGCATTGGTGGCTGGATGAGCCCCTGAAACAATGGCCCGCAGACAATCTTTAAAGCCTAACTCCAAAATAAGCATCTGTGTCCCTCAAAATTGTGTGTAGGAATCTGGCGAGGCCATGATTCCTAGTATTGTGTGGTATTCCTATATGCTGTAAACTCTGCCTCTCTGATGTTAATGAGGGAGAATTGGCTACAATTGTGTTGGTGGAGCAGGATTTAACGTGTAAGACTATTCTGTGCCTTAAGGCAGTATCTTGGGATAACAAGGAGAATCCAGCAAGCAGAGTGTGGGGGACCTCATACAACCAGAAAGCAGCACCAGAACAGAGTATATTCCATGAACAGGACACAGGGTCTCTACACTCAGAAGTTCTCAGTCCAGGGGAAGACTGACAACAAAGACCTTCCTCCACAGCCAGCAGCAAAAGACTTTTAGAGCTGATGACCTGAATTTAGACATGTGTTCTATTGGACTGTGACAGAATAAAATTTATCTTTTTAAGGCCATCTACTCATAGTATTTCTGTTAAAGCTGCTCTAGATGACTAAGACATCCTTCAAAGTCTTCTTAAAATCAAATAATAGCCTGATTAGCAAAGAATATCTGCCTTGAGCATTATGCCCTTTTAAGATCTACCTGTATGGGAGCAAAGAGAAAACAGGAACTTGAAAGACTACACAGGAACCTTATGGAACAGTTGGTTTACATTAATGGAGGAGGCACAAGTCAGAAAAAGAGAGGGAGAATCACTGCAGAACTCAAAGAATATAATCGATGTCACCGAATTGTACACACTGAAACTTGAATTAGTGTACATTTTGCTGTGTATATTACTAAGAATGGTAAAAAATAAAAGAATTAAAAAGTATAATATTTCTTATATATAAATCTTACAGTGCAAGATACTATGTGTATGTTTTGGAGACACAGACAGATATAGAAACATATAAAATGAAACAAATCAAGTACTATAGAGAAATAAATCCAAGCTGTAATTTCTCTGTCAAACAATAACAATATTTTTCTCTTCCTATCAATGTATACAAGTACACAGACTCTGTCAAAGCACACAGGACAATTAATAATGCTGATAGCTATATATATAAGCACAAACAATCACAAACTGAATTTAGGTAGTTAGAAATTTGAGGAAATAAAGAATAAGTCTTTATTAATGTCTCTTTTGTGAACTTAACAAGGCTGGCTTACAAATCACATCTGTTATACACCTATGTGTATATAGCATTTATATCCCCATAGCCATTAAACATAGAAAGAAAATTAATGTATCACTTTATTATGGTTTACTCTTTAGAGTACCTACTCTCTCTATATATTGAGTATATCAACCTAGCTTAGATTTAACAGTTGAATTAAGTGTAAAAGTTACAGTAAACAGCTTCAATAAATTTATTAATGCAAATGAGATAATCCATTTATTGTTTCCATAAACATTGCCACTCAATAGATTTTCAGAAGTTGTACGTCTAGTATAGTACATAAAACTCAATTCAAGACGCATCTATAAACTATCTACTACTAACAAAGCACTGCTAAATAATGGGAGATACGTACAGTTCCATTCTTCAAAAGGCTTCTGATCAAACAGGTGAAAGTGTTCATTAAAAAGCTACAATAGAAACTAAAATGAAGTAGACAAGGCCAAGATGGCTGATTAGTCACACATCTCCTCAATTCCCTCTGAGAACTAAGGCCTAGAAAAACAACTGAATGGAAGAGAGTGGACATTTTAGGAGCCCCAAGATCGGGCAGAAAGTTATGAGATCAGACTGGGTGACAGGAAGGGGAAAACTACCTCTGTCACAGGCAGGGTGGCAGCACAAAGGGTCCTGCTTCTGATGGCGCAACAGCTGAGAGGTTTACAGTTACATACATCATCTTTGTCAGCCAGTAAACTGGGACTAGGGCTGCTGGGGCCAATTGCTATTCTGAGCAGCAGCACTTCAGTGAACAGCATCTCTCTCAGCAGAGAGGCTGTACTTAAGACAGCCACATCTAGAGAACTTAGTGGTGGCTGGTGGCTGAGTGCTGCACTTTATATACCCCCTCCCTTTGCCGAGCTTTGCCACAGATACCACTGGCTCAACACAGGAAAAGCATCACAGGTAGGATGCCTTCTTTGTCAACTGAGAGACAAGGTCTACCATACCTGAGGGCCCAGCTGCGGCCAACTGCCATGCTGAGCAGCAGCATCTGACTGGACAGCATCTCTCTCAGCTGAGAAGCTGTTTTTAGACAACGGCACCTAGAGAACACAGCCGTGGCTAGCAACTGAGTGCACTGGCACAACTCCCTGGCCCTTCTCTGACCTACAACACAGACTTTGCTGGTGTGGCTTCAGAGAGACTGCACAAGTAGGTCTCCATCTTCAGCCCAGAAACAGAATCTACTGAGCCTGAGGAGGACCTGGCTGGGACTGGCTGCCATACTGAGTAGCATTGCCTGACTAGACAGCATCTCTCTTAGCAGTGAAGCTGTTCTTAATACAGCCACATCTAGAGAATGCAGCAGCAGCCTGCAGCCAATTATGGCAGTGCCCTTCCCTCCTCAGTGCTCTCAGTTTCACAGTAGCACCTGCTGCTATGACTCCAGAGAGAATGCACAAGTAGGCTGCCACCTTTGTCACCTGAGGGCCCAGCTGGGGCCAGCTGCCAAGCTGAGCAGCATCTCTCTCAGCAGAAAAGCTGTACTTAAGAGAGCCACACCTAGAGAACGCAGTGGTGGATAGTGTCAAAGTGCAGCAGTGACTTTCCCCCCTCACTCCCCTGAGCTATGCAATAGTTTCTGCTGGCATGACACCAGAGAAGCTGAATAGTTTTCTGATAGCTCAAAGAGAATAATCAATGTCTAACCATTTAAAGAAGTAGACCACCATGGCTTCAGAATATTACCAAAATAATCAAAAAACTTGCCCGATGAAGTATCTTTCTGAAATTATTAGATGTAGAATACAAAAGTATTCTACAAAAGATGTAGAATACAGAGTCTTTCTAGATCTTAGGATAAAGATTAGACAAAGTGCAGCAGAACAAAATGAAAAATTAAACCTATATGAATTGCTAGAACAACAACAATCTGAAATTGAGCAGATCAATAATAAAAGTACAGAGTTAGACAATTCAATTGACAGCCAAAGGAACATGATTCAGGAAACGGAATGCAGAATTACAGAGACTGAAGATAAAGCAAATGACACCAGCATTTATGAGGAAAAATCAGATTAAAAAAATCAAGAAAAATGAAGAATCATTAAGAATTATATAGGACTCCAATTAGAGGAAGAATTTACATGTAACTGGAGTTCCAGAACAGGGAGGGATAGCAGAAAAGGCAGAGAGAACCGTTGAAGAGTTCTTGGCAGAAAAATTACCCGACATAAAGAAAGAAGACTGCCATTCAAGATGTTCACTGAAATACACAGAAGGCAGATTCCAAAAGAATGACCCCAAGACATTATAATCAAGTTTAATAAAATGAAACATAAGTCCATTTGATTGAGTCCATTAGACTGCGTTCCAACTATTCAGCCAAAACCATGCTGGCTCAAAGACAATGGGATGACAAACACAGAGTATGGAAGGAAAAAACTTCCAACCAAGAATTATATATCCTGAAAAACTGTCTCTCAAATACGACAGTGAAATTAGGACATGCTCAGAAAAACAGAAGCTTAGAGACTTTGCAAAAACCAAACCAAAATTACAAGAAATGCTGAAGGAAGTTTTTCAATTAGAAAATCAGTAACATCAGATTTACACTCAAGGATGCAATGCAGGACACAGCATCCCGAGTTCTATTTAGCTAGGGAAGTCACAAAGCTCAAACAAAGCTAAAATATTAAACTTAGGGAAATAGAGACTTTAACATGAAAGCTATGACAACATTACACTATAAAGAGGGGCATATTATTGTATTCATAGGCCTTTCACATGGAGAGGAAGTTAAGGACATGTAAAGAAGTTAAAGGTTGGTGCGACTTTGGAGCATAAGGGGGGAACAGAGTGGTAGCCACAAAGCAAACCAGTAATACTACATATCTAAACAAGAAACACAATACAGAAGTCTCAACAGACATCAAACCAACACTGGAAAGGATGAAAAGAAAACTCATAAAGAAAAATGACCCAGAACAGAATATTAAGTGGAACAAAGAAAATACCAACAAAGGCACCAAAATGATAGCATTAAATACATAACTACCAATAATTACACTGAATGCAAATAGACCGGATGTTCCAATAAAGAGACATAGAGGAACAGGATGGATCAAAAAACACCATCTGTCTATATGGTGCCTACAGGAAACACACCTTAGACTCAAATGCATGAACAAACTGAAAATCAAAGGATGGAAAATATATACCAAGTTAAGAACACACAAAGAAGAGTAGGAATGGCAACATTAATCTCAGATAAAATAGACTTTAAAGTAAAACCACCATTGTGGACAAGGATGGTCACAATTTATTGGTTGGAGAATATAACAATATTAAATATTTATGAACCCAATATCAAAGCATGTAAGTACATTGAACAAATGCTGATTACACTGAAAAATAACATAGATCACTCCACGGTAACAGCAGACTTCAACGCTCCACTTTCAGTAACAGACAGATCATCCAGATAAAAGCTCAATAAAGGCAGAGAAGATCTTACTGAGACAAATAACCAACTCAACCTCACAGACACACAGAACTTTTTAACCAACAACAAAAGCAATGCTTAGAAGTTAATTTAACTCTAAAAACGTACACATTCAGAATGAAGAAAGGACTCAAACCAAAGAATTAACCCTAGAACTCGAACAAGTAGAAGGAGAACTAACTACAAAAGAACCGATCAGGCACCAGAAGAAAACAGATAATAAACATCAGAACAGAACTAAACGATTTAGAGAACAGAAAAACAATTGAAAGAATTAACAAAACCAAAAGCTGGTTTTTGAAAAGATCAACAAAACTGATAAGCCAGATGGTTTTCTAAATTCCACTCAACATTTCCAAGGACACAGCAGAAAGGACAGGAGCCTGGGGACTTGGTAGATATATGTATCTCCCTGAGCCAAAATCACAAAGCATGGTAGTACTAAGAGACACCCTAAGAGGTCTCCTATATTCCAGACATACTCTTCTTAACTCCATTATGTAATATCAATCTGATTTCTTCTTGGTCATCAGGATCAATCACACCAAACAGGATGGTTGGTTACTCTCTTCTTCACTTGTTGAACCTGAGGCATAAGGAGCTCAAAGTGGCCTAGTGGCATTCTTAGCTTCCAGTTTAATGGAATCAGTGATGTGCGTCCAAGTGGAAGCATTCCTCCCTTTGGAACTAAGACCTCTAGATCTACAGAGCATAAGGTCATGGTACAGGATGTAACAATCTTGCTAGTGGGTCAAGGGGCAACAGTGAGTGGTTCCACTCCCATTTCCACCCTGATTTCTGGACCCATGAATCCTGGCTATGGGAGAAACAGCACCATAACTGGATACTAGTTTAGGGCATATACAACTTCCTGGAGAACACTGTTCCAACCCTGCAAGATACTGCCACCTAGCTGTTGCGATAATTCTGCCTTGAGAAAGCCATTTCATCATTCTATCAAGCTACCTACTTCAGAACGGTGGAAAACATGATAAGACCACTCAATTTTATGAGCATACACCCACTGCTGCACTTCATTTGCTGTGAAGTGAGTCCCCTGATCCAAGGCAATAGTGTCTGGGATAACATGATGGTGGATTCTATCACAGGAGTGATCACATATAAACACTGAGAATCATGACCCAGCCAGGTTGACACAGAATTGTAACCATTACAGTGCCCAACAACAGATAAATGGATACAGAATGTGGTAGTGTTGTTAGATGCCCTTGAGTCAGTTCTGACTTACAGCAGCCCTATAAGGTTGCTATGACTCAGAATCAACTCGATGGCAGTGTTTTTATGTTTTGGGGTTTGTTTGTTTTTTTTTAATGTAAAACAACAAAACACTGCCCAGTCCCGCACTTCCTCACAATCGTTGCTACAGGATGCGGTACACACATGACGGAATACTACACAGTCATAAAAAATGATGATAGGTCTTTGAAATACAACAATGGATGGATGAGGATGCTACATTGCTGCCACTGTTGTTGGTACATGTCATCAAGTCATTTCTGATTCATAGCAAACTTGTGTATGAGAGAATGAAACACTGCCCGGTCCTGCACCATTCCTCATAATCAGTGCTATGTTCAATTGTTGCAGCCATTGTGCCAATCCATCTCCTTGAGCGTGTGTCTTGTTTTCACTGACCATGTACTTTACTAAGCGTAATGCGCTTCTCCAGGGACATCATGTCCACAGTACATGAGATGAAGTCCCATGTTAATGCCTTCTATGACAAAGTCTGTTCTGATAGCTCATGGTATACTCAATATCCTTTGGCAGCATAAAAATTCTAATTCATCAGTTATTTTTTGGTCTTATTCATTGTGTAGCTTTTGCACGTGCATGAGATGACCTAAAATTACACTGAATGAAATCACCCAATCACAAAAGCACAAATATCATATGATTACACTTTCATAAAAAGCCATATATTTGTGGAGATCAACACTCATTGGTGGTTATCAGGGATAGGAAAAGAATTCGCAAGATTGAAGACTCTTCTTGATCTTGATGATGGGAAATTTATAAGCATTTGTTAGCAAAATGCACACAGTTTGATCAAGGTAAATGATGTCACTAGCAACAGCACAAGAGAAACGGTGTTTTTGGTGAAGAATGTGATGAATATATATATGTATGTATGTATATAAAATAATGCCAAAGATGAATAAATTGAGGATTTTTACTACCTTTTGCATCCTGAAGTGGATTAAATATGCAATGAAGATGTATTGATAATTACTAGTGATTAGAAGGCAAAAGCTGGAAACAAAGAAGGATCAGTAGTTGGAAATATGGCCTTGGTGATGGAAATGATGCTGAAAATCACACAATAGATTTTTGGTCTTCAGTGCTGTATATTCACTGGAAATCTTGTTTCAACAGTATAAATGGTGACTATGGACATCACCATATGAAATACACAGAAATTAAATCAACCAAATTTATAGAAAGAGATGATGGAGAGGCTCAATATATCATCAGTCAGAACAGTAAGTCCAAGGTCTTACTGCAGATCAGAGCATTAATTCCTCATATTTAAAAGTTTATGCTGAAGCTGTTTCAAGAAAGTTAAAACAATCCATGAGAGCTAAAGTATATACTTGAATATATACCATTTAAATTTAAAGATTATCTCAAGAATGGATTTGACACACTAAACACTAATGACTGAAGATGAGTTGTGGAATACTTTATAGACATCATACATGAAGAAAGAAAAATTATTTAAAAAGATAGGAAAGAAATAAATGCTTAAATGGATGCCAGAAGAGACTCTGAAATTTGCTACTGACTGTACAGTAGCTAAAGCAAAGCAAACAAATGATAGAGTAAAAGAGCTGAACAAAATATTTCAAAGGGTGGATTGAGATAACACAAATTTAAGTACTGTAAAATGTGCAAAGACCTGGAGTGAAAAAAATTAAAGGTAACAACATGCTTGACATTTCTCAAGCTGAAAGAACTGAAGAAAATATTCAAGCCTCAAGTTGCAATACTGAAGGACTCTATGGGCAAAATAGTGAACAACCAAAAGTAACTGTACCAAAAATAATTTGTCAGTATTCAACCATTTCAATGGCAGTATATGATCAAGAACCAGTAGTACTGAGGGGAGAAAGCCAAGACTCACTAGAGGCACTGGAAAAAAACAAAGTTCTAGGAACTGACATAATACCAATTGAGATGTTTTAACAAATGCTTGCAACTCTGGAAGTATTCATTATCTAGGCCAAGAAATCTGAAAGGTATCTGACCAACTGACTGGAAGAGATTCATGCACATGCCCATTCGAAAGGATGATGATTCAATGGAATGTGGAAATTATCAAACAATATCATTAATATTACATACAAGTAAAATTTTTCTGAAGATAATTCAAAAATGGTTACAGTAGTATATCATCAGAGAACTGCTAGAAATAAAGCTTGACTCAAAAGAAGATAAAAAGAATACTGTTCATATAAGGTGGATCTTGGTTGAAAACAGACAGCAGGAGAAAGACATTTACTAGTGTTTCACTAATTATGCAAACAAATTCTACTAGGTAAATTGTAACAAATTACGGGTATGAGGTCTGACAAAAAAGTGTGAGAACTCATCCTAGAAAAAGTGCTACATACCTCACTGCTGAATATCACTATAGTCACCTTCAATGTACTCCACTTGTGAAGCCAGCACCTAGTCCTCTCTTCAAAGCAATTTTGGAATTCCTTTTCTGGAATGGCCATTACAGCTGTCCCAAATGTCATCAAAATGTCTTCCTTTCATTATTTTCTTTACCTTTAGGTAAAGAAAAAAGTCATAGTGGGCCGGATCAGGTGAGTAGGGAGGGTGTTCCAATACAGTTATTTGTTTACTGGCTAAGGACTCCCTCACAGACAGTGCCATGTGAGCTGATGCACTGATGTGATGCGAGAGCCATGAGTTGCTGGCAGAAAGTTCAGGTCATTTTTGTCTAACTTTTTCAAGTAGCCTTTTCAGCACTTCCAAATAGTAAACTTGGTTAACCGTCCAGTTGGTACAAATTCATAATGAACAATCCCTCTGATATCAAAAAAGAATACCAACATCATTGTGACTCTTGATTTGGACTGGAAACTTTTTCTTCTCATGGAGAATTGGCTGACTTCCACTGTACACTTTGTTTCAGGGTCATATTAGTACACCCATGTTTCATCACCGGTGATAACAGCCCAAAACATCATCTTGCCTCTCCAAAAGGTTTTGGCAAACTTCCACTCTTCTGCTTTTGTTCATTGGTAAGTTCCTTCAGGACTATTTTTGGACACACTTTTATCACGCCAAGATTTTCACAAATTTCCTGTTTCTCTATCGATGTTTACTTGGTCTGCTATGCTTCTCACAGTGAGCCAATAATTTGGACGTACAATTTGATGAGTTTTGCAATGTTTTCATCAGCTCTTCTTGTTAATGGCTGCCCTGCCCTCTCTTCATCAGTGACATTTTCTCTCCCCTCAGAAAAATGTTTAATCCATTGGTATACTGACATTTTCTTCATGGCATTATCCCCATAAACTTGGACTAACACGTCCCTGATTTCACTTCCACTTTGCCAGCTTTAACAAGAAATTTAATGTTTGTTTGTTGCTCTAATTCAATCACTGACATTCTCACGATGGCACACAAAAACATGCCACAACAATAATGAATACCACTCAGCAAGACACAGCCACATGTCAAGATGAACACGGCTGTGAGACACTGATATACCAAGGTGGTGAAAGGACACCGAGTTGTCTGTATAATGCTACCAACAAAAGTGCACAGTGACAAGTTCATGAACTTAATTGTCAAACCTCATAATATCGCCAAGAATGAGAATTCCAGAACACTTCCTTGTGCTCATGTGGAGTCTGTACATATACCAAGAAGTAGTCTTCCAACCAGAAAAGAGGATACTGTTGGTTTAGTATTATTAAAAGTGTACATCAGGACAGCACTTGGCTGGCTTGGCATTAGGTATGTATTTTTTACCATACTTATTCAATCTGTACACTGACCAAAAAAAGTCAGAGAAGGTGGAGTATAAGAAGCAGAAGGTTGCAACAGGATAGAGGAAAACTTACTAATCACTGGGAATATGAATATGCAGATGATACAGCCTTGGTTGCTGAAGGTTAAGAGGACTTGAAGGACTTACTGATGAAGATCAAAGATCATAAACTTAGGCATGGATTACACCTCAACAATACCAAAACAAAAGAAAAACAAAAACAAACCCAATGCCGTTGAGTCGATGTCAACTCACAGCAACCCTAGAGACAGAGCAAAACTGCCCCATAGCATCTCCAAGGAGTGCCTGGTGGATTGGAACTGCCGACCTTTTGGTTAGCAGCCACAGCACTTAACCACTGCATCAGCAGGGTTTCCACCTCAAAAATAAAACAAAAATACTCACAACTAGACCAATAAGCAACATCATGACAAAACCAAAAAAAATACTGATGTTGTCAAGAATTTCATTTTACTTTGATCTACAATCAATACCCATGAAATTAGAAGTCAAGAAACCAAATCACATACTGTGTTGGATAACTCTGCTACAAGGACCTCTTTGAAGTATTAAAAAACAAAGATGTCACCTTGAGGACTAAGGTGCCATTGACCGAAGCCACAATATTTTCAATTACCTCATACACATGCAAAATCTGGACAGTAAATTAAGAAAACTACAGAACTCATGCTTATAAATTATGATGCAAGCCTAAAGAATACTGACTATTCCATGGACTGCCAGGAGAAGGAACAAATCCCTCTTGGACTAAGTATAGTCAGAATGCTCCTTAGAAGCACAGATAGCGAGGTTCTGTTTCATGTATTTTGGACACGTTATTAGGAAAGACTATTCCCTGGAGAAGAACATCACGTTTGGTAAAGTATAAGGTGAGCAGAAAAAGAGGCACACCTTCAAAGACTGACACAATGGCTGCAGCAATGGGCTCAACACAGCAAAGAACATGAGGGTGATGGAAGCCCAGACAATGTTTTATTCTGTTGTTCACAGTATGGTTACTACTCAGAGCTAACTCAAACACACCTGACAACAATAACATTACAAAAGTGTTCAAACATGAAGAATTAGAGCAAGACAGTTATACCTGCAACATAAAATTTCTTATACAAGTATAAGAATTGTAAGAACTTTTTTGCAAGATGCCTATAAAACAAAATGCTTACCTTTTCAAAACACTCCAGTTGCTCACATATACCAAAGAAACTGTAGCATGTTTAACTGTTCTCCTTTCAGTCAGTAAAAAAAAAAAAAATTCTTAGTCATCAGTACAAAATTTTTCTATAAATAAAGGGAGGAGGACTTTTACTTAGGATATTACACCCTGTTATGATGCTTTAAAATATTCACAATGTACATGTATAGCTTTAATATTACAAGTATTATATGTCTCACAACAGATATAGACTATTAATCTCTTCTGTTAATTTTAATCTATGGTCATATACTTGCTAAAATTTTTTTTCAGTTTTTTTTTAAAGGGAGTCATCTTTATGATGATAATGGATTAAAAATTGATACTGAATGTGATTAAGCATCAGACCAGCAGCAACACTTTTCTAATTCCTAGCATACATTTGCTATATAGCTACACATTATTGTCAGTATAGTACTTTATTGTCGGTACTAGTAAACTACTCAGACACTAGAGATCGTTTAAAGAGTAATTTATCTTTAAGATAAGAATGGCTATAGAACAAAGGACTTATTTACTTTTTGTCAAATTTCTAAATTTTTATTGACAAAAAGTATACTGGATAAGAGTTAAAATTATTCTTAAAAAATAACTGCTGAATCACATCACAAAAACTGATCCTTCAAACAAACCAAAAGTCCTTGTATGCTTAATGAAGAAATAACTGATCATTTCCTTATGTTTGCTTTGGTTTCAGATGTTAAATTCTCCAAAAGAAGTAATATAAACTGAGTAAAGAAAAAATAACTGCATTTTCTAACAATTTAGAGACTGAATTTCCAAGGAAAATGCCTCCTACTGGGGGACACCTGAGCTGAATTCATACACGAAAAGTAAAAGGACTCCTGGGTTGGCTTTGGCTGGGCTCACATGTCTAGTAACAGCTCTAGCCACCTGATGACAGGACATTAGTGCTTCAAAGGCACCAATAACCAAACCAGCATACACAACCAGCCTATTTGGACATTTAAAAATAAAACAAAAGGCAGGGCAAAGATGGTGGACTAGACCCATGTCTCCTCAATTCCCTCTGAAAACTAAGGCTTGGAATGATAAATGAACAGAGCAGCATGGACATCCTGGGATCCCTAGGATCTGGTATAGGGTTGTTAGATTGGACTAGGTGCCAGTAAGGAGGAAATTACCTCTTTCAAAGACGAGACAGAGACACACTGAATCCTGCTTCTGCTGACATGTTGTTTGGGAGGACAGCATGTACTGACACCTTTGTTATCCAGGAGGCAGGCACTGGGCATGAGCCTGCTAATACACTGAACTGCAGTAGTTAAGCAAACAGTGTATAGTAAAGCAGAGAGACTGTGCTTGGGATGGCTACATCTTGAAAGCCCATATGCCAACTGGGGGAACCAGTGCCCCTCCACCCTCTCTTATCCAAGCTGTGCCATAGATTCTGCCTACTCACAACAGGAAGGCCAGCTGAGGTGGGACACCATTGTACTCAGCTGAGAGGTCGACTCAGCCAAGCTAGAGGTCTCAACTGGGGCTAATTTTCATGCTGAGCAGCTGTTCCTGTCCAGATAGTGCTTCTCCAGCAGAAAAGCTGTGTTTGACACCATCATGCTTAGAGTTATGGGTGGGGTCTGGCAGATGCAGGCAGCAAAGTCATACCCCTCCTTTCTCTGAATCATATCATAGTGTGTGTGGCCAGATTATGAGGTGCTTTCATTGTGAGCTAGAAGCAGGGGCCTACCTGACTCATTTTGGCAGCTGAAGGACAGCTCCTTGCTCAGCAGTAAAGCACCTATTTAAAATATGACCACCTGGAAAACTCACTGCTGAGTGGTGTGGTAGTATCTCCACCATCCTTCACTGATCCACATCTTAGTGTCAGCTGATGCCGCCCCCCCCCAGTAATTCCATAAATAGGGAGCCATCTTGGCCATCCAGGAGGCAGAGCCTGCCACCCCTGAGATACAAGCTGCTTTTGGTGGATGCTGAAAAGTGCCTCTCTCAGGAAAGAAGAAATTTTTAAGCTAAATACATCTACAGAACGTAACAATTATGGGCAACCAACTGGGGTACCATCTTTCTCTCCTTCATTCCGAGTTACACCATAAGCTCAACTAGCATAATGATAGAGATTTGCCACAAGTAACTCCAACCTTTAGCAGCCAGGAGGTGCAGCCTGTCAGCCCAGAGTCCACCTGAGGTGAGACACTAGAGAACATACAGGTGGCTGGAGACCAAATCTAATAATGCCCTTACTCCCCTCTTAAAACTATGCCTCAGCTCTAGATGGGGTAACACCAGAGAAACCAAACAACTTCTTGATGGCAAAGACAACAATCAATAGCTAGTCATTTTAATAAGCAATCCACAACAGCTCCTGGAAACTCCCACAATAAAGAATCAAAAACGTCCCTGAAGAAATTATCAGAGTTCAAGTACAAAAGAATTATGTATAGAGCCATCCTAGAGATTAAACAAAATGCAGCAGAAAAAACTAAAAATTAAGTAAGCTATTCAAACTTATGGAACATCAATGATCTGAAGTCCAGCAGATAAATAACAAAATTACAGAATTAGACAATTCAAATCAAAGCCAAAAGAGTAGAATTGAGGAGATGAAAGTCAGATGCAGTGACCTTGAGGACAGAGCAACCGACACCAGCATTTATGACGAGAACACAAACAAAAGAAATGAGAAAACTGAAGCATTAAGAAACATGTGGGACACTATTCAGAGGAATAATCTATATATAATTGGAGTTCCTTAACAGGGAGGAGTAAGTGAAAATGCAGACAGTATTGTTGTAGAGCTGTTGACACAAAACTTCCCTGAAATTATGAAACAAGAGAACAAGGATAACCAAGACACTTATCAAACACCACTAAAACTAGACACCAAAAGAAATACACCAAGACATATTATAATCAAGCTTAACAAAATGAAATATAAACAGAGGCTTTTAAAGACAGCAAGGTTTGAAGCAAAGCTAACATAAAAAGGGAAGCACTGGAGAAACCTACCCTGCTCATAGATAGTAAGACTTAATGTTGTCAAAATCTCTATTTTATCGAAAGCAATGTGCTTATACAATGCAATCCCAATACAAATTCCAGTGCCATTTTTTAATGAGTTGGAAAAATAAATAACCAACTTTGTTTGGTTGTTTGATAAGTAAAGCACTACTGGAGAAAAAGAACACACTGGGAGGCCTCTCACTATCCGACTTTAGAACTTACTACACTGCCACAGTTGTCAAAACAGCCTGGTACTGGTACAAAAAGAGACACACAGATCAATGGAACAGAGTTGAAACCCCAGAGATGCCACTATCCTCCTACGAACAGCTGATATTTGACAACAGCCCTAAGACTTTAAACTGGGGTAAAAGCGATCTCTTTAACAAATGGTGCTGGCAGAATTGGATATCCATCTGCAAAAACTTGAAACAAGACCAGTACCTCACACCTTATGCAAAAACCAACTCAAGCTGGATAAAAGATCTAAATACCAAAACTAAAATGATAAAGCTAATCCAAAGAAAAATGGGATCAACAATGGAAGCTTTAACGCACAACACAGACAGACTTCAAAACCTGTCAAACATAGCACAATCAACAGAAAATAGATAAATGGGAACTACTAAGAATCAAACTCTCTTGCTCATCCAAAGACTTTATCAAAAGACTTAAAAGACCACCTACAGAATGGGAACAAATATTTGGCAAGTACATGTCAGACCGACATCTGATCGCCATAATTTATGAGGTACTACAAAATATCAATAATAAAGGGATAAATACTCCAACTAAGCAATGGACGAAGGAGATGGACAGACACTTCTCTAAAGAGCAGATCCATGCAGCCAAAAGATACATGCAGAAATGCTCACGATCATTAGCTATTAAAGAAATTCAAACCAAAACTACAATGAGCTATCACCTCACCCCAACAAGGTTGGCCATGATGCAAAAAACACAAAACAACAAATGCTGGAGAGGCTGTGGAGAAACTGGAACTCTTCTACACCGTTGGTGGGATTACGAAGTGGTACAACCTCTTTGGAAAGCCATCTAAAAAGATGCAAATAGATATACCATTTGACCAGTAATTTCACTGCTCGAAATATATCTTACAGAACTAAGGGCATTCACACCAGTAGATACATGCAAACAAATGTTTACTGCAACACAGTCCACAATAGCAAAAAGTTGGAATCAACGCAGGTGCCCAACAACAGATGAATGGATAAATAAACTATGACATATAACACTCAATGGAACACTACACAATGATAAAGAACAACGATGATTTTAGGAAGTATCTCTTAACTTGGTTTCAACTGGAAGACACCATGCTGAGTGAAATCAGTTAGCGGCACAAGGACAAATATTGTAGGAGACCCCTAACATAAGAACTAAAAACAGACACATGTACAGAAGAAAAGACTCTTTGACAGCAGCAAGGGTGGGAAAGGAGGGAGGGAGAGGGTTGGTTATAGATCCGATAGTTGACAGAAATTTGGTTGGGTAAAATCAGTGACAGCACACCTTAGAAAGAAGATCAGTTTAACTGGACTTTAACATAACATGATTACTCTTCCCATCTTAACTCAATATTGCAAGGACAGAGTAGCAGGGGCAGGGTTCTGGGGACCATGCTGTCAGGGGACATCAAGTCCCAACTGGCATAACTAGCGTATTGCTAAGAGAGTTTTCTGTACCCCATATTGGTGAGTGGTGTCTGGAGTCTAACAGCTAGCAAGCTGCCATCTGAGGCACACCAAATGGTCCCAACTCAGCAGGAACTGATGATCACCAAGGGCCAAAATGACATGGAGGAAAGAGAACCCAGAAGACAGAGAGACCCACATGAATGGGTGACTTCATTGACATGTGACTGGAGGAACCAGATGGTACCTAGCCACCACCAGTGATAGTCATGACGGGGCTCACAAAGTTGAGTCTCATTGGCAACATAAGACAAAAAAGTGGTGCACCCTGAGTACTCCACTAAAAGACCACAATTGATGGTCCAGGGCCCTCGGGGTTACCCTGGGAGCGTAGCCCTTGGTCCTGATGCTGCCCCTGTCCACAAATCATTGCCGAGGTCAGCTCTTCGGACAGGAATGGACTGGACTCGATGACACAGACTGATCGTATCATGTGTGCACTTTATGGTTCTATGCATCTATAGGATGTCATCCTGCTGGAGGTGAGTGAGGCAGTGAAGAGGAGGGGACAGGAGATTGTTAGGAGGATATACCACGTATAGAATGGATAGGAGGAGTGTGCCGTCACCAGGTAGGGAGAGCAGTGGGAGCTGAACATAGGCAGGCATGTAAATTTATATTGGATTGTACACTTTCACTCAATCACAATTAAAAAAAAAAACACAGAAAAGGGAAGCACTGTAGGCTTTCACTTGTTTTCCTGGTAGAAACCATGTTACAAGTAAGGCAGTGGGATGACACATACAAAGTCTTTAAGGAGAAAAACTTCCAAACAATAATTATATATCCTGCAAAACTGTCTCTGAAATATGAAGGTGGAATTAAGATATTCAGAGATAAAAAGAAGTTTGTCAGCCAGCCAAGTGCCATCGAGTCAGATCCGACTCATGGCGAGCCTAAGTTTAGAGACTTTGTAACAATCAAAACAAAACTACAAGAAATACTGGACGAAGCTCTCTGTTCAGAAAAACAAAAGCCTCAAGTGTATACTTAAGGAGGCAATGCAGGAAACAGCATCCAGAATCCTACTCAGTTAGAGAAGTCACAAAGCTGAATCAAAGTTACAATACTAAAAGGAACCAGTGATTTTGACATGAAACTATAACATCATTATGCTACAAGAGGGATCTATTACAGCAGATATAGCTGTAATAGATGGAGAGGAAATTAAAAAGCTATACAGAAGTTAAAGTCTGGTTTAAACTTAGAGTTGTAAGGGGGATCATATGGATGGCCACAAAGCAAAATAACAATGTGACATATCAAAACAAGAAACATAATACAGAAGTATCAACAAAGAGAAAAACAACACTGAAAAAAACATAAAAAATAAACCTCTACAAAAGAATGACCCAGAACACGATATTAAGAGCAACACAGAAAACATGAACAACACAAAAATAAATGCACCAAAATGACAGCACTAAACACATACGTATCAATAATTACACTGCATGTAGACAGACTGAATGTTCCAATAAAGAGAGAGTGACAATCTGGATGAAAAGGCACGACAAGTTTGTATGTTGCTTACAAAAAGCACACCTAAGACTCAAAGATATGAACAAGCTGAAAGTCAAAGGATGGAAAAATATACACCTAGCAAACAACACACAAAGAAGGGCAGGACTGGCAACACTAATCTCAGAGAAAATAGATTTTCATGTAAAATCCATCATCACGGACAAGGATGGTCACTATTTATTGCTGAAAGGTTGAACACATAAGCAGGACATAATGATACTAAGCATTTAGGCTTCCAATACCAGACCATCTATATATATTGAGCAAACACTAACATTGAAGAATGAGATGGAACACTCCACAGTAATAGCTGGAGACTTCAACACTCCACTTTCAATTAATGGACAGATCATCCAGAAAATAGCTCAGTCAAAATACAAAACATCTTATTGCGATAATTACTCAACTAGACCTCATCAATCTACACAGAACTTTTTACCCATCCACTGATTAAGTATACCTTCTCCAAAGCATATGGAACATTTTCCAGAATAGACCACATGTTTAGCCCACAAAGCAAGTCTCAGCAAAATCCAAACCACTGAATTACTGCAACACATCCTCTTAGACCACAAAGCCATAAAACTTGAAATCAATAGCAGAAAAAACACAGTCATAAATTTGAACTCAGGAAACTGAACAAGACTGCTCAAAAATCCATGGGTTATAGAATAAATCAAGGTCAAAATAAGGAAATTTAAAAATTTTTTAAAAAGTTGAGTCTCATTGGCAACACAAGACACATCCTACTAGAGAATGAGAATGAAAACACATCCACTAGAATGTATTGGATAGAGCAAAAGCAATGCTCAGAGATCAATTTATCTCTATACTTGCACATATCCAGAATTCAGAAATGGCTCAAACTAAAGAACTAGCCCTACAGTTTGAACAAGTAGAAAGAGAGCAACAGAGGAACCCCTCAGGCACCAGAAGAAATGAGATCATAAAGATTAGGGCAGAACTAAACGAATTGGATAATAGAAGAACAACTGAAAATATTAACGGCTCCAAAGGCTCAATCTTTGAAAAGATTTTAAAAAAGTGATAAACCACTGGCTAAACTTACGAAAGTAAAACAGAAGAGGAAACAAATAACCTGAATATGAAATGAGATGGGAGATGTCACAACAGACCCAACTGAAATCAAAAGTATAACAGAATATTATAAAAGACCTACTCTAACATATTTGGAAACTTAGAGGAAATGGACAGATTTCTAGATTCACATCACCTACCAAAATTATTACAAGGAGAAGTAAAACAACATAAACCCATCACAAAGGAAGAAATTGAAAAAGTCATCAAAAAATTACCAATCAAAAAAAGTCCTGGCTTCACCAGAGGAGTCTACCAAACTTTTGGAGAAGAGTTAATTCCAATACTACTGAGGCTATTTCACAGCACAGAAAGTGACAGAATACTACCAAATTTATTCTATGAAGCCGGCCGGCATAACCCTCATACCAAAGTCAGGGAAAGATCCCACAAAAAAGGAAAATGACAGCCCAATATCACTCATGAACCTAGATGTAAAAATTTTGAATAAAATCCTAGCCAACAGAATTCAACAATACTATCAAAGAAACTATGCAACCAAGATGGATTCATACCAGGGATGCAAGGCTGGTTCAACATCAGAAAAACAGCTAATGTGATCAACCACATAACTAGCACAAAGGATAGGAAACAACAGATTTTATCAACTGATGCAGAAAAAGCATTTGACAAAGTCCAACACCCACTGATGCTACGAACTTGCAGCAAAATAGGAACAGAAGAGAAATTCCTGAAACCAATAAAGGGGCAACTATGCAAAGCCAACCACCTATATCATCCTGAATGGAGAGACTGAAAGAATTCCCCTTGAGAATGGAAACTAGACAAGGATGCCCACTCTCACCACTTCTTTTCAGCACTGTACAAGAGGTTCTAGCCAGAGCAATTAGACAACACAAAGAAATAAATGGCATCAGGATCAGCATAGAAGTAAAAATTTTCCTATTTCTAGATGATATGACTGTACATGCAGAGAATCTGGAAGAATCCATAAGTAAACTACTGCAACTAACAGAACAGTTCATCCAATTATCAGGATATAAGATAAACATCAGTAAACTATTAAGATTCCTTTATACCAACAAAGAGATCATCAATGAAGAAATCACCAAATCAATACCATTTACTATAGCCCCCAAGAAGATAAAATACCTAGGAATAAATCTACCCAGATACATAAAAGACCTACACAGAAAGAATTACAATACCTTACTGCAAGAAACCAAAAGAGATTTAAGAGGAGAAACCTACCGTGCTCATAGATAGGAAGACTTAACATTGAGAAAATGTCTATTTTCTCCAAAAGGATCTACACATACAATGTGATCCCAATACAAATTCCAGTGACATTTTGTCATGAGATGGAGAAACAAATCACCAACTTTGTTTGGAAGGGGAAGAAACCTCAGATAACTAAAACACTACTAAAGAAGAGAAACACAGTGGAAGGACTCACACTACTTGACCTTAGAACCTATTATACTGCCACAGTAGTCAAAACAGCCTGGTACTGGTACAAAAAGAGACACCTAAACCAAATGAACAGAGCTGATAACCCAGAGATGTCACCATCATCTTATAAACAGCTCATATTCAACAGAGGCCATTAAGATTGTAAACTGGAGTAATAACAGTATCTTCATAAATTTTAAGGAGAATAAAGATTGAGTGAGCAGCTCCTACTTGTCTGCAATGGAGGCTTACTTGTTGCCATGATGCTGGAAGCTATGCCACTGGTATGTAGATACTAGCAGGATCACCCATGTTAGACAAGTTTCAGCTGAGCTTCCAGACTAAGAGAGGCTAGGAAGAAGGATCTGGCAGTCTACTCTAAAGGAAATTAGCCAGAGAAATGTTACGAGTAGCACTCAAACATCATTAGATACGGTGCCAGAAAATGAGCCCTCCATGTTAGAAGGCACTCGGAAAACTACTAGGGAAGAGCTGACTCCACGTTATTAAAGTAGAGTTGACTTTAATAATGTGGATGGAGAAAGGCCTTTGGGATCTTCATTGGCTGACGTGGCACAACTCAAAATGAGAAAAACAAGTCCAAACATCTATTAATAATCAGGACACAGAATGTATGAAGCATGACTCTAGGAAAATTGGAAATCATCAAAAATGAAATGGAATGCATAAACGTTGATATCCTAGGCATTAGGGACCTGAAATGGACTTGTTTTGACCATTTTGAATCCGACAGTCATATGGTCTACTATGCTGGGAATGAAAACTTGAAGACGAATGGCGCTGCGTTCGTCACCAAAAAGAACATTTCAAGTTCTGTCCTGAAGTACAATGCTGTCAGTGACAGGATAATATCCTAAGGCTACAAGGAAGGCCAGTTAACACTACTATTATTCAAATTTATGTACCAACCACTAAGGCCAAGACGAAGAGACTGAAGATTTTTACCAGCTTCTGCAGTCTGAAACTGATCACACACGCAATCAGGGCACATTGATTATTACCGGTGACTGGAATGCAAAAGTTGGAAACAAAGGATTGGTAGTTGGAAAACATGGCCTTGGTGATAGAAATAATGCTGGATTATCGCATGATAGAATTTTGCAAGACTGAAGACTTCTTCACTCAAATGCCTTTTTTAACCAGCACAAACAGCAACTGTACACAATGACATCACCAGATAGAATATGCAGGAACAAAACTGACTACATCTGTGGAAAAAAAAAAATGATGGAAAAGCTACATATCAGCAGTCAGAACAAGACCAGGTACTGACTGTGGCTCAGATCACCAATTGCTCTTATGCAAATTCAAACTGAAACTGAGGAAATTTAAAACAAGTCCACAAGAGCCAGCATGACCTTCAGTATATCCCTCTTGAGTTTAAAGACCATTTGAAGAATAGATTTGATGTTACTGATCACCAGATGAATTGTGGGAAGACATCAAAAACATCATCCACGAAAAGAGCAAGAAGTCATGAAAAAGAGAGGAAAAAAAGAAAAAGACCAAATTGGATGTAGAGAGACTCTGAAACTTGCTCTCAAATGTCGAGCAGCTAAAGCAAAAGCAAGGAATGGCAAAGTAAAAGACCTAAACAGAAGATTTCAAAGAGCAGCTCAAGAAGACAACAAGAGCTGGAAATGGAAAACCAGAAGGGAAGAACACATTCTGTATTTCAAGTTGCAGCAGTGATGGATTCTATAGCGGAAGTATTAAATGACTCAGGGAGCATCAAAATAAGATGGAAGGAATATACAGTCATTATACCAGAAAGAACTGGTCAAGTTCAACCATTTGAAGAGGTAGGATATGATCAGGAACCTATGGTAGTAAAGGAAGAAGTCAAAGCTGAATTAAAGGCATTGGCAAAAAACAAGGCTCAAAGAATTGATGGAATATCAATTGAGACATTTTAACAAATGGATGCAGTGCTAGAAGTGCTCATTCATCTATGCCAAGAAATTTGGAGGACAGCTACTTGGCCAACTGACTGGAAGAAATCCATATTTATGCCCATTCCAAAGAAAGGTGATCCAAATGAATGTGGAAATTAACAAACAATATCGTTAGCACTGCATGCAGGTAACATTCACAGAAGCAGCAGTCAAAATTCAAAAGATGCACTGCATTGGGAAAATCTGCTACAAAGGATCTTTTTAAAGTATTTAAAAGTAAAGACGTCACCTTGAAGACTGAAGTGTGCCTGACCCAAGCCACGGTATTTTCAATCGCATCATGCGCATGAGAAAGAAGGACAATGAACAAAGAAGACAAGAGGAATTTATGCCTCTGAACTGTGGTGTTGGAGAAGAATGTTGAATGTATCATAGACCGCCAAAAGAACAAACAGATCTGTTCTGGAAGAAGTACAACCAGACTGCTCCTTGGAAGCAAAAACGGCAAGACTGCATCTTACATACTTTGGGTATGGTGTCAGGAAGGATCAGTCCCCAGAGAACGGCATCACACTAGGCAGATAGGAGGTTCAGTGAAAAAGAGGAAGACCCTCAATGAGATGGACTGACACAGTGGCTGCAACAATGGGTTTAAACATAACAGTGATTGTGGACATGGCACAAGACCAGGCAGTGTTTCATTCTGTTGTTCATAGGATCATTATGAGTCAGAACTGACTCAACGGCACCTAACAATAACAACAAATGGCATTGCCAAAACTGAATATGTATCTTCAAAAAAGTGAAACAAGAACCATATCTCACACCTTACAAAAAAACTAAATCAAAATGGATCAAAGACCTAAATATCAAACTGAAAACAATACAGATCATGCAAGAAAAAAATAGGATCAATAATGAAATTTCTAATACATGGCTTAGACAGACTTCAAAATCTGAGAAACAAACCACAAATAACAGAAAATAGATAAATGGAAACTATTAAGAATCAAATATTTTTGCTCATCCAAAGACTTTATCAAAATTGTTAAAACACCACCTAAAGAATGTGGAAAAAATATTTGGCCATGACATGTCATGTTGGACTGACATCTGATCTCCATAATCTACAAGGTACTGCAATATATCAACAAGAAAAAGATACATAACCAAATTAACAGATGGCAAAGGAGATGGGTAGACACTTCACACCAAAGAGGACATCGAGGCAACCAAAAGATACATGAAGAAATGCTCATGATCATTAGCTATTAGGAAAACCCAAATAAAAACTACAATGATATACTATCTCACTCCAACAAGTTTGGCCATAATTCAAAAAACACAAAACATCAAATGCTGGAGCAGAGAGATTAGAGCACTCCTACACTGCTGTTTGGATTGCAAAATGGTACATCTGTGGAAAGCCATTTGCCACTTCCTCAAATAGGTAGAAATAGACACACCATGTGATCCAGTAATCCTACTGCTCAGAATATAGCCTACAGAATCAAGGGCAATCACATGAACAGATATATGTGCATGAAAATTTATTGTAGTGCAGTCCACAAAAACACAAAGATGGAATCAACCAAGGTGCCCATCAACAAATCAATGGATAAACTATGGTGTGTATACTCAATGGAATACTATGCAATGATAAAAAACAATAATAATTTTAGGGAGCATCTCAAATCTGGTTTCTACTGGGAGATATTATGCTGAGTGCAATCAGTCAGTGACAAAAGGGCAAATGTTGTATGAGACCCCTGCCATAAGGACTTAAAAATAGATTTATGTACAGAAGACTCTTTGATGACTACAATGGTGGGGAAGGAGGGAGAGGGTTGGTCATAGATTAGATACTTGACAGAAATTTGGTTAGGTGAAAGCAATGACAGCACACAGCAGAAATTAAATCAACTTAATTGGACTCCACCATAAATTGAAAGCTCTTCTAATCTCAACCCAATATTACAAGGATAGAGCAGCAAGGATGGGGGTCTCTGGGGACCATGCTCTCAGGGGACATCAAGGCCAACTGGCATAACTAGCCTATTGCTAAGAGAGTCTTCTGCACCCCATATTGGTGAGTGGTGTCTGGGGTCTTAAAAGCCAACAAGCTGCTATCTGAGGTACACCAAATTGTCCAAACTCATCCAGAACAGACGATCACTGAGAACAACAAAGACACAAGGGAAAAAGAGCCCAGGAGACAGAAGCACCCATGTAAATGGGTGACTGTATCAACATGTGACCAGAAGAAACACATGGTGCCCGGCCACTGCCAAAGAGAGTCATGATGGGGCACACAATATAGAGTCCCTGTGACAACAACAGCAATAGAGATGTACAGTTCAAGAACTCTACTAAAAGACCACAATTGATGGTCTGACTGCCTGGAGGATCCCTGGGAGTATGGCCCCAAAGCTGCTGCTGCCCCTGACCAAAAAACACTATTGAGGTTAACTCTTTGCACAATAATGGACTCAACTTGAGGACACTGTGTGACCCTGTGTACTTCATGGTCTTATGCATTTATAGGAGGCTGTCCTACTGGTCTCTTTCCAGATGGTACAGAAGAGGGAGGAGAAGTGGACACAGTAGATTTTTAAGAGGATACTACAAGCACAGAATGAAAAGGAGGAATGTGATGTCACTGGACATGGAGAGCAGAAGGAGCTGCAGATACGCAGGCATGTAAAATTTATTTGGATTTTACACTTTCACTTAATCACAATAAAAAAGAAACTATAACACAGTAAGTCAACATAAAATAAATACATTCAACAAGTTGACGATGACTCAGAAACAGTCCATATAAAATTACTTCAAGAAGTAAACAACAATGGTGTTAGAAAGCTCCCCAAACAAAAAATTAAGTAATTTTCTGGAGGAAGAGAATTTCCTGGAATTATCAGAGGTACAATACAAAAGATTAATATTCAGAACTCTTCAAGAGATCAGGAATAAGAGCAGAAAACATGCAACAGAGCATAATGACAAACTGAACAAGCTACAAGAAAGCAGACAATGGCAAGAAATAGAAGTTCAGAAAAGGGATAATAGACAATTCACTACAAAGTCAAATGAACAGAACTGAGGCAATGGAAAGCAATATTAGGGAAGGTGAAGACAAAGCACATGACAGCAACATATTTGAGGGAAAAAAACAGACAAAAGATTTTAAAAATCAGGAAACTAAGTATTATGTGGGACCCAATCAACAGGAATTCTTTTCCAGCACCACAGTCTGAGCCATGGATTCTTCTGCATAAAAATTGGAGGCCTGGAAAGCCTTTGGGGGTGTTCTGCTCTGTCCTACCGTAAGGTTGTTAGGAGTCGATAGTTGTACCAGAATGGGGGGATATGAGAAAATATAGAGAGAACTACTACAGACTTTTTGACATAAAACTTCCTGAAATCATGAAAGAAGAGAAAATATCTACCCAAGACTGTCATCAAACTCCACAAATGGTAGATCCAAAAACAAAGAGACTGAGGCATATTGTCATCAAACTTAACAAAAGTAAATAAAAGGAAACAATTTTAAAAGTGGAAAGAGATGACCACAAAATAACCAACAAAGGAAAATCAGTAAGATTAGGCTCAGACTACTCAGCAGAAACCATGTAGGCCATAAGATGACATAAGCAAAGCCTTGAAGGAGAAACACTGCCAGCCAAGAGTTACATATCCAGCAAACTGTCTCTCAAATATGTTGGAGCAATTAGGACATTTCCAGATAAACAGAAATTTAGGGAATTTGCAAAAACCAGATCAAAATTACCAGAAAAATGAAGAGAATCCTTTGGTCAGACAATCAATAAAAAATAAGATAAATAACACAAGACTAGAACACAGAACAGGATGAATGGGTATCAACATAAACACAGCAATTACAAGAATAAATCAAAGGCAAAACACTGATAACAGGGAAAGAGAAATGTCATTATGTAAATATTACCACAAAAAAGAAGGACTTAAAAGACAATGTAGTTATACATCTTTCAAAAGGAGAGAAAGTTATGGTGATATCTAGAAATTAAAGACTGCTTTAACTTTAGCATAACAAGGGACAATATCAAGGTAATCACAAAGGAAATAATCTTATGCATTAAAATAATAATAATAATAAAACAGGAAAAACATGAAGCCTTAGCAAATACAAAACTATCAACACTGAAAATGAAAAAAAAAATGTATAAAGAAAGACGACTCAGCACAGAATACTGGATGGCAAAGGAATGACTACAATGCACAAAAAAAGACACTGAAATGACAGCAATAAACTCATATCTTTCACACTGGATGTAAATAGATTAAATGTACCAATAAAGAGATGGACAGTAGCAGATTGGATTTTAAAAAAAAAATGACTGATCCATATGCTACCTAGAGGAGACATGCCTTAGACTTAAAGACACAAACTAAACTCAAAGTTGGAAAAAAATTATCTGCAAACTAATAACATTCAATAAAGAGCAGAAGTGACAATATTAATCTCTGATAAAATAGACTTTAAAGCAAATCCCAACATACTGGGTAAGGAAGAACATCATATAATGATTAAAGGCTCAATAATCCAGAAATATCTAACCATATCAAATATCTGCACACCCACTGACAAGGCTCCAAAATACATAATATAGACTCTAACTGCACTTAAAACAGAAATAGAGAGTGCCGCAATAATAGGAAACTTTAACATACTACTTTCAGCGAAGGACAGAACATTCAATAAAAAGCTCAATAAAGACACAGAAAATCTAAATGCCACAATCAATCAACCTGACTTCACAGTCATATACAATACACCCAACAGCAGTCAAATATACTTCTTTTTCCAATGCATGTGGACCATTCTGCAGAAGTCACCATGTGTTAGTACACAAAGAATCCTTAACAAAATTCAAAGTACTGAAATATTACAAAGTATCTTTTCAGACAATAAATACAAGCAAGCAACAGAACATGCACAGCCCACCTGCCCAGACAGACTCAAATAAAACAAAAAAACAGGATGAAACAAACAAATCTGTAACAGAGCTAGAGACCCAGGAAATGGAATACTGACAAAGTGGTCTTGATGCTGCATGCAAGCTCTGAAAAGCCTGCATCTAGGGAAGAATATCAAGAAGACAGATATTGTTGCAAAAGAAGCTGAAATGAGTCCAAAGACCAAGTCATCTAAATCCTTATATTGCTTTATCCCCCTAAGCTGTATGTGTTGAGGAAAGGGGTGAGGAGGGAAACAGAATCAGTAAAGATGCTGAATTCATGTAAACTTCATCTGACTGCAGCAAAAATCAAAATCAAAATTATTTCAGAGATTATCTATTGTATATGCCCCCTCTTTTCCATTAATGCATAAAGTTGTACTGTTTCCACCTTAATTATTTGATGCAGAGTAATAACTACCACTATAATTGCCATATATTATAGTGATTCAGCACATCTACTTCTGCCAGAGAACAAATTGTCCATTTGCACAAACCTTAAAATGTGAATCCCCAGTATCAACACAAATCATAGAAAGCCAGAAGAGAAATCTTGGTATGATGTAAATTGTGGGCAATTTCCTGAGCTTTCAAAAGAGCCATTTTTGCGAACATCAGGTCTGTGATCTCCTGTGTCCTTTGCAGCATGCTATGAGAATAGCACAATCTCTCAGATACTACACTTAAAAGTCTAAACCTAAATCAAGATGAAAATGTAGGAAATAAATTTCTCCGGCAATGAAAGTAGAAATAGGTTTCAGTTGGTATTGTTTTCCTCCAGTATTTGAAGTGGCACAATTCAATGAAAGGAAAAACAATGCTAGCAAAATTAACAGGGGAGTACTTGATCAAGCTCTATCAGACTAGAGGTTAAACTTATTATTTTGATCACTGTGATGTAATACTATGTGTCAGATATATTGGTATGCTATGCTGTCTGCACATTCTGTTAAACACTAGACCAGACACTGTTATAAAGTACAGGTTACCCCAACTTACAATGGAGCTCTGTTCTGATGATTTCATTGTGAGTCAGTAACAAATTAAGTGTCTTGTTTTTCTTTAATTTTTATTATTATCATCCTTTATTAATTATTACCTTTATAGATCTAATATTTGTCTTTGGGGGCTGGAAATATTACAAATAAACACCAGCAAACTATGTGTTATAACATTTTAGTGCATATTACTAATAATAAGGTATAAAAAAAACCAAAACAGAACACAGTTCATCACAGATGGAGTTCATCATAAATCAGATACATCATATGTTCATCTACCTGTAGTAATATGTGCCTGAATCAGTTGGTCTCAAGTAAAGAAACTCACCCTCCACAATGTGAGTGGGCCTCATTCAATCAGATGAAAGCCTTCAGAGCAAGTCTATTATCAATCTCTCTTATCAATCTCTCTCTCTGTTGCTCTCTGTCTCTCTGGACATAGATGTAAATACAGATACATAGTTTACTGGTTCTGCTTCTCTGGAGAACACTAAAACAGTCATTTAACTTAACTGGCACATAAGGCTACTCTAACCTTGGTTACCTATCTATACTGCTTGAAACTTCCCAAATGTCCCTATCCTCCAGACAAGCTGTTGAACAAAAGCTTTCTCATTTGTTCACAGCAGTCTGTCTGCTGAGAACCATCACCTATTCATCCTGGATTATTCAAATCTTACTCATCTTTCGAGGCTCAACTCATCTCCTAATACATCTCTCTTCAATGAACCCTTCTTAGAGCAGGGTTTCTTAATACCTACTGGGTTTGTGAGTGGAGTTTCAATAGGTTCCTGAATCCTCTAAAATGTTGTCTGAACTATTTTTAAGAGACAGTCCATGGCTTGAGCTATGAACAAGATAAAATAGTGAAGAAAAACTTTTTAAAGCTTCTCTTTGGCCCAGTTGTCATTCCTTGCACAGTTACTTTCCTTTTCAAGAATATACTTCACATCATTTTAACCAAGCCATGAAGGACTTACATGCTTTTGTGTTCCCTACATCACAAATTTAATTACACAAAATTGATAGTATTTAACAGCTGCTTGATCAGCACTTGGCTTGACTGGCTTGATCTTTGGGCTACTTCACATTAAAGGATAGCACTGCCATTATCTGCATTTAATCTTAAATATATACATATACACTGTAGCCTACTATAAAGCATAAGATCACTGAATAACAACATACTTTGCAGTAGTGAAATGAGCTCCTTAGTTTCATTAATGCAATAATCATTCTATATAACAATGTACCTCTTTAAAGAGTTTTATTTTTATGACTCAAGCCTTTTATTATAAAATAATTGAAAACTCTTTATAAATGTGCTTTGTGCAAATGGCATCATTCAAAGTATTTCTACCTCATATGCTTTTAAAAAGAAACTCTCCAGACATATTCCACATATTCCAGTGGAATTACATGGCTCCAGTCATCAAACTGTTACGAAATAATACAGAGAATTATATTACAACTCTTTTAAACTGATGTGAATACTTGGTATAAAGTTTCCTTGGAAATCCATACTAAAAAACTAATAAGAGGTTGGCCAAGTCAAGAGGGCGGACTAAACGCACATCTCTCTAGATCCCACTGAATATGATAGTTAAACAGAGCCATGTGGACACCTAGTGAGCCCTGGGATATAGCATGGGGCTGTTAATCTGGACTTCATACCACTGAAGGCAAAATCTCCTCCCCATTCTTGGCAAGCACAGGCTTGCACAGATCAAAGGTAACTCACCATTTGAATTCTTTTTTCCTCTGTCTTGGCCAGGCGGCAGAACAGGGAATTGACTAGCTGCTGGTCTCGGATGCACTGCTGGTGGGACTGGCAAGCGTAACTGCCAGGTTCTGAGAGCCTGGCTTTGGACTCTATACACCTTGGCTCCTCTGGCCTATCGGGAAAAGGAGAAAGCCCAGGCAGAGGCACTGGCTGGACTTGCTTCTTAGGCTGGGAGGTGGCTCTTGCAGGGGGAGAGCGCTTTTCTAGCAGGGAGGTAGTGTTCTGCACAGTGTCGCTTGGGGCCGGGGCCCAGCAGCAGAGGCAATGGACTTTGGGCATTTCGGCACTCTTGGCCTCTCTTTCTGCCAGGAGCCTGGTCCTGGCTGGTTTGCGAGCTTACACAGGACGCATTCTTGTTTTGCTGGGAGCTGAGTCATCCACACAGAAGCCTCAGGTGGACCTAATTCCTGGGCTGAGAAGCAGTTCCTACCTTTTCTAACAGAAAAGCAGGCCCCAACAGCTAGGCCCCAACAGCAGAGGCCAGCAGGCCAGTAGCCTTTCTGTACTTTGAGCTAGTTATAACATCTGGTGTTCAATATAGAGGTGCTTACTTTGCCAGCTGAGAAGGGGGACGTATACACCTAAAAACCTGACAGACTTTGGAAGGCTCCAAATACTTTTTACTTCTCATCTTAAGATGGCCTAGAGAAACAACTGTGGTACAACTTCACAGCATCTCTCCCAGCCTCTACTGACCCACATGATGCCCCAAAGCAGCAGACGTTAGAGAAGATGGTAAACGAGAAGTCACCCATGGCATCAGAAGGCCCCCAAAAGAAACCACCTCAGAACTTCCCAGACAAAGAAGCTTTTATAAAACTATCAGAATGTGAATACAAAAGGTTTATATAGAGAGCCCTCCTAGGCCTTGTACAAAATACAGCAGAGCAAAATGAAAAATTAAGCAAGCTTTTCGATCTGATGGAACATCAGTACTCTGAAATCCAACAGATCAAGAACAAAATCAAAGACATAGAAACTTCAATTCAAAGGCAAGAAACAGAATGGAACAAATGGAAAACAGAATTTCTGATTTGGAAGACAGAGCCACTGACTCCAACATCTATGAGGAGAAATCAGAAAAAACAAGAAAAATAAAGAAGCATGTGGGACCCTATTAAGAAAAACAATCTACGATTAATTGGAGTTCCTGAATAGGGCGAGACACCTGAGAACACAGAGAGTATTGTGGCTGAGCTGCTGACAGAAAACTTCTCAGAAATTATGAAAGAAGCGAATATAGACATCCAAGATACGTATCGAACACCACTCAATATAGATCTCAATAGAAAGACTCCCAAACACATTATAACCAGCCAAGCCAAGCCAAGTGCCGTCGAGTCGGATCCGACTCATGGCGAAAGCTCAACAAAATGAAACATAAGCAGAAACTCTTAAAGGCAGCAAGACTCAAAGCAAAGCTAACATTCAGAGGGAAACCCTGTAGGCTTTGGTTGGATTTCACTGCAGAAACAATGCTGGCATGTAGACAGTGGCATGACACATTCAAAGCCTGGAAGGAGAAGAACTTCCAACCAAAAATTATACATCCTGCAAAACTATCTTTTAAATATGAAAATGAAATTAAGACATGCGCAGATAAAGAGAAACTGAGATTTTGGAAAAACAAAACCAAAGCTAAAAGAAATACTGAAAGAATGTCTTGACTTGGAAGAACAAAACCCCTAACTTTGTATTTTAGAAGGATACATTATCCAGAATCCTACTCAGTTAGGGAAGGCTCCAAACACAATCAAAGCTACAATAGTGAAAGACATAATCCAGTGATTATCAAGAAAACTATGATATCATCATATTAAAAAGAGGGATGTACTACAATTGTTATACTCCTTGAGAGGAAGTTGACAAGACTGGTAGCAATCAAAACTGGGGTTATACATAGTTTATTAACCAGGATCATAGGGGCAGCTGTAAAGCATAATAAAGACGCAACATATCATATCAAGAAAAGTAACACGGGAGTCTCAACAACCACAAAACCAACTCTGAAAAAGGTGAAAAATCAACTCACAAAGAAGAAGGTCACAGAACAGATTAATAAGAACAATAAACAACTCAAAAATAAACATATCACAATGGCAGCACTGAACACATACCTTTCAATAATTACACGGAATGTGAATGGACTGACTGCTCCAGTAAAGAAACATGGAGTGACATCTTCGATCAAAAGACATGACCCGTATATATGTTGCCTAGAAGAAACCCACATTAGACCTAAAGATATGAACAAACTGAAAATCAAAGGATGGAAGGACATGTATCAAGCTAACAATGAACAAAGAAGAGCAGGTGTGGCAATTCTAATCTCAGATAAAATCAATTTTCATGTAAAATCCACCATCGTGGACAAGGATGGACATTATTTATTACTCAAAGGTTCAATACACAAGCAGGACTTAACAATATTAAATATTTATGCACCTAATATTAGAGAACCTAAGTATGTCACAGAAACACTGACTACACTCAAAAAGGACACAGATCACTCCACAATAACAGTAGGAGACATCAACACTCCACTCTCAGCATTGGACAGATCATCAAGAAAAAAGCTCAATAAAGACACAGAAGACATTACTGCCACAATTAACCATCTAGACGTCATCAACATATACAGAACTTTCTATCCATCAGCAGACAACTACACCTTCTTCTCCAGTGCAAATTGAACACTCTCCAGAATTTACCATGTGTTCGGACATAAAGCAATTCTCAACAAAATCCATACCACTGAATTAATGCAAAGCATCTTCTCAGATCATAAAGCCATAAAAGTCAAAATCAATAGCAGAAAAAACAGACTGAAAGTGGAACTCATGGAAACTGAACAACACCTTGCTCAAAAAACCACAGGTTACAGAAGAAATCAAGGATGAAATAAAGAAATTCAAGGATTCCAATGAGAATGAAAACACTTCCTACCAGAACCTATTGGATACAGCCAAAGTAGTGCTCAGAGGTCTGCTTATCTCCATAAATACACACATCTGAAAGGAAGAAAGAAACCAAATCAAAGAACTGACCCTACAGCTTGAAAGAGAGAACAACAGCGGAACCCCTCAGGCACCATAAGAAATCAGATCATAATGAATAGAGAAGAACTTAATGAATTAGAGAATAGAAGTGAAAAAATGGAAAAGACCAAAAGCTGCTTTTTGAAAAGATCAACAAAACTGACAAACCACTGGCTAAACTTATTAAAGAAAAACAGGTAAGGAAACAAATAACCCAAATAAGAAATTAGAGGATAGTTGTCACAACAGATCCAGCAGAAAGCAAAAATATGACAGCTGAATACTACGGAAGACTGTATTCTAACAAATTTGAAAACCTAGAGGAAATGGACAAATTCCTTGATTCATATCACCTACAAAATCATAACAAGGTGATGCAAAAAACTTAACTCATCACAAAGGAAGAGATTGAAAAAGTCATCAAAAAACTGTCAACTAAAAAAAGCCCATGCCCACATGGCTTCACTGCAGAATTCTACCAAGCTTTTAGAGAGGAGTTATCTCCAATACTACTAAGACTATTTCACAGTACAGAAAGGGACGGAATACTCCCAAATTCATTCTGTGAAGCCAATATAACCCTGATACCAAAGACAGGGAAAGACCCAACAAAAAAGGAGAACTACAGACTGATATCACTCATGAATCTAGATGCAAAAATCTTCAAAAAATTCTTGCCAATAGAATACAGCAACATATCAAGAAAATAATCCATCATGACCAAGTGGGATTCATACCAGGGATGCAAGGCTGGTTCAACATCAGAAAAACAATTAATGTGATCAACCACACAAATGCCATAAAAGGTAAGAATCACCTGATCTTGTCTATTGATGCAGAAAAGGCATTTGAGAAAGTCCAACACCCACTCATGCTAAAAACTCTTAGCAAAATAAGAATAGACAGCAAATTCCTCAACGCAATATGGGTCATTTATACAAAGACAACTACCTACATCATCAAATGGAGAAAGACTGAAAGCTTTCCCTGAGAACAGGAACTAGACAAGGATGCCCACTCTCACCTCTCTTATTCAACATTGTACTAGAAAATAGACAAGTCCAAGGAATAAACGGCATCTACATCGGCAAAGAAGTCAAAATCTCCGTGTTTGCTGATGATATGATTGTACATGCAGAGAATTCCAAAGAATCCATAAGTAAACTATTCAAACTGATAAAAGAGTTCGGCAAAGTCTCGGATACAAGGTAAACATAAGTAAATCAGTAAGATTCCTTTATACCAACAAGACTGTTAATGAAGAAATCATCAAATAATACCATTTACTATAGCCCTTAAGAAGATAAAGTACCTAGGAATTAATCTAGCCAGAGAAATAACAGACCTTTACAAAGAGAACTATAAGCCCTTACTACAAGAAACTAAGAGAGACTTAGATAAATGGAGAAACCTACCCTGCTCATGAATTGGAAGACTTAACATTGCGAAAATGTCCATTTTACCCCAAACAATCCACTTATATAACGCAATCCCAATACAAGTTCCAGTGACATTTTTTAATAAGATGGAGGAATACATTACCAGATCTGTCTGGAAAGGCAAGAAGCCCTGGATAAGTAAAGCATTACTAATGAAGAAGAACACACTAGGAGGCCTCTCATTACCCAAAATCAGAACCTATTACACTGCCACAGTAGTCAAAACAGCTTGGTACTGGTACACAAACAGACAAATCAGTGGAACAGAATCGAGACTCCAGAAATGACATCATTTGCTTGTGAATAGTTGATATTTGACAAAAGCCCTAAGACATTAAACTGCGGGAAAAACAATCTCTTCAACAAACGGTGCTTGCAAAATTAGATATCCATCTGCACTAAATTCAAACAAGACCTATATCTTACACCTTATACAAAAACCAACTCAAACTGGATCAGCCAAGTGCCAAGTGCCGTCGAGTCCAACTGGATAAA
This sequence comes from Heterohyrax brucei, assembly GCA_028571685.1. Lineage (NCBI taxonomy): Eukaryota > Metazoa > Chordata > Mammalia > Hyracoidea > Procaviidae > Heterohyrax > Heterohyrax brucei. Next base: position 112,041,971 of record CM053166.1, on the reverse strand, counting down.
AGACCTAAACGTCGAATCTAAAACGATAAAGCTCATCCAAGAAAAAGTAGGAACAACAATGGAAGGTTTAATACACAACATAGAAAGACTTCAAAAGCTGTCCAACCATTGTCATGAGAAGAGAAAATACATAAATGGGAACTACTAAGAATCAATCACTTTTGCCCATCCAAAGACTTCATTAATAGAATTAAAAGGCCAACTACAGAATAGGGCAAAATATTTGGCAACTTTATGTCACACCAATGCCTGATCTCCATAATCTATAAGATACTACAAAATATCAATAAGAAAAAGATAAATCATCAAATTAAGCAACGGGCAAAGGAGATGGACAGACAGTTCTCTAAAGAGGAGATTCAGGCAGCCAAAAAACACATATAGATATGCTCACGACCATTAGCTATTAAAGAAATTCAAATCAAAACTACAATGGGATACCATCTCAACCCAATAAGGTTGGCCATGATCCAAAAAACACTAAACAACAAATGCTGGAGAAGCTGTGGGAAGACTGGAACTCTCCTACACTGTTGGTGGGATTGTAAAATGGTACAACCTCTTTGGAAAGCAATCTGGCGCTCCCTTAAAAAAATGCATCTAGATACACCACTTGACCGAGCAATTTCACTGCTTGGAATATATTCTACAGAATCAAGGCCATTCACACAGACAGATACATGCACAAGAATGTTTATCACAGCACAGTCCACAATAGCACAAAGATGGAATCAACCCAGATGCCCAACAACAGAGGAATGGATAGGTAAACTATAGTATATATACTCAGTGGACACTATGAAATGATAAAGAACGATGATTGCAAGACATATCTCTTAACCTGGTTTCAACTGGAGAACATTATGCTGAAAGTAATCAGCGACAAAGGACAAATATTGTATGAGACCCCTACGATAACAACTTAAGAACAGACTCATGCATAGAAGAAAAGAATCTTCGAAGGCTGCAAGGGTGGGGACGGAAGGAGGATTAATGGGGGAGGGTTTAGATTAGATAGTTAATAGAAATTTGTTTGGGTGAAATCGGTGACAGCACACATTAGAAAGAAGATCAATAATAACTGAACTTCAACACAATTTGAGTACTCCTGCCTTCTTAACCCAATACTGCAAGGTCAGAGTAGCTGGGGATGGAGGCCAGCGTCCATGCTCTCAGGCAAAATCGAGGCCAACTGGTACAGCTAGCATTTTGCTAATGAGGACTTCCTGCACACCTCGTTGGTGAGTGGAGTCTGGGGTCTTAAAAGCTGCCAAGCTGCCATCTGACAGTACAGCAAATGGTCCTATCTCAACAGGAATGGATGATCACCGAGGACAAGAATGACATGGGGAAAAGAGAACCCAGAAGACAGAGAGACCCACGTGAGTGGGTCTCTACATTGACTCGTGACCAGAAGAACCAGATGGTGCCCGGCCACCACAAGCAATACCCACGATGGAGCTCACAAAGTGGGGTTTCACTGGCAACAAGAGAATAAATAGGGGTGTACCCTGAGATCTCCAATAAAAGACCACAATCGATGGTCTAGGGGCTTTGGGGTTCTCCTGGGAGCATGGCCCCTGGCCCTGATGCTGCCCCTGTCCATAAATCATAATGAAGGTTGTCATGGAGTGAATTGTGTCCCCCCCCCAAAATATGTGTAGCCATGTAGCTGGGCCATGTTTCCCAGTATCTTGTGACTGTCCTCCATTTTGTGGTTTTCCTATGCTGTATGTTAAAGATTAGGGTGGGGGTGTAAATCCCTTCATAGGATTACCTCCCTGCTCCACTGTAAAGGGAGTTTCCCTGGAGTATGGCTTGCCGCACCCTTAATCCCTTCATCCTGCAAGAGATAAAAGGAAAGGGAATTGGGAACCTCTTACCATCAGAAGCCGCACCGGAAGAAGAGAACACCCTTGAGACCTGAGTTTCCTGTGCCAAGACGCTCCCTGAACAAATACTGATACAATACTGGACTTTCCTCCAGAGCCGACAAGGGGGAAAGCCTTCCCTTGAAACGGACACCCTGAATATGGACTTGTAGCCTACTGGAATATGTAAGAATAAACCTTCCTTTGTTAAAACCATCCACCCTGTGGTATTTCTGTTAGAGCAGTCCTAGCTGACTAAAACAACGGTCAACTTTTCCAACAGCAATGGATTGGACCTGGTGACACAGAGTGACCATATCTTGTGGGAATTTTATGTTTCATGCATCTATAGGATGTCATCTTGATGACCTCTTGCTGGAGGAAGGGGAGTGGGTGTAGAGGAGGGGATAGGAGACTGTTGGGTGGGTAAGAGATGTATGGAGCAGAGAGGAGGGGTGTGCTGTCACTGGGCAGGGAGAGTAGTGGGAGCTACATATAGGTGAACATGTGAATTTATATGGGAATATACATTTTCATTCAACCATAATAAAAAATAATAAAATTAAAATACAAAAAAAATGAAACATCAGCAGAGGCTCTTAAAGGCAGCTAAGCTTAAACAAAAACTAATGTAAAAGTCAGAAGCCTTGTAGAATGTCCTCCAACTTTTTATCTGAAACTATGTTGGAAAGAAGGCAAATGGATGATTCATACGAAGCCTTGAAATAAAATAACTTCCAACCAAGAATTACATACCCTGCATAACTGTTTTTCAAATGTGATGGTGAAACTAGGGTATTCTCTGACAAATAGAAGCTTAGAGACTTTGCAAAAACCAAACCAAAGTTACACGAAATACTGAGGGAAGTTCTTTGACTAGAACATCTATAACACTGGGTGCATACTCAAGGATGCAATGTAAGACACAACGTTCAGAGTCCTAGCTTGGGGAGTCACAAAGCTCAGCCAAGCCAAGTGCCGTCGAGTTGGATCTGACTCATGGCGACCCTAGGCGCCAGGGTAGAACTGAAAAATATTAGAATTAGGGAAATAGAGAGATAAACCTGTAAACTATGACAACCTTACACTATAAAGATGTATATATTACAACATTCATGGCCCTTTCACATGGAGAGGAAGTTAAGGAGATACCAAGAAGTTACAGACTGATTTAAAACTGGAAAATCAGGAGGAAAAAAGAGGTAACCATGAAGCAAGCTAACAATACTACATATCAAAACAAGGAACACAATACAAAAGTCTAAATGGACACAAAATTAATACTGTAAAATATGAAAAGAAAAAGAGAGAATATTAAATGGCACAAAGAAAATGTCAACAAAACAAAAATTAAGGCACCAAAATGACAACACTAAATGCATACCTATTGATAGTTACACTGAATGAAACCGCATAAAAGACTCCAATAAAGAGACAGAGAGTAACAGGCTTCATCAGAAAACATGATCTGTCTACAAGCTGCTTACAAGAAATATACCTCAGACTCATAAATATGAACAAACTGGCAAGCAAAGGCTGGAAATGTATATATAAAGCTAACAATATGCAAAGAAGAGCAGAAGTGGCAATATAAGCCTCAGATAAAATAGATTTTAAAGTAAAATCTACCATCGTGGACAGAGATGGTGACTACTGCTGAAAGGTTCAATACATAAGGAGAATATAACTATCAAATATTTATGCAACCAATATCAGAGCTACTAAATACATCAAACAAATGCTGACAACATTGAAAAATAAAATAGATCACTCCATAATAATAGTAGGAGACTTTAACATTCCACTTTTTAGTAAGGGGTAGATCATCCAGGAAAGAGCTCAATAAAGATAACAGAAGACCTTATTGTGACAATCAACCAATTCAACCTCACAGACACATATACAACTTTTTACTCAACAAAAGACATCTTCTTTTCCAATGCACATCGAAGATTCTCCAGAATAGACCACATATTAGTCCACAAAGGAAGTCTCAACAAAATCCAAACCACTGAATTATTGCAAAGCATCTTCTCACACCACAAAGCCATAAAAGTTGAAACCAATAGCAGAAAACACATAGGTAGAAATTCAAACTCATGGAAACTGAACAACACCTTGCTCAAAAATTCATGGGTTATAGAAGAAATCAAGGATGCAATACAGAAATTCATGCCATCAAACGAGAATGTAAACACATCCTACCAGAACCTATGGCATACAGAAAATGCATGGTCAGAGGTCCATTCATCTCTATAAATGCAGACATTTGGAGTGAAGAAAGGACTCAAACCAAAGAAATAACCCTACAACTTAAACAGGTAGAACGAGAGCAACAAAGGAACCCCTCAGGCACCAAAAGAAAACAGATAATGGAAATCAGAGCAGGACAAAATGAGTTATACAACAGGAAAAATGAAAGAAAGAATTACCAATAGCTGATTTCTTGAAAAGATCAACAAAATTGATAAACCACTGGCTAAAACGGGAGAGGAAGCAAATAACTCGAATAAGGAATTAGACAGGAGATGTCACAACAGACCCAATCAAAATTAAAAGTATTACAACAAAATACTATGAAAAATTATAACAAATTTGAAAACATAGAAGAAATGGACAAATTTCTAGATTCACGTCACCTATGAAAATTATCACAAAGAGAAGTAGAACAACTTAATGAACCATCATGAAAGAAAAAGTAATCAAAAAACTGCCAATCAATGTAAGTCCACACGGTTTCACTTGAGAATTGTACCAAACTTTTAGAGACGAGTTAACTCCAATACTACTAAAGCTATTCCACAACATAGAAATGGATGGAACATTCTCAAATTCATTCCATGAAGCCAGCATAATGCTGATACCAAAGCCAGGTAAAGACCCCACAAAGAAAGACAAATACAGACAAGAATCGCTCATGAACCTATCTACATATAAAAATATTCAATGAAATCTTAGCCAAAAGAATTCAACAGCGTATCAAAAAAATAATTCATCATGACCAATTAGAATTCATACCAGGGATGCAGAAAAACAATTAATGTGATCACACAGATAACACAAAGTCTAAGAATCACTTGATTATCAACTGATGCAACAAAGGCATTTGACAAAATCCAACACTGATTCACGTTACAAATGCTCAACAAAATAAGAAGTGAAATTCCTCAACGCTTTAAGGGGCATCTACATAGAACCAACCACCTACATCATCCTGAATGGAAAGAGACTGAAATAATTCCTCCTGAAAACAGGAACTAGATAAGGATGCCCACTCTCACAACTTTTATTCAGCATTGCGCTAGAGATTTGGGTCAGAGCAATGAGACAAGACAAAGAAATAAATGGCATTTGCATCAGTAAAGAAGAAGTAAAAATATCCCTATTTGCAGATGAGATGATCATATACACAGAGAACCCTAAAGAATCCATAATAAAATACTGGAACTAATAGAAGAGTTCAGTAAAGTATCAGGATATAAAGCCAGCCAAGTGCCGTCAAGTTGGATATAAGATACACATAAATAAATCAGCAGGATTCCTTTACACTAAAAAAGAGATCACCAAAGAGGAAATCACCAAATCAATAACGTTTACAATAGCCCCCAGGAAGATAAAATACCTAGGAATAAATCTAACCAGACATATAAGAGACCTATACAGGGAAAATTACAAGATGCTACTGCAAGAAACCAAGAGAGACTTAGATAACTGGAGAAATCTACCTTGCTCAAGGATAGGAAGACTTAACATTGTAAAAATGTTGATTTTACCTAAAGTGATCTACATATACATTGCAATCTCAATACAAATTGCAGTGTCATTTTGTTACGAGACGGAGAAACAAAGCACCAACTTTCTTTGGAAAGGGAAGTAACCCTGGATAAGTAAAGCACTACTGAAGGAGAGGAACACAGTGGGAGGTCTCACACTACCCAACCTTAGAACCTATTATACTGCCGCAGTAGTCAAAACAGCCTGGTACTGGTACAAAAAGAGACATATAGAACAAAGGAACAGAATTGAGACTCCAGAAATATCACCATCCTCTTAAGAACAGTTGATACTCGGCAAAGGCCCAAAGGTCATAAACTGGGGTAAAAACAGTCTCTTTAACAAATAGTATTGGCAAAATTGAATATCCACCTGCAAAAACTGAAACAAGACCCACGTCTCACACCTTACACAAAAACTAACTGAAAATGGATCAAAGACCTTAATATCAATACAATAAAGATCATGCAATAAAAAATAGTAACAACAACGGAAGTTCTAATACACAAGTTAGACCGATACAAAATCTGACAAACAATGCACAAACAACAGAAGAGAAGATAGATAAATTGGAACCACTAAAAGTCAAATATTTATGCTCATCCAAAGACTTTATCAAGAAAGTTAAAAGATTACTTATAGAATGGGAGAAAATATTTGGCAACTACATATCAAATCAGATCAATGTCTCTTGTCCACAATCTACAAGGTACTGTAAAATATCAATAAGAAAAAGACAAATAACCCAATTAAACAATGGGCAACGGACATGGATAGATACTTCAAAGACATCCAGGCAGCCAAAAGATACATGAGGAAATGCTCACGATCATTAGCTATTACAGAAATCCAAATCAAAACTACAGTGAGATACCATCTCACCTCAACGAAGCTGGCAATAATCCAAAAAACATAAAACAACTAATGCTGGAGAGGCTGAGAGACTAGAACTCTCCCACAATGCTGGTAGGAATGCAAGATGGTGCATTCTCTTTGGAAAGTAATTTGGAGCTTTCTTAAAAAGCTAGACATAGAAATACTAAGTGATTCAGCAATCCCACTGCTTGGAATATGTTCTACAGAACTATGGGCTGTCACACGAACAGATACATGCATATGCTGTCACATGAACAGACACATGCACATGAATGTTTATTGCAGCACGGTCCACAATAGCAAAAAGATGGAATCAACTTAGATGCCCATCAGCAGATGAATGGATAAACAAACTATGGTCTATGTATACAATGAACACTATGCAATGATAAAGAACAAACCTGGTATCAACTAGAAGACATGCTGAGTGAAATCAGTCAGCTGTAAAAGGACAAGTATTGTATTAGACAACTATTAAATGGATTTAAAAAAGCACTTATGCACAGAAGACTGATGGCTACATGAATATAGAGGGGAAGAGAAGGCTGTTGGTAGATTAGGTAGTCAGTAGGTATTTGGTTAGGTGAAGGGAGTGACAGCACTCAGTAGAAGCCAGGTCAGCATAACAGCACTACACCATAAACTGTTATATAAATTCAACACAACATTTCAAAGGATAGAGTAACAGGGACATCGGTCTGGGGACCATGTTTTCAGGGGACATTGAGGTCAACTGGCATAACTAGTCTTTTGCTAAGAGAGGCTTCTGCACCCCATTTAGGTGAGTGGCATCTGGGCTCTTAAAAGCCAACAAGCTGTTATCAGAGGAACATGAATTGGCCTCAACATACCTGGAACAGGTAACAATCTAGAACATCAAAGCCAAGAGGGACTGGGTCTATTACTTGGCACAGTTCCTGCTAGTACGGCCCTCAGAAATAACTCTGGAATGAATGAATAAACAAATGAATGACATGATGAGATCCTTGGCTTACTGTAATAACATTTATTGACTGCTTGGACTGGATGAGGCACTGTGCAATGTGCCTGTCATAGATTGAATTATGTACCCCCAAAAATATGTGTAGTAATTTGGCTGCACCAGGATCCCCTATATTCTGTGATTGCCCTCCATTTTGTGATTTGCTGATGCTGTACATCCTCATCACTGCCTGTGGCTAATAAACAGGATGCCTATGTTAAAAGAGGATTAGGGTAGGACTGCCACACCCTTGCTACCGGAGTTTCCCTGGAGTATGGCTTGCACCACCCTTTATCTTTTCATCCCACAAGAGATAAAAAAGAGAGAAACAAACAGATAATTGGGAACCTCCTACCATCAAGAAAGCAGCACCAGGAGGAGTGTATCCTTCAGACCCAAGGTTCCTGTGCCAAGATGCTCCCTGACCATAGCCTGATGCAACAAAAACACTTTCATTCAGAGATGACAGAGGAAAGCCCTTCCTCTGGAGCGGACATCCTGAGTTCAGATTTGTAACCTACTGGACTGTGTAAAAATACACTTTTCTTGCTTAAAGCCATCCACAAGTGGTATTTCTGTTACAGCAGTACCACATGACAAAAGCGGTGCTTTACATGAATTATCTAATTTTGTCTTCATAGAAACCCTGAAGAAGATACCATTATCTTTGTTTTACAGATGAAGAAACTGAGGCATAGATTAAGAAATTTTTCCAAAGTTATAGATAAACTAAACAGATCTGTTGCTCAAATCAAGTTTTCCTGATATCAAAATGATGATGTGAACCACTATCCTACACTACATTATGCTCTGTAAGTCTTCAGCGATTCCTTTAGTATTTGTCATGTACCCTTCTATCTGAGTACCTGCATGTATGTGTTTAAGTAGTATTTTACACTATGGGTAGTATGAAAATGGATCTCATCTTCAAGGTATTCATAATGAGTAAAGAAGACAGAACCATCATCAGCAACTACACTATAGAATGATTAAGTCCTGTTAAAGGAATTGAGAAAGTATATAGTAACACCTTATATAGCCATGAGTCAGATCTGACTCGACAGCACTTGGCTGGCTTTGGCTATATAGACATTTGTATTTCAAAAATATTTTCACATTTTTTTCAAATTTAGCATGGAAAGAATATACTACTGAGTTTGAAGAAGTAATTGTCAGAAATATACCATGTAACGATCATAGGAAACCCTGGAATCAGAAGAGTTCAAATGACTTGAGATTTTCAAAGCTTAAAGACAGAAAAGATGAAATGCAACTAGCAGTAGCAAGAAACTTAAGCAGTAGTTACGGGACAAAAATAATTTCAATTCATTCTAAGCTAAATAATTTTAGTTCTTTTCATTCTTCCTCCTAAATCTTACTTTCCAACTAATAAACCATTTGTGACTTTCCTCTCAAATCTGAAGTCCACCAAAGGTTTCTAAATTCTTCTTGATTCACAGAAGTCAGGACTTGAACATTAGACTATACTGTAACCTACACTAAGTTTGATCTAATGGTTCTACAGTCAGTAAAATTATAACATCTGTCACGTATTGTGTTTACTAGCTGTCAGATACTGTGCAAAAAGTTATTTACATAATTCTCTTAGTTTTCATAAAATCTTCATATTTTAGGCATTACAGTCTTCATTTTACAAGAAACTGAATCTTATAGCAATTAAAAAGCTTCCCCCAAAGTTATAAAGAGGAAGGAATTAGTTGAGCAGTATTTATACCCAAGTCCAAAGCCCTGGTTCTTAATTATTACTGCTAGTGTGCTTGCATTTTAAAATTAAATTATACTGCAGCATGTTTATTTTGATATATAGCATCCATTTAAATTATTTAAAATAGCATATGTTTTGCAAATAACACATTCATATACATAATGTGCAGCATAACTTGTTTCTGGAGATAGTGAGGAGGAATTACACAGCTGGCCAAAAAAAATGTGCACATTATTTGCATAAATATATGGTAATTTACATTTGTAAATATACCTTCCAATTACCCTAATCCTCGCTTAATTTCTATACATTGGTTTCCAAATAATTTTCAAGCATTCCTGGGTAATGCAAACAATTAAATGTTTGTACTAGTTCCAAGTTTGGTAGTTTGAACCTACCCACAGCCTTCTTGGAAGACAGGTATAGTAGTCTGCTCTGGAAAGGCGTAAGCCTTTGAAAACCCTAGACAGCAGTTCTACTCTGCATATAGGTGTCTCCATGAGTCAGAATTAACTGGACAACAAGAGCAGCAGACACTCTGTAAATGCTATTTACCCATCTTTTTCTTTTGGATGCAACTACTTAAAATTCTGATCCTACTCTCTTAGCTGATTGTTTCTTAGTACTCAGACTGGTGATGAAAGTGTCAAATGACACCAAACCAAGACTGAACCAAATATACACAGATTTCATGTAGTCTTCTGTTCAATCAACCTCGAACAATGTACTGAAAAGCATCAGTCACTTATTACAGAGGAGAAAAAGGAGGCATGAAAGAAATGTCTAATGCAGATTTAAAAAATGTAGACAATAAATCCATTAAGAAAAGAGTAAGAGAAATGAGAGTGGAGCAGATACTACATGAAAAATCACCTTCCTTGCCTTAAAAAATGTAGATGATAAATCCATTAAGAGTAAAAGAAGTGACAGTGGAGCAGATACTACATGAAAAATCACCTTCTTTGCCTTAGTTCCCTTTATTGAAGGTGATCATACAGTTGTGATTCAGGAACCTCAGTAACAAGAATGCCAGCCAAGCCAAGTGCCGTTGAGTCTGGAATTACTGATAGATGTAGAGCAGAGCCACTGGTATGAGAGGCACCTTTGATCCTGGAGAGTTAGGTGGGTCAGCCAGGCTAAGGGCCCAGGGGAGTGACAGCAGGGAGTCAGAGACTTCAGTTTTGTTCTATATTTGGCAGATGATGCAAAGTAAAAGGGTCCTTCAACTTTTTTTCTAGAACATCAAAATATATACAATTCATTTGTTCATTGATTTGTTCAATAAATGGCATATTTGTTAAATATTTATTTTATGGAAGCCATTTTTTCTAGGGTACTAAAATGATAAGATTACTAATTACATATGCCCATTGAAGATTTATATACAGATGCCAGACTGCAATTGATTCCACACTGAGAGTGGTTGCGAGTGGTTATGCATTAGTAAATTTCATAAAATTCTAAGGTATATTTGACCTCACTAACAAATGATGATGGCAACAAACAAGCAATTCTACATTTAAAAGATAGGTTGCATCTTTATAACAATGATATCCTTTTTTGTAATTTACCTTGTTTTCCTTCACCTTGGTACATTCGCTTCTAGAAAGACAAGTTATTGCTATTGTTCCAAAAGTGGGCTATTAACCACACTGATGAGCTAATGTGCATGATAAATTAAATCTTAGAAAATATCAAGTTGAGTTATAGTTACAGTAACCATATTTTTTTATTTTTTCTGAGTAAAATATTAGTGTACTTAGAATAAAAATATTTCCATGATCTGTGAAAGGCAAACTTGGAGCTAAAGGATAGGTGACTGGATTATGAAGACAAAATGTTATCCATTTGGAAGGTAAAACTCAAACCAAACCCACTGCTGTTAAGTAAATTCCAATTTACAGTGATCCTGTAGGACTGGGGACAACTGCCCCACAGGCATAGTTTAGGTAAGACCGAGATATTTTTGTTACCCATAAATATACATCTTCCTGATTTATCTAAAATGTATCCTTTATAATACTTTAATTGCTCACATCTCCAGGGAGAAATATATAATTATCTTTCTGTGTTTTCATTTACATTAGCTACTGACCGAATGCTAATGCTGTATATGATGGTTTTATTATGTATAATATATAATTTCAAAGAAGTTTTCCTTGTAGTGATATTGGAAGAAATAATTTATGTGACTTTCCCAGGATTTCACACTCAGTTGTAAACAAATTAACAGATACTAATTTTCTTATATCCAGAACAGTGATTATGAGCTCGGCCACTAACCAAAATATTGGCAGTTCAAATCAACCAGTCACAAGCCACACCTTGGAAGCCATATGGGACAGCTCTACTCTGTCCCAGGAGATCACTATACATCAGAATCAACTAGAGGGTAACTCTATTTGTTTGTTTTTATGAATGTCTTATATCCAATGAAACTACAGATTCAGCATATCATCTTCAAAAACATTGAATTTATTTATATTCCTCCTGCAATTTTAACATCAGTTTGGGCCCTGTAAACCAAAAATAAATCCACCACCACAGAGTTGATTCCAACTCATAGTAACACTATAGTTAGAGCAGAACTGCCCCATAGAGTTTCCAAGGATCACCTGGTAGATTTGAACCACTGACCTTTCGGTTAGCAGCTGTAGCCTTTAACCACTATGCCACCAGGGTTTCCTATACATAATGGAAAACCAAACTACATACTTGGGGTACACCTAGAGAAAAAATACATTTATTTTATAACTCAAAGAATAGGAAGTCTATTGTTTCCAGTGATATCTTATATTCTCAAGATGTTTTATAATTGTGATTTAATTGTAGAATAATCTCAGAGCCATATGCAAAGAATACTCCTAACACCCTTAAATATATGACAAAGAATACAAGCTAAGTTCTCTCACTGACCAGCATAATATTCAGAAGCATTAGGCTTAATTTTAAGGAAAATATGCATAGGAAAATTTCCTGATATTCAAGTGACATAGTGTGCTTAGTAAAATGGAAACACTTACCTCCTCCATTTCTCACCTCCGTTTCTCTATGCGAACTGTGACTTTTGCCAGGTTCAAGAAGAGAACTATGAGCTGTAGCTCCTAACCTACATACAGCTGTCAGCACCAACACTTTCTCTGAGACTGCTATACACAACGAAGTAGGACTGAACTAAGTGCTTGGAAATTTTAAAGAGAATCTTTTTTTGTTTCTATGTCACTAAATTATTTGCCATACATTATCTGCCATTTAATTTACCTTATAGTCTGGGTAATTTGCAGACCACTGGCTTGCTTGATTAGTAGAAAGAGGGCTGGGATAATTCTTTAGCAAGCACTGTGGTACTCCTGGAAAACAACTATAGCTAGTTTTCTAATTCTACGTTTCTGCTTGTTTTTTACACGCATTTTAAAGTTTCTAAAGCCAAAAGCCATTGATTGTTTTTGAAAAATACTACAGAAAGCTGCTTTACATTTTTGATTTGTTTCTTGCCTAGTTGGAGTAAATCATATGAGTCAAAGTTATAAAACTACCATATACACTTTCCTTTAAAATAGAAAACAAAACTAGAACAGTGATATTAAGAAATTAACATGTCTATGCCCTGGAGGTGAGTGGTTAAGTTCTCAGCTGCTAACCAAAACACTGGCAGTTCAAACACACCCAATGGGTCTGCAGGAGGGAAGACCTGATGATCTGCTCCAGTAAAAATTACAGCCTAGAAAACTGTGGAGCCAGTTCTGCTCTGACACATTGGACTGCTCTAAGTTGGAATCAAAGCAATAGCACCTAACAACAACAATGGTCATCACTGAACATGTTTATTTAAAAAAATTAAAGAACAACAGACAAGAATAATTAAGATCTGGAAGGAGTCAATAACACAAACAATAATATCGACTGGATAAGCAGATCTATTATTTCTAACACGTTAAAAAGCACACATTGTTTTCAAACATCCAAAGAAGATTTATAAAAACTGACTGTGTTCAAAGTCACACAGAAAACTGCCAAATAAAAGCTATAGGGTAGGGGGCCAAGATGGCACACTAGTCACATGTCTGCTCGATTCCCTCTGAGAACTACAGCCTAGAAAAACAACTGAATGGAGCACAGTGGACATTCTGGGAGCCCCAAGATCAGGTGAAGGGTTGTAAGATTGGACTGGGTGACAGGAAGGGGAAAACTAACTTTATTAGAGGCAAGACGGCAGTGCAAAGGGTCCTACTTCTGCTGGTGCAGCAGGTAATAGGCTTACAGGTACAGATACCATCTTTGTTGAGTGGGAGACTGAGACTGGGAATGCTGAGCCTGAGAGCCTGGCAGGGGGTGTCTGTCATATTGAGCTGCAGCACCTACGCAGACAGCGTCTTTCACAGCAAAGAGTCTGTGCTCAAGACAGTCACATCTAGACAATCCAGCAGTAGCTGGCAGCTGGGGGTACCAATGTCCTTCCCCTCCTCTTCTCTGAGAGCTGTGTCATAGATTCTGCTGGCTCAGAGCAGGGGAGGTGACTCTGGCAGGATGCCACTCAGTTGAGAGGCAATCAGCCATGCCTGGGGGGCCTGACTGGTGCTGGCTGTCATGCTGAGCAACAGTGCCTGACTGGACAGTGCCTCTCCTAACAGAAAAGCTGTTTTGAAGACAGTCTTACCTAGAAAATGTAGTGGTGGCTGGCGGCCAAGTGTGGAGGCACCCTTAACCCTTCCTTCTTTGAGCCAAATCTCAGCGTCTGCAGATGTAGCCCCTGAGAGACTCCACAAGTAGGTTGCCATCTTTGTCAGGTAGGAGCTGGAGTCTACCAACCCTGTGGGCTGGACTGGTATTGCATGCTGCTAGACAGTGCCTCTCAGCCAAAAAGCAGTTCTCAAGAAAATCACATTTAGAGAATGCAGCAGTGGCTGGCGCCCAAGTATAGAGGTGCCATTTTACCCTCCCTTCACTGAGCCATGCCATAGCATCTACTGATGGGTCCCTGAGAGACTCCATAATACAACACCATCTTTACCAGCCAGGAAGCAGGTTCTACCACCTCTGAGGGCCTGGCTGCTACTGGCTGCCACTGAATAGCATCAATTTCAGCAGAAAAGCAGTGTTTAAGATAATTACATCTATAAAACACAGCTGTGGCTGGCCACCTAGTGTGATGGCACCCTTCCCTTCTCCTTTCTCTGAGCTATGCCATAGTATCTGCTGGCATAACTCTGGAGAGTCGCCACAAGTAGGTCAGCAACTCTGGAAGTCAGGAAGCAGGGCCTACCACCCCTGAGGGCCCAACTGGGGCCAGCATCCAAGCTGAGCAGCATCGCAGGGCTGGAAGGTGTCTCTCTCATGAGAGAAGCTGTACATGATGCTGCTGCATTCTCTAAATGTAGCTCACTTAGAGAACTTAGAGAATGCAGCAGCATCTGGTGGCCAAATCTAGCAGAGACCTTACTCACTCCCTTCTTAGAACTATGCCACAGCTTCTGCTGGTGCAACACCGGAGAAGTTGAATAGCTTTTTAACGGTGCAAAAACAACAATCAATATCTAAGCATTTAAATAAGCAGACCATCATGGGTCTGGAAACTCCCAAAATAAAGACTCCAAAAACTTCCCAGATGAAGAAGCCTTCCTGAAATTATCAGAGGTAAAATACAAAAGAATTATGTAGAGCCCTTCTAGAAATTAAAGAAACTGCAGCAGAACAAAATGAAAACTTAAGAAAGCTGTATGAACTGCTAGAGCATCAACCTGAAATTAAGCAGACCAATAATAAAATTACAGAGTTAGACAATTCAGTGCAAAGCCAAAAGGGCAGGATTCAGGAAATGGAATGCAGAATTAGAGAGACTGAAGATAAACCAACTGACACTAGCATTTGTGAGTTACAAATACTGAAAGAAGTTCTTTGATTAGAAAATCATTAACATTAGTGAGTCCTAATCAGCTAGGGAAGTCACAAAGCTCAATCAGAGCTAAAATATTAGCATTTGTCAGTTACAAATGACCAAAAAAAAAAAAAAATGAAGAAGCACTGAGAAGCATGTGGGACTCTACCAATAACAATCTGTGAGTAACGGGAGTTTCTGAAAAGAGAGGGATAGCAGAAAATACAGAAAGAATTGTTGAAGAGTTGCTGACAGAAAACTCCCCTGACATCATGAAAGAAGACAAAATAGTTGTTCAAGATGCTTAACACACTACAAAAGGAAGACCCTTAAACAAAGACATCAAGACATATTATAATCAAGCTTTATACAATGAAATATAATGAGAGGCCCTTAAAGTCAGCTAGGCTTAAATCAAAACTAGCATATAAAGGGAAGCCCTGGAGGCTGTCTTCTAACTTCTTGGCAGAAAACCATGTTGGCAAGAAGGCAGTGAGATGACACACACAAAGCCATGAAGGAGAAAAATTTCCAACGAAGAATTACATATCCTGCAAAATTATCTCTCAAATATGATGGTAAAATTAAGACATTCTCATATAAATAGAAGCGTACAGACCTGGCAAAAACCAAACCAAAATTACAAAAAATACTGAAGGAAGTTCTTTGATTAGAAAATCACTAAAATTAGTGAGTCCTACTCAGTGAGGGAAGTCACAAAGCTCAAATCAGAGCTAAAATATTAAAGTTAAGGAAACCGAGATCTTAACATGTAACATATGACATCATCACACTATAAAAAAGGGTCGCCATGAGTCGGATCCAACTCGACGGCACTTGGCTGGCTTGACCATCACAGTACTTATAGCCTTTCACATCGAGAAGGAGGAGATACACAAAAGTTAAAGACTGGTTTAAACTTAGAACATTAAGTGGAAACAAAGGAATACCTGCAAAGTAAACTAACAATACTACATGTCAAAACAAGAAACAATACAGGAGTCTCAATAGATACAAAAACAACACTGAAATGGATGAAAAGAAAAACAACCCATAACAGAATATTAAGTGGAACAAAGAAAATGTCAACAACACAAACATTAAGGCACCAAATTAACACCACTAAATACATATTTATTAATAATTACACTGAATGTAAATGGATTGAATGCTCCAATAAACAGACAGAGTAACAGGCTACATCAAAAAAACACAATCAAACCACACACTGCTTACAAGAAACACACCTTAGACTCAGAAATATGGAAAAAGTTTAAATTAAAGGATGGAAAAACATACACCAAGCTAACAACATGCAAAGAAGAGCAGAAGTGGCCATAGTAATCTCAGATAAAATAGATTTTAAAGTAAAATTCACCACTGTAGACACAGATGATCATTATTTATTGCTTAAAGGTGCAATACATAAGGAGGCTGTAACAATATTAAACATTTATGCACCCAATATCAGAGCTACTAAATACACAGAACAAATGCTGACAACATTGAAAACTGAGATCACTCTACAACAGTAGGAAACTTCATCATTCCACTTTCAGTAATAGACAAATCATCCACAAAAAAGCTCAATAAAGATACAGAAGATCTTATTGCAACAATCAACCAACTCAACCTCATTAATGTGTAAACAACTTTTTACCCAACAACAGATAAATACACCTTTTCCAATGCACATAGGACATTCTCCAGAATAGACCACATGTAGTTGATGTTGTTAGGTGCTGTGGAGTCACTTCTGAATCATAGCGACTCTATGGACAACAGAACAAAACACTGCTTGGTTTTGCTCCATGTCCACAATTGTTTTTATGCTTATTATGCTCATTGTTGCTGCCACTGTGTCACTCCATCTTGTTGAGAGTCTTCCCCTTTTCACTGACCCTCCAACCCACCGAGTATGATGTCCTTCTCCAAGGACTGATCCTTCCTGACAACATGTCCAAAGTATGGAAGATGCAGTTTTGCCATCTTTGCTTCCAAGGAGGAGTCTGGTTGTACTTCTTCCAGAACAGATCTGTTTGTTTTTTTGGCAGTCCATGGTCCATTCAACATTCTTCTCCAACACCACAATTCAAAGGCATCAATTCTTCTTCCATCTTCTTCATTCACTGCCCAGCTTTCACATGCATATGATGCAACGAAGAATACCATGGCTTGGGTGAGGCACACTTTAGTCTTCAAGGTGACATCTTTACTTTTCAGTACTTTAAAGAGATCCTTTGCAGCAGATTTTCTCAATGCAATGTTTCTTAATTTCTTGACTGCTGTTTCCATGGTCATTGGTTGTAGACTAAATTAAAGTTAAAATCTTGAAACCCTTGATCCTCTCTCCATTTATGATGATGTTTTTTACTGGCCCAGTTGTGAGGAGTTTTGTTTTCTTGATGTTCTGGTGCAATCCATACCTAACATTGTGGTCCTTGATCTTCATCAGTAAGTGCTTTAAATCTTCTCCACTTCCAGCAAGTAAGGTGGTGTCGTCTGTGTAATGCAGGGTGTTAATGAGTCATCCTCTAATCTTGAAGTCTCATTCTTCTTTGTATAATCCAGTTTCTTTGATTTAATTGCTTGACATACAGATTGGTTTGGAGTTTGTGGAGACTTGCTTTATGGGCTAATAGGTAGTCTATTTGCCAATAAGGCAAGTTTCAAAAAAATCCAAACCATTGATTTATTGTGAAGTATCTTCTCAGACCATTAAGCCATACAAGTTGAAATCAATAGCCAAAAACATATGGGTAGAAATTTGAACTACCAATGTGTTTTCTGCTACTGATTTCAACATTTATGGCTATTATGCGTTCTATTCAGAATCTGTATATGGATCAAGAGGCAGTCGTGTAAATAGAACAAGGGGACACTGCATGGTTTAAAGTCAGGAAATAACATGCATCAGGGCTGCATCCTTCTCACTCCTCAGCAAAAAAAACATGGATAGCATGTTGGCAAGAAGGCAGTGGGATGGCACACATAAAGTCTTATTGTCAGCAATAACAAAAAAAAACAACAAATGGTGGAGAGACTGGAACTCTCCCATACTGCTGGTAGAAAAGCAGAATAATACAATTTCTTTGGAAAGTAATTTTGAGCTTCCTTAAAAAGCTAGAAATAGAAATACCATATGATTCAGTAATCCTACTACTTGGAATATATCCTACAGAAATAAAGGCTTTCATATTAACAGATACATGCACATGAATATTTATTGCAGCACACTTCACAATAGCAAAGAGATGGACTCAACCTAGGTGCCTATCAACAGATGAATGGATAAATAAACTATGACATATATACATACCATGTAACACTATGCAGTGATAAACAACAATGATGATTTTAGGAAGCATCTTACAGCCTGGTTTCAACTAGAAGACACCATGCTGAGTGAAATCAGTCAGCTGCAAAAGGGTAAGTACTTAACGACACCTTGGCTATAAGAACTTAAAAAGTTACTTATGTACAGAAGAAAAGACTCTTTGATGGCTACAACGGTGAGGAGGCACAAAAAGGTTGTTCATAGATTAGACAGTTGACAGGAATTGGGTCATAAGAAGCAAGTGACAGCATAACTAGACTATACCATAAACTCAGAAGTTTTCTAAACTCAACCCAACATTTCACAAGACAGAGTAGCAGGGACAGAGGTCTGGGGACAATGTTTTCAGGGGACATGGAGGTCAACTGGCATAATTATTCTTTTGCTAAGAGAGTCTACTGCACCTCATATTGGTGAGTGGTGTCTGGGGTCTTAAAGACCGCATGCTACCATCTGAGGAATACCAAATGGTACAAACTCATCTGGAACAGATGACAACTTAGATCATTAAAGACATGAGGAAAAATGAGACAGAAGGAAAGGGAAGGACCCATATATACTGGAGACTGCATCAGCATGAGACCATGTCGTGGATTGAACTGTGTCCCTGCAAAAGTATGTGTAGCCATGTGGCTGGGCCATGATTCCCAATATTTGGTGATTGTTCTGTGCTGTATGTTAAAGGATTAGGGTGGGACTCTAAATCCCTTCATAGGATTACCTCCTTGATACACTGTAAAGGGAGTTTCCCTGGGATATGGCTTGTCCCACCCTTAATCCTTTCCCCCTACAAGAGATAAAAGGAAAGAGAAGCAAGCAGAGAATTGAGAACCTCATACCATCAAGCAAGCAGCACTAGGAGAAGAGCGCGTCCTTCAGACCTGAGGATCCCGTGCCAAGATGCTCCCTGGACAAATGTTGATGCAATATCGGACTTTCCTCCAGAGCCAACAAGGGGGAAAGCCTTCCCCTGGAGCAGACATCTTCAATTTGGACTTGCAGCCTTCCAGACTGTGTAAGAATAAACCTTCTTTTGTTAAAGCCATCCACTCGTGGTATTTCTGTTAGAGCAGCACTAGCTGACTAAAACAGACCAGAAGAACCAGACGGAGGAGGAGCATGCAGTCACAGGGTGAGGAAAGCAGATGAATTTGCAGGTAGGTTGGCATGCAAAATTGATTTGGATTGTATACTTTCACTTAATCATCATCATAATAATATATTAAAAAAGTCAGAGGTGCCAGGGCATTAACCTGGCTCTACCCAAAAACAAAACAAAGACAAAATAAAAGAGGGTAAAAACTGTCCAATAAAAAATTAAGAGCAAATAAACCTCACTGGGGTACATAACCTAGGATTAAAAAAGAAGTAAATAGTGCACACTATTTAGAAAAATATGAGAGAATTATATAATTTATAGAACGTAGTCAAAATAAAATTCAAAGGAAACACTGAGCAAAAAAATTATGTATTAGAGAACAAAAACGGATGAAAATAAGTGAACCAAGCATCCAAATCAATAACCTACAATGGAGTAATAAGAAAATTCAAAACAGAAGAAACTATTAATAAAGACAAAAACACGAGTTACAGCAAAAACAAAAAGCAGATTGTCTCACTACAACCAAAGACAGTTCAGGAACAGAAAGGAGGGAAAATACACAAATAGTCAACATTACAAAAACTAGGCCTAAATTAAATATAAATGGTAAATTATTAAATAATATTATGTACATCTTTATACCAACAACTTTTCAAACTAAGCAAACGGATATAGTGATACAGACATAGATTTGTACATAAATACATAAAAAACATGTGAAAGGCCATATAGCAAAATGTTAACAGTGGTTACCTATAGGGAGGAGAATGGGACTTGGAGAAGAGTTAAAAGCATTCCTGTGTACTGTCATAGCATTTGAGAAAGAATTACATAAACATGTACTCATGTGCTGCTTGCACACACTTTTTTTCTTTTTTAAAAATACAGAAAAGTCATAGTATGTTGCTTTGAGGAAAATGTCAGCTGCTATTGGTACCTGGTTCACTTCAGCAACGTTTAAGACACTGGCTATACCACAAAACAAAAAACTCCTCTTCATTATGAATGAAGCAAATGATGCTTTTAATGAAATTGTAATTAAATGAGGTTATACATTAATTAGTATATTTTCCTGCCAGAATGATGTTAATGGTATCATAATATAAATACTAGCATTTCAAGAGATCAACTTGTAAGAGTCCTAGATGACCATAAAAGCCTAGGAGCAGTAAGCAAGTGAACTACTACTAAGTGATGCCTTAGGATTGAGTCAAATTGACTACGTGACTACGAATGCCAGCATATACCCCACAGCATAGACTAAAAGCCTCTAAGCATAATAAAGTGACTTGATCAATCTTAAAAGATCCCATGCACTTTATTCTAACATGTCCCCCTTCATTAAGATACAGAAAGAGAACTGAAAGGTAAATATACTGTTACGTAAGATCAGACAGTTTGATCTCTTGCTTGGTTTACTTCATCTTTAGGGATGACCAAATAAAGTGTTAGACTATATAACAGGTTAGCTCTGAGATGGTATATAAATCTGACTCTTTAAATACACGACTGTGAGCCTTAATGTTATTATTTTGATCACGAATTCTTCACCTTAGTAATGTATGAATAAATGAGCAATGACATTAACTCAACTTATAAATTGAATGATTTTGTAGGCACTCTCACAGCTGCCTTTTACAGACTATGAAGTATCCTAAATGAGTGTGGTGGAGTCTGTAGTACTGGAGTCTGTAGTACTGGTAGGGACTACAATTGAAAGTAATGAAACAAAGTCATAAGGCACAGAGGAAATCTCCTTTCATCTTATATCCACCGCATTTATCTTTTTGTCTCTTCCATGTAACTGTCACATCACATTATGACTTAAGGTTCAACTAATTCACTATAAATTCTAAACAAAAGCCATTAGACAATGTTATCTATGGCAGTATTGGGTGAGATGGGCATAGCTGTCTTATAATAGATTAACTAATTAAAATACTTCAATAAAAATAAAATGACACAGGTTTCCATAAAAAACTGGTAATGTTGTCATGCTGTTGCTGGTTGCCATTGAGTTGGCCCCCAACTAATGGCAGCTCCACCTGTTACTGAGTAACACTGTTTTCTAATTATTTTTTTACTATGACTGAGTGAAAATGTACAATCCTGTATAAATTTACATGCTCACCTACATGCAGCATCTACTGCTCTCCCTGCCCACTGACAGCACACTATTCCTCTCTGCTCCATACATGTCTCATCCTCCCAACAGTCTCCTTTCCCCTCCTCTCCACCCACTCTCCTTCCTCCAGCCAGAGGTCAGCAGGATGACATCCTATAGATGCACAGAACTATAAAGTGCATCCAATATATGGTCACTCTGCATCACCAAGTCCAGTCCATAAGTGTCCAAAGAGTGGACCTTCGTTATGATTTATGGGCAAGGGCAGCATCAGAGCCAGGGGCCATGCTCCCAGGGGAACCCTGAAACTGCTGGACCATCAATTGAGGTCTTTTAGTGGAGATCTCAGGGTACACCTCTTTTTATTCTTGTGTTGCCAGTGAGACTCAACTTAGTGAACTCCACGAGGCTATCACTGGTGGTAGCAGGGCACCACCTGGTTCATCCAGTCCCAAGTCGATGTAGGCACCCACTGATGTGGGTCTCTCTATCTTCTGGGTTGTCTTTACCCCATGTCATTTTGGTCCTCAGTGAGCATCCAT
The DNA here is from genome assembly GCA_028571685.1 of Heterohyrax brucei. NCBI lineage: Eukaryota > Metazoa > Chordata > Mammalia > Hyracoidea > Procaviidae > Heterohyrax > Heterohyrax brucei. Next base: position 112,019,761 of record CM053166.1, on the reverse strand, counting down.
TTCTACTGAGTTGGGACCGTTTGCTGTGCCCTTGGATAGCAGCTTGGCAGCTTTTAAGACCACAGATGCCACTCACCAATGTGGGATACAGAGAGCCCTCTCAGCAAAACGCTAGTTCTGCCATTTGGCCTCAATTTTGCCTAAGAACACGGTCCCCTGCCCCTTGCCCCAGCTACTCTGTCCTTGCAATATTGGCTTAAGATGGAAGAAGTATGCAAGCTATGCTGAAGTCAACTTAATATTGTTCTTCTTTCTAATGTGTGCTATCACTGATTTCACCCAACCAGATTTCTATGAACTATCTAACTTAAACCCTTTTCCCCTCGCCCTCACTCCGTCCCCTCCCTTGCAGCTGCTGAAGAGTCTTTTCTTCTATACATAAGCGTGTTTCTGAGATCTTATCGTAGGGGTCTCATACAATATTTGTCCTTTTGTCACTGACTACTTTCTCTCAACATAATGTCTTCCAGTTGAAATCAGGTCATGAGATGTTTCCTGGAATCACCACCATTCTTTATCATTGAGTAGTGTTCCACTGAGTATCTATACCATAGTTTACCTATCCATTCCTCTGTTGTTGGGCATCTTTTTGCTAACATGGACTGTGCTGCGATAAACATTCTTGTGCATTTGTCCGTTGGTGTGAAAGGCCTTGATTCTGTAGGATATGTTACAAGTAGTGGAATTACTGGGTCAAATGATATATCTATATCCATTTTTTTAAGAAACCATCAGATTGCTTTCCCAAAAGGCTGGACCATTTTGCAATCCCACTAACAGTGTAGAAGAGTTCCACTTTCTCCACAGCCTCTCCAGGACTTGTTGTTTTGTGTTTTTTGGATCATGGCCAACCTTGTTGGGGTGAGATGGTATCTCATTGTAGGCTTGATTTGAATTTCTTTAATAACTAAAGATCGTGAACATGACCGCATGTGTTTTTTGGCTGCCTGGATCTCCTCTTTAGAGAAAGGTCTGTCCATCTCCTTTGCCCATCTCTTCACTGGATGATTTATCTTCTTCTTAATGATATTTTGTAGTATCTTATAGATTACGGAGATGAGGTGTCGATCTGACATAGAGCTGCCAAATATTTTTTCCCATTCTGTGCCAAAGCCAAGTGCCGTCGAGTCTATAGGTGACCTTTTAATTCTATTAATAAAGTCTTTAGATGAGCAAAAGTGTTTGATTCTTAATTGTCCCCATTTATCTATTTTCTCTTTGACAGATTTTGAAGTCTGTCCACATTATGCATTAAAACTTCCATTGTTGTTCCTACCTTTTCTTGGATGAATTTTATCGTTTTAGGATTGATATTTAGGTCTTTTATCCAGTTGGAGTTGGTTTTTGTATAAGGTGTAAGATACGGATCTTGTTTCAATTTATTGCAGATGGATATCCAATTTTGCTAGCACCATTTGTTGAACAGATTGTTTTTACCCCAGTTTAATGTCTTAGGGCCTTGGTCGAATATCAACTGTTCACAGGCAGATGGTGTCATCTCTCGGGTCTCAATTCTGTTCCATTGATCAATCTGTCCTTGTACCAGTATCAGGCTGTTTTGATCACTGTGGCAGTATAGTATGTTCTAAGGTCGGGTAATGAGAGGCCTCCCAGTGTGTTCTTCTTCTTTAGTAGTACCTTACTTATCTGGGGCTTCTTCCCTTTCCAAAAAATTTGGTGATTTGTTTCTTCATCTCATTAAAAAATGACCCAGAAGTTGTATGGGATTGCATTGTATAAATATAATGCTTTGGGTAAAATAGACATTTTCACAATGTTAAGTCTTCCTATCCATGAGCAGTGTAGATTTTTCCATTTATCTAAGTCTCTTTTCATTTCTTGTAATAAGGGCTTGTAGTTTTCATTGTAAAGGTCTGTTATTTCTCTGGTTAGATAAATTCCTAGGTACTTTATCTTCTTAGGGGCTATAGTAAATGGTACTGAATTGATGATTTCTTCATTAACAGTCTCATTGTTGGTATAAAGGAATCCTACTGATTTACTTATGTTTATCTTGTATCCTGAGACTTTGCTGAACTCTTCTATCAGTTTGAGTAGTTTACTTATACATTCTTTGGGATTCTCTGCACGTACAATCATATCATTAGCAAACAGGGAGATTTTGACTTCTTTGCTGATGTAGATGGCCTTTATTCCTTGGTCTTGTCTAATTGCTCTGAATATAACTTCTAGTACAATGTTGAATAAGACAGGTGAGAGTGGGCATCCTTGTCTAGTTCCTGTTCTCAAGGGAAAGTATTTCAGTCTCTCTCCAGTCAGGATGACGTAGGCAATTGGCTTTGTATAAATGGCCCTTATTGTGTTGGGGAGTTTTCCGTCTATGCATATTTTGCTAAGAGTTTTTAGCATGAATGGGTGTTGGACTTTATCAAATGCGTTTTCTGCATCAATGGACAAAATAAGGTAATTCTTGTCTTTTGTGTTATTTATGTAGTTAATCACATCAGTTGTTTTTCTGATGACGAACCAGCCTTGCATCCCTGGTATGAATCCAACTCGGTCATGATGGATTATTTTTTTTGATATGTGGTTGTATTCTATTGGCAAGAATTTTGAAGATTTTTACATCTAGATTCATGAGTGATATCAGCCTGTAGTTCTCCTGTTTGGCTGGGTCTTTCCCTGGCTTTGGTATCAGGGTTATACTGGCTTCATAGAATGAGTTTGGGAGTACTCTGTCCCTTTATATACTGTGAAATAGTTTCAGTAATATTGGAGATAACTCTTTCCTAAAAGCTTGGTAGAATTCTGCAGTGAAGCCATCTGGGCCCGGGATATTTTTGGTTGGCAGTGTTTTGACGACATTTTCAATCTCCTCCTTTGTGATGGGTTTATTAAGTCATTCTATTTCTTGTTGTAATACTTTGGGTAGGTGGTATGAATCAAGGAATTTGTCCATTTCCTCTAGGTTTTCAAGTTTGTTAAGAGTACAGTCTTTCATAGTATTCTGTTATGATATTTTTGATTTCTGTTGGATCTGTTGTGACAACTCCCCTCTCATTTCTAATTTGGGTTATTTGTTTCCTGCTTTTCTTTAGTAAGTTTAGCCAGTGGTTTGTCAATTTTATTGCTCTTTTCAAAAAACCAGCTTTTGGTCTTTCAATTGTTTCAATTGTTTTTCTATTCTCTAATTCATTTAGCCCTGCTCTCATCTTTATGATCTGTTTTCTTCTGGTGCCTTAGGGGTTTCTCTGTTGTTCTGTCTCTACTTGTTCATGTTGTAGGGTTAGTTACTGGATTTGATTCGTTTCTTCTTTCCAGATGTGTGCATTTATGGAGATAAACAGACCTCTGAGCACTGCTTTGGCTGTATCCTACAGGTTCTGGTAGGAAGTGTTTTCATTCTCATTGGAATCCATGAATTTATTTCATCCTTGATTTCTTCTATAACCCATGGTTTTTTCAGCAAGATGTTGTTCAGTTTCCAAGCATTACGCTTTCTATCTGTTTTTTCTGCTATTGATTTTGACTTTTATGGCTTTATGATCTCAGAAGATGCTTTGCAGTAATTCAATGGTATGGATTTTGTTGAGAACTGCATTATGTCCTAACACATGGTCAATTCTGGAAAATGTTCCACGTGCATTGGAGAAGAAGGTGTAGTTGTCTGCTGATGGGTGGAAAGTTCTGTATATATCGATGAGGTTTAGTTGGTTAATTGTGGCAAAGAGGTCTTCTGTATCTTGCCTGAGCTTTTTTCTAGATGATCTGTCCAGTACTGAGAGTGGAGTGTTGAAGTCTCCCACTGTAACTGTGGAGTGATCTCTTTTTTGAGTACAGTCAGTGTTTCTTTGGCGTATTTAGGTGCTCTGGTATTAGGTGCAGAAATATTTAATACAGTTAAGTCTTGCTTGCGTACTGAACCTTTCAGCAATGAACAGTGTCCATTTTTGTCCACGATGGTGGATTTGACATTTAAAATTGATTTTGTCTGAGATTAGAATTGCCACACCTGCTCCTCTTTGTTCATTGTTAGCTTGATATATATTCTTCCATCCTTTAATTTTCAGTTTCTTCCTATCTTTAGGTCTCAAGTGAGTTTCTTGTAGACAACACATGGTTGGGTCTTGTCTTTTGATCCAAGGTGCCGCTTGATGTCTCTTTACTGGAGCATTCAGTCCATTCACATTCAATGTAATTATTGATAGGTATGTGTTCACTGCTGCCATTGTCATATGTTTATTTTTGTGTTGATGTTTTCTGTGTTGTTCTTATTAGTCTGTACTGGGACATTCTTTTTTGTGAGTTGATTTTTCACCTTTTTCAGAGCTGCTTTTGTAGTTGTTGAGACTCCTGTGTCACATTTCTTGAAATGATATGAAACATCTTTGTTGTGCTTTATAGCTGCCCCTATGATACCACTTAATAAAGAATATATAAAACCAATTTTAATTACTACCAGTCTTGTCATCTCCCTCTCCATCTAAAAGGACTATAACGACTGCAGTACATTCCTCTTTTTCATATGATGGCACCATAGTTTTCATGATAATCACTGGATTGCTTCTTTCAGTATTAAAGCTGTGACTGACTTTGTAGCCTTCCCTAACTGAGTAGATTTCTGAGGAATGTGTTCTTCTAAAATATAAAGTTAGTGGCTTTGTTCTTCTAAGTGAAAGCCAAGAACTTCTTTGAGTATTTCTTGTAGTTTTGGTTTGGCTTTTACAAAGTCCCTGAGTTTCTGTTTATCTGGGAATGTCTTAATTTCATTTTCATATTTGAAACATAGTTTTGCAGGATATATACTTCTTGGTTGGAAGTTCTTCTCCTTCAAGGTTTTGAATGTGTTATGCCACTGACTCCATGCCAGCATGGTTTCTGCTGAGAAATCTTATGAAAACCCACAGGGTTTCCCTCTGAATGTCAGCTTTTCTTGGAGTCTTGCTGCCTTTAAGAGTTGCTGCTTATGTTTCATTTTGTTAAGCTTGATTATAATATGTCTTGGAGTCTTTCTTTGAGATCTATATTGGGTGGCGTATGATATGTATCTGAGATGTCTATATTCTCTTCTTTCATGATTTCTGGGAAGTTTTGTTTCAGCAGCTCAGCAATGATACTCTCTGTGTTCTCAGATGTCTCACCCTGTTCAGAGACTCCAATTAATCGAAAGTTGTTCCTCTTAATGGAGTCCCACATGCTTCTTAACACGTCTTCATTTTTCTTGTTTCTTTTTTCTGATTTCTGCTCACAGACGCTGGCGTCAGTAGCTCTGTCTTCCAAGTCAGAAATTCTTTTTTCTATTTGTTCCATTCAGTTTTCTTGGCTTTGCATGGAAGTTTCTACGTCTTTTATTTTGTTCTTGATCTGCTGGATTTCAGAGTACTGGTGTTCCATCAGATCAAACAGCTTGTTTAATTTTTCCTTTTGTTGTGATGCATTTTGTATAAGGTCTAGAAGGACTCTGTATATAATCATTTTGTATTCACTTTCTGATGATTTCATAAAAGCTTCTTCACATGGAAAACTACTTGGTTGTTTTGTTTGGGAGCCTTCTGAAGCCATGGGTGATTTCTTGTATGCCACAAGTGCCTGTTGCTTTTTGCATCCCATGTGAATAAGTAGAGGCTGGAAGAGATACTATGAGGATGTACTGCAGATGTTTCTCTAGCCAAGTAGCCAAGTGCCGTCGAGTCGCATCCGACTTATGTTTCTCTAGGCTGTCTTAAAATGTAAAGCAAAAGGCATCTGACCATGTCCCAAGTCAGTCAGGTTTTCAGGTGTAGAGGTCCTTCTTCCCAGCTGGCAAAGTAAACACCTCTATATCCAACCCCAGATGATACAAACTAGTTCAGAATACAGCAGTGCTACTGCCCTGTTGGCCTCTGCTGACAGGGCCCATCCTCAGGCAACACTGTGCAAACTACTGCTTTTCTGGTAGAAAAGCGCTCTCCTGTGGGCAGGTTCTGGCTCCCAAGCTATGAAATAGGTCCAGTTGCAGCCACCATATCCAAGTCGGCGCCCTCCACACAGGCAGCAGATAGAGGGGCTAGAGGTACTCAGAGGTAGTGATTCCTCTGCCTCTGTTGCCGGGCCCCCACTGTAGGTGACACTGTGTAAATTACTGCTTTTCTGTTGGAGAAGCACTGTCCTGTTTGCAGGCGCTGGCTCCCAGGCTAAGAATTAGGTCCCACTAAAATCTCCGTATCCAACATGGTGTCTCTGTACAAACTACGATGTGGCAGTGATAAAAAGACAGGCCCAAAGTGGCTAGATTAACAGAGTCCTAAGCCTGGCTCTCAAAATATGGGAATTTCACCTGTCTATCCCTCCAGCAGTGCGTCTGAGTCTAGCCACTAGGCAAGACCAGCTCCACCCACCAGCAAGACAGAGGGGAGAAAAAGTCAAAATTGTGCATTTACCTGCAGTCCGTAAGAGCCAGGGCTAGCCAGGAGCGAGAGTCAGTGAAAGAGAGGAGGTTTTCCACTCAGTGGTATGAATTCCAAGTTAACAGCCCTGTGCCGTGTCCTGGAGGCTCACTAGGTGACCAGAAGGCTCCGTTTAATTATCAATTCAGGTCTTGGTTTCCAGAGGGATATAAGGAGATGTGTGCTTAGTACACCATCTTGACTCTACCTCTCTAAATCTTAACTGTAATCAATACAGAAGCAGTTTACTAGGCCTTTCTTCCATGGAGATGCTGGGTACGTTCAAACCACCAACCGCTGGGTCAGAAACTGATAGTAAATCACATATGGCACCCAGCTTCCTTAAACAACAGATATGTCTAATAGTCTATCAAACTTTTCTGTTGTGAAACTATAAGATCTAACTCTATGAAACATCACTTTAAAATAGTTTAAAATAGTTTGTGAGATTTATATTTATTTTTATTTTTAAGAATAAGTGTTCATTCTTTCTGGTACTTTAATATTTTATTGGCATGATTTATATTCATTCAAATTTTAATTATCTAGAGTGAAAACTAACGTTTTTAGCCTACTTTTATAATAGCTCCTATATCACAGTGATCACTTTAATTAGTCTTTTCCAAAGCATATGTAATTCTACTATTCCTTTCCAGAGATGGGGGGAAAAAAAACTGCAATTCGCCATGTGTCAGATCCAACTCGACAGCACTTGGCTTGGCTGGCAATTGAGTCAATTCTGAATCACAGTGATTCAATGGGACAGAGTAGAACCACTCCATACAGTTTCTAAGGAGTGACTTGGCAGATTCCAACTGCCAACCTTTTGGTTAGCAGATGTAGGTAGCACTTAACCACTACACCACCAGGGTTTCTGGATAAGTCCAAGTGTTTGATTTTTTTTGAAGCTCCCATTTATCTATTTTCTCTTCTGGTGTTTGTGCCTTGTTTGTAATATTTTTAGTCTGTTTATGCCTTGTATTATGTCTCCCAACATCCCTATTTTTCATTCCATGATTTTTACGGTTTTAGATTTTATATTTTGGTCTTTGATCCATTTGGAGTTAGTTTTTGTACATGGTATGTGATATGGGTCTTTTTTCTTCTTTTTTTCTTTTTGCAGATGAATATCCAGCTATGCCAACATTATTTCTGAAAGAGACTATTATTTCTCCAATTTATGGACTTTGAGCTAGTGCAACCAAAAGTCTTTCAGCCAAAAAAGTTCTGGCCCATACAACTTCACCAGAAAATTCTACCAAACCTTTACAAGAGAGCTAATGCCATTTATTACTAAAGGTATTTCACAGCATAGAAAAGGAGGGAAGACTCCCAAACTCATTCTGTGAAGCTAGCATAACCCTGATACCAAAACCAGTTACAGAGAGCACAAAAAGAAAATTACAGACCAGTATCTCATCAATTTAGATGAAAAAATACTCAACAAAATTCTAGCCAACAGACTTCAACAACATATCAAAAAAACAGTCCACCATAACCATGTAATATTCATACCAGGGATGAAAGGATGGTTCAACATTAGAAAAATAATTAATATAATCAACCACATAAATAAAAGACAAGAACCACTTGATTCTATCAATTGAAGCAGAAAAGGCATTTGAAAATTTCAACACCCCTTTATATTAAAAACTCTCAGCAAAACAGGAATAGAAGGCAAATTCCTCAACATAATCAAGGACATTTACACAAATCAACAGCCAACAGCATCCTAAATGGAGAGAGTCAGAAAGTATTCCCCTTGACAACAAGAACCATACAAGGATGTCCCTGTCACTGTTTTTATTCAACACTGTGCTAGAGGTTCTAGCCACAGTAATTAAGGCAAGAAAACTAAATAAAAGGCATGTGAATTGGTAACAAAGGAGTAAAAGTATCTCCATTTGCAGATGATTAGACTGCATGTACAGAAAACCCTAAAAAATCCACACAAAAAAACTACTTGAACTAACAGAAGAGTTCAACAAAGTATCAAAATATAAGATAAACACACAAAATCAGTTGGATTCATTTACACCAACAAAGAGTGTCAATAACAAAATCACAGATTCAATACCATTTACAGTAGCCCCTAAAAAGATAAAATACTTAGGAATAAATGTAACCAGAGACATAAAAGAACTATGCAAAGAAAACTGCAAGGCACTACTGCAAGAAACCAAAACAGACCTACATAAGTGGACAAATCTACTTTGTTTACAGCTAGGAAGCTCAACATTATGAAAGTGACTATTCTATGCTAAATGATCTATAGATATAATGCAATTCAAATACAAATTACAATGGCATTTTTTGATCAGATGGAGAAACATATCACTAACTTCATGTAGACTAGAAATGAGCTCTGGGTAAGTAAAGCATTACTGAAGAAGAAGAACATAATAGCACGCTTCATACTACCTGTCTTTAGAACCCATTATACTGCCACTGTAATCAAAACAGCCTGGTATTGGCACAACAATATACACACTAATGGAATCAAATTGAAACTAAAGAAATACCTTTCAAACTACAAACTACCTGTGAGCAACTGATATTTGACAAAGGCCCAAAGTCTATAAAATGGGGAAAAGATAATCTCTTTAACAAACATTATTGGTGTATAACTTCATATTCATCAACAAAAAATGAAAAAACACCCATATCTCATACCACACAAAAAACTAACTCAAAAGTGATCAAAGACCTAAATACGAAGTCTCAAACAATAAAGCTCATGGAAGAAAAAATAGGCACAACACTGGAATCCTTAATACACAGCATAAATGAAGTACAAAACATTACTAACAGTGTACAAACACGAGAAGAGAAAACAGATAACAAGAAACTCCTAAAAACCAAATATTCATGCTCACCCAAAGACCTCACGAAAAGAGTTAGAGAAACAACATACACAAATTTCTGAATGCAACCAGTTCAATCAGTGTTTAATCTGTAAATTCTACAAGATAATGCAAAAGCTCAACAACAAAAAAACAAATAACCCAATTAAAAAATGGACAAAGGATATGAACAGACACTTCACCAAAGAAGACATTCAAGCAGCTAACAGATACATGAGGAAATACTCATGATCATTAGTCATTAGAGAAATGTAACTCAGAACTACAATGAGATACTATCTCACACTCACATGGCTACTATTAATCCAAAAATCAGAAAAGTATATTAGGCTATGGAGAGGCTGGAACACTTACATACTGCTTGTGGGAATGTAAAATAATACAGTCGCTTTTGAAATCAATCTTGACCTTTCTTAAAAAGCTAGAAATAGAAATACCATATAATCCAGAAATTTCACTAGTTAGAATATATCCTAGTAGAATAAGGGCTTACACACAAATAAATACAGGCACACCAATGTTCATTTCAGCACTGTTCATAGTAGCAAAAAGATGTAATCAACCTAGGTGCCTATAAACGGATACATGTATCAACTACAGAATATTCATGCAATGGAATATCATGCAATGATAAAGAGCCACCATGAACTCGTGAAACATCTCATAACATGGAGGAACCCAGAAGGGGTTATGCTGAGTGAAATTAGCTGCAAAAGGACAAATCTTACGTGAGACCACTCTTGTAAGGACTGAAGAAAAGATTTAAACACAGAAGAAAACAGTCTTTGATAGTTTTGAGACTGCGGAGGGAGGAAGAGGGGTTTTCATTAATTAGATGGTAGATGAGAATTAAGCTGGTTAAAAAGAAGGAGAAAATCAGCAAAGGAGAACTCAGCACAAAAAGATAAAAGTTTCCTAAATATAACCAAACACTTCCAAACACAGATTAGCAGGGGCAGGAGTCTGGAAACCATGGTTCCAAGGAATATCTAGGTCAACTGGCTAACAATTTTTTTTTTTTTTATTAAGTGAAAATATACAGCCAAAGCCAGCCAAGTGCCATCGAGTCGGACAATGTAAATTAAATTTGCACGCCCTCCTATCTGCAGCTCCTTCTGCTCTCCTTGCCTGGTGACAGTACACTCGTCCTTTTCGTTCTACATATGTCATATCTTCTTAACAATCTACTGTCCCATCCTTTCCACTCTCTCCTTTCCCTTCTAATAAGAGGCCAGTAGAATAGCATCTTACAGATGCACAGGCCCATAAGGTACACACACCATATGGTCACATTGTGTCCCCAAGTCCAGCCTATTCCTGCATGAATAGTTGACCTCAGCAATGTTTTCTAGACAGGGGCAGCAGCAGGCCCAGGGGCCGTGCTCCCAGGCGAATCCCCACACTGCTGGACTGCTGGACTATCAATTATGGTCTTTTAGTGGAGTTCTTGAGGTGCACCCCTCTTTATCTTGTGTTGCCACTGAGATTCAACATTGTGTGCCCCATCACGGCTGTCTCTGGTGGTTGCCGGGCACAATCTGGTACTTCTGGTCACATGCTGACATAGTCACCCTTTTACATGGGTCCTTCTGTCTCCCAGGCTCTTTTTCCCTTATGTCTCTGTTGTTTTTGGTGATCACGTGTTCCAGATGAGTCAGGACCATTTAGCATACCTCAGATGGCAGCTTGCTGGCTTTTAACACCCCAGACGCCACTCATCAATATGGGGCACAGAAGACTCTCTTAGCAATAAGCTAGTTGTGCCAATTGGCCTCAAGTCTCTTGAGAGCATGGTCTCCAAACCCCTGCCTTGAAATATTGGGTTTAGAAGAGTTTTCAGTTAATGTTGAAGTCCAGTTAAGTTGATCTTCTTTCTAATGTGTGCTGACACTGCTTTTACCCAAACAAGTTTCTATCAACTATCTAATCTATAACCAGCCCTCTCCTTCTCTCCCCTCCCTGGACAGGTCTTAGTTCAACACCTGGAAAGATCTCTGCATAGAAGTGAACTTTTTTTTTTTTTTAAGGAAGCTCACTCTCTAATTTACCAGATCTACAACTAAAATGACTGTAATATATGACATCTCAAATGATTTAAACCAGATACTTATGGAGCTTCATAATAACTAAGATATGCTCATGTTCTTCCTACAAAAGCATCCAGATTTACACTGCGAACAACGGAAGTCACATGTTCCCGAGGAAAGTAAGTATCTTTGGCATTTCCTGCCTGCCATGGTTTGCCACATACTCAAAAAAAAAAGGTAAGCTTAAAACAAGAACCTTTTGAAAGAACTAGTTAGCCTCAGTGAAACAGCAAGATGAATTTTTTTGAATGGCATTTGATTTAGTCATTCTTTTGACTATTTTTTTTTTTACTTTCTGTAAATTTCTAAAACTCATAAAATCCCAATGAGCTTCCACAGCATAGTGTAGCAGAAAGAGCAAGGGCTTTGGACACAGCAGATATGGTTCCCTAAGAAATACTAATATTATCTCCATTTTACAGATGAGAAAGATGAAGGACAAAAACATTAAGTATATTATACAAGGTTATACTGCTTATACGTGGCAGAGCCAGGATTTCAATCAAGCTTGTCTGACTCCAGAGTTCACAGTATTAACTATTAGGCTTTACTGCTTCCAGTTGGCAGTATTATTAGCCCTGACAGGTCTTTGAAGTAAGCAGCACTAAGATAAAACCAATCCCAGTCAAAGAACAAAACATGCTGACATACAGAGAAAGGTGATGAGTCTTCCCCAAATTCATGTATCATCTCAGGAGACAAAATCACGTCTTGATCTTACTCTCCTGATACCTTATCCAGCACAGATTTCACCATATTAATCTATTCCCCATAAGACTGGAAACACATATGCAAAATACAATTTGTTTAAACATTTGAAGTAAAAAAGGAGTTACAGCAATACACCTAGTATGTAATACAAAAGACTCAGCCCCTTACAGCTGCACAAATGAACAGAATCAATCTTTTTGCAAAACTGCTTAAGAACAACAAAATTAAACTGTAAAGCAGAAGCATGAATCAAAGTCAGGTTTCTAGAGTAGGGTCAGAAACACAGACATTAAGGTGATAGTGGAGTGGACTAGTGAAGGAATCAGGGTGGCAAACAAGAGGTAAGGTCTGAATATAAACCACCAGCTGGGAAAAGAGGCTTTCAAGACTTTACATACCCAGTCTTATCCATGCTCTCCTCTGCCCCTCCTTCAACGAATGTAAGTGCTTTTTTTCCTGAACCCTAATAAAGACAGGAAAACAAATGAATAATCATCTTTACCATTCCCCAGGACACTCTTTAAACATACACACACACAGAGGCACACACACCCATATACATACGAACACACACAGACTCCATTCTTTAAGAATAATGAAGGTGTATATTGTCCCAAAAATTTTGCTGGAAATAATCAGAACCACTTAAGCACTATTTTCTAAGAGTCCCAAAGTTTCTAAGAGTCACCATTTTCTAAGGGTCTTGAATAGTTTCAATGCCTTTAAGACTTTTCATAACAAATATGAACATGTCTCTACCTTACTCGACAGCACTTGGCTTGGCTACTTTACCACACGTAACATGCTAAAATGTAAGATCCTAAAAAACTCATCTCAAAAATCAATGTTATACATGTAAAAATGAAGGTCATTAAAACAGTAAAAGCAGAAATAAAGTTTTCATAAGCCTTTAACATTTGGTACCAATAGGTCAATAAGGAATGCCTAAAATTTTAAACTCTACATGTAATGTCTGAGTAGGTTGTATTATGGAAAAGTCTTTTGACATTTAAAAATATTCTCTGCTTTGGCCTTTATACCTCCAATATCAGCCTTAACCATGGCAATTATATTATTATTACCTGTTTTTGATGTATCTGAGTGTTCTGTATCTTTATTCTTTTTAATATTAAATGACACTATATTTTAATCTTAGAGTAAAATATAGTTATCCTAATTCTTCATACAGACATTTATCAGGTCTTACTAACCACTGGATTCCATTTTTAATATCAATTTTTAAGTATTTACAAATATTTATCAAAATAGATTATTTCCTCACATTTTCAAGACAAGTATTATCTTGTAAAAAGAATATAGTTTAGAGTGTGAAAGGAATTTCTGAAAGACTTCAGGTATTGTTATACTGTCAGGAAATAAAAATATAAAAATAAATAACACAAGTTTCTTTCAAACAGGTTTCCATTTGACTGCAACAGGAAAGGCAAATGTGGTAAGAAGCACAAAATAATGGTCTACCTCAAATAAACTGCTGACAATGTACGGGGATCTCAGTGTGCAGAGACTATGCATTTTTTTTTAATTCCAGAATATGTGTAAATGGAGTTGCCAGATGTGCCACTATGACTAGGTGAACACTACAACCCAAGTCAATATTTATAACAGAGGGCACAGATATTCCATAGACTTACGTTTTAATAAGGAAAACATATCCCTCAGCACAATATATATTTTAGTAATTCCATTAAGTTAGGATGCACTGTTTCAAAATTAAAAATGGCAGTTTTCCCTTTCCTATGCTTTCCATAAGGAGTCCTGGTAGTGAAGTGGCTAAGTGCCTGTATGCTAACCAAAAGGTCAGCGGTTCAAACCCACCAGCTGCTCCATGTGAGAAAGATGAGACAGTATCCTCCTGTAAAGATTTACAGTCTTGGAAGCCATACGGGGGGCAGTTCTACTCTGGTCTATAGAGTCATTATGTGTTGGAATTGACTCATTAACAATGGATAGGTTCCCTATAAACTAGTTTTCTTTCTCATATCCATTATCTATAAATAAGAACTAAGACATATGTATCACTTCAGGTCATGTGCACCCAGCCTCATCGATTTAAAATGCTAGGTTGAATTACAGGTTATATCACATTAAGAAAGGGGAAACTGAAAAAGCCTTGTTAAGGGCATATAGCATTATAAAATACAAACCAGTTCTGAGTCTCAGAGGCAGGGAACTAAAACAAGTAACATTGTATAAATTTACTTTTGAGAGTAATATGATGTAGTTATTATCTGTTAGGCTTTGTGAAAACTACTTTTCAGAATTTCAGTTTTCCCATCTATTAACTAAGAGTAAATGACAAAATCCATATAAGGACTAAATAGAAGAGTGCAACAGCAACTGGTAACTTTAAGGGCCCAAATACAGGGCATCAACACTTTTATTGGAAAAAGTGCCAGGGAATGAATAAGAAAATATAAGAATTTCCTAAAAAAAAAAAAAAAAGAACACTGAATTGTGTGTCTTTTGTTATTTTAAATTAAGAATGAATTCAAATTAGCATCATACTCCCTATAGTGTTGCTCTCATGTATCAAATGATGGGAATATAGTCCTGTGTGTAAATCCTCATTGGAATTATATTAATCCTCTACCTGGAAACCCTTAAGGAATATAATTAAAGTTTTTACTTGTATTTCTTTCTTCATGCAATCACCAAGAATACAAGCTTTTTCACGTCTATCAGATCTAAGCAACACAATCATCCAGTAGATCCTGGTTGTAGCTTGTAGCTGGGGCATCTGCTAACTAAAAGGTTGGCAGTTCAAGTCTGCCAGGAACTTAGAAACTCTTTGGAGGAATTCTACTCTGTCCTTTCGGGTCCATATAAGTCAGAATTGACTCAGCAGCAGTGGGTTTGGTTTTTTGGTTAGGTTCCTTGGAGGAATAATTTTGTTTCTGAGAAAGGTGAGACAGGACATTTGAGAAATGTGGAAGTAAGCTCAGAAGCCATACACTGCTTTCACAGTATTTTCTGGATTACAAAGCACACAGATAAAATTTGTATTTAAAAAGTTAGCATGCACTGACAACAATGTGAGAAGTCTATTTTTTTGTATCACATTTTTGAATTACTGGTACATCTGTTTGTCATGCTAAAGAACATAATGTGTCAAGAAGAAAAATGAGAGCTGTTAAAACATTTCCTATGCCCTCTTTCAATAAATACGCAAACTCTCATATTTCTTTTTCACCCACTCTTGTATTTTAATATGGTATTGTTCTCATTCCTACTCTGGCTCTGGTTGACTATCACACCTTTAATACAAAGGAAGGATGATACTATGCAATACTTTCAATTTCAGGTGCTAGAGGCAATAAAATGATGTTTTTTAAGGGAGTACAATAATGTTTTTGGTACAGAGAAAAACAGTACCTCTTTTGTAACCACAAAGGGAATACTTTCTCTTCGCCTTCTTCGTGAATGGCCAGTCTTGGGAACAAGTGGGTTCATGCGGAAACTCATACTGATGATATTCCAAAAGCAGAATATGGAAATCAGCCTTAAGAAAAATAACAACTATAAGATATATCTCCCAGTGCTTTTATATTCCTCAATCTTCAAATGGCATTGCCTAAAATTTCTAAATGTACCTGATATAGAAGCTCAAAAATATGTTTTCTAAACAGACAGTCTTACTTAATAAAACTTGCTAAAATAGAAAGGGAACTTTTTAACCTTTTTTTGGTAAGCTTCTCACCTTTTCTAGTGAAAAAAAAACAGTGATAAAAATGTTCTTCACACTATGGTATCTGCAAATGAGCTATGCTCGATTTAAATTCTAATTTCTAGCACTTCTCTATCAAGTATAAAACTATGTTTTATGCTATAGTGTATAATACCTCAGGAAAAATATTAGAACCATTAAAATATATAATAAAGCACTATATATTGGTTAAACCACTAGACCTTATTAAAGCAGTTTATATCCTATTTTATAGATATTATTAAAGGGAGAACCAAACAAACCATAACACTTAACAAGAAAAAGCTTTGCCAAGCAGACTGTCACAATCAAGCAACAGTGTTTTATACTTGCAGTTGAGAATTTTTCTTTATGACAAGTCCTTTCACCTGATTTTTGAAGAAACATTTTTGACATTATGAGCTCTATATTTTAATTCATCAATATGCCTCATCTTTTATAAGAACAGTTTTAAAATAGATTTGTCTACATTTAAAGGAACAGTATACGAAAATCTAAATGGTAACCATTCATTCACTGAAGCCACTTACATTTGAAAGTTTTTTTAAAACAAAAATCTGTGTGAGATTATTATATCTAGGGCTAAAATTTTTAATAGAGCAGCATTATGGGATAAGAAAATATAGTCATTTTAGAAAACTGTCTTCCCAGAACTCTGTATTTCTCCTAATGGGATTGTTACTGGCACTTTAACACCTAACCTTAAAGGTTTCATGGAATTCCTAAGACTGGTTTTCTCAAAGTGAATTTTTCTAAGAAGCCAAAGAAGAACAATGAGGAAATTAAAGGAATATGAAAGCAAAAACCCAGTCACACATTCACATCTTTTTTTTTCCCCCAGTCCCTTAAGGAATATAATTAAAGTTTTTACTTGTATTTCTTTCTTCATGCAATCACCAAGAATACATTTTATCACATCTATCAGATCTAAGCAACACAATCATCCAGTAGATTCTGGTTGTAGCTTGTAGCTGGGGCATTTCGATATCACATACCACCCAGTTATTCATCTTCTACGTTTAGTTACCAGAAAATTATCTTCAAATATTGCCTTCTGTGTTTGCTATTTAAAAACTGACTGGTCTCTAGCTTCCAAGTGAATTCTGTTCTTAATTTGTCCTTAAGATTCTGCAATAGAGTACAATCACCACATATGGGGTTTTCCTGTATTGCTTACGATCTTTATGCCGAACAATCTCTTCAAGGGACTTAAAAACCTGTCGTTTCCTTTCCGTGGACTATTACAATTTACATTAACCAGGTTGTATATAATCAGTCACTTGTTTATAAAAGGTCAGTACACACTGAGTATCTTCAGCTATTATCAAGATATGCACGCACTGCTGTCCAGGCAGGTCTGACTCACAGTGACCCTTACAGGTCAGAGGAGAACTGCCCTATTGAGTTTCCCAGTAGCGCCTGATGGATTTGAACTGCCAACCTTTTGGTTAGCAGATGTAGTACTTAACCCACTATACCACCAGGGTTTCCATTATCAAAACAGGGAAGAGTATATGTTATTTTAATCAGTAATAGCTCCACTCTCACCGTTTTCAGACTGTTCTCTCCCACCACAGCGGCGACGGAATTACCTACCGTTGGCCGCTGTTTAGTACCCGCCTCTTCGCCCCTTTAGAGTATTTCCTGCCCTCGTCATATTTTCATTGGTAGATAAAATTTGACTGGCATATGTATGAACCAATAAGGGTTGACCATGCTTTTTGGCCGGTGACTGTTTCTGGAAAATTCTTCACAACGTCTCCGGAATAGTTTTATAGGTAGGACTACCTGATAAATCACAGAAAGTCAGATTAACATTTTTTTGTTCGTTTGGTCTAACTGTACCCCATGAAACAGTACATATTTACAGTGAAAATACATTCACTGCTATCTGAAAAGAAACCCTGGTGGTCTAGCGGTTAAGGGCTACAGTAGCTAACCAAAAGGTTGGCAATCTGAATCTACCAGGCCCTCCTTGGAAACTCTGTGGAGCCATTCTCCTCTATCTTACAGGGTCTCTGTGAGTATACATGACTCCACAGCAGTAGGTTTGGTTTTTGGTTTGGGGTTTATTGGAGATTCAAATTTACTTTGGCATCTTGTGTTATTAACCCTGGCAGTACTATCTACAGAGAACTCTGTTTGCAACAATGTAAATTTTATAGTGCCCTAATTTTTCAATAGTAAGTGTATACACTTGCAATTCAAACATTCAGAAAGGACTTTGTTCTTTTATGCTGAGCTTATCTGCCTTTACAATTTCCTTTCTGTTACCCTCTTCTCATCCTAGGAAACAGTCTTATTATGTGGAAGAATAAAGGAGAACGACATACTGGCAATGAGGGATTATGGCCTCTGTCCTTATCTAAAATTTTTAATTGGAATAATCTTCACTAAACGTAGAATATGGCAAAATAATATCTCTCACGGTGTCTTAAACCAGTTGAATGATTTTTTTCTTTTTTTTTTTCCTTCACTTACAACTAGAAAAACTAGGGAAAGTGAAAGAGCTGCAGACAAAACTCCATAGTCAAGGAAAAGGTTCATTACAAGACAGAATTCACCCAAGGTCCAGTAGTAAACACAAATAAAATTTAACTTTTATTATAAATATAGTGAAACTAGTACATACAAGTGGGAAAGAAATCTCAGTTTCTGTAGCTATTTTAAAGAAATTTCTGGAACCAGGCTACTGTTTGTAGCACTTAACATTTATAGAATTATTTACATATATATATATTTTTAATTGTCATTAAGTACAAGTATACAATCCAAATTAAATTTTCATGTCTGCCTATCTGCAGCTCCTTCTGCTCTACTTGCCAGGGTAACAGCATACTCCTCCTTTTCATTCTATATATATCATATCTTCTTAACAATCTCTTGTCCCCTGGTATCCACCCTCTCCTTTCTCTTCTAGTAAGAAGCAAGTAGGACAGCATCCTATAGATGCATAGTCCCGTAAATACAGACAACCTATGGTCACATTGTGGCCTCTGAGCCCAGTCCATTCCTGTCCAAAGAGTTGACCTCAGTAATGTTTTCAAGTCAGGGGCAGTGGCAGGTCTAGAGGCCATGCTCCCAGAGGAACCCCCTGAGCCGCCAGACTATCAGTTGTCTTTTAGTGGAGTTCTTGAGGTGCACTCCTCTTTTTCTCGTGTTGCCATTGGGACTCGACATTGTGAGCCCCGTCATGGTTGTCTTTGGTGGTGGCTGGACACCATCTAGTTCTTCTGGTCACATGTTGATACAGTCACCCATTCACATGGGTCCTTCTGTCCCCTGGGCTCTTTTTCCCTCGTATCTTTGTTGTTCTTGGTGATTGTCTATTCCGGGTGAGTTGGGACAATTTGGGGTACCTCAGATGGCAGCTTGCTATCATTTAAGACCCTAGATGCCACTGATCAATATGGAGTGCAGAAGACTCTGTTAGCAATCGACTAGTGACAGTTGGCTTTGATGTCCCCTGAGAGCATGGTCCCCAGACCCCCACCCCTGCTATGCTATCCTTGCAATATCTGGATAAGACTAGAAGAGTTTTCAGTTCATGTTAATGTCCAGTTAAGTTGATCTTCTTTCTACTGTGTGTTGTCACTGCTTTCATCCAAACAAATTTCTGTCAACTATCTAATCTATAACCAGCCCTCTCCCAACGTCCCTTCCCTTACAGCTGTCAAAGAGTCTTCTGTCTGGACACAAGTCTATTTTTAAGTCCTTATACTAGGGAGTCTCATAATATTTATCCTTGTGCCACTGACTGATTTCACTCAGTATAATGTCTTCCAATCAAAACCAGGTTATCAGATGCTTCCTAAAATCATCATTGTTCTTTATCATTGCTTAGTGTTCCATTGAGTATATGTACCATAGA
The DNA here is from genome assembly GCA_028571685.1 of Heterohyrax brucei. NCBI lineage: Eukaryota > Metazoa > Chordata > Mammalia > Hyracoidea > Procaviidae > Heterohyrax > Heterohyrax brucei. The sequence goes on along the minus strand of CM053166.1, from coordinate 112,000,118 downwards.
TTGTTTATCCATTCATCTGTTGTCAGGTATCTGGGTTAATTCCATCTTTTAGCTACTGTGGAGTGCTGCAATTAACATTCATGTACATGCATCTGTTCATGTGATTGCTCTTGATTCTGTAGAATATATTCCAAGCAGTGGGATTACAGAATCAAAAGTCTATTTCCAGCTTTTTAAGGAAGTGCTAAATTCTTTTCCAAAGAGGTTGTACCATTATGCAATCCCAACAGCAGTGTAGGAGAGTTACAAACTCTCCACAGCCTCTCCAACATTTGTTTTTTTTGTGATGTTTGGATCATGGCCAACTTTGTTGGAGTGAAATGGTATCTCATTGTAGTTTTGATTTGGATTTCTCTGATAGTTAGTGATAGTATTCCATATGTGTCTTTTGGCTGTCTGGATGTCCTCTTCAGTGAAGCATGTGTCCATCACCTTTGCCCATTGCTTAAATGAGTTACTTAACTTGTTGATATTTTACAGTACTTTGTAGATTATGGAGATCAGATATCGGTCTGACATGTAGTTGCCAAATATTTTTTCCCATACTGTAGGTGGTCTTTTAATTCTTTTGATAAAGTCTTTGAATGAGTAGAAGTGTTTGATTCTCAGTAGTTCCCGTTTATCTATTTTCTCTTCTGTTTATCATGCTTTGTCAGATTTTGAAGTCTGTCTAAGCTGGGTATTAAAACTTCCATTGTTGCCTTTATTTTCTCTTGCATGATCTTTATCATTTTAGGTTTGATATTTAGGTTTTTGATCTACTTGGAGTTAATTTTTGTGTAAGGTATAAGATATGGCTCTTGTTTCAATTTTATGCAGAGGAATATCCAATTTTGCCAGCACCATTTGTTTGAGACTGTTTTGACTCCAGTTTACAATCTTAGGGCCTTTGTCGAATATCAACTCTTCATAGGAGGATGGTGGCATCTCTAGCATCTCAACCCTGTTCCATTGGTCTATTTGTCTCTTTTTGTACCAGTACCAAGCTGTTTGGGCTACAATGGCAGTGTAATGGCTTCAAAGGTCAGGTAGTGTGAGTCCTCCTACTGTGTTCCTGTACTTCAGTAGCGATTTGCTTGTCCAGGGTTTCTTCTCATTCCAAACAACGTTGGTGATTTGTTTCTCCATCTAATTAAAAAATGTCACTGAAATTTGTATTGGAATTGAATTATACATGTAGATCACTTTGAGTAAAATAGACATTTTCATGATTTTAAGTCTTCCTATCCATGAGCCGGGTAGGTTTCTTCATTTATGTAAGTCTCTTTTGGTTTCCTGCAGTAAGGTCTTGTAGATCTCTTTGTATAGGTCTCTTATTTCTCTAATTAGATTTTTTCGTAGGTACTTTATCTTCTTTGGGGCTATAGTAAATGGTATTGATTGGGTGATTTTTTTCTTTGATGGTGTCTTTGTTGGTATAAAGGAATCCTACTGATTTACTTTTGTTTATCTTGCCCTGCTGGTTGGCTATATTCTGATACTTTGCTAAACTTTTATATTAGTTCCAGTAGCTATGGATTCTTTAGGATTCTCTGCATATACAATCATATCATCTGCAAATAGGGAGATTTTTACTTCTTTTTTGCCGATGTGGATGCCCTTTGTTTCTTTGTCTTGTCTAATTGCTCTGGCCAGAACTTCTAGTACAATGTTGAATAGAAGTGGTGAGATTGAACATCCTTGTCTAGTTCCCATTCTCGAGGGGAATTCTATCACTCTCTCCATTCTGGATGATGCAGGCAGTTGGCTTTGCATAGATACCCCTTATTGTGTTGAGAAATTTGCCTTTGTCATGGATTGAATTGTGTCCTCCCAAAAATACGTGTAGCCATGTGGCTGTGGGATGATTCCCAATATTTTGTGATTGTCTTTCATTTTGTGATTTTCCTGTGCTGTATGATAAAGGATTAGGGTGGGACTGTAAATCCCTTCATAGGATCACCTTCCTGCTCCACTGCAAAGAGAGTTGCCCTGGAATATGGCTTACTCCACCCTTAATCCTTTCGTCCTACAAGAGATTAAAGCAAGTAGAAGCAAGCAGAGAATTGGGAACCTCATATCATCAAGAAAGCAACCCCGGGAGAAGAGCGAATCCTTCAGACCTGAGGTTCCTGTGCCAAGATGCTCTCTGGACAAAGACTGATGCAATACCAGACTTTCCTCCAGAGCTGACAAGGGGGAAAGCCCTCCCCTGGAGCGTATATCCTGAATTTGGACTCGTAGCCTACCGGACTGTGTAAGAATAAACTTTTCTTTGTTAAAACCATCCATTTTGTGGTAATTCTGTTAAAGCAGCACTAGCTGACTAAAACGGTCTTCTATTTCTATTTTGCTGAGAGTTTTTAGCGTGGATGGTGTTGGACTTTGTCAAATGCCTTTTTTCCAGGTCATTCTTATCTTTTGTGTTATTTATGTAGTTGATCACATTAATTGTTTTTCTGACATTGAAATAGCCTTGCATCCCTGGTATGAATCTTACTTGATTATGATGAATTATTTTTTCATATGTTCTTGAATTATGTTGTCAAGGATTTTGTTGAAGATTTTTGCATCTAGGTTCATGAGTCATATTGGTCTGTAATTTTCTTTTCTGTAGGATCTCACTGGCTTTGGTATCAGGGTTATGCTGGCCTCCTAGAATGAATTTGGGAGTATTCCATCCCTTTCTATGCTGTGAAATAGGCTCAGTGGTACTGGAGTTAACTCTTCTCCATATGTTTGATAGAATTCTGTGGTGAAGCTATAGGGCCAGGACTTTTTTGGTTTGTAGTTTTTTTTATAACTTTTTCAAACTCTTCCCTTGTGATGGATTTATTCCGTTGTTCTACTTCTCCTTGTGATAATCTTGGTAGGTGATATGACTCTAGAAATTCCTGCATTTCCTCTAGGTTATCAAATCTGTTAGAGTACAGTCTCTCATAGTATTCTGTTATGATACTCTATTTCAGTTGTCTGTTGTGACATATCTCATTTCGTATTTGGGTTAGCTGTTTCCTGTTTTTCTTTTGTGAGTTTAGCAATGATTTATCAGTTTCCTTGATCTTTTCAAAAACCCAGCTTTTGGTTTTGTTAATTTTTTCAATTGGTCTTCTGTAGTTCATTTAGTTATACTCTAGTCTTTATTATTTGTTTTCTTATGGTGCCTGACAGATTCCTCTGTTGCTCTCTTTCTACTTGTTTAAGCCGTAGGCTTAATTTGTTTTGGATCCTTTCTTCCTTCCAGATTGTGCATTTGTAGAGACAAATTGACCTCTGAGTGTTGCTTTAGCTGTATCACATAGGTTCTAGTAGGATGTGTTTTCATTCTCATTTGATTCCATAAATTTCTTTATTTCATCCTTGTTTTCTGCTATAACACATGGCTTTTTCAGCAAAGGGTTTTTAAGTTTCCACGAGTTCCAATTTCTATCTATTTTTTTCTGCTATTGATTTTCACTTTTATGGATTTATGGTCCACGAAGATGCTTTGTAATAATTCAGTGGTTTGTATTTTATTGAGATTTGCTTTATGTCCCAACACATGTTCTATTCTGGAAAATGCTCTATGTGCATTGGAGAAGAAGGTTTACTTATCCATTGGTGGATCAAAAGTTCTATACATGTCAATGAGGTCTAGTTGGTTATCGGTCACAATAAGATCTTCTGTGTCTTGTTGAGCTTCTTTTCTGGATGATCTTTCCATTACTGAAAGTGGAGTATTAAAGTCTCCAACTATTACTGTGGAGTGATCTATCTCATTTTTCAGTGTTGTTAGTGTTAGTTCAGTGTATCTAGATACTATAGTATTGGGTACATAACTATTTAATATTGGCAAGTCTTGTTTGTATATTTAACCTTTCAGGAATAAATAGTGACCATCCATGTCCATGATGGTAAATTTTATATTAAAATCTATTTTATCTGAGATTAGTATTTCCACACCTGCTCTTCTTTGTATATTGTTAGCTTGGTATATATTATTATTCCATCTTTTAATTTTCAGTTAGTTCATATCTTTAATTCTAAGGTGTGTTTCTTGTAAGCAGCATATAGATGGGCAGTGTCTTTTGATCCAAGAGATCACTCACTGTCTCTTTATTGGAACATTCAATCTGTTTACATTCAGTGTAATTATTGATAGGTATGCATTTAGTGCTGTCATCTTGATGTGTTTTTTTTTTTTAATGTGTTGGTATTTTCTGTGTTGTTCTTAATATTCTGTTCTGGGTCATTCTTTATGTATTGAGTTTCATATTTTTCTGTGTTGGTTTTGTAGTTGTTGAGACTCCTGTGTTACATTTCTTGTTTTGATATGTTGCATTGTTAGTGTGCTTCGCAGGTACCCCTATAATCCCCCTTAATGTTCTAAGTTTAAACCCAATTTTAACTTCTGCATATCTTTCTAACTTCCTCTTCATCTCAAAGGACTATAATTATTATAGTATATCCCTCTTTTTAGTGTGGTAATGTCATAGTTTTCATGATATGATCACAATATCCCTTCTTTTAATATTGTAGGTTTGATTGTCTTTTGTGACTTCCGAGTGACTTCCGAACTGAGTAGGTTTCTGGATACTGCGTCCTGCATTGCCTCCTTAAATATACACTTAATGATTTGTTTTTCTAAGCAAAGAGCTTCTTTCAATATTTTTTGTTTTCAAATTGTCTAAGCTTCTGTTTATCTGAAAATGTCTTCATTTTATCTTCATATTTGAGAGACAATTTTGCAAGTTACATAATTCTTGGTTGGAAGTTTTTCTCCTCCAAGGCTTTGAATGTGTCATCCCACTGCCTCCTTGCCAATGTCGTTTCTGCCAAGAAGTCAAATGAAAGCCTACATTCTTTCCCTCTGAATGTTAGCTTTGGTTTGAGCCTCACTGCCTTTGATAGAATCTGTTTATGCTTCATTTTATTAAGCTTGATTGTAACATGTCTTTGTGTCTTTCTTTTGTGGTCTGCTTTTGTGGTGTTCCATACACATCTTGGATATCTATCTTCTCTTCATGCATAATTTCAGGGAAGTTTTCTGTCAGAAACTCACAAACAGTACGCTCTGTGTTTTCAGCTATCCCTCCCTGTTCAAGAATTCCAATTAATCATAGATAATTCCCCTTAATAGAGTCCCACATTAATGCTTCTTCACTTTTTTAATTTCCTTTGTCTGATTTCTCCTCATAAATGCTGTTGTCAGTTGCTCTGTCTTCCAGGTCACTAAGTCTGGGTTCTATCTCCTCGTTTCTACTCTTTTGGCTTTGGGTTGAATTATCTGATTCTCTAATTTTGTTACTGGTCTTTTGGATTTCAGATCGTTGATGTTCCATCAATTCAAATAGTTTGCTTGATGTTTCATTTTCCTCTGCTGCATTTTGTTTAATCTCTAGGAGTGTTCTATGTATAATTCTTTTGTACTTGACCTCTGATAGTTTCAGAAAGCCTTCTTTATCTGGAAAGTTTTCTGACTATTTTGGGAGTTTTCCAAAGCCCTGGTAGGCTGTTTCTTTAAATGGTTTCAGATGGTTTGTTGCCTTTGGGCCATCCAGAGGGAGCTGAGTTTGTCTGATGTTACTTCAACAGGAGCTGAGGCATAGTTCTGAGATGTGAGTTGGTCACCATCCGCCTCTGTGTACTCTAGTGACTGGCCCCAGAGGACTCCCTGGCGTGGCAGGCTCCGCCTCCTATCTGGCAAAGACAGCACCCTACTTATGGAGTTACTGAGGGGCCGTCAACTAACCCTATGATGTAGGTCAGTAAAGGCTGAAAGAGATGCTGCTGGGCTGCTCAACAGTTATTTCTCCACTCAGTCTACTTTTAAAAACTTAGGTGTGATTCAACATCTCCCAAAATTAGTCAAGATATTAGATGTGGCAGGTGCTGCCTTCTGGCTGACAACAGAAGCACCTCTTCAGCCATCCACAGATGCTGTGATGTATTACAAAGTAGGGAGGGGTTATAGCCTTGCTGCCATCCTCAGACAGGCTCTACCTGTAACACTGTGCTAAATTTTCTGCTGGAAAAGTGCTTTACAGAGTGACACTTCTTCTTAGATTGGGAATTAGCCCCTGCTGAGGCCTCCAGTTGGGTGACTTCACCTTCTAGCTGACTGAGATGGCATCTTGGCCAAGCTGTCCTTCCTGCTGCAACACATCAGAATCTATGGCAGATATCAGAAGAGAGAATGGGGCAGGCAGTGGTGCCCTCAGTCAGGAGCCGGGCTCTCAAACTCTGGCTACTCTATGCACTGACTCTGCTGCACTATACGCTATTTGCTTTATCACTGCAGTTCAGTGTATTTGCTGTCTCATGCCATCCTCCACCTCCAAGATAACAAAAAAAGCAAAACAAAAAAGCTTCAGTACCTGCAGTCCACTCAAGTGGCGAGTCAGCAGGAATGGGGCTCAGTATATTCTACCTCATCAGAGAGAGACTGTTTCACATTTAGTGGCACGTTGTCTGACAACCTATTGTGTATCCTAGGGCTTCCTGAGTGTCCAGAATGTTCCAATTATCAGTCCAGTCCTTAGTTTTCAGAGGAAATTGAGGAGATATGTGTCTAGTCTGCCATCTTGGCTACGCCTCCTATAGAATGTTTTTATGAATTTGTTGCAACATATACTTGGTCTTTACAATAAAGTTGTGAAGGGGCAAAGACCATTAAGTCAGTTTTACAGAAAAAGAAATTTAAAGATTAGGTGAATTGGCTTAACCTATGTTATATCACTAACATCTGAGCCAGGACGAGTATCTAAGTCTTCTAGTTGTGAATCTGGTGCTTATTGAAGCATTACATTTTATCTTCATAACTAACAGTTGTTTCTTCTTTGGGTCACTATGCATCCATACCCCCTAAATGTCTGTCAGTTTGCCATAATCTGAGAGCTTGTATGTTACTATTATGGTGGATTATATACCACCAGTAGTCATATTATAGCAGGGTCATTCATGGTGGACAGGTTTCATTTGAGCTTCTATACTAAGACAGGCTAGGAAGAAGGATCTGGCAGCCTACTTCTGAAAATATTAGCCAGTGAAAAGGTTATAAGTGACAGCAGAACATTGATATAGTGCCAGCTCACCAGCTGGAAAGGCACTCAAAAGACTACTGGTAAAGAGCTGAGTCATCAAAGTTGAATTGACCTTAATGATTTGGATGGAGTTAAGCATTTGGGATCTTCAGCTGCTGAGGTGGTATGACCCAAAATGAGAAGTCACAGCTGCAACATACATTAGTAATTGGACTGTGGAATGTACAACGGATGAATGTAGGAAAATCAGAAATAGTCAAAAATGAAATGGAACACACAAATACAGATATCCTAGGCATTACTGGCCTGAAATGAACTGGTATTGGCCATTTTGAATCAGATAAGCATATGTTCTACTATGTCAGAAATGACAACTTGAAAAGGAATGGCATTGCATTCATTATTAAAAAGAACACGCCAAGATCGATCCTCAAGTGCAACACTGTCATTGGTAGGGTAATAGCCATATGCCTACAAGGAAGACCAATTAACACAACTGTTATGCAAATTTACATACCAACCACTAAGGCCAAAGATGAAGAAACTGAAGATTTTTGCCAACTTCAGCAGTCAGAAATTGAACATGGAATCAGGATGCATTGATGTTTACTGGTGATTGGAATGTGAAATTTGGAAATGAATAAAAAGGGTTGGTATTTGGAAATTATGGCCTTGGTGATAGAAATGATGCCAGAGATCTTGTGATAGAATTTTGCAAGATCAACAACTTCTTCATTTCAAATACCCTTTTTCACCAACATAAACAGCAATTATGCACATGGACCTCACCAAATGGAACACACAGGAATCAAATTGACTACGTTTGTGGAAAGAGATAATGGAAAAGCTCAATATTATCAATCAGAATAAGGCTATAGCCTGACTGTAGAATAGACAATCAATTGCTCATATGCAAGTTCAAGTTGAAACTGAAGAAAATTAGAACAAACTTGAGTATACCTCACCTGAGTTTAGAGACAATCTCTTGAATAGATTGGACACTTTGAACACAAATAATCAAAGACTAGACAAGTTGTGGAGTGACATCAAGGATATCACACGTGAAGAAAGGAAAAGGCCACTAAAAAGACAAAAGAAATAACCAAAATGGATTTCAGTAGAGACTCTGAAACGTACTTTTGAACATCAAGCAGTTAAAGCAAAAGAAGAATTGATGAAGTGAAACAACTGAATATTACATTTTTGAAGGGTGGCTCAAGAAGACAAAGTATTATAATGACATGTGGAAAGAGTTGGAGATAGAAAACCAAAAGGGAATAACACATTCTATGCTTCTCATGCTGAAAACATTGAAGAAAAGAATTCAAGCCTCTAGTTGCAATAGTTAAAGATTCAATGGGGGAAAGTATTAAATGATGCAGGAAGCATCAAAAGACAGAAGGAACACAGAGTCATTATACCAGAAGGAATTGGTCAAAGTTCAGCCATTTCAAGAGGTAGTATATTATTAGGAACTGATGGTACTGAAAGAAGAAGTCTAAGCTACACTGAAGGTGTTGGTAAAAAAAACAAGTTTCCAGGAATTGACAGAATATCAGCTGAGATGTTTCAATAAAAAGATATAGCACTAGAATGCTTACTCATCTATGCCAAGAAATTTGGAGGACAGCCACCTGCAACCAACTGAAAGAGATTCACAGTTAAGTTTCTTCTCAAGAAGGATGACTCAACCAAATGTGCAAATTATTGAACAATATCATTAATATTACACACAAGCAAAATTTTGCTGAATATTTTTCAACAGCAGTATATTGACAGGAGCTGCCAGAACTTCAGGCCAGATTCAGAGGATGTGGAACCAGCGACATCATTGCTGATGTCAGATGGATCCTGGCTGAATGCAGAGAATGCAGAGAGAATACCAGGAAGATATTTACCCGTGTTTTATTAACTATGCAAAGGCACTTGACTTTGTGGATCATAACAAATTATGGATAACATCACAAAGAATGATAATTCCAGAACACTTAATTGTGCTCATGAAGAACCTATACATACATCTAGAGACAAATATTCAGACAGAACAAGGGGATACTGCATGGTTCAAAGTCAGGAAAGGTGTGTGTCTGGTTTGTGTCTTTTCACCGTAGCTATTCAATCTTGATGCTGAGCAAATGACCCCAGAATTTAGACTATATGAAGAACAGGGCATCAGAATTTGAAGAAGACTCATTAACAACCTGTGTTATCCAGATGACATAACGTTGCTTGCTAGAAGTGAAGAGGACTTGAAACACTTACTGAGGAAGATCAAAGGCCACAGCCTTCAGTATGGATTGTAGTTCAACATCAAGAAAACAAAAATCCTCACAACTGGACCAATAAGGAATACCATGAAAAATGGAGATAAGATTGAAGTTGTCAAGGATTTCATTTTACTTAGATCCATAATCAACACACATGGAAGTAGCAGTCAAGAAACCAAACGCATTGCATTTGCAAAGCTGCTGCAAAAGACCTCCTTAAAGTACTGAAAAGCCTAAATGTCACTTTGAAGACTGAGATGCACCTGATCCAAGCCACAGTATCTTCAAATGCATCATATGCATATGATTGCTAGACAATGAATAAAGAAGACTGAAGGAAAATTGATGCCTTTGAATTGTGGCATTGGGAAAGAATAATGAATATTGCCATGGTCTACGAAAAGAATGAACAAATCTGTTTTGGAAGAAGTAAAACTGGAATGCACCTTACAAGCAAAGATGGTGAGACTACAGTTTATACACTTTGGACATGTTATCAGGAGAGATCAGTTCCATGAGATGAACATAATGCGTTGTAAAGGATCAGTAGAAAAGAATAAGATTCTCAAGGAGATGGACTGAAACAGTGTCTACAGCAATGGGCTCAAGCATAACAATGATTTTGAGCATTGTGCAGGACTGTGTAGTGTTTTGTTCTGTGGTACATAGTGTCACTACGAGTTGCCAACTCAGTGGCACCTAATATCAACCACAAATCTTTTTCAGTAGCATTTACAAAGACTGATTGAGGGAGTCCCTCCCCCTAACACAACATGTTCTGCCAAATCACTTCAATCAAATAATCCTAATGTGAACATTGTGCTTGTTCTCCAAATAGTTTCAAGTAAAATTCCTTAGTTATCCTCTCATCAGAGTGCCTGACACCTATCTAAACATCTCTACACAGCAATCAATTACATGTTTTTGTTTTGTTTCACTTTTTCCCCAGTGTAAGTAAGGGGTATCAAGATGTCAAAATGCAATTAGTCATAATTCTGTAAGAAATTCTGAACTTGGAGCAATTGTAAATAGAGATGCAAAAATATTTTATGAAAGTCGAGATGTGAGGCCATATTCATTTAACATGATGGAAATTGCACTATCCTGAGAGAGAAAAGGTCAGTGGAATTTAAAAAGCCAGAATCTCAAAATACAAGAAAAATCCATAGAGGACCAGCACAGAGACATTTTCTTTAATCATATCTAAGGGGCGGAGTCAAGATGGCGGACTAAGCCCACGTCTCCTTATATCCCTCTGGAAACCAAGACCTGAATTGACAATCAAACAGAGCCTTCTGATCACCTAATGAGCCTCAGGACACGGCACAGAGCTGTTAATTGGGACTTCATACCACTCAGGAAAAACCTCCTCTCTTTCACTGACTCCCGCTCCTGGCTAGCCACGGCTCTCATGGACGGAAGGTAAATGCACCATTTTGACTTTTTTTTTCCTCTGTCTTGGCTGGCGGGCGGAGCTGGGTACTCCCTGGCGGCTGGACTCAGACGAGCTGCTGAGGGGATAGGCAGGCAAAATTCCCATATTCTGAGAGCCAGGCTCGGGACTCTGTTAATCTAGCCATTTTGAGCCTTTCGTTTAGTAGCTGCCTCAGCGGGGTTTGCGCAGAGCTTTGCAGTCAGTATGCGGGACATCATGTTGGTATTGAGATTTTAGCGGGACCTCGTTCTTAGCCTGGGAGCCAGCGCCTGCAAACAGGACAGTGCTTCTCCATCAGAAAAGTAGTGATTTTGCACAGTGCTGCCTATGTTGGGGGCCCTGCTACAGAAGCAGAGGAATCACTACCTCTCGGCACCTTTAGCCCCTCTGTCAGCTGCCTGTGTGGAGGACGCCATCTTGGATACGGTGGCTGCAGCTGGACCGAATTCTTAGCTTGGGAGCCAGAGCCTGCGCACAGGAGAGCGCTTTCCTATCACAAAACCAGTACTAGACGCAGTGTTGGATAAGGCTAGGCCCTATCAGTAGAGGCAAACAGGGCAGTAGTATTGCTGTATTCTGAAATAGTTTGTTATCATCTGGGGTTGGATATAGTGACGCTTACATTGTCAGATGAGAAGAGGGACCTCTACATCTGAAAACCTAACTGACTTGTGAACTGGTCACATACCTTTTGCTTTACATTTCAAGGCAGCCTAGAGAAACATTTGCAATCCATCCTCACAGTACCTCTTCCAGCCTCTATATACTCACATGGGACCCAAAAAGCAGCAGACAATTGTGGCATACAAGCAATCACTCATGGCTTCAGAAGGCTCCCAAACAAAGCAACCAAGGAGTTTTCCAGATGAAGAAACTTTTTTGAAAGCATCAGGAAGTTAAAACAAATTGATTATATACAGAGCCCTTCTAGACCTTATACAAAATGCAGCAGAACAAACTGAAAAATTAAACAAGTTGTTCAATCTGATGGAACACCAGTACTCTGAAATCCAACAGATCAAGAAGAAAATCAAAGACATAGAAACTTCCATGCAAAACCAAGAAAACAGAATGGAACAAATGGAAAAAAGAATTTCTGACTTGGAAGACAGAGCTACTAAGGCCAGCATCTATGAGCAGAAATGAGAAAAAAGAAACAAGAAAAATGAAGAAACATTAAGAAGTATGTGGGACTCTATTAAGAGGAACAACCTTTGATTAATTGGAGTCCCTGAACAGGGTGAGACATCTGACAACACAGAGAGTATTGTTGCCGAGCTGCTGAAAGAAAACTTCCCAGAAATCATGAAGGAAGAGAATATAGACATCTCAGATGCATACCGTATGCCACCCAATATAGAACTCAAAAGAAAGACTCCAAGACATATTATAATCAAGCTTAACAAAATGAAACACAAGCAGCAACTCTTAAAGGCAGCAAGACTCAAGGCAAAGCTAACATTCAGAGGGAAACCCTGTAGGCTCTTGTCAGATTCCTCAGCAGAAACCATGCTGGCACAGAGATAGTGGCATGACACATTCAAAGTCTTGAAGGAGAAGAACTTCCAACCAAGAATTATGTATCCTGCAAAACTGTCTTTCAAATACGAAAATGAAATTAAGACATTCCCAGATAAACAGAAACTCAGAGACTTTGTAAAAACCAAACCCAAACTACAAGAAATACTGAAAGAAGTTCTTGGCTTTGGCTTAGAGGAACAAAACTACTAACTTTATATTTTAGAACTACACACTACTCAATACTCATTTAGGGAAGGCTCCAAAGTAAATCACAGCTTTGATATGGAGAGAAGCAATCCAGTGATCATCATGAAAACTATGGTGTCATCATAATAAAAAGAGGGATGTACTACAGTCGTTATAGTCCATCCAGATGGAGAGGAAGGTGACAAGACTGGTAGTAATTAAAATTGGGTTTATAAATAGTTTATTAAGGGTGTTCATAGGGGCAGCTGTAAAGCACAACAAAGATGTATCATACCATTTCAAGAAATCTAACACACGAGTCTCAACAACTATAAAACCAGCTCTGAAAAAGGTGAAAAATCAGCTCACAAAAAAGAGGGTCCCAGAACAGACTAATAAGATCAACAGAGAAAACATCAACATAAAAATAAACATATCACAATGGCTGCAGTCAACACATATCTCTCAATAATTACATTGAATGTGAATGGACTGAATGCTCCAGTAGTGGCAATTCAAAAGTCAGACAAAATCAATTTTAATGTCAAATCCACCATTGTGGACAAAGATGGTCACTATTTATTGCTGAAAGTTTCAGTACCCAAGCAAGACTTAACTATATTAAATATTTATGCACCTAATGCCAGAGCACCTAAATATGTTGAAGAAACACTGAATACTCAAAAGACAGTTAGATGACTCCACAATAATAGTGGGAGACTTTAACACTCCACTCTCATTACTAGACAGATCATTTAGAAAAAAGCTCAGTAAAGGTACAGAACACCTCACTGGCACAATTAACCAACTAAACCTCATTGATATATACATAAGTTTCCACCCATCAGCACACAACTACTCCTTCTTCTCCAGTGCACATGGAACATTCTCCAGAATTGACCACGTGATAGGCCATAATGCAATGCTCAACAAAATCCATACCATTGAACTACTGCAAAGCATCTTCTAAAATCATAAAGCCATAAAATTTTAATTCAATAGCAGAAAAAACAGAGATAGAAAGTGGAACTCTTGGAAACCGAACAACATCTTGCTCAAAAAAACATGGGTTATAGAGGAAATCAGGGATAAATTAAAGAAATTCATGGATTCCAATGAGAAAGAATGCACTTTCTGCCAGAACCTATGGGATACAGCCAAAGCAGTGCTCAGAGGTCTGTTTATCTCCATAAATGCACACATCTGGAAGGAAGAAAGAAACCAAATCAAGGAACTAAATCCATAGCTTGAACAAGTAGAAAGAGAACAACAGAGGAACCCCTTGGGCACAGGAAGAAATGAGATCATAAAGATTAAAGCAGAGCTAAATGAATTAGAGAATAGAAAAACAATTGAAAAAGTTGAAAAGACCAAAAGCTGGTTTTTTGAAAAGATCAACAAAATTGATAAACAACTGGCTAAACTTACTAAAGAAAAGCAGGAAAGGAAACAAATAACCTAAATTAGAAATGACAGGGGAGTTGTCACCACAGATGCGACAGAAATCAAAAATATCATAATAGAATACTATGAAAGACTGTACTCTAACAAATTTGAAAACCTAGGGGAAATGAACCAATTCCTTGACTCATACCACCTACCCAAATTATCACAATGTGAGGCAGAACAACTTAATAAACCCATCACAAAGGAAGAGATTGAAAAGGTCATCAAAACACTGCCAACCAAAAAAAAGTCCAGGCCCAGATGGCTTCACGGCAGAATTCTACCAAGCATTTAGAGAACAGTTATCCCCAATACTACTGAGACTATTTCACAATATAGAAAGGGATGGAGTACTCCCAAACTCATTCTATGAAGCCAGCATAACCCTGATACCTAAGCCAGGGAAAGATCCAACAAAGACAGAGAACTACAGACCGATATCACTCATGAACCTAGATGCAAAAATCTTCAACAAAACTCTTGCCAACAGAATACAACAACATATCAAGAAAATAATCCATCATGACCAAGTGGGATTCATACCAGGGATGCAAGGCTGGTTCAACATCAGGAAAACAATTAATGTGATAAACCACATAAATAACACAAAAGACAAGGATCACCTGATTTTGTCCATTGATGCAGAAAAGGCATTTGATAAAGTCCAACACCCATTCATGCTAAAAACTCTTAGGAAAATGGGCATAGACGGCAAATTCCTCAACACAATAAGGGCCATTTATACAAAGCCAGTTGCCCACATCATCCTGAATGGAGAGAGACTGAAAGACTTTCCCTTGAGAACAGGAACTAGACAAGGATGCTGACTCTCACCTCACCTTTTCAACGTTGTGCTAGAAGTTCTAGCCAGAGCAATTAGATGAAGATGAAGAAATAAAAGGCATCTGCATCAGCGAAGAGGAAGTTAAATTCTCCCTGTTTGCACATGATATGATTGTATATGCAGAGAACCCCAAGGAATCTATATGTAAGCTACTGAAACTGATAGAACAGTTCAGCAAAGTCTCAGGATACAAGATAAACATAAGTAAATCAGTAGGATTCCTTTACACCAACAATGAGACTGTTAAGGAGAAAATTATCAAATCAATACCATTTACGATAGCCCCTAAGAAGATAAAGTACCTAGGAATTAATCTAACCAGAGAAACAACAGACCTTTACAAAGAGAACTAGAAGCCCTTACTACAAGAAACTAAAAGAGACTTAGATAAATGGAAAAACCTACCCTGCTCATGGATAGGAAGACTTAACATTGTGAAAATGTCTATTTTACCCAAAGCAATTTATTTATATAATGCAATCCCAATACAAGTTCCAGCATCATTTTTTAATGAGATGGAGAAACAAATCACCAATTTTGTTTGGAAAGGGAAGAAGCCCCGGATAAGTAAGGTGCTACTAAAGAAGAAGAACACACTGGGAGGCCTCTCATTACCCGACCTTAGAACATACTACACTGCGACAGTGGTCAAAACAGCCTGGTACTGGTACAAGAACAGACAGATGGATCAATGGAACAGAATTGAGACCCCAGAGATGACACCATCTGCCTATGAACAGTTGATATTCGACAAAGGCCCTAAGACACTAAACTGGGGTAAAAACGGTATCTTCAACAAATAGTGCTGGCAAAATTGGTTATCCATCTGCAATAAACTGAATCAAGATCCATATCTTACACCTTATACAAAAACCAACTCCAACTGTATAAAAGACTTAAATATCAAATCTAAAACGATAAAGATCATCCAAGAAAAGGTAGGAACAACAATGGAAGTTTTAATACACAATGAGGACAGACTCCAAAATCTGTCAAAGAAGCCTCAATCAACAGAAGAGCAAGTAGATAAATGGGAACTATTAAGAATCAAACACTTTTGCTCATCCAAAGACTTTATTAATAGAATTAAAAGAACACCTACAGAGTGGGAAACAATATTTGGCAACTCTATGTCAGATCGACGCCTGATCTCCATAATCTATAAGATACTACAAAATATCAATAAGAAGAAGATAATCCATCCAATTAAGCGATGGGCAAAGGAGATGGACAGACACTTCACTAAAGAGGAGATCCAGGCAGCCAAAAAACACATGCGGACATGTTCACGATCTTTAGTTATTAAAGAAATTCAAATCAAGACAACAATGAGATACCATCTTACCCCAACAAGATTGGCCATGATCCAGAAAACACAAAACAGCAAATGCTGGAGAGGCTGTGGAGAATGTGGAACCCTCCTACACTGTTGGTGGGGTTGCAAAATGGTCCAGCCTCTTTGGAAGGCAATCTGGCGCTTCCTTAAAAAAAATAGATATCGATATACCATTTGACCCAGTAATTCCACTACTTGGAATATATCCTACAGATTCAAGGCCTTTCACACCAACGGACACATGCACCAGAATGTTTATCACAGCACAGTCCACGATAGCAAAAAGATGGAATCAACCCAGATGCCCAACAGTAGAAGAATGGATAGGTAAACTATGGTACATATACTCAATGGAGCACTACGCAGTGATAATGAATAACTATGATTCCAGGAAACATCTCCTAACCTGGTTTCAACTGGAAGACATTATGTTGATTGAAAGTAGTCAGCGACAAAGGGACAAATACTGTATGAGACCTCTACAATAAGACCTCAAAAACAGACTTGTGTATAGAAGAAAAGACTCTTTGACAGCTGCAAGGGAGGGGAGGGAGGGAGGGGGAGGGGGGAGGGTTTAGTTTAGATAGTCACTGGAAATCTAGTTGGGAGAAAGTGGTGATAGCACACATTAGAAACAATAACAACATTAAGTGGACTTCAGCATAACTTGAGTACTCCTTCCATCTTAACTCAATACTGCAAGGATAGAGTAGCTGGGGCAGGGGGCAGGGGACCATGCTCTTAGGCGAATTCCAGGCCAATTGGCACAACTAGCATTTTGCTAAGAGAGCTCTCTGCACCCCACATTGGTGAGTGGCATCTGGGGTCTTAAAAGCTGCCAAGCTGCCATCTGAGGACACAGCAAATAGTCCCAACTCAGCAGGAACGGATGCTCACCGAGGACCAAAATGACATGCAGTAAAGACAACCGAGAAGTCAGAGAGACCCACAAGAGTGGGTGCCTACATCGACCTGGGACCGGAAGAACTGGATGGTGCCCGGCCACCACCAGTGATAGCCACGATGGAGCTCACAGAGAGGAGTCTCACTGGCAACACAAGAATAAAAAGAGGTGCATCATGTCATTTCAACTAAAAGACCTCAGTTGATGGTTCAGCGGTTTTGGGGTTCCTCTGACAGCATGGCCCCCGGCCCTGATGCTGCCCTTTCCCATAAATTATAACAAAGGTCCACTCTTTGGACAGGAATGGATTGGACTTGGCAATGCAGAGTGACTACATATTGGAAGCACTTTGTGGTTATAAACATCTACAGGATATCATCTTGCTGACCTCTGGCTGGAGGAAGGGGAATGGACGGAGAGGAGGGGAAAGGAGGCTGTTGGGAAGATGAGACATGTATGGAGCAGAGAGGAATAGTGTGCAGTCACCGGACAGGGAGAGCAGTGGAAGCTGCATATAGGTGGGCATGTAAATTTATACGTGAATGTACATTTTCACTCAGTTATGTTAAATAAAAATAAAATAAAAAATAAAAATAAAAATAATCATATCTGATAGACTAAGAATTATATTATTTAAAAAATTCATTGAGTAGTAAGATAGTTGAGTTAATTATAAGTTCATGTCCATTCAATAAGCGAAGTTACCACAGTCCAGTAGGCTAGTCCAAATTCAAGGAGAGCATCTCAGCATAGGAACCTCGAGTCTAAAGGACATGCTCTGCTCTTGGTGCTGCCTTATTGGTGGTGTAACGTTCCCAGCTTCCTCTGCTCACTTCTCCCCTTTGTATCCCACAAGCTTGTAGCTTGAGTCATGCCTCGCTAACACAGCTGTTGCCCATTCTCCTTCATCAGTTATCCCAGAAGCAGGATTCACAACACATGAAAGGAATGGCACCATACTGGAACTCGTAGTCGAGTCAAATCAACACACACATTTTTGGGGGAACCCAATTCAGTCCATGACAATCATTTTAAAGATAAATATCACAAGTAAGAGGATGCAACTGACCATTACAGTGATGATTCTGATGCACAGAATGATAAGACCAGATAAGCATCACCATGTATGAGCAGTGCCTGAACAAGGCATGTTTTAATCAATATGGGTTATATGTTAACCCTCCTGCTAAAGTATAATTTTCAAAAAGTTGAAAACTTGACTCACATTTGAATATAAAATGAAAGTGCTTCAAAACTTTTATTCAGTGCATTAATTAATGAAAGAACTACTAAAATATTTACAATATTTCAAAGGAGAATTTAAAGAAAAAGACAGTGTTATCATCAAGAATGCTGAAATAAATGTGCTAATTTAGCAAAATAGATTTACGTCTTATAGGACAAGAAAATGTGATATAATAGGATTTTTTTTCTTCATTCAGTTAACAATCAAAAGTATTCCTACTAAACGAAATTCATTTCCACAGCTATAAACACAAAATTATCAGCATTACTATCAGTTGCCTACAAAATAATTTTGACTCATACAAAGTTGGGAAATAATGTAGTCAACAGAAAATCACTGAAAAATCTTCTAGGAGCTTTAGGAGCATTTGCTAGAAAATGTCAGTCATTCCATTGAAATGACATCCAAGAATCTCTTTGGCCCGTTTCTAAGTCTAAGACATTTTTTTAAAAATACTTCATTTGCTCAGATTTAATCAGTTTTTAATAATAATGATTTTGTAATAATTCATTATAAATGGATCTTTGTATTTTGTTAACATGTTCATAACACTAATAATTCAGCTCTAAAACTGAATATTTTTACTGAAATTATTGTTTCAATATTTGTATCTGTATCACTTAAATAATTTAATTTCCTTATTTGAAGAAGGGGTGGGAGTGTTTTTTCCAAAATGATACGCATACATCTTTTAAAAGTAATACCTCACTAAAATTCAATTAAACTGAAAAGAAGTTAGCACATATTCAGTCAGGCTGGTACACAAATAACAAAGGCTGAGTCTTACGTAATTATTCTAGAACTCTTTTTTGGTGTGTTTTTGCCCTTTAATGCACTATACATAGGGTCAAGTTTCAGAGAGATTCAGTGTTTAGCTGTAGATTGTGAAAATACATCACCCTGACTAACCACGTAGCCATCTATACATTCTGGCAGAAAACTGCTGTTGTATTGGGTATTTTTCTAACAAAGTAACTTGTGGTTTATGTTCATGCCTATGAGTTGTCAAGACTTCACATAAAATTGTCTCATAAAATTTTTTCCTCTTTAAGGAAACACATAAAAAATGAAGTACCATTATGCTGATGTATCCTTTCTTAATATTACTTTAAGAAGCACATCATGGCCTTTACCATAGAGGGCTTACAAAATAAGTACATTAGAAACAAATAGTTGGGGCTTTCCAGTGGAAGCCATTAAGAGGCATTGTACGTGATAAGCCCATTTAGGAAGAACAGCTAAAACTATGGGGCTTGAAAAGAAAATTTTTACTTTTAGATGGAGAAAGTCATCAACCAAATTTAAAGGACAATACAGCACATTAAAGCATATTTTTCCCATGCTTGTGAAGGATATCTCAAGGGTGCAGGTTAGGACCCTAATTTACAATATTCAGTACTGTAAAACCCACTGCTGTAGAGTCAGCTCTGACAAATAGCAACCCTAGAGATCAGCGCAGGACTGCCCAAGAGTTTCCAAGGAGCACCTGGAGGATTTGCACTGCCAATTTTTCAGTTAGCAGACGTAGCATTTAAACCACTATGCCTCCAGGGATTCCATTCAGTATTACACACACACAAGCACAAACACACACATGCACACACACACACACACGTATACTTTAAAATAGTAACCATTACTAACACACACACACACACAAATAAAACACAGATAAATTCCTGTTAAAGTTTAACTAGTTGTTTGCAGCCATGCTCTCGTATGTTGAATTCTATAAGAAACAGTTATGATCTTGGAATTTAAAAGAACATTTATATTGTTCAAGAAAATATGAATGTTTAAGGGTTAAAAGGGACAATCTTTTTTTCCTTAAGATCTTACCTTTCTCTGCTTAAATTCTCTTATGTATTTTAATCTTAAAAACCCTCTGAGAACTGATCTTTAACAATTATTGAGACCTCTAAAAAGATTTTATTTACTTGGGTCACAATTATAGATATATATTGTCATAGACTGAATTGTGTCCCCCCCAAAATATATGTAGCCATGTGGCTGGGCCACGATTCCCAATATTTGGTGACTGTCCTCGATTTTGTGATTTTCCTGGGCTGTATGTTAAAGAATTAGGGTGGGACTGTAAATCCCTTCATAGCATTACCTCCCTGCTCCACTGTTAAGGGAGTTTCCCTGGAGTATGGCCTGCCCCACCCTTAATCCTTTCATCCTACAAGAGATAAAAGGAAAGAGAAGAAAGCAGAGAATTGGGAACCTCACGCCATCAAGAAAGCAGCACCGGGAGAAGAGCAGGTCCTTTGGACCCGAGGTTCCTATGCCAAGATGCTCCCTAGACAAAGGCTAAGGCAATACTGGACTTTTCTCCAGAGCCAACAAGGGAGAAAGCGTTCCCCTGGAGTGGACATCCTGAATTTGGACTTGTAACCTACCGGACTATGTAAGAATAAATCTTCCTTTGTTAAAGCCATTCACTCTGTGATATTTCTATTAGAGCAGCACTAGCTGACTAAAACATATATCATACTTGATATTGAAACAAATATTTATAAGAATTTCAATACTTCTAAAACTCTTAAAAATAATAGCTAACATAGGTAAAATATGCTCATGAAAAATAGTTGGTTTTCCCAACAAAAGTATTAGAGGAGTGGCATCATTTTTACATTTCTGCAAATTTCTGTAATATCTGCCTTAATAGAAGATAGCTAAGTTCTCATAATTACTTTTGCCTTAAATCTATTCCAATATGTTGTTTTTATTTAAGTATAATAAAATGCAGCCTACCTTACAAAGGTGTGTAGTTGGAAAGATGTTTTTAAGTCCTGTCAATACTGCTCTGACTCTTAGCAACCTTATATATAGCAAAACAAAATGATCCTTGGTCTAGCACAACTTTTATGATAATTTAACATGATAGAGTGCACTGTAGAGGCTGTGTCAATCTGTTCTACTGAGTTTGCTTCGTTTTCACTGACACACTACCAAACATGGTATTCTTTTCTAACAACTGATCTTTCTTGATGATGTGTGAGGTGAGCAAGCCAAAGAACTTCCATCCTCTCTTCTAAGGAGCATTCTGGCTATATTTTAAGACCAGTTTGTTCATTTTTCTGACAAACCATGGTATATTCAATATTCTTTACCAGCACCATGCATGGAATCCTCAACTCCTCGTCTGTCTTCTTTTTTCATTGTCTAGCTTTTGCATGGTATGAAGTGATTGAAAATACCACAGCTTGGGTCAAGCACACCTTGGTTCTTAAAGTAACATCTTTGCTATTTAACACTTTAAAAGTTCTTTTTGCAACAGATTTGCCCAATGAAGGAAACCCAGGTGGTGTAGTGGTTAAGAGCTATGTCTGCTAACCAGAAGGTTGGTGATTTGAATCCACTAGGTGCTCTTGGAAGCTCTATGAGGTAGTTCAATTCTAGCCTGTAGGGTTGCTGTGAGTTGAAATCAACACGACGGCAATGAGTTTGCTTATTTTTTTCATTTTGTCCAATGCAATCTATTATTTATTTCATGACTGCTGCTTGCATGGGCATTTATTGTTGATTCAGGTAGAATAAAATCCTTGACATCTTCAAATTCTTTGTTTACCATTGTCTTAGTCACCTGGTAGTGCTCTAACAGAAAATACCACGAGTGGACCGTTTCATGAATAGAAGCTTTACTGACAAAGTCCAGTAAGCTACAAATCCATTTGTAAATTGTAAGTCCATTCAGTAAGAGAATTTATCACAGTCTGGTAGGCTGAGTCCAAATCCAGTGAGCATATCTCAGCACAGGAACCTCAGGTCCACAGGACGTGCTCTTCTCTCGGCACTTCTCTCTTGGTGATATGAGGTTCCCAACTCTCTGCTTGCTTCTCTTTCCTTTTATCTCTTGTAGGATGAAAGGATTAAGGGTGAGGCAAGC
The DNA here is from genome assembly GCA_028571685.1 of Heterohyrax brucei. Taxonomy (NCBI): domain Eukaryota; kingdom Metazoa; phylum Chordata; class Mammalia; order Hyracoidea; family Procaviidae; genus Heterohyrax; species Heterohyrax brucei. The sequence goes on along the minus strand of CM053166.1, from coordinate 111,978,040 downwards.
CATACTCCAGGGAAACTCCCTTTACAGTGGAGTAGGGAGGTAATCCTATGAAGGGATTTCCAGTCCCACCCTAATCCTTTAACATACAGCCCAGGAAAATCACAAAATGGAGGATAATCACCAAATACTGGGAATCATGGCCCAGCCACATGGCTACACATATTTTAGGGGGGACACAATTCAATCCATGAGAACCATGATGTTGTTTACTGGTCCAGTTGCAAAATTTCTTTTTTTTTCCCCATTTTCAGGTGTTATCCATACTGACTACTACACTCTTTGGCCTTCATCAGTGTTTCAGTCAGCTTAGGGCTGCTCTAACAGAAATACCACAGAGTAGATGGCTTTAACAAAGGAAGGTTTATTCTTACATTGTCTGGTAGGCTGCAAGTCCATGTTCAGGGTGTCCGCTCCAGGGGAAGGCTTTCTCCCTTGTTGGCTCTGGAGGAAAGTCCGATACTGCATCAGTCTTTTTCCAGGGAGCATCTTGGCACAAGAACCTCAGGTCTGAAGGACATGCTCTTCTCCTGGTGCTGCTTTCTTGATGGTACAAGGTTCCCAATTCTCTGCCTGCTTCTCTGTCCTTTTATCTCTCATAGGATGAAAGGATTAAGGGTGGGGTAAGCCATACTCCAGGGAAACTCCCTTTAGAGTGGAGCAGGGAGGTAATGCTATGAAGGGATTTACAGCCCCACCCTAATCCTTTAACATACAGTTTAGGGAAACCACAACATGGAGGACAGTCACAAGATACTGGGAATCATGGCCAAGCCACATGGCTACACATATTTTGGGGGGACACATTCAATCCATGACAATCAGTAAGTACTTCAAGTTGTCTTCATTTTTGGCAAACAAGCTTGTTAATGAATCTTCTTCCAGTCCTGGTATTTCATCGTTCTTTACACAGTCTGGTTTCTCAGATAATTGTTTTAGCATACAAGCTGAATAAAGTGAAAGAATACAACCAGACTGCACACCTTTTCCAATTGTAAATCATACAATATGGTCTTGTTCTGTTTGAACAACTGCTCTTTTGATCCATGGTCAGATTCTGACAAGCACAGCTATGTGGTCTGGAATTCCCATTATTTGTAATGTTATTGATAATTTCTTATAATCCATACAGTCTAGTGCCTTTGCATAGTCAAAACAACAGGTAAATATCTTTTTAGTATTCACTGGATTCAGCCAAGATCCATCTGACATCAGCAATGATTTCCTTCATTACACATCCTTTTCTGAATCTGACTTGAACTTCTGAAAGTTCCCTATCACTGTATGGCTGCAGCTGTTTTTGGAATATTCAGCAATTCTTTGCCAGCATTGCCACATTGCTCAATAATTTCTGCGTTTCATTTTTTTGCCTTTCTTTGTAATGGGCACAACTATTGTTCTTTTCAAGTCTGTTGGCCATATAGCTATCTTCAAAATTTCTTGACATAAATCAGCAAGTGCTTATAGCATTTCATCTGTTGGTGAAGGATCTCAGTTGGTGTTCCGTCATTTCATGAAGGCATATTTTACAGCTTTTCTTTAAGTGCAGCTTAAACTTGTTCCTTCTATACCATAGGTTCTTGACCATACTATCCTGAAATACTTGAACATTCAAAAATTATTTTTGTTCCAGTGACTGTTTATTCCTTCTATCTTCTACTGATGCCTTCTGCATCATTCAGTTTTCTACTCATGTATTCTTTCAGTATTGCTACTTTAGATTTAATTTTCTCTTCAGTTCATTCAAACAGAGAAATACTGACATGTTCTTCCCTTTTGTTTTTCTGTCTTCAGGTCTTTGCATCATAAGACTTTACCTTGTCTTCTCCAGCCACCCTCTGGATTTTCTATTGAGCTATTTTACTTCATAATTTCTTATATTGGCCTTAGATACTCTGTGCTCCACAGTAACTTTGAGTCTCTTCTGACATACATTTTTATCTATTCCATATTTCCTGTCTTTTTAAAAACCTTTTACTTTATTCATATGTGATGTTTTCCCACAGCTCTTCTGCTCTTGGCTCATTAGTATTCATGCAGCAAATCTATTCCTGAAATGGTCTTTAAACTCATGTGAACTGTGTTCAAGTTTGTACTTTGGCTCTTGTGCACTTGCTTTGATTGTATTCATTCTCCACTTGAAGTTGCACACAAGCAACTGCTAATCTGTTCCTCATTTGGCCCTTGACTTTGTCTTATCTGGTGATATTGAGCTTCTCTGCTATTTATACATACAGATGTAGTTGATTTGATTCCTGTGTAATCCATTTGTTGAGTTTCATATATATGATCATCGATTGCATTGTTGGAAAAAAATTTCCAATGAAGAAGTCATTAGTTTTGCAGAATTACACTATGCAATTTCCAGAGTTGTTTCTTTTTCCAAGACTATGTTTTCCAAATACCTATCCTTCTTGCTTGTTTCCAACATTTACATTTCAATTGGCAATAATTATCAATACATATTTTTAAATTTTTTTTGTTATTGATAATACACAGCAAAAACATACCAATTCAAGTTTCTATATCTACAGTTCATTGACATTCTTTACATTCTTCAAGTTAAACAATCATTCTCATCCTCTGTTTTTGAGTTGTTCCTCCTCTATTAATATAAACTCACTGCCACATACATTTTCTATCCTTTCAGGTTTCTGTTATCAGTTTGATCCCCTGTAGATAGACTGTACATGTACAAAGCAGATACTTTTTTCCTACTTAAGCTAAACTATTGTTTGATTTTAAAATAATACCATGAATATTATGGGTTTACTGGTTAAAAAATCTTAGGGCAAGTTTCATGGCTTCATTCAGGCTCCATGGATCTAGGAGGTCTAGAATTCATGGGACTCTGAAAGTCCATTCTACACTTTCCCTCTTTTTATCAGTATTCCTATATAGAATCTTTCATCAAAGTGTTCAGTAATGGTAGCCAGGCATGTGCAGTCTTTGTGGTTTCGTTGCAAAGGAGACAGTTGTTTATGGAGCAGTTAGCCCCAAGTTCCATTTTCTTCTTCTATTTCTGACTTTCCTTCTTCCTGTGTTGCTGCAGACAAGTAGCAAACAATTGTTGTGACTTGTATGGCCACTTGCAAGCTTTTAAGGCCCTAGACACTATATGACAAACTAGAGGTAGAACAGAAGCACTAAACACATTATTAGGCCAATTAACTGGGGTGTTCCTTGAAGTCATGACCCTAAACATCAAAATCAAGGAACTGAACTCCATGAAGTTTTTTTGTTGTACATAAAAAGCCTCAGCAGCTACTCTTAGTATTTTTCTTCTTCTTTTCTTTTGGTCATTGTTGAATACTCTGGGGGTCAATTCTACCCTGGCCCTTAGGGTCACTATGAGTCGGATCTGACTCGAAGGTACTTGGCTTGGCTGTGGATATATCTATCATGCAACATTGCCAATTAAACTACAGATGTGCAACTTATTGACAGAAATTACATTAATTGGTTGTGTAACCCTACCCTTAATCAATGTGATTTTTCTGTCATTATAAACTGAAACTCAGTACTACATATGCAATAACACCTCCTACCCACCACTCTGCCGAGCCCTACCAAAAAACAAATTCACTGCCTTCGATTTGATTCTGACTCATACTGACTTAATAGACAGAGTAGCATTACCCCTTAGAGTTTCTAATAAGTGCCTGACGGATTTGAACTGCCATCCTTTTGGCTAGCAGTGATAGCACTTAACCACTTGCAAACTTTGGTCCCTATAAATTTTCCTGTTCTCATCTTTTTATGTAAGTGAGTTCATACGATATTTGTCCTTTTGCTAGTTATTTCACTCAGCATTGTTGCTTCAAACTCCATCCATCTTGTAACATGTGTCAAGACTTCATGCCTCCTCCTGACTGAGTAGTATTCCATCATATATATGGACCACATTTTGTTTATCCATTCATCATTGATGGGCATTTACACTGTTTTCAACTTTTGGTTATTGTGAATAGTGCTGCAATGAACATTGGTGTGCAAGTATTTGAATTTCTGCTTTCAAGTCTTTTGGGTATGTATCTAGTAATGAGTCATGTGGTAATTCTATTTTTTAATATTTTAAGAAATCACCACACCTTTCCACAATGGCTATACTATTTTTGTGTTCTTGCGATAACAATGGTTACAAAAAAAAGAAACCCAAGCCTGTTGTCCCAGAGTAAATTCTGACTTATAGTGAACATATCACAGAGTAGAACTGCCCTATAGGATGTCCATGAAGCACCTTGTGGGTCTGAATTGCTGACTGTTTGGTTAGCAGCTATAGCTCTTAACCACCATGCAACCAGAGTTTCGAGCAATGGATAAGGGTTCCAGTTCTCCCACACCCTTGTCAATATTTGCTATTTTAGTTTCTTTTTATTTTAGCCATCATAGTGTGGAAATGGTATCTTATTGTGGTATTGATTTTCATCTGTCTGATAGCTAGTGACATTGAACATTTATTCATGTGTTTGGTCACCATTTCAATTTGGTTAAATGATAATTCAAGTCGTTTACCCTTTTTATGATTGGATTAGTTGTCTTTATGTTGATAAGTTGAAGTTTTATATATATATATATATATAGTTGTTATAGTTATTGAATAGAATTTCCAAAGATATTCTCCCATTCAGTGGATTGTCTTTTCACTGTTTGGTGAAGTTTTTTGATGAATATTCATCAAGAAAATTTGAAAAACATAAATAAGTATATACCCCTCATTGGAGCTACTAGATAGAAAAAAAAACAAACTGGTAATTTCAGTGAAGAAATAATAGTTGGAGACTTAAGTACACAATTTTCAATATTGGGCAGAGCATCTAGTAAGATGAACAAGTACATAGATGACCTGGATAATGCCATAAACCTACTAGACTTAACAAACATCTGTAGAACACTTCACCCAACAACAGTAAAATGTATATTCTACATCAATGCACAATGGAATGAAGCCATAAATCAATAGCAAACAAACAAAAAAAAACAACCAAACAAAAACCTTTGAAATACAGAAATTAAACAATGACCAATGGGCCAAGGAAAAAAATCACAAATTTCTTAGCCAAGTGAAAATGAAAATATAACATACCAAAACTCATGGGATGCAGTGAAGGTAGTACTCAGAGGAAAACTTATAGTAACAAAAGTCTGTATGACCAAAGAAAGATATCAAATCTATAGCCTAACCTGACAAATTTAGGAGCTCCAAAGAGAAATCAAACTAAGGCTAACTCTACCAGAAGAAAGGAAATAACAAAGATCACAACATAATTAAATGTTTTAGTCAGTAGGGCTGCTCTAACAGGAATACCACAGAGTGGATGGCTTTAACAAAGGAACTGCTGAGGCCCATCACCTACAGAAGTCCCTGTAGCAAAGCTATACACCTATGTGATGACGATCGGAGGCATCTCACCCTTGGCATATTTTTGGCTGTACTCTCCCTGATAATATTTTGCATCCTAATTAAACCTTCCTCAAAAGTACCCTCTCATCTCCTGGCACAAGGATTAAGGAAGATGCCTTCTAAGAGGGGCTTTACAACCCCCTCGGCTTATGAAATAACGTTGAGGAAACGTGAATGGGAGTTCCTAGAGAAAAGAGCTCGGAGGAATGAATCCCGACACAACATGCCCAGCCCAGGAATGCCAAGGCCGGCCCGGCCTCGCTGGGTTCCCCCAACCGCACATCCCCCTCCACATGTGAAATACAAGATTGCAGGAAAGCCCTGGGAAGCTTCCCAGGGATGACCCCCCACACGGCTCTTAGATATAGACATCTCACTCCCTGCATCAGGAAAATGGATAGGCTCCCAAGTTTATTATAATTGGTATGGCAAATGGGCAAATACTAAAGAAATACCCTTCTTAGAACAGCTTAAGAGAGGCATAGGGTAGGGGACGGTAGGCGCTTACTATCCCCACAGGAAGAGATAAAATAAGAACAAAGAAGGAACAAACAGAGACAGCCAGATAATAACCTTTAGATTAGTCTACCCCTCTTCCTGCACCTTTAACCTGGAGGGGTAGATAGAGCTGATTGAGCTCAAGGCATAGCTTTGTTTTCACTGTTGATTATAATCACAATATACTTGTCTCAGGCCATTACCTAGAAGGCCCTAATGATTAACACGAAAAGAGACCACAGGGTATCAATTCCTTACTAGCCAACAGCTTATGTGGTCAAAGAGCAGGATGAAATCACGTCACCTCATTGATTGTATAAAAATAAAGAAAGACAAGCCTTAATGGGCTGCCAACCTCCAGATTCCTGGCTGTCTGAGTCTCTTTCCCTCGCCGATGCCACCCATCCCTTCGTGATCCCAGACCCTGTCGAGGCTGGCCCCCGGCAAGGAACATTTATTCTTACATAGTCCAGTAGGCTACAAGTCCATATTCAGGGTGTCTTCTCCAGGGGAAGGCTTTCCCCTGTCGGTTCTGGAGGCAAGTCCAGTATTGCATCAGTCTTTGTCCAGGGAGTGTCTTGGTGCAGGAACCTCGGGTCTGAAGGACATGCTCTTCTCCCGGTGCTGCTTGCTAGATGGTGTGAGGTTTCCAATTCTCAGCCTGCTTCTCTTTCCTTTCATCTCTTGTAGGATGAAAGGATTAAGGGTGGGGCAGGCCATACTCCATGGAAACTCCCTTAACAGTGGAGCAGGGAGGTGATCTTATAAAGGGATTTACAGTCCCACCCTAATCCTTTAACATACAGTGTAGGAAAACCACAAAATGGAGGACAGTCACAAGACACTAGGAATTATGACCCAGCCACATGGCTACACATATTTTGGGGGGACACAATTCAATCCATGACAATAAATAAACTAAAATCAGAAAAACAGTTGAGAGAATGAACAGAACCAGAAGCTGGTTCTTTGTAAAGATCAGTAACGTTGATGTTTAGCTAAATGTTGCAATTTAGGATTAATCTTGAAATGTTCTTTTTATTGGTGAATGCAATACTATTGCTCTTCAGTTTCCTTCATGACATAGATCACATTACATATGACCTTCTATGCTCAGAATCATATGAAAACCAACACCCATTGCTGTCAATTTGATTCCAACTCATAGTGATCTTACAGGACAGAGTAGAATTACCCTGTGGAGTTTTCAAGGGTGCCTGGCAGAAGGAAATTGCTGACATTTTGTTTAGAAGCTGTAGCAGCACTTACCATTATGCCACCAGGGTTTCCAGGAACCATATTGTCATGGATTGAATTGTGTCCTCCCAAAAATGTGTATAGCAATTTGCTTGGGCCAAGATTCCCAGTGCTTTGTGATTGCCCTCCATTCAGTGATATTCCTATGCTGTAAATCCTAATCTCTGCCTATAGTTAATAGGTTAGATTATTTTAAAGAAGATTAGGGTGGGACTGAAACACCCTTACTAAGGTTGTTTCTCTGGAGTGTGGCTTGCACCACCTTTTAGCCTACAGTAGTTGAAAGAGTAGCAATCAGACAGTTGGAGACATCATACCATCAAGAAAGCAGCACTGAGAGCAGAATGTGTCCTTCAGACTTGAGGTTCCTGTACCAGGATGCTCTGAGACCAAAGAAAGACTGGTGCAACATAAGGACCTTCCTCTAGAGCCTGCAAAGTGGGAAAACCTTCTTCTGGAGCTGACACCTTTAGTCTGAACTTGTAGCCTAGTGGACTGTGTAAGAATCTGACTCGACGGCACTTGGCTTGGCTTCTTAAAGCCATCCACTTGTGGTATTTCTGTTAGAGCAATACCGGATGACTTAGACAGAATTTGGTACTGAGATCATGGGGTGTTGCCCTAACACATGTCAAATATGTGGAAGGAATTTTGAAGCTGTGAATGTGTAGAAGACTCAGAAGAAGCTGAAGAGAGCTGTTAACACTGGAGACGATACAGATGGTAAAAAGCTTCAGTGATCAGCAACACAGAACCAAGGGCCAACACATGGATCAAGAGAGCATATAAACTGGTCTTCCTTGTAGCATGTGGGTATTACTCTATCGCTGATAGCACTGCACTTCAGGATAGATCTTGAAATATTCTTTTGATGATGAATGCAGCTCCATTAATTTTCAAGTTGTGATTTCCAGCATATGATTGATTAAAAATGGCCAATACTAGTCCATTTCAGCTCACTAATACCTGGGATATCAATGTTTATGTGTTCCATTTCATGTTTGATGATTTCCAGTTTTCCTGGGTTCATACTTTGTTCAGTTCACAGTCTTTGATTATTAATGTATGTTTGCAGCTGTTTTATCTTGAGTCATACCACATCAGCAAATGAAGATCTCAAAAGATTGACTCTATCCACATCATTAAGGTCAACTCTACTTGGAGGCAGGTCTTCCTGAATCATCTTTTGAGTACCTTCCCTTCTGGGAGACTATCAGACAGTGTTCCTCTGCTATTCATAAGGTTTTCACTGGCTAATTCTTTCCAGAAGTAGATTGGTGAGTCCTTCTTCCTTGTCTTAGTCTGGAAGCCCAGGTGAAACCTGTATGCCGTGGGTGACTTTGCTGGTATCTGAATACCACTGGCATTGCTTACAGTATCACAGCAACATACAAGACCCTACAGTATGAAAAACTGACAGACACATGGGGGTGTTGAGGTCACATTAACTGATTAGACTCTGAGGACCTGATTTGGGTTCTGGAAATCAAGCTAGCAAGTTTGGTCTCCTCATGGGTGGCAAACTGGACTCTCCTTCCCCCAAAGCACATGAGGATGCATCCTTTTGGGTAGCAAAGGATGGAAAAATTTATTAAGGGAAAGTATGTTCCAAAGAGGGCACAGGTCAGCCTCCATGAGTGGAAAAAGATCGAGCATAGATTTTTGGGGTGCCTTTTATTGGCAAAAGCAGGAGCAATGTCATAGATAGGAGGTGGAAGTAGTAATTTGGTTTTTGATTGGGTTTGAGGCTACTGTGACCACTTCACAACAGCCAGGAGGAATTGTATTTGCATCACAACTGCCAGGAATAACTTATATTTGCATCACAAACTGCCAGGGAGAACTGTTGATTTGTGGCAGATCAGGTTCCCTTGGTAACCTTATCAGTACCCTGTGTGTTCTATAATGCTAACCATGACCTTTGTTATCCATAGAAAATGTTAGATTCTGGAGTAAAATATGTTAGTATGTGGTGACAGTGATCAGGTTCCTTAGCTAACCTTGACATTTCACCCCTGAGGAGACATGGCCCTGAAATCTTGAAGGGAAAGTAGGAAATTGACTTCTCTTTGGCTACTTCCTGCTGTTTGCGAGGCATAGTCCTACCTACATGTGAGACTCATGTTACTCCAGTGCCCTATCTGGGAAACATAGAGTTGCCTGATCTCCGGACTGGTTGGTGGGTATAGGCTGGTATTTTTACAAGACCATGAGTTTAACTTAGAATTATTGTAGCCTGGAAGAGAGAATGTGAGTTAAGGTATTATGAATTAGGGATAACCAAAATGACTAATAAGGGAACTGTCAGTCGCAGTAATAGTGACATTAGCCAGTTGGCTGTTATAGCCAGTCTAGGCCCAGAGTATAATCTGGGAACAAACTAGGGATGGGGATCTGAATTATTACCTTTTGGGATGAGAAGTGCTTGTCCCTTGGTTCAGTTCTCCAGCATTAATTGCAGCTCCCTGGTGCCCAGTTTGGAAGGAATCATGGCAGTGGAAGTGAGATTTTCTGTGCATGTCTTCAGAGTTGGTTCCATCTGAAAAACAAATTTGAGAAAGTTTACACAATTGTTCTGGGACTTATGTAAGTGTCCCAAGACACAGTTAATATTGTTTTTCACTAGTTTTAGTCACACCACCGAGGCCCTCAGTCTCCCTGTCTTCCTCCTGACTGTTGACTCAAAAGAGGTACTACATTTTTCATAAGGTTTCCATTGTGTGTTCCCCCACAGACTATTCTGTCTGCCTCAGCTCTCAAACTTTTTATGTAACCTGACTGAGAATTTATTTTGGTATATGCCCTTCTGGTTCTTTAGTTTTTAACACATTAACCAACAATGTAATTCTCAGTCCTTATGTCTTATATTTCGTCGAGGTTTTTAATGTATGTACTCTAATTTACTTAGTCATTTTTGTCCTAGCAATACAACAGGGCAGTCAGGGGTATCTAGAAAGGAATGCTTTACCAATTGGAACCCCATCAGACATAAAAGTAAATTTCTTTGACCTTGAATTTTTAATCCAAGCCAATAATTATAGTCCTTCTCGGAGAGTGGACCCCTTAGGTAATTTAAGGTAGAGAAGATAGCTATTGTGTCTAAGACAAATAAAATTTCCCTACCTTCCATGTCGAGTATAACCCTTACCTCTCTGACGAGTGGTCAGGAGGCAGATGGGCCCCCAGGCCCCCATCAGTGGTTAGTGTCTTTTTTTTTTATTTTTATTTTTTTATTTAACATGACTGAGTGAAAATGTACATTCCCGTATAAATTTACATGCACACCTATATGCAGCTTCCACTGCTCTCCCTGTCCGGTGACAGCACACTATTCCTCTCTGCTCCATACATGTCACATCCTCCCAACAGTCTCCTTTCCCCTCCTCTCCACCCACTCTCCTTCCTCCAGCCAGAGGTCGGCAGGATGATATCCTATAGATGTACAGAACCATAAAGTGCATCCAATATATGGTCACTCTGCATCACCAAGTCCAGTCCCCATAAGTGTCCGAAGAGTGGACCTTCTTTATGATTTATGGGCAAGGGCACCATCAGAGCCAGGGGCCATGCTCCCAGGGGAACCCTGAAACTGCTGGACCATCAATTGAGGTCTTTTAGTGGAGAACTCAGGGTGCACCTCTTTTTATTCTTGTGTTGCCAGTGAGACTCCTCTCTGTGAGCTCCATCGTGGCTATCACTGGTGGTGGCCAGGAACCATCCGGTTCTTCCTGTCCCAAGTCGATGTAGGCACCCACTCTTGTGGGTCTCTCTGACTTCTCGGTTGTCTTTACTGCATGTCATTTTGGTCCTCGGTGAGCATCTGTTCCTGCTGAGTTGGGACCATTTGCTGTGTTCTCGGATGGCAGCTTGGCAGCTTTTAAGACCCCAGACGCCACTCTCCAATGTGGGGTGCAGAGAGCTCTCTTAGCAAAATGCTAGTTGTGCCAATTGGCCTTGATTTCGCCTAAGACCATGGTCCCCTGCTCCCCGCCCCAGCTACTCTATCCTTGCAATTGGGTTAAGATGGAAGGAGTACTAAAGTTATGCTGAAGTCCACTTAATGTTGTTCTTGGTCCTAATGTGTGCTATCACCACCTTCTCCCAACCAGATTTCTAGCAACTATCTAAACTAAGCCCTCCCCCCTCACACTCCCTCCTTCCCCCCCCTTGCAGCTGTCAAAGAGTTTTTTCTTCTATACACAAGTCTGTTTTTGAGATCTTATCGTAGAGTTCTCATACAATATTTGTCCTTTTGTCCCTGACTACTTTCACTCAACATAATGTCTTCCAGTTGAAACCAGGTTAGGACATGTTTCCTGGAATCATCGTTATTCTTTATCATTGCGTAGTGCTCCGTTGAGTATATGTACTATAGTTTACCTATCCATTCTTCTGTTGTTGGGCATCTGGATTGATGCCATCTTTTGCTATCGTGGACTGTGCTGCGATAAACATTCTGGTGCATGTGTTGGTTAGTGTCTTATACTCCTCTTCTGAGAGAGTCCAGGAAGGCCTGTCCGTCTGGGCCTTTTGTTGGGGAACTTGACTGAACAACCTGCTATAGGGTATTCAGGACACTCTGCCTTAAAGTGGCCTCATTTTTGACAGTACCTACAGTAACTGGGGTCCATATTCATTGATCAGTGAGGTGATCCAAGTCTTGACCTCCTCTAAGGTCCAACTTGGTTACCTCAAGGTGGGCCTCTGAGAGTTACAGCCAACAACAGAGCCTTTATTTTTTTTCTTTCCTCTGCCACCGAATCTCTGATTAAATATCTTAAAAGGGTCTTCTCTACATTGGGAGAGTGAGGTCTGAGGTTTTGTCTCAAGCTTTGTAATTTCTGTCTTATGTCTGATATGGACCAGGATATAAAATATATGGCCATAACGAATTTTTTTCCCACTGTTAAAACTGGCATTGGCATTTTTTTCAAAAAGTCTTGGTGAGCCCAGCCAGAATAAAACCACTGGCTGTTTTCCTCCAGGTCCCCAGCTAAAAAGGTAGCTTGAGAAGTAGTCCTTTATCTTTTCTATTGTAAATGATACACTTCTCTCTCAGGCCTCTTCATTGATGGGGTAAGGGAGGGCCGTAAAGTTGTAAACTGGGGCCTTTCTCCCATTTTGACCATTACAGCAAAAGGGTTCAGTGGCTCAAGGAACCAGCTTTTCCTTTTAAAAGCAATAGCCTGCTTGGGTTACCTCAATCTTGACAGAAGCCAGAAATTTAGATTTTAGAAGAATTACATGTCTCTTTCATGGTTTTCTCTTTTGGGTCATGATCTTACTATAGAGTCTTTGATCAAAAATGCTCAGTAAGTGGTAATTAAATACCATCAAGTTTTTAAAATCCTAGGCACCATACAGGGAATTAGGAAGTAAAGAGAAGCACTAGTAATATCAGGCCTGTTAGCTCAAATAACCAGTGAAACTATGATCCTAAGGTCTTTGAACAAGGAAATAAATCTAAACACCTCATAAGGAGCCTCACTAACTGTTTTACATGTGTAAAGCAATTGTATTCTGTACAACCTCAGATTCAAATCCATTAGTTAAATACTTTAGGAGAAAAGAAAATGTTTACTTATATCTAGGAAGCAGAGCCTTAAAACATGAGCAATATTTCCACATAAAGACAGTAGTATATTTTTATATACTCAGCCTTATGTAGATATTTTTTGTTCCACCTGACTTGGGATCAGCTGTAGTCTGTGACGCCATAAGTTTCTGCTTAAGAGTTTTGGATATCTGATGTTATAGTCCTTTTCACAAGTCCAATATCTTTGTTGAGATATTCTGGTTGGATGTTTTCAGGAAATCAACAAACAACTTTAGATAACAAAAACTTAATATGACATGATTAATAAAAATATAAGCTAAATATAAGGGCCAAATAAAATCCAATCTGTTAGCAAACCTTAGACAATAATATTTCTAAATATAATCATTATCCATATTTTTAAAGAACTTCAGATATCGTACATAATCTTGAGGCATAATGCCACATACTCAGGTTATACCAAGATTATTAAGTCTTTAAATGCCCATATAGTATAAACATAAATTTTTAGGTATTTAATTTGAATTCCCCAGTCAAAGCATTGGCTTTGATGATGTTAGATTAAAATAAGAATAATAAAATTACAGTCAAGTTAGCAATTGAAACTAAAACCAAACCAAGTGTTGTAAAGTTAATTTTAAATCATCACAACCCAATATATATGACAGAGTAGAACAGCTCCACAGAGCTCCCAAGGAGTGCCTGGTGGACTTGAATTGCTGACATTTTGGATAGCAGGCACAGCACTTAGCCACTATGTGACCAGGGTTTCTCCAGATAGCAATTAAGAAATAATAATTATGACTTAATATTATGCATTTGTTAAATAATATTAGGCAAAAACATAAGAGAAAATAACCAATATAAATTTTAACCCAGTGAGAATTGGGCTTTTGATTTTAACCCATGCCATATAACTTAGTAAATAAGTCTAATTTCCCCTTTTCCTTTAGAAAAGTTTATTCATGGCTTTCACGTGAAGGTTTAGAGTTGTTAGGAGTTTGTTACAGGTTAATAAGAAACAATACTAAAGTTATTTAACTGAAGATCTTAAAGTAAGAAAACCTTAGCTTTTTCTCCTTCATTGAGTTCTATGGTATCTGATTCTAAAGAGATGTCGAATCTTTGTCTTCAAGGGAGATGACACAAGGAATAAGTTAATTGCTTATTCAGAAATCTGAGAAGAGTTTGTTAAGCCTATAATTGAAATAAAGGTTATTTAAACATTTCAGGTTTTTATTTAGTTTTTAGTATGTCTCATATTTTTCCAACCTAATTTTAACTCATAATTTTAATAGAAAAAAAATTCTTTTCAACATTAAGCCAGCTGAGTGCTGTCAAGTCGGAAATTTCTCTAAAATCTCATAAATTAAACCACTAAACTTTTATCAGACAAAACTTTGGACTGTATCAAATAAGTATTTTTCAACAAAGCTCTACAGTATATTCCTTTTAAACAGCAAAAATGCACTGTCTCATTAAGACTTATATGTATTTTCTGTTGTTGCTTGAAATCAAACATGTGACACATGATCTGTTAATTCAATTTTATTATCAGTAAGTTACCTAAAGGGTCCTGGAAATTATTTTTAAGCCTATAATTGAAATAAAGGTTATTTAAACATTTCAGGTTTTTATTCAGTTTTTAGTATGTCTCATATCTTTCCAACCTAATTTTAACTCATAAAGTATCTATCAACTGGCTTTGAAAATTACGAATTCTCTGCTCAACTGACCAAGTCTCTTGTTAGGGTTGGAAGTCATTTTTTCATAGCAAAGTTTTACACACTCAACAGTCAGCCTATAGGAATAACACAACCTCTCAGACACTTTCTAGAGAAAGTTACAAACCAGCAGTCCCCACCACTGAACACAAACTTCACAAAAATGAATAGAGGTTGAAAAACAGGTTGCTGCAGAAGGCCAGTGTGAAAGTAAAGACAAAGACAGAAATGGGGCTGCAGTCCCCTTTAAGAGTGGTACTGATGCCACAAGAAATTTGGAGAAATAAGAATTCTCTAAGAAGACAGAGCACCTGCAGATTCCATTCTCCAGACTGAGTTGATGGTTGTAAAGGACAGAGTTGGGGCAGGGGATCCAACCCTAACAAAAGGCCTTATGGAAGTCTCTTCATGTTACCAAGTGTCTAGGCATTATGAGACTTCTCCCTAGGACTTATTACAAAATGAGTGTCTGGGCATGGCCTCCAGAATACAAACCAAATTTCAACAAAGCAGAAGACAAAGCAGGCAGACAAAACCAAGGGTTACCAGTCCTTGGCCTTCTATTTAAGAAGATGGAAGACAAACCACAAGAGAAAAGGTGGGTAGTCACACTGTAGAGGAAGGAGAGGAAAGCTGACGAAGCAAAGATTAAAAATTTCCTCATCCCCTTACCCGTCCAGATGCCAGAATAGCCACTCACCTCAGGAGAAGGCTTACAGTCTAAATTGCTCCAGTGGCCACTTGCCTTGTCCTGTTGGTCAGGTGGCTTGTCCATCTTTGTCAGGGTTTGGAGGTCTCAGCTGATTTGGAGGATCCCCTCCTGGTCACCAAACTGCTCATAAGGGTCTCTGAAGACCTCAAGGGTCCTTGTCAGACACAGAAGAAAAATGTTTCTCAGGGAGACCTGGTTGACTTCAGGGTCTGGGATTGGGTTAGAATTGCTCCAGTTTTTGATAAAAGACTTAATAGGAGATATTAGGACATAGTGGGTCCCATTCCATAGGGAGGATCTATCCAGGAGAGTTGGGCTTGTGAAGCCAGTGTCCCAGCCATCACTAAGCTGAAATTTAAGAGTAATAGGGGGAGGCATCCCTCCACCCTTCTCCAAGGCTTCCCTGGGGAGGAGTCTTACTGCATTCCTCCCTGGCTGGATCTCCTGGAGACTCACACCCTAGAAACTGTCCACGAGACTGGACCAGGTAGGGATCTCTGTCCTGTAGGTCACTCCCAAGACCAAGATGTGTTTTGTCCATATTTCTCTGTTTTGGGCATCCCTATACACTAGTTTCTTAGGAGCGTCCATCTGGCTTTTCCAAAGAAGGGGCAGTAGAGCTGGAACTCACAGGGGAGTTACAACACCCAAGAGGGCCCTTCGGCCTATTGTAGAAAGTTCCCCCGTAAATTAATATTTTGGAGAGCATACTTAAAAAGGAAGAAAGCTCAATCAGTCAAGGACCCGATCTGGGACTTGGTGTGATTACTGGATGTGAAACAGGCAGGTAGTTATTGGAGGGGGCCTACAAAAGGAGCAATGCCAAACTTCATTTTCAGCCTGGACAAGGGCCAAACAGAGGGTGGCCCAGAGAAGGGTCCCCACATACAGTAAGGGTGGCTCCTCCCCAGGGGTACCCATCACTCACAGCAGAAAGAAGAGGAAAGTCAGGCCAGAGATGAACCAGCTGATGGAAGAACTGTACCCTGAGTGTTCTTGAACCTGGATTGTAACTGTTACTTCCCTAATGAACTTCATAATTGTGAATATGATCTGTGAATTCTGTGTGGTTATTGTAATGAATTATTGAACCCAATAGAGAGTGTTGTGGCAGGAACAGTTAGTATCAGAATTGATAGAGATGGCAGAGAGAAGAGGTGTGACCAACCACAGCTTCATAGGAATCAGCCCTTGGCTATTGACTTTGCTTCTCCTTCCCTCCTTGTAGGGTTAGAGGAGGTCAGACACCACCCCCAAGACATTATAGGCTCATGGCTATAGCAACTACTTAGACATATCCAGATACCTACTGGGACTGAGTTATAGAGCTCTAAGCATAAGGACCATTTTTCAGGGACATGTAGGTCAATTGGCATAACCTAGTTCTTAAAAATAATGTTATACATTTCAGTTTGGTGAATAGTGATTGGGGTCCTAAAAGCTTGCAAGTGATTATGTAAGATGCAGCTATTGGTCTCTTACTGTTTGGAACAGTGGAGAGTGAAGGATATCAAAGACTCAAGGAAACAGTCCACAAGACCAATGGCCTGCACGCACTAAGCAAAGCCTGAGATCAGAACTAGATGGCGCCCAGCTATCAATACTGACAGCTCTGACTAGAAATACAGAAGGCTCTGGTTACAAAGGGAGAAAAATATAGAACAGATTCAAATTCATTAAAAAAAAGTCCGACTTACTGAACTGACACGGACTAGACTAACCTCTGAGCTATTGTCTTAAGACATCCTTTTACACTGGAATGGAAGCCACTCCCAGAAGTCACCTTTCAGCCAAATAATAGAATGTCTTATAAAATAACACCCATGAGGAATGTGCTCTTTAGAGCAATACACTATGCGAGACCAAATGGGTGGTATTTCCCCCAAAGCAAAAATGAGACAGCAAGGAGAGGCAGGGCAACTGGAGGGGTGGAAACAGGAAAGACACAGTCAAAATGGGGAGAGTCCTGACACTTTGCAGAGATACCAGTGAGTGTCATTGTCATGGGTTGAGTTGTGTCCCCCCAAAAATGTGTATAGCCATGTGGCTGGGACATAATTCCCAGTATCCTGTGACTGTCGTCCATTTTGTGGTTTCCCTAAACTGTATGTTAAAGGATTAGGGTGGGGCTGTACATTTCTTCATAGGATTACTTCCCTGCTCTGCTGTAAAGGGAGTTTCCCTGGAGTATGGCTTGCCCCACCCTTAATCTTCTCAGCCTGCAAGAGATAAAAGGACAGAGAAGCAGGCAGAGAACTGGGAACCTCATTACCATCAAGAAAGCAGCACCGGGAGAAGAGCGCGTCCTTCAGACCTGAGGTTCCTGTGCCAGGACGCTCCCTGGACAAAGATTGATGCAATACCGGACTTTCCTCCAGAGCCGACAAGGGGAAAGCCTTCCCCTGGAGCGGTCACCCTGAATATGGACTTGCAACCTACCGGACTGTGTAATAATAAACCTTCCTTTGTTAAAACCATCCACTCTGTGGTATTTCCTTTAGAGTAGCCCTAGCTGACTAAAACAGTCATGGAATAATTTATGTATGAATTGGTGATTGGCAAACTATTTTGCTATGTAAGCTTCCACCTAAAACACAATAAAATGTTTAAAAAAAAGTTCCAAGTTTATATGAGTAAATGCTAAAACTGGACTTGAACACAGTTCCTCAAATTAAAATCCAGTTACTTGATCCCTGACTTCACTCCACAATTATACTGCTGAATCCCTTGTAAATATGTCAAAATATAGTGTCAGGTATTTTTTAGCTCTAAATTCTTACCAAAATACTAAAAAATGAAGTTTAAGCAGTATGTTCATTCACAGCACATTCTAGTTTTAACAGTTTCCTTATCTGTTACTCTAATACTCCTGTTTGTCACCTTTAAAAGTCTAAATAATATTAGAATAGGTGTGGAAAGAATTAAGAATAGTCTTGGTTTGTAGTAATTAGCCAACATCATCATTATGAACATTGGAAATAATATTGGAGATTTGTGATAAGTTCATAAAATGAGTAAAGTACCTAACAGTGTTGGCACATATTACATGTTCAGTGGATGTTGGTTTTGTTAAGGAAATATTATTTTAATAGTTTGTGCCATTCACAATGTAATGTATGGCCTTTAAACATCAGTATTTCTATTATCAGGGAATATTTATATTTAGCTCTCAAAAATGCATCTGCTACCATGCTTAGACTGATGTCATTGTCATTTAATAATATTTTAACCTATTGCATCTTATTAATACATGCTATATGGCAGTTGGAAACCCTGGTGGGGTAGTGGTTAAGTGTTATGTCTGCTAACCAAAAGGTCAGCAGTTTGAATCTGCCAGATGCTGCTTGGAAATTCCATGGTCAGTTCCATTCTGTCTTCTAGGGTAGCTATGAGTTGGAATCAACTCAGTGGAACTGGATTTGTGTTGTTGTTTTTATGGCAGTCACTTTTGAAATTAATGCATAATGATTTTTCTGTATGAAGCACAATAAAAGGACAAACACAGAGTCTTAGTCCATCTGGTGCTGCTATAACAGAAATACTGCAAGTGGATGGTTTTAAAAAGAGAAATTTTATTCTGTCACAGTCCAGTGGTTTATGAATCCAAATTCAGGGCATTAGCTCCGTAGGAAGTCTTTCTCTGCTGACTCTGGAGGAAGGTCCTTGTTGTTCATCTTCCTTTGGACTGGGAGCTTCTGAGGGGCACGGACCCCAGGTCCTTTCCAGAGGATGCTGTCTGCTCCCAGCACTGCTTCTTGGTGTTATAAGGTCCGCAGCTCTCTGCTTGCTCCCCCTACCTTTATATCCCAAGTGATTGCCACAAGGCACAATACAAGCTTACACTTTAGGTACTGCCTGACCAACACAGCTATTGCCCATCCTCCCTCATTAACATCATAGAGGTGGGGTTTACAGCAGGTGGGAATATCACGCAATACCAGAAATCATGACCTAGCCAAGTAGATACACACATTTTGGGGGAGGATACAATTTAATCCAGGACTCACAGTGATTCTAAATGAAGCATTCACTTTCCTGCCAAGCCAAGTGCCGTCGAGTCGGATCCGACTCATGGCCCTAGGTCATGTCAAATGTGAATTTCTAAAAACTAAAGGGTAATGCATTTTTATAAATTAAGACTATAATGAGTTGATTTCTTTTTCCTAACAGTGATTATTCTCTCCATATCATCAGAAAAAATTTCAAAACCTGAAAATAAATTAAAAAATTGGCAATTTATTTTCTCAATGTCAAGGGGAAACAAAAGTCTACTAATGTGCTCTAGCATAATATACTTAGTTCAACTCACTGTTTACTATTGATTAAATTTGTTAAGTTGCATGTTAACATATTTCCTTCTGCAAGTAATTTTAAGTCTGAGGGAAAAGTTACATTTTATGGCCTATTTTTTTATCTTAGTGAGAAATCTCATACTAACATGGTTTTAAAATTTATGTCTTAAATAGTCCAAACTTTTTTAATCTTTTACTAATTCTGTAATTAATATTTGATATATGTTAATTTTATATTTGTATGTCAGTCTTGTTTTAGAACTTAATTGAAAGCTATACTTCAGTAATACCTTTCTTCTATTTTATCATTAAATTAGTATATGGAGTCTCTCATTTCAGTTGAAGTCATTCCTCCTTTTTCTACCCTTGTAGTTGTTGTTGTCAGGTACGGTCAGTGAGTTCTGACTCATAGTGACCAATTACACAACAGAACAAAACACTGCCAGGTCCTGCACTACCTTCACAATTGTTGTTATGCTTGAGCCCATTGTAGCAACTGTGTCATTCCATCTCCTTGACTTTGTCTATTTCGATCCTTTATCAGTTTCTATTGTAATTGTAGATTTTAATATATTCTGTATGTTAAACCATTGTCAAATATAACTGAACTGAACTTACTGCCAAAAAGTTGATTTTGACTCATAGAGGACAGAGTAGAACTGCTCCATAGAGTTTCCAAGGAGCACCTGGCAGATTTGAACTGCCAACATTTTGGTTAGCGGCCAAAGTGCTTAACCACTACAGGGCTAGGCTTTCCATCAGCTATGTGGTTCTCAAATATTTTCTCCCATTCTGTATATTTTATCTTTACTTTCTTACGACTTGACGGCACTTGGCTGACTTCTTGATAAAGGTCTTTGGTCACAAAAAACTTTTCATTTTGATGAAGTCCCATTTACCTTTTTCCTATTGATGCTCATGCTTTCAGCATCTTATCTAAGTATTCATTGTTAAGAAACAAAGTATTGAAGTTTTATTCCTGTTTTCTTCTAATATTTTTATGATTTTCATTCATATATTTGAGTTATTAATTCATTTCAAGTTAATCTGAAAATATATGGTATAAGCTATGGTCCAACTTCATTCTTTTGTATGTGGTGATCCAACTGCCCAAACTCCATTTATTGCCCTTAGAATGGAATTAAAGCCATTGTCAAAAGTCAGTTGGCCATAGGTGTATGAGTTTATTTCTGATCTCTCAGTTCTATTCCATTGACCCTGTATGTCTATCATTTTACCACTACCAGACTGTTTTGATTATAGTAGCTTTGTAGTACATTTTGAAATCAAGAAGTGTGAGTCCTCTTTGCTCTTTTCAAGACTGCTTAGACTATTCAAAGTCCCTTACAATGCTATATAAATTTGAGACTTAGCTGTTTCTATTTATGCAAGAAAGGCTATTGGAATTTTCACAGGGACTCTCTTGAACCTATAGATTGCTTTGGGTAGTATTGACGTCATAACAACATTGAGTCTTCCAATCAGTGAGTATGGGACATCTTTGAGTTTATCTAGATTTTGTTTATTTGAGCATTGTTTTATAGTTTTCGATATGCTAAATCTCTCGCTTCCTTAGTGTGGGGACAGCAGAGAAAGGTTGCTTGAGGCCTTCTAATTCTGTACAGGACTTCCACATAAAAGTGATTTAACAGTGTGACATACCCTGTTTATGCCTAGTTTGGCCTTGAAGGCTCAAATCTGGCAGCCAGCCACCTTTGTATAAGGTCACTGGGCCACAAGGCACAGTCTCTTTCCCACTACCACTGGCCACCTACTGCCGCCTGAGATGCAATGCTGCCTTGTGGTGCCTTTGCTCCAATAAACCTGCCATGACCATACCTGGAAATCTTCCCTCGTTGCTAGGTCTGCCCAAATCTCAAATTTGAATCTCCAGTTTTGAGTACCTGCATTCCAACACCTAATTAAATTTATTCTTACATATTTTGTTCTTGTAGATGCTATTGTAAATTAAATTGTTGTCTTAATTTCCTTTTCTGATTGTCTTTTCCTGGTGTATACAAACGCAACTGATTTTGTTTATGTTGATCTTGTACTTTGGCACCTTGTTGAATTTTTTTATTAGCTCTACAACCTTTCTTGTGGATTCTTTACCACTTTTTATATTTGGGATTATGTCATCTGCAAATAGAAATAGTTCTACTTCTGTTTGTATAGCTTTTATTTCTTTTCCTTGCCAGATTGCTCTGGCTAAAAATTCCAGTACAATGTTGAATAGTAATGGTGAAAACAAGTGTCCTATTTGTTCCTGATCTCAGAGATATATGATTTTAAGAGAGAAATTAGGAAAAAATTGAAAAATTTCCTTAAATATAGGTGGTGAGAATAATGTTTATTCTGTACTTTTTGAATGTCTTGAATTTTTACATAATTTAAATTTAAAATATAAATGATTTTTTTTTTTTTAAATGGATCCAAAGACTTCTGGTGCCTGGACAGACATATGAAGACTATGGAAGTTACCACCTCTCTCAAGAAAAATGTAAAAAACTAAAAATCAACACATCTTCTTATATCAGTCAGATAGTTGGAGATTCAGAACAAATCAAAACCCCCTAAAACTGCAGATACAAATAGATACGTAGAATCACAGATTACTGAGAGCAGAAAACACCACTGGAGCCAATTTCAGGTAGTAATACTTAAAGAATAACTGATTAGTTACAGGACACATGAGTCGGATCTGACTCAACAGCACTTGGCTTGGCTGGAGGGTAGACTAACTTGAAAGACTAAAAACTCCTGGAGCCTCAGGCTTTATGGGGCTCTCACTACATGTGTGGATTTTACCTCTATATGCCCTGCCAGATCATCGCTGTAAATATGGGTGAAAAAATCCCTCATGCTTCCAGCAGGGACAGCATAAAGTAACCATTCTGTGATACAACCAAATCTCTGTCCCCCTTAATAGCTACCTGCCATCAAGAAAAACTGCTTTATTGAACCTAAACTAACTTGGATTTTACAGGACCCCAACTGACATAGGAATGAGAAATCCCCAACTTAGGCTCTCTGTAGTCTTCCACATGGTAGAAGGGAAATACCAATTCCAGTCCCTCTAGCTGTCCTCTATAAAAGGGTTGGGACAAAAAGCTGAGAGGAGCTTCTGAAGGACATGGCCTAACTAAAAGACTGATACCAAATTCCAGAATGGCAGAATGCCTCTCTTCTCCTCACATTTTGCCATATTGTCTATACCCATTGCCACTGAATTGATTCTGACTCAGCCATCCTAAAGGAAACAGTAGAACTGCCCCATGTGGTTTCCAAGGCTGTGAATCTTTATGGTAGCATACTGACACATTTTTCTCCCATGGAGTGGCTGGTGAGTTCTAATCACCAACCTTTAGGTTAGTAGTTGAACACTTAACCACTCTACCATGAGAACACCTCATTGCATTTATAGAACTCCTATTAATAATATGGCACTACAGCTGAGAGAAGTGATAGCCTCAGGTTCTATTTAAAAGAGAATCATAGAGAAAGCCTAATAAAATAGGGCCACAAAAGCAAGGACACCTAAAGGAATGTTATCTTCTACCTTCTACCAATTACAGTAAAGAGTAAACACAGCCTTACTCCTAGCCAGATAAACTAAAACTTCACTCTAAAGGTCTATCTTAGTTTCTTTTACTTATTACATTATATGTGGCTTTTAATAAACAAACAAACAAAAAAATTACAAGGCATGGTAAAAGACATGAAACAGCCTTAAGGTTTAGGAGAAGTATCAGAACAAACTCAGATATGATAAAAATTTTGGAATTACCACAGTGGAAGTTTAAAAAAAACTATGATTAACATGTTAAGGGTTCTAATAAAAAAAAATAGACAATATAAAAGAACAGATGAATAGTATAAACAGAGAGATAGAAACAAAAAGAATCAAAAGTAAATGCAAAACTTAAACCCTGTATTAGAAATTGTCATGAATTGAATTATTTTCTCAAACGATGTGTGTATCAATTTCTCTGGGCCATGATTCCCTGTATTGTGTTGTGGTCCACTATTTTGTGATTGTAATTTCATGAATGTTGTAAATCCTAATCTTTGCCTGTGATTAATTGGGAAAAACTGGATTATGTTAAAAATAATTAGGGTAGGACCATAAGACCCTTACTAAGGTCATATCCCTGTTCCGATGTAAAGAGTTTCCTTGGGGTATATTCTGCACTGGCTTTGATATTACGTTAGATGAAAAGAAAGGGAAATAAGCAGAGGGTTGAGGACCTAATACCACCAAGAAAGCAGTGCTAGGAATGGAACACATCTTTAGGACTTGAGGTTCCTGTGCTGAGGTGCTCCCAGATCAAAGGAATACCGATGATGAAGAATTTCCTCCACAGCCAACAGAGAAAAGCCTTCTCCTGGAGCTAATGCCTTGAATTCAGACTTGTAGCCTACTGTACTGTGAGACAATAAATATCTCTTCGTTAAAGCCATCCACTTATGGTATTTCTGTTACAGCAGCACTAGATGGCTAAGACAGAATGAAGAATCCTCTGATGGGTTCATCAGTAGATTGGACACAAATGAGAAAAGAATCTGTGAGCTTGAAGATAGGTACATAGAAATATATCAACTTGAAAAAGAATGAAAAATGTGGAATATCCAAGCAGTGTTGGACAATTACAAAAGGTATAGCATACATGTAATGGGAATATTAGAAGGAGTAGATATAAAGAATGAAACAGAAGAAATATCTGAAGTACTAATGGCTGAGAAATTTTCCAAGATTATTTACAGAAAATAAACCACAGATCCAGGACACTTAGAAAACACCCAGGTGGATAAATACAAAACAAACAAAGCCAAACCAAAACTACCCTTAAGCATAGCCAGATTTCAAAAATCCAAGACAAAGGGAAAATCTTGAAAGAAGCCAATTTTAGGGGAGCAACTTGCCTATAGAGAAACAAGGATAAGAATTTGTGGGGACAATATGGAAGGCATTTTGCTTAGGCCTTCCAACTCTGTACAGGCCTTCCACATAAAAATAATTCAGCAGAATGACATACCCTGTTTATGCCCAGTTTGGCCTTGAGGGTTCAGATCTGGCAGCCAGCCACCTTTGTGTAAAACTAGTACATAAGGTCACTGCACCACAAGGCGGTCCTGCTTGCTGCTGCCTGGGTGTATGTGCCGCCTGCTGCCCATTGTTAAGGCTGCTGCTGAGTTGTGTGTTGCCTGCTGCCCACAAAATGTACCTGTCTGCAGCCTTTGGACCAATAAATCTGCCATGACCACACCAGCTGAGCCTCCATTACTGGGTCTGCCTGAATCTTGAACCTGCATTCCTGACCTTGAACATCTGTGTCTTGACAGAATTATATCAGATTTCTTTGCAGAAATCATACAAGCAAGAGGAGACTGGAGTGAAATATTTAAAGTGCTGAAAGCAAAACACCAAGTTTAAATTCTGTATCCAGTGAAATTGTGCTTCAAAAATGTGGGAGAAATAAAGACTTTCTTGGACAAAAAAAAAAGGCAAAAAAGAAAAAAACCAAAAAAGGGAATAAGTTTGTCACCAGTAGACTTACCTTGTTAGAAATGTTAAAAAAAAAAAAAAAAAAAGTGCTTCTAAGAGATGAAAACTGATATAGATCAGAAACTCAGATCTACATCAAAATGGAAGAATGGTCAAGAAAAATAAGTTAAAATAAAACATTTAATATCTCTTATTCTTAACTGATATAACAGATAAGTTTTTCAAAAATGTATTAGATGATTATAGTTTATGGATAAGTGAGGTGATATAACAACAATGTTACATGGAATGATTGGAAGAAATTGGGAATACTCCATTACAAGGGACCTATACTGCTCCTGAAGTTGATAATATTATTTGAAAGTCAACTTAGATTAACTTTTTATGGTTATTGCAAACTGTAGGACATACACTACTTTTTTCAAAAGGAAGCTTAATTGATATATTAAGGGAGAAAATTAAATTCTATAAAATGCTCAAAACCAGAGAAGTAAAAATAAAAATGTGTAGAAGACATAAAACAAAGGAACAAGGGAGAGTACAATACAGTTACAAGAATGGTAGTTATAAGTGGGATTTATTAGAGATATGCAAAGCTGTTCAGCATTTGAAAATCAATTAACAATGTGTTACATCAACAGATGAAAAAATCATATGAGTACATCAAGGTGCAGAAGAAACATTTGACAAAACCCACATCCATTCATAGTGAAGACTCTCACAAAGGTAAATATATAGGGGAACTTCTACAACTTGATAAAGAACATTTTAAAAACATCTACGGCTAACATTAGATTTAATCATAAAAATGTAGATGTTTTTACCCCTAAGATTGGGAACAAGACAAGGATGTATCCTCTTACCATTCCTAGTCAGCTTTGTACTAAACATACTACCTAATGCAATGAGACATGAAAGAGAAATAAAAGATAGTTTGTAAAGGAAGAAATAAAACTTTGCAGATGACATTATTGCCTATGTAGAAAATTAGAAAAATCACAATAAAAATAATCCAGTAACTAAAAGTGATTATAACAAAGATGCAGGACACAAGGCTATTATACAAAAGTCAGTTATTTTCCTATAGATCAACAATTTTTAATTGAAATTTGACGTTAAAACACAATTTACATTGGCATAAAAATAACTGCTTATGTATAAATATAACAAAATAATTACATAATCTATGAGGAAAAGTACAAAATGCTGATGAAAGAAATCAAAAGTCTAAGTAAATGAAGAAATACTTGTTTATACATAGGAAGATAATATTGTTAAGATGTCAGTGCTTCTGTAACCTATAGTTTCAATGTAATTCCAACTAAATTCCCTGAAAGTTATTTTGTAAATATCAGCAACTTGGTATTAAAGCTTAAAATCAAAGGTGAAGATCCATGTAAGCAACACAATCATGAAGAAAAACAATACCAGTGTGGTACTGGTGAAAGAATACACAAATATATCATGGAACAAAACACAGAGCCGAGAAATAGACCTATTCAAATACGTTCAACTGTTCTTTGACAAATGAGTAAAACAATTCAATGGAGAAGGGACAGTCTTTTCAGATGTTGCATGAACAACTGAATATCTACATGAAGATTTTAAAAAAAGGAATATAAACACAGAGCTTATACCTTTTACAGAAATTAACTCAAAATGAGTCATACATCTAAGTGTAAGATGTGAAAATATTAACATTCTGGGAGCATTCAGAGGAGAAAATCTAGATACCTTAATAGTTTTGGCAGTAAGTTTTAGATATAACACCAAAAGCACAGTCCGTGAAAGAAAAATACTTGATAAATTTGATTTCATTGAAATTAAAAACTTGTACTCTGTGAAAAACATAGTTAAAAGAAGATAAGCTATAAAACTGGGACAAAATACTTTCAAAATGTCTATCTCATAAATGCAATACACTCAAAGTATACAAATACTTTAATTTTCAAATCTCAACAATATGAGAAAAACAAAGTTGGAAAATGGGCAAAATATGTTAATAGGCAGTTCACCAAATAAGATATGAGGTCCAACAATTAAGTCCATGAACTTAATTGTTCTAAATGTTACATACCTCATTGCTGAATATCACTACAATAGCCTTTAGAATACTCCCCTTGGGAAGCTATGCACTGATGCCAATGCCTAGTCCACCCTTCACTACAATTTTGGAATTCTTTCTGGAATGGCCATTGCACATGGTGGAATGGTGGCAAGTTCATGAATTTAATTGTATAGTTGTCTATGAGGGAGCTTTTAGCCAGTAAGCAAATAACTGTATTGGAACACTCCCTACTCACCTGATGTGCCTCCCCATGACAGTTTTCTTTACCTAAAGATAAAGGAAATGTTGAAAGGAAGACATTTTTTGTTTTCTTCTTTTTTTATTATGACTGAGTGAAAATGTACATTCCCATATAAATTTACATGCCCATCTATATGTAGCTTCCACTGCTCTCCCTGCCCAGTGACAGCACACTGTTCCTCTCTGCTCCATACATGTCTCATCCTCCCAACAGTCTCCTTTCCCCTCCTCTCTACCCACTACCCTTCCTCCAACCAGAGGTCAGCAGGATGATATCCTATAGATGCATAGAACCGTAACATGCATCCAATATATGGTCAATCTGCATCACCAAGTCCAATCCATTCGTGTCTGAAGAGTGGACCTTCGTTATGATTTATGGGCAAGGGCAGCATCAGAGCCAGGTGCCATGTTCCCAGGGGAGTCCCGAAACTGCTGGATCATCAATTGAGGTCTTTTAGTGGAGATCTCAGGGTGCACCCCTTTTTATTCTTGTATTGCCAGTGAGACTCAACTTAATGAGCTCCATCGCAGCTATCACTGGTGGTGGCCGGGCACCATCTGGTTCAGACTTACATATAGAAGAAAACACTCTTTGACAGCTGCAAGGGAGGGGAGAGAGAGAGGGTGAGTGGGGGAGGGTTTAGACTAGATAGTTGCTAGAAATCTGGTTGAGTGAAACCGGTGATGGCACACATTAGAAACAAGAACAATGTTAAGTGGATTTCAGCATAACTTGAATACTCCTTCCATCTTAACCCAATATTGAGAGGACAGAATAGCTGGGGCAAGGGGCAGAGGACCATGCT
Source organism: Heterohyrax brucei (assembly GCA_028571685.1). NCBI lineage: Eukaryota > Metazoa > Chordata > Mammalia > Hyracoidea > Procaviidae > Heterohyrax > Heterohyrax brucei. The sequence goes on along the minus strand of CM053166.1, from coordinate 111,949,976 downwards.
CTTAGGTGAAATCGAGGCCAATTGGCACAATTAGCATTTTGCTAAGAGGGCTCTCTGCACCCCACATTGGTGAGTGACATCTGGGGTCTTAAAAGCTGCCAAGCTGCCATCTGAGGGTATAGCAAACGGTCCCAACTCAGCAGGAACGGATGCTCACAGAGGACCAAAATGACATGGGGTAAAGGCAGCCCAGAAGATAGAGAGACCTACATCAGTGGTTGCCTACATCAACTTGGGACCAGAAAAGAAGACATTTTGATGACATTCAGGACATCAAAGGTGATACGATGATGGCTCTGAGGGCCATTAAAGAAAAGAGAGTTCCAAAATCCTTTTCAAGGGTGGACTAGGTGCTGGCATCACTGTATAGCTTTCCAAGGGGAGTACTTGGAAGGTGATCATAGTGATATTCAGCAATGAGGTTTGCAACTCTTTTTCTAGGATGAGTTCAAGAACTTAATTGTCATACCTCGTATATAGATAGCAAATGAGCACATAAACATGTGTTCTATCTTGTGTCATTAAAACTCATTGCCATCAGGTTGATTCCAATTCACAGTAGAACTGTCCCATAGGGTTTCCATGAAGCAGCTAGTGGATTCAAACTGTGTACCATTTGGTTAACAGCTAAAGCACTTACCTACTACCAGGTGCAAATTAAAACAATAAGATACCATTATACAGCTATTTCAATGTCTAAAATCCAGAACACTGACAATATCAAATGCTGACAAGGATACACAGTATCAGGAATGCTCCTCCATTGCTAGTAGGAATGCAAAATGATGTGGTCGCTTTGAAAGGCATTTCAGTGGTTTCTGAAGCAGTTAAATATAATCCTATAAATCTAGCAATCATACTCACTGACATTTACTGAAATGAATTAAAACTTACATCTACACAAAAACCTGTACATGAGTGTTTATTGTGGCTTTATTTATGGTATTCAAAAATTGAAAATACTGTATTGGAATAAATCAAGATATTGCTGAAAAGGTGACCGGATAAATATACTGTGGTATTAGAATTCAATGGAGTAATATTCAGTGACAAAAAATGGGAGTATTTTAAGTGCATGTTGGTAAGTTAAAGAACCTAGTCTGAAAAAAAATCAATGTAATGTATTATTCCAACTTTATGGCATTCTGGAAAAGGCAAAACTATATCAACAGTGAAATGATCAGTGGTTAGGGAGAGTGGGGGATGGTATGAGTTGATAGGGCACAGAACATATTAAGGACATGAAGCTATTCTGAAGGATAATGTGATTGAGGACCCTGCTCTGTATCGTACTGTGGTATAGGACATGTATTATGCATTTGTCAAATTCCAAAATCCTTCTAACATGAAAACTGAACCCCAATGTAGACTATGTACGACTCGACGGCACTTGGCTTGGCTATCAGCATTGAATCATCAGCTATAACAAATGTAGCAAATTAGTGGAAAATGTTAATAATAGAAGTATTGGAAGGGAGAGAGGAAGTATATGGGAAATTAAATATTTGCTCAATTTTTCCTTAAATGAGCTCTAAAAACTTCTATTAAGAGGAAGTATTGGCCAAGATGGCAGAGTATTCAGACATTTCCTGTGATCCTTCTAACAACAAAGGCCCAACAAAAGAGAAACAGTTATTACACATGACATTCTAAGAGCCTTGAACATCTAAGAGAAAACTGAGAAATCAGATCAAGTGACAAGGAAGAGAGAGCAGAAGTACTTAAAACTGGTCAGACATGGCCCACCAAGAATCAGCTGCAGCCAGCACAGTGAACAGAGCAGTGGCGTTTGGATGGGATCCTCCTCAGCAGCAGAGAAGGAGCAGCAAATACTACACTGGCACCTCCAGAGCCAGTAAACAGTGCCATTTGATCAACCAAAGCTAAGTGACTTGTGGCTAACCTACAGCATCAAATCCAAATCTTTCCTTCAGGATAAACCTGTCTCCCTTTTTCCAAGGCTTCCTCCTCGCTTATCTCCACTGCACTCATCTCTGGAACCTGAAGCCATTACCTGAGCCAGATGTAAGATTCCTTAAGCTCACCCTGAGCCATTCTCCTAGACTCAAAGAAGGAACGATTTAACAAACTGGAGGCAGTTGTTGTTAGATGCTGTGTAGTCAATTTTGACTTAGAGTGAACCTATGGACAACAGAATGAAACACTGCCTGATCTTGTGCCATGCCCACAATTGTTTTTATATGTAAACCATTGTTGCAGCCACTAAGTCAATTCCTATCCTCTACCGTTTTTTTGCTGACCCTCTATTTTACCAAGCACGATGTCCCTCTCCAGGGAGTAATCCCTCGTAACAACAATACCAAAGTATGTTAGATGCAATCTGGCCATCCTTGCTTCCAAGGAACACCATGGTTGTACTTCTCCCAGAACAGATCTGTTTGTTCTTTTGGTAGTGTGTGGTACATTCAATACTCTTCTCTAGCATCAAAACTCAGAAGCATTAAATCTTCTTCTCTCTTCCTTATAACTGTTCAGTTTTCACATGCATATCAAGTGATTGAAAGTACCATGGCTTGTATTAGGTGTATCTTAGTCTTGGCTGGCTTGGCTAGTCTTTAAGGTGGCATCTTTACATTTCAGTACTTTAAAGAGGTTCTTTGGAGCAGATTTTACCAATGCAACGCATCTTTTGATTTCTTGACTGCTGCTTCCACGGGCATTGATTGAGGAACCAAGTAAAATGAAATCCTTGACAACCTCAGTCTTTTCTTCATTTATCACAATGTTACTTACTAGCCTAGTTGGGAATATTTTTTGTTTTCTTGATGTTGAGGTGCAATCCATACTGAAGGCTGTGGTCTTTAATCATTAGTAAATGTTTCAAATCCTTTTTACTTTCAGTAAACAAGGTGTGTCATCTGCATAACATAGGCTGTTAATGAATCTTCCTCCAATCCTGATGACTTGTTCTTTATATAGGACAGCTTCTCAAATTATTTGCTTGGCATACAGGTTAAAAAAGTATGGTGAAAAGATACAACCCTGATGCACACTTTTCCTGACTTTAAACCATGCAGTGCCCCTTGTTCTGTCTGCACAAATGCCTCTTAAGCCATATGTGTGGTGCTTTACAAAAAAAAAAAAACTATCTAGGAATGAGTGTGCACCAGGGAGGCAGCCTCGAAGAGCTCCCTTGCTCCACGTAGCTGCTGTGGAGGAGTGTGTACCAGGGAGGCACTCCTGGAGAGCTCATGCACTCCAGGTAGCTTCTGTGGGAGACCGAGTGCAATCCATGCGGGTGGCACCAGAGAGTTCGTGCACTCCAGGTAGCGAGCATGGGGGCGTGAGTGCACCCAGTGGAGGCAGAACCAGAGAGCCCATATGCTCCAGGTAGCTTCTGTCAGGGGAGTGAGAGTGTACTGGGGAGGCAGACCTGGAGAGCTCACGTGCTCCAGGTAGCTGCTGTGTGAGACTGAGTGTGGACCCAGGCAGGCAACACCAGGGAGCTCATGTGTTCCAGGTAGCTGTTGTTGGGGAATGAGTGTGCATTGGAGAGGTGGTGCTAGACAGCTCATGTGTCACAGGTAGCTGCTGTAAGGGACTGAGTGCAGACAGGGAGGTGGCACCAGGAGCCCCTGTGCTCCAGATAGCTGGCTCAAGGGAGTGAGTAAACCTGGAGGAGGCTGTGTTGGAGAACCAGTGCACTCCAAATAGCTTCAGTGGGAGAGTGAGTGTGGCCACGCAGGTGGCGATGGGAAGCACACATGTCCTGAGGGGAGGGGCCAGTGAGCGAGTGCAACCTGGGAAGCTGTACTGCTAATCTCATGTGGCTTCGCTAGGTGGCATGGGGGAGCAAGCATGGCATGGGGAGGTGGCTCTGGGGAGTACACATGGTCTGAAGATGAGGTGCCAGGGAACATTCATAACACGAACTGTGGGGGAGGTTTCAGGGGAGCAAGCAAGACCTGGGAAGGTGGTGCAGCCAGAGAGAAGGCATGGATAGTAAATGGCCTAAACTAATGTGGGACCAGATGGGCAAATGCTCTGGCCCAAGACCCTGTACCAGACAGAAGGTAATATTGTGTAAGGTCAGGGGTCAGAAGGTTGTTGAACCTCTAGGAGAAATGCCAGCCTAACTCCAAAAGAGCCAAGCAGGACGGGTCATTTGATTTATTGAGGCTCTAGAAACCAAACCATCTTAAACAACTTGAATATCTTTAAATACAAATTAAAGTACTATAACCAAAAACAGAAAATTGCAATGGCTTTCAGATGGTGTGGAGACAATAACCAATTTCTAAATATCTAAAAAGGCAGACTACCATGGTTTCTGAAAACTCCCCAAATAGACAACAGATTTCCCAGAGGAAGAAAATTTTCTGCAACTATTGGAGGTAGAATAAAAAAGAATGATTTACAGGGCTATCCAAGAGATCAGGAAAGGGATGAGACAAAGTGCAGCAAAACACTCTGAAAAATTAAACAAGCTGCTAGAAATGATTGAACATCAATAGTCTGAAGTTAGACAGATTAACAATAAAATTACCAAGCTTGACAACTCAATAGAAAGTCAAAGGAGCAGGATCAAGGAAATGGAACACAGAATTAGTCAGTTTGAAGACAAGGTAGATGGCACCAATTTATATAAGGAAAAATCAGATAAAGTATTCAATAAAAATGAAGAATCACTAAGAGTTGTGAGGAATACTATATGTATAATTGGAGTACCAGAACAAGATGTAATAACTGAAAACATACAATTGTTGAAGACCTCCTAATGAAAAAACTTCCTGATATCATGAAAGATGGGAAGATATCCATCCAGGATGCTCATCTAACCCCACTCAAGATAGATCCCAAAAGAAACACACCAAGGCATATTATAATCAAACTCAGCAAGATAAGAAATAAGGAGATACTACTGAAGGCAGCTGGCTTAAAACAAAAATAACCTATAAAGGAAAAATCATTAAGATTAAGTTCAGATTACACAGCCAAAAACCATGCTGGCAAGAAGACAACGAGATGATATATAAAATCCCTAAAGGAAAAAACTGCCAGCCAAAATTATATACCCTGAAAAACTGTCTCTCAAATATGAAAGTGAAATTAAGACTTTCACAGATGAACAGAAATTTAAAGAATTTGAAAAAAACTAAACCAAAATTACAAGAAACATTAAAGGATGTTCTTCAATTACAAAATAAATTAACACTAGACATACTTTCAAACATTGAGTGCTCCCCAGAGCACCCAGATACCATCAGCTTAGTTAATGCACACCACACATCCAAAGCCAAATAACACAAAATAGAAATTAAGAGATCTCAGAATTTAATTTATGACAACATTGTAAGAAAAAGAGAGAGAATTTAAGATACCCACATATCTTTCAGATGGGGAGGAAGTCTAGGAGATACAAAGACATTATAGACTGGATTACTTTTAGATTAATAAAAGGGGATAAGGGAGTAACCCAACAGAAACCTACAATGCTACATGTCAAAATGTCAGACAAAAATAACAAAACACAAAGTCTTAGAAAAAACAAACACTGACTTGGCTGGAAAGACACAAAAAGAAAGCAAAAAGACTCTGCACAGAAAATGAATAGAACAGAGGAATTGTCCACAACACACCAACAACAGACATAAAATGAAAACTCTAAGCCTGTACCTATCAATAATCACCCTAAATGTAACTGATCTAAAAGCACCAATAAAAAGATGGAGTGTAGCAGATTGGGTTAAAAGAATGACCCATCTATATACGTCTTAAACTCAAAGACACAAGCTACAATTTAAAGGATGGAAAAAATATATCAGGCTAATACCATTCAGAAAAAAGTAGGAATAGCAATAGTAACCTATGAGAAAACAGACTTCAAAGTTAAAACCACCATACTAGATAAGGAAGGGCACTATGTATTGGTTAAGGGTGCAATATAGCAGGAGGGCATAACCATATTGAATATCTATGTACCCAACAACAAACCCCCCAAATACATAAAACAAACACTATTCACTTTGAGAGGAGCGATAGCTCCACAATAATACTAGGAGATTTCAACACAATCACCCTCAGTTGAGCACAGAACATCTCAAAAGAAAAGCTCAGCAAAGAACCAGAAGATCTAAAGGCCACAATCAACCAGCTTGACTTTACTTATTCAACTTGCAACTCCATGTTTGGCTGCTTGTATCAAGTAGCAGGGGTGGGCCTGTGGTGGCTTCCCTCCCCTCAGCTCTCTGCCATCTACTTCTGTCTTGTTACATGGCCAGCAGCTCCTGCTGTCTTTTGCATCTGATTCCTGGACCTAAACTAGTAGCTGTTGGATTCATCAGCTCTTATGGCTGGCCAATGACAGTCCTGTTACTTGACTTGCCAATCCTGGATTCGCCAACCCCTGAAGCTCTATGGGTCAGCAGAGATCTTACAGTCTCGCTGCTAGCTTGGGATCTGCTGACCTATACGGCCAGTGATCTAGAACTTTGGTCTCTGACCTGCTAATCTTGGGTTCTCCAGCTCCTGGGACCATGTGAAGCTTGTGCTAGGACTTGGGACATTCAGCTTTTACAATTTGTGAGCTTTTTCCTTTATGCGTAAATCTTTCCTTGTACATATGCATGTTACTAGTTTTGCTTCCCTAGAAAACCAAGCCTAAGACAGCAGCTAAGTATACTTTCTTTTCAAATACACATGGAACATTGTCTAGAATGGGCTATGTATTAAGCCAGAGAGCAATACTCAACAAAATACAAAATACTGAATAATACAAAGCCTTTTTTCAGACCATAAAGCTAGAAATCAATAACAGAAAAAAACGGAAATAAAATAAAACATGGAAACAGGACATTTTGCTTAAGAACAACTGGGTAATAGAAGAAATTAAAGCTAGAATAAAGAAATTCATAGACTCAAACAAGAATGAAAACACATCCAATTGAAATCTATGGAGCACAGCAAAAACAGTTCTCAGAGGTCAGTTTATCTCAATAAATGTACACATCCAAAAAGAAGAAAAGGCACAAATCTAAGAATTAACTCTTCAACTTGAACAACTAGAAGGAACATAGCAAAAGAATATACTGAACTCCAGAATAAAGGAAATAATAATTACAGCAGAAATAAATGAAATAAAAAATAGAAAAACAGTTGAAAGTCAACACAACCAAAAACTTTTTATGAAAAGATTGATAAAAATGATAAGCCATTGGCCAAACTGACAAAAGGAAAACAGGAGAGGATGCAAATAAGTTGAATAAGAAAGGAGATTGATCATATCACAACAGACCCAACAGAAATTGAAAGCATCATAAAAGAATATTATGAAAGACTGTACTCTAATCAATTTGACAACATAAGAAACTGACAGTTTTCTAGAAAAATATCACCTGCCAAAACTAGCAAGATACAGAGCAACTAAATAAACCCATCACAAAAGAAGAGACTGAAAAGATAATTTAGAAACTCCCAACTAAAAAAAGATGACTCCCAACTTAAAAAAAGATGACTTCACTGGAGAATTCTACTAAATGTTCTGAGAAGAGTTAACACCACTATTATTAAAAGTATTTGTGAGCATAGAAGAGGATGGGATACTCCCAAACTCCTTCTAGATGCTACTATAACCCTGATACAAAAACCAGGTAAAGACAGCACTACAAAGGAAAACTACGGACCAGTTATCTTTCATGAACGTAGATGCAAAACTCCTCAACAAAATCCTAGCCAATAGAATTGAACAACACATCAAAAAAATAGCTCCCCATGATGAAGTAGGATTCGTACCAGGGATGCAGGTATGGTTCAGCATTAGAAAAACAATACCTCATATACAAAACAAAACCTCCTATACAAAAGACAAGAACCACTTGATTCTATCAATTGATGCAGAAAAGACCTTTGATAAAGTCCAGCATTCATTCATGTGAAAAACTCTCAGTAAAATAGCAATAGAAAGGAAATTCCTCAGCATAACAAAGGACATCTACACAAAACCAACAGTCAACATCATGCTAAATGGAGAGAAATTGAAAGCATTCCCCTTAAGAACAGGTGCCAGGCAATGATGCTTATTGTCATCAGTGCTATTCAACATTGTTCTAGAGATCCTAACCAGAGGAACAGACATGACAAAGAAACAACAGGCATCCAGGGCAAAGAAGAAGTTAAAGTATCTCTACTTGCAGACGACATGATTCTATACACAAAAAACCCTAAGGAATCCACAAGAAAAACTGCTTGATTTCACAGAAAACTTCAGCAAAGTATCAGGTTACAAAATAAACATATGTAAATAAGTTGGATTCCTTTACACCAACAGAGAGGTAATCAAAGGGTAAATCTTGAAATCATTGTCATTTACTGTAGCCCCCAAGATGATAAAATACCTAGGAATAAATCTAACTGGGGATTTAAAAGACCAATATAAAGAAAACTACAAGCCATTACTGTGAGAAACTAAAAGTGACTTACATAAATGGAGAAACCTACCTGGCTCTTTGGTAGAGACATTTAACATTGTGAAAATGTCTATTCTACCCACAGCAATCTATATATACAATGCAATAAAAATACAAATCTCCATAACATTTTTTAATGAGATGGAGAAACAAATCACAAAATTCGTATGGAAAAGGAGGAAGCCACAGATAAGTAAAACATTACTAAAGAATAACAAAGTGGGAGGCCTCACACTACTCAACCTTAAAATCTACTACATTGCCATAGTAGTCAGGACAGCCTGGTACTGGCACAGAAACAGACACATAGACCAATACAACAGAATTGGGAATCCAAATATGAAACCATCCGTCTATGAGTGACTGATATTTGATACAGGCCCAAAGGCCATGAAATGGGGAAAAGACAGTCTTTTCAACAAATGGTGTTGGCATAACCGGGTATTCATCTGCAAAAAAATGAAACAAGACCCTTATCTCACACCATGCACAAAAACTAACTCAAAATGAATCCAAGCCCTAAATATAAAAGCTAAAACAATAAAGATCTTGGAAGAAAAACATTGAGCCAATTCTGGAAGTCCTTATGCATGGCATTAACAGTCAACCAAAAGATCACCAATAACCCTCAAACACCAGGAATGAAAATTGACAATTGATAACTCTTGAAAATTAAACACTTACGCACATCCAAAGCCTTCATCAAAAGAATAAAAGACTATCTACAGAATGAGAAAGAATATTTGGATAGCACATTTCTGGGGGGCAGAGTCGAGATGGAGGACTAAACACACGTCTCCCTAAATCCCTCTAGAAACCAAGACCTAAACTGATAATTACATGGAGACTTCCGGACACCTAGTGAGCCCTAGGACACAGCATAGAGCTGTTAATTTGGACTTCATACCAGTGAATAGAAAACTTCCTTTCTTTTGCTGACCCCTGCTCTTGGTCAGTGCTGGCTTTCATAGACTGAAGGTAATTCGCCATTTTAACTTTTTTTCTATGTCTTAGCCAGCGAGCAGAGCTGGGATTTGACTAGCGCTAATCTCAGATGCATTGCTGGTGGGATCAGTGGGTGAAATTGCCATATTTTGAGAGCCCGGCTTTGGACTTTGCATCTTGGCACCTTTGGCTTCTCTATCTCCACCATTGACTAGCCTATACCGAAGCAGGCAGGGAGCTCATGCAGGATGCCAACTTCTTCTACTGGGAGGCGGATATACCCATACAGAGGCCTTAGCAGGACCTAATTCCTAGGCTGGGAGGCAGTGCCTGCCTGGAGGAGAGTGCTTTTCTGGAAGTAAATTAGTATTCTACACAATGTCGCCTATGGCTGGGGCCCGACAGCAGAGGCTAGCAGGGCAGTAGCCTTTCCATATTTTGAACTAGTTTATAACATCTAGGGTTGGATATAGAGGTGCTTACTTTGCCAGCTGGGAAGAGGGACCTGTACACCTAAAACCTGACTGACTTTGAAAGTTGTCAGATATCTTTTACCTATTATTTTAAGATGGCCAAGAGAAACAACTGTGGCTCATCCTCACAGTATCTCTCCCAGCCTTTATTGACTCATGTGATGCCCCAAAAGCAACAAACTGGATAAAAGCATAACCAAGAAATCACCCATGGCTTCACAAGGACCCCAAAAGAAACAACCAAAGAACTTACCGGATGAAGAAACCTTTCTGAAACTATTGGAAGGTGAATATGAAAGGATGATAGATAGAGCCATACTAGACCTTATACCAAATGCAGCAGAGCAAAATGAAAAATTAAGGAAGCAGTTTGATCTGATGGAACACCAATACTCTGAAATCCAAAAGAACAAGAACAAAACCAAAGAGATAGAAACTTCAAAGCCAAGAAAACAGAATGGAACAAATAGATAGCACATTTCCGATTGACTTCTAATCTTCCTGATCTATAAGATACTGCAAAACCTTAACAGGAAAAAGACAATGAACCCAATTTAAAAATCAGCAAAAGAATTGAACAGGCATTTCAACCAAAGAAGATATAATGAATGCCAACAGATACATGAGAAAATGCTCATGATCACTAGCCATCAGAGAAATCCAAATCAAAACTATAGTCAGATACTATCTCACCCCAACAAGGCTGGCAATAATAATAAAAAAAAAAAAACATAATAAATGCTGCAGAGGATGTGGAGAAATTGCAACTCTTCTACACCGTTGGTGGAAGTTTAAATAGTACAACCTCTATGGAAATCAATTTGTCACTTTCTTGAAAAATTAGAAATAGAAACACAGAGCCAAGATGGCATTCTGGACACATGTCTGCTTGATTCCTTCTGAGAACAAAGGCCTAGAATAATGAATGGAGCAGTGTGGACATTCTCGGAGTCCCAGGATCTGGCAGAGGGTTGTGAAACTGGACTGAATGACCAGAAAGGAGGAACTACATTTATCAGAGGCAAGACAGTGGCACACTGACTCCTGCTTCTGCTGACACATCGTTTGAGGGGGACTGCAGATGCAGATATCTTATCTGTTATCCAGGAGGCAGGAACTGGATCTGCTGAGCCTCTGTTCCTGACACGCTAATGTGCTGAACTGCAGTGCTTTTTAGTGAACAACGTATGCTGCAACAGAGAGACTGTATTTGTTACAGCCACATCTTGAGAGCTTGTTTGCTGACTGAGGGTGGCAGGGCTCCTCCACCCACTTGTCTCTGTGCTGTACCATAGACTCTTCAGACTCACAGCAGGAAGGGTAGCTCATGCAGGATGCCATCTTGGTCAGCTAAGAGGCAGAGTCAGCCATGCCTGAGTTCTCTTTGGTGCTAATTCTCATGCTGGGCAACATTACCTGTCTGGAAAGTGTTTCTCCAGCAGAATAGCTGTTTTTGAGATAATCCTATCTAGGTATCATGGTGGGGCCTGGAGGCCAAGGGATGCAATCTCCAAAGCTTTCCCTTCTTTCAGCTGCATCATAACATCTGGGAAACGCCTACAAATTACCGTTGTTGTCAGCTGAGAGCTGGGACTGCCACCCCTGTGGGCCCACCTGCTTTCAGCAGCTGCTGGACACCATCTCTCAGCAGTTAGGTAACTTTCAAAATAAGGACAGCTAGAGAGTGCAGCAGTGACAGGTGGCTGAGTGGGTTGGTGGCATTTCTGCCACCCTTCACTGAGCAGCAGCATAGGTCATCTGATGCCCCCCAAGAGACTCCCTACATAGGATGCCATCTCTGTCAGCCAGGAGGAAGGGCCTGCCAATCCTGAGGGCCCAGCTTCTCTCGGAACCTGATGGCCTGTGCTCCTCTCAGCAAAAAAACAAACAGTTTTTAAGTTAAATGTATGTAGAGATGTAGAGAGTGCAGCAGTCCTGGGCAGCTGAGTGTGGTGGCGTCCTTATCCCCTCCCCTCCATGAGCTACCCCACAGGCTCAACTGATATAACAATGGAGAGTTGCTACAAGTAACTTGCCACATTTTGCATCCAGGAGGTGGGGATTGCCACACCTGAGAGCCCAGCTGGGGCCAGTAACTAGAGAATGCAGAGGTGACTGTTGACCAAACCTAGCAGTATGTGTACTCCCTTCTTAGAACTACGCCACAGCTCCTGTTGGTGTAACACTGGAGTAACTGAACACTCCTTGATGGTGTGAAGACAAAAATCAATACTGAACCATTCAAAGAAGCAGACCACCATGGCTCAAGAAAACTCCCAAAGTAAAGAACTCCAAAACATCGCAACTGTAGAAGACTTTCTGAAATTATTGGAGATAGAATACAAAAAAATTATGTGTAGAGCCCTCCTAGAGATTGAACAGAATGCAACAGAACCAAATGAAACATTAAGTAAGCTGCATGAACTGCTAGAACATCAATTATCTGAAATCCAGCAGATCAGTAATAAACTTACAGATTTAGACAATTCAGTGCAAAGCCAAAAGAGCAGGACTGAGGAATTGGAAGGCAGAGTTAGTGAACTTGAAGATAAAGCAACTGACTCCAGCATTTATGAGAAGTCAGGGAAAAGAAATAAGAAAAATGAAGAAGCATTAAGAAACATGTTGGACACTGTCAAGAGGAATAATTGATGAATAATTGGAGTTTGTGAACATGGTGGGATAGCTGAAAACAGAGAAAATTGTTAAACAGTTGCTAACAGAAAACTTCCTTGAAATTATAAAAGAGAACATAGATATCCAAGATGTTTATCAAATGCCACAAAAACCAGACCCCAAAAGAAAGACATAAAGACCTATTATAATCAAGCTTAATAAAATGAAGCATTAAGAGAAGCTTTTAAAAGCAGGGAGACTTAAAAAATAATCTAGTGTACAAAGGGAAGCCCTATGGGCTCTCACCTAACTTCTCAGCAGGAATGATGTTGGCAAGGAGACTGTGGGATGGCACATTCAAAGCCTTGAAGAAAAAAACTTCCAACCAAGTATCATATATCCTGCAAAATTGTCTTTCAAATATGAAAGTGAAATTGACACATTCACACACAAACAGAAGCTTAGAGACTTTCTAAATACCAAACCAAAACTATAAGAAATACTGAAAGAAGTTCTTTGTTTAGAAAAACAGAAACAAGAAATGTAAACTAAAGGATGCAATGCAGGACACAATATCCAACATCCAACATCCAATTCAGCTAGGGAAGTCACAAAGTTCAATCAAAGTTAAAATATTAAAAGAAGGGAACCAGTGATCTTAACATAATAGCTATGACATCATCACAATATAAAGGGGAATATACTGCAGTAGTTATAACTCTTTCACATGGAGAGGAAATTAAGATGATATACCGGAGTTAAAGATTGTTTTAAACTTAAAACATTAAAGAGAATCAAAGTAGTAACTGCAAAGCAAACTTAACAATGTGGTATATCAAAACAAGGAACATAACACAAGAGTATCAACAAACACAAAACCAAGACTGAAATAGATGAAATGTAAACCTAATAAAGAAAAAAGACCCAGAACAGGATATTAAGAGACACAAAGAAAACATCAACAATACAAAAATAGAGACATGAAAATGACAGCACTGAACACATATATTTCAATCATGACACTATATGTAACCATACTAAATGCTCCAATAAAGAGGCAGAAAGTGACAGCCTGGACTATGATCTGTCTATATGTTGTTTACAGTAAACATCCCTTGGACTCAAAGATATGAACAAACTGAAAATTAAAGGACAGAAGAATACCTACAAAGCTAATAAGACACAAAGTAGAACAGGAGTGGAAAAACTAATTTCAGGAAAAAAAAGGACTTTAATATAAGGTCGACCATCGTGGACAAGAATGGTCACTATTTATTACTGAAAGATTCAATACATAAGCAGGTTGTAGCAATATAAACTATTTATGCACCCAATACAAGAACATTTAAATATATTGAACAAATGCTGACAACACTGAAAAATGAGATAGTTCACTTCACAATAATAAAGAAAACTTCCACAGTCCACTCTCAGCAATGGGTCGATCATCCAGAAAAAACTCAGTAAAGATATAAAAAATCTTCTTGCAACAATCAACCAACTAGACCTCATTGAAATATGGAAAACATTTTACCCAACCACAGGTAAGTACACCTTATTTTCCAATGCACATGAAACATTCTCCAAAATAGACCATGTATAGGGACATAAAGGAAGTCTTAACAAAATCCAATCCACTGAGTTATTGAAAAGCATCTTCTCAGGCCATAAAGCCATAAAAGTTGAAATCAATAGCAGAAAAAAACATAGATAGAAACCTGAACTCATGGAAACTGAACAACACCTTGTCTCCATAGGTTACAGATGAAATCAAGGGCACAATAAATAAATTTATGGAATCAAATTAAAATGAAAACACAGCCTACCAGAACCTATGGGATATAGCAAAAGCAGTGCTCAGAGGTCAGTTTATGTCTATAAATGCACACATCTGGAATGAAGAAAGGATCCAAACAGAAGAATTAACCCTAAAACTTAAACAAGCAGAAAAAGAGCAAAAAAGGAACTCCTCAGGCACCAGAATAACACAGATAATAAAGATTAGAGCAGAACTAAATAAACTGGAGAATAGAACAACTGAGAAAATTAAAAAATCCAAAAGCTGACTCTTTGAAAAGATCAACAAAATTAATAAACCATTGGCTCAACTTACAAAAGAAAACCAGAAGGAAAAACAAATAACCAGAATAAGACATAGATGAGAGATGTCACAATAGATCCAACCAAAATCAAAAGTTTCATAACAGAATACTATGAAAGGCTGTATTCTAACAGATCTGAAAACCTAGAGGAAATGGACAAATTTCTCGATTCATATGACTTACCAAAATTACCACAAGAAGAAGTAGAGCAACTTAATAAACCCATCACAAAGGAAGAGATTGAAAAAGTCATCCAAAAACTGCCAACTAAAAAAAGACCGGGCCCAGATGACTTCACCATAGAATTTTACCAAGATTTTAGAGAAGAGTTATCTCCAGTACTACTAAGACTATTTCACAGTAGAGAAAAGGATGGAATACTCCCAAATTCATTCTATGAAGCCAGCATAACCCTGATACCAAAGCCAGGGAAAGATCCCACAAAAAAAAATTACAGACCAATATCACTCATGAACCTAGATGAAAAATCTTCAACAAAATTCTAGCCTATAGAATACAACCACATATCCAAAAAATAATCTATCATGGCCAAGTTGGATTCATACCAGGGATGCAAGGCTAGTTCAACATCAGAAAAACAATTAATGTTATCAACCATATAAATATCACAAAAGATAAGAATCACTGGATCTTGTCTATTGATGCAGAAAAGGCATTTGATAAAGTTCAACACCCATTCATGCTAAAAACTCTCAACAAAATAGGCATAGGCAGCAAATTCCTCAGTGTAATAAGGGCCATTTATACAAAGCCAACTGCCTATGTCATCCTGAATGGAGAGAGACTGAAACAGTTTCCCTTGAATAGTCTCCTATTCAACACTGTACTAGAAGTTCTAGCCAGAGCAATTAGATAAGACCAAGGAATAAAGATCATCTGCATTGGCAAAGAAGTAGTCAAAATCTCTCTATTTGCAGATGATGTGATTGCATATGCAGAGAATCCATAAGGAAACTCTTCAAACTGATAGAAGAATTCGGCAAAGTCTCAGGATGCAAGATAAACATAAGTAAATCAGTAGGATTCCTTTATACTAACAATGAGATTATTAAGGAAGAAATCACTAAGTCAATACCATTTACTATAGCCCCTAAGAAGACAAAGTACCTAGGAATAAAATTTAACCAGAGAAATAATAGAGCTTTACAAAGAGAACTACAAACCTTTCCTATAAGAAACTAAGAGAGACTTACAGAAATGGAGACACCCACCCTGCTCATGGATAGGAAG
The DNA here is from genome assembly GCA_028571685.1 of Heterohyrax brucei. Classification (NCBI taxonomy): domain Eukaryota; kingdom Metazoa; phylum Chordata; class Mammalia; order Hyracoidea; family Procaviidae; genus Heterohyrax; species Heterohyrax brucei. Next base: position 111,934,163 of record CM053166.1, on the reverse strand, counting down.
ACTTAACATTGTGAAAATGTCTATTTTACCCAAAGCAATCTACTTATATAATGCAATACCATTACAAATTCCAGTGCCATTTTTAAGGAGATGGAGAACCAAATCACCAACTTTGTTTGGAAAGGGAAGAAACCCTGGATAAGTAAAACATTACTAAAGAAGAAGAACACACTGGGAGGCCTCTCATTACCCGATCTTAGAACCTATTACACTGCCACAGTAGTCAAAACAGTCTGGTACTAGTACAGAAACAGATAGATCAGTGGAACAGAATTGAAACCCCAGAGATAGCATCATCTGCCTATGAACAGTTGATATTTGACAAAGGCCCTAAGACATTAAATTGGGGTAAAAACTATGTCTTCAACAAGTGGTGCTGGCAAAATTGGAGATCCATCTGTGCTAAATTAAAACAAGACTCATATCTTACACCTTATACAAAAACCAACTCAAACTGGATAAGACCTAAATATCAAATCTAAAATGATAAAGCTCATCCAAGAGAAAATAAGAACAACAATGGAAGGTTTAATACACAACGTAGACAGACTTCAAAAGCTGTCAAACAAACCACAATCATCAGAAGAGAGAATAAATAAATGGGAACTACTAAGAATCAACCACTTTTGCTCACCCAAAGAAATTATTAATAGAATTAAAAGGCCACCTACAAAATGGGAAAAAATATTTGGTAACTCTATGTCAGACCAAAGCCTGATCTCCATAATTTATAAGGTACTACAAAATATCAGTAAGAAAATGATAAATCATCGAATTAAGTGATGGGCAAAGGAGATGGACAGAAACTTCTCTAAAGTGGAGATCCAGGCCACCAAAAAACACGTGTGGACATGTTCACGATCATTAGCTATTAACGAAATTCAAATCAAAACTACAACGAGATACCATCTCACCCCAGCAAGGTTGGCCGTGATCCAAAAAACACAAAACACCAAATGCTGGAGAGACTGTGGGGAGATTGGAACTCTCCTACACTGCTGGTGGGATTGCAAAATGGTGCAACCTCTTTGGAAAGCAATCTGGCCCTCCCTTAAAAATGTGGATATAAATATACCATTTGACCCAGTAACTCCACTGCTTGGAATATATACTACAAAATCAAGGCCATTCACACCAATGGATATATGAATGTTCATTGCAACACAGTCCACAGTAGCAAAAAGATGGAATCAACCCAGATGCCCAACAACAGAGGAATGGATAGGTAAACTATGGTATATATACTCAATGGAACACTATGCAATGATAAAGAACAATGATGATAGCAAGAAACGTCTCTTAACCTGGTTTTAACTGGAGAACATTATGCTGAGTGACAGTACTCAGCGACAAAAGAACAAATATTGTATAAGGCCCCTACGATAAGAACTTAAGAACAGATTCATGCATAGAAGAAAAGACTCTTTGATGGCTGTGAGGGTGGGGAGTGAAGGAGAGTGAGGGGGGAGAGTTTAGATTACGTAGTTAATAGAAATTTCGTTGGGTGGAATCGGTGACAGCACACACTTGAAAGGAGATCAATAATTTACTATACTTCACAATTTCAACTCCTCCCATCTTAACCCAATATTGCAAGGACAAAGTAGCTGGGGTGGGGGTCCACGGACCGTGCTCTCAGGTGAAATTGAGGCCAATTGGCACAGCTAGCATTTTTCTAATGAGGACTCAGTGCACCCCTCATTAGTGAGTGGCGTCTGGGGTCTTAAAAGCTGCCAAGCTGCCATCTGAGGGTACAGCAAATGGCGCCAACTCAACAGGAACACATGGTCACTGAGGACAAGAACAACGTGGATAAAAGACAACCCAAAAGACTTGTTATCAGAAGAACCAGATGGTGCCAGCCACCACCAGTGATAGCCACAATGGAGCTCACAAAGTTGAGTCTCACTGGCAACAAGAGAATAAATAGGGGGGTACCCTGAGATCTCCAATAAAAGACCACAGTTGCTGGTCCAGGGGCTTCGGGGTTCCCCTGGGAGCATGGCCCCTGGCCCTGATGCTGTTCCTGTCCATATGTCATAATGAAGATCAACTTTTCACACAACAGTGGATTGGACTTGGCGATGCAGAGTGACTGTATCTTGCGGGAATTTTATGGTTCTATGCATCTATAGGATATCATCCTATTGACCTCTTGCTGGAGTAAGGGGAGTGAATGGAGAAGAGGGGACAGGAGACTGTTGGGACATGTATGGAGCAGAGAAGAGGCGTGCGCTGTCACCGGGCAGGGAGAGCAGTGGGAGCTGCATATAGGTGAGCATGTGAATTTTTATGGGAATGTGCATTTTCATTCAATCATAATAAAAAAAAGAAAAAATCAACAATAAAAAGGTAATTAACCCATTTAATGGATAGACAAAGGCAATGGACAGACTATTCACCAAAGAAGCCATCCAGGCAGTCAAAAGACACATGAGGAAATGCTCACATTCATTAGCTATTAGAGAAATCTAAATCAAAACTGCAATGAGATACCATCTCACTCCAACAAGGTTGGCCATGAATCAAAAACACAAAACACCAAATGCTGGAGAGGCTGTGGAGAGATGGGAACTCTCCTACACTGCTGGTGGGATTGCAAAACGGTGCAAGCTTTTTGGAAAGCAGTCTGGTACCTACTTAAAATCCTGGAAATAGATATACCATTTGATCCAGTAATCCCACTGCTTGGAATTTATCCTACAGAAACAAAGGCTGTCACATGAACAGATATATCCACACGAATGTTTACTGCAGCACAGTTGACAATAGCAAAGATATAGAATCAGCCTAGATTCCCATCAACAGATGAATGGATAAACAAACTACAGTACATATACTCAATGGAACACCATACAATGATAAAGAACAATGATGATTTTGGGAAGTATCTCTTAACCTATTGGAAGACATTATGCTGAGTGAAATCAGTGGCAAAAGGAGAAATATGATATGAGACCTGCTATAAAGTCTTAAAAATAAACTTATGCACAGAAGAAAAGACTGTAACAGCTATAAGATGGGGAGGGAGTTGTGCATAGATTAGATTGTTGATAGAAGTTTGGTGAGGTGAAAGCAGTAACAGCCCACAGGAGAGCGTAGAACAGCTTAACTGGACTTCATCATAAACTGAAAGGTTTGCTAAACTTAACCTAGTATTTCAAAGGATAGACTAGCAGGTACAGGGGTCTGGGAACCATGTATTCAGAGGTCATTGAGGCCAATTGGCATAACTACACTATTGCTTAGAGAGTCTTCTGCACCAATACTGGTTAGTGGTGTCTGCAGTATTAAAAGCTAGCAAACTGCCATCCAAGGTACACCAAATCATCCCAACTCACCTAAAATAGATGATCATCAAGAACAACAATGATATGAGGGAAAAGGGGCCCAGGAGACAGAAAGACCCATATAAATGGGAAACTGTATCAACATGAGAGCAGAAAAACGAGATTGTGCCCAGCCACCACCAAAGACAGTTGTGACTGGGTCACAATGCAGAGTCTGTTAGGCAACATGAGAAAAAGAGGTGTGCAGCCCAAGAACTCTACTAAAAGTTCTGAATTAATGGTCCAACAGCCTGGAGGGTACCCTGGGACCATGGCCCCTAGAGCTGCTGCTGTCTCTGACCAGAAATCAGTGATAAGTCAACTCCCAGACTTGATCCTGGGACACAATGTGACCGTATGGTGTGTGTACTTTATTATTCTATGCATTTACAGGAGGCTGTCCTATTAGTCTCTCTAGATGGGAGAAAAAATGGTAGAGAGGAGGGGACAGATGCTCGTTAAGGGGATACTAGATATATAAACTGAAAAGGAGTAGTGTGCTGCCACCAGGTGGGGAGAGCAGAGGGAGCTGCAGATAGGTGGGCATGCAAAACCGATTCAGACTGTACACTTTCACTTAATCACAATAAAAAAAAAATTGGAAAAAGACATACCATAGGATCCAGCAACCTCCTTTCTGGACTATAGCCCAGAGAAATAAGGGCCACCACAAACACAAATACATGCTCGCCAATGTTTATTGCAGCTCTTTCCACAACAGCCAAATGATGGAGACAACCTAGATGCCCATCAACAGATGAATGGTTAAACAAACTATGGTATATTCATCAGTGGAATACTATGCAATGATGAGAAACAATGATGGCCTTCAACATGTGACCACTTAGAGGACATTACGCATGGTGAAATTAGCCATATGGAAAAGGACAAATATTGTATGAGACCCTTATTACAAGGATGCAACAAAACATTTAAGCATAGAAGAAATCAACCTTCCACAGTTACAAGGAAAGGAAGGGAGGAAAAGGGATTTCATGAGTCGGATCCGACTTGATGGCACTTGGCTTGGCTGGCTAATTAGATAGTGGTCACGATTTGGGTTGGGTATAGGGTGTGACAGAACACACCAAAAAAGAGGTACCCACAACTGTACAACATTAAAACTAAATTTTTCCTTAAATATGTCCCAATTATTTGAAAGGACAGAATAATAGTGTTGGGGGTTGGGGGACCACACTCTAAGCTGACATCCAGACTAGTTGGCATATCCAAGCTTTTTTTTCTTCTTATTTTTCTCTAAAGAAAGTGTTCTACACGTCACTTGGGTGAGTGACATCTGGGGACTTAAAAGCTAGTAAGGTGCTGTCTAAGTAGCATGACTTGGTTCCAGTCTATCGGGACCAGAGGTAAGCAGAGGAAATCAAGAAATGGAGGAAAATATGAGCCCCCAGATGGAAGGGGCCATATCATCCAGTGTCTACTTAGCAGTGACCTGAAGGACTAGGTGGTGCCCAACCACCACCAATGACTGCCCAGAGGGGGCACATGCTATGGAGCCCCTGACATAGTGGGAGAAAGACAAGAGGGAAGAACTAGAACTCTTCCAAATGACCACACTTGATGGTCTGTCAGTTTGGAGGACCCCCTCAAGGCACGGCCCTGAACTCTGTAACCCCAAACTGCATCTAACACCAAAGTCAGACCTCCAGACTTAGATTGAACTGAACTATACAAAACATAGAGTAAGGATGGTGATGAACAAACTTTTGGACTCAAATATATGCTTGGGACCATCCGGGAAGCTCATTGCTGGAGGCAAGGAGATAGGGTGAGAATGGACAAATCTTGGTCGTAAGTACCTGGGAAGTTCTGGATGAGAAGGCTGAGTGTACTGTCACTGGGTGGGGGAAGGGAATAGGGAGGGGAAAGCAGAGTAGAATAGCAGTGAAAGTTCTGGGTGATATACAGCAGATTGATATAGAATATAAACTTGCATTTAAGCCACAATAAATTCATTTTAAAAAAGAAACTATATGTGATCAAATGGTCAACATTTACTCTAAAGCAAAAATGAGACGGTAAGGGGGCAAGGAAACTACAGTACTTCAAATGGAACAACCAGAACAAAAGGAGAATATCAAAACATTCTGAGACTATAACTAATGTCACTGAACAATTTGTCTAGAAATTTGTCAAATGGAAACAATTTATCATGTACATATTTACAAAAATACAATAAAATATTTATAGAAAAAGATTAAATTCATGGACACATATAAAGCATTTAGAATTGTGCCTGGAATATAGTAAGCGACCAATAATATTGTTATAAAAGAAAGCCGCTCATAATATGTTGTTGTTCAGTTATAACAGAGAATTATAACAAAAACGCCTTCACCATTTTATTTTGACTTAAAACATATTCCTTCTCACATTTTCTTTAGTATGGCTAAATCTTTCCAGTAAATATGAGTACATACTATGACACTAAACAAAATATGTCACATCAAATCAAAACAAAACACAACAGTGATGCATCGATGGAGGCTGTGAAACAGAATTACTTCTTTGTAGGTACTAAATGACTCCTTTCAAAATTATTCTGCAGTGTGGATGCATCATGAAGAGCCAAATTATTTTTGAAGCCACATGTGAAGCATATCAGTATCAAATCTGAAAAGACATATGTGCAGGAGGATGAAGGGAAAATAACTGTAGCAAACCCCACTATTTTGCATTTTTTATGTGCAAGGATTATAAAGTGTTGATGATTTCCTTTATTTTTCATTATAGTTTTCCATATTTATATCTTGTATTGATTGTTCGTATATGAGTGTTTCTCACTCCTGTGAGCTTATGGGAAAATTCCCAAGTGGGTCATAAAGAATACACTATTTCTTGGATTCTGGATTATTTTTTCACATTTCACTGTTTCTGGAATAAGTATGCACGATATAATAAATGTATATAGTTAATATGGTGTTTTTTTAAATCCGGTGTAGTTATTATCATACAACATTGCATCTTACAACTGAAAGTTTCTTAAAGTAACACAAATATAGCCATCATTACCAAATCTTTCTCATATTTTTCTAGATACTATTATGGCTCTTCCACCCTAGATTGGTCTTCTCACAGGATTCACCCTAAAGTATATACTAGGTATGTGTCACTTTCTTTTTTGGAACCTATTCTGTAACACATTTATTTTATAGTATAAAAATATACTAGAAAAATATATGTATTTTTCCATAACATAAGCATATGCTTTATGTTTTGGTCAAAAGGCAAATAAAGCATAAGGTTGTGGTAAATAATGGGAAAACAGTAGAATTCCATGTTGATCCTTTTAAGAACTGTATATTATTGTACATTCAGTTAAAAGAAGAAAACATGCCATCACTTTTGAGCTTTTAATATTGCCAAATCCTCTAGAAGTGCTAGATAACAGCTTGTTGAAATTAACAGCTTTCCAGCAGCTTAGTCATTTTAATTCTGTAAATTTTGATCTATTGCAAATAGTTCATATATTCTGGGGATTAAAATGAACTAAGGCCTTGGTAAAGTTTAACAAGATATCTGAACTTATGTTGTAATAAGTTAGACAAACAGAGTTCCATGTTAGCTGTTTAATAAAGATGGCACTTTTTTTGAAAAAGATAAATGGTATCACTAGAAGTCAAATGCACATTACGTATAACCTTACCAGGAATTATGTAGGCTACTGATAACTATTATATTGAATTATATGAAATAATGATTTTTATATGTCAAGAGAGGTCAATATTGGTAATTTCATGTGGTTCAAATTAATAAAGTAATTTAAATTTAAATGATTATACTGTAATGGCTGTCATTTTTTGTTTTACAGAAAGAATGACTCTCCTTTGTTTTAACAACTAATATGTAGTTTTGCTAAACAATGCATAATTAACCAAGTAAAGAAGAGTTGTCTCAACAATTACAGGTTTCTTATCATGTAACAGAAACCCTGGTGGCATACTGGTTAAGTGCTACGTATGCTAACCAAAAGTTGGCCATTTGAATCCACCACACGGTTCTTAGAAACTCTGTGAATCAGTTCTAGTCTGTCCTATTGGGTTTCTATGAGTCGGAATCATCTCACTGGCAGTGGGTTTGGTTTCTGGGATATCATAACATTCCTTATGTGAAAAAGAGATAAAATAGATCTTAAATTAATTACAAAATTTGTCAGTTTCATGATTTATAGAAATAGTAATTCCAAAGGTTGAGCTTTACGTTTTTAATTTTTGCCGTGGTACAAATTTAAGCCTTCTTTTAAATAGCAGAATTAGTATAAATATGACATATTTATCTAAATATCCTTAATAGGCTACGATCATGACAACTTCACCTTACCTCACTGAACAAAAATGGTGATGGTAGTTCCCCATTTTAATGTTACAGAAATCATTTGCAGCCTTACATGATGTTTCTGATTGCTTTTCTATATCTTCTATCAAAGTCAACGGCTTTCTTGTAGTGGTCCACATTGTGAACTTCAGTCGTCCTGCAAACCTTTCTCTTCTCGCCCCTCCACATCTGATTGTTCATTAAGACTTCGTGAATCACCTTCTAACTTCTTCAGTCCAATTTTTACTTTTTGTATTTCATAATCTTGCCAGATTTCAATTTCTAAAATCTGAAGGACATTACCCTTTTACTTGAAAACTTAAATGGCTCTTCTTTCTTGTTGGATCAAATCTGCATTACTTAGTATAGTGTAAAGAAGTTTTTAAATTGACTGCAGCCTTCCTTTCTAGCACCATTCTCTGATACTTCCCAGCCCACTATTACTATATGTAGCACTTTGGGCCCCAAAGCCAAGCCAAGTGCCGTGAAGTTGGAACCGACTCATGGGGCCCCAGTCATAACAAATTGTTTTACATTTTCTGTAATTTTTATTACTGTACACTTTTATGTGCTGCCCTGGTTGAATGAATCAAAGTAGGTCAATGACAATGAGCCCAAATGTTTATTCTGCATTTTAAATATATACATTGCTTGATGCCGCAGCAAACTTTAACATAATGAAATGTTTCATAGCCAAGTGTCGTCGAGTCGGATCCGACTCATGGCGACCCTAGGGGCCAGGGTAGAACTGACCCCCAGAGTATTCAAGGACAGATCCCTTAAAATTCCTTCAAATAATTAATGGCCTGAATATAAAATTGTCTAAACCACGGGTTTGTTTGTGGTCCTTCATGTGTCATATTCTCACCAGCCTATTTGCTATTGAGCATGATCTAGAAGGCAGTCTCATAATCATATTGAAAAGTCCTGAATTCGAATTTTATCTTCCAAAGACCTCCCAAATCTTCAGTTTCTTCTTCATGAAGCATAGGATATTAGGCTTCTCCCTTAGACTTATTGAAAGAATCAAGTGAGGACATAGGTAAATAAGCAGTACCAACCATATTCTTCTATATAATTGTAATATTTCATTATTATAATAAATCCTTGGCAATAGATGTTAACATTGTATCAGAAGGAAGTGTGTAGAGAAATATATTCCCTTTCAGCAAATAAATTACTGAGACTGTCTCAGTGCATATCATCAGTTGGATACTATGTTAGCTATCATTGGAGTTAAAAGGGGTTGTAAACCAAAGTAAAACAAAAACCATCAAGAAACTGATAGCATAGTCAAGGAAAGCAAAAATATTTTGATTCAGTTTGGTAAATGTTTTGTAAAGCTGTAAGTAAAATGTCACATGAACAGCTGTAGTAGGCATTTACTCTGCTGGGGAGGAAAAATAGGGCAGATTGGCAATCAGGGTATGTATACCATCTCTTATATAATGGTCATAACTGCAAAGTAACTTGTGAGTGATTAAGTTTTGACATAAAAGCTTTTGTAGTCTCTCCCAGATATCACATATCCTGATAATTTATAGTGATAAAATATTGCTATGGCCAGGCATAAAAACCATATGTTAGATAAAAATCCAAAAACCCACTGCTGTCGAGTTGATTCTGATTCATAGTGACTGTATAGACAAGAGTAGAACTGCCCCATAGAGTTTCCAGGGAGCACTTGGTGGATTTCAACTGCTAACCATTTGGTTATCAGCCATAACACTTAACCACTTTGCAATCATGGTTTCCTACATTAGACTAGAAAAGATCCTCCCCCCCAAAAAAACCACTGCTCTCGAGTTGGGTCCAACTCATAATGACTCTAGAGGTCAGAGGAGAACTGCCCCATAGAGTTTCCAAGGAGTGCCTGGCAGATTTGAACTGCCAACCTGTTGCTTAGCAAATGTAGCCCTTAAACTATTCCATCACCAGGGTTTCCTAGACTAGTACATAAAAAGTCAAGGAAGTTCAGATACCATTCTAACATAAGAGTATGTCTGATAAGCATTTATAAATTAGCTATTGCAAGGTAGTATTTTGTTTTCAACTACATGTAAATATTTACGTGCGTGTGTGTGTGTACAACAGTATAGGCAGAGTAATATAGTATACTGTAGGCTGTTATTATTGGGCATAAAGGATAAAGACCACAGGTTTTGGATCCAAACTATCTTGATTTAAATGACAGCTTTGCCACTAACAAGTTGTATGGCCTAGGGTAATTTACTTATGCCTCAGTTTTCTTATCTGTAAAATGAGAAAAAAAATACCTACCTCATTATGTTGTGAAAATCAACTGTTGTTAATACATGTAAAACCTAATTATTTTAGTGTTTATTATTAGAATTGTTGGTGTCATTTATTATATAAAATTTTGAAAGACCTCTGAAAATTCTTGAAAGCTAAAAAATGTATAAAGGACACCCCTAAAACTTATTAAAATAAGAAATATTTAATTAAATGTCTAAAAATGTGATATTATATAGAGTTTATTAACTGTTTAGGTAATAGCCTTAAAAACTATATGAGATTTTAAAACAGTTTCTACGTTGCATTTTTAACTTCACAATAATTCAAAACTATGTATGATTACTTTTGAGGAAATATGTTGTTGTTAGTTGCCTTCAAGTTGATTCCAACTCATAGCAACCGCTTGTGTGCACAGTAGAATGTCTGCATAGGGTTTTCAAGGCTGTGACCTTTCAGAAGCAGATAGACACGATTGGCTTCTCAGGTGCCTCTCAGTAGGTTTCAGCCAACCTTTTGGCTAGTAGTCGAGAACTTAGCTGTTTGCACTACCCAGAAACTCCTTGAAGAAATAGGCGATTGTAAGTTAGTTTCTAGTATCAAAATGTAAAAGCAAGCAATAAAAAATACATTGTATATTTAACATAAATAAATTAATATTAATGCACACATGAGTTATGCTTTCCATTTTGTAAGATAGGACCTTAGAACGTAGATAGGTCTAGAGCTTATCCGAGGCCTTCAAATCACTGCATTGAGGCTTCTTCTATATATATATATATTTTATTTATTTATTGTGATTTAAAGTGTACAATCTTGTTTAAATTTGCATACCCGCCTATGTGTAGCTCCTACTGCTCTCCTTGCCCAGTGACAGCACACTCCTCTTATCTGTTCTAAACATGTAATATCCTCTTAACAATCTCCTGCCTTCCATTCTCCACCCTCTCCACTCCGCTCTAGTAAGAGGCTAGTAGGACAACATCCTATAGATGCATGGAACCATAAAGTGCACACATGATTATACTGCAAGGAAACTGGAATGAGACATCCAAGAACTGCTTTTCCTGTACATAAAACAGAGCTGAATTGTTGATATATAGTGAGCCTCCTTTTCCATTGCGGTATTAATGTTTGTACTTAAAAGTTAATCCTTGAAAATATGGAAGTTCTATCTGTTGTTTTCCGATATGATACCAAAGAGCCATTCTGATAACATCCTTTCTTCAGCACCTGCACTGAAATATTGATTTATACAACCATAATAAAATCATAATAAAATGTGTTCCTTCCAAGGCCAATAAGTTTGTGTCATTATTCATTAAGGCATAGTTTCCATGATTAGCTGTTTGGACTTATGCAAAACTGTGTGTTGGCTTGAGTTGATAAAACATTTTACTTACTTGATCACTTCACTAAAACTGACAGAGTAGCACATCATCATAAATTGTACACATGTCTTGGCCATTTTATTCTAACTCAAAACATATGTGCACATTCATTTCCTAGATCATGATATGAAGACAAAACCTTTCCTTTGAGTATGACCAACTGGTGCATTATGTCACCTTTCCTCCACAAACTACATATATTATGCATTTCATCTGATGTCCAGCTAGTGTAGCAGTTCTAATTACTTTAAAGTAGAACAACTTAATGAAACTTACAAAGCAGCTTTAGGGCAAAATCTATTATGATAGCCACATTCACACCTAGTTTCATATTTTAAGCTGCTTTTGAGTGTTTGGCTATCTTGAAGCTTTAAGCTTTATGATTAAAGAAAAACACTGTTTCATTTGTATTTAATTAAATCATAAAATTATAATGAGTAAATCTAGCAGAAGGAGATTTGTTAGTGAACATAATTGGATCTTGGTAATGAATATAATTGAATGTTGTTAAGCATGTAACTCAAAGAGTAGAAGTGTAAGTATGCAAGAATAATGGCTTCAAGCATTTGGCATGCAATGAGCAAGTGTAAATACATTTTATGGAGGGAAAAGAGAGAACTGATTAGTCTGGCAAGTCAGTTTAGTGGATTCTAGTTAAGAGAACTTCCATTTAAGTTTACTGTAAAGTTGATTGACATCTGATCTTACAAATGGTAATGTTATCTGCAAAGAGGCTATGGATTATTTTATTAATCCATGGAATTTTACAGATTACCAGGAGTACACTTTAGTCCTTTAGTTTATTGTTTCTTTCATATAACTAAATTCATCTCTGAGCACATTTTTAAAATCTTAACTAAGTGTATATAGTTTCTGAGCATTGAACACACAGTTACTACCAAGATTTCAGTTAATGATACATTTTTTATTATTTTACTCAACTATTTTTAGGTGAATTGAAGAAGTTGTATACAGGTGTCTACACCATCTATTTATGCAATGTTGCTGTGGTTATGTGTTCAATGATATAATACTTTTCAGGCTGTACACACTCAAGTAAATTGGGTTATTAATTTGGCTTTAAAACACATACACTCAAATTTCCCTACCAAATAGCAATTTTTAATGAACCATAAGTTAAACAGTTTTTCATTGAAATAATCAACAAAATGAGTAAAGCAGAGTTGCTAACACTGAAATAGATTTCTTTAAATAATATTTCATTGTACTTTCAGTGAAAGTTTACACATTGAATTAAATTCCCATTTAATTACTTTAAAATTGTTCAGTGATATCGGTTATGTTTTTTATAGTTTGTCAATGTTCCCATTAATTCATTCTGGATGTTTCACTTCCATTAATTTGATTTCCTTGTCCACTTGCCTTCTTACCCTGTCATCTTTGCTATAGAGTAATTGTTGACTTTAACACAAACTTTTATTTTAATATTTCTCTTTTCCATTTTAAACATCTTTTTTTTCAGACACTTAACACTAAAATAGATTCTTGGTGGCTAAGTGGTTAAGAGCTTGCCTTTGCAACCATCACACAACAGGTGGTTCAACTGATTTTGCTGGAGCAATACCAGCAAGTCTGCAGGTTACCATTTATTAGCTCTGCTTCACCCCACTCAGATCTGTAATTTGCCTTGAGCTGCTTGGAGATGAATAAATGTCATTTCTCTTGCATGAAAAGGAGAGCTGATGATGTAGAATTTTACCTGAGCCCCGTGATCCTGGAAAACAGTGATTGTTAAAGAAATAGCCAATCTTTGTGTTCAGGAAAACGCCTGTCTCTAGGCCCTTGACCTTCCTCTCTTCCTGATCTTCACAGAATCCAGATAGAACATGTTCCATATGCCTTTAACAGTAAACACAGGAGATAATTTCATGTGATTGATGCACCCCATTGTTTAACCTGCCTCTAACATCCTTCAGTAATTCAAAATTTTTCCACTAGCTCACTTCAGTTTTAAAAATCTTCCTACCTTTGCTTCAGCAGAGTTGAAGCTCAGACTTGATATCTATTCTTATTGTAATAATCTTCCTATTCCTGTTAGAATGGTTCTCCCCTCCCAAAGAGACATTCTCTTTCCTCCATCCTTGCCGAAATACATCATAATCAAATCATCCTTTCTGTTTTAGCATTGTTGAAATTTTCTTTGACAAAAGACATGAGTGGTTGAGAAACTATGTGACACAAGCAGTTTTATGAGCAGATACTGGGATATGCAGTTCCATATCTCAATCAGTTGACAAGGTATGCATATAATTTTGTTTTTACAGATAATTTTCCTATTATGAATCATAAAACATATATTATGAAATAAGAAATGTAAGCTGTATTGAGCAACTCTAATACAAGACAACTCATATCTGTGGTACTGTTAAGAGAGAAGATTGTCTTTTGAATGAATGAATTTATCAGAGTTATATATTTAATTCCATTTATGTATCTCTTAATATGTATTTCCAAAAGACAATCTCCTTTCATTTTACATAAGCAAGATCCAAATAAAAGCCACTACATTGAAATTAGTTGAATTACTCTTGTTTTTTTTTTTTTTTTAACTTGTAATAAAGTTGTTAAAGGAACTAGGTTATTTTTTCTAAAGATTTTACCAAACCAAAAACCAAACCCACTGCCATCAAGTTGGGTCCCACTTATAATGACCCTAGAGGTCAGAGTAGAACAGCCCAACAGAGTTTCCAAGGAGTACCTGATGGATTTCAACTGCCAACCTTTTGTTTAGCAGATGTAGCGCTTAACCCACTACACCACCCAGGGTTTCCAAAGAGTATACATAGGCCTGAAATTTGATCAGTGCATCTTGTATGTATTTATACTGTTCTTCCATTCCCTATATTACTGGAAACTGGAAATTAGATACAGAGTTTTGTTAAGACTTAAGTCAGTGCTTTGGTAAGTATTCTGGATGTTGTTGAGTACTTTCTTCAGAAAGTATGTAATTGGTTATCTCTTGGTGATTTTAATAGTCATTGATAGTAATTACTTAGATCCATTAATTCAGATAAGATACAGTTTAATAATAAATTGAACTTTAAAATTTAAAAGAATCAGGAGGGCAGAGAGAAGAACACTATGCCAGAAATTATTTGAAATGATATGGGAGAGTTATCAATGGATCTTTTGCAGTATCCCATATCTGCATAGTTGTGAACACTGGCAAAACACCAAACTTATTTTCATGGAATGCACTGTATAATTCTATCTCCAATCTATAATTCTGTATTAACACCAGGTTTTCCAATATGTGGCAGAGGTTAAAGAAATTGATGAGAAGAATAGGCAAACACCAAGAGAAATGTTTTTACTAATAGGTGTAAAAGTTTAGATTATTTGAAGAGTTTAAATTTATAAAAACTATTCTTAAACAATTCTGTGCCTTAAATAATATAAATTAATTCCAGTAGAAAAGTAATTTGAAATTTAAATGGTAATACTGTAAACCTCATTTCTTTTACATTTGCTATATAAAATCATTTTTTAAAATATTGTTCTTTAAGTGAAAATTACCAATCCAAACCAATTTGCCATATAAAATCACTATGCAACTGTAACTGCTCCCCTCTCTGCACCCAGTATAGCATACTCCTCCTTTCCACCGTGTACTTCCTGCATTCATTCAACCAATTCGTGTCCTCCTCCTAACTCTCATCTTGTCTCTGGGCAAGAGCTACTCTCACAGCTTCTTATATACATTTAAGCCAAGAAACATGTTCTTTGCAAACATCACTCTATGTCTAATAGTCCAGTTCAACCTTTGTCTAAAGAGATGGCTTTAGTACCTGTTTCAGCTCTGGGCTAACAGAGATTATGAGGCCGATGTTCTCAGGGGACTCTCCAGTCTGACAGATGATTATATCTTGTCTTTTAATTGAGTTCCAGTTCTGCACACCTAATTGTCTCCCAATACATCAGGGACTTTATGTTGTGTTCCATGTCTGGGCAGTCAATGATCTTGGCCAGGCACTATCTGGTTCTTCTGGTCTCATGCTGATGCAGTCTCTGGATTATATGTCACCTTCTGTCTCTTGGGCTCATATTTTTCTCATGTCTTTGATGCCTTTCATTCTCCTCTGTTCCAGGTAGATTGGGACCAAATGATGCTATTTAGATGGCTGCTTGCTAGGTTTTAAGACCTCAGATACCATTCATCAAAGTGGTGTTCAGAACATTTTCTTCCAAAAAAAAAAACTTAAGGGGTGGAGCTATCATGGACAACTGACCAGACTGATCTTCCTATCCTTTTGTCAACTAAGGCACAGAAAAACAGTATTACCCAAATTTAAAATGATTCTTTTGTAACCCTGATCACCAGAGGGAAGCCAGGGGCATGAGCTGACCAACATAGAGGGGAGTGTGGGTGCAGATGGGCTGAATTTGCACTCTCCACAAGGACCCCTATATACCAGCACTGCAAACAAAGCCAGTGCCCAGGAACACAGCTGAGTCCATCAGGAAAGCATCTATTCTCAGGGCAGAAACCACCTCCAGCAGACACACCAACAGACTCTGAACACCGAAAGATAAGTACAGGAGGTCAAGTGTGAATCAAAAAAAATTGTAGGGGGTACAAAAATCTCTCTTTATCCATCATGAACCCTCTCTCTTTTCCTTTCTGTATTGTGCTGGGCACTTGACTTGAAGTATCAGTCAGCACCAAGCAAAGGAATTTACAGGCAGCAGCATGTGGTTTCCCTAGGCTGAGATCTTCAGAACATTCACCTTTCTGGGTCTGGGAGGGCACCTTTACCTTTCACAGCTTGTGCAACTGGCTAACACTAATCATTAGTCTCCCATGGGCACTGCATACTTGGGGCCATCTGACTGGGTGTCCAGGCTGACACATACAAGGAAAGTAAACTAACACGTGGGCTTCTTTGCCTAGCTACATGACTAATCACCCAAGTGATAGAGTTTCAAAATTTCTGTGGCTCCATTCAACAAAACAGCATGCATGTATACTCTACTTCGACACTTAAAAAACTGAAAATACATAAAGTCATACATGCTTAGTTCAGAACCCAATACTTCACATTAAAACAATCTCCTGATAGCTCGGAGGCAACAATCTATTTCAAATCGTTTAAAGACATAGGCTATCATGGCTTCAGAAAACTCTCAAAACAAAGATTTAAAAATTTTTCAGATGAAGAAGAATTCATGTAACTGTCAGAGGCAGAATAAAGAAGGGTTATATTCTTAGCTCTGATAGACGTTAGGAAGGAAATTAGGCAAACTGCAACAGAGCTCACAGGAAAATTAAACAGGCTGAAAGAAATCCTTGAGCAGCAATGATCTCAAATTTATCAGATTAACAATAAAATGATCAATTTAGGAAACTTGGTGAAAACCAAAGGAGTAGAATCGAGACAATAGAAAGCAGAATTGGTGACATAAAAGATAAAACAACTGACACTAACATAATAAAGGAAAAATCAGATAAAAGATTTAAAAATAATGAAGATTCTCTGAGACTCATGTTGGACTCTATCAAGAGTAATAATTTATGATTAGAGTTGCAGAACAGAGTGGGATGCCAGAAAAGACAGAGAGATTTGTTGAGAATATCTTGATAGAGATTTTTCCTAATGTTATGAAAGACAAGAATAAGTTCTATCCAAGATGCTTACAAGTTTGACCCCCTCAAAAAGACACCAAAATATATTATCCTCAAATGTAACTGAATGAGGGACAAGAACAAAGTTCTAAGTGCTTCAAGACATACACAAAACATAATACACAAAGGTCAGTCTCTCAGAATTAGCTCCAAAACAATATTGGCATGGAGGCAATGAGGTGACATATACAAGGCCCTGAAGGAAAAACAAAACAAAAAAACCCAAAAAACCTGCCAACTAATCATCATGTGCCTAGTAAAACTGTCTTTCAGATATGACGTCAAAATTAGACATTTTCAGATAAACAGAAGTTTGGAGAATTTGCTAAAACCAAACCAAAATTACAAAAAATACTGAAGGAAGTTATTTGACCAAAAAACAACAGTATCTGACATAAACTGACATATATGTGTCTAAACAGAACATTCACATTTCCATAGAATTAGGGAATCGACAAGAATAAACCAAAGCTTAAATACTATAAAGGAAACAGACATCTCAATAAGGAAATGATCACAACATTATGCTTTAAGAGGGATAAATTAATGTATTCACATCTCTTTCAGATGGAGAGAAATTTAAGGAGATGCAATGATATTAAAGACTGGTTTAAACTTAGAACATTAGGGGGTAAACATAAGGGTAACCACAAAGAAAAGTAAGAATCTTACACATCAAAATCAAGACATTTCAGAAGATACAAAACCAACAACAATATGAACAGTGAAAAGGGAATTCACAAAGAATAACGACTCAGCATATAAGAAAAAGTGTAAGTGGCACAAAGAATGTCTCAACAACTCACCACAAAAGGCATCAAAATTACAACACTAAATTCATACTTATCAATAATTACATTGAATGTAAATGGTTTAAATACACCGATAAAGAGACAAATATTGACTCGACGGCACTTGGCCTTGGCTGGGGTTGAAAAAACGTGACATGGCTACATGCTGCTTACAGCAGCTTAAGGGATGGAAAAATATATACCAAGCCAACAATTATCCTCAAAGAACAGGTGTGGCAATATCAATTTCAGAAAATAGAGTTTAAAGTAAAATCCACCACAGCAAACAAAGAAAGTCATTTTATATTGCTCAAAGGGTCAACACTTCAGGAGGACATTAACATCTAAATATTTAAGCACCCAATGACAGAGCTGCTTAATATATCAAACAAACTCTAGCATCGTTGAAAAATGAGATAGATAGCTCCACAACAATAGTAAGAGACTTAAGCACACCACTTTCAGTGACGGATGCAACATCTAGAAAGAAGCCCAACAAAGACATAGGAGACGTGAAGGTTACAGTTAACAAACTTGACTTCATAAGTATCTATAGAACACTCCACCCACCAGCAGACAAGTATATTTTCTTTTCCAGTGCACATGGAATATTTTCCAGAATAGACCATGTATTAGATTATAGAGCTAGTATAAATAAAATCCAAAACACTGAAATATTTCAAAGCTTTTTCTCAAAGCATAAAGCAATAAAAGTCTACATTGACAGCAGAAAAAGCAAGTACCAAAAATCAAACACTTGGAAACTGAGCAGTGCCATACTCAAATAATTTTGGGTTGTAGAAGAAATCAAAGATGGAATAAAGGAATTCATAGAATCAAATGAGAATGACAACACATCCAACCAGAATCTATGAGACAGAGCAGAAGCAGTGCTTAGAGGTCAATTATCTCAATGAATGCATACATCCAAAAAGAAGAAAAAGCTGAAATCAAAGGATTAGCCCTTTGGCTTGAACAGTTAGAAAGAGAGCAACAAAAGAACCCCTCAAGCACCAAAAAAAAAAAAAAAGATAATAAAAATTAGATCAGAACTAAATGAATTAGAGACTAGAAAACCAATCAAAAGCATGAACAAGACCAAAAGCTGGTATTTTGAAAAGATCAACAAAATCAATAAATGACTGGCCAAACTGACAAAATAAAAACAGGAGAGCAAACAAATAATCTGAATAAGAAATGAGATCAGTGGGGTGGGTCCAAGATGGGGGACTAGACACAAGTCTCGATTCCCTGAGAACTGAGCCTGGAATGATAATTGAATGGAGCAGCATGGACATCTAGGGAGCCCTCAGATCTGGCATAGGTTTGTCAGACTGAACTGGAAAACTAATTCTCTCTAACATGAGACAGTGGCACACTGCTCACTCATCATTTGGGATGAATGCAGATTTTGACACCTTCTTTGTTATCCAGAAGGTGAGGACTGAGCATCAGCTGGCAAATGTGCTGAAATGCAACACTTAAATAAACAGCGTATAGCACAGCAGAGAGACTGTACTTGGGATAGCCATATTTTGAGAGCCTGGCTGATGACTGAAGGCACCACTGCCACTTCACCTTTTCATTTCTAAGCTTCACCATAGATTCTGCTATTTCACAGCATGAAGGGCAGCTCAGATGTGACACCATCATGGTTAGCTGGGAGGCAGAGTCAGCTAACCAGTGGTCTTAGCTAGGGCCAATTCTCACACTGAGAAGTAGTGCCTGTCTGGAAAGTGCTTCTCCAGCACTAAAGCTGTGTTTAGATGGTGCTGTTTAGAGCTAAGGGTGGGGTCAGGCAGAGGATGGCAGCCATTATGTGATACCTCCTTACATTGAACCATGTCATAGCATCTGGGGATGGCCTATGAGGTGCTTTCGTTGTCTACTGGAAGGTAGGGCTGGCCACATCTGAGGTCCAAACTGATTTTGAGAACTGTTGGACAGCTACTTACCTGGCAGTAAGTCCATTTTTAAAATAAGATCACCTAGAGAACCTACTGCTAAGTGGCCCAGCAGCATCTCCTCCTCTCTTCACTGATCCACATTATAGCATCAGCCGACGGGACCCCAGTGACTCCATAAATAGGGGTGCCTTCTTTGCTAGCCAGGAGACAGAGCCTGCCACCCCACAGTCCATCTGGAACCAGTCACTAGAGTACACAGAGACAGCTGGCGACCAAATCCCCTCTTAGAACTATGCCTCAGCTCCTGTTCAGGTAACACAAGAGAAACCAAACAGCTTCTAGATGGTGCAAAGGCAACATCCAATACCTAACCTTTAAAGAAGCAGTCCACAATGGCTCCAGAAAACTCCCCAAATAAAGAATCAAAGAAACTTCCCAGATGCAGAAGCCTTTCTGAAATTATGGGAGGTCACGTACAAAAGAATGATGTATAGACCCATTCTAGAGATTACACCAAAGACAGCTGACCAAAAAAAAAAAAAAAAAAAAAAAAATTAGGTAAGCTATTTGCACCGATGGAACATCAATGATCTGAAATCCAGCAGATTACTTACAAAATCAAAGAATTAGAGAACTCAGTCCAAAGCCAAAAGAGCAGAATTGAGGAGATAGAAGCCAGAATTAGTGAGACTGAGTATAGAGCAAGTGAAACCAGCATTTATGAGAAGTCAGAGAAAAGAAGTAAGAAAAATGAAGAGGCATTAACATGTGTGACTCCATTGAGAGGAATAATCTACAAATGATTAGAGTTCCTGAACAGGGAGGGATAGCAAAAAATACAGAGTACCTTTACTGAGTTGCTGACAGAAAACTTCCCTGAAATTATGAAAGAGAACATAGATACCCAACATGCTTGTTGAATGTCACAAAAATCAAACCTCCAAAGGAAGACACCAAGACACATTATAGTCAAGCTTAATAAAATGAAACATAAACAGAAGCTCTTCAGGGCAGCAAGGCTTAAAGCAAAGCTAACATACAGAGAGAAACTCTGTAAGCTTTCATCTGACTTCTTGGCAGAAACAATGTCGACAAGAAGGCAGTGGGATGACACATTCAAAGCCACAAAAGGGAGAAACTTAAACCAAGAATTATATATCCTGAAAAACTGTCTCTCAAATATGACAGTGAAATTAAGACATTTTCAGATAAACAGAAGTTTAGAGACTTTGTAAAAACCAAACCCAAACTACAAGAAATACTGAAAGAAGCTCTTTGCTTAGAAAACCAAAAACATCAAATGTATACTTAAAGAGGCAATGCAGGACAGACCACCCAGAATCCTACTTGGTTAGAGAAGCCACAAAGCTCAATCAAAGCTACAATCCTAAAAGAAGAGAACCAGTGATACTTATATGAAAACTATGACATCATCTTACTAAAAATTGGGATATATTACAGTAGGTATAACCCTTTCAGATGAAGAAGAAATTAAAAACATGTTCAGAAGTTAAATTCTGGTTTAAACTTAGGATATTAAGGGGAATCACAGTGGTAACCGCAAAGGATAACAGCAATATGACATATCAAAGCAAGAAACATTACACAGGAGTCTCAACAAGCACAAAACCTACACTGAAAAAGATAAAAATCAAGCTATAATGAAGAATGACCCAGAACAGAATATTAAGAAAAATATAAAAATCATCAACAATACACACACATACACAAACACATCAAAATGACAACACTAAACACATAGCTATCAATAATTACACTGAATGTAAGTGGAATTAACACTCTTAATAAAAGAGACAGCAAGTGACATCCTGAATCAAAAGGCATGATCCATCAGTATACTACTTACAAGAAACACTGAAGATCCAAAGATATGAACAAATTGAAAATCAAAAGATGGAAAAATATATACCAAGCCAATAACATACAAAGAAGAGCAGGAGTGGCACCAATAATGTCAGAGAGAATAGGTTTTAATATAAAATCCACCATTGTGCACAAGGATGGTCACTATTGCTAAAAATTTCAATACATAAGTAGGACAGAACAGTGTTAAATATTTATGCTCCCAATGCCAGTTCATCTAAATACATCAAACAAACACTGACAAAATTGAAAAATGAGATACAGTACTACACAATAATAGTTGGAGATTGCAACACTCCACTTTTAGTAATGGACAGATCATCCAGAAAAAAGCTCAGTAAAGACACAGAAGATCTTATTACTACATTATAAGGAGAAATCAGAGAAAAGTAATAAGAAAAATGAAGAAGCATTAAGAAACATGTGGGGCTCTATGAAGAGGAATAATCTATGAATAACTGGAGTTCCTGAACAGGGATGGATAGCTAAAAACACAGAGTACTCTTGTTGAGTTGCTGACAGAAAACTTCCCTGAAATGATGAATGAAGAGACATAGACTTCCAAGATGGGTATTGAACACTGCAAAACTAGACCCCCAAAGAAAACACCAAGACACATAATAATCAAGCTTATTGAAATGAAACATAAAGAGAGGCCCTTAAAGGCAGCTGGGCTCAAAGAAAGCTAACATTCAGAGGGAAGCCCTGTAGGCTTTTGTCAGAGTTCTCAGTAGAAACGATATCAGCAAAGAAGCAATGGGACAGCACATTCAAAGCCTGGAAGGACAAAAACTTCCAACCAAGAATTACATATCTTGCAAAATTGTCTCTCAAATGTGATGGTAAAATTAAAACATTTGCAGATAAACAGAAGCTTAGAGACTTTGTAAAAGCCAAATCAAAGCTCCAGGAAACATTAAAAGAAACTCTTTGCTTAGAAGAACAAAACTATTAAGTGTGTATTTAAGTAGGCAATGCAGGACATCCAGAATCCTACTCAGTTCAAAAAGTCACAAAACTCAATCAAAGCTACAATATTAAAGAAAGGAACCAGTGATCATATCATGAAAACTGTGACATCATCACACTAAAAAGGATATACTACATTGGTTATAGTCCTATCAGATAGAGGAAGTTAAAAAGATACGCAGAAGTTGAAATTGGATTTAAACTTAGAATATTCGGGGTGTTCATGGGGTAGCTGTAAAATACAATAAAAATGCAACAGAGCAAAATAAGAAATGTAATACAAGAGTCTCAACAAACACAAAACAAATACTGAAAGAGATGAAAAGTTGACCCATAAGGAAGAATGACCTAGAAGAGAATATTAAGAGCAGCATAGAAAACATCAATACAAAAATAAATACATCAAAATGAAAGCACTAAACACATACCTATCAATAATTACATTGAATATAAACAGAATGAATGCTCCAATAAAGGGACGAGTGATATCATGGATCAAAAGACATGACCCGTCTATACATGGCATACAAGAAACACCTTAGAATCAAAGATATGAAGAAACTGAAAATTAAAGGATGGAATAATATATACCAAGTTAAGAACATACAGCAAAGAGCAAGTGTGGAAATACTAATCTCAGATAAACTAGATTTTCACATAAAATCCACCATTATGGACAAGGGTGGCCACTATTTATTGCTGTAAGGAACAATACACAAGCAGAATTTAACAATATTAAATATTTATGCACCCAACAGCATAGCATCTAAATATATCAAACAAACATGGACTACATTGAAAAATGAAATAAATCATTCCACAATACTATTTGGAGACTGCAACGCTCCACTTTTAGTAATGGGCAGATCATCTAGACGAATGTTCGATAAATACACAGAAGGTCTTATTGCAACCATTAACCAGGTATACCTCATCGACCTAGGCAGAACTTTTTGTCCATTAACAGATAAGTACACCTTTTTCTCCAATGTACATGGAACATTTTCCATAATAAACCGTATGTTAGAACATAAAGCAATTCTCAACAAAAATGGAAACACCACTGAATTATTGGAAAGCATCTTCTTAGAAGGTAAAGTCTTAAAAGTTGAAATCAATAGCAGAAAATACATAGGTAGAAATTTGAACTCAGAAACTAAACAACACCTTACTCAAAAATCCACAGGTTATAGAAGAAATCAAGGACAAAATCAAGAAATTTAAGGAATCAAATGAGAATGAAAACACATCCTACCAGAACCTATAAGATACAGCCAAAGCAGTGCTCAGAAGTAAAGTTTTCTCTATAAATGCACACGTCCACAATGAAGAGGGGACCCAAACTAAAGAATTAACGCTACAGCTTGAAGAAGTAGAAAGAGTAACAGGGGGGCCCCACCTCAGGCACCAAACGAAAACAAATAATAAAGATTAGAGCAGAACTAAATGAGTTAGAAAATAGAAGAAGAACTGAAATACATAACAAACACAAAAGGTGTTGTTTTTTTTTTTTAAAAAAAAGATCACTGGCTAAAATTACAAAAGAAAAACAAGAAGAGGAAATAACCCATACAAGAAATGGGATGGGAGATGTCACAACGGACTCAACTGATATCAAAAGTGTTATAAAAGACTACTATGAAAGACTGTACTCTAACCGATTTGAAAACCTAGAAGAAATGGACAAATTTTTAGATTCATATCACATAGGAAAATTATTACAAAGGGAAATAGAACAACTTAATAAACCTTTCACAATGGAAGAGTTTGAAAAAGGCATTAAAAACTACCAACCAAAAATCAGTCCTGGCCCAGATGGCCTCATTGCAGAATTATAGCAAACTTTTAGAGAAGAGTTACTTCTTATACTACTGAGACTATTTCACAGCATAGAAAGGGATGGAATACTCCCAAATTAATTCTATGAAGCCAGCATAACCCTGATGCCAAAGCCAGTGAAAGATTCAACAAAAGAGAATTACAGATCAGTATCACTCATGAACCTAGATGCAAACATCTTCAACAAAATCCTTGTCAGTAGAATTCAACAGTATATCAAAAAAAAGAAAAATAAGGGGTGGAGTTAACATGGCAGACTAGACACACGTCTCCTTGATTCCTTCTGAAAACTAAGACTTGGATTAATAATTGAAAGGGGCTTTCTGGACACCCAGTGACCCCCTAGGACACAGCATGGGACTATCCCTCTGGAATATATGCCAGTAAGTGGGAAACTTCCTCTCTACCACTGAATCTACTCTCGCTGAGAAGTTGGCTCCCATGACCTGAAGGTACCTGGTGCTTCTAACTGTCTTTTCTTTTTGTTGGCTGGCAGGTGGGAGAGAGGCATGGGCTGGCAGCTACCCTGACATGAATTCCTGAAATGAACTGTGTGTCCTACAGTGGAGAGCGCAGAGGTGGGGACACCACAGCCCCTCCATCTTCCCTTTTTGGAGCCCCATCATAGATTCACCTCTTTCTTGGCAGGAGGGGTAGCTTAACTGAGATGATTGCTTGTTCACCTAGGAGGCAGAGTTACCCAATCGGAGGCCTTACCATAAGGGGCTAGTTCTCAAGCTTGGAGACAGTGCCAGTCCAGGGGCAGTGGAGAGACAGTGTGTGGGATAGCTACATTTTGAGAGCCTGGTGGTGGGGACACTGTAGCCCCTCCATCCTCCCTTTTTGGAGACTCGACATAGATTTGACACTTTCTCAATGGGACGGATAGCTTCACCTAGACGCTAGCTGTTCACATGGGAGGTAGATTTACCCAATTAGTAGCCTCACCAGAGGGTGATTCCCAGGCTGGGGCACAGTGCCAGCCCAGGGAGTTCTTTCCCAACAGAGGGGCTGTGCTTAGCACTGTGTTGCCTTGAGGGTGGTGCCTGAGCAGTGTTTGTGGTGCAGTGTCCTGTCTCTGTTTTGATCTGCACTGTAGCATCTCTGGATGGCCATGAAGAAGCCACCCTTGGCAGCCTGAATGAGGGGCCTAACACATCTGGTGGCCTCACTGACTGGTTCACATGCAGGTAGCTTTTTAGCATTTAAAATAAAACAACCTGGTGAAATAACTGCTCTGTAGCCTGACCACATCTCTTCCAGGCTTCACTGAACCATATCATGGTGTTACCTGATGGACCTCCAGTGTCTCCATCAGAAGGGCAGTGTCTTTGCCAGCCAGGAGGCAGAGCCTGCCACATTAGAGAGTCCAGTGGGCCCAGTCACAAGAAAACAAAGAGATGGCTGGTGACCAACTTCCTTCTTAAAACTGTGGCTCAGCTTCTATTAAGGCAACACCAGAGAAACTAAACACCCTCTAGATGTCTCGAAAGCAACAGACCATTACCAGGCATTTAAAAAAACATCCTAACATGGATCCAGAAAACCCTCAAAATAAAGACTCAAAAAACATCCTAGATGAAGAACCCTTTCTGAAAATATTGGAGATCAAGTACAAAAGATTTATATGTAGAACTGTCCTAGACACTAATCTACTGCAGCAGAACAAAATGAAAAAATAAGCAAGTTATTCCAACTGATGGTTGAATCTGAAATCTGACAGGTCAATAATAAAATTTCAGAATTAGACAATTCAATTGAAAGCCAAAGAAGACTTGACAGATTGAAAATTAGAATTAGTGATCTTGAAGATAACGCTACTTACATCAGCATTTATGAAGAGAAGTCAGAGAAAAGAAATAAGAAAAATGAACAAGCACTAAGAAACATGTGGGACTCTATCAAGAGGAATAATATACAATTAATTAAAGTCCCTGAACAGGAGGGATAGCTGAAAACAGAGTATTGATGTTGAATTGCTGAAAGAAAACTTCCCTGAAATTAGGAAAGAGAACATAGATACCCAAGACATGTATCAAATGCCACAGAAAACTGACCCTTGAAGAAAGGCACCAAAACATATTACAAGAAAGCTTAATAAAATGAAATATAGGAAGAAACTCTTAAAGGCAACAAAACTCAAAGCTAACTTTCAAAGGGAAGCACTGTAGGCTTTCATCTGACTTCTTGGCAGAAACAATGTTGGCATGGAGGCAATGGGGTGACACAATTACAGCCTTGACAGAGGAAAAACTTCCAACCAAGAATTATATGTCTTGCAAAACTGCCTTTCAATTATAAAAATGAAATTAAGACATTAGCAGATAAACAGAAGCTCAGAGACTTTGCAAAAATGAAACCCAAACTACAAGAAATGCTGAAAGAAGCTCTCTGTTTAGAAAAACAAAACCATTAAGTGTATATTTAAGGAGGCAAAGCAGGACACAACATGCAGAGACCTACTCAGACAGGAAAAGCAAAAAATTCGATCAGATCTACAACATTAAAAGAAGGGAACCAGTGAACTTATCATGAAAATTAAGACACCATCACAAAAAAAGAGGGATATACTACCATAGTAATAGCCCTTTTAGATGGAGATGAAGTTAATAGGATTTGTAGAAGTTAAAATTGGGTTTAAACTCAGATAATTAAGTGGGATTCTAGGGGTAGCTGTAAAGCACAATAACAATGCAACACATCAAAACAAGAACTGCAAAACAGAGGACTCAAAGAACACAAAACCAACACTGAAAAACATGAAAATTCAATTCATAAAGAAAAATGACTCAGAACAGAATATTAAGAGCAACAGAGAAAACTCCAATACAAAAATAATCACATCAAAATGACAGCATTAAACACATAACTGTCAATAATTACACTGAATGTAAATGGTCTGTCTGCTCCAGTAAAGAGACAACGAGTGATATCTTGGATCAAAAGACACATCTCATCCATATGTTGCTTACAAGAAACACACATCAGGCTTAAAGATATGAACAAACTGAAAATTAAAGGATGGAACAATATATACCAAGCTAACAAGGTACAAAGAAGAGCAGGTGTGCCAATAGTCATCTCAGATAAAATAGATTTTAATGTAAAATGCATCATCATGGAAAAGGATGGCCACTATTGCTGAAAGGTTCGGTACACAAGCAAGATTTAACAATATTAAATATTTATGCACCCAATACCAGAGCATCTAAATACATTGAACAAACACTGACTACACTGAAAAATGAAATAGATCATGCCACAAGAATTGTTGAAGACTTCAACTCTTCACTTTCAGCAATGGACAGATCATCTAGAAAAAAGCTGAGTAAAGACACCGAAGATCTTATAACGACAATTAAGCAATTAGACCTCATAGACATATACAGAACTTTTAATCCACCAACAGATAACTACACCTTCTTCTCCAGTAAAACATGGAACATTTTCCAGAATAGACCATGTAGAAGCACATAAAGCAAATCTCAACAAAATCCAAACCACTGAATTATTGCAAATCATCTTCTCAGACTATAAAGCCATAAATGTCAAAATCAATAGCATAAAACACTTTGATAGAAGCTAGAACTCATAGAAACTGAACAACATCTTGCTCAAAAAGCCATGGGTTATAGAAGAAATCAAGGACGAAATAAAGAAATTTCTACATTGAAATGAGAATGAAAATACATCCTACAAGAACCTATGGGATACAGCAAAAGCAGTGCTCAGAGGTCAGTTTGTCTCTATAAATGTACATTTCTGGAAGGAAGAAAGCACCCAAACCCAAGTATTAACCCAACAAGTTGAACAAATATAAAGAGAAGAACAGAGGAATGCTTCAGACACCAGAAGAAAATAGGTAATAAAGATGAGAGCAGAACTAAATGAATTAGAGAATAGAACAGTTGAAAAAAATAATAAAACCCAAAGCTGGTTTTTGGAAAAGATCAACAAAATTGACAAACCATTGGCTAAACTTACAGAAGAAAAACAGGAGAGGAAACAACCCAAATAAGAAATGAGAAGGGAAAAGTCTCAACAGGTCCAACAGAAACCAAAAGATCATAACAGAATACTATGAAAGACTGTACTCTAACAGAATTGAAAACCTAGAGGAAATGGACAAATTCCTAGATTCATATGACCTACCAAAATTATCACAATGAGAAGCAGAACAACTTAATAAACCCATCACAAAGGAAGAGATTGAAAAAGTCATCAAAAAATTACCAACCACCAAATCCCCTCACCCAGATGGCTTCACCACAGAATTCTACCAAGCTTTCAGAGAAGAATTAACTCCAAGACTACTGAGTCTATTTCACAATATAGAAAGAGATAGAATACTTCCAAATCCATTCTATGAAGCCAGTATATCCCTGATTCCAAAGCCAGGGAAAGATCCCACACACAAAAAAAGAAGAAAACTACAGACTAATATCACTCATGAAACCATATGCAAAAGTCTTCAACAGAATCCTAGGCAATAGAATTTAACGACATATTAGAAAGACATTCATCATGACCAAGTTGGATTCATATCAGAGATGCAAGGATGGTTCAGTATCAGAAAAACAATTAATGTGATCAACGAACTAAGTAACCCAAAACATAAGAATCACCTGATTTTGTCAACTCACGCAGAAAAGGCATTTGACAAAGTCCAACACCCATTCATCATAAAAAAAAACTCTCAGCAAAATCGTAGTAGAAGGCAAATTCCTCAGCTCAATAAGGGGCATCTACAGAAAGCCAACTGCCTACATCATCCTGAATGGAGAGACACAGAAAGAATTCCCATTGAAAATGGGAACTAGACCAGGATGCGCACACTCACCACTTCTATTCAACATTTGTACTAAAAGTTTTGGCCAGAGCAATTTGACAAGACAAAGAAATAAAGGGCATCTGCATCGGCAAAGAAGAAGTAAAAATCTCCCTATTTGCAGATGATGTGGTTGCATATGCAGAGAATCCTAAACAATCCATAAGTATACTAGTTGAACTAATATGAGTTCACCAAAATATCAGGTTATAAAATAAACATAATTAAATCATTAGGATTCCTTAATACCAAGAAAGGGATCATCAGAGAAGAAATTATCAAATCAATACCATTTACTATAGCCCCCAAGAAGATAAAATACGTACTAATAAATCTAGCAAGAGAAATGAGACCTATACAAAGAGAACTACAAGTCCTTACTACAAGAAACTAAGACAGACTTCCATAAATGGAGAAAACTACCCTGCTCATGGGTAGGAAGACTTAACACTGTGAAGATGTCTATTTCACCCAAAGCAATCTACATATACAATGCAATCTGAATGTAATTTCTGGTGACATTTTTTAATGAGATGGAGAAACAAATCACCAGTTTTGTTTTGAAAGGGAAAGCACTACTGAGGAAGAACAATGTGGGAGGCCTCTCACTACCCAATTTTAGAACCTATTATGCTGCTACAGTAGTCAAAACAGCCCGGTACTGGTACAAAATGAGACATATATAACAATGGAATAGAATTGAGACCCCAGAGATGACACCATCCTCCTGTGAACAGCTGATATTTGACCAAGACCCTAAGACTCTAAACTGGCTTAAAAACAGTCTCTTTAAAAAATGGTGTTGGTAAAACTGGTTATCCATCTGCAAGAACTTGAAACAGAAGCCATATCTCACACCTTACAGAAAAACCAACTCAAATTGGATAAAAGACCTAAATATCAAATCTAAAATGATAAAGATTATACAACAAAAATATAGGGTCAACAATGAAAGGTTTAATACACCATTTAGACTGACTTCAAAATCTGACAAAGCACGATCAACAGAAGAGAAAATAGATAAAAATGGGAACTACTAAGAATCAAACATTTTTGCTCATCCAAAGACTTTATCAAAAGAATTAAAAGACCACCCACAGAATGGAAAAAAAAAATTTGACAACTATATATCGGACTGATGTCTAATCTTCATACTCTACAAGACACTGCAAAATATCAACAAGAGGAAGGTAAATAGCCCAGTTAAGTGATAGACTAGGAGATGGACAGACACTTCACTAAAGAAGACAACCAGGCAGCCAAAAGACATATGAGGAAATGCTCACGATCATTAGCTATTAAAGAAATCCAAATTCAAATTACAATGAGACATCATCTCACTTCAACAAGGTTGGCCATGATCCAAAAAATACAAAACAACAAATGCTGGAGAGGCTGTGGAGAAATTAGAACACTCCTACACTGCTGGTGGAATTGCAAAATGGTATAATCTCTTTGGAAAACAATCTGGCACTTCCTTAAAAAGCTGGAAATAGATATACCATTTGATCCAGTAATTCCACTGCACGAAATATATCCTATAGAATTAAGGGCAGTCACACAAACAGATACATGCACATGAATGTTTATTTCGGTACGGTCCACAACTGCAAAAAATGGAATCAATCCAGATGCCCAACAGCAGATGAATGGATATGTAAACTATGATATATATATACTCAGTGGAATACGGTTCAATGATGAAGAACGATGATTTCAGGAAGCATCTCATAACCTGGGTTTCAACTGGAAGACATTATGTTGGGTGAAATCAGTCAGCAGGACAAGGACAAATATTGTATGAGATCATTACTATAAGGACTTAAAAACAGACTCATGTACGAAAGAAAAGACTTTGATGGCTGCAAGTGAGGGGAGGTATAGAAGAAGAGGGATGCATATAGATTAGAAAGCTGATAGAAATTTGGTTGGGTGAAATCACTGACAGCACACAGTAGAAAGAAGATCATCTTAACTGGACTTCAAAATAAACTGAAAACTCTTCTATTCCTAGCCTAATATCATAAGGATAGGGTAGCGGGGGTAGGGGTCTGGAGACCGTGCTCTCAGGGGACATTGATGCCAACTGGCATAACTAGCCTGTTGTTAAGAGAGTCTTCTGCACCTCATATTGGTGAGTGGCGTCTGAGGTCTTAAAAGCTAGCCAGCTGCCATCTGAGGTACACCAAATGATCCCATCTCAGCTGGATCAGATGATCACTAAGGACAACAAAGGCATAAGAGAAAAAGAGCTCAGAGGACAGAAGGACCCACGTCTATGGATGACTGTCTCAACATGTGATCAGAAGAACTAGATGCTGCTTAGCTACAACCAATGACAGCCGTGATGGGCCGTACAATGTCAGGTCCCAGTGGCAACATACAAAAAGAGTGGTACATCTCAAGAACTCCACTATAAGACCGAAATTAATGGTCTGATGGTCTAGGACTTCCCCTGGGAGCATGGCGCCTAGGCCTGCTGCTGACCCTGATCATAGATCATTACTGAAGTCAACTCTTTGGACCAGAATGGATTGGACTCGAGGACATAGGGTGAGCATATGCTGTGTCCATTTTATGGTTTTTTGTATTTCCAGGATGCCATCCTATTGGCCTCTTACTAGAAGGGAGAGGAGACGGTGGAGAGGAGGGGATGGGACCTTGTTAGCAGGATATGACATGTATAGAACAGAAAGGAAGAGTGTGCTATCACTGGGCAAGGAGA
Organism: Heterohyrax brucei; assembly: GCA_028571685.1. Taxonomy (NCBI): domain Eukaryota; kingdom Metazoa; phylum Chordata; class Mammalia; order Hyracoidea; family Procaviidae; genus Heterohyrax; species Heterohyrax brucei. The sequence goes on along the minus strand of CM053166.1, from coordinate 111,902,268 downwards.
CCAGAGGGAACTGCAGACAGGTGGGCATGCAAATTTCACTTGGATTGTATACTACTCTTTCACTTAATCACAGTAAAAGTAATAATAATACATCATGACCAAGTTGGATTCATATAAGCAATATAAGATTGGTTCAACATCATAAAAGCAATTAATGTGATTATCCATAAATAACACAAAAGAATCACCTGAGTTTTGTCTGATGCAGAAAAGGCATCAGAGTCCCAACACTCATTCATATTAAAAAAACTCTCAGCAAAATAAGAATAGACTGGAAATTCCTCAATGCAGTGAGGGGTATCTATGCAAACATCATCCTAAATGGAGAGAGACTGAAGGAATTCCCTTTGAGAACTAGAACTAGATAAGGATGCCCACTCTCACCACTTCTGTTTAACATTGTACTAGAGGTTCTAGTCAGAGCAATTAGACAAGACAAAGAAATAAGAGTCATCCGCATCTGCAAAGAAGTAAAAATCTCTCCAGGTGAAGTTGATATGATTGTGTGTGCAGAGAATCCTAAAGAATCCATAAGTAAACTACTCAAACTGATAGAAGAGTTGACCAAAGTCTCAGAATACAAGATAAACATAAGTAAATCAGTAGCATTCCTTTATACCAACAAAGAAATCATCAAAGAAGAAATAGCCAAATCAATACCCCCAAGAAGATAAAATACCTAGGAATAAACATAACTAGAGAAATAAGAGGTATATACAAAGAGAACTACAAGAACTTGCTCCAAAAAAACAAAAGAGACTTACATCAGTGTAGAAACCTACCTTGCCTATGGATAGGAAGACAACATTGCAAAAATGTCTGTTTTACCCAACACTATCTACATATACAGTGCAATCCCGATACAAATTGCCGTGTCATTTTTAATGAGATATATGAACAAATCACCAACTTTGGAAAGAGAAGAAACCCCAGATAAGTAAAGCACTACTGAAGGAGAGGAACACAGTGGGAGGCCTCAAACTACCTGCCTTAGAACCTATTACGTTGCCACGCTACTCAAAACAGCCTGGTACTGGTACAAAAAGAGACAAATAGACCAATGGAACAGAGTTGAGACCCCAGAGATGCTACTATCATCTTCTGAAGAGTTGATCTTTGACAAAGGCCTTAAGATTGTAAACTGGGGTCAAATCAGTCTCTTTAACAAGTGGTGCTGGCCAAATTGAATATCCATCTGCAAAAAAACTAAAACAAGACCCATATCTCACACCTTACACAAAAACTAACTAGAACTGGATAACAGACCTAAATTTCAAACCTAGAACAACAAAGATTATGGAAGATAAAATAGGGTCAATAATGGAAATTTTAATACACAACTTAGGCAGACTTCTAAATCTGACAAAGCACGATCAACAGAAAATAGATAAATGGTAACTATTAAGGATGGGTCACCATGAGTCTGATCTGACCCAACGACACTTTTTTTTATTATTAAGAATGAAGCACTTTTGCTCATTCAAAGAATTTTTCAAATGAATTAAAAGACCACTTATAGAATGGGAAAAAGTATGTGGTCAGTACATGCTGGGCTGACGTCTGATATCCATAATCTACAAGATACTGCAAACTATCAACAAGAAAAAGGTAAATAACCCAATTAAGTGATGATCAAAGAAGATGGACAGACACTTCAGCAAAGAGGACATCCATGCTGCCAAAAGACACATGAGGATATGCTCACAATCATTAGTTATTAGAGAAATGCAAATCAAAACTACAGTGAGGTACCATCTCACCCCACAGAGGTTAGAAATGATCTAAAAAACAAAACAGCAAATGCTGGAGATGCTGTGGAGAGATTAGAACTCTCCTACACTGCTTGTGGGTTTGCAAATTGGCACAGCTTCTTTGGGAAGCAATTTGGTGCTTACTTAAAAAGCTGGAAATAGATATACTATTTGATCCAGTAATCCCACTTCTCAGAAAATATCCTACAGATTCAAAGGCAGTCACTTGAAGAAATACACGAATATGAATGTTTATTGCAGCACAATACACAACTGTGAAAAGATGGAATCAACCCAGATGTACAACAACAGACGACTGGATAAACAAACTGTGGTACATACACTCAGTGGACCACTATGCAATGATAAAAAACAATGATGATTTTAGGAAGCATCTCCTAACCTGGTTTCAACTGGAAGACATTACGTTGAGTGAAATCAGTCAGCAGCAAAAGGACAAATATTTTACGAGACGCCTGCTATAAGGACTTAAAATTAGGCTTATTAACAGAAGAGAAGACTCTTTGATGGCTACATGTGTGGGGAGGGAGGAAGTGGGTTGATCATAGATTAGATAGTTGATAGAAATTTGGTTGGATAAAAACAGGTGACAACACACAGTAGAAAGTAAATCAAGTTAACTGGACTTCAATGTAAACTGAAAGCTCTTATAATCTCATTCCAATACTGCAATGTCAGGGCAGCAGGGATGGTGTTTGGGGGCCACAGTGTAAGGGTAATCTAGGCCATTTTGCACAACCAGCCAATTGTTAATAGTCTCTTCTACACCCCATATTGCTGAGTGGCATCTGGGGTCTTAAAAACTAGCAAGCTGACATCTGAGGTACACCAAATGGTCCCAACTCATCTGGAACAGATGATGACTGAGAACAAGAAAGGCAGAAGGAAAAAAGAGCTCAGCAGACAGAAGGACCTATATGAATGGGTGACTGTATTCAACATGTGACCAGAAGAACCAGATGGTGCTGCCCACCATCAAAGACAACCATGATGGGGCAAACAATGTTGAATCCCTGTTCCAACATAAGAAAGAGTGGTGCAGCTCATGATCTCTGCTAAAAGACCATAATTGATCTGACTGCCTGAGGGATCCCCTGGGAACATTGCTACTAGACCTGCTGCTGGTCCTGATCAGAAAATACTACTGAGGCCAACTCTTCGAACAATAATATCCTGGACTTGGGTACACAATGTGACCAGATGGTGTGTATACTTTATGGTTCTGTGTATTTACAAGATTTCGTCTTCCTGGTCTCTTCCTAGATGGTAGAGAGGAGAATGGGGAGGAGGGGACAGGAGCTTTTTAAGAATATACAAGTATAGGATGAAAAGGAGGAGTGTACCATCAGTGGGCAAGGAGAGCAGATGGATCTGCAGACAGTTAGGCATCCAAAATTAATTTGAATTGTATACTTTCACTTAATCATGATAAAAAAGGAATGCTATGGGTGATATCACAACTGAAATTTAAAAAATTCATTTCAGAATACTATGAAAAATTATACTCTAATAAATTTGAAAATGGACAAATGTCTTGATACAAGCCATCTACCAATACTTACACAATCAGAAGTAGAACAACTTAATAAACTCATCACACAAGATGAGATTGAAAAGGTATTGAAAATCTCCCAGCCAGTAATAGTCCTGATCCAGAAGGCTACACTGTGGAATTCTACCAAACTTTTAGAGAGGAGATATCACCACTATTACTAAAGATACTTCACAGCATAGAAAAGGACAGAATACTTCCAAATTCATTCTATGAAGCTTGCATAACACTGATACAAAAGCAAGGTAAAGATTGCACAAAAATGGAAAATTGCTGATCAGTGTCTCATGAATGTAGATGCAAAAGTTCTCAGCAAAATTCTAGCCAATAGAATTCAATAACATATCAAAAAAGTAATTCACCATGACCAAGCAGGATTCATACCAGGGATACAATGGTGGTTCAATACTAGAAAAGCAATCAATGTAATCAACCACATAAATAAAACAAAAGATAGCAATCACCTGATTCTATCAATTGCTGCAGAAAGGGTATTTGACAAGGTCCAACACCTATTCATGTTAAAAACTCTCAATAAAATAGGAATAGAAGGACAATACCTCAGTATCATAAGGGACTTCTATGCAAATCCAAAAGCCAGCATCATCCTAAAGGGAGAAAAACTGAAAGCATTCCCCTTGATAACAGGAACCAGACAAGGATGCCCATTATCACCACTTTTATTGAACATTGTGCTGGAAGTTCTAGCCAGAGCAATTATATAAGATAAAGAAGTAAAAGACATGCACATAGGCAAGTAGGAAGTAAAAGTATCTCTATCTGCAGAAGATATGATTCTATACACAGAAAACCCTAAAGAATCTACAAAGAAGTTATTGGATCTAATAGAAGAGTTCAGCAAAGTATCAGGATATAAAATAAACATAAATAAATCAGTTGGATTTCTGGACAACAATAAAGAGATCATCAAAGAAGAAATCACAAAATCAATACCACTCAAAATTTTCACCAAGAAGATGAAATACTTAAGGATAAACCTAACCAGAGATGTAAAAGATGTATGCTAAGAAAATTACAAGATTCTACTCCAAAATACCAAAAGATACTTACATAAGTGTAGTAATCTACCCCACTCATAGATGGGAAGACTTAACATCATGAAAATGTCTGTTCTTCTCAAAGCTATCTATCAATACAATGAAATCCCAATACAAATCCCAATGCCATTTTCTAATTAGATGAAGAAACAAATCACTAACTTCATATGGAAAGAAAAGAAGCCCTGGATAAGTCAAGTATTACTACCTGACTTGAAAACCTACCACAATGCCAAAGTTGTCAAACCAGCCTGGTGCTGGTACAAAAATGGAACAGGATAGAGATCCCAAATATAACTCCATCCATTTATGAGCAGCTGATATTTGATAAAGTCCAAAGATCTGTGAACTGGGGAGAAACTAATCCCTTCAGCAAATGGTGCTGGCAAAACTGTATATCCATCTGCAAAGAAATGAAGCAGGACCCATATCTCACACTATGCACAAAAACTGAATCAAAATGGATCAGAGACCTAAATATTAAACATACAATAAGGATCTTGTAAGAAAAATTAGGTACAACATTGTAAGCCATAATAAATGGCATAAACAGACTGAAAAATATCTCAAACAATGCGGAAATAGATAAATGGGATTTTCTAAAAATCAGACTCTCAGGCTCGTTTAAAGACTGTATCAAGAAAGTAAAAAGACCACCTATGGATTTGGAAAATAGTTTTGACAACCAAAAATCTGATTGGAGTCTTGTCTCCTTAGTCTATAGAGTACTTCAAAACATGAATAAGTAAAAAAGAAATAACTCAATCAAAAGTGGGCAAAGAATATGAACGGGCACTTCACCAACAGAGATACCCAAGCAGCTAAAAGATACAAGAGGAAATGGTCACAATCATTAAGCATTAGAGAAATCCAAATCAAAAGTACAATGAGATACTATTTCACCACAACGAACCTGGCATTAATCGGAAAAACACAAAATCACAAATGTTGGAGAGGCTGTGGAGACTGGAACCCTTCTCCACTGCTGATGGGAATGCAAAATGGTGCAACCACTCTGGAGAACAGTATGACGATTTCTTAAAAAGCTAGAAACAGAAATACTTTATGATACAGCAATCCTGCTGCTTGGAATATTTGCTAGAGAAATAAGTGCTGTCAGATGAACAGATACATGCACACCAATGTTGAATGCAGCACTGTCCACAGTAGGAACAAGATGGAACCAACCTAAGTGCCCTTCAACAGAAGAATGGAGAAACTAACTGTGGTATATTCACAGAATGGAATACTATGCAAAAGTAAAGAACAATGATGATCTTTGGAAACATCTGACAATATGGAGTCACCTGAAAGACATTATGCTGAGTGAAATCAGTGAATTACAAAAGGACAGATACTGTATGAGACCATTATTATGAGTCCTCAGGAAACAGATTAAGCGTAGAAGAAAATAACCTTTGTTGGGTACCAAAGAGGGATGGGAGGTGGACAGAGATTAGATGTTAGATAGGAACTGGGTAAAGTGAAGGAAAAGACAGCACACTGTAGAAGGGAGATCAACACTAACAGACTATACCAAGTGCTAAAAGATCTCCTATATACAACCCAGCACTCTGAAGTCAGAGTGGTCAGAATAGCAGGCAGGGGTCTGGGTATATGCACAAAAACTAAATCAAAATGGATCAGAGACCTAAATATTAAACGTAGAACAATAAGGATCTTGTAAGAAAAATTAGGTACAACTTTGTAAGCCCTAATAAATGGCATAAACAGACTACAAAATAGTAATAGTCCCCCTATAGTAATGAGATGTGAGGGTGGAGAAGAGGGGACAAGATGAGGTTGAATGAACATGGAAAGAACAGAGTGGAAAGGAGGAATGCTGCTACAGAGTAGGGGTCTGGGGACTGTGCTTTCAGGAGACATCTAGGTCAATAGGCACCACTAAACATTTTCTGCATCCCAATTTGGTTAGTGGCATCTGGTGATGGCATTCTTAAAAGCTAGCAAGCTGCCATCGAAAGAGTATCAGTTGGTCTCAACGCAATTGGAACAGAAGGGAATGAAGGACATCAAAGGTAGGAGGACAATGTGAGCCTAGGAGACAGATGGGGCGAAATGATCCGGAATCTACACCAACATGAGACCAGAAGAACTAGATGGTGCCTGCCACCCCCATGTCTTCATTGGAAGTAAATACAATGTCAGACTCCCTGATGTACCAGGAAAAAATAGGGATGCAAATCAAGACTTTTATTAAAAGAACAGACTTGATGGTCTGACAACTTGGAGTGTCCCCCTAGAGCATGGCTGCTGGTCTCATTGCTATCCCAGAACCGAAACCAGCACCAAAGACAACTCTTTACACCAAATTGGAATGGATTGTAAGCCATGAGGCTGTCAGAACAGCTCCCCTATAGTAATGAGATGGGAGGGTAGAGAAGAAGGGACAGGATGAGGATGAATGAATATGGAAAGAACAGAGCGCAAAGGAGGAATGTGCTGTCACAGGGCTGGGATAACAGGTGAAGTCGCATAGGTGTCTCTGTATGAGCTTGAATATGGCAGATTGACTTCATTTGTAAATTTCACTTAACCACAATAAAGTATTACAGAAAAAAACCTTACTTATACCACTTAGCCTAGATGTCCTCTGAAAACACGGTCCCCAGACCCCTGTCCCTGCTACTCTGTCCTTCAGAATGTTGGATAGCATTCAGAAACCTTTTTAGATTTTTGTATAGCCCAATTGTGCTATCCTCCCTTCTACTGCAGGCTATCTCTCCCTTCACTAACCAAATTATTGTCTACTATCTAATTCATGAATACCCATTTCCTTCCCTCCTTCCCGACCCTTATAACCATCAAAGATTATTTTCTTCTGTGCTTAAACCTTTCATAAGTCCTTAGAATAGCGCTCTCGTACAGTATTTGTCCTTTTGCAACCAACTCATTTACTCAGCGTAATATTTTCCAGATAACTCCATGTTATGAAATGTTTCCTAAGATCATCATTGTTCTTTATTATTGCATAGTATTCCATTGTGTAAATATTCCATGTTTTTTTTTTTTTTTTTTTTTATCAGTTTATCTGCTGGTGGACACCTAGGTTGATTCCATCTTTTTGCTGTTGTGGACAGTGCTGCAATAAACATTGGTGTGTGTGTATCTGTTAATATTACAGCCCTTATTTCTCTAAGATATATTCCAAGAAGTAGGATTATTGGTTATATGGTGTTTCTTTTTCTAGCTTTTTAAGAGTCAAATTGATTTCCAAGGTAGTTGTAGTATTTTGCAGTCCAACCTGCAGTGCGTAAGATTTCCAGTTGTTCCATAGCCTCTCAAAAATTTGTTCTTTTTTTTTTTTTAATTAATGCCAGCCTTGTTGGAATGAGATGGTATTTCATTGATTTGGATTTCTCTAATGGCTAATGATTGTGAACATTTCCTTTGTCCATTTTTTCATTGGGTTATTTGTCTTTTTCTTCTTAAGGTTTCACAATACCTCGTAGATCATGGAAATTAAATTCCAATTGGATACATGGTTGCCGAAATCTCTTTCCCAATCTGTAGGGTAGTCCTTTACTCTTTTGGTGAAGTCTTTGAATGAGTTTAAGTTTTTGATTTTTTAGTATTTTGCATTTATCTAGTTTCTCTTCTGGTGTTTGTACACTGTTAGCAATATTTTGTAGTCTGTTTATGCCATGTGTTAAGGCTTCCAGAATTGTCACTGTTTTTTCTTCTGTGATCTTTATTGTTTTAGGTATTATATTTAGGTCTTTGATCCATTTTGAGTTAGTTTTTGTGTAAGGTGTGAGACATGAGTCTTGTTTCATTTCTTTTCAGATCAATATCCAGTTATGCCAAAACCATTTGTTAAAGAGACTATCTTTTCCCAGTTTATGGACTTCGGAATTTGTCAAATAGCAACTGCTGTAAGGAGGATGATATTATATCTGGATTTTCAATTCTGTTCCATTAATCTATGTATCTGTTTCTGTACCAGTACCAGGATGTTTTGAATAGTGTGGCAGTGTAATGGGTTCTAAAGTCAGTTAGAGTGAGGCCACACACTTTGTTCTTTTCTTCAGTAATGCTTTACTTCTCTGGGACTTCTTTTAATTCTATATGAAGTTGATGATTTGTTTCTCCATCTCATTAAAAATGCCATTGGAATTTGTATTGGGACTGCATTTTATCTGTAGGTAGCTTTGAGTAGAATAGACATTTTCATTATGTAGAGTATTCGTATCCATGAACAGATTTCTCCACTTATGTAGGTCTCTTTTGGTTTCTTGCAGTAGCTTCTTATAATTTTCTTTGTAGAGGTTTTTTGAATCTCTGGTTAGATTTATTCCTAAGTATTTTACCTTTCTGGGAACTACTGTAACTTGTAATGATTTGGTGATTTCCTCTTTGATAATCTCTTTGTTGGCGTAAAGGAAACCAACTGATTTATGTATGGGTAACTTGTATCCTGATACTTTGCTGAACTTTTTTTTATTATGATAGAATGAAAATGTACATTCTAGTATAGATTTGCATGCCCAGCTATATGCAGCTCCCACTGCTCTCCCTGCCCGGTAACAGCACACTTTTCCTGTCTTCTCCATAAATGTCCTATCCTCCCAACAATCTCCTATCCCCACCCCTCCTCCCACTCCCCTTCTTCCAGTAAGAGGTCAGCAGGATGACATCCTATAGGTGCATAAAACCATAAAGTGCACACACGATATTGTCATTCTGAGTTGCCAAGTCCAATCCATTCCTGTCCAAAGAGTTGACCTCCATTATGATTTATGGACAGGGGCAGCATCAGGGCCAGGAGCCATGCTCCCAGGGGAACCCTGAAGCCCCTGGACCATCAATTGCGGTCTTTTAATGTATATGTCAGGGTACATCCATTTTTATTCTTGTGTTGCCAGTGAAACTCAACTTTATGAGCTCCATCATGGCTGTCACTGGTGGTGGCCAAGCACCATCTGGTACTTCCAGTCACAAGTCAATATAGTCATGCACTCACATGGGTCTCTCTGTCTTCTGGGTTCTCTATCCCCCTTGTCTTTTTGGTCCTTGGTGATCGTCTATTCCTGCCAAGTGGGGACCATTTGCTATATCCTCAGATGGCAGCTTGGTAGTTTTTAGGACCCCAGACGCCACTCACCAACGTGTGGTGCAGAGGGCTCTCTTAGCAAAATGTTAGTTGTGTCAATTGGCCTTGATTTCCCCTGTGAGCATGGTCCCTGGCCTCTTGCACCACCTACTCTGTCCTTGCAATATTGGGAGAAGATGGGAGGAGTAACCACGCTATGCTGAAGTCCAGTTAGTATTGATCTTCTTTCAAATGTGTGCTGTCACAGATTTCACCAACCAAATTTCTATCAACTATCTAATGTAGACCATCCCCCGTCATCCTCCTTCCCTCCCCACTCTTGCAGCCATCAAAGAGTCTTTCTTCTATGCATGAGTCTGTTTTTAAGTTCTTATCGTAGGGTTCTCATACAATATTTGTCCTTTTCTTGCTGATTACTGTCACTCAACATAATGTCCTCCAGTTGAAACAAGATTATGAGACGTTTCCTAAAACCATCTTTGTTCCTTATCATTGCATAAGGTTCCGTTGAGTATGTATACCATAGTTTACCTACCCATTCCTCTGTCGTTGGGCATCTGGGTTGATTCCATCTTTTTGCTATTCTGGACTGTGCTGCAATAAACATTTGTGTACATGTATCCATTGGTGTGAATGGCCTTGATTCTGTAGGATATATTCCGGGTAGTGGAATTACTGGGTCAAATGGTATATCTATATTTAGCTTTTTAAGGGAGCGCCAGATTGTTTTCCAAAGAGGTTGCACCATTTTGCAATCCCACCAACAGTGTAGGAGAGTTCCAATTTCCCCACAGTCTCTGCAGCATTTGGTGTTTTGTGTTTTTTGGATCATGGCCAATCTTGTTGGGATGAAATGGTATCTCATTGTAGTTTTGATTTGAATTTCCTTAATAGCTAATGATCATGAGCATGTCCACATGTGGTTTTTGGCTTCCTGGATCTCCTTTTTAGAGAAGTGTCTGTCCATCTCTTTTGCCCATCGCTTAATTGGATGATTTATCTTTTTCTTATTGATATTTTGTAGTATCTTATAGATTATGGAGATCAGGCATTGGTGTGACATAGAGTTGCCAAATATTTTTTCCCATTCTGTAGTTGTCCTTTTAATTCTATTTAAAAAGTCTTTGGATGAGCTTTGATTCTTGATAGTTCCCATTTACCTATTTTCTCTTCTGTTTGTGGTTTGTTTGACAGATTTTGAAGTCTGTCTGCATTGTGTATTAAAATTTCCATGTTGTTCCTACTTTTTCTTGGATGAGCTGTGTCATTTTAGATTTGGTATTTAGGTCTTTGACCCAGTTTGAGTTGGTTTTTGTATAAGGTGTAAGACATGGGTCTTGTTTCAGTTCATTGCAGATGGATATCCAATTTTGCCAGCACCATTTGTTGAAGAGATTGTTTTTACCCCAGTTTAATGTCTTAGGGCCTTTGTTGAATATCGACTGTTCATGAGAAGGTGGTGTCATATCTGGGGTCTCATTTCTCTTCCGTTGATTTATCTGTCTCTTTTTGTACCAGTACCAGGCTGTTTTGACTACTGTGGCAGTGTAATAGGTTCTAAAGTCAGGTAACGGGAGGCCTCCCAGTGTGCTCTTCTTCTTTAGTAGTGTTTTGCTTACCCAAAGCTTCTTCCCTTTCCAAACAAAGTTGGTAATTTGTTTCTTTATCTCATTAAAAAATGTCACACGAATTTGTATTGGGATTGCATTATATAAGTAGATTGCTTTGGGTAAAATAGACATTTTCACAATGTTAAATCTTCCTCTCCATGAGCAGGGTACGTTTCTCCATTTATGTAAGTCTCTTAGTTTCTTGTAGTAAGGACTTGTGGTTCTCTTTGTAAAGATCTGTTATTTCTCTGGTTAGATTTATTCCTAGGTACTTTATCTTCTTAGGGGCTATAGTAAATGGTATTGATTTGGTGATTTCTTCCTTAACAGTGTCATTGTTGGTACGAAGGATTCCTACTGATTTACTTATGTTTATCTTGTATCCTGAGACTGCTGAACTCTTGTATCAGTTTGAGTAGTTTACTTATGGATTCTTTAGGATTCTCTGTGTTTACAATCATATCATCTGCAAATAGGGAGATTTTTACTTCTTTGCTGATGCAGATGCCTTTGATTTCTTAGTCTTGTCTAGTTACTCTGTCTAGAACTTCTAGTACAACGTTGAATAGGAGAAGGGAGAGTGGGCATCCTTGTCTAGTTCCTGTTCTCAAGGTAAAGTATTTCAGTCTCTCTCCATTCAGGATGGCGTAGGCAGTTGGCTTTGTATAAATGGCCCTTATTGTATCAAGGAATTTGCTGTGTATTCCTATTTTGCTGAGAGTTTTTGGCATGAATCGATGTTGGACTTTATCAACTGCCTTTTCTGTATCAATAGACAAAGTCAGGTGATTCTTCCCTCTGTGTTATTTATGTAGTTGATCACATTAATTGTTTTTCTGATGTTGAACCAACCTTGCATCCCTGCTATGAATCCAACTTGGTCATGATACATTCTTTTTTGGATATATTGTTGTATTCTATTGGTAAGAATTTTGTTGAAGATTTTTGCATCTACATTCACGAGTGATATCTGTCTGTAGTTCTCCTTTTTGGTTGGGTCTTTCCCTGGCTTTAGTATCACGGTTATGCTTGCTTCATAGAATGAATTTGGGAGTATTCCATCCCTTTCTATACTGTGAAATAGTCTCAGTAGTATTGGAGATAACTGTTCTCTAAAAGCTTGGTAGAATTCTGCAGTGAAGCCATGTGAGCCTGGGCTTTTTTGGTTGGCAGTTTTTGGATGACTTTTTCAATCTCTTCCTTTGTGATGGGTTTATTAAGTTGTTCTGCTTCAACTTGTGATAATTTGGGTAGGTGATATGAATCAAGGAATTTGTCCATTTTCTCTAGTTTGTTGATTTTCAAGTTTGTTAGAACACAGTCTTTCATAGTATTCCATTTTGATATTTTTGATTTCTGTTGCATCTGTTATGACAAATCGCTTCTCATTTCTCATTGGTGTTATTTGTCTCTTTCCTTGATTTTCTTTAGTAAGTTTAGCCAGTGGTTTGAGAATTTGGTTGATCTTTTCAAAAAACCAGCTTTTGGTCTTTTCCGTTTTTTCAGTCGTTCTTCTATTCTCTAATTCATTTAGTTCTGCTCTAATCTTTATTATCTGTTTTCTTTTGGTGCCTGAGGGATTCCTCTGTTGTTCTCTCTCTACTTGTTCAAGCTGTAGGGTTAGTTCTTTGATTTGGTTTCTTTCTTCCTTCCAGATGTGTGCATTTATGGAGATAAACTGACCTCTGAGCACTGCTTTGGCTATATCCCATATGTTCTGGTAGGAAGTGTTTTTATTCTCATTTGAATCCATAAATTTATTTATTTCATCCTTGATTTCTTCTATAACCCATGGCTTTTTGAGCAAGATGTTGTTCATTTTCCATGAGTTCCACTTTCTATCCATGTTTTTTCTGTTATCAATTTTGACTTTTATGGCTTATGTTCTCAGAAGATGCTTTGCATTAATTCAGTGCTATGGATTTTGTTGAGAACTTCTTTATGTCCCAATACATGGTCTATTCTGGAGAATTTTCCATGTGCACTGGAGAAGAAGATGTAGTTGTCCGCTGTTGGATAGAAAGTTCTGTATATGTCAACGAGGAATGAGGTCTAGTTGGTTAATTGTGGCAATAAGGTCTTCTATGCAATATTGAGATTGGAGTGTTGAAGTCTCCCACTGTTATTGTAGAGTGATCTATCTCCTTTTTGAGTGTAGTCAGTGTTTCTTTGACATATTTAGGTGCTCTAATATTAGGTGCATAAATATTAAATATTGTTAAGTCCTGCTTGTGTACTGAACCTTTGAGCATAAGTAGTGTCTGCCCTTGTCTGTAATGGTGGATTTTACATTAAAATCTGTTTTATCTGAGATTAGAATTGCCACATTGCTCTTCTTTGTGTATTGTTAGCTTGATATATATTCTACCATCCTTTAATTTTTCAGTTTGTTCATATCTTTAAGTAAACTTTTCTATTAGTTCCAGTAATTGTATTTTATTTTGTGGATTCTCTAGGGGTTTATGTGTATTAGATCATATCATCTGCAAATAGAGATAATTTTACCTGTTTCTAACTAATTTGGATGTCTTTTATTTCTTTATCTTGCTTGATTGCTGTAGGTAGAACCTCCAGTACAGTGTTGAATAAGAGTAGTGACAATGTGCATCCTTTTCCAGTTCCTGTTCAAAACTGGAATGTTTTCAGACTCTTGGCATTTAGAATGATGTTGGCTGTTGACTTTGCATACTCCTCAAAACCAAACCCATTGCCATCAAGTCAATTCTGACTCATAGGGGCCCTACATGTCAGAGTCAAACTGCCCCACAGAGTTTCCAAGCAGCACCTAGAGGATTTGAACTGCCAACCTTTTGGTTAACAGATGTAGCACTTAACCACTATGCCACTTGGGTAGTATCCTGACTTTGCATAGATGCCCCTTGTTATGTTGAGGAATTTCCCTTCTATTGTTATTTTACATAGAGTTTTTTTTTTTTTTAACATGAATTGGCATTGGAATTTGTCATATGCATTTTCTGCACTGATTGATAAAATCAAGTAAATTTTGTCTTTGGTTTTATTTATGTAGTTGATTACGTTAATGGATTTTCTAATGTTGAACCATCCCTCATCACTAGTATGAATCCCACTTGGTTATGGTAAATTATTTTTTTATACATTGTTGAATTCTATTGGCTAGAATTCTGTTGAGGATTTTTGTATCTAAATTCATGACAGACATTGGTCTGTGATTTTCCTCTTCTGTTCTCTTTACCTGGTTTTGGTATCAGGATTATACTGCCTTCATAGAAGGAATTTGAGAGTGTTCTATACTTTTTTTTATACTCTGGAATACCTTTAGTAGTAGTGGTGTTAACTGTTCTCTGAACATTTGTTAGAATTCTCCACTGAAGTCATCTGGGCCAGGGTTTTTTTAGTTGGAAGTCTTTTAATTACCTTTTCAATCTCTTCCTTCGTGATGGGTTTATTTAAGTGTTTTATCTCTGTTTATGCCAGTTTCGGAAGGTGATATTTTCCTAGGAATGTGTCCATTTCCCCTATGTTTTTGAATTTATTATAGTACAATTTTCCATAGTCTTCTGTTATGACTCTTAATTGCTGTTGGGTTTATTCTGAGTTAATTGTCTCCTTTCCTGTTTTTCTTTTTGGCCAATTGATTAGCAATTTTATTGATCTTTTTAAAAAACTACCTTTTAGTCTTCTTATCTTTTTCAGTCACTTTTGTATTCTCTATTTCATGTCATACTGTTCTATTTTTTATTATTTGATGTCTTCTGGTGCCCAAACAGTTCTTTTGCCTTCTCTCTTTCTACTTATTCGAGTTGTACAGTTAATTATTTGATTTAGGCCCTTTCTTCTTTTTGGATGAGTTCATTTATTGAGATAAATTGATCTCTGAGCACTGCTTTTTCTATGTCCTGTAGATTATGTTTGTATGTGTTGTAATTCTCATTTGATTCTATGAATTTCTTTATCCCATTCTTGATTTCTTCTAGAACCCAGACATTTTTTAAAAATTTATTTTTGTTTATTATTATTATTTTATTTATTTATTTACTATGACTGAGTGAAAATGTACCACTTGACCCCGTAATTCCACTTCTTGGAATATATCCCACAAAATCAAGGCCTTTTACACCAATGGACACATGCACAAGAATGTTTATTGCAGCACAGTCCATGATAGCAAAAAGATGGCATCAACCCAGATGTCCAACAACAGAAGAATAGATAGGTAAATTATGGTACATATACTCAATGGAGCACTACACAATGATAAAGAATAACAATGATTCTAGAACCCAGTCATTTTTGAGAAAGATGGTGTTCAGTTTCCATGCGTTTGATTTTTTTTTTCTTCTTTTTTCTGCTATTTATTTCTACTTTAATGGCTTTCTGGTCTGAAAAGATGCTTTGTAATATTTCAATACTTTGAATTTTACTAAAGATTGCTTTATGGCCTAATATATGGTCAGTTCTGGAGAATGTGTTTTCTGTTGTGGAAAAGAAAGTATACTTGGCTGCTGTTGGGTAGAGTGTTCTATCTATGTCTATGAGGTAATTTGGTTGATTGAGGCATTTAGATCTTCCATGTCTTCATTGGGCTTTTTTCTAGATGTTCTCTCCTTCGCTGAAAGCAGTATGCTGTATTTTTCTATTATTATTGTGGAGCTGCCTATTTGTTTTCAATGAAGTTAATGTTTGTTTTACGTATTTTGGGGCCCTGTTGTTGGGTGCCTAGATATTTAATATGGTTTTGTCCTCCTACATTATTGATCCTTTAATTCGTTATATAATGTCCTTCCTTATCCAGTGTGGTAGATTTTACTTTAAAGTCTATTTTATCAGAGACTGATACTGCCACTCCTACTCTTTTTGACTGTTGTTAGTTTGATATGTATATTCCTTTCATTTGGAAACTCTGGTAGCATAGTGGTTAAGTGCTATGTCTACTAAACAAAAGATCAACAGTTTGAATCCACTAAGCCCCCCTTGGAAACTCTATGGAGCAGTTCTACTCTGTTTTACAGACTCGTTATGGGTCAGAATCAACTCAATGGCAGTGGATTTGGTTTTGTTTTGGTTTTCAGTTTTAGTTTGTTCATGTCTTTGAGTCTAAGGTGTGTCTCCTGTAGGCAGCATATAGATGGGTCATTTTTTTTTATCCCCTGTGCCACACTTGGGAAACCCTGGTAGCATAGTGCTTAAGTGTTAAGGCTACTAACCAAGAGGTTGGCAGTTTAAATCTGCCAGGTGCTCCTTGAAAACTACAGGGCAGTTCTACTCTGACCTCTAGGGTCACTATGAGTCAGACCCAACTTGATGGCAGAGGGTTGGGCTGCCACACACCATTTCTTTATTGGTGCATTTAGTCCACCTACATTCAGTGTGATTATTGGTAGGTATGAGATTAGTGCTGTCATTTGGATGTCTTTTGTGTGTGTTGTAGACTGTTCCTTTGTTCCCTTTAATTTTTTTTTCTTTTTGCTGAGTATTTTTCTTTATGTGTTTTCTTTTATTGTTTTCAATGTTGATTGTTTTGTATTTTCTGGGACTTCATAATTTTCTTTTTATTATGATGAGTTGGATTGATAATTTCCTTTGCAGCTACCTTAATATTTTACCTCTATTTTTCTAAATATAAACTAGTTTTTAATTTCTTTATAGCACCTTGACTCACTTTCCATATTAGAGATCTATGATTAAATTTCCTTTTGGGTCTCTATTTTTTGGTATAATTGTTCACATAATGACTTCTCTCCCTATTTTCAGTGTTTTCCTTATGATTTATTTTTGTGATTCCCCTATTTGAGTTAATATCCTGTTGCTCTTTTCTGGTTTTGGATTGTTATTTGGTGTTATTGATTTTCTAACTGAAGAACTCCCTTGAGTATTTCTTGTAATTTTAGTTTGGGTTTTGCAAATTCCGTAAATTTCTGTGTGTGTGGAAATGTCATAATTTCACTGTCATATATGAAAGGCACTTTTGGTGGATATGTAATTCTTGGCTGATAGTCATTGTCCTTCAAGGCTTTGTACACATATCATCCCATTGCTTTCTTGCTTGTATGGTTAGTGTTGAGTAGTGTGAACATAGTCTTATAGATTTTCCTGTGTAGGTTTTTTTTGTTTGTCCCTAGCCTCTTTTAAAAGTGTCTTCTTATCATTAGTTTCAGTAAGTTTGGTTATAATGTGCCATGGTGTCTTTCTTTCTTTTGGGACCTATCTTATGTGGAGTTTAATGACTATCTTGGATAGATATCTTCTCATATTTCATGATATTAGGGAAGTTTTCTTTCAGAAAATCTTTGACAATTCTGTCTATATTTTCTGTTATCCATCCTGTCCTCATACTCCAGTCACTTGTAGAGTATTCCTCTTCATAGAGTCTCACATAATTCTTGTTGTTTCTTAATTTTTAAAAAAATTCTTTTATCTTGATTTTCCTCAAATATGTTAATATCATGTTATTTATCTTCAGTTTCACTAATTCAGCCTTTCATTGCCTCAGTTCTGATCCTTTGACTTTCTATTGAGTTGTCTAATTCAATTATCATTAATTTATAATTCTTGCTGCTCGATGCTTTCTTGTAGCTTGTTCTATATCTCATTATGCTCTGCTGCATTTTTCCTCATCTCTTGAGGAGGTCTAAATATTAATCTTTTGTATTCTGCTAATAATTCCAGGAAGTGTCTTCCTCTGGAAAATTAGACTCAGTGTTTTGGGAATTTTCTGAAAAGTTTATGATCCACCCCTTTAAGTGTTTGATATGGACGGCTGTTTCCAAGCTATCAGTAAATTGTATTTGTTTATTTCATGTTTGTCTACTGTGTTCTAGCTTCTTGTTTCAAAATGGATAGCTTACTTATGTGAATCCATCTCAGACACCCAAGTAGTCAATCACTAAGTTTGTGGTGCAGACTCTCGCCTGCTGTCCTGGATGGGCAGGAATGATTGGTATTGGCACAGGTGTCTATCTGTAGCTATTGAGAAAGGCAAGGAGCTAACAGCCATCTCTTAGTATCTGTGAGGATGGCATATCCCCTATGTTTGTATCTAGCTGAAGGAACAGTATCTGCCCTGATTTTCCAGCTTAGGGGAGTCAGGAGAAATTTTTTGTTCCCCCTCCTTCCCTGAGTTTGTAAAATTCTTACTCCCTCAATCTCAGAGAATGGCTCAGTGAAAGCTTAAGGAATCGTTGTTCTGACTCAGTTAACAACATCAGACTCTAGCACCAGGTCCATCACAGAGAAGGGTGGAGGAGAATGGCTTAGGGTGGGCTTGAGGATTCCTATTTCTAGCTGAGTTGATGGCATCAGACTTTAGTGCTGGGCAAAGTGTAGAGAAGGGAATGGTAAGCACTGGAAGAAGGGAGAAAGGTCTATCTCATAGAAAAGATTCAGATCCATGCGTGTCAGGTTACACATAAAGACTCAGCTTTCCATGATCTGGTGCTCTCTCTTACTGGTTCTGGATGCATGAATGGGTTCTCCAGACAATTGCATTTGCTAAGGAGGGCATCCACCAATATCCATGCCAGGCACGACATGGTGGCCATGGTCTTTTCCTGGGTTGGTCCTGTAGAATCCTATGTACTTCTGGTACTACACTGTGTTTTCCACTGCTCAGTGCATTTTACCAACATTCTTTTGATGGTCAGGGCTCCTATGATGTTATACGTACTGGATTAATTTATTATTTTTGGTCTTTGTTGTTAGAGTGATCACAGGAAGTTTCCAAGTACTCCATTGTCTTAGCCCTGCTGACTCAAAAGACATATGTATGACCCTACAAGAGATAAATAGAACACAGAAAAAAACTAAGTAATACACAGACAAAACTCCAGAAGAAGCTAAGGAAAAAAAAATACAAAGACACAATGACAAAATAAACAGACAATTAGAAACTGTAAAAATGCAATTAGAAATCCAGAATATTAACAATATCATTTCAGAAATAGAGAACTCAAAGTGTAAGGATGTAGGAATGAGGGACAAAATTGGCAAAATGAAGGGCAAATCCCTTGATACTAATTTGTATGAGCAGTGTTCAGAAAAAAGAATGAAGAAACCATAAGAGTTATGTGACATATTTTCAGGAGGAATAACGTATGTGAGATAAGAATTCCAGAGTGGAAAGGGAAAAATGAAATTAATGAATTAAAACACATATAAAAGTTTTGCAGATTTGCAGCAGAAAACTTTACTAATATGATGAAAAGCGATTTGAACTAAACAAATCCCATATAGAAGAGACCCACTACATGTCAACAAGAATTAAATTCAATTCAAACTTTCCAAAATCAAAGACAATGAATCCTGAGAGCAGACTGGAGAAATGAGCTGTAACTCACAAAAGAGTACCAATAAGAATAAGTTCTAATTTCATGAAGAAAACATGATACATATAAAACTCTGAAAGAAAAAAAGAGGCTAACCAAGGATTATACATCCAGAAATATTTTTTTTCTCAAGTATGATGGTGAACTAAGACATTTCTAGAAAAATGGTGTTTTAGTCAGCTAGGGCTGCTCTAACAGAAATACCACAGAGTGGATGGCTTTAACAAAGAAAGATTTATTCTTACACAGTCCGGTAGGTTGCAAGTCCATATTCAGGGTGTCCGCTCCAGGGGAAGGCTTTCCTCTTGTTGGATCTAGAGGAAAGTCCGGTATTGCATCAATCTTTGTCCAGGGAGCGTCCTGACGCAAGAACCTCTGGTCTGAAGGACGCGCTCTGCTCCCGTTGCTACTTGCTTGATGGTAGCAAGGTTCTCAAATTGTCCTTTGTTTCTTTTTCCTTTTACTGCTTGCAAGCTAAAAGCATTAAGGGTGGGGCAAGCCTTACTCCAGGGAAACTCCCCCTACATTAGGAATTTACAGCCCCACCCTAATCCTTTAACATACAGGTTAGCAAAACCACACAATGGAGGACAGTCCCAATATACTGGGAACCATATCCCAGCCACGTGGCTGCACACATTTTTGGGGGGACACAATTCCAATCATGACAAATGGAAATTATGGGGATTTGGAAAACCCAGACCAAACCTACAAGAGACACTAAAGAAAGTCTCTTGGGCAGAGAACTTACAACATAAGATAAGAATCTGAGATGAAGACAAATGACATCCAGATACCAAGCAAGACAAAGAATCCTCAGAAATAAAATAAAGCAACAAGACTTAAAACAGGAAATGAGAGACGTCAATCTGTAAATGTGACAAGTTCAAATCAAAAAGTGGGAATACATGGTGTAACTACAGAACTTACATATGGAGAGTAAATCAAGGTAATATCAAGGTACAAGAGACTGTTTTAAACTTAGAAAGATAAAGGTAAATTTCATGGTAGCCACAAAGAAAACAGACCTTCTAACTAAAATAAGAAAGAAAACCTTAATGACTCAGTAAACACAAAATCAACAACTATGGAAATGAAAATAAAATCTACAAGACAGAAGAACTCAGTACAGAAAAGCAGAACAAACCATCAATACCACAAAAGCACAATTTATTGCATTTGCACCACTGAATTCATACCTATCGACAAATCACACTGAATATGAAAGGGTAATTGCACCAGTCAAGAGACAGAGAGTAACAGAATGGATTAAAAAAAAAAAAAGACCCATCAATATGTTGCCTACAAGACATATACGTTAGAAACAAAGATAAAAATGAGCTAAAAATCAAAGGTTGGAAAAAATGTCACAAGAATCAGTAATGAAGAACGAACCTGAGTGGCAATATTAATCTCTGATAAAACAGAGTTTAGGGCAAAATCTAGCATAAGAGACAAGGTAGGGAACTTTATAGTGGTTAAAGAGTCAATCCACAATTGGGACCCAACCATAATAAATATTTATTCCTAAATACATAAACTCTAACAGTATTGAGAAGAGAAACAGACAATTCCACAATAATAATAGAAGTCTTCAACACAACACTTTTGCTAAAGAACAAAGCAACCAGAAAGAAACCCAGAAAAAATTCAGAAGATCAAAGCATTATAATCATGCAAAGTGACTTCATAGACATGTGCAGAATACTGTACACAACGGCAGCATGTTACACATTCTTCTCCAAAGTACACAGATAATTCTCCAGAATAGAGCATATTTTAGTCCAAAAAGCAAGCTTCAATAAGTTCAGAAATACGTAAATAGTACAGAGCATCTTCTCAGAATGCAATCCTATAAAATTAGAAATCAGTAACAGAATGAACAATGGAAAATTGAAATGCAAGGAAATTGAATATTACCTTGCTTAAACACCACACTTTAATAGAAGAAACTAAAAATGGAAATAAATATACAACAACAAAAACCCTAGAATCAAAGAACAGTGAAAACACAACATGACAAAACCTTTAGAAGCAGAAAATGCAGTGCTCAGAGAATTTATAGGAATAAATGTGTGTATCAAAAAAGAAGACAGGGCCAAAGTCAATACCTTAACCCTAAAACTCAGGAAAAAGCAACAAAAGAAGCCCACAGTCATCTAAGGACAGGGGAAAAAAATTAGAGTGACAAAAACAAACAAATCGGAAAACAGAAAAACAATTGAAATACTAACAACACTGGAAGATTTTTCTTTGAAAAGATATGTGAAATTGACAAACTGCTAGCCATACTGACAAAAGAAAAGAAGATGCCAGCCAAAAAGAAGATGCAAATAACCCAAATAAGAAATGAGAAGGGAGACATTGCAACAGAATCAACTGAAATGAAAAGGATCCTAACATACGAAAAATCATACCTCAACAAATTTGAAAACATAGAAGAAATGGACAAATTTCTAAAAACACACTACTTACCCAAACTAACACCAACTCATGTAGAAAATATGAACAGATCCATAATAAAGAAGAAATTGAAGATGTTACTAAAAAAAAAAAAAAAAAAAAAGCTCCCAATAAAAAAATAGCCCGAGCCCTAGCCATGACACTGACAGCTTCATTGGAAAATTCTACCCAACATTAGAGAAAAGTTACACCAATACTATTCAAACTATTCCAGAACAAAGAAAAGAAAAGGAAAGAATACTGTGAAGCTAGAACATCCTGATACAAAAATCAGGCAAAACCACTAAGAAAGAAAATTACAAACCTGTAAGACTCATGAATATAGATTCAGCAATTCCCAACAAAATACTAGCCAATAGTCAAGCCAGCCCAGTGCAGTCGAGTCGATAGAATTCAATATTATAGAAACAAAAGAAATACAACATGATTGTCATGGATTGAATTGTGTCCTTCAGAAAAACGTTTAGCTATTTAGTTTGGCCATGATTCCTGGTATTGTGGTGTTCCTATATGTTGTAAATCCTGCCTCTATGAAGTTAACAAGGGAAGATTGGCAGCAGTCACGTTAGTGGGGCAGGACTCAGTGTTGAAGACTATATTGTGCCTAGAGGCAATCTCCTGGAATGTAAAGCAAAGGGAAGCAAGTAGAGATTTGGAGACCTCATACAATCAAGAAGGATGAAGTGCTGGGAACAGAGCGTGTCCTTTAGAAAGGACTTGTGGTCCCTCACCTCAGAAGCTCCCAGTCCAGGGGAAAACTGATGACAAGGACCTTCTTTCAGAGCCAACAGAGAAAGACTTTCCCTGCAGCTCATGCCCTAAACTTGGAGTTGTAACCTACTCGACTGTGACAAAATAAATTTCTCTTTTTAAATTTATCCATTTGTGGTATTTCAGCAGCACTAGATGACTAAGACAGTGATCAAGTGGGATTCATACCAGATAAGTGAGGATAGTTCAACCTCTAAAGTAATCAACCAATGTAATTCATCATATAAATCAAAGGAAAATAATTACATGTTCATCTCAATAGATGCAGTAAAAAATTTGATAAATTCCAACATCTACTCTTGATAAAAACTGTTGGCAAAACAGGAATAGAAAGGAAATTCCTCTACTTAATTAAGGGCATATATATAAAATAACCAGCATTATTCTCAACTTAGAGAGGCTGAAAGTATTCCTCTGAAGACTAGGAACCAGACAAGGATGCCTTTGTCATCAACACTCCTATTTGATATTGTACTGGGAGTCCTAGCTAGAGCAATAAGGTATGAAAAGGAAATAAAAGGGATACAAATTGTAAGGAAGGAAGCAAGCAAGTTTAATATATTAGCATTATGTAAACGCCATAGTTTATTTAAGGACTCCTGGTGGTGCAGTGATTAAGCACTCAGCTGTTAACAGAAAGGTCAGTGGTTCATAAACACTGGTTGCTCCATGTGGCAGTCTGCTTCCATGAAAATTTGCAACCTTGGAAATCCTGTGGTGGAGTTCTGCTTAGTCTCTGTGAGTCAGCATTAGACTTGATAGCAATGAGTTCGATGTTTTTATTTTTTTTGTAGTTTACTTTAGTTGTGCTCTTCCCCCCATTAAATATCTTCCTTATGTTGCAGTATGAAAACACCACATTACATGTAGCCATCAAATCTCTTTGTCTGTGAGAATTTCTCAGAATTCCTTGCTTTTAAAAATCTTAAAAGTGTTGAGAAGTGAGTACTGGTCAGGCATTTTATAGAATTCCCCTCAATTTTCCCCCCCCCGGGAAAACATTAAGATGTACTGAGAAATTACTGAGAAATACATTGTAGAGCAAGCCAGCCAAGTGAGAGCATTATAAAGCACACATATTTAAGTATTTTTTATTATTAGTCATATTTGCTCTTGAGTTGCTCTTCTTGACACATTATTGTCATGTCATATGACTCTAGTTGATTATAGATAAATCCAGAGTGAAATAAGAGATCTTAGAATTACTTATCTAAGAGAGGAAAGTTACAGACCTCACACTTGGCATTTAGGATAATTATTGAAGTTCAAGTGGCTAAAATTTAATGGTTAAAATAGAGCTTGTGATTTTTAAAAACTTTTATCGTTTATTACATTGGACACTATGCTCATAAGTGGAATATTTAACTTTAAATTTCCTTTTACATCATTTTACTAATTCTTTCCCTGGTCTTCATTTATTTCTTATGACTGGCTGAAAATGTACCAAGCCAAGTCAAGTGCCATTCCCATATAAATTTACATGTCCACCTATATGCAGCTTCCACTGCTCTCCCTGCCAGGTGACAGCACATTTCTCATCCTCCCAACAGTCTCCTTTCCCCTCCTCTCCACTCACTCCTCTTACTCCAGCCAGAAGTCAGCAGGATGATATCCTATAGATGCATAGAACCATAAAGTGCATCCAATATATGCTCACTCTGATAGCCGCAATGGAGCTCCCTGATCTTTTAAAGCTATTCTTTATTTTTTCTTTATTCTCTCTGGTTTCTTCTCAACATGCAAAGTATTTATTTCTGTAAATGACTATTTTTTCAAATTCTTCTTCTTTTGTCTGATTACGTAATTCTCTCTTGCCAGAACATTAAGGAATAATTTCTAAAACTAAATTATTAACACTGATCTACATAGATTTTTTTCTACGTGTACATCTTGCCCTAATGAAATTTAACATTGATTTGCTGTTTTATATATATATATATGTACATATATATACATATATTTTAACTGAGCATAGAATCTAATAGGCTATTATACTTTGGCTTAAAATCTGGTACTTCTTTACATTGTTGCTCAATCGTTGCAGCTTTGACTATTGGAAACTCCTTTAGTTACCTCCTCTTACTGTTTGACATGCTTTTTTTTGTTGTTGTTGGTGGTGGTGGTTTTCTTTTCTTTTTCCCCTAAAGTTTCTTGCTTCAAGTTCTATATATGTTTTTCTCCCCAGTGCTAGTATCAACTGCTTCTCCATGCACAACTTGTATTAGAAATCAAGAAATGCTCCTGGAACCAGCTTAACATTTTTCTGATTTCCTCACTCACAAGTTCATAATGTTTGACATTTGTACATTCAATATTTATATGAGAGTCATATTTTTATCCTTGTCAATATTATGTTTTGGAAATAGTAAATTAATTTTTATATTTCAAAAACATTAACTTTTCCTGTTATTTCTTCAATGGCTATTGGTCTTTTTCTAAAGTGGAATAAACAGAAAGATAACTTAGTGTTTCTTGCTGTTTTTGTTGTTCAGATTGCCTGCCTGCCTGCCTGCCCACCTGGGTCTTCATGCTTCCTTCTAATCTCCTTTTTTCTTTCCTCTAATGCTTTTTTTCTTTCTACACTTAAGTCTTTCAGTCTCTCTCAAACTTATTTTGGTGTTTGGTAGTCATGTAAGTCTTTCTCCAAGATATTAGTCGAAGCGTTACAACTGGATCCTGTACTTCTACAGCTTTAGTTCAAAGGTTTCTGTTTATTATGTGATTTAAGCATAGAAGCTTTTAAAGTGATTGATAATCCTTTCTTCTTCTTTTGTGTAATGTTTTTCAAGAGAAAAATAGCCTAATTCAGTGTGCATATGTGTGTTCAGTTCTTTATACTGTCAGAAAAGCCAGAATTATGGATTGAATCCTTGTGTAGGCCAGTTAGCTTGGTTTAGTCCCGTAATCACAAACCAGCCCTTTCATTTCAAATACACATTTTACAAATACATGCTGTTAATCATAAAACAGACTGTATGAGGATTTGTGACTAAAATAGCACAGATCCCTCAACTTTACTGAAAACAGAACTACTACTGATTGCTCTACTGATGTTAGGTTAATAATGGCTTTCATATGTAAAGAAAAACACAGATAGTTCCAATGTTAAGAATTTCTATAGTTTCAAATGGAATGCCAATCATACATTAAAAGATGCATAGGTAAAAGGAACCCTTGTTAAGTTTGTAGATACTAACTTTTGGATTTTAGAAAGAACCGAGGATTGACATACTAATAAAGAGGAGAATCAGGGGTACTTTGCTCGTAGCAGTGTTGACTAATTCTCCCAGCTTTTTACTTATGGATTGCTCTTCAAGTCTGCATTCTTTCCGTATATCAGAGATAAAAGTGGAGAGTTAGCAGTATTTAAGGAAACTACATGACTTCGTAAGGAGAGAAAAATATAAGGAGATTCTTTTCAACAGAGTCCAATGAGAAATGGATAATTATCCTACTCCTGCACATTATCCTTTCATTGATTTTCTCAGTGCCTTGCTGCTGTTGATACTTATAAGGTCAAATTTTGGATTTTGGAAAAACTTAAATTGTAAATATTTTTCTAGATAGATTGCAAAAACATCCTTATAGTAAATGCTTTCTAAAAAAATGTGGCTGCAATATTCTCTAAAGAAAGTGAAAAAAATTGCTTATGTTTAGTAGAGTGCTTCTGTGTTTTAAATTAAGATATGAATATTAAGGGTTCACTGAGGCTTAACACTATAGAGGAAAGCCTGAGTTTGACTTGAAAGATGTAGCACTTCAAATTGTATCATAGTAGCCATGTTTTATGTGTAAAAGTTTTTAAATACTACATGCTATTGATATTGTATTCGTTAAATCTAAAGGAATGACTACAGAGTATAAATGGTTCATGTTAAAACCAAAGATGGAACAAATGTGACAGACTCCTTCCAAAAACAAATACCCAAAAGAACAGATGAATCCACTGCATGTAATATCCTAGGAACCTTGAACATCAAAGGCAAAGCCGAGAAATTGGAGTGAGCAATGGGGAAGAGAGAGTCGGTCCAGAAGTACTTAGGACTGGAGACACCTGACCCCATGGGAATTGGCTAGGACCAGCATGGTGAGAGGAGTGGTGGTGTTTGGAGGGCATCCTCTTCAGCAGAAGAAACTGAAAAATTCACTGATGCCTCCAGAACCAGTGAAAAATGAAACTAGTTTATCAAAAACTAAGTGGTTTGGATCCAACCTACCATGCACAGATCTAAATGTTTCCTTTGAGATAAGCCTGTTTCCCTTCTCCCAGTGCTTCCCCCTTCATTTTATGAAATATATCTAGCTCTGGAGTGTGACTGCATTAATTGAGCCAGAAGTAGAACTCCTTAACCTCACACTAAATCATTCTCTGAGAATCAGAGCGGGAACAATTTAACAAACTTGGAAAAACAGGGAAATAATATATGCTGACTCCCTTGATCAGAAATCCATACAAGAAAAGTAAGTGGACTAATGGGCTCACATGTCAAGTAACAGCTCTAACTACCTGGTGACAGAAAAATAGAGCTTGAAAGGCACAAATAACCAAACTAACACTTACCATGAGCCTATTGGAACATTTCAAAACAAATTTAAAAAAGAAGCCGGAAAACAGTAGGAAAACATGAATATACACAACAACTTACTGGCAGCTCAGAGACATAAGTCCATATTACACCACTAAAAGAGGCAGATCACAACATCATTACACAGCTCTCCAAACAAAGAATTAAGCATTTTTTCAGATGAAGTGAACGTTCTAGAATTATCAGAGGCAGAGTATAAAAGATTAATATACAGAACTCTTCAAGAAATCAAGAAAGAGATGAGGCAAAAATGCTGTGGTACATAATGACAAATGGCATGGGCTTCAAGACAGCATACAGAGACAAGCATCAGAAATTAATAATAAAATTACAGAATCAGACAATAGAAAGTCAATGGAGCAGAAATGAGGTAATGGAAGGCCAAATTAGTGAGACTGCAAATAGGACATGTGACAACAAAATATTTGAGGAAAAGTCAGAAAAAAGGGTTAAAAAATCAAAAAACACTAGGAATTATGTGGGACTCTATAAGAGAAATAATCTAACAGTGGTTGGAATACCAGAATGGAGTGGTGTTGGGGTTATAACAGAAAACACAGAGAGAATTGTCTAAGATCTGTGAACAGGAAACTTCCTTGATGTGATGAAAGATGAGAAGATCACTATCCAAGATGCTCATTGAACTACATGCAGCTTAGATCCCAAAAGAAAGACGCCAAGGAATGTTATACTCAAATATGCTAAAACTAAAGATAGGAAACACTTTTAAAACTGGCTAGGGATAAACAAAAAAT
Organism: Heterohyrax brucei; assembly: GCA_028571685.1. NCBI lineage: Eukaryota > Metazoa > Chordata > Mammalia > Hyracoidea > Procaviidae > Heterohyrax > Heterohyrax brucei. Next base: position 111,874,324 of record CM053166.1, on the reverse strand, counting down.
AATTCACCAAGGAGAGACAGTAAGACTAAGCTTGTACTAATTAACAGAAACCATGTAGACAAGAAGACAGTGGGACAACATATACAAATCCTTGAAGGAAAAAAATGCCAGCCCAAAATTACATACACAGGAAAGTTGTGTCTCAAATATGATGGAGAAACTAGGACATTTTCAAATAACCAGTAATTTAGGGAATTTGCAAAAATCAAACCAAAATTACAAGAAATACTAAAAGGGATCTTTGCTTAGAAAATCAGTAACATCTGACAATGACTCAACATAAGAACGCTGAATAGAACAACTGGATATCAACCCAAATAAGGAAATCACAAAAATAAGCAAATGGAAAACACTGAAAATAGGGAAACAAATATATCATTATGTAAAAATTATAACAAAAAAGAAGGACTTAAAAGATATAGTCACAGGTCTTTCATATGGAGATGAAACCAAAGCAACATAAAGCAATTAAAGATTGAGTTACATTTAGAAAAATAGGGTAAATAGTAAGGTAACAACAAAGGAAATAATCCTATGCATCAAAAAAACAAAGAAAGAAGGAAGAAAAACATGAAGTCTCAGCAAATACAAAGCCACCAACAATGAAAACAGAACAGAAAATTAAGTGAAACAGGAATTGTCTACAATACATAAGAAAGACATCAATTGAGGTTTTTTTAGTGGAGATCTCAGGATGCACTCCTTTTTATTCTTATGTTGCCAGTGAGACTCAACTTAGTGAGCTCCATCGCAGCTATCACTGGTGGTGGCTGGGCGCCATCCAGTTCTTCTGGTCCCAAGTTGATATAGGCACCCACTCAAGTGGGTCTCTCTATCTTCTGGGTTGTCTTTACCCCATGTCATTTTGGTCCTTGGTGAGCAACTGTTCCTGCTGAGTTGGGACCATTTGCTGTGCCCTCAGATGGCAGCTTGGTAGCTTTTAAGACCCCAGACGCCACTCACCAATGTGGGGTGCAGAGAGCCCTCTTAGCAAAATGCTAGTTGTGCCAATTGGCCTCGATTTCGCCTAAGAGCATGGTGCCCTGCCCCCTGCCCCAGCTACTCTACCCTTGCAATATTGGGTTAAGATGGAAGGAGTACTCAAGTTATGCTGAAGTCCACTTAATGTTGTTCTTGTTTCTAATGTGTGTGCATCCTGAGATCTCCACTAAAAGACCTCAATTGATGGTCCAGCAGTTTCAGGATTCCCCTGAGAGCATGGCCTTGATGCTGCCCTTGCCCATAAATCATAATGAAGGTCCACTCTTCAGACATGAATGGATTGGACTTGGCGATGCAGACTGACCATATATTGGATGCACTTTATGGTTCTGTGCATCTATAGGATATCATCCTGCTGACCTCTGGCTGGAGGAAGGAGAGTGGATGGAGAAGAGGGGAAAGGAGACTGTTGGGAGGATGAGACATGTATGGAGCAGAGAGGAATAGTGTGCTGTCAGTGGGCAGGGAGAGCAATGGAAGCTGCATATAGGTGGGCATGTAAATTTATACGGGAATGTACATTTTCACTCAGTCATAGTAAATAAAAAAATATATCAAAATGACAGCATTAAACTCATACCTATCAATAATTATGCTGACTGTAAATGGCCCATATTGGTGAGTGGCATCTGGGGTCTTAAAAGCTAGCAAGCTGCCATCTGAGGTACACCAAATGATCCCAATTCAGCTGGAATAGATGATCACCAAGAACAACATGAGGGAAAAAGAAACCAGAAGACAGAAAGACCCACGTCATTGGGTAACTATGTCAACATGTGACCACAAGAACCAGATGATGCCCAGCCACCACCAATCACAGCCGTGGTGGGGCTCACAATGTTGAGTCCCAGTGGCAATACAAGAAAAAAAGGGATGCACCCTAAGAACTCCACTAAAAGACTGCAATTGATGATTCAAAGGTCTGGGGGGGGGTTCCCCTGGGAGCATGGCCCCTAGATCTGATGCTGCCCCTGATCATAAATCATTACTGAGGTCAACTCTTCGGACAGGAATGGATTGAACTACGGGACACAGAGTGACCATAACATGTGTAAACTTTATAGTTCTATGTATCTATAGGATGTTGTCCTACTGGACTCTTACTAGTGGGAAGTGGAAAGGGTGGAGAGGAGGGGACAAGAGATTGCTAAGAGGATATGATATGTATAGAACTGAAAGGAGGAATGTGCTGTCACTGGGCAAGGAGAGCAGAAGGAGCTGCAGATAGGCGAGCATGCTAATTTAAACTAGATTGTATGCTTTCATTCAATCACTTTAAAAAAAGAAGAAAAAGAAAAAAGAAAGAAAGCCACATTTATAGATTTGTTTAAAACATAATTATGCTGACTGTAAATGGATTAAATGCTACAATGAAGAATCAGAGAGGGGCAGATTGGATTAAAAAACATGACCCATGTACATGCTGCCTACAGGAGACACATCTTAGTCTTGAAGAAGCAAACACATTAAAACTTACAGCATGGAAACAAATGTATCAATGAAACAATATTCAATAAAGAGCGGAAGTGGCAATACTAGTTTCTGGTAAAATAGACTTTAAAGTAATATCTACCGGATTGGATAAGGAAAGTCACTATATAATGTTTAAAGTTTCAATACTCCAGGAGTTTATAAGCATATTAAATATCTATGCACCTAATGACAGGGCTCCAAAATGTATAGAAGAAACATTAACTGCTTTGAAAACAGAAATAGCTCCACAATGAAAGTAGAATACTTCAACATACCAATTTCCGTGGACAGAACATCAAGAAAAAAAGCTCAGTAAAGACACAGCAGATCTAAATGCCAAAGTCAACCAACTTGACTGATAGACATACAGAGAACACTTCACCCAACAGCCAAGTATAATTTCTTTTCTAATGCACACTCAACATTTTCCAGAACTGACCACATATTAAGCAACAAAGCAAGCCTTAAAATTCGATTCACCGAAGTATTACAAACTATCTTTTGAGATCACAGTCTATAACAGTAGAAATCAATAACAGGAAAAAGAAGGAGAAAAACATCAGACACGCAAACCAAAAAACACGTTGCTCAAAAACTACAGAGTTAATAGAAGAAATCAAGGACAGAATAAAGAAATTCACAGAATCAAATGAGAATGAAAACACATCATACCAGAGCCTTTGGGACACAGCAAAAGCAGTGATCAGAGGTCAGCTTATCTCAATAAATGAACAGATCCAAAAAGGAAAAAGTGCCCAAACCAAAGCATTAACCTTGCAACTCAAACAAGTAGAAAGACAGCACCAAAAGAATGTTTCAGGCACAAGAATATAGCAAGTAATAAAAACTAGAGCAGAACTAAATGAATTAGAGAATGGAAACACAATTGAAAAAATTAACAAGGCCCAAAGCTGGTTATTTTAAAAGAACAGTAACAGCACAAAGAATAAATCACTGGCCAAACTGAGAAAAGAAAAACGGGAGAGGAAATCAATAACCCAAATAAGAAATGAGATGTGTAATATCACAACAGACTGAACCCAAATTGAAAAAAAAAAAAGTTATTACAGAATACTATGAAAAATTATACTCTGACAAATGTGAAAACCTAGAGGAAATAGACAAATTTTTAGAAACATGCTATATACCTAAACTAACACAGAGGTGGAACAGCTAAATAAACACATCACAAAAGAGGAAATAGAAAATGTAATTAAAATATTCCCAACTAATAAAAGGCCTGGCCTTGATGGTTTTACTGGAGAATTCTATCATACATTTAGAGAAGAGTTACCCCTACTATTACTAAAGATATTTCAGAGCATAGGGAAGGATGGAATACTGCCAAATTCATGCTATAAAGTCGGCATAACCCTGATATCAAAAAGACACCACAAAAAAAGGAAAATTACAGACCTGTATCTCTTGTGAACTTAGATGCAAAAACCTTCAACAAAATTCCAGCCAATAGAATTTATCGAAATGTAAAATATATATATATATATAGTAATATAGCCAAGTGTGATTGATACCAAGGATGCAGGGATGGTTCAAAATTAGAAAAAGAATGAATGGAATCAACGATATAAATAAAACAGAAGACAAGAACCATTTGATTTTATCATTCAGTGCATAAAAAGTATTTGACAAAGTCCAGTACCCATTCTTTTTAAAAACTCTCAGCAAAATAGGCACAGAAGGAAAACTCCTCAACATAACAAAGGGCATATATACAAAGCCACCTACCAACAGCATCCTAAATGGAGAGAGTCTGAAAGCATTCCCCTTGAGAATAGGAACCAGACAAGGATGCCCTTTGTCACTGATTTATTCAATATTGTGGGAGAGGTTCTAGCCAGAGCAATCTGGCTAGATAAAGGAGTAAAGTCCAAACAAATTGTTAAGGAAGAAGTAAAAGTTTCAGTACTGGCAGATGATATGATCTTATACACAGAAAACCATAAGGAATCTCCTGAAAAAAAAAAAAAAAACTACTGGAACTAATAGAAAAATTCAATGAGCTCAGAGCTGAAACCATTCCCAGAGCCGATACTTCAGACAAAGATTGGACTAGAGTATAAGACATAAAACAATACTAGCAAAGATTGTGCTTCTTGGCTTAAGTATGTACAGGAGGCTAACTGGGTAACTCCTGTCCAAAAATGAGATGAAAGGGTGTGGGAGGAAAGTTGCTGGTTGAATGGACAAGGGAAATATAGTAGGGAAAGGATAAGTGTGCTGTCACAGGGTGTGAAGAGCAGCTGGAGATACATGGCAGTGTGTGTGCAAGTTTGTGTATGACAACTTCGCTTACATTGTAAAATTTCACCTAAAGCATAATAAAATATTTCTTAAAAAACAAAGATAAAATAAACTGAAGTTTCCACAATTTGGAAAGCAACCTTGGAGAAAATTTTCATTGAGAAATATTGCTTCTGCTGTGGAACAAATCCTGACAGAGAAAAATCTCTAGGATCCCTTGTTGTTGCTGTTGTTAGGTGCAGTAAAGTCAGTTCCAACCCATAAATACCTTATGTACAACAGAACAAAACACTGCCCAGTCCTGTATCATAATCACCATTGTTATTCTTGAGTACATTGCTGCAGCCACTGTGACAGGCCATCTCCTTGAATAACGTCCTTGTACCAAGTATGACGTCTGACAAATCCACAAACTTAATTGTTCTAAATGCTGTGTACCTCATTGCTGACTATCGCTATGATCACCTTCAAAGTACTCCCGCTGGGAAGCTATGTGCCAATGCCAGTGCCCAGCTTACCCTTCAAAGTAAGTTTTGGAACTCCTTCTGGAATGGCCATTGCACATGATAGCACAGTGGTAAGTTCGTGAACTTAATTGTGTAGTTGTCTGTGAGGGAGTTCTTAGCCAGTAAACAAATAAACTGTATAGGAACATACTCCCTATGCATCTGATCCGGCCCCCAGTGACTTTTTTCTTTACCCAAGGGTAAAGGAAGTATTGACAGGAAGACATTTTGATGACATTCAGGACATCAAGGGTAATACGATGACAACTCTGGTGGCCATTCCAGAAAAGAGTTCCAAAATTGCTTTGAAGGGTGGACAAGGCACCAGTATCTGTGCATAGCTTCCCAAGGGGAGTACTTAGAAGGTGATCATAGTGATATTCAGCAATGAGGTATGCAGCACTTTTTCTAGTGTAAGTTCGCAAACTTAATTGGCAGTCCTTGTATAACATCCTTCTTCAGGAACTGATCCTTTCTGATAACACATCCACAGTAAGTGAGATGTGGTCTTGCCGTTCTTGTTTCTAAAGAGCATTCTGATTGTGCTTCCTCCCAAACAGATTTGTTCATCCTTCTGGCGCTCCATGAAATATTCAATATTCTTCACCTGCACCACAATTCGAAGATGTCTGTTCTTCTTCAGTCTTCCTTATTCATCCTCCAGGTTTTGCAAACAAAGAAGATGATTGAAAATAGCAATAATTTTCAATATCCATGTAGGATCCCACAAAGATGGATACTTAAAATTATTGCTGTTTTGAAGTCAAATTTCATTTTATATTAAAGTAACATTTTGAACCATGTAACACTGAAATAATTTAATTGCACGAAGACTGATATTTTGGCAATAATACAAATAATTTCAAGAGTTTATTTCTGGAGATTTATAGAGAAGTCTGAGCAGCCACTAAGTTGTACTGACTGAAGAATAAACAACTTATGGGCAAGAAGAAATTTAATACGATAACTGTCCTAAACATTTGCTTCCTTTTTTATTTTCAAGTATGAATTTCTGTCATATATGTGAGGATGTTTTGAGTCTCAAAATTGGTTGTTAGCAGATAAAATTCCTATCACCCCTTTTTGGAAACAAATTACTAGCAGACCAAAAACATATGGGGAAAATTTTACCTAGCTAAAACAAAATTCATAGTTACATGGTAAATTTAATCCACTAGACCATTAGGTTCCAAGTTCCAATATTTATGCATAAAGAGGTTTTCTGAGGATTTCTATCTTCACTTTCAATTATCACAGTTAGCATTACCAAACAAAACTGGGCAGGGAGAGCAGTGGAAGTTGCATATAGGTGGGCATGTAAATTTATACAGGAATGTACATTTTCATTCAGTCATAACTTAAAAAGAAAAAATCAGTTAAAAAAGAAAAAAAATTATTTTATTTTTTATTTTTGTTATGACTGAGTGAAAATGTATATTCTCGTATAAATTTACATGCCCACCTACATGCAACTTCCACTGCTCTCCCTTCTTGGTGACAGCACACTATTCCTCTCTGCTCCATACATGTCTCATCTTCCCAACAGTCTCCTTTCCCTTCCTCCATCCAAGGGCACAGCAAATGGTCCCAACTCAGCAGGAACGGATTCTGACCAAGGACCAAAAAATTTTTCTTTTTAAAAAAGAAACCTGTTTCCATGGAGTCAATTCCAACTCATTGGAACACTGTGTGTATAAAATGTGCTTTAACCACAAAAGTCCCAAATGTCCCTGCCACTGATCTTGTTACTCTCCCAGAAGACTACTTAGAGTAGAAGTATTATCTTTTAGTAGTTATGATCCCTATTGAATTCTGCTGAGTAAATTCTAATAGCTGTCAATAATTTTTTAAATAAATTGTATTTCCATTAGGGGTAAATTAAACAATGTTTATTGAATACTCATTGTGACGTAGGCACATAAATGAAATATAAAAGTGTGAGATATTGACTTTCTGCTATCCTTCTCTTCTTCCCCTTCAAAGCCAAATTAATAAAAAAGTGATAAAAAAAACTTATTTCTGCTCCTTCAACTTTGATTAGCTCCTCCACCCACAGAGGTCTGAATTCTGCACTTGCCATTCCACTGAAACTATTCTCAAGTGAACTAGTAATTTCCATGTTGCCTTTTAATCCATCCATATCATTTGGATCCCTTATTTTCCATGTTATTAGTTAACTTACTATTAACCTATTAACTATTAATAGTTTGGAAACCTCAGTGACATAGTTGTTAAGAGCCATAGCTGCTAATCAAAAGGTTGGCAGTTTGAATCCACCAGGCACTCCTTGAAAACTCTATGAGTCAGTTCTACCCTGTCCTGTAGTGTCCTTAAGAGTTGGAATCGACTTGATGGTAATATGTATTATTAGCTAATGTGTAATGAATTACTTAGATTTATCATGCCATACTCCAAGGATGTGCTGTCTGGGTTACTTAAGTAAGTCAAAAGAATTGGAACGTAAAAAAATTAAACACATAGTTTCCCTTTATGGACTCCATTTTGAGAATTTTGGGGTTGTCATGGTATCTTCTTTAGGCTTATTTTGTATATCTTAATTGACGAAATAAAAAATAGAGAGTGACTGTATTATGTTTAATGTTGTATACCTTGTGCCATACCTGAGATGGTTTGATAAGTAAAGAATTGTACACTGACCAAAAATAATTCGGTGGGGAAAGTAAATTTTGATGTTTCAACAGTAACGTCTATGGAAATACTATCTTGAAAGGTAGTTCATTCATCAATGTCATTTGTGAGGTAATAGCCTATTCACAGCAGCAAGTCATCATCTTGTAGTTCAGATGCAATTTTAAAACAGCACTTTTTTCCTACCATTGTGGTGTTGTAATTCTTATTATAGTGTTCTATGGTGATTTTATTTTATTCAACAATCTATTCCATACTTAAAGTAATGACTTTGTAATACATGTCCCTAATTTAGCACAGAGTTCTTCAAAGCCAAAAGGCAGTTATAAAGTAAGCATGATTTAAATAAAATATTTTCAAAAACCACTAAACTGTTCAATATATACAGTTAGAACCATTACATATGATTCCACTGACAAGTGAGTTGTGCAGCAACATTCCAAACTTCCTGTGTTGAAAATATGCAGGAAAAAACAGGAGAACAAAGCTGAATGATGCTGTCAGTCAAAGAAATAGGTGTATCTCCTTCAAGACAATAGTGGAACACCAGACATCATATAAATAATGCAATATTTGAGGCATAGAAGCCTGCAAACTGTAAAACTGCTTGTGCGTACATTGTTATTAAAATATAGCTTGGGTTTTATTCTCAGTAGCATAGTTACCTTGGAGAATAAAAAATCATTACAATCTAATTGATCAACTACCAGCTTGGTAAAATATTTAATATCAATGGTCAGAAACAGTGTGGAATTTGTTATATACATGCAATCAAGTGACCTTGCATGCTTCAGTGTAGCTGAAAATATATTAACTGTAGCTTAAAACAGAGCCCTAGTGGTACAGGGTTAAAAACTTGTCTCCTAACCAAAAGGTTCACAGTTCTAATCCACCAGTTTCTCTTTGGAAACCCTATAGGGCAGTTCTACTCTGTCCTATAAGGTCTCTGTGAGTTGGACTCTACTTGATGGCAACAGGTTTGGTTTCTGTTTCTTTTTCTTTCTTGTAGCTTAGAAAATATTGTAACTCCATAGAAGTTGATTAGGGAAACATAGAAAGAAAAAGAACCAACATTTGTTGATTACCTATATATGTAGCGGACACTTGGGACAATATAAATAATAAAACTTCTTTTTGAAGTAATTGTTAATACTGCTTCTTTACTAACAAGAAACCTCCTAAGAGGACTCAAATTCCTTGGTGTAGTTCCAAAGTCCTGGTTCTTTCCATTATCTGCTTCCCAATACTCTGAGGCAGTCTCAGATATGTACATTCAAATGCACACTCTAGGATGTACCTTCTAACGTTAATTAATTTTGCAGATCAACTAGTGATTTGCACAGCCACATCCACCAAAAAAATAAAACAAGAAAAAACAAACAGAAAAAAATAAAAGAAACATTGCTGTCAAGTAAATTCCAACATGCCATGACCCTCTAAGACAGAGTTATCTTTAAAGAAACCAACTGTCACATGTTTCTCCTCTGGAGTGGGTGGTGAGTTTCAACTACAATCTACACTTTGGTTTAGCCGCCAAATGTTTTTTAAACACTGTATCACCAGGGTTCCTAGTGCATCTATAACCAAAAAAAACAAATGCATCACTATGAGCTGCAGTTGGTTAAGAACCTTAGCTCTTAAGCAGTATGTCATCAAGGCTCCAACTGCCCTATACCCAGCCCAGTGCCGTCGAGTCAAGACATCCCTAAATAATTCTTTGTGTTTGTTTGTTTTTAGGAAAAATGTATTGTTTTTATTGGACTAGTATAAAGAAGAAGGAAAAGAATCATTTACACAGCTGGTCAAATCTACTCGGTCAACAGTACTGATGAGTTAGATCATCTTTGGTGCTAGTCAGCTATACAGAAAGGACCGTATCAGGAGAGAATTATATATCCAGGTACATGGGGCCAAAAATTCACTTGCAGTTTTTTGAAAAGAAATTGCCATCAATGACCACTAAAGTAGTGAGGTCACATGAAAAACAAAAAGTAAGTAAAGAAAACTGAATTGAATTCTATTTGCTGGCGGTCCCTTCATTTGAACTTTTATTAAGTTGTAAAGTCTGGTTTATTATCACATTTGTTTCTGCATGCATCCTATTCTTTTACATTTGTGCAGTATTTTAATTACTGACAGACTGTGCAAAACATGACTAGTTTATTCCTTATGCCTTTACTTTGTCTCACATGTGCATTTTTTCCTAAACAGAGGTTGAGATTTCTGTGAGGGTACTTACCTTGTCAAAATTATTTATCTTGATGTTTCCAACTCCAAAATATTATTCATATTTCTTACTTTGTCATAACCTCTTATGTATGCAAAAATGAAAACTGGAAATTTGGGATTTTGAAAGAAATTTCAAAATGAACACTCTATCTAAAGTTCCCTTATATCAAAAACAGATTTCATGCTCTTATAAGTGTAGTCAACATTTTTCAGTGCCTCAGGTTAGTTTTCCTCCTTAATGACTTCTTTGGAATTTATAAATCATTCTGCCTAAACTAGAAATTTATGTATTATTATTCACGTTTGAAACTTGATTGAGAGATCAAAACATAAAATTAATTCTTGAAAATGATTTTGTGACCCATTCTAAAAGGTAGAGACAATTTTCATGGAATAGTTTTTTGTCATCCTTTCTATAAAATATAGCTCATAAGAACATGAATGTAATGTTGCTAAAAGTTGTTCCAAATAAAGTTTTACAATAATTTGTGGTATACTATTAAGACTAAAGAGAATACCACTGAAACTAGGATTTTTTAAAATAGCATCCTATAGAAATATTAAACTTTAAAAAATGGTGTATGGATATATGATTGTTCTCATTCTTTATGAATGAAAATACATTCTGGGGAAAATTCATTTTCAAAGACCAATTAAGACCATTCCCATGACCAGCTAAATGTGGTTAAATCTAGAGGTAAACAAAATTAATAGAATTGAGTTCTGTGGGAAAGTAACTAGGAAGTGGGAAAAAAATTAAAATCAACCCGGCAAGAAACTGAGTTCCACAAAATGCCTGGACAATAAAGTGTCATTCTTCAATCTCACAGAAGTATGGATGTGTGGAAATGACAGGGCCATTACTGAAAAATATGTATGTTGGCAGGTGAAGTTGGAGAAAAATATATTGAGGTGGGTGGGGAAGGATATAATAAAATCTACTAAATAAGGGATACAGTGTGAAACACTCATGCAAATGTAAAATCTAGCCTAAGGCTTTGAAATTTTGCATATTATAAATATAAGAGATTTTGTCTGATACTTTCAATGGCAAGAAGACTGCCTTGTTCACAGTTAAATGTTGACAACATGCACTTTGCCCTGTTGCTCACCTCTCCTTTCACTGTCAATTCAATTAAACCCTGTAATGAGCTGATAACTGACTAAATACCAATCATATAACTGAAACTTATGATGAACTAATGTCCAAACAAAATATTTTCAAAATGTATGTCTAGTAAGTTGGTTCAATAGTCTTCAATGAATATGCACTTTTTAAAAAAACCCTTTATGCACTTTAATTAAACCAAGATAAAAATTAATAGCTCTTTCCCAGACGAGTTGTATCCAACTCGACGGCACTTGGCTTGGCAGACTTTACACCACTCTTGAGTATATACACATTTTTATGACAGAAAGAAAAAAAAATTTCAAAATACATTATTACGTTTGCATGTGATGTGTTTGAGTTTGCCTGTATACATAGTACCTGAACAATTTTGAAAATTCTCCACAGTCTATCTTGTAGGCATATTTGTCTCATTCTTTACAGGAGCAAATCACCAGGCAGTTCCTCAAAGGTGCTGGGTAGGTTGAAATCACCAGCCTCTCAGCTAGGAACTGACTGAAAATTGCTTGTGCCACCCAGGCTCCATTCAACAGTCATTTAGAAAATGCAAGTAGCAGCCACAGTGAGATTTTACTTCACCCCCGCTTAGATGGCTATGTAGTCAAGGACCTGGTATTACCCCAGATAAGGTGTCCTTTGTCTTTGCATCAAGAGACATAGGCATCCAGATAACTGGGGTGCCTGGTCTGGAACTTGCAGACCACACACAATAATTCATCCTGATGAGTGGGGACTCGACAGACTCATCTAGGAGGCTGATATCAACAAGATTTAGGAGGTATCATTTAAACTGTCATGCAGAATTGGCTAATAAAAGCCATGACACAGAGGCTCAGGATGTTTTCTGGTTAATGAGAACATATACATGTTGAAGTGTAGTGCACCATGTGAAACATGGGAGCTTTACATTGAGAAACCTCCTAAAACTCACTATATATATCTCTTCATTTGTATCATTTTGACTATAATAAATAGTTATGTTAGTGGTATACCACAAACCAAACCAAACCCACTGCCATACGATCAGTCCCAACTCATAATATCATGGATTGAATTGTCTTCTGCAAAAAATGTGTGTAGAAATTTGTCTGGGCTGTGACTTCCAGTATTTTGTGCGCTGTAAATTCTGACCCTATGATGTTAATGAGGGGCCATGGGTGGCAGTTGTGTTGGTGGGCAGGACTCAATGTGTAAGACTAGCTTGGGCCTTGAGGCAGTCTCTTGAGATTATAAAGGGAAGAAGCAGGTAGAGAGATTTGGGAACCTCATACCATCAAGAAAGCAGCACTGAGAGTAGAGTGTGTCCTTCAGACCCGATATTCCTGTGCCTAGATGCTCCCTGACTAAAAACTAACGTAACACAAGGATTCTTCCAGAGCTGACAGAGAGAAAGCCTTTCCATGAAGTGGACACCCTGAATTCAGACTTTTAACTTACTGGACTGTGATAAAATAAATTTCTCTTTTTAAAGTCATCCACTCATGGTATTTCTGTTAGAGCAGTACTAGAAGACTAAGACGTGTAGTGACCCTGTCGGACAAAACAGAGCTGTCCTACATGATTTCCAAGGATGTAATCTTTATATAATCAGGCTGCTATATATTCATCCTATGGAACAGCTAGTGGATTTGAACCCCTGACCTTTTAGATAGCATCCAAGTGTTTAACTGCCGTGCCATCTCAGGGATCCTTAAGTATAGTATATTCTTTGTGACTTCTACGGGTTATTCCAGAAAATTACCAAACATAAAAGAGTTGTAGGAGCCAGCAGTTCCCAAAAGAAGGGTGTCATGTGGCTGTAAAACCTGTGGCTGGCATGCTGAAGGTGTAGTAGGAAACTACCTTCAAACTGATTTCCAGCAGGTCAGAAGGCTGAGGTGTCTTGTGAACTCCCCAAACTAGTGGCTGCCTTTTACTTATTTAGCAGTCTGAAAGACAGTGCCCTTTTAACTTGTGGATACTGATGTAGCTCTGGATTGCTGTGGTCAGAGACAAAAGTGCTGCAGGGGTAGCTGGTGAGAAGAATGGGTACTTGTGAATGTGAGAACTGGATCAGTCTCCACATACTGAGGACTGTATTCACACTGATTCTTACTGTGTAATTGTCATTGGGGAAGGGATTCACTCAAATGACCCTAATTCATGAAGACATAATTTTGAAGAGAATGGGTGACAGCCGAGAAGCCTTTGAGTCATCCATGGTCTCAAACTGCAGCTGCGTTGCAATTGGTTGCTAAAGGCAAAAGTTATGATGGAATTTAGATGGGGTGAGTGTTAACTACTTATGAGTTGTCTCATTGAATACACAGAAGAGTGCAAACTAAGAAGGAAAAAGCAGATTATACAATCCATTGATTATTGTTATTGGGAGTAGCTAAAATGAAACCAAGAAAAAGATACAATAGGCTTGGATTCTGATTGGCCTGAGGTATAGCCATCACATTCTGAGCTGAAAGTTGTAGGTTAAGTTTGTATCCTTTTACAGTATTTATTGAATCTGTATACTAAGGAAATAATCTGAGAAGTTGAACTATGTTATGAAGAACTGGATTGGAAGAAAATGCATTTACAACCCGCCATATGCAGATGATGCAACCTTGCTTATAGAAAGTGAAAAGGACTAGATGCACTTACTGATAAAGATCAAAGACTACAGCATCCAGTATGTATTGCAGCTCAACATGAAACAAAAATCCTCACAACTGAACCAATAAGGCACATTATAATAAACCGAGAAAATTTTGAAGTTGTCAAGGATTTCATTTTACTTAGATCCACAATCAATGCCCATGGAAGTAGCAGTCAAGAAATCAAATGACATATTTCATTGGGGAAATCAAATGTAGAGAATGTCTTCAAAATGCTAAAAGGTAAAGATGTCACTTTGAGGACTAAGATTCACCTGACCAAAGCCATGATATTTTCAATTGCCTCATATGCATGGAAAAACTGGGCATCAAATAAGGAAGACAGAGAAAAAATTGATACCTTGGAATTACTGTGTTGGTAAAGAATTTTTGAATATGCCACGTACTGACTAAGGCAGAACAGATATATATGGGAATACATACAGTCAGGATGCTCCTTAGAAGCATGGGTGGTGAGATTTCATCTCATGTACTTTGGACATGTTATCAGAAGGCACCAGTTCCTAGAGAAGGACATCATGCTTGCTACAGTGGAGGGTCAGAGAAAAAGAGAATAACTCTCAAAGGCACGAATTTATAGTGGTTGTAACAAGGGGCTCAAGCATAACAATAATGGTAAGGATAGTACAAGACCAGGCAGTGTTTCATTCTTTTGTACATAGGGTTACTATAAAACAGAACTGGCTTGGCAGCACCTAAAAGCTATGAGAACTGATTTTAACAAAAGTGCAAAAGGAATTTAATGAAGGAAAAATGCACATTTCAATAGATGGTGATTTTTAAAAAATTGGAGGTTCATAACAACTCTCAAATCTAACCATGAACTTAGATGTAAAGTATAAAACTGTAAAAAGTGTAGGTAAAAGAGTCCTTACACTCGACAACAGAAGAGCAGAATACATAAAAGGAAAACATGCTGTTTGCATCTCATAATAATGAACAGATTTTGCTCTGTAAAAACCTATTGGAAGAGAGTGAAAAGAGAGGCTACAGACTAGGAGAAAATATTTGCAACCAACATATCTGACAAAGGACTGTTGTTGTTAGGTGCTGTGGAGACAGAAACAACTCATGGAGACTTTATGCATAACAGAAATAAACACTGCGCATTCCTGCACCATCCTCAGAATCGCTATGCTTAAGCTCATTGTTTCAGCCACTGTGTAATCCATCTCATTGAGGGCCATTCTCATTTTCTCTGACTCTCTATTTTACCAAATATGATGTCTTTCTCCAGGAACTGATTCCTCCTGACAACATATGTAGTGTATGTGAAATATAGTCTTGACATTGTTGCTTCCACAGAGCATTCTGGTTGTACTTCTTTCAAGACAGATCTATTTGTACTTTTGGAAATCTGAAGTATATTCAATATTCTTTTCCAACGTCAAAATTTCTCTTTGTTCATTGTTCAGCTTTCCCATTCATAGAAGGCAATTGAAAACCCAGTGGCATGAGTCAGTTGTTCCTTGGTCTTCAAGGTAACATCTTTGCTTTTCAATATTTTAAATAGATCTTCTGTAGCAGTTTTGCCCAATGCTATACATCCTTTGATTTCTTAAATGCTGCTCCCATGGATGTTGATTTATTACCCAAATAAAATGAAGTCCTTTACAGCTTCAATTTTTCCCCTATTTGCCATGATGTTGTCTGTTAGTCCAGTTGTGAGGATTTATCTTAAAATGTAAACCATATTTAAGGCTGTGGTCTCTGATCTTCAGTAATAAGTGTTTCAAGACCTTTTCGCTTCCAACAAACAAGGTAATGTTACCTGCATAACAGAGGTTGTTAATGATCCTTCCTCGAATCCTCATGCTTCATTTTTCTTCATGTAGTCCATCTTCTTGTATGATTTGCTCAGTAGAAAATTGAACAGCTATGGCAAAATGATACAAATCTGACACACACCTTTTCTTTAAACCACATAGTATCCCCTTGTCTTTTTTGAATGACTACTTCTTGATTCATGTACAGGTTACATGTGAACAAAATTAAGTGTTCTGGAATTTCCATTCTTCTAAATGTGACTGATAATTTATTATGATCTGCAAAGTCAAATGCCTTTGCATAGACAGTAAAGCACAGGTAAGGAACTCCTGACAAATATGGCACCATATACAGAAGTGTCATATCATCACACCATAGCAAAGACCTGACAAACTGAGTAAAACAGAGACAAACATCAATACTGGAAATCAAAGTGTCAAATGAAGAGATGAAGATCTCAGCCAAAAACTAAATGGAATATGAAACTGACACAGAACTCAGAGCAAGAAAAAATACAAGTGAAGTCCCCTATCAGCTAACCCAGTATTAATTTGCCATCTTAGACTCCTGTTAGAGAATGGCAGACAGGGAGCACAGAAAAGTAGATTCACAGAAATCTCAGAAGACAAAGCACCAGGTAACCAGCAATGCATGATTTCCTGTCCCCTGTTTTCTTCCCACTGTTCTCCCACTAACACCTCCTGGCCAGAAGGTGCAGCTTCTGAGCTGTAGTGGGTCAGATGACCAGGAAGCATGGCATCTGTGCATCTTGGGTTCGTGCAGCTTGGATTCACCCCATGAACATCAGAGATCAGCAGTTGGAAAGCACTTTTAGGAGCTCCTAGCAACGTACAGATCACCCAGGAACCAGTGATTGATGCATTCTTAACTTCACTCTCTCTGCCATATTTGGCTCCCTCTGCTTCCTTCCAGCTGTAGTCTCTTGGCCAGGAAGAAACTCCTTTGGCCTTGGCTCCTTGGATTCAGTGCCTGCCACCGACTGGCTCTCTGAGTACTATTTTCCTGTAGCTGGTGTTGCTTCTTTCTTTCTTTCTTTCTCTCTCTCTCTCTCTCTTTTTCTTTTTCTTTCTCTCTGTCTTTCTCTCTCTCTCCCCCCTCCCTCCCCCTCCCTCTCTCCCTCCTTTCTTTCTTTCCATCTGTCTTTCTTTCTCTCTCTCTCTCCCCCCCTCCCAAAGCACAATAAAGATGCAGCATATCAAAACAAGAAAGACAATACAAGAGTCTCAACCAACAGAAAACCAACACTGAAAAGGATGAAAAATCAACCCATAAGAAGAATGACCCAGAAAAGAACATGAAGAGCAACAGAGAAAACACCTAACACCGAAATCAATACATCAAAATGAAAGCACTAAACACATACCTATCAATAATTACACTGAATGTAAACAGACTGAACCCTTCAGTAAAGAGACAGAGCGACATCTTGGATCAAAAGACATGACCCGTCTATATGTTGCTTACAAGAAACTCACCTTAGACTTAAAGATATGAACAAACTGAAGATTAAATGATAGAACAATATATACATATCTAACAATATACAAAGAAGAGCAGGTATGGTGATACCCATCTCAGATAAAATAGATTTTAATGTAAAATCCACCATTGTGAACAAGAACCGCCACTATTTATTGCTGAAGTTTTCAATATAGAAGCAAGACTTAACAATATTAAATATTTATGCACCCAGTAATAGAGCATCTAAATACACATTGAAAGATGAGATAGACCACTCCACAGTAATAGTGAGAGACTTCAACACTCCACTTTCAATACTAGACAGATCCTCTAGAAAAAAGCTCAGTAAAGATATAAGATCTTCTTGCCACAATCAATTAGACCCCATCAACTTTAGAATCTATTACAGTGCCACAGTAGTCCAAACAGCCTGGTACTGGTACAAAGAAATGTATAGACCAATGAAACAGAGTTGAGACCCCAGAGATGCCATCATCCTCTTATGAACAGTTGATATTCAATAAAGGCCCTAAGATTGTAAACTGGGTTAAAAACAGTCTCTTTAACAAATGGTGCTGGCAAAATTGGATATGCATCCACAAAAAATTGAAACAAGACCCGTATCTCACACTTCGCACAAAAACGAACTCAAATTAGATAAAAGACGTAAATATCAAGCCTAAAACAGTAAAGATCATGCAAGAAAAAATAAGATCAATAATGGAAGTTTTATTAAACAATTTAGACAGACTTCAAAATCTGACAACACATGATCAGCAGAAGACAAAACAGATAAATGGGAACAACTAAGAATCAAACATTTTGCTCATCCAAAGACTATATCAAAAGAGTTAAAAGACCACCAACAGAATGGGAAAAAAATATTTGGCAACTATATGTGAGACAACATCTGATCTTCATAATCTACAAGGTACTTCAACATATCAACAAGAAAGGGTAATAACTCAATTAAGCACTAGGAAAAGGATATGGGAAGACACTTCAATAAAGAGGATATCAAGGTGTACAAAAGACACATGAGGTAATGTCCATGATCATTGGGTATTAGAGAAATCCCAATCAAAACTACAAGGGCATATCATCTCACCCCAACAAGATTGGCCATGATCCAAAAAACAAAAAACAACAAATGCTGGAGAGGCTGTGGAGAAATTGGAACTTTCCTACACTGCTGGTGTGATTGTAAAATGGTATAACCTCTTTGGAAAGCAATTTGGTGTTCCCTTAAAAAGCTGGAAATAGAGAAACCATTTATCCAGTAATCTCAGTGCTTGTAATATAGCCTAGAGAATCAATGGCAGTCACACGAACAGTAGCATGCACACGAGTATTTACTGCAGCACAGACCACCATAGCAAAAAGACGGAATCAACCCAGATGCCCAACAACAAATGAATGTTTAAACAAACTATGGTACATATACTCAATGGAACACCATGCAATGAAAAAGAACATTGATGATTTTAGGAAGCATCTCATAACCTGGTTTCAACTGGAAGACATTATGTTGAGGGAAATCGGTCAGCAGCAAAAAGACAAATATTGTATGAGACCCCTGCTATAAGGACTTAAAATCATACTCATGTGCAGAAAAAAAGACTCTTTGATGGCTGAATGAGAGGGGAGGGAGGGAGAGATGGAGGGAGGAGGGAGAGGGTTAGAAATTTGGTTGGGTGAAATCAATGACAGCACACATTAGAAAGATGATCAGTTTAACTGGACTTCAACATAACCTGAGAACTCTTCCAATCTTCACCTAATATTACAAGGAGTAGCAGGGGTGGGGGTCCAGGTACCTGTTCTCAGGGGACATTGAGGCCAATTGCCATGACTAGCATATTGCTAAGAGTCTTCTGTACCCTATATTGGTGAGTGGCATCTGGGGTCTTTAAAGCTAACAAGTTGCCACCTGAGGTACAGCAAATGGTTCCAATTGAGCTGGAACAGATGATCACTAAGGACAATGAAATCGGGGAAAAAGAGCCCAGAAGACAAAAGGACCCACGTGAATGGGTGACTATATCAACATGTGACCAGAATAACCAGATGGTGCCTGGCCACTGCCAAAGACAGCTGTGATGGGGCTCACAATGTTGAGTCCTAGTGGCAATACAAGAAAAAGTGGGGTAGACCCTAAGAACTCCACTAAAAGGCCACAGTTGATGACCTGAAGGCCTGGGAGTTCCTTTAGGGGCATGGCCCTTAGACCTGATGCTGCTTCTGATTATAAGTCATTACTGAGGTCAACTCTTCGTACAGGAATGGATTGGACTTGGAGACAAAGAATGACCTTATCGTGTGTGCATTTTATGATTCAACACATCTATATGATATTGCCCTACTGGCCTCTTACTAGAAGGGAGTAAAGAGGGTGGAGAGGAGGGAACAGGAGATTGTTAAGAGGATACGACATGCATAGAATGGAAACGAGGAGTGTACTGTCACCAGGCAAGGAGAGCAGAAGGGCCTGCAGACAGGTGGGTATGCAAATTTCAATTGAATTGTACCCTTTCAATGAATCATAATTAAAAAAACAAAAACATAGAAAACCTTAACAACAAAAATAGAGGCATCAGAATGACAGCACTAAACACATACCTCTCAATATTATTATGCTGAATATAAATGGACTGAACAGCCCAATAAAGACAGTGAGTGACATCCTTGATCAAAAGACCTGTTCCATCTATATGCTGATTACAAGAAACATACCTGAGACTCAAAAATATGAACAAATTGAAAATCAAAGATGGAAAAATATCTACCAAGTGAACAACATACAAAGAAGAGTAGAAGTGGCAGTACTAATCTCAGATAAAACAGACTGTAATGTAAAATCCTCCATCATGGACAAGGATGGTTACTATTGCTGAAAAGTTCAATACATATGTGGGATATAACAATATTAAATATTTCTGCATCCAATACCAGACCATCTAAATACATCAAACACTAACAACATTGAAAAATGAGGATAGTTCACTCCATAATAATAGTTGGAGATTTCAACATTTAACTTTCATTAATGGAGACATCATTATGAAAAAAAATGCGGTGAAGATACAGAAGATCTTGTTGTGACAATTAACCAATTAGACCACATTGACATATACAGAACATTTTCCCAACAACAGATAAGTACACCTTCTTCTCCACCACACGTGGAACATTTTTCAGAATAGACCATGAATTAGGACATAAAGCAAGTCTCAACACAATCCAAACCATTAAATTATTTCAAAGCATCTTCTCAGACCATGAAGCCATACAAGTTGACATCAATAGCAGAAAAAACATCGGTAGAAATTTGAACTCATGGAAACTGAACAACATCTTGCTCAAAAAGCCATGGTTTATAGTAGAAATCAGGGGCGGACTCAAGATGGGAGACTAAGCACACATCTCCCTAAATCCGTCTGGAAACCAAGATATGAACTGATAATTAAAAGGAGACTTCTGGTCACCTAGTGAGCCCTAGGACACGACATAGGGCTGCTGGTTTGGACTTCATACCCCTGAATGGAAAACCTCCTCTCTTTAGCTGATTCCTGCTCCTGGCCAGTTCTTGCTTTCACGGACTGAAGGTAACTCATCATTTTGACTTTTTTTTGTTCTCTGTCTTGGCCAGCTGGTGGAGCTGGGTCTTGACTAGTGGCTAGTCTTGGATGCCTGCTGGTGAGATCGGCAGGTGAAATTGCCATATTTTGCGGGTCCAGCTTGGGACTCTGTGCATCTTGCCACCTTTGGCCTCTCTTTTCACCTCTGCCATGGTCTAGTTTGTATGGAGATGCTGTGTGGCGAGCTTGTGCAGGATGTCATCTTGGATACAGAGTCCGAGAGTGGACCTAACTCTTAGCTTGGGAGGCTGCAGGAGAGTACTTTTCTAGTAGAAAAGCAGTAGTTTACATAGTATTGCCTACGGTTGGGGCCCAGCAACAAAGACTGTGGACTGTGTATCTTGGCATGTCTGGCCTCTCTTTCCACCTCTGCTGTGGTGTAGTCTGCATGGAGGTGCTGGGTGGAGAGCTGGTACAGGATGCCATCTTGAGTAGAGAAGCCTCAGTGAGACCTAATTCCTAGGCTCAGAGCCTGGGCTTGCCCACAGGAGAGCACTTTGCCAGCAGAAAAGCAGTATTTTACACAGTGTCGCCTACAGCTGGGGCCTCTCAACAGAGGCCAACAGGGCAGTAGCCCTTCTGTGTTTTGAACTTGCTCATAACATCTGGGGTTGCATATAGAGGTGGTTACTTCACCAGTTGGGAAGAGGGCCCTGTAGACTTGAAAACCTGACTGACCTGAGAAGTGGTCAGATACCTTTCACTTTTCATTTTAAGACGACTTAGAGAAACAACTGCGGTCCATCCTCACATCATCTCTCCCAGCCTTTATTGACTCACATGAAGCCAAAAAAGCAACACACTTTGGAGAAGGCAGGAACCAGGAAATCACTCATGGCTTCAGAAGGCCCCCAAATGAAACAACAAAAGAGCTTTCCAGACAAAGAATCTTTTCTGAAATTATCGGAAGGTTAATGTAAAAGGATAATATAAAGAGCCTTCCTAGACCTTATACCAAATGCAGCAAAGCAAAATGAAGAATTAAACAAGCTGTTCAATCTGATGGAACACCAGTACTGTGAAATCCAACAGATCAAGAACAAAATCAAAGACATAGAAACTTCCATTCAAAGCCAAGAAAACAGAATGGAACAAATGGAAAAGACACTTTATGACTTGGAAGACAGAGCTACTGACTCCAGCATCTATGAGGAAAAATCAGAAGAAAGAAACAAGAAAAATGAAGAAGCATTAAGAAGCATGTGGGACTCTATTAAGAGGAACAACCTACAATTAATTGGAGTCCCTGAACAGGGTGAGACACCTGAGAACCCAGAGAGTATTGTTGCCAAACTGCTGACAGAGAACCTCCCAGAAATCATGAAGGAAGAGAATATAGAAATCCAAGGTGCATATCGAACACCACTCAATATAGATCTCTAGATAGACACAAAGACATATTATAATCAAGCTTAACAAAATGAAACATAAGCAGAAACTTTTAAATGCATCAAGACTCAAAGCAAAGCTAACATTCAGAGGGAAACTCTGCAGACTTTTGTCGGATTTCTTAGCAGAAACAATACTGGCACAGAGACGGTGGCATGACATACTCAAAGCCTTGAAGGAGAAGAACTCCCAACTAAGAATCATATATCCTGCAAAACTATCTTTCAAATATGAAAAGGAAATTAAGACATTTTCAGATAAACAGAAACTCAGAGACTTTGTAAAAACACAACCAAAGTTACAAGAAATACTGAAAGAATCTCTTGGCTTTGGCTTAGAAGAACAAAACCACAAACTTTATATTGTAGCACACATCATCCAGAGTTCTACTGAGTTAAGGAAGGCTCCAAACTCAATCAAAGCTGTATCACTGAAAGAAATAATCCAGTGATCATATCCTGAAAACTATGATGTCATCATATTAAAAATAGGGATGTACTACAGTCTTTATACTCCTTCCAGATTGAGGGGAAGTTGACAAGACTGGTAGTAATTAAAATTGGGTTTATACATAGTTTATTAAGCAGGATCATAGGAGCAGCCATAAAGCACAATAAAGATGCAACATATCATATCAAGAAATGTAATACAGGAGTCCCAACAACCACAAAATGAAACCTGAAAAAGGTGAAAACTCACAAAGAATGTCTCAGAGCAGATTAATAAGAACAACACAGAAAACAACACAAAAATAAACAGATCACAATGGCAGCAATGAACACATACCTATCCCTAATTACATTGAATGTAAATGGACTGAATGCTCCAGTAAAGAGACATCGAGTGACATCTTGGAGCAAAAAAAAAAACCACATGACCCATCCACATGTTGCCTACAAAAAATTCACCTTAGACTTAAAGATAGGAACAAATTGAAAATCAAAGGATGGAAGAATATATATCAAGCTAACAATGAACAAAGAAGAGCAGGGGTGGCAATTCTAATCTCAGATAAAATCGATTTTAATGTAAAATCCACCATCGTGGACAAGGATGGACACTATTGCTGAAAGCATTAATACACAAGTAGAACTTAACAATATTAAATAGTTATGCATCTAACGTTAGAGCACATAATACGTTGAAGAAACACTGACTACTCTCAAAAAAGAGATAGATCACTCCACAGTGATAGTGGGAGACTTCAACACTCCACTCTCGATATTGGACAGATCATCTAGATAAAAGCTCAATAAAGACACAGAAGACCTTATTGCCATAATTAACCAACTAGACCTCATCGACATATGCAGAACTTTCTATACATCAGCAGGCAACCATACCTTCTTCTCCAGTGCACATGGAACATTCTCCAGAATAGACCATGTGTTAGGACATAAAGCAACTCTCAACAAAATGCATACAATTGAATTAATGCAAAGCATCCTCTCAGATCACAAAGCCATAAAAATTGAAATCAATAGCAGAAAAAACATAGATAGAAAGTGGAACTCTTGGAAGCTGAACAACATCTTGCTCAAAAAACCATGGGTTATAGAAGAAATCAAGGATGAAATAAAGAAATGTATGGATTGCAATGGGAATGAAAACACTTCCTACCAGAACCTATGGAATACAGCCAAAGCAGTGCTAAGAGGTCAGTTTACCTCCATAAATGCATACATCTGGAAGGAAGAAAGAAACCAAGTCAAAGAGTTAACCTTACAGCTTGAACAAGTAGAGAGAGAACGACAAGAGGAACCACTCAGGCACTAGAAGCAAACAGATCATAATGATTAGAGCAGAATTAAATGACTTAGAGAATGGAAGAACAATTGAAAAAATTGAAAAGACCAAAAGCTCTTTTTTTGAAAAACATCAACGAAATTGACAAACCATTGGCTAAACTTATTAAATAAAAACAGGAAACAAATAACCCAAATAAGAAATGAGAGGGGAGTCCTCAAAACAGATCCAACAGAAATAAAAAAAATATCATAACAGAATACTATGAAAGACTGTACTCTAACAAATTGGAAAACCTACAGAAAATGGACAAATTCCTTGATTCGTATCACTTACTCAAATTATCACAAGGTGAAGCAGAACAACTTAATAAACCATCACAAAGGAAGAGATTGAAAAGGTCTTCAAATAACTGCCAACCATTTTTTTGTGCGCACTTTATAGCTATGCATCTATAGGATGTCGTCCTGCTAACCTCATACTGGAGGAAGGGGAGTGGGTAGAGAGGAGGAGATAGGAGACTGTTGGGAGGATAGGACATGTATGGAGCAGAGAGGAAGAGTGTGCTATCGCCAGGCAGGGAGAGCAGTGAAAGCTGCATGTAGGTCAGCATGCAAATTTATATGGGAATGTACATTTTCATTCAATTGTAATAAAAAAGAAAATAAATAAAATTAGCATTTTAAAGAAAAAAAAGATGAAATCAAGGACAAAAGAAAATATTTATGGAATCAAATGAGAATTAAAACATATCATACCAGAAGCTATGGGATGCAACAAAAGCAGTGCTCAGAGGTCCATTTATCGCTACAAATGCACACATCTGGAATGAAGAAATGTCCCAAACCAAAGAATTAACTCTAAGGCTTGAATAAGGAGAAAGAGAGCAACTAAGGACTCCTCAGGCACCAGAAGAAAATAGATAATAAAGATTTAGTGGAGAACTAAATGAATTACAGGCTAGAAGAACAACTGAAAAAATTAACAAAATCAAAAGCTATTGTTTTGAAAAGATTAACAAAATTGACAAATCTTTGGCTAAACTAACAAAAGCAAAACAGGAGAGGAAACAAATAACCCAAATTAGAAATGAGATCGGAGACATCACAATAGACCCATCTGAAATCAAATGTATCATACCAGAATACTACAAAAGACTGTCCTCTAACAGATCTGAAAACCTAGAGGAAATCAACAAATGTCTGGATTCATATCACCTACCAAAATTATCACAAGGAAAGTGGAACAATTTAATAAACGCATTATGAAGGAAGAGATTGAAAAAGTAATAAAAAAAAAACTACTGACAAAGTAATTCCTGGCCCAGTTAGTTTCACTAGAGAATTCTACCATACTTTCAGAGAAGAGTTAATTCCAAAACTACTGAGGCTATTTCACAGCATAGAAACAGATGGAATATTCCCAAATTCATTCTATGAAGCCAGCATAACCCTGATACCAAAGCCAGAGAAAGATCCCACAAAAAAAATTACAGAGCAATATCACTCATGAGCATAGATGTAAAGGACTAATGGGCCACATCTACAATGCCTTCAGCTGACTTACAACTAGAGGTTGCCCAGCTTCTACCACGGACTGTTCTGACAGGGATCACAACAGATGGTTCCAGACAGCTCTGGAGAAAAATATAGAACAAAGTTCCAACTCAAATAGGAAGAACAAGCTTGCTGATCTGACAGAGACTGGAGAAACACTGAGTGTATGGCCCCTGGATATCTTTTCAGCTCAGTAATGAATTGACTCCTGAGATTCACCCTTCATTCAAAGATTAAACAGACCCATAAAACAAAATGAGACTAAAGAGATGAGGAGTAGAAGGCAGGAGGGAACATGAAAGCTGGTAATTGGGAATCCAAGGTTGAGATGGGAAAGTGTTGACCTGTTATGGTATTGTTAACCAATGTCGTAAAACAATATATGTACTGTTTAAACAAAATGAATTTGTTCTGTAAACATTCATTAAAGTACAATTAAAACAAACAAACAAATAAACATCTGGTATTCTCTGCTTTCAGCCAACACCCATCTGAAAATTAGCAATGATATCCCCCATTCCTTGTCCTCTTCTGAATGTAGCTTTAATTTCTGGCAGTTCCCTGTTGATATACTGCTGCAACTGCTTTTTAATGATCTTCAGCAAAATTTTATTTTCTTGTGACATTAACGATACCAGAAAACACCCCAAACCAATTGATTGCTGCTGAGTCAATTCCAACTCATAGTGACCTTACACGTCGCAGTAGAATTGCCCTATAGAGTTTCCAAAGAGCTCCTGGTATGAACTGCAGAACTTTATTAGCAGATGTAGCACTTAACCATTAAGCCACCAGGTTTTCTGATATTAATTCTATTGTTCAATAATTCCTGCATTCAGTGGGATCACCTTTCACGGGAATAGGCATAAATGTAGACCTCTTCCAATTGGTTGACCAGGTAGCTGGCTTCCAAATGTTTTAACATAGTAATATGAGCACTTCCAGAACTGCATCTATTTGTTGAAATATCTCAGTTGGTATTATGTCAATTCTTGGAGCCATGTTTTTCACCAATGCCTTCATCACAGCTTTAATTTTTCCTTCAGTACCATTGGTTGCTTCTCATAGGGTGCATCCTGAAATGATTGAAGATTCTTTCTTCATACTTCTTGAATTGTTTTCTTCCTTATAGAGCACATCAGTATTATCACTTGAGGCTTGATTTTTTTTTCCCCCAGTTCTTTCAGCTTGAGAAAATGCCAACCACATTCTCCCCTTCCGTTTTTTCACATCCAGGTTTCTGCAGATGTCATTATAATACTTTGTCTTCTCAAGTTGCCCTTTGAAATCTTCTGTTCATCTCTTTTACTCCATCATGTCTTCTTTTGCTATAGCTACTTTATGTTAAAGAGCAAGTTTCAGAGTCTCTTTTGATATCACTTTGGTTTTTCTTTCTTAATGACCTCTTGCTTTCTTCATGTATTGTACCTTTGATTTCTTTCTAGAACTCATCTGGTCTTTGGTCATTAGTATTTAATGTGTTAAATCCATTCTTGAGATGATCTCTAAGTTCAGATGGGATACATTCAAAGGTGTACTTTGACCCTCATGGGCTTCCTCTAATTTTCTTCAGTTTCACCTTGAATTTGCACATGACTAATTGCTGGTCTGTTCATCTGTCAGCCCCTGGCCTTGTTCTGACTAATGGTATTGAGCTTTTCCATTGTCTCTTTCTACAGATATGTCATATTGATTCCTGTGTGTTCCATCTGGTGAGGTCCACATGTATTCTTGCTGTTTATTCTGGTGAAAAAAGGTGTTTGCAATGAAGAAGTTGTTGGTCTTGAAAAATTCTAGCATAAAAGCTGTTCTCCAACTACTGACCCTTCTTGTTTCCAACTTTTGAATTCCTGTCTCTAATAGTTATCAATTCTAATTGCATGTCTGATCAATTTCAGGCTGCAGAAGTTGGTAATAATCTTCAGTTTTTTCATATTTGCTCTATTTGGTGGGTGCTTAAATTTGAATAATAGTCACATTAATTGGTATGTCTTGTAGACTTACAGATATTATTCTATCACTGATAGTGTGATCTTGTAATGTTCTTTTCATTGATGAATACAAGGCCGTTCCTTTTCAAGTTGTCATTACCAGCATAGTAGACTATATGACTATCTGATTCAAAATGGCTAATATCAGTATGTTTCAGCTTACTAATAAGTAGGGTAGTTGGAGACTTCAACACTCCAATTTCAGTAATGGACAGAATATCCAGAAAAAAGCTCAGTAAAGACACAAGATCTTCTTGCAACAATTAACATACTAGACCTCACTGACATAAACAGAACTTTTTATTCATCAACATATAAGTACACCTTCTACTCCAAAGCATGTGGAACATTTTCCAGAACAGATCACATGTTAGGACATAAAGCAAGTCTTAGCAAAATCCAAACCACAGAATTATTGTAAAGTGTCTTCTTGGAACATAAAAACATAAAAGTTGAAATCAATATCAGAAAAAACATAGATAGAAATTTGAACTCATGGGTACTGAATAACATCTTGCTGAAAAAGCTATGGATAATAGAAGAAATCAAAGACGAAATAAAGAAATGTATGGAATCAAATGAGAATGAAGACACATCATACCAGAACCTAGATAATACAGCCAAAGCAGTGCTCAGAGGTCAACTTATTTCTATAAATGCACATATATGTAAGCAAGAAAGGACCCAAACCAAAGAATGAACCCTACAGCTTGAACAAGTAGAAAGAGAGCAACAGAGGAACCCCTCAAGTACCAGAAGAAAACAGATCATAAAGATTGGTGGGCATGTAAATTTATACGGGAATGTACATTTTCACTCAGTCATATTAAATAAAAAAAAAGAAAAAGAAAAAACAAGTTCTTAAAAAAGATTTGTAAATGGTTGATAATAGCTTCATAGACTGCTTAAAAAAGATTAGAGCAGAATTAAATGAACTAGAGAATAGAAGAACAATTAAAAAATCAACAAAACCAAATGTTGATTTTTTTGGAAAGATCAATGAAATTGATAAACCATTGGTTAAACTTACTAAAGTAAAACAGAAGAGTAAACAAATAACTTGAATAAGAAATGAGATGGGAGATGTCACAACAGACCCAACTGAAATCAAAAGTATCGTAACAATACTATGAAAGACTGTCCTCTAACAGATTTGAAAAGCTAGAGGAAATGGGCAAATTTCTAGATTCATATCACCTACCAAAATTATCACAACTTAATATCACAAAGGAAGAGATTGAAAGAGTCAACAAAAGCTACCAACTAATAAAAGTCCTGGCCCAGATGGTTAAACCATAGAATTCTACCAAACTTTTACAGAGGAGTTAACTCTGATACTACTAAATCTATTAGACAGCATGGAAAGGATTGGAATACTCCCAGTTTCATTCTATTAAGCCAGCATAACCCTGATACCAAGCCAAAGAAATATCCAAAAAAAGGAAAATTACTAACCAATATCACTCATGAACCTAGATGCAAAAATCTTCAACAAAATCCTTGCCAATAGAATTCGACAACATGTCAAAAAAATAATTCATCATGACCAAGTTGGATTCATACCAGGGATGCAAGGCTGCTCCAACATCAGAAAAACAATTAATGTGATTAGCCACACAAATAACACAAAAGACAAAAATCGTCTGATTTTGTCAATTGATGCAGAAAAGGCTTTCAACAAAGTCCAACACCCATTCATGCTAAAAACTCTCAGTAAAATAGGCATAGAAGGAAAATTCCCCAATGCAGTAAGGGGCATCTATGCAAAGCTAACTGCCTATATGTTCCTGAATGGAGAGAGACTGAAAGACTTCCCCTTGTGAACGGGAACTAGACCAGGATGCCCTCTTTCCCCACTTCTATTCAATATTGTACTAGAAGTTCTTGCCAGAGAAATTAGACAAGACAAAGAAATAAGACATCTGCATCAGCAAAGAAGAACTAAAAATCACCCTCTTTGTAGATGATACAGTTGTATATGCAGAGAATCCTAAAGAATCTGTAAGTAAACTACACTCAAACTAATAGAAGAATTCAGCAAAGTATTACTATGTAAGATAAATGAAAGTAAATCAGTAGGATTCCTTTGTACCAACAAAGAGATCATCAAAGAAGATATCACCAAATCAATACCATTTATTGCAGCCCCCAAGAAGATAAAATACCTAGGAGTAAATCTAACTAGAGTAACAAGAGACCTATATAAAAAGAACTACAAGAACTTACTACAAGAAACCAAGAAAGACTTATATAAATGGAGAAAACTACCCTGCTCGTGCATAAGAAGACAACATTGTGAAAATGTCTACTGCACCCACAGTGATCTACATATAAAATGCAATCCCAATACAAATTCCAGTGACATTTTTTAAGGAGATGGAAAACCAAATCACCAACTTTGTTTGAAAAGGGAAGAATCCTCAGATAAGCTAAGCACTACTGAAGGAGACAAACACAGTGGGAGGCCTCACACTACCCGAATTTAGAATTTATGATATGCCACAGTCGTCAAAACAGCCTGGTGTTAGTACAAAAAGAGA
Source organism: Heterohyrax brucei (assembly GCA_028571685.1). Lineage (NCBI taxonomy): Eukaryota > Metazoa > Chordata > Mammalia > Hyracoidea > Procaviidae > Heterohyrax > Heterohyrax brucei. The sequence continues at coordinate 111,844,317 of CM053166.1, read as the reverse complement.
CATATAAACCAATGGAAGATAACTGAGACCCCAGAGATGCCACCATCGTCTTATGAGCAGTTGATATTCGAGAAAGGCCCTAATATTGTAAACTGGGGTAAAAACTATCTCTTTAACAAATGGTACTAGCAAACAAAATTGGATATCCATCTACAAAAAGTTGAAACAAGACCCATATCTCACACCTTACACAAAAACTAATTCAAAGTGGATGAAAGACTTAAATATGAAACCTAAAATGATAAAGATGATGCAGGAAAAAAAGAGGATAAACAAATGGAAGTTTTAACACACACCTTAGAGAAACTTCCAGATCTGACAGTGCACAATCAATAGAAGGAAAAATAGATAAGTGTGAAATACTAAGAATCAAACACCTTGCTTATCTAAGGACTTTATCAAAAGTAAAAGACCACCTACAGAATGGGAAAAAAATATTTGGCAACTTCATGTGGGACTGACGTCTGATCTTCATAATCTACACGGTACTGCAAAATATCAACAAGGAAAAGGTACATAACCCAATTAAGCGATGGGAAAAAGAGATGGACAGACAATTCACCAAAGAGGACATCCAGGCAGCCAAAAGATACATGAGGAAATGATCACAATCATTAGCCATTAGAGAAATCCAAATCAAACTACAATGAAATACTATTTCACGTCAATAAGGTTGGCTATGATCCAAAAAACATAAAACAAGTGCTGGAGAGGCTGTGGAGAAATCATGTCTTCTGCACTACTGGTGGGATTGCCGAATGGTACAGCCTCTTTGGAAAGCAATCTGGCACTTCCTTAACCCAGTAATCCCACTGCTTGGAATACATCCTACAGAATCAAGGGCAGTCACATGAACAAATATGTGCACATGAATATTTATTGCAGCACAGTCCACAATAGTGAAAAGATGCGATCAACCCAGATGCCCAACAACAGATGAATGGATAAACAAACTATGGTACATATACTCAATGGAACACTATGCAATGATAAAGAACAGTAATGATTCTAGGAAGAATGTCATATACAGAATGAAAAGGAGGAGTGTGTTATCACCAGGAAGGAGAGCAGAAAGAACTGCAGATAGGTAGGCATGGAAATTTAATTTGGATTATATATTTTCACTCAATCACAATTAATAAAAATATAATGAGAATGCCAAATGCTGGTTAGGATATGGAGAAACAAGAATATTTATTCATTGTTAGTAGGAAAATAAAATGGTGCAACTACTCTTGAATCCAGTTTGGCAGTTTCTTACAGAATTCAACATGCAACTACCATAAGATCAAGCAGCCACACTTCTGGATATTCACCCCAGAAAAATTACAACTCATGCCCACACAAATATCTACATATGAATGTTCATAGCATTTGTATTTGTAATAGCACAAAACTGAAGGCAACTAAGATGTACCTCAGTAGGTGAATGGTTAAATAAACTGTAGTACATTCATACCATGGGGTACTTTAACAAAAGTTATAAGCTACATGACCTGGATGAACTTCCATGCAATTATGTTGAATTGAAAAAAAACAATCCCAAATATTTATGTATTATTCCACTTGCATAACATCTTTTCTGAGTGCGAAAATTACAGAAAGGGAAAACAGAATAGTTGCTATCACATATCAGTCACAGGGGGCTGGGATAGAAAGGTGAGAATGGCTGTAAAAGGGCAATAGGAAGGATTTTTGTGGTGATATAACTGCTCTGTACCTTGCCTCTACCGATGTCAATATACAGTTGTGATATTATCCAATAAGTATACAAAATACCAATATTGGTTAAAATGAAGGAAGGATTCACTGTCCCTCTGAATTGTTTCTTACAACTACATGTAAATCTACATTTATAAAAAAAGAATTTAATGAAAATCACATGGAAAGAGATCATAATAATCTTTAACTATGAGTGGTTATTTTCTTACTATTCTATCCTTTATGATTTATTCTAAATATTTTATTGTGCTTTAAGTGCAAGTTTACAATCCAAGTCAATTGGCATATAAAATGCCACACACTCACCCTTGTGCAGCTCTAGCTGCTCTCCCCATCCTGTGACAGCACACTTGTCTTTTCCTCCCTGTACTTCCCATATCTATTCAACCAACTGTCTCATTCCATCCTCCCATCTGACCTCTGGACAAGATCTGCTCAGGCAGCCTCATGCATATATTTAGGTGAAGAAGCACAGTCTTCATCAGCATCGCTCTATGTGTTGCAGTTCAGTTCAGTCTTTGTCTGAAGAGTTGGCTTTCATACTGCTTTCAGCTCTGGGCTAACGGAGAGTCTGGGGGCCATATCCTCAGGGGACCCTCTAGTGTGTCAGACCATCAAGTCTGGTGTTTTAACAGAGCTCTAGTTCTGCAAACACATTTTTCTTCTACTACTTTAGCGACTCTACGTTGTGCTGCCTGTCAGGGCAGTCACTGGTGGTGCCTGGGCACCATCTAGTACTTCTGGTCTCATGCTGGTGAAGTCTCCAGATCATATGACCACTTCTGTCTCCTGGGCTCATCTTTTCCTCATGACTTTGAATTCTTTCCTTTTCTACTGCTCCAGGTAGATTGGGACAAGTTGATGCTACTTAGATGGCTTCTTGTTAGCTTTTAAGATCCTAGATACCACTCACCAAAGTGAGATGCAGAACATTTTCTTTAAAAAACTTAGTTTTGCCTTTAAATTTACATGTCATGTGAAACAACAGTCCCTGGAATGCTGCCCCTGCTCCTCCGTCCTTCAAAATGTTGAGTTGTATTTAGGAAACCTCTTAGCTTTTGGTATAGTCTGACACCTTTAACCTCTATTCTACTGTGTGCTGTCACTTCCTTCACCTAACCCCGTTCCTACCTACTATCTAGTGTATGGAAACACCTCTCTTTCTCTCCCCATCCTTTTAACTATCAAACAGTATCTTCTTCTGTGCTTAAACCTTTTGAGTTCTTATAACGGTGGTCTTATACAATATTTGTTCTTTTGCAACTGACTAATTTCACTCAGCATAATGTTTCCTAGATGTCTCTGTTATGAGATATTTTCTAAGATTTTCATTGTTCTTTATCGTTGCATAGTATTCAGTTGCGAGAATATACCACAATTTGCTCATCCATTTATCTGTTATGGGCATTTAGGTTGATTCCATATTTTTGCTTTTGTGGAAAGTGCTGCAAGAAACATTCATGTGCATGTATCTGTTCATGTGACAGCTCTTATTTCTCTAGCATATATTCCAGAAAGTGGAATTGCTGGATCATATTGTATTCAATTCATAGCTTTTTGAGAAAGCATCAAATTGATTTTCAAAGTGATTGTACCATTTTGCATTCCCACAAGCAATGCAGAAGAGTTCCAGTCTCTCTGCAACCTCTCCAACTTTTATTATTTTTTGTTTTTTTGGATTAATGCCAGCCTTGCTGAGGTGAGATGGTATGTCATTGCAGTTTTGATTTAGATTACTCTTATGGCTAACATCATGAGCATTTCCTGATGTATCATTTAGCCACTTGGATATTTTCTTTGATGAAGTGCCTGTTCACATCCTTTGTCCTTTTTTTAAACTGGATTATTTTGTCTTGTGGAAGTTTTGGAGTAACTTGTAAATTATGGAGATCAGACACTGACGAGATCTGTGGTTGCAAAAATTCTCTCCCAGTCTTACACTCTTTTTACTCTTTTGGTGAAAGCTTTGATTTCACCAGAAAATGTTTTTGACTTTTAGGAGTTCCAGTTATCTATTTTCTCTTCTGGTGTGTGTGCATTTTTAGCAATATTTTGTAGTCTGCTTATACTGTGTACTATGGCTCCTAATGTTGTTCCTATTTTTTCTTCAATGATCTTTATTGTTTTTGTTTTTATATTTAGGTTTTCCATTCATTTTCAGTTAATTTTTGTTCATGCTGTGCGATATGGGTCTTGTTTATTTTTTATGCAGATGGATATCCAGTTATTCCAGCACCACTTGTTAAAGAGATGGTCTTTTCCCCAGTTTGGGGACTTTTGCCCTTTGTCAGGTATCAAGTGCTTATAGTTGGATGATTTTTTTGTTTAGATTCTCAGTTCTGTTCCATTGGTCTACATATCTGTTTTTGAACCAGAAACAGGCTCTGTTGACTATGGTGGCAGTGTAACACAAGGACCAACAATTAAGTCTGCAAACTTAAATGCTCTAAGTGCTAAATACCGCATTGCTGAATACTGCTACGGTTACCTTTGAAAGACTTCCCTTGGGAAGATATCCACTGACATCAGTGCCTAGTCAACCCTTCAAAGCAATTCTGGAACTGTTTCTGGAATGGCCATTGCACATGGTGGCAAGATGGCAAGCTTGCAAACTTAATTGTACAGTTGTCTGTGAGAGAGTTTTTAGGCGATAAACAAATAACTGTATTGGAACACCGTCCCTATTCACCTGATCTGGTCCCCAGTGACTCTTTTCTTTAGCCTAAGGTAAAAGTAATGCCAAAAGGAAGACGTTCAGGGCATCAGGGTAATATGACAACTCTGGTACTCATTCTAGAAACAGTTCCAAAATTGCTTTAAAGGGTGAACTAGGTGCTGGTGGCAGTGCATAGCTTCCTAAGGGGAGTACTTGGGAGGTGACTGTAGTGATATTCGGTGATGAAGTATGTAGCAATTTTTCTAGGATGAGTTTGCAAATTTAATCATCAACGCTTTTAGGTTCCAAAGTCAGATAGTGTAAGGCCTCTGTCTGTTTTCTTCCTCAGTAACACTTTATATCCATGGCCCTTCCTTTCCCATAAGAAGTTGGTGACATTTTTCTCCATCTCGATAAAACATGTCACCGGAATTTTTATTGAAATTGCATTTTATGTATGGATTGCTTTGAGTACAATAGTCATTTTCACAACTATTAGTCTTCCTATCTATGATGCATGGTAATTTCTCCATTTACATAGCTCTCTTTTGTTTTCTTGCACAAAAGCCTTGTGATTTTCTTTGTATAGTTCCTTTGCATCTCTCATTAGATATATTCCTAAACATTTTAACATTTTGGAGGGCTATTGTGAATGGTACTGATTTTGTGATTTCCTCTTTCATGATTTCTTTGTTGGTGTAAAAGAATCCAAATAATTTATATATATCCCGATACTTTACTGAGTTCTTCTATTAGTTCCAGTAGTTTTTTTTTTGGAGGGTTTTTTAGGGTTTTCTGTGTGTGAGATCGTATCATCTACAAACAGAAACATTTTTATTTCTTCCATACCAATTTGGATGCCTTTTGTACCTTTATTCTTGCTTGATTGCTCTGGCTAGACCCTCCAGAACAATACTGAATAAAAGTGGTGACAACGGTTCTGTTTCTGAAGAAGAATGCTTTCAGATACTTTCCATTTAGGATGTTTGCCATTGGCTTTGCATAGATGCCCCTTAATACGTTGAGGAATTTCCCTTCTATTTCTATTTTGCTGAGAGTTTTTGACAAGAATGGTTGTTGGACTTTGTCAAATACCTTTGCTGCATCAATTGATAAAATTAAGTGGTTCTTATATAATGCTGACTCATCCCTGCTTTCCTGGCGTGAATCCCACTTGCTTAAGGTGAATTATGTTTTTGATATGTTGTTGAAATCTATTGGCTAGAATTTTGTCGAGGATTTTTGTTTCTAAGTTCATGAAAGATATAACAAATATCGAATCCATTACTGTTGCATCAATTCTGACTCATAGCAACCGTATAGGACAGAGTAGAACTACGCAATAGGATTTCTGAGAGTGCCTGCTGGATTTGAACTCTCAAAGTTTTGTTTACTAGCTATAGGACTTCACCACTACCCCACTGCCCGAGTTTCCATGTGAGATATAGGTCTATAATTTTCTTTTCATTTTTTTGCTTTCCTTACCTGGTTTGGGGCCTGTATTATACTGGCTTCATAGAATGAATTTGGGAGTATATCATCTTTTTCTATGTTCTGGAATATCTTTAGTAATAACGGAGTCATTTTTTCTGTAGAAGTTTTCTAGAATTCTCCAGTGTAGTCATCAGGGCCAGGGCTTTTTTGTTAGAAATATTTTGATTAACTTTTCAGTCTCTTCTTTTGTGATGGGACTATTCAATTGAGCTACTTCTGTTTGTGTTAGTTTTGGCAGATAGTGTGCTCTAGATATTTGTCCATTTCTTCTAGGCTTTCAAATGTGTTAGAGTACAGTTTTTCATAGTATTCTGTTGTGACTTTTAATTTGAGTTGGAGCTGTTGTGATATCACCCATTTCATTTCTTATTTGAATTATTTGCTTCCCTCCCTTTTTTTCATCCATGAGTCTGATCCGACTTGACAGCACTTGGCTTTGGCTCCCTTTTTGTATTTTATCAGTTTGGCTAAATGCTTATCAATTTTGTTGATGTTTCAAAAAAAAAAAAAAACAGATTTTGTTCTTGTTCACTCTTCCAATTGTTTTCTTATTGTCTAATTCATTTAGTGCTACTCTAATTTTTATTATTTGTTTTCTCTGGGTGTTCGGGGGTCCTTTTGGTGCACTCTTACTACTTTTTTGAGTTGTGGGGTTCGTTCTTTTATTTGGGCCTTCTTTTCCTTTTAGGATGTGTGCATTTTATTGACCTCTGAACATTGCTTTTGCTGTGTCCCATAGGTTCTGGTTGTATGTTTTCATTCTCCTATGATTCTGTGAATTTACTTATTTTATCCTTGATTTCTTCTAGAATCCAGTCATTTCTGAGCAAGGTGTTGCTCATTTTCCCTGTGTTTGATACATGCATATATTACTTCTTTCTTCTGTTATTGATTTCTACTTTTATGGCCTTATGGTTTAAAAAGATGCTCTGTAATATTGCTATACTTTGAATTTTGTTAAAGATTATTTTATGGTCTAATATGTGGTTATTTCTGGAGAATGTTCCATTTGTCTTGAAAAAGAAAGTATAGTTGGCTGCTGTTGAGTGGACTGTTCTGCATATATCTATGAGGCCAAGTTAATTAATTGTGGCATTTAGATCTTCCATGTCTTTACCGAACATTTTTGTAGACGTTATGCCCTTCACTGAGAGTGTTATGTTTAAGTCTCCTACTATTATTGTGGAATTGTCTATTTCTCTTTTCAGTGCAGTTAGAGTTTGTTTTATGTATTTTAGAGCCATGTCATTTTGTGCATACATATTTAATATGATTATGTTCTCCTGGAGTACTGATCATTTAATCATTACCTAATGTTATTCCTCATCCAATTTGACTCATGGCGACCCTAGGGGCCAGGGTAGAACTGACCTGATGGCACTTGGCTTGGCTTGGCATCCAATTTAGTGAATTTTATTTTAAAGTCTATTTTATCAGAAAATAATACTGCCACATCTGCCCTTTTTCAAATATTGTTAGCTTGATGTATTTCCTTCTATCCTATGGATTTTAGTTTGTTTCTGCCTTAGAGGCTAAGGTAAGTCCACTGTAGGAAGCATTTAGATGGGACTTTTTTTTTTTTTTAATCCAATCTGCCATCCATGCTGTCTCTTTGTTGGTGCCTTTATTTCATTTACATTATTGATAGATATGAGTTTAGTTCTGTCATTTTGATGCCTTTTTTGACAGTTGTAGACAATTCCTTTGTTCCATTTAATTTTCTCTGCTTAGTTTTTTTCTTTTCATCCTTTTCAGTGTCGGTGAGTATGTGTTTGATGAGACTTCATGTGTTATTTATTTGGATGCATAGAAGTGATGGTTTCCTTTGTGGTTGCCTTAGTATTTACCGCCATTTTTCTAAATTTAAACCAGTCCTTAATTTCGTTATATCGTCTTGACTTCCTCTCCATATGAAGACTGCCTACTAAGTTCATGAAATCATCCTAGAAAAAGTGTTACATAACTCATTGCTGAATATCACTATGGTAACCATCGAAGTACTCACTTTGGGAAGCTATGCACTGACGCCAGTGCCTATTCCACTCTTCAAAGCAATTTTGGAACTCTTTTTCAGGAATGGCATCAGAGCTGCTGTTGTAATATTCTTGGTGTCCCAAATGTCATCAAAATGTCTTCCTTTCAATATTTCCTTTATCTTCTGGTAAAGAAAAAAGTCACTGGGGGCCAGATCAGGTGAGTAGAGAGGGTGTTACAATACAGTTATATGTTTACTAGCTAAAAATTCCCTCACAGACAACTATATAGTTAAGTTTTCTAACTTGATATCTTGCCATTATGCACATTAGCAATTCCAGAAACAGTTGCAAAATTACTATGAAGGGTGGACTTGGCACTGCCATCGGTACATAACCTCCCAAGTGGAGTACCTTGAAGATGGCTATAGTGATATTCAGCAATAAGGTATGTATCAGTTAGAACAGTTAAGTTTATATACTTGTCAGACCTCATATGAAAGATCTATGAATACATTTTAAGTACCTATTTTTTTTTTTTTGTTAGAATGTTTACATAAGGATATCTCTGTTTCCCTGTTTATTTTTCTGAATCCTCTGTTTAGGTTGATAGCCAGTTGTTCAGTTTTGTGTTCTAGTTTTGCTTTTTATATCTGATGTTATTATTTCCTAACCAAAGGTCTCCCTTTAGTATTTCTTGTAATTTTGATTTGGCTTTTGCAAATTCCCTAAAATTCTTTTCATCTGGAAGTATCTTAATTTTGCCATCACATTTGAGGGGCAGTTTTTCCAGATACATAATTTTTGACTCACAATTATTTTCCTTCAGGCTTTTGTGTATGTCCTCCCATTGCTTTCTTGCCTGCATGGTTTCTGCTTAGTATTCCAAGCTTAGTCATATATTTTCTTTGGTAGATTATTTTTTGTTTATCCCTCCCACTGCTGTTGAGTCGAATCTGACTCATAGTGACCCTAGAGGTCAGAGTAGAACTGCCCCATAGATTTCCCAAGGAGTGCCTGGCGGACTTGAACTGCTGACCATTGGTTAGCAGACGTAACACTTAACCCACTAGGTCACCAGTGTTTCCACTTTTAAAATTGTCTCCTTGTCTTTTGTTCTGGCAAGTTCAGTTATAACATGTCTTGGTATCTTTCAGGATCTACCTTGTATGGAGTTCAACGGGTGTCTTGGTTGTATGTCTTCTTATTTTTCATTATATTAGGGCAGATTTCTGTCAATAAATCTTCGACAGTTCTCTCGTATTTTCTATTACCTGCCTGTCTTCTAGTACTCCAGACACTCATAGATTATTCCTCTTTATAGAGTCCCATATATTTCTTAGTGTTTCATGATTCTTTTTAATTCTTTTATCTGACTTTTCCTCAAATATGTTGATGTCACATGATTTATCTTCAGTCTCACAAATTCCAGTTTCTATTGCCTCAATTCTGCTCTTTGGCTTTCTATTGAGTGGTCTAATCTTGTAATTTTATTATTTATTTTCTGAATTTTTAATTCTTGCTGCTCTATGCTTTCTCGAAGATTGTTCAGTTTTTCATTATGCTCTACTATGTCTTTTATCTCCTTATTAATCTCTTGAAGAACTCTAAAAGTTAGTCTTTCATATTCTACCTCTGATATTTACAGTAAGTTCTCTTCCTCTGGAAATTATAAATCTTTATTTTGGGAGCTTTCTGAAGCCATCATGGTCTGCCTGTTTAAGTGATTTGATATGGACAGTTGTCTCTAACCTATCAGTAGTTGCTGGATTCATTTATTTTGTTTGCTTACTGTGTTCTAGCTTCTTGTTTTGAAATATACAGATAGGCTGGTCTTGTGTTTTAGTTTGGTTATTGATACCTTTGAATCTTTAATGTCCTGTCACCATGTGGTTAGACCTGTTGGTAGACATTTAAGCCCAAGAATTCATTTACTTTTCTCATATGGAAGAGTGGTGTCTAGGTAGTCAGTCACCAAGTTTGTGGTGTAAGCTCTCACCTACTATTCTAGATGTGCAGAGGTGATTAGTGTGTTCACAAGAATCCAGCTGCAGCCCCCGACAAAGGCAGGGGGCTATCAGCCATGTCCATGTGTTTGTGAGGCTAGCTTGTCCTCTTATACCTGAATCTAGGCAAAGAAACTGTTTCTGTTCTGAATTTCCTGCTCAGGGGAGTCATAAAATTTTGTTTTCCCTCTTCAATATGTTTACTACATTATTCCTTCTCTGATTCTCAGAGAATGGGTCTGGGTTGCTTTAAGGAGTCCTACTTCTGGCTCAATTTGACATCAGACTCCAGAACCAGGCACAGTGCAGACAAGGGAGGGGGAAGCACTGGGAGAAGGGAGAGAGGTATATGCTAAGTAAAAAAAAAATTAGACTTATGCATGTGCTGTAAGTTACCCACAAAGACTTAGCTTTTGACAATCTTCTGCTGTTCTTCACTGGTTCTGGAGGCTCCATTGTATTTTTTAACTAGTATGTCTTTCTGAGGAAGAACACCCTCCAACCACCATGCTCAGCTCTCCATGCTGGCAGAAGCGATTTCACAGTTCCTTCAACACTCTGGGGGTCAGTTCTACCCTGGCCCCTAGGGTCGCCATGAGTCGGATCTGACTCAATGGCACTTGGCTTTGGCTTGGCAGTTATGGTGAAACCTATTCCCCCTTCTCTGTTCTTCAGTATGATTTGTCAAATTTCTCTTTGATGCTGTGGGGTCCTAAGACATCATATGTAATGGACTCATTTGTTATTTTGGATCTTTGCTGTTAAGAGTTCAGAAGAAGCCTCTGAATATTCCACCAGCTTGACCTTGCCTTCCATCTTTTCTTTATGAGAAGCCATGTGATGAACCCTTTGAGGAAATGCTATTAATTCACAATTTTTTTTGCAATATCTTAGCAAATAAACAGAAAGAATCATCACATTTTCACAGAGGCTGATGAATATTCCCAAGTTTTGGCATTATTCTTTTTCACAGAAAATCAAAATTTATATTTTATTTAGCCATATTTTATTCTAAAAGAGAATTAGGAGTTATACTGATGTGTGTTGTCAGCATTGGCAATTGATGCATCTTGATTACTTAAACTCATAACAACATAAAAATAAAAACCAAACCTACTACAATGGACATGATTCTGACTCATAGAAACCCTATAAGACAAAGTGGAACTGCTCCATAGAGTTTGCATGGAGTGCCTGGCGGATCTGAATTGCCAACCTCTTGGTTAGTAGATGTAGCACTTAATCGCTACACCATCAGTATTTTCCTTATACTAATAGCTTTTCTTTTTCTGATCTTATGCTCAGCAATCTGCACTTCATTTATAAATTGTCTTGTGTATATTTTATCTACAGGAGAACAACGTACTCTTCATGCCTTCATAAAAACTTATATGGGGAGTTATGTATTTCATTTAATATTATTATTTTGGCATTCTAACTTAATGCATCAGTCTCACTGAACTTACTTGGTTGATGTGCTTTTCCTATGAGATGGAGTCCAGTGTTAAAATAATGACAGTATCAGGATTCTGAGTTAAACTTTAGACTTTTCAACTCGGGTGAGGTAACTTGGTGGGTAATATGTAGAAACCAGTGCACATCAAATTTCTACCGGGATTCTATGAAAATTTACATTAACCAGACTAGATTATAAACTCTTTGTAGACAGATGTTATATCATTATTTTTGTCACTACTGTATACCACCAGGTAGCATAATGTCTGCTATATGGCAGGCACTCATATGTGTTGTCAAATTAATTAATTAGCATAAGTATTAACGAGTTGTCTGCATTGATTATAGGTATAAAAATGCAAGAAAATCTTGAGTCATAAAAATTGAATTTATGTTCGCTTATCACACACACACTCTCACACACACAACTCTATTTTATAAAACATCTCAGCTGATAGTTGTGTCCAAAATAAAAGTCATCCTAGTATTTTAACAGATGTATTCACTATTCCAGCTTTCTCTCACAGATGTTTTTGGTTTGATGAAAGAATGGTGAGAAATTCTATCATTAGATAACATTACACCATACACTGGAAAATCTCATGATACTGTTTTGTTTCCACTGTCAACAATTCCCTGTGCTCCCATTGTTCTTCCTAACTTGCTTTATTATTTCAGGGAACAGGCAATCAAAGGCCAGTTCCTCAGCATATATCCTATGATAGTAAATCTTTGTCTGAAATGTCATTTAGAGGTTTGAAACTATTTGCTTTTTTGCCAGGCTCTTTAAAAATGTTGCCTAATTCTTAATGAAAGATCCCTGGTGGCATAATGCTTAAGTGCTCAAATGCTAACCAGAAGACTGGTGGTTGAACCCACCCAGTGATTGCATGGGAGAAAAGACAGGTCAACCTATTCTTGTGAAGATTACTACTCTTGTAAAAATTACAATCTAGGAAACCCTAGGGGGCAGTTCTATTCTGTTAGATGAGGTAACTAGTAGTGGAAATTGAGTCAGTGACACCTAACAGCAATTCTTAATGTTTCCTTTAACTTTTTTTTTTCTTGAAATCTCAAATTGGAATCAGCATGGCACCTGAAACTATTGGTTATTAAATTTGAAAGAAAAAAATTTCCTTATTTATTTACTAACTCCAGATCATAAATGCTGTGTCAAAAAGTACCTAGATTCCTTCAAACACAAATAACCACTCTGTCAGCAGTTCTGAATGGGTATTCATTGTCTTTTAAAATGCAAATTTCCTAGCTGGAAAGATTCTGAGTGCGGCTGAGATTTTCAGCCCAAGTCCCCAGTATGTTATACACAGGGCTATTGCATTCAGACCAACAGCGTGTCTTTCTTCCAGGCAAATCCTAGTTTCCCTTTTGGCATATCCAATCAAGTACACCCTGAAAGCAGAGTTACAAGCTCTCTGTTGTTTGTAGTATCAAATATTCATTTCCATCATATATTTAGGTCTGTTTTACCATACCGTTAACCAAAAAAAAAAAAAAAAAAAAAAACCCACAGCCGTCAAATCCATTCCAACTCATAGCAACCCTATAGGACGGAGTAGAACTGCCCCATACAGTTTCCAAAGAGCAGCTGAAAGATTTGAACTGCTTGTGGTTAGCAGATGTAGCAATTAATCAGTGCACCACCAGGGTTTCCTTTACCATAATAGATAGGAGAAATATTCAGTATTCATAGTACATTCAGATAGATACAATAAACCTCTTTAAACATTCTAGTTTCATCTTCTCTTACCTACTCCTTGAGTATGTTCCCATGTGTGTGCATATGGCCTTATGACTTGGGCTGAGTGTAACCAGAAGTCTCCGACCCTCTTTCATTATCTTGTTTCACCAGACTGAATTTTAATCCAAGCAACTCCAGATCCTCTTTTCCTTCCTTTCCTTAGCTGCACTGTGACATCTCTTTCTTTTCAGCCATTATGGATAACAACAACCGAAGGAACTGTCTATGAATAAAAGATTATTTTCCCTGCCTCTTATACTTTCACTTCCTAAGTCCCATGTTTCCATGAGTATGCAGACACTCAACAAATCCCACTTTTGAAACCAACTGTGAAAAACAGCAGTGCAGAGGTGGGGCTAAGATTGTGGAGTAGTCAGATGTTTCTTGTGATCCCTGTAACAACAAAGATACAAAAGCAAAACAAAATAGAAACAAATTAATGGATTATACATGATAATCCAGGGTCCCTGATCAACAAAGGGAAAGTTTAGAAATTGGACTGAGTGACAGGGAAGGGAAAGTAGGTCCACAAACACCTAGGAATGTCCACACCTCACTGAGTGGAATTCAGTATCCCACAGGTGATTTGAATCTTCAGATGGTGGTGACGGAAGCAGTGGTGTTTGGAAAGTGTCTTCCACATCAGGAGAGACTGAGTGGCAGAAAGCCCACATGCACCTCCAGAATCGATGAAAAGTACCCTTTGATAGTTAAAAGTTAGGTAGCTTCAGTCTAACATGTCTCTCATGGATCTAAACTTTTCTTTCAGCATCAACCTATCTCCCTTTTTCCTGCCCTTCCCCCTCCCTTCTCTGCACTGAACCATTAGCTGGCTTTAGAGATTGACATATTCCCTGAGCAGACAGTAGGATGCCTTATGCATGCCCCAAAAACATTTTCCCAGGCTTAGCCACTTAGAGAGGGGAAAATTCAACAGAGGAAAACATAATCTGCCAGTTCCTCTAAGCCAGGAACTCAGTGTAGAAACTGTTCCTCTGCCTAGGTGCAGACATGAGGGGTCCACAGACCTTGAATGCCTTTCAGTCCTACAGAAATCTTCAAGAGATCAGGAAGGAGATTAGGAAAACATAGCAAAGCATAATGACAAATTGAACAGGTGGCAAGAAATCGTAAAGAGACAGAAGTCAGAAATTCAGAAGGTTAATAATAAAATTTCAGAATTAGACAACTCAATAGAAAGCCAAAGGAGCAGAACTGGGACAATGGAAATCAGAATTAGTGAGACTGAAAATAAAAAACATGACACCAATATATTTGAGGAAAAATCCGATAACAAGTTAAAAAAAAAGAAGAAAAATCTAAGAACTATGTGGGACTCCACCAAGAGAAATAATTTATGAGTAATTGAAGTACCAGAACCAGGGGGAGGGGAAATAACAGAAAATACAGAGAGAATTGTTAATATTTGGTAACACAAAATTTCCTTGGTATCACATGAGATGGGACACTATCTACATTGTTAATTGAATTCCACAAGTTAGATCCCAAAAGAAAGACACCATGACATATTATAATCAAATGTGAAAAAGAGAAAAGAAAACAAAATTAAGGAGACAATTTTAAAAGTGGCTAAGACTAAACGAAAAATAATATACAAAAGAGAATCGATCCGACTCGACGGCACTTGGCTTTGGCAAGCCTAAACTTGGACTACTCATAGAAAGCCATGCAAGCAAGAAGGCAATGAGATGACACATACAAAGCCTTGAAGGAAAAAAAAAATGCCAGTCAAAAATTATATATCCAAAAAAACTATCTCTCAAAGATTATGGTGAAATTAGGACATTTCCAGATAAGTAGAAGTTTAGGGTATTTACAAAAACCAACCCAAACTCCAAAGAAAATCTAAAGCATATCATTTGATTAGAAAAATAATAACATCAAACAACAATCAAAGACTAGAATGCAGAACAGAGCAAACAGATGTTAATCCAGATACGGAAATCACAAAAATAAAAATAAAACACCAAAAATAGAGAAACAGGGATGTCATTATGTAAACTGAACCCACTGCTGTCGAACCAGTTCCAACTCATAGCAACACTAGAGTCAGAACAGAACTATCCCATAGGGTTTCTGAGGAGCATCTGGTGAGTTTGAACTGCTGACTTGTTGGTTAGCAGCCATAGCACTTAACTCTTGAGTACCACAGAAAAATGAAAGTTAACAAGACCCAAACAAGTTCTTTGACAAGATCAACAAAATAGAGAAAAGAATAGAGAAAATAAAAACAAGAGAGGTAGCAAATAGCCTAAGTAGGAAACAAAATAGGAGACATCAAAAAGACCTAATTGAAATAGTAATAATAATAATTGAAAATCTGGAGGAAATGGACAAATTTGTATGAATTCATTACCTACCTACTCTACCACAAACAGAAGTAGAATAACTAAATACATCCATAACAAAAGAAAAAACTAAAAAGATAATTAAAAAACTCCCCAACAAAAAAAAGCCTTGACACTGATAGTTTCATTGGAGAATTCAACCAAGCTTTCAGAGAAGAGTTAACACCATTATTATTAAAGGCATTTCAGAGCACAGAAAAGGATGGAATATTCCCAAACATATTCTATGAAGCAAGCCCAACCCTGCTACCAAAGTCAGGTAAACACATCTCAGATAAAGAAAATTACAAACCAATACCTCTCATAAACTTAGATACAAAAATTGTCAACAAAATTCTAGCCAGTAGAACTCAACAACATATAACAAAAAAATAATTCACTATGACAGAGTGGGATTTGAAAACCCTGTGGTGTAGTGGTTAAATGCTAAGGCTAGTAACCAAAAGATGAGCAGTTCAAACCCACCAGACACTCACTGGAAACTCTGTGGGGCAATTTTTCATCCTGTAAGGTCACAATGGAAGAAGTAAAAGTATCTCCATTTGCAAATGATGGGATGTTATACACAGAAAACACTTAAAGAATGCCCCCCCCCAAAACTACTGGAACTGATAAAAGACTTCAGCAAAGTGTCAGCATATAATATATGCATACATAAATCAGTTAGATTCCTTAACACTAACAAAGAGAACACTGAAGAGGAAATCACAAAATCAATACCACTTACAATAACCCCAAGAAGATAAAATACTTAGGAATAAATCTAACTAGAGACATAAAAGATCTATACAAAGAAAACTACCAGACACTACTAACCAAGAGACCTCCTTAAATGGAGAAATCTACCTTGCTCATGGATAGGAATACTCAACATTGTAAAAAATGTCTTTTCTACCCAAAGTGATCTATAGATACAATGCAATCTCAACACAAATTCCAATAATATTTTTTTAACAAGATGGTGACACAAATCCCCAACTTCATATGGAAAAGGAAGAAGAACAAAGTGGGAGGCTTCACACTACTGGACGTTAGAACTTATTGGTCACTATGAGTTGGACCCAACTTGACAGCAGTTTTTTTCTTTTTTTATTCTTTTTTAATACAGCCATGGTAGATGAAACAGCCTAGTATTTGCAGAAAAATAGAAACTCAGACCAGGAGAGTGGAAATGAGAATCCAGACTTAAAATCATCCACCTATTAGCAGTTGATGTATGACAAAAACTCAAAGTCTGTTAACTGTGAAAACGCAGTCTCTTTGACAAATGGTGTTGACACAACTGGATATCCACCTGCAAAAAATAAAACAAGACCATATCTCACACCATGCACAAAAGCTTAAAATGGATCAAAGATCTAAATATAAAATCTAAATCAGAAAAGATCATGGAAGAAAAAACAAGAACAATCTTGTGAGCTCTAATATACAGCATAAACAGAATAGAAAACAGTACTTACAACGCATAATCACCAGGAGAGAAAATAGGAAACTGAAAACTTCTAAAAAATCAAACACTTATGCTCATCCAAAGACTTCACCAAAAGAATATAAAGACAAACTACAGACTGGGAGAAAAATTTGGGCTACAACAAACCTAATCAGCATCTGATCTTTAAAATCTACAAAATACTGCAAAACCTCAACAACAGAAAGACAAGCACATTAAAAACATGAGCAAAAGATATGAACAGGCACTTCATCAAAGAAGACATTCAGGTGGTTAAGATATATATGAGCAAATGCTCACCATCATTAGAAATTAGAGAAATGGAAACCAAAACTACAATGAGATACAATCTCACCTCTACAAGGTTGGCATTAATTCAAGATATGTGAAGTAATAAATATTGGAGAGGCTGTCGAGAGACTGGAACACTTATACACTGCTGGTGGGAATGTAAAATGGTACAACCCCTTTCAAAATGGATGTGACTCTTTCTTAAAAAGCCAGAAACACAAATATCATATGATCCACCAATCCCACTTCTTGGAATATATTATAGATTAATAAGAGCTGTCATGCAAATAGATGCATACACACCAATATTCATCACAGCACTGTCCACAGTAACAAAAAGATGGAATCAACCTAGTTGCCCATGAGTGGATGAATGGATAAACAAATTATGGTATATTCACACAATGGAATAACATGCAATGATGAAGAACGATGATGCAATTGAGAAACATTTCATAACGTGGAGGAAAATGGATGTCATCATGCTGAGTGAAATTAGCCAATTGCAAAAGGAAAAATACTGTATGAAATCACCATCTTGAGTACTCAATAATAAAAGGTTTAAAAACAGAAGAACTTTGATGGTTAAGAGAGTGGGAACGTAGAGACACATATTTACTAATTATGTAGTTAGACAAGAATTATTTCAGGTGAAGGAGGCACAACACACTAGAGGGGAAGTCAGCATAACTTGACTAAAGCAAAAGCTAAGGAGTTTCCTAAATATAACCAAATACTTCAAGGGGCAGAGGTTTGGGGACCATGTTTTCAGGGAACATCAAGGACAATCAGCATACCAATGTTTGTTAAGAATACTAGGTATGCCAACTAACTCTGTGAACTTAATTGTTCTAAGTGCTACACAATTCACTGATGAATATCAATATGGTCACCTTTGAAGTACTGCTCTTGGGAAGCTTCACACCAATGCCAGCACCTAGTCTACCTTTCAAGGCAATTTTGTAACTTTCTGGAATGGCCATCGCTCATCGTGGCACAGTGGCAAGTTTGCAAACTTAACCATATAGTTGTCTGTGAGGGAGTTTCTAGCCAGTAAACAAACAACTGTATTGGAACACCCTCCCTACTCACTTGATATGATCCACAATGATGTTTTTCTTTACCCAAAGGTGAAGGCCATTCCAGCAAAAGGGTGGACTAGGCACTGGTATCTGTGCATAGGTTCTCAAGCGGAGTTCTCTGAAAGTGACGATAGTGATAATCAGCAAAGAGATGTGTAGCATTTTTTCTAGGATGAGTTCGCAAACTTAACTGGCAGTCCTTGTAGGTTTTACATCCCACTTTGCTACATGTTCTCTGAGGTCTTCAAAACTAGCGTGAGGCCATCTAAGAAGTATCAATTTTCCCAACCCACCTGGAGCAAAGGAGAATGCAGAACAGCAAAGACATAAGGAAAATATGAACTCAAGTGACTGAAAGGGCCAAGTAAGCTAGAGATTCCATCAGCCTGAGACCACTAGCGGCTGCCGTAGAGCTGATGCCAATTCATAGTGACCTATAAAACAGGGTAGAACTGCCCCATAGAGTTTCCAAGGAGTGCTTGGCTGATTTGAACAGCAGCCCTAGCACTTAACCACTATGCCACCAGAGACTGAAAGAATTAAATGTTGCTTGGCTACCACCAGTGACCACACTGACGAGGAACACAGGAGAGTGTATCTGACAGGACCAGAGAAAAGTGAGGTGCAGAAGTCAAATTCTAGTAAAAAGACCAGACTTAATGGTCTGACTGAGACTGAAGGAACCCCAGTAAACATGGTCCTCAGACACTGTTAGCCTCATATAAAACCATTCTTGTAGCCAACTCTTCAAAGATTAAATTGTGCTATAAGACATAATAGGATACTCATGAAGAGTGTGCTTCTTAACTCGAGTAGATACATTAGACTAACTGGGGTGCTCCTGTCCAAAGTGAGATGAAAAGGTCCAAATGGACAGGGATTGGTTGAATGTACACGGAAAATACAGGGTGGAAAAAAAATGATGTGCTGTTGCATTATAGGGAGAGCAATGAAGGTCACATAACAATGTGTGTATAAATTTTTGTATGAGAAATTGACTTGAACTATAAGCTTACATGTAAAGCACAGTAAAATGGATAAATTAAAAATAGATAAATGATTTTAATAGACACTTGTCCAAATAAAATATACAAATACTTAGTAAACATATAAAAACAAGCTCAACCTCACTAGCCTTCAGAGAAATGCAAATGAAAACCACTATGAAATACCACTTCACATTCACTAGTTAGTAGATTTGATTCCAACTGACGCCAACCTCTTGTGCACAGAAAAGAACTGTTCTGTAGGGTTTTCAAGGCTGTAAACTTTCAAGAGCATATCACCAGACCTGTTTTCTGAGGTTTGAACTGTGAACATTTAGGGTGTCTAGAATAGACAGACGATGATACACGCTGCCAGGGATGTGGAGAAATTGGAACCCTCATACATTATTGTGGGTATTATAAAATGGTACAGCTTCTTTGGAAACAGCCTGCCAGTTTCTCAAATAATTAACCATAGATATGGTTTGATAGTATTGATGGCTGCACCACTATGTTAATATATTAAAAATCACTGAATTAAACACTTTAAAAGGTGAACTTTTATAGAATGCAAAATATATATCAATAAAAATTTCATTAAAATAACTGTTGTATGATTGGCCTTGGGTGACTTTTGGCTATAATTCACAACCCACTGTGTCCAGCCTTCTCCCGTCACTGGGAGTTTGCGAGCAGTGGCTGGATGTGAATGCGGATGCTGCAGAAAGGATTATTGGTACACTGGAGCGGAAGTTGAACCAAATAGCCTCTAACCAAAGTTTTAATTTTAAGATGAAGATCACATGGTGCTAAGGAGATAAAACAATTGCTAAGAAATAATGGCTGCTGTGTTAATTTTCAGCACAGTACTATGAAAATACTATTTTTAAAATGAATGCATCCTGTATAACTTCTCTACAGTCAAACCAAACTTGTTGCTGTCAAGTGGATTCCCATTCATAGCAATACTACAGGACAGGGCAGAACTGCTCCATAAGGTTTCCAAGGAGAAATTGGTGTATTTGAACTGCCAGCCCTTTGGTCAGCAGCCATAGCTCTTACCTACCATAACAACAGGGCTCCTTCTCTACAACAATGATTTACACAACACCAGCCTCTGCATGATGTAGAAACTGATGGGAGAGCTTAACTGTTTTGGACTCTGTTCCTTGAGCTTCTGATATCAGTAGATGTGGGGTAAATCCCAGTAGTATATATTTTCAGAAACTCCCCCAGTACATTATTGTGGGTTATAAAACTATTACAGTGAAACCATTTGACAGCCAAAATTCAAGTGGATAGCTTTTTTCCTAGTCTTGAAGGTTTTTTTACTGCTGATAGGGTGCAGCCTTACTACTTTGCTGTAGTTCTCTATTAGTAGAAACTATATGAGATATCCTTCTTTGACCATTTTGTTCCTAACACAGATTCTAGCTTTCACAGGTTTTATTGTATTTTGAAGGATTTTTTGTTGCCTATTTTGAGATTTGCTTATGACTGTGCATGTTCAGAAACGGTGAATTGCACACTATACATTTAGTATTCCTTGGTAATGATCATAGAAAAAATCCTAAAGTGCTGCCATGCTTCCAATCCTTATCCCTAGAAAAATATGGACCAATGTTTTCAAATAATGATAGAGATTTCAAGTCCCTGCTGAGTCATACAATATTCAAGAAGTCTAAGTAATCATATTTTGAAATAATTGTATGTGCTTCAGTATTCTGAATTCCTATAAATAATTTTATAATTTAATGATTGGTTACTTTGGGAAATTCCAGAATTGAAGAACACATTATTCAGATTATATGTTCTCTATGAAGGGGGAAAATTTTACTTGTTCTATACAAATTTGTATTCATTGTCTTATAATTTATGAACTGTCCCTAATTATAAAATAGTAACTGTAAGTACAAGTTAATGTCACTTTTTTAGAAACTTATAAATAACAAAGGCTTTTGTAGTCATGTAAAACACATCAGATAAACATAATCCCTACTGGAAGCCTTGATGTAAATATTTACATTGTATATAATGGAAGAGTTCAAGTGTATTTCATAGAGGAGTGTAATTATGGGGCAACTGAAGACTCCACCAATTAAGTGTGTCTTGAGGTTCAAGTAAATTGTGAGGGTAAAATTTATGATCAAATACATATTATATCAAATTATGGTTGATTGTATCAATCTTCCCTGTAAGATAGTTAATTCTTTGAGGGCAGGAACTCTCTCTCTTTTCGCTCTGATAGGTATTACCATAAAGTAAGGATTTATATATTTTTTTTAATAAAAGGAGATGTTTGAAATCTAATGTGATATCTCTAGCCTAACATTGAGGATCAGCCTAGTCTTGCAGATTTAACATTCCACAAAACAGAATCTAGAATTTTAAAGTTTTGTGATATTTTGAAACTACAATGGTGATCTTTTTATAACATCATGATTTCTTAAGCTCCTCAATTTTGCTGCTTTCAACTCCACTTTACTTTGTTTGTCCACTACTAGGCCATAACTTCTACCCTTATCTCTCAGAAATGCTCTTCTCTCAGATCTTAAACTTTGAAATTTCTTCTTTGCCTTACAAACACATACCTGAATTTCTTCATGCTTACTAAAATTTTTTTTTAGTTCACATTTTGATAAAGTGTTTAGTCCTTACTAGAATTTTCCCAGTTGCATTTCTATCTTTTGACTTCAAATCAGACCAGTTATTTCAACGATTCCCTTGATAGGATCCTTCAGATTGTTACTGTCCATGGCATGCTATTTCTCAACTCTGAGTGAAGTTTTATCATGCTTCTCTGCTCCTGCATTTTGAACAATTTCGTGAATTGTTATACCAACTCATGAAACTGTAATAATTGGATTCACTGCAATTGTGTTATCTAACCTCAGCTGAACTGCTACTGCTTGACAATCCTCTAAATATCTCTATTGAATGCCAATTACATTCCACAAAGCAGCTGTTCAAACATTTTCCATTTTTCAAGGCCCTAATTCACCATCACCTTCTTGCTTTCAACAAATGTTTCTCATTACAGATAAGCTTAAGCCACTGTATGAAATTTCACTCTCTATTTTATGCTTTAAGATTGTTTTTTCCCCCATCTTTTCCTGTACTAGAAGAATAGTATCTTCTCTGCTAAACTTCTACTTGTACTCTCCCTTATTCTTTCCCTCCAATTTCTCTGGGATTTTTCACTAATTATGTTTCTCTTTCTTTTGTAGCTTAAATCTCTCTACACACTCCTTGCTCTCAATCTATAAACAGGCCCATCTCCCTTATCCAAAGAATATCTTACTTGCGTATCTCCAAAAGTTTTAAATGGTGAATTAATGTTTCCTCCTTTTTCACCACCAATTCATGTTTTAATTTGTTTGTGTGCTGTGAATAATTTTTACTTGGAATTTCCAGTGTTGGTCTTCTGATTCCTACAATATGATTGGCTGGGACTATACAACTTGAATATCTTATGGTTTATTGAAGTGATTGGTCCATTTATGGTCCTGCTGGAGGACTATGCCTTGAATTTGATAAAGAATAGGCTTATAGAAGTGTAAATCCCACAGAGATTCAGGGGGATCCCACTACCCTACCATCAAGAAGATTTTGGAGCAGAGTGTTTCCTTTGGACCCTGGGTCCCTGCACTGAGAACTCTCTAGACCCAGAAGAGAGCTGTAGCACTGAAGATTATGCCAGATGGCAAAAGACAGTAGCAAGGAGAGCAGAGCAGAGTGGGAAAGAAATGGCAACAGCAGTAACAGCAGTGATAGGCTTGCCAACCCAGAGAGAGAGAGCTCTGGGTGCTTCCATGCAGGAGGTTACAGGAGGAGCAGTGTACCTCTGAGCAGGAGGTTTGTCTGGAAATGAAAGTGTCGTTAACACTTGTTTAGGCAGGGCAGTGACCAGAGTGTGCACCCTGCAGGGGCAGCATGGCTCCTCTGCTCCTGGGTAGCTTGGTGGCCAGGGAGACCCCCAAATCAGGATAGCATGGCAGGAGCCATTGGCAGAGGTTTGGAAGAGCCTAGAGGGAAAGACTGGGAGATCCTGTGCAGAGGTCTTCTCATTCATGAAGAAAGGCCCAACAAGATTCAGTGGCAGAGCAGATGTCTTGAGCATCCTAATGTGCCAGAGGCTGTAGTGCCGTGAAACCAGCATCCGACCTGAAACATGCTGTGCCTGTGCACTGGTGTAAAAATGGAAATGAGTAATATGGGGAAGGGTAAGCATTTCCCCTCAGGAAATTTGTTGTTATTGTTTACTGTTTGCTTTATATATATAATGATAATGATTTTCACTTTCTTAACCCTGCATAAGTGTCTTGTGTGTCCCTTTTGATCACAGATGAACACAGCTCCCAGGGAATGCTTATTGCTGGGTGTGAGTGCCTCATTCCTTGCAGTCTTACAGCTGCGTAGAAGTTTGAGGCACAGCCTGTCTGCATGTGTAATGCAGATAGACAGATTATACATTAGCCATTACCATCAAGTGGATTCTGACTTTTACCAACTCTATAGGAAAATGTAGTACTGTCCCATGAGGTTTCCAAGGTATGGCTGGTGGATTTACCAGCCATAGCTTGCTGTAGCTCTTAACCACTGTATCACCAGGCTCCAAGCATACATTGAGTTACCATTGTTCTCCAGATAATGTCACCAATAGTCGCATGATTATAAAATCCTTTGACCTTCCCTTGATCTTTTTCTTCCAGGGACCTTATGTATTCTCATGTGGAATAAACTATGGTTGAATCTACGTTTTATCTACACATCCCCTACATGTAAAAATTTTTCAAGATACGTTTTTAGAATTCTTTAATTCTCTCATTACATACTTTCTCTTAGTCATCAATACACTCTTGTGGATCAGTTTTTATATCTATGGTTATTTCCTACTCGTTAGTCTAGGCCTGATTTTGTAAATAGCTCCATATTTTGAACAGTTGACTTGGCATCCTTATCTGAATATCTTGTCAGTATGTGAGAGATAACTTATTGTGTTTCCTGAGCATGGTTATTCTACTTATGAGGCTGTGTGCAATGATTTTAGGTGACACAACGCCAAGCTTTAAAAAGGTATGTATTTATTTGAATTTGTGTTAGAAATGATAGAACTAGACTATCAAACACAGGTTTTAAGACTTTTATGACACTTAACCTCTGTTGACTTCTTCCTCCCCACTCCCACGTTAAAGGTGCATCATAGATAATTTAAAAATACAATATAAATAATAGTACTGATTCTTTGCAGAGATGTCAAACTGTGATGGTAGTGAATTAACAATTAAAGGTTTTGAGACACCTCGGTATAGAGAAAAGTATACTGGCTTTGAAATATACTGATAAATTTAATTATAATATTTGACATAAATAGCTACTTGATCTTAAATAAGGATCCTAAATTCTCAGAATCTGTATTGTGTCATCCATAAAATGAATATCATAAGACCTATCTCGATAGATTACTGTGAGAATTAACAATACACACCATGCTGATGTGCCTACAAGTTTTCTCCTCATAATAGACACTAAAAAAGTGATAATTATTACTAATAATCTTGTACACAAATATTTTGAAGAAAAGAATCATTTTCCAATTACTGGGGAATATTGGTATTACTCTTTAGCAAGAACCTATTTTTAGTCAAATATGAATAGGGTATTTGAATATGATTAAAAATGGACAGCAATGACTGCTTGAAAGGAATATCTTTACTTTTTAGTTCAGTTTGTTCTTTACACTTGTTTCAGTGAATAACACAGCAATATTGTTTACCCTAAAGATACTTACCAATTTCAGATTAGTAAATTGTGATGGAAATTCTGGTTGTCTTTCCTAATCTAAAGCTACAAAAAAACTTTTTACTTTTTGAGAAGAAGCACTGAAACTGCTTTTATTTTTTTCCACTACTACAGTTTTAGCGTTTTCACTTTTATCTGGAAACATCAAATTTCCTTTATTGCTCATGTAACCACAGGCACGTTTTACAGTGTATTTTTTCCTACAAGTTATACTGATTTCTTAGAAATGTTTGATGAATTTTAATCTGGATGAAAATCAGTTTGGAAGAATAGACAAGTGTCTTATAAATGCTGTGAGTGCATACTTGATACTTTCTTAGAGTGACAGTGCTGTGGCATGAAGTGCTTTATCATTTGTTTATATTGCTACTCATTTCATATTAGCCAAATAATTTAGCATGAATTAGGTGGTGAACATGTTCTTTGAGGATGTACTTCTGGGTTATTAGAGATGAGAAAAATGTACAATGAATCTTTTTTTAATAATTTAAAAGTATATTCTGTTTGCTAAAGTATGGTGTGAAATACGATACCTTTATTAATTTTCTTCAGTGATTTTACTACTGTCCGCGTGTGCCATTACAACTTAGATGACAGGGAAAAAAAGGAGTTTGAGTGTAAT
Organism: Heterohyrax brucei; assembly: GCA_028571685.1. Lineage (NCBI taxonomy): Eukaryota > Metazoa > Chordata > Mammalia > Hyracoidea > Procaviidae > Heterohyrax > Heterohyrax brucei. Next base: position 111,818,650 of record CM053166.1, on the reverse strand, counting down.
TTCACACTAAACAAAATTCCCCAATTAACATTTTTGTCTTTATTATTTATAAAAGGCTATGTTTTACAACCATACACTTTTCATGGGTCATACATAATGTACACATCATTGCAAACAGCTAGTTTGAGAAACCCTCTGGTGGTATCTACTAATTATCAGTCATGTCATTATTCTAACGCTGGGGCTTCTAGGGTGGAAGCAGAGGTGAGATTAGCAATAGGGCCTTTGCTAAACTGAAGTAGTTACTGTGAAAATCTTTTTCTTACTTAACCTGGTTGTGCTACTTCTACACTGACGAAAAAGCCAACCAAATTATAGTTATGATTGTAAGTCCTCTAAGTGTAATCAATTCATAAAGTAAACATGACAATTTTCATTGTTTTAGTCAAATATTTAAAATATTAGTGATTTCAGTCAATTACTGTCTGATGATTTTGTAATATTCTAAATTAGTTTTAATTAAAGTATTCATTTTTTTCTTTTTTAAATATTTTTATTGTGATTAAGTGAAAGTTTACAATCCAAGTGAAATTTCCATATAAAGCCCTGAATACCCATATCTCTGCAACTCTATCTGCTCTTCCCACCCTGTGACAGCACACTCTTCTTTTTCACTCCTTACTTCTAGTATCCTCTCAGCTAGCACTTGTCCTCTCCTCTCCACCCTCTACTCTCTCCTCTAAAATCAGTAGAACAGCCTTATATATATATTTTTAATTGTGACTGAGTGAAAGTGTACATTCCTGTATAAATTTACATGCCCACCTATATGCAACTTCCACTGCTCTCCCTGCCCAGTGACAGCACACTATTCCTCTCTGCTCCATACATGTCTCATCCTCCCAGCAGTCTCCTTTCCCCTCCTCTCCACCCACTCTCCTTGGCAATGCAGAGTGACCATATATTGGATGCACTTTATGGTTCTACGCATCTATAGGATATCATCCTGCTGACCTCTGGTTAAAGTACTCATTTTACTTCACTGATTACTGACCAGGAACATTTCTTGGTTTCCTTAATACAGAGTTAAATTTAATGTGTACAACAAAATATAACAAAACTTGATTTGATTTGATAGTTACATTCTCTTTGCAAATGCTAAGGTTATCAATAAGGTAGCAAATATGTTAAAGCTTAGCCTTTTTCTCCACCAAAAAGATTATTCACAATGCTAACTCAATCTGTATTTACCATTCTAGGCATTAGATGATCATCATCAATAACATTTTATTACGCAGACAATTGCATTTCATTTGTTTATTGAACTTATTCAGTTATTTTTATGATTCATTTTATAATTTAAAGATGTTCCAAAGTACAACTACTTTAATAAATAGTATTGATTTATTTTGTATTTTGGCTGCCTCAGGAACTTGGGAAATTAAAATTATATATATATATATATATATACACGCACATATATATGATAATTAAAGATCAGTGGAATTGAAATTCCTTCTTTAAAAATGGTGACGCTAACAATTTGGCAGTCATGTTCTTTACAGATAAATGATTTGTGGTGAGACAAAAAAAGTTTTACTTTTTTGTTACCAGTAAACATGTGTTATTGTCTTACATTCTAGTGACAAACTATTTCATGCCAATGCCAAGTGTTTCATAGAACTCCCTAATTCACTTCCTGTCTTCCTCTGCACCCTGACAGCTGCTGAGAAATATTTGCATTTTACATTAAAAATAAAAAATAAAACATTGCTCCAGGCGTGGAAACTCCTGAGAAATGTTTTCCGTTGTACTGCCCACAGAAACAACTTTAAACAATTCTGACTCCAGTCATCATTTCCTGAGCTGTATGTTTTCTACTTTTTTTTCCAAACAGCTTACAGTATTGATTTTTTTTTTCTCCCAGAGAAGTCAGTTCTTAGACTTTGTATTAAAAAGTCCCTAGGAGACTTTCTAGTAGTTTATATCATTATCCAATAAATACAAAATTATTTGAATGTTTCCTTGTTTACTTTTAGCAGATTAGCTCACTTTGATTTGGGAAACATTCTTCTTATTATAAACAATGAACATCTTTATGTTTGTCTATGACATGAAGGGAATTGATTAACCTAGCTCTAGCTTATCTTCTAATTTTAAACTCTACATGTTTTCTCTCTTTCTTTTTTGTTTTGTTTTATAAAAAGGAATAGATATAAAAGACCTCTTGCACCTTCTTTATACATACCAATTTTACATAGATGTGCATCTTGTTTAATATGTTATTATTTCTATTCCATCTTCTATAAAGTATGTATTCATCATTTGTCTGTCAGTTTGTTGTACTATGGGAGGTTGTGTGTTGCTCTGATGCTGAAAGCTATGCCACCATTATTTCAAATAATATAGCAAGGTCACCCATGGTTTCAGGTTTCAGGTGAGCTATTATACAAGAAAAACTAGGAAGAAGGACCTGGAAATCTTCTTTCTTGTAAAAAAAGGGGGTTGTGGGCAATAGAAACTTGCAGATAGTAGTAGAATATTATCAGATATAGTGCTAGAAAATGAGTCACTTAGGTTGGAAACTAGTATAAATACAACTGGAGAAGGGCTGCCTTCTCAAAGTAAAGCCAATTTTAATGACATGGATGGAGTAAAGTGGTCAGGATCTTTATTTGCTGATGTGGCACAACCCAAATAAGAAGAAATAACAGCCAACATCCACTGGTAATTTGAAAATGCAATATATGGAATATAAAGGAAAATGGGAAGTCATAAAAAATGAAGTGGAACACTTGAAAATCTCTATTCTAGGCATTATCCATTCCTGTCAAGCCAGCTCTGATTTGGCAACACTATAGGACAGAGTAGAGCAACCCTTATTGAGTCTCTAAAGCTCTTTAATCTTTGCAGATACAGACTGCCATTGCTTTCTCCTGTGGAGCACTGGTGGGTTTGAACCATTAACCTTTCAGTTGGCAGTCAAGCACTTTAACTACTCTGCCACTGGGGCTTTTTAAGTATACTACTCCTGGAATGACAAATTGAAGAGGAACAGTGTCATGTTCAACTTAAAGAAAAAAATCAAGGTCTATCTGAACTGTAATGCTGTCAGTGATACCACAATATTTGTGTAACAGTGAAGAAGACCAGTTAATCTTAAATATAAACTCAAATTTTGGGGCCATCTACTAATGATAAGATGAAGAAATTAAAGACATTTATTAATGTTTGCACTGTGAAATTCATCAAACATATAATCAAGATGCATTGATAGTTACTGTCAATTAGAAATCAAAGGTTAGAAACAAAGAAGAAAGATTAGTACTTGGAAAAAAAGACCTTGAGGATAGAAATGACACCAGAGACCACATGAGAGAATTTAGAAAGAACAAAGACCTATTCATTGAAAATACCTTTTTTCAACAATGTAAATGACAGCTATACATGTTGACCTAATGGGATGGAATACACAGGAATCAAATGTACTATATCTGTAGAAAAAGAGGATGGAAAAACTCAGTATCATCAATCAGAGCAAGGTCAGGGGCTAACTGGGAAGAGATCATTAATTGCTTACACGCAAAATAAATCAAGCTGAATAAAAGTCAAACAAGTTGACAGGAATAAAGTACGATGTTGAATAATTCCACCTGAATTTAGAGAGGATCTCAAGAAGAGGTTTGATACACTGAACACTACTGACCAAAGATCAGAGGAGTTGTGGGATGGTATCCGGAATATCATACATGAAGAAAGGAGAAATATTATAACATGCCGACAAAGAACAGCAAAGACACGAGGAGACAGAAGGACACATATGACTGGGAGACTGTATTAGCATGATACCAGAAGAACCAGATGCTTCCCTGCCACCACAAAAGTCAGCCTTCATAGGAGACAAAATGCAGAGTCCCAGATGTAACATGAGAAAAAGAGGTGTAAAGATCAAGAACTCTACTAAAAGACTAGAATTGGTGGTCTGACAACCTGGAAGGTCCTCTGTGAACATGGCCACTAGACTTGTTGATACCCCAGACCTGAAATCAGTACTGAGGTCAACACTTCAGACTAAGAATGGACTGGACTCAGGGACGCACAGTGAGCATGTGGTGTGTGTAATTTATGGTTTTATACATTTATAGAAGGTTGTCCTATTGGTTTCTTTCTAGAGGGTGGACAGGAGGTGACAAGTGTTCACTGGGAGGATACTAGTAGTAAAGAGTAAAAAGGAGGAGTATGCTGTCACAGGGTGAGAAGAACAGATAGAGCTGTGGCAGGTATGCAAAATTGACTTGGATTGTATACTTTTACTTAATCATCATAATAAAAAAATTATAACTTGCAAAGACCTGGAATGAGAAAATCTAAAGGAAAGAGCATGCTTGGTATTTCAGAAGCTTGAAGAACTTAAGAAAAAATAATCAAACCTCAAGCTATAATATTGAAGAATTTTATGGGCAAAGATTGAACAATCCAGGAATAGTCAAGAGAAGATGTAGGGAATACACAGAGTCATTGTACCAAAAAAAGAAAAAGAAAAGAATGAAAAAAGGTCAATGTTCACTCATTTCAGGAAGTAGCATATGATAAAGAATTAATGGTACTGAAGAAAGAAATTCAGCAGCACTGATGGCATCGGTGAAAAACAGCTCTGGGAATTGCTGGAGTACCTACTGAAATGCTTAAACAGAAAGATGCAGCATTAGAGCTCTCATTAAACCATTCCAATACATTTGGAAAACAGCTCCCTGGCAAACAAATTTATAACAGAATCATATTTATGCCCATTATGCAGAAAATATAGAATGATAATATTAATATCACAAGCAAGTGAAATATTGCTGAAGGTAATGAAAAATGGCTTACCAGTAAGTTGACAGGGAATTTGTACAATCTCAAGCTGGGTTCAAAAGAGAATGTAGAACAAGGGAGAGCACTGATGACATCAGATGGACCTTGGCTAAAAAACAGAGAATATCAGAAACCTGTTTACCTAAGTTTTATTGGCTATGCAAAGGCATTCAACTATGTGGATCATAACAAATTATGGTAATATTGTGAAGAATCAGAGTTCTAGAACACTGAGTGTGCTCATGAGGAACCTATACATACCAAGAGGCAGTTGTTTCAACAGGACAAGATACTATGTGATTTAAAATTAGAAAAAGTGTATGTTAAGATTGTATTATTTCACATACTTAATTCAGTTTGTATAATGAGCAAGTACTCTGAGAAGCTGAACTATATGAAGAAGAGCTCAGCATCAGAACTGGAGGAAGACTCAAAACAACAAATGCTGGAGAGGCTGTGGAGAAATCGCAACTCTCCTACACTGTTGGTGGGATTGCAAAATGGTGCAACCTCTTCAGAAAGCAATCTGGCACTTCCATAAAAAGCTGGATCAAGATGTACAATTTGACCCAGTAATTCCACTGCTCAGAATATATACTACAGAATCAAGGCCATTCACACCAACTGATACATGCACACCAATGTTTATCGCAGCACAGTCCACAATAGCAAAAAGATGGAATCAACCTAGATGCCCAACAACAGAGGAGTGGGTAGGTAAACTATGGTATATATACTCAATGGAACACTGCAATGATGAAGAATAAAGATGATTTTAGGGAACATCTCATAACCTGGTTTCAATTGGAGGACATTATGTTGAGTTAAAGTAGTCAGTGACAAAAGGACAAATATTGTATAAGACTCGTATGATAAGAGCTTAAAAACAGACTCATGCATAGAAGAAAAAACTCTTTGATGGTTGCAAGGATGGGGAGGGTGGGAGAGGAAGGAGGGAGGGTTTAAATTAGATAGCTGTTATAAATTTGGTTAGGTGAAATTGGGGACAGCACACATTAGAAAGAAGATCAATATGAACTGGACTTCAAAATAAAATGATTATTCCCTCCATCTTAATCCAATATTACAAGGACAGAGTAGCTGGGGTGGGGGGCCAGGAGCTATGCTCTCAGGGGAAATTGAGACCAATTGGCACGACCAGCATTTTGCTAAGGCAGTCCTCTGCACCCCACATTGGTGAGTGGCATCTAGGATCTTAAAAGCTGCCAAGCTGCCATATGAAGGTATAGCAAATGGTCCCAAATTAGCAGGAACAGATGATCACCAAGGACCAAAATGACATGGGGAAAAGAGAACCCAGAAGACAGAGAGACCCACATGAGTGGGTGACTACATCGACTTATGACCAGAAGAACGGGATAGTGTCCGGCCACCACCAGTGATAGCTCACAAAGTTGAGTCTTGCTGGCAACACAAGCATGAAAAGGGATGCACCCTGAGATCTCCCAGTAAAATACCACTAATGATGGTCCATGGTCCTTGGAGTTCTCCTGGGAGCATGGCCCCTGGCCCTGATGCTGCCCCGTCCATAAATCATAATGGAGGTTGTTTCAGTCAGCTAGTGCCTCTCTAACAGAAATACTACAGAATGGATGGCTTTAACAAAGGAAAGTTTATTCTTACACAGTCCGGTAGGTTGCAAGTCCATATTCAGGGTGTCTGCTCCAGGAAAAGGCTTTCCCCTTGTCGGCTCTGGAGGAAAGTCCGGTATTGTATCAGTCTTTGTCCAGGGAGCATCTTGGCGCAGGAACCTCAGGTCTGAAGGACGCACTCTTCTCCCGGTGCAGATTTCTTGATGGTGCGAGGTTCCCAATTCTCCTTGTTTCTCTTTCCTTTTATCTCTTGCAGGCTGAAAGGATTAAGGGTTCGGCAAGCCATACTCCAGGGAAACTCCCCCTACAGCAGAGCAGGGAAGTAATCCTATGTAGGAATTTACAGCCCCACCCTAATCCTTTAACATACAGTTTAGCGAAACCACAAAATGGAGGACAGTCCCAAGATACTGGGAATCATATCCCAGCCACATGCTACACATATTTCTGGGGGGACACAATTCAACCCATGACAGAGGTCAAGTCTTGGGCAGGAATGGACTGGACTTGGTGACACAGAGTGACCATATCATGTGTGCACTTTACGGTTCTATGCGTCTATGGGATGTCGCCCTGCTGACCTCTTACTGGAGACAGGGGCATGGGTGGAGAGGAGGGGATAGGAGTTTGTTGGTAGGATAAGACATGTATGGAGCAGAGAGGAAGAGTGTGCTGTCACTGGGCAGGGAAAGCAGTGGGAGCTGCATATAGGTGGGCATGCAAATTTATATGCGAATGTACATTTTAATTCAATCATAATAAAAAAAAAGAAAAAAGAAATGGAGGAAGACTCATTAATGACCTGCAATATGCAGATGACACAACCTTGCTTGAAAATAAGGAGGACTTGAAGCACTTACTGATGAAGATGAAAGACTACGGCTTTCAGTACAGATTGTCTCAGCATAAAACAAAAATTCTCACAACTAGACCAATAAGCAATGTCATGATGAACAGAGAAAACATCGAAGTTGTTAAAGATTTCATTTTACTGAATCCACAATCAACTCCCAGAAAAGCAGTCATCAAGAAATTAAACAGTACATTGTGTTTGGGCAAATCTGCTGCAAAGGACCTTTTTAAAGTGTTAAGAAACAAAGATGCCATTTTTATGAATAAGTTTTGCCTGACCTAAGCCATGGACTTTTCAGTCACCTCATATGCATGCAAAAGCTGGACAATAAAATGGAAGACCAAAGAATTAGCACACTTGAATTAAGGTGTTGGTGACAAATATTGAATGTATTATAGACTGCCAGAAGAATGAGCAAATTATCTTGGGAGAAGCACAGAGAGAAAGCTCTTTAGAAACTAGGATGACAAAACTATGTCTCACAAACTTTGGGCATGTTATCAGGAGGGACCAAGGACATCATACTTGGTCCATCAAACTATGATGGACTGACACAGTGTTTGCAGGAGTGGGCTCAAGCCCAGGACAGATTATCCAATAGGCAAGCTATACATGGTATTTACCTTGATTACTAGATCATCTGCAGTGAAAAAGTTTACATTTTTGTTTTAATCCACATCAAACACTGCTTACAGACGTGGCTGGCATCTTTCTCTCAACTTCAGAGCACCTTCCTGCAGAATCAAAACCTCTGTTTATATTTACAGTCCTTGACAGTGGTGGATGATCCAGTAAGCCAGATAGACAGGGGCTTACTGTCTTTTCACTAATCTGTAGTGAAAAATTCCACATGGGCTTCATCACTGTTTTAGAGTAAATTATGTCCCCCCCCCCACCAAATGAATGTAGCAGTTTGACTAGGCCATGATTCCTGGTATTGTGTGATGTTCCTCCATGTTATAAACCCTGCCTTTATGATACTAATGAGGGAGGGTGAGGGGCAGTTGTATTGGTGAGACTGAACTCAGTGTGTAGGATTGTATTGTGCCTTGAGGCAATCTCTTGGGATATAAAGGAAAGAGAAGCAAGCAGGGTGTGGGGGACCTCATAACACCAAGAAAGAAGCACTGGGAGCAGAGCATGTCCTTTGGACTCAGGGTCAATGTGCCTCAGAAACTCCCAGTCCGGGGCAAGATTGATGACAATCATCTTCCTCCAGAGCCAACAGAGAAAGACTTCCTGGAGCTGATGTCCTGAATTTGACTTTTAGCCTGCTTTGCTGTGAAACAATAAATTTCTTATTGTTAATGGCATCTATTTGTGTTATTTCTATTACAGCAGTATCAGGTGACTAAAAAAATCACATTTAAAATCACATGAAATTGTTCACCACAGATGATGTGGTAAGAAAAGTAAGCACCATGCTTACCTTGCCTATTCAATAATCTACCCTTCACTCAGCTGTAGCAACAATTGTCAGGATGGCACAAAACAACAAAAAACCAAACTCATTGCCATCGACTTGATGCTAACTCATAATGACCCTAGAGGACAGAATGGAACTGCCCCACAGAGTTTCAAGGAGTGCCTGGTGGATTTGAACTGCCGATCTTTTGGTTAGCAGCCATAGCACTATGCCACTAGGGTTTCTGAGACAACATTCCCTTCTGTTATACGTGGAATCATTATGAGTTGGAATCAACTTAAAGCACCTAACAGCAACATATTACACAGTGGCATTTCCTGGTAAAGCAGTGGTTAAACCCTCAACTGCTAATCCAAAAGTCAATGGTTCGAACCCGCCAGCTTCTATGTGGCTGAAGGATGGGGCCATCCACTTCTGTAAAGGTTTTCCACATTGGAAAACTTATGGGGCAATTCTACTCTGTCCTTTAGTGTTTCTAGGAGTCAGAATCATTTCAGTGGTAATTTTTTTGATTATTCACATAGTCTTCAGAGAGTCATTATTTTTAATATGTGTTTAGTTTTAGACTAGGATCTCTAGAGAAGCTCAAAGAGTGAAGCATATGTACATATGTAGAGAGATAGATTATATTAAGATGGCTCCTGTGGTTTTAGAGGCTGGAAAGTTCCAAGTACAAGGGTCAGATGACAGATTGGAGGTTTCTGATGACTGATGTACCTTCAAGGGCTTGAATCCAAGATCAACAGGTCAGATTGCAGGTTGCTAGCTTACGGGATGTGGAGCCCAGTGAATCCCAAGATTATCAGACAATATGGCAAGCCACTAGCTCAGGTCCAACATATGGAGATCAGATGAAGATGAGCTTGATACAAGTTCCTGAACAAGAAAAAGTCAGAAAGATTTGCCAGAAAGTCTGTGTTTATTAGATCTACACCACACCTTAAATAAAGTCACTTTCAACTGACTGTTCATAACAGGTCTCACCATGGGGGTTATTACATTAATCAATCTCATCAGGGATGGTTATATCATTAAGTAACTGCAAAATTGCATTATAAGTGCCAAACCACTGAGAATCATGGCTCAGCCAAGTTGACACACAGCTTTAACCATCACAAGTATATATCATCATGGTGATAACCAATATAAAATAGTACAATTTCTGTGGATGGTGAGTTTTTATTATTTTTGTTTTTCAAAACTAGATTTTGTGAAATGTGTGATGCTTTCTGAAGTTATAATTTAAGTAATTTCAAAGCCATTTTTATTTCCTCCATGTGATTTGAAAATATGACTGAATGAAGTCATTTACATGAAAAGGATGTTTAGAAATCACATAATGTCAAAAGATGGCACTTCTTATTAACATTTTGTATATACTGAATCACAACTTTCATTTGAAGATATCACAGTATTTGCCAACCAATGAATTGAACTTCATTCTACTTGTAAAAGGAGTTTTATTCCTCCATACCCTTGTAAAATTACAAAGGCCTTTTTAGTAGAACAAGGCTGCCTGGAAGGGATACGCCAAAGTTGGAGGTTTTTTTTTTTAATTATTAAACTTTGTAAATACAAAGGCTGTCATTACATGGAAAATTGCTATAATATGAACTGAAAATCCATTTTTATTTTTTTATCTCCAAAAAGCTTTATGATAACATGGAGGGAGGTATAAAATGCATTTTCTTTCTTCTTAGTGTAAAACTTTTCCATTTAAAAATGATTCTCTAATTTGATGTTTACTAATGCATCATACTGAAAGCCCTGGTAGAGTAGCTGTTAAGAGCTACTGCTATTAGCTGAAAGACTGGTAAATCAAATTTCCTATGTGCTCTTTGGGAAGTTCTACTCTGTCTGATAGGGTTGTTATGAGTCAGAATTGACTTGGTGACAGTAGGTTAATACATCATACTGAGTGTTGAGCATTTGGAAGGAGTGATACAAATAATTTGTTAACAATAGAGTTACCATTTCTCCATGTTAATTAACAGCAGTGGTAATTTACTTGGTTAATGTCAGCCAAGCCAAGCGCTGTCAAGTCAGATCCGACTCATGGCAACCCTAGGGTTAATACTTCTTCCAATATGCCCCTTTTAATAGTATGCATGTGTTCATTAGGCAGTTGAAGTAAAAAAATATCATTCAGGGAACAGCTCCTGTCAGTACTACTCAAACTTTTCCAGAACATAGAAAAGGAAAGCATACTCTTGAAGCCATTCTATGAATTCAGCATAACAATGACACCAAAACCAGGCAAAGACACCAAAAACAAGAAAATTTGTGGCCAATATATCTCATGAACACAGATGCAAAAATTCTCAAGAAAATTCCAGCCAATAGAATTCAGAATCGTTTCAAAAAATAATACACCATGACCAACTGACAATCAATATAATCCTCTACATAAACAGAACAAAATAATAGTCATATGATCACCTCAAATGACACAAAAAAGACATTTGAAAAATCCAGCACTCATTTCTGACTTAAAAAAAGAAGAAGGAAAAAAAATACCTCTGAATAAAATAGGAATAAAAAGGAAATTCCACAGCATAGTAAAAGACATCTATCCAAAACTAATGGAGCCCTGCTGGCACAGTGGTTAAGAGCTCAGCTGATAACCAAAAGGTCAATAGTTCAAGTCTATCAGCTGCTCCTTGGAAATGCCATGGTCAGTTCTACTCTGTCCTGTAAGGTGGCTATGAGTAAGAATCAAGTCAGTGGCAACAGGTTTGGATTTTTTTTTTTTTTTAACAAAACCAGCAGCCAATATCATTCTCCACAGAGAGAGGTTGAAAGTATTGTCCCTGAAAATGGGCACAAAGGATGCCCTTTATCATCATTCTTATTGAATATTGTGCTGGAAGTCCTAGCTAGAGCAATAAGACAAGAAAAATAAACAAAAGGCACTCAAATTGGAAAGGAAGCAGTAAAACTGCCCCTATTCATAGATACTATTCTAAACATAAAGGACCCTAGAGATTCCACAAGAAAACTACTGGACCCAATAAAAATTCAGCAGAATTGCATGATACAAGATAAACGTACAAAAATCAGTTGGATTCCTATGGATTAACAATGAGAATTTCCAAGAGGAAATCTGGAAAATAATACTATTTATCATACCCCTAAAAAGAAAATATACTTAAGAAAAAGCCTAACCACAAAGTAAAAGACCTATACAAATAAAACTATAAAACATTATTGCAAGAAACCAAGAGACCTACATAAATAGAAAAATAAAAAATAAGAAAAACACACCATAGTCACGGAAAAGAATACTCACCATTATGAAAATGGCAATCCTACTCAATGTGACATAGAGATAAAATGCAATTTCAACCCAAATACCAGCAGTATTCTGTAAAAAGCTAGAAAAACTAATTACCAACTTTATATGGAAAGAGGCTGTAGATAAGCAAATCATTGCTGAAGGAATAGAACAAAGTAGGAGATCTAACACTACCTGATAAAAGAATGTACTATACAGCTACAATAGTCAAAACAGCCTGGTACTAGTACAATGCCAGATACATAAGCCAGTGGAACAGAATCAAGAACTCAGATGTAAATCCACCCACCTACGGTCATCTGATCTTTGACCAAGTTCAAAAAATCCACTAAATAGCAGCAAGATTGTCTTTTTAACAATTGGTGGTGGGAAAACTGGATGGCCATTTGTAAAAAATTAAACAAGATCCGTATCTCGTGCCATACACCAAAACTAACTCAAAACTGATTAAAGACCTACATATAAAATCTAAAATGTTAAAGATCATGGAAAACAATAAGAACAATAACAGGGGCCCAAATATATGGCATAAATACAATACAAATCATAACTATCGATGCATAAACACCAGAATAAAAATTAGGTAACTGTGGGTTCCTAAAATCTAAAGCTTATCAAAAGACTTCCCAAAGAGTAAAAGCAAACCTACAGACTGGGAAAAAATTCTGAGTACCTCATACCTGAAAAGAGTTTAATCTCAAAAATCTATAGAACAGTTTAACATCTCAACAACAAAATGACAAATAATCCACTTAAAAACTGGGAAAAGGATACAAAGAGACATTTCACCAAAGAAGATATTAAGGCAGCTAACGGACACATGAGGAAATCATCATGATCATTATTGATTAGACAAATGTAAATTAAAACTACAATGAAATAGCATCTTGCCTAGATATTACGGGCATAAATAAACTTAAAAAACAGAGGAACAAATGCTAAGGTAACTGGAACTCTGATACTCTGTTGTTGGGAATAAATTGGCAGAATCAATATGGAAAATGGTATGTTACCTCCTTGAAAAATTAGAAATAGAAATAACATACAATCCAGCAATTCCATTCCTAAGAATATATCCTATAAAATTAAGAGCCGTCACACACACAGTAATAGGCACATCCATGTTCATGCAGCATTAGTCACAATAGTAAAAAGACGGAAACAACCTAAGTGTCCATCAGCAGATGAATGGATAAACAAATGATGGTGTACACTCACAAAAAATACTATGCAATGATAAAGAACAAAGATAGATTCATGAAACATCTCACAGCATTATGCTGTGAAATCAGTCACATAAGGACAAATACTGTGTGAGACTTTAAGAACTCAAGAGAAGGTTGAAACACAAAAGAAAACATTCATTGATGGGTACAGGGGTAGAGAGGAAGGAGGAAGGGTCTTAACTAACTAGAGAGTAGAAAAATTATTTTAGGTGAAGGGAAGGACAACACAGGATACAGGAAAAGTTAGTACAACTGGATTAAATCAAAAGCTAAGAAGTTTCCTGAATATAACCAAGTATTTCAAGGGACAGAGTTACAGGGGAGAGAGTCTGGGGACCATGTTTTCAGGGGACATCAAGGTCAGTTGGCATAACAAAGTATATTAAGAAAATATTCTGCAATCCACCTTGATGAGTGGTGTCTGGGGTCTTAAAATCTAGCAAGCGGCCATACACGATGAGTCAACTGGTCCTAACACACCTGCAGCAAAGGAGAGAGAGGAACTCCAAAGACATAAGGAAAATGTGAACCCAAGCGACTGAAAGGGCCACATATACCAGAGACTCCATCAACCTGATACTGGAAGAACTACCTACTACCAATGATTGCCCTGATAGGGAACACAACAGAGTCCATGGTGGAATGGTAGAAAAGTGGGGCACAAAACTCAAATTTATGCAAAAAGACCAGACTTGATGGTCTGAGACTAGAAGGACTCCAAAAGATGTAGTGCCTGAATTCTCTGTTAGCAAAGAATTAGAATCATTCCTGAAGCCAACTCTTCAGACAATGATTAGACTGGACTGTAAGACATAAAATGATATTAATGAAGAATGTGTCTCTTGGCTCAAGTAAATACATGAGACTAAATGGGCAGCTTCTGTCCAGAATGAGTTGATAGGGTGGAAAGGGGAAGGAGATTTGAATGGACATGGGAAATACAGGGTGGAGAGGAGGAGTGTGCTGACACATTGTAGAGTGGACAACTAGGGCCATATAACAATTGGTGTATGAGTCTTGTATGAGAAACTGACTCAGATTGTAAACTTTCACTTAAAGCACAATAAAAAGGAAATGTTGGCAGAAAGAACACTGCTAGTTCTAGTGATTCAAAACACCTAAAAATAAGTTAAAAAAGAAAAATATAAAACATTTAAATAGCACTGGACTAAGGAAAGATTTTTAAAGGAAATCTGGCAGTTTGGGCAACTTTTTGCACTTTTAAGAAAATTTTTGCTGAAAATATGCATAATAAAATATATACCTATTCAGGAAAATAAATCATAAAACATACTAAGGGAAAAAAAAACACACACACACACAGAAAAGCCTCGGCCAATAAAAGCCACACTACAAAGAAACAGAAATTATCTTAATGGAAGCCCACAGGGTGGGCAGGATTAGAAGACTTTAAAAAAACATTAAACATGCTCAAAAAACTAAGGGAAAACATACATAATGAACTAAAGTAAATCAGGAATACAATGTAGGATTGTATTGAAATGAGAATTTCAATCAAGAGGCAGAAACTATAGAATAGGGCCAAATAGTAACATCGGAGTTCAAAAATACAGTAAAAATAAACTTCAAATGGAAAAACTCAAGATGAGATATGAGATGGTAGAAGGTATAATCGGTGAACTAGACAATAAGTCAATCAAAATAATGGTGTTTCAAGAACAAATGGAAACAAAATTACAAAGAAAAATGAGCACAGCCAAATGAAATCGTGAGACATTATCAAAGAAAGCAGAACATGCGTCATGGGAATAATACGAGAGAGAGAAGAGAACAACAACAACAACAAAAAGAAAAATACTTGAAATACAATGTCAGACAACTTTCCAGACTTGACCAAGCACACAAATGTACAAATACAAGAAGCTCAACAAAATCTTTGTAGGATAATCTCAAACAAATCTACATTAAGACATTTTATAGTCAAACTCTCGAAAAGCAAGTGCAGGCAGTTCCTGGATTACCAATGAGTTATATACATAAATTTGTCTTTAAGTAGTTTTTATACATAAGTTGGAACAGTTAGGTACAGTTATATCTAACATCAGCCAGTGAAATGTTCATCTTAGGATATAGTATACAGTGTAACTTACTATGCATAAAAACATCAAAGAAACACTTCCAGACACAGTAAAACATTTTTAACATAATAGCACAGCAATGTTAACAATAATGTTTTGATGCATTTTTAGTGTGGTACCTGTTCATTATTACAGACCATTGTACATATCTCTAATTTTTAATATAATAGACTTTACAGAAGTTGATTCATAACTGGGTGGTTGGATGGTGTGTAAGTCAGATGTTCATAATGCAGGGATTGCCTGCATCAAGAAAGAATTTTGAAAGCAGCAAAGAAGGAAATTGTCACATACAAGGGATTTTCAGTAAATTCAAATACCAATTTATACTCAAATATTTACGAGTAGAGTACAGTTGAATGGTATACGAGGCCTGGCAATTAAGTCTGTGAACTTAATTGTTCTAAGTGGTACATGTATCATTGATATATATCACTGTGGTCACCTTTGAAGTACTGGAAGTTATGCACTGATGCCAGGGCCTAGTCCACCCTTCAAAGCAATTTTGGAACTCTTACTGGAATGGCCATTGCACACCGTGGCAAGGTGGCAAGTTCACAAACTTAATTGTATAGTTGTCTGTGAGCGAGCTGATTTTTCTTTTCTTTTCTTTTTTTAACATGACAGAGTTTTTAGCCAGTAAACAAATAACTGTATTGGAACATCCTCCATATTCACCTGATCTTTCCCCCAGTGACTTTTTTTCTTTACCTGAAGAAAGGAAGACGTTTTGATGACATTTAGGACATCAAGGATAGTACGACAACAGTTCTGATGGCCATTCCATATAAAGAGTTCCAAAATCTCTTTGAAACGTGGACTAGGTGCTGGCATTGGTGCATAGCTTCCCAACGGGAGTACTTGGAAGATGATCGGAGTGATATTCAGCAATGTGTTATATACCACTTTTTCTAGGATGAGTTCACGAATTTAATTGGCAGACCTTGTATTTCACACATAAGAAGAGTCTTCAGGTATAAGATGATG
This sequence comes from Heterohyrax brucei, assembly GCA_028571685.1. Classification (NCBI taxonomy): domain Eukaryota; kingdom Metazoa; phylum Chordata; class Mammalia; order Hyracoidea; family Procaviidae; genus Heterohyrax; species Heterohyrax brucei. The sequence goes on along the minus strand of CM053166.1, from coordinate 111,802,357 downwards.
TCTTAGTCATCTAGTGCTGATCTAACAGAAATACCACAAATGGATGGCTTTGAAAAGAGAAATTTTATTTTGTCAAGATCCAGTAGGCTACAAGCTCCAAATTCAGGGCATCAGCTTTCTCTTTTGGCTCTGGAGGAAGGTCGTTCTCTTCAGTCTTCCTCATGGCTGAAGCTTTGAGGCACAGGGACCTCGAGTCCTTTCCAAAAGATACAGGCACTGTTCCAGGCACTGCTTCTTGGTGGTATGAAGTCCCCTACTCTCTGCCTGCTTTCCTTTCCTTTACATCCCAAGAGATTGCCTCAAGGCATAATCCAGTCTCATACATTGAGCCCTGCCCCACCAACTCAACTGTCACCCATCCTCCCTCTTTAATATCATAGAGGCAGGAGTTACATCATGGAGGAACATCACACCATACCAAGAATCATGGCCCAGCCAAATTGTTTTACAGATTTTTGGGTAGAAACAATTCAATCCATGACAGATGACAAAATGAAAACAAATAAAAAAAAAACCTACCAAATAAGAAAAACACATCTAAACACATTATAGTGTTTGCCTCTGTGATAGGAGTTTAGGAATAATGAGAATAAGATAAAGGCACTTTTCTGTAATATCATGATTTATAAATATATATATTACTATGCTGTATGTGTGGGTTTAAAAAAATATAAACAAAGAAGCAAAACAACTAGAAGCATATATGTCAAAATGGCAAGAGTAGTTAATTCTGGATAAAGAGAATGAGGGTGACTATTGTATTCTTTATTTTTAACAGTTTTATTGAGATACGATGGGCAAACCATAAAGATCACTCATTTAAAGTGCACAATTCATTGGTTTTCAGAATATTCAAAGTTGTACAACTGATATTGTTTGTTGTTGTTGTGTGCAGTGAGTCAATTCCCACTCATAGTGCCATATCTAGCAGAGAAGAATTGGCCCATGGGATTTCCTAGACTATAAACCTTTACAGGAGCAGATTGTCAACTCTTTTTTCCCCTTCAGCAGCTGTTGGTTTTGAACTGCTGATCTTTCTGTTACAGCTAAGGGCTTAATAACTGCACCCTCAGTCTTCCTTTGTGCAGCCGTCAGGAAAAAAAAAAAAAAAAAAAAACCTGTTGTGAAGGAGTTCATTCTGGCTGAGAGCCACCCTGTAGAACAGGGCAGAACTGCCCTATATGGTTTACAAGGCTGAAATCTTTATGGAAACAGGCTGCTACATCTTTCTCCAGCAGAGTGACTGAAGAGTTCAAATGGCAGACCTTGATGTTAGCAGCCAAGGGATTAACAAGAGCCATGCCAGGACCCCTTTGTGCAAACATTAACCAGTTGCAGAGGAGTTGATTCTGACTCACAGGGACCCTGCAGGACAGAGTAGAACTTCCCCATAGGGTTTCCAGGTAGCAGCTGGTGAATTCAAACTGCCAGCCTTTGGGTTAACAACCCAGTTCTTAACCACTCTATGACCAGGGCTCTTACTATTTAATTCTATAACATTTTCATACTCCTGTATCCTTTAATAAATTTTTTAGGTAGTGTAATGGTTTATATTTTGACTACCAACTGAAAGGTTAACAGTGTGAACCCACCCAATGGTACCATGGAAGGAAAGACCTGAGGATCAATCTGCTTGCTTTCTTTAAGATTACAGCCAAGAAAACCTTATGGAACAGTTCTACTCTAACTCAGTGGTTTCCATGAGTCAGAATATTCTCAATGACAATAAGTTTTTATTTTTTTGGTACTCTTCAGCAATCACTTACCCACCTCTGACTAGCAATGACCCACCTCTGACTAGCCTCTCCCAATTACTAAATTATATCTTTTGATATGCCTATCTGGGACATTTCATGTAAACGGAATCATACAATAAGTGATCTTTTGTGTCTGACTCCTTTCACTTAGCATATGTTTTCTAGGTTCATCCATGTAGGATGAATCAGCTTTTCACTATATTTTTACAGAAAAATAATATTACATTGTATGTGTACAGCACTGTTTATCAATTCAGTTTTTCATGACCATTTGTGTTATTTCTACCTTTCTGACTATTATGAATAATGCTTCTCTGAGCATTCTTGTGTAAGATTTTTCTATGGATATACATTTTGTTTTGTTTAAATTGTATTTTAGGTGAAGGTTTACAGAACAAATTAATTTCCTTTTAAACAGTACACATACTGTTTTATGAAGTTTGTTAATAATTCTATGACATGTCAGCATTCCCCTTCTTGACCTTGGGTTCCCTATTACCAGTTTTCCTATCCCCTCCTGACTTCTAGTCCTTTTCCCTGGGCTAGTGTGCCCCTTAATCTCATTTTGTTTCATGGACCTGTCTAAAATCCTTGGCTGAAGGGTTGTCTTAAGTTATCTAGTGCTCCTATAACAGAAATACCACAAGTGGAAGCTTTTAACAAAGAGAACATATGCTTTTTCTCTCACAGTCTAGTTGACTAAAAGTCCAAATTCAGGGTTTCAGATCCAAGAAATGGCATTCTCTCCCTGTGAGCTCTGAAGGAAGGGCCTCGTGATCAGTCTTCCCTTGGTCAGGGAGCATTTCCGCACAGGAATGTTAGGCTCAAAGGACATGCTCTACTTCTGACGCTACTTTCTTATTGGTATGAGTCTCCAACTCTACGCTTGCTTCCCTTTCTTTTTGTCTCTTGTTGGATAAAAGGTGGTACAAACCACACTCCAGGGAAACTCTTAGTGAGAGTGTTACAGTCCTACTTTAACCTTCTTTAACATAATCCAGTTATGCCCTATTAACCACAGGCAGAGATTTCGATTTACAACACAGGAAAATTACAAATGGAGGACAACCATACAATGCTGGGAATCATGACCCAACAAAATTGCCATACGCATTTTTGGGTTGACATAATTCAATCCATGACAAGGACTGAACCTCAAAAGTGACTCTAGTACTGAGCTAAACGGCTGTCCAGGGATCATACTCGCAGATTTCTCTAGTCTCTGTTAGACTGTTAAATCTGGTCTTTTCTGTGAGTTAGAATTTTGTTCTACATTTTTCCCTAGCTCTGTCCCGGACTGTCTATTGTGATCCATGTCAGAGAAGTCAGTGGTGGTAACTGAGCACCATCTAGCTGGGCTAGACTCACTCTAGCGGAGGCTCTGATAGTTGTGGTCCATTAGTCCTTTGGACTAATCTTTCTCTTTGATCTTCAGTTTTCTTCATTCTTCCTTGCTCCAAAGAGGTGAGGCCAGTGGAATATCACAGGCTTTTAAGATCGCAGGCCCAACTTGTCAAAGTAGAATGTAGAACATTTTCTTTGTAAACTGTGAATATATGCTTTTCATATGTAAGGTGTATACCTACAGGTGGAATTCCTGGTTCATATGACAGCTTTATGTTTAACATTTTGAGGAACTATCAAGCTGTTTTCCACAGCAACTGCAACATTTCACATTCCTGTCTGCAATGTATGAGGGTTCCCATTTATCCATATCCGTCATCAAAACCTTGCATTGCCTGTCTTTTTGATGGTGGCCAGCTGAATGAATGTAAAGTGGTTTTGATTTGCATTTCCCTGATGATTAATGATGTTGATCATCTTTTCATGTGCTTATTGGCCTTTTATATATCTTCGTTGGAGAAATGTCTATTCAGATACTTTCTTCATTTTTTAAAAAAGTTTTTTATATTTTATTGTAGATGTACGATTTTTAAAAATTTATTCTAGATACTAGATCTTTATATATACACAATTTACAAATATTTCTTCCCACTCTGTGGATTGTTTTCTTCACTCTTTTGATCTTCTTTTTGGTGCACAAAATATTCTAATTTTGATGAAGTGAAATTTATCCATTTTTGTTGGTGTTGCTTCTGCTTTTGGTGTCATATCTCAAGAATTTGTCAAATCAGAGATTATAAAGATTTACTCCTATATTTTCTTCTATGAGTTTTATAGTTTTAGCTCTTGTATTTAGGTTTTTAATATACTTTGAGTTAGTTATTTGATGAGAGGTAAGTATCCAAATTCATTGTTTTGTGTGTGTCTATCCATTATCCCAGTACCGTTTGTTGAAGAGACAACTATTTACCCCATTTGATTTTCTTGGTGTCCTTGTTGAAAATCAATTGACTGCAAATGTAAAGTCTATTTCTGGACTCTCAACTATATCCCATGTGTCTATAAATCTGTCCTTATGCCAGTAAGGCACTGTCTTGATTACTATAGACTTACAGTGAAAAAACATTGCTAAGTGTGAGACTTTCAAAGTTGTTATTTTTCAAGATTGGATACTCTTTTGCTCTTGTACTTATGTATAAGCTTTAGGATCACCTTGTCAATATCTGTAAAAATGGTTGCACCTCTTGGGAACATAAAATCTGTGCATAAACTGAACTTCAGTAACTATATCTCTTCCCATTGTCATTCCAACCCTAGGAGTAGCAGTTTTCTGTATTTCTTATCCTCTGGTCACACAACATGTGTTGGTTTCAACATTTCCCAGATCTCTATGATTAGTTGTTGCTATTAAATACTTGTAGGCACTATCTGTTTTTATTTCTGTTTCCCTGAGTGTAACCTGACTGATATACCAATAGTTTAAAATCTAACCTTTACTAGTGCAGTGGCTAAAGGGCTACTCATTATTTTTCTTGTTAAAAATAAAAGAGAAGAAGATTGAATCTATGGAAATCAAAAATATATGCAGACTTTAACTTTTTTTTCCCATCAGTAAACCCTGGTGGCATAGGATTAAGTGTTACATCTGCTAACAAAAAGGTTGGCAGTTCAAATCCACCAGGCTCTCCTTGAAAACTCTATTGGGCAGTTTTACTCTGTCTTATAAGGTCACTATGAGTCAGTGTCCACTCCACAGCAGTGGGATTGGCTTTTTGGTTGGTATCAGTAAACTCGACTTATAGATCAACAGTGATATTAATTAACAGAGTATGTATTTCAGATTGCTTAAATGGCATTTTAATTGACTAATATTTTAGGTTTGACTTTAGAGTCTGTGTACCTAAATAATGACAAGCTAGAATAATGAGATTCTATTTATAAAATTTTAGATTCATCCAAAGCTTAATAAATGTAGACATTTTTTAATGTTGCCATTAATAATGTTTCATCACTTTACTTATGCAGATGAGTAATCATAAAATATACAAATTTTTCTTAGTATGAATTTGTCTTCTTCAATTTGAATGTACCTCTTTTCAAGCACTGATGAGTTTTAGAATACTAAAAAAAAAGTTGCCATTGAATTGATTCCAAGTCATAGTGACCGTGTAAGATAGAATAGGACTTCCCCATAAAGTTACCAAGGAGCATCTAGCGGAGTCCAACTGCTGACCTTTTGGTTAGTATCTGTAGCACTTAACCACTACATTACCAGGTTAACATGTTGAAAGTATTAAATTTCCAGTAAAAACATGACCTGCATTAGTAGCAAATAGTCTTATTAGATTATAGGTATACAAATTATATGTTTTTGGCTACACTGGTGACACTGTATCTGATAAGTAAAAGCTTGTTCTTACTTTAAATATTACTTTTTGATATAGTTGTTGCCATTGAGCCGATTCTGACTCATAGTGACCCTATAGAACAGAGTAGAATTTCCCCTCAAACTTCCAAGGAGCACACGGTCAATTTGAACTGCTGACTTTTTTGTTAGCAGCCATAACACTTAACCACTATGACAGCAGGGTTTCCATTTCTTCTTCATACTTTTCAGCTTGAGAAATGCCAAACATGTGATTTTCTTTTGGTTTTCTAACTTCAGTCATTTTCACGTGTGATTCTAATACTTTGTCTTCTCAGTTGCCCTTTGAAATCTTCTGATCAGCTCTTTTACTTCATCATTTCTTCGGTTTGCTTTAGCAAGTTTCAGAGTTTCCTTTGAATTCATTTTGGGTTTTTATTTCTCTCCTGTCTTTCTAATGACATTTTTCTTTGTTCATAATGATGTCCTTGGTATCTCACAGCTTGTTTGGTATTGGGTAATTAGTGTTTAATGCATCAAATCTTTTCTTGAGATCATCTCTAAATTCAGGTGAGATATATACGAGACTGTGCTTTGGCTCTTATTGACTTGTTTTAATTTTCTTCAGTTTCAGGTTGAACTTGCATACGAGCAATTGATGGTCTGTTCTCCAGTTGTTCCTGGCCTTGTTCTGACTGATGATACTACGCTTCTCTCTCCTCTTTGCACAGATGTAGTTGATTTGATTCCTGTGTATACCATTCAGCAAGGTCCAGGTATATACTTGCTGTTTATATTGTTGAAAAATGGCATTTCTAAAGATCAGGTTGTTGGTTTTGCAAAATTCTATGATGCAATCTCCAGAGTCATTTCTAACACTAAGGCCATATTTTCCAACTACTGATCCTTCTTGTTGGTTTCCAGCTGTGGCATTCCAATAATCAGTATTTATCAATATGTCTTGATTGTATGCCTGATCAAGTTTCAACTGCAAAAGTTCATAAAAATCTTCATTTTTTTTTCCATTTTTGGCATTAGTTAATAGTTATAAAACCCAAACCAAACCCACTGCTGTTGAGTCAGGTCTGACTCATAGTGACCCTATAGGCCAGAGTAGAACTGTTCCATAGAGTTTCCAAGGAGCACCTGGTCAACTTCAACTGCCAACCTTTGGGTTAGCAGATGTAGCACTTAACCTACTACGCCACCAGGGTTGCTAGTTAATAGTTGTAGAACATGCAAATTACCTATTTCATTTTGTGTAAATTGTGTTAGTTGGTATGTTTCCAGAAATTGGTTTATTTCATCTGTGTTGTCTATTTACCAAGATTAATTGTTTGTGGGATTGTTTGTTGCCTTGGAATTGGCTCCAGTAACAGAAAGAAACACTACCTAGTATTGCACATCCTCAATTTTTGGTAGGTTTCAGTCCTTTGTTGCAGTTCTGGTATCATTCTGTCTGATGGGAGGTTTCTGACATTTTTGATGATGTTTATATTTGCTGCATGCCCTTATTATCCTTTTGATGTCTTCAGGGTCTCTTTCATTCCTGAGAATGTCAATTTGTGTCTTTTCTTATATCTTCCCTTTCAGACTTGGAAAGGAATCATCAATTTTAATGATCTTTATGAAGAAACAGACCTTTGTTACATTAATTTTTCTGTATTGTTTTCCTATCTCCAATTTCACAGATTTCTTCTGTTTATTATTTTCTCCCTTCTGATTTTGTTTCTTTCTAGTTACTTGAGATGGAAGCCTATACTTACTGATTTAAGACTTTTTCTCTTTTCTATTGTAAGTATTTAGTGCTATAAATTTCCCTGTCAACATTATTCTATGTCTCACAAATTTCCATATGTTGTATTTTTATTTTAGTTCACATCAGCATGTTTTTAAATTTTCCTTTAGACTTCAGCTTTAGCCCATGGATTATTTAGAAAAGTGCTGTTTAGCTTCCATGTTTTGAGGGGATAATTTGGAGATTGATTTGTTTTCAAGTGTTTTGAATATTTCTAAGTATTTGTGACATTTTCTGTCAATTTACTACTGATTGCTAGTGTTATTCCACTATAGTCAGATAACATACTCCATGATTTCAATTATTTTAATTATCTGAGGTTTATTTGTGGCCCAATATACGGATAGCTTGAAAAGCGTTCTTAGGCATGTGAAAAGAATGCGTATTCTGATATTGTCGAGTGGACTTTTCCGTAAATGTTGACTAGATAAGCTGGTTGATGGTACTGTTGATTTCTTCTATAGCCTTGCTGATCATCTGTCTAGTTGTTATATCAGTTGCTGAAAGTTGCTCAATCTCCAAAAACAATAACTATTTAATTTACTTCTATTTTAAGTTTTGTAAGTTTTTGCTTCCTGTATTTTGATGTGTATACATTTAGGACTGATAGGTGTTTTTGGTGTATTTGTCCATTTATCATTATGTCATTTCTTTCTCTTGTCTTTTGGTACATATTTGCTATCAATCTAATTAAATATTATCTAATATTCAAATAGTCATTTCTGCTTTATTTTAATTATTGTTGACAGGATGTATCTTTTTCCATCTTTTCAATTCTGACCTAATTATGCAGTTATAATTGAAGTGAGTTTCTTATCCCTTTAGTGACTGATGGGAGATAAGGTATTCAAACTACTTTTTATGCCTGGCCCATGGAGTTCTTTGGAAAGGTGGTGGCCCAATTTTAACATATTTAATCTCGAAAGATGAGTCTTTTGAAATACATGAAATTCAAGAACATTGAATTGGATCCACGTTTTTGTGTAGATGGAGCATTGTCTTAAATGATACCCATTGGATATGTGACTTTTCTAAACTTTTGACAAGTTTGCCTTTATTTCTTTGTTATAAACCTCTTCAGTATGTTTCCAAGTTATTATTTTCTCTTGAGAACATTTTTTATCCCAAGAATAAGCCATACCTCATCATTATTCAGTTATAGTGGCCTTTTTCTTCCAAATGTCATTCATTGTTTCCAGATGTTAGTGGCCCCTTGATTTACTAGCTTCTGAACAGTAAATAATGCCTCTGCAATAAGGAATAATGCATTACAATGTTACTTTTTGACAGATTAAAATTCCCTTAAGTTATTCTTACCATGAATTCAATCTTACAGCCCAATCATTGCTTTTACATGAAGCAGGCAGAATGCACCACTGTGAGCAATTCTGGAGTATTCCAGGGCAACTGTTTCTGCTTCAGGTGTTAGTACTGTTTTTGTTATAATGAAGAATACATACTACCCCCCAAACAAAAAAACAAACTTATTGCCACTGAATTGATTCTGACTCATAGCAATGCTACAGGACAGAATAGAACTGCCCCATAGAATTTCCAAGGAATACCTGGTGGATTCTAACTCCTGAACATCTTTTTAGCACTTAAACACTGTACCTCAAGCGTTTCCAGATGAATGCATTGTAGTGGTAATTTTCCTGAGAAAAAAAAATTCCTTTGGTTTTATTCATTTCGACTGTCAGTACTGCTTTTGCGATAATGAAGAATGAATTACACTTGTAATTTTCCTAAGATAAAAAAAAAATGCCTTGGCTTTATTTTTTTCGGTTGTAAATACTACTTTTGCTATAAGGAAGAATGCATCACACCAAGTTTTGAAAAGTGTCATGAAAAATAATAAAAATTCTGAAAAGAAGGAAACAAAAATAAGATGTATGTGCAGGTATTGTGAGATGCCTTCATATTTTACCTCATGTTTTGCAAATTATCAAGAAATAAAATTTAAAAAAATTATCCCAGACTCATATAGACAGTGTTTATAACATTTGGGGTCTCATGGGACATTGTGATCTCAGATAATGGGTATCAAAATCCACAAATCATGACACAAATTCTGATTAAAATGGCCCATTAATCAGCATGGTTTCCATTAGTGAAAACACAAGATATCAACAAATAATTTAAAGGAGAACATAATTGAGTCTTGAAAGGTTTATAGTCATATTATGTCATATGGTTTTAATCTACCCTGGCAATTTCCACCTCTTAATTGGTATATTTAGACTATTTACATTTAATGTAATAATTGATTATGTTTGAGCTAGCTTGCTGTTTTATTGTTTCAAGGATGTTTGTCCTCTTTATTTTCATTTGTTTGGTTCCCCTGACTTACTTTGAAATAAGTGAACATTCTTTAGAATTCCATTTTCGTTTATCCATAGTGTTTTTATGCATGTCATTTTATATGATGATCTACTATATATTTACATGTATCATATATATAGTAACATAACTTACCACTGTCTAACAGTGATTCTATATACTTAATACCATCTACAAGAGTCTTTGCTAGTGGAAATGATTTAGGACTCAACTAATGGGCAGATGGTTAGCAATCTGAACCCCGAGGTACCTCAGAAGGCAGGCTCTGTGATCTGTTCCTGAAGGGGCACACCTTTGAAAAACCCATGGAGATGGTCTACTTTGCACGAATGGGATCATCATGATTCAAAATTGACCTGATGGTAACTACTAACAACAACAAATCCCCACCTACAGGTGTTGACGTTTTACTAATTAAGCCTTTCCTCTCTGTAATTCCTTTTATCTATCGCTATCTATATTTTTCAAAGTATTTCTTCCACATGCATTGAGAACCACATCAACATTATAGATTTTGCTTTAACCCTTCAAACACAGTGTAGTGAAGAACAGTCTACTTCATTTGACCACATTTTTACTTTTACTACCGTTCTTTCTCATACCCTGATATTCTAGGATTCCTTATTTCTTTTCTATTTAGAGAAATTCCTTTGGTCATTCTTCTAAGATAGATGTATAGTGAACAAGTTCTCTTAGTTTTCCTTCATCGGAGAAACAAACAAAAAAATCTCATTGCTGTCAAGTCAACTCTGACTCATGGGAACCCTACATACAGAGTGGGACTGCCCTATAATTTCCAAGGAGTGCCTGATAGATTTGAATTGCCAGTCTTTTGGTTAGCAGCCATAGCACTTAACCGCTATGCCACACACATACAGACATATATGTGTATACACACACACACCAATATACACATACAAACAATACTATTTCTTACTGTTTTCGAGAGTTTCTCTTTGTCTTCAGTTTTCAGAAATTTGACCATATGTCTTACTGTGATTTTCTTTGAGTTTATCCTGTTTGAGGTTCACTCTTTTTTTTTTGTTTTAAGATTACTTATTTTTCATTGTGATAAATGTATGTGTAATCATTTCCTTTTCTGCATTCTTCATGTATACAGTTCATTGACACTAGTTATGCTTATTGTGTTGTTCTCACTCATTTTCCTGAATTTGTAGGTTAATTTGTTTTGCCAAAGTAAAGAGGTTTCCAGTCATTATTTCTTTTAATTTTTTTTTTCAGTCTTGCCTTCTTCCTGTCCTTTTGGGCTACTGGTGTCATAAATAAGAGATGTTTTGCAATAGTCCTTAGGCCTATGAATCTCTGTTCATTCTTTTTTATTGATTTTTTTCCCCTATTTTTCCAGTTGGTTAATGTCTATTGTATCTTCAAGCACACTTATTCTTCCTTCCACCCTGAATTTTCTGCTAATGTGCCCATGTATTGGACTTTATATTTTAATACAAGATTTTCACTTGTTTCTTCTTTGTATCACCTAATTCTCATTCAAAAGTGACTGAAACAGTATATTGACAAGGAATTACAGGAAATTCAAGCTGTATTCAGGAGAGGGCATGGAACCAAGGATATAATTGCTGATGTCAGATGGATCTTGGCTGAAAGCAGAGATTACCACAAAAATGTTTACCTCTATTTCATTGACTATGCAAAGACATTCCGTTGTGTGGATCATAAGAAATTTGGCTAACATTGTAGAGAATGGGAATTCCAGAACACCTGACTGCACTGGTAAGGAACTCGTACATGGATCAAGAGGCAGTCATGGAAACAAAACAAAGGGGTACTGCATGGTTTAAAGTCAGGCAAGTGTGCATCAAGATTGTATCCTTTATCCTTTCATCATGCCTTTCCAATCTGTATGCCAAGAAAATAACCTGAGAAGCTGGATTATACAAAGAAGAACAAGGCATCAGTATTGGAGGACAACTAATTAACAACACGAGTTATACAGATGACACAACCTTACTTGCTGGAAGTGAAGAAGGTTTGAAACACTTACTGATGAAGATCAAGGACCACATCCTTCAGTATGGATTGCACCTCAACATCAAGACAACAGAAATCCTCACAACTGAACCAGTAAGCAACATCATCATAAATGGAGAAGGGATTGAGGTTGTCAAGAATTTCACTTTTAAGGGCAGTGTCAAGATGGTGGACTAAGCACATGTCTCACTAAATCCCTCTGGAAACCAAGGCCTGAAATGATAATTAAATGGAGCATTCTGGTCACCTAGTGAACCCTAGGACACAGCATAGTGCTGTTAATTTGGACTTTATACCACTGAATGGAAAAACCTCCTCTCTTTAGCTGACTCCTGCTCCTGGCTAGTCATTGCTTTCATGAACTGATGGTAACTCACCATATTGAATTTTTTTCCCCCTCTGTCTTGGCTGGACAGCAGAGTTGGGTCTTGACTATCAGCTAGTCTTAGAAGTGCTGCCAGTGGGATTGGCAGGTGAAATTGCCATATTTTGGGAACCCTACTTGAGACTCAGTGCATCTGAATACTTTTGGCCTCTCTTTCTCCCCCCTGCCATGGTGCAGCTTGTACGGAGATGCTGGGTGGTGAGCTTGTAAGGGACGCCTTCTTGGTTACAGAGGCCTAGGCTGTACCTAATTCTTAGCCTGGGAGGCAAGGCTTGCCCGCAGGAGAGTGCTTTTCTGCTAGAAAAGCAGTAGTTTACACACTATTGCCTACAGCTGGGGCCCAGCAACAGAGATTGTGGACTCTGTGCATTTCAGCACCTCTGGCCTCTCCACCTCTACCATGGTATAGTTTGTATGGAGGTGCTGGGCTGAAAGCTTGTGTGCGATGCTATCTTGAGTACAAAAGCCTCAGTGAGACCTAATTCCTAGGCTCAGAGCCAGCGCTTGCCTGCAGGACATCACTTTGCTGGCAGGAAAACAGTATTTTACAAAGTGTCCCCTGTGGCTGGGGCCTGTCAACAGAGGTCAACAAGGCAGTAGCCTTGCTGCATTTTGAACTAGTTCATAACATCTGGGGTTGCATATAGAGGTGCTTACTGTGTCAGTTGAAAAGAGGGCCCTGTACACCTGAAAACCTGACTGACTTAGGAGGTGGTCAGGTACCTTTCACTTTTCATTTTAAGCTGACTTAGAGAAACAACTGAAGTCCATCCTCATGGCATCTCTCCCAGCCATTATTGACTCACATGACACCCCAAAAGCAACAGACGTTGGAGAAAGCAGTAACAAGAAAATCATCCATGGCTTAAGAGGGCCACCAAATGAAACAAGCAAAGACCTTTCCAGACAAAGAAACGTTTCTGAAATTATCAGAAGATGTATACAAAAATATTATATAGAGAGCCCTCCTAGACCTTATACAAAATGCAGAAGAGCAAAATGAAGAATTAAGCAAGTTGTTTGATCTGATGGGACGCCAGCACTCTGAAATCCAACATATCAAGAACAAAATCAAAGACATAGAAGCTTCCATTAGAAGCCAAAAAAACAGAATGGAACAAAAGGAAAACAGACTTTATGACTTGGAAGACAGAGCTACTGAGTACAGAATCTATGAGGAGAAATCAGAAAAAAGAAACAAGAAAAATGAAGACGCATTAAGAAGCATGTGGGACTCTATTAAGAGGAACAATCTATGATTAATTGGAGTTCCTGAACAGGGTGAGACACCTGAGAACCCAGAGAGTATTGTCACCAAGCTGCTGTCTGAGAACTTCCCAGAAATTTTGAAGGAAGAGAATATAGATATCCCAGATGCATATCATATGCCACTCAATATAGATCTCTAAATAAATACCCCAAGACATGTTATAATCAAGCTTAACAAAATGAAACATAAGCAGAAACTCTTAAAGGCAGAAAGACTCAAAGCAAAGCTAACATTCAGAGGGAAACCCTATAGGCTTTTGTCAGATTTCTCAGCAGAAACAATGCTGGCATGCAGACAGCTGGCATGACATATTCACAGCCTTGAAGAAGAAGAACTTTCAACCAAGAATCGTGTATCGTGCAAAACTATCTTTCAAATATGAAAATGAAATGAAGACATTAGCAGATAAACAGAAATTTAGAGACTTTATGAAAACCAAACCAAAGCTGCAAGAAATACTAAAAGAATCTCTTGGCTTTGGCTTAGAAGTGCAAAACCACTATCTTTATATTGTAGAAGGACACATAATCCAGAATGGTACTCAGTTAGGGAAGGTTCCAAACTCAATAAAAGCTATAATAGCAAAAGAAATAATCCAGTGATCATATCATGAAACTATGATGTCATCATATTAAAAAGAGGTATTTACTACAGTTGTTATAATCCTTCCAGATGGAGAGGAAGTTGACAAAACTGGTAGTAACTAAAATTGGGTTTATACATAGTTTATTAAGCAGGATCACAGGGGCAGTTGTAAAGCATAATAAAGATGCAACATATCATATCAAGAAATGTAGTACAGGAGTCTCAACAACCACAAAACCAACCTTGTGAAAGGTGGAAAATCAACTCACAAGGAGAATGTCTCAGAACAGATTAATAAGAACAACAGAGAGTCCTTACTACAAGAAACTAAGAGAGACTGAAATAAATGGAGAAACCTAGCCTGCTCATGGATAGGAAGACTTAACATTGTGAAAATGTCTGTTTTACCAAAAACAATACACTTACATAATGCAATCCCAATACAAGTTCCAGTGACATTTTTTTAATGAGATGGAGAAACAAATCACCAACTTTGCTTTGAAAGGAAAGAAGCCCCAGATAAGTAAAGCACTACTAATGAAGAAGAACACACTGGGAGGCCTCTCATTACCCAATTTTAGAACCTATTACACTGCCACAGTAGTCAAAACAGCCTGGTACTGGTACAAAAAGAGACAGATAGATCAATGGAAGAGAATTGAGACCCCAGAGACGATACCATCTTCCTATGACCAGGTGATATTCAACAAAGGGCCTAAGAAAACCATGTCTTCAACAAATGGTGCTGGAAAATTGGATATCTATCTGCAATAAATTCAAACAAGACCCATATCTCACACCTTTTACAAAAACCAACTCAAACTGGACAAAAAGCCTAGATATGAAATCTAAAATGATAAAGCTCATCCAAGAAAAAGTAGGAAAACAGCAGAAGTTTTAACACACAACATAGACAGACTTCAACATCTGTCAAACAAACCACAATCAACAGAAGAGAAAATAGATAAATGGGAACTATTAACAATCAAATACTTCTGCTCATCCAATGACTTTATTAACAGAATTAAAAGGCCAAATACAGAATGCAGAAAAACATTTGGCAACCATACATCAGACCAACACCTGATCTCCAGAATCTATGAGATACTACAAAATATCAATAAGAAAAAGATAAATCATCGAATTAAGCGATGGGCAAAGGAGATGGACACACACTTCTTGAAAGGGGAGCTCCAGGTAGCCAAAAAATACATGTGGACATGCTCACGATCATTAGCTATTAAAGAAATTCAAATCAAAACTACAATGAGAAACCATCTCACCCCAACAAGGTTGACTATGATCCCCAAAATGCAAAACAACAAATGCTAGAGAGGCTGTGGAGAAATTGCAACTCTCCTATACTGTTGGTGGGATTGCAAAGTGGTGCAACCTCTTTAGAAAGGAATCTGGCTCTCCCTTAAAAAACTGGATTTAGACATACTATTTGACCTAGTAATTCCACTGCTTGGAATATATCCTACAGAATCAAGACCATTCACACCAACTGATACATGCATATCAATGTTTACCACAGCACAGTCCACAATAGCTAAAAGATAGCATCAACCCAGATGCCCAGCAACAGAGGAATGGATAGGTAAACTATGGTATAAATACTCAATGAAACACTATGCAATGATAAGGAACAATGATGACTGCAGGAAGTATCTCTTAACCTGGTTTCCACTGGAGGACACTGTGTTGAGTGCAAGTAGTCAGTGACAAAAGGACAAATATTGTATGAGACCCCTACTATAAAAACTTAAAATCAGACTTATCCATAGAAGAAAAGACTCTTTGATGCCTGCAAGGGTGAGGAGGGCGGGAGGGTGTGGGGGGAGGGAACAGTTTAGCTTAGATAGTTGTTAGAAATTTGGTTGGGTGAAATTGGTGACAGCACACATTAGTGAGAAGATCAATATTAACTGGACTTCAACACAACTTCAGTACTCCTCCCATTTTAACCCAATATTGCAAAGACAGAATAGCTGGGGTGGGGGCCAGAGACTGTACTCTCAGGGGAAATCGAGGCCAGTTGGCACAACTAGCATTTTGCTAATGAGGACTTTCTGCACCCCACATTGGTGAGTGGCATCTGGGGTCTTAAAAGCTGCTAAGCTGCCATCTGAGGGTACAGCAGATGGCCCCAACTCAGCAGGAATGGATGATCACCAAGCTCCATAATGACATGGGGGAAGAGAACTGAGAAGACAGAGAGACCCACGTGAGTAGGTGTCTACATCGACATGTGACCGGAAGAACCAGATGGCGCCTGGCCATCATCAGTGATAGCCACAAGAGAGCTCATAAAGTTGAGTCTCACTAGCAACACAAGAATAAATAGGGGTGCACCCTGATATCTCCGCTAAAAGACCACCATTGATGGTCCAGGGGCTTCAGGGTTCCCCTGTGAGCATGGCTCCTGGCCCTGATGCTGCCCCTGTCCACAAATCATGATGAAGGTCAACTCTTTGGACAGAAAGGGATTGGACTTGGTGACGCAGAGTGACTATATTTTATGGGCACTATATGGTTCTAGGCATCTATAGGATGTTGTCCTGCTGACTTCATACTGGAGGAGGGGAATCGGTGGAGAGGAGGAGATAGGAGACTGCTGGGAGGATAGTACATGTATGGAGCAAAGAGGAAGTGTGTGCTGTCACTGGGCAGCGAGAGCAGTGAAAACTGCATATAGGTGAGCATGCAAATTTATGTGGAAATGTACATTTTCACTGAATGATAATAAAATGTAAATAAATAAAAGTTAAATAAAATAAAATAAAAAATGAAAAAAAAATCATATTACTTGGTTCCACAATCAATGCCCATGGAAGCAGCAGCCAAGAAATCAAAAGAGACATCGAACCAAAAAATCTTCTGCAAAAGATCTCTTTAAAGCATTCAAAAGTAAACATATCACATTGAAGAGTGAGGTATGCCTGATCTAAGCCATGGTATTTGCAATCATATCATATGTTTGTGAAAGCTGGACAACAAATAAGGAAGACAAAAGAAGAATTAATGTCTTTGAATTGTGGTGCTAGAGAAGAATATTGAATGTACTATGGACTGCCAAAAGGAAAAACCTATTCTGGATGAAGTACAACCAGAGTGCTCCTTGGAAGCAAAGATGGTGAGACTGCATCTTACATACTTTGGACATGTTGTCATACTTCGTAAAATGGAGGGTCAGTGAAAAATAGGAAGACCTTCAATGAGATGAGTTGACACAGTGGCTGCAATGATGGACTTAAGCGTGATTGTGGACTTGGTGCGAGATCGGGTAGTGTTGTGTATAGGGTCGTTTTGAGAAGGAACTGACTTGATGGCACCTAACAACAACAACATAGACTCATTACTGCTGGATGATAATAAAAGTCCCGACTAGGCAGGGGGCAGGGGACCATGCTCTTAGGTGAAAGCGAGGCCAACTGGTACAACTAGCGTTTTGCTAAGAGAGCTCTCTGCACCCCACATTGGTGAGTGGCGTCTGGGGTCTTAAAAGCTGCCAAGCTGCCATCCGAGGACACAGCAAATGGCCCCAATTCAGCAGGAACGGATGCTCACCGAGGACCAAAATGACATGCGGTAAAGACAACCTAGAAGACAGAGAGACCCACAAGAGTGGGTGCCTACATCGACTTGGGACCAGAAGAACCTGATGGTGCCCGGCCACCACCAGTGATAGCCACGATGGAGCTCACAGAGAGGAGTCTCATTGGCAACACAAGAATAAAAAGGGGTGCATCCTGAGATCTCCACTAAAAGACCCCAATTGATGGTCCAGCGGTTTCAGTGTTCCCCTGAGAGCATGGCCCCCAGCCCTGATACTGCCCTTACCCATAAATTATAAGGAAGGTCCACTCTTTGGACAGGAATGGATTGGAATTGGCAATGCAGAGTGACCATATATTGGATGCACTTTCTGGTTCTACGCATCTATAGGATATCATCCTGCTGACCTCTGGCTGGAGGAAGAAGAGTGGGTGGAGAGGAGGGGAAAGGAGACTGTTGGGAGGATGAGACATGTATGGAGCAGAGAGGAATAATGTGCTGTCACCGGACAGGGAGAGCAGTGGAAGCTGCATATAGATGGGCATGTAAATTTATACGGGAATGTACATTTTCACTCAGTCATGTTAAATAAAATAAAATAAAATGAAAAAGTGTCTCAGGCAATCACGTGGAAAGGCTTGCTTCAGCACAGGGTCTTCATATGCCTGTGAGAATCGCAGTGTCAGTGGTAGCATTCCATGAGGGTGCTTTAAGATTTCCAGAACATAGGGCTGTCTAATCAATACGAGGAGACAGCATAGGTGATTGTAATTGATTAAGTGAAGCACTTAAATAGAATGTTCACAGTCTAATTATCACTCATCACTGACTCAAGGTATCCTCTAAAGTTATAAAAAAACAATCTGTGGCTTCTCCTTTTTCCTTCTGAGGAACTCAGCAGGAAGAAGTAGAGATGAAAAGGGTGGATCAAGGCAAGAAGAGAAACAGTGAAGGAAATCAGCTGATGATTCTGTCCGCCTAGCATCCTCTCCCCCTTTGGGCAACCACCAACGCCCATTCTGTAACATCTCAACAGGACTGTCAAAGTTCCCCTTCCCATATCTCCATGCCCAGTCTTGCCCTGAGCAGGGCCAACCTCCACCAGAACTTCTCTGGTGGGAAATCTGAATGTGAGTTAGAGGACTTGAGGCCATTTCACTGGCAGTGAGGAATCAGCTGACTTTTCCTTCCTGCTAGTAACCAGGTCCCCTGGATTGTTCTTGTACTGACCTCTTACCAGATCTGATTAATTAACATTTTCTGTAACCTTCCAATAAATTCTTTCTCATTGAAATAAATAAATAAAAAAATAAATAAAAGTCCCGACTCTACCACACGTCCTCTGATACTGCCTCAGTAAGAAGACAGAGGGAGACCTTGTTACTCAGTGACAGTAGTTGGTGAGCCATAAATCCCTAGCTCTCTACTTGGCCTTCTTTGATAGCACTTTGGAGGTTTGTTGAGAGGCCTCATTATAGCCTGCCAAGAGTTAAACTCTAGGCTCCACGTTAGACTCTGTTGGTAGAGGTCGGTGTAGGACCACAGATTTTTCTGTTTTTTTTTTTTTTTTTTTTTTTTTTTTATGACATACTTCTTTTTTTTCCTAAATCTGTATTTGGCTGGGCTTCTCTTTTGATTATTTGTTTGAGGGAGCAGATTTTTCTTGGAATTATTGTTTTGTTTTATCTGTACTCATTTGTATTGTGCATTACCTGTTTCTTCAACTTCAAATATGGCATATATAAAACGAAAAGGAAACTCAAGACTATGTTGATTCTCAGGCCCATAGGCCTCTAGTTACTTTTTTTTCTTCTCCTTGCCTTTTTGAGCATCATGTTTATAAGAAGCCAACCACTTGTGCTACCTAGGACCCTTAAATAATGTGCACTTACTCATTATTCTCATTTTGTTTATTTTCCTTTGTACATCAAAATATGACAGCATTTCATTTATCTAATGTTTTTATTTTTGTTTGTCTCCTCCACTAGAAGGTAAATTCCAAAGCAACTTTTCATTGTATTCCTGGTGTGTTCCAAAGTATCCAAAACATATTAAGTTCTCAATACATATTCGTGAGAAAAGTAAATAAACAAATATTGAGAATCTGATATTTGTTGAGCTCAATGTAAGCTCCATGAGGGAAGAAAGTTTGTCTTTTTTTTAAATGGCTATTTCCCCAGAGCCCCTATATCTGCCTGTCACTTTGTCACACTGGTTGCTTGTGTGTTGCCATGATGCTGGCAACACAGAGTATTTCAAATAGCAGCAGGACCATCCATGGTGGACAGTCTTTAGCAGAGCTTCTAGCTAAGAGATCAAGGAAAAAAAACTGGTGACCTACTACTGAAAATTCAGCAAGGAAAACTTTATGGTTCACAACAGAACATTAACCAACTTACTGGCTTTGGACACATCATTAGGAGAGATGAAACCCTGAAAGAAGAAAACACCATGTTTGGTTAAATAGAAGGCTGATAAGAATGCGAGAGACAGGCACGTGATGAGATGGGCTAGCACAATGGCTGCAAATATGAGGATAATACAGTCAATGACTTGTTCTGTTGTACGTAGGTGACCATGAATCTGAGTTGACGCTACAAAAGATCTACTTATCTCCTTCTGTACCCAAACGTAGAACACAAGTGTTTGAGACAGAATAGCTGGCAGTACTCATTTGCTGAGTTAGTAAATAATGTCCTAAGAGTGCTTGCAGTTGGCTTGGCTAAGAGTGGGTCAATGGGTTTCACAATGATCATAGTTGAAAATGGTAATCAAATCTCATATTTATTGTTTAAACCCAAACTTTGGAAAATACTTAGAATTTCAACTACTTACATTTTCTGTTAATTGGATAGCTTATAAAACATCTTACTGTTGAAAACACAATTTTGTAACTGGGTAATTAATAAATATTCATTAATATAATCTTCATTTCAGGAAATGCTAAGATGGCACTGGTGTTTTAAAATAAGACACTAAGGGTGGAGTCAAGATGGCGGACTAAGCCCACGTCTCTTTCTATCCCTCTGGAAACCAGGACCTGAATTGACAATCAAACAGAGCCTTCTGAGCACCTAATCAGCCTCAGGACACGGCACAGAGCTGTTAATTGGGACTTTATACCATTCAGCGAAAGACCTCCTCTCTTTCGCTGACTCCACTCCTGGCTAGCCCCGGAAGGTAAACGCACCATTTTGACTTTTTTTTTCCTCGGTCTCGGCTGGCGGGCGGAGCTGGGCCTTTCCCGGTGGCTGGACTCAGACACACTGCTGGGGGGATAGGCAGGCGAAATTCCCATACTCTGAGAGCCAGGCTCGGGACTCTGTTAATCTAGACACTTTGAGCCTTTCGTTTTGTAGCTGCCTCAGTGGGGATTGTGCGGAGCTCCGCGGTCAGGGTGCGGGACGCCATGTTGGTACCGAGATTTTAGCGGGACCTCGTTCTTAGCCTGGGAGCCAGCACGTGCAAACGGGACAGCACTTCTCCGACAGAAAAGTGGTGATTTTGCATAGTGCTGCCTACATTGGGGGCCCTGCAACAGAAGCAGAGGAATCACTACCTCTCGGCACCTTTAGCCCCTCTGTCTGCTGCCTGTGTGGAGGACGCCATCTTGGGTACGGTGGCCGCAGCTGGACCTAATTCTTAGCTTGGGAGCCAGAGCCTGCCCACAGGAGAGCGCTTTCCTGTCACAAAACCAGTACTCAATGCAGTGTTGGCTAAGGCTAGGCCCTGTCAGCAGAGGCCACCAGGGCACTAGCAGTGCTGTATTCTGAACTAGTTTGTTATCATCTGGGGTTGGATACAGTGGCGCTTACTTTGTAAGACGGGAAGAGGGACCTCTACACCTGAAAACCTCACTGACTTGTGAACTGGTCAGATACCTTTTGCTTTACATTTTAAGACAGCCTAGAGAAACATTTGCAATTCATCCTCACAGTACCTCTTCCAGTCTCTATATACTCACATGGGACCCAAAAAGCAACAGACAATTGTGGCATACAAGCAATCACTCATGGCTTCAGAAGGCTCCCAAACAAAGCAACCAAGGAGTTTTCCAGATGAAGAAACTTTTATGAAAGCATCAGGAAGTGAATACAAATTGATTATATACAGAGCCCTTCTAGACCTTATATAAAATGCAGCAGAACAAAATGAAAAATTAAGCAAGTTGTTCGATCTGATGGAACACCAGTACTCTGAAATCCAACAGATCAAGAAGAAAATCAAAGACATAGAAACTTCCATGCAAAGCCAAGAAAACAGAATGGAACAAATGGAAAAAAGAATTTCTGACTTGGAAGACAGAGCTACTGATGCCAGTGTCTATGAGCAGAAATCAGACAAAAGAAACAAGAAAAATGAAGAAACATTAAGAAACATGTGGGACTCTATTAAGAGGAACAACCTTCGATTAATTGGAGTCCCTGAACAGGGTGAGACATCTGAAAACACAGAGAGTATTGTTGCTGAGCTGCTGAAAGAAAACTTCCCAGAAATCATGAAGGAAGAGAATATAGACATCTCAGATGCATATCATACGCCACCCAATATAGATCTCAAAAGAAAGACTCCAAGACATAATATAATGAAGCTTAACAAAATGAAACATAAGCAGCAACTCTTAAAGGCAGCAAGACTCAAGGCAAAGATAACATTCAGAGGGAAACCCTGTAGGCTCTCGTCAGATTTCTCAGCAGAAACCATGCTGGCCTGGAGACAGTGGCACGACACATTCAAAGTCTTGAAGGGGAAGAACTTCCAACCAGGAATTATATATCCTGCAAAACTGTCTTTCAAACATGAAAATGAAATTAAGACATTTCCAGATAAACAGAAACTCAGAAACTTTGTAAAAACCAAACCCAAACTACAAGCAATACTGAAAGAAGTTCTTGGCTTTGACTTAGAAGAACGAAACCACTAACTTTATATTTTAGAACAACACACTACTCAATACTCATTTAGGGAAGGCTCCAAAGTAAATCACGGCTTTGATTTGGAAAGAAG
The DNA here is from genome assembly GCA_028571685.1 of Heterohyrax brucei. NCBI lineage: Eukaryota > Metazoa > Chordata > Mammalia > Hyracoidea > Procaviidae > Heterohyrax > Heterohyrax brucei. The sequence continues at coordinate 111,779,941 of CM053166.1, read as the reverse complement.
CAATCCAGTGATCATCATGAAAACTATGGTGTCATCATAATAAAAGAGGGATGTACTACAATAGTTATAGTCCTTCCAGATGGAGAGGAAGATGACCAGACTGGTAGTAATTAAAATTGGGTTTATAAATAGTTTATTAAGGGGGTTCATAGGGGCAGCTGTAAAGCACAACAAAGATGTATCATAGCATTTCAAGAAATCTAACACATGAGTCTCAACAACTATAAAACCAGCTCTGAAAAAGGTGAAAAATCAACTCACAAAAAAGAGTGTCTCAGAACAGACTAATAAGAACAACAGAGAAAACATCAACATAAAAATAAACATATCACAATGGCAGCAGTGAACACATACCTATCAGTAATTACATTGAATGTGAATGGACTGAATGCTCCAGTAAAGAGACACCGAGTGTCATCTTGGATCAAAAGACACGACCCATCCATATGTTGTCTACAAGAAACTCACTTGAGACCTAAAGACAGGAACAAACTGAAAATTAAAGGATGGAAGAATATATATCAAGCTAACAATGAACAAAGAAGAGCAGGGTTGGCAATTCTAATCGCAGACAAAATCAACTTTAATGTCAAATCCACCATCGTGGACAAAGATGGACACTATTTATTACTGAAATGTTCAGTACACAAGCAAGACTTAACTATATTAAACATTTATGCACCTAATGTCAGAGCACCTAAATATGTCGAAGAAACACTGAATATGCTCAAAAGAGAGTTAGATGACTCCACAATAATAGTGGGAGACTTTAACACTCCACTCTCATTACTAGACAGATCATCTAGAAAAAAGCTCAGTAATGATACAGAAGACCTCATTGACACAATTAACCAACTAAACCTCATTGATATATACAGAACTTTCCACCCCTCAGCAGACAACTACACCTTCTTCTCCAGTGCACATGGAACATTCTCCAGAATTGACCATGTGATAGGCCATAATGCAATGCTCAACAAAATCCATACCATTGAATTATTGCAAAGCATCTTCTCAGATCATAAAGCCATCAAAGTTGAAATCAATAGCAGAAAAAACAGAGATAGAAAGTGGAACTCTTGGAAACTGAACAACATCTTGCTCATAAAAACATGGGTTATAGAGGAAATCAGGGATCAATTAAAGAAATTCATGGATTCCAATGAGAACGAAAACACTTCCTACCAGAACCTATGGGATACAGCCAAAGCAGTGCTCAGAGGTCTGTTTATCTCTATAAATGCACACATCGGGAAGGAAGAAAGAAACCAAATCAAGGAACTAACTCTACAGCTTGAACAAGTAGAAAGAGAACAACAGAGGAACCCCTTGGGCACCGGAAGAAAGGAGATCATAAAGATTAGAGCAGAGCTAAATGAATTAGAGAATAGAAAAACCAGTGAAAAAATTGAAAAGACCAAAAGCTAGTTTTTTGAAAAGATCAACAAAATTGATAAACCACTGGCTAAACTTACTAAAGAAAAACCGGAAAGGGAACTAATAACGCAAATTAGAAATGAGAAGGGAGTTGTCACCACAGATGCAACAGAAATCAAAAACATCATAACAGAATACTATGAAACACTGTACTCTAACAAATTTGAAAACCTAGGGGAAATCGACAAATTCCTTGACTCATACCACCTACCCAAATTATCACAACGTGAAGCAGAACAACTTAATATATCCATCACAAAGGAAGAGATTGAAAAGGTCATCAAAACACTGGCAACCCAAAAAAGTCCGGGCCCAGATGGCAGAATTCTACCAAGCATTTAGAGAAGAGTTATCCCCAATACTATTGAAACTATTTCATGGTATAGAAAGGGATGAAGTACTCCCAAACTCATTCTATGAAGCCAGCATAACCCTGATACCTAAGCCCGGGAAAGATCCAACAAAGACAGAGAACTACAGACCGATATCACTCATGAACTTAGATGCTAAAATCTTCAACAAAATTCTTGCCAACAGAATACACCAACATATCAAGAAAATAATCCATCATGACCAAGTGGGATTCCTACCAGGGATGCAAGGCTGGTTGAACATCAGGAAAACAATTAATGTGATTAACCACATAAATAACACAAAAGACAAAGATCACCTGATTTTGTCCATTGATGCCGAAAAGGCATTTGATAAAGTCCAACACCCCTTCATGCTAAAAACTCTTAGCAAAATGGGCATAGACGGCAAATTCCTCAACACAATAAGGGCCATTTATACAAAGCCAATTGCCCACATCATCCTGAATGGAGACAGACTGAAAGACTTTTCCCTGAGATCAGGAACTAGACAAGGATGCCCACTGTCACCTCTCCTATTCAACATTGTGCTAGAAGTTCTAGCCAGAGCAATTAGACAAGACGAACAAATAAAGGGCATCTGCATCGGCAAAGAGGAAGTTAAAATCTCCCTGTTTGCAGATGATGTGATTGTATATGCAGAGAACCCCAAGGAATCTATAAGTAAGTTACTCAAACTGATAGAAGAGTTCAGCAAAGTCTCAGGATACAAGATAAACATAAGTAAATCAGTAGGATTCCTTTATACCAACAACGAGACTGTTAAGGAGGAAATTATCAAATCTATACCGTTTGTGATAGCCCCTAAGAATATAAAGTACCTAGGAATTAATCTAACCAGAGAAACAACAGACCTTTACAAAGAGAACTACAAGCCCTTACTACAAGAAACTAAGACTTAGATAAATGGAAAAACCTACCCTGCTCATGGATGGGAAGACTTAACATTGTAAAAATGTTTATTTTACCCAAAGCAATTTATTTATATAATGCAATCCCAATACAAGTTCCAGCATCATTTTTTAATGAGATGGAGAAACAAATCACCAATTTTGTTTGGATAGGGAAGAAGCCCCGGATAAGTAAGGTGCTACTAAAGAAGAAGAACACACTGGGAGGCCTCTCATTACCCGACCTTAGAACATACTGCACTGCCACAGTGATCAAAACAGCCTGGTACTGGTACAAGAACAGACAGACTGATCAATGGAACAGAATTGAGACCCCAGAGATGACACCATCTGCCTATGAACAGTTGATATTCGACAAAGGCCCTAAGACATTAAACTGGGGTAAAAACAGTATCTTCAACAAATGGTGCTGGCAAAATTGGTTATCCATCTGCAATAAACTGAATCAAGATCCATATCTTACACCTTATACAAAAACCAACTCCAACTGGATAAAAGACCTAAATATCAAACCTAAAACGATAAAGCTCATCCAAGAAAAGGTAGGAACAACAATGGAAGTTTTAATACACAATGAGGACAGACTCCAATATCTGTCAAAGAAACCTCAATCAACAGAAGAGAAAGTAGATAAATGGGAACTATTAAGAATCAAACACTTTTGCTCATCCAAAGACTTTATTAATAGAATTAAAAGAACACCCACAGAGTGGGAAAAAATATTTGGCAACTCTATGTCAGATCGACACCTGATCTCCATAATCTATAAGATACTACAAAATATCAATAAGAAGAAGATAAACCATCCAATTAAGCGATGGGCAAAGGAGATGGACAGATATTTCACTAAAGAGGAGATGCAGGCAGCCAAAAAACACATGAGGACATGTTCACAATCTTTAGCTATTAAAGAGATTCAAATCAAGACAACAATGAGGTACCATCTCACCCCAACAAGATTGGCCATGATCCAGAAAACACAAAACAACAAATGCTGGAGAGGCTGTGGAGAAAGTGGAACCCTCCTACACTGTTGGTGGGGTTGCAAAATGGTCCAGCCTCTTTGGAAGGCAATCTGGCGCTTCCTTAAAAAAATGGATATCGATATACCATTTGACTCAGTAATTCCACTACTTGGAATATATCCTACAGATTCAAGGCCTTTCACACCGACGGACACATGCACCAGAATGTTTATCGCGGCACAGTCCACATTAGCAAAAAGGTGGAATCAACCCAGATGCCCAACAATAGAAGAATGGATAGGTAAACTGTGGTACATATACTCAATGGAGCACTACGCAATGATAAAGAATAAGGATGATTCCAGGAAACATCTCGTAACCTGGTTTCAACTGGAAGACATTATGTTGAGTGAGAGTAGTCAGCGACAAAAGGACAAATACTGTATGAGACCTCTAAGATAAGATCTCAAAAACAGACTCGTGTATAGAAGAAAAGACTCTTTGACAGCTGCAAGGGAGGGGAGGGAGGGAGGGAGGGCAAGGGGGGGAGGGTTTAGTTTAGGTAGTTACTAGAAATCTAGTTGGGAGAAAGCGGTGACAGCACACATTAGGAACAAGAACAACATTAAGTGGACTTCAGCATAACTTGAGTACTCCTTCCATCTTGACTCAATACTGCAAGGATAGAGTAGCTGGGGCGGGGGGCGGGGGACCATGCTCTTAGGCGAATTCCAGGCCAATTGGCGCAACTAGCGTTTTGCTAAGAGAGCTCTCTGCACCCCACATTGGTGAGTGGCGTCTGGGGTCTTAAAAGCTGCCAAGCTTCCATCCCAGGACACAGCAAATGGTCCCAACTCAGCAGGAACGGATGCTCACCGAGGGCCAAAATGGCATGCGGTAAAGACAACGAGAAGACAGAGAGACCCACAAGAGTGGGTACCTACATCGACCTGGGACCGGAAGAACCGGATGGTGCCCGGCCACGACCAGTGATAGCCATGACGGAGCTCACAGAGAGGAACCTCACTGGCAACCCAAGTATAAAAAGAGGTGCATCATGAGATCTCCACTAAATGACCTCAATTGATGGTCCAGCGGTCTTGGGGTTCCTCTGAGAGCATGGCCCCCGGCCCTGATGCTGCCCGTTCCCATAAATTATAACAAAGGTCCCCTCTTTGGACAGGAATGGAATGGACTTGGCAATGCAGAGTAACCATATGTTGGAAGCACTTTATGGTTCTATACATCTATAGGATATCATCTTGCTGACCTCTGGCTGGAGGAAGGGGAGTGGAAGGAGAGGAGGGGAAAGGAGACTGTTGGGAGGATGAGACATGTATGGAGTAGAGAGGAATAGTGTGCTGTCACCGGACAGGGAGAGCAGCGGAAGCTGCATATAGGGGGGCATGTAAATTTACATGTGAATGTACATTTTCACTCAGTTATGTTAAATAATAAAAAAAAAAAATAAGACAGTAAGATGATGCAACCAGTGTCCCAGGATGCAGTAATATCTAATTTAAAATACATATTTTAAATAGTGAGTTTTTTTTTAATTTAAAAATTTATAAAGTAAATGAGACTATTAAAAGTGAATGATGATATTTTGGAGAATGAAAATTTAAACACATACTTTATTATCAAATGTTGGAGTTTGCTGAATTTAGTAACACTTTAACTAGGGAAAAGGTGTCAAGTGTATACCATATAAGAAACAAAATAAAAACAGGCATCTGATCTGTCCATAAAGTGACTGAACTAATTCTAAGAACTCAATGTAATCTTTCACTTAGATTTTACCTTTGTAATCTATGAGCTCCACATGCTCTTTCTTTTGTATTTTGCCTTTTGACTTGGAACCAATCCACTATCATAAGGCAATGAGTTTCATTGTGGTCAGGCTCAAGAATATAAATAACCCAGGGAAATTTTTTAATCTCAGTCTCCTCTGGTATCTTATACACCACGCCAGGCAATTTATCATGGAAAATCTTTGTTTCCATTCTTCCACAGAGATCTAATGCTCTGAGCAATGTTATAGTTAGCAAACCATTCTTGAAAATATCTTTCAAGCACTGCTTTATAAGCAACATGAAACCCTTCTTGATCCCATGTCTTGCAATTACGTCTTTTAACCAATCAATGTACTCATGTAACCAATAATGTTAAAGATTATGCGTTACTTTGTCCCAGCTTTCACTGACCTTAATTACTGTAAGCCAATGAGAGTATTGTAATTTTTTCCTACCTGAGCACTATAATTATTCTTATCTTTCATTTTTTCCCTTCAGATCCATAAATTTCAGTCTGAGTTTTCGCGTTTCCATTGCAATGTTACTTTTGCTTCAATAAATATCTTGGATTTTACTTTAATGAAGTCAGAGAATTTTCTTTCTTTACTACATTTTGGCATTTGTAGGAGGACTTTGGAGTCATCTTCCCTGCTGTAGCCAAAGAGCTGGAAAACTGGACTCAGGTGTCAAGGGCCTCTTTTTGTTCCCTCCTGCTTTCTTGGACTGTTAACTGTATGTTCAGAGGTGAGTGTTTCCTAAAAACAAGCCCCAAGGTGCCCTGAACATTCTGGTACAGCTTTTGGGGGATCTGTTGAATCCACTTTATATTCCTTTTTCCTTGTCTGTATCTAAATAAGCCTGTAAATTTTGTCGGCTTGTGTTCCATCTTTACATTCTCTTCCTGGAGGTTTGTGTTTTCAGCTACCTTACAAGAGTATCTCCACTGTTTGCTTCTTGGTAAAGGTATTCCTATTCATCTTTCTTTGTTTTTTGTTTGCCAATTTGCAATTTGAACAGTTCTTTTCTGTGATGTTTTTGGGTCTTGCCAGCAGCACGATCACAGAGAAAAGCCCTTGACAGTTCTCTCTCTCTCTCTCTCTTTGTGTGTGTTGTGTAAACCCTAGAAGTGGTGAACTTTACTTGTGCCTTTTCGTTTTCTGGTCTTTTGTTTCTGGTTTCATTCATGGTTTGAGTATTTTGAGCATGGCGAGTCTGCCGTCTAGTGGATAAAATGTATAATTCCTTGCATACACCTTTTTCCTTTTGTTTGTGTAAGGATGCATTTTGGCTTAGCACCACTTCTTGCCAGTACTGGTAAAATGAGGGTGCCGCCACTAAGAGGACAGCAGAGTACCCTTTGGAATCTCCACTTTATATGTACACATATGGCCTGTAATTACGGGCACCATTCAGTTTGGTTGCATACACTTACATGCATGTCACTAATCAGGGCCTATGTTATGGTAGTGCTGAGCTCACTGAATTGATTTTCCTGTGCAGCAAACTAGAGTATAAAGGCTCCTGGATTAACCAGAACCAGTGGGAAGTCTGTTTTAAATAGTTTTTGGAATCTTCCAAATGGCAAATAATAGTAACTGTGCTTCACTGAAAGATACTGTATCAAGGCAAGTAGAACTGATCAAAGAATTTCAAAACCAAAGTTTTGTGTTGGTTACTTTGTCAATACAATTTCCTCTTCCTCCTCTTACTGATCCTGTTTCACCTGACCTTCTAGCAGCTAATTCTATTTACCCCCTCTGCTTTCCTCCTCTGATAATGTCTTGTCAGGGTTTCCTTATCATGAGAAGGAGAAAAAAGTTAAAGAGAAACCACCAATAATCTGGCTGAGGCTAGTCCTAGAGTTGTGATGCCCTGTAATGTGAAATACCCCCCATACCAGGGGAGAATACCCTGAAGTTACTTTTGCCCCCTGATGTAAGGTAGAACTTAGTGCTATTTTTAATGAATTTCCCAACCCACATTAAAATACTCAAAAATATAAGCAAGAATTTAAAATTTTGGCTGTCACTTTTGAGCTTGGTCCAGCTGGTCTATGTTGACTTGTTACACATGTTGCTAGGACCTGTGGATTCTTAAAGGTGGATGGAGGAAATGAAATGAAAAGCCCCCGATGAATTGTCCATCCTACAAAATGGCTCAGGTACAGAGTTACTAACAGACTAAAGCTATTATAGCAAATATAATTTAATGTTTTCCAAAGGTATTTTTCCCTTAAGGCTGATTGGATTAAAGTTCAAGCTTTCAAGCCAGAGCAGATTGAGAACATTTATAACTACAGGAATCACTTAACTCCACATTCATGGAATATTTTGGGTTGATCCTGGAAGATGAAGGAGGCAGGATACATTTTAACTCCATTTTCCTGGAAAGCCTATACCCTGAATTAGGTGATCTAGGTAAATAACATAAGTTAAATTAGGATAATGTTGAAATTTCACAATTGAGCTCTTTATTTCATAAGTTGACCCAAACCTTAAAACAAAAACTAAAAAAACTGAACTCAAAAGGGAGGCTTTACTAAATAAGCTTGTATCATTAAAATTACAAAAATTACAATCTGCTGATGCAATCAGAGATTTAAACCCTAATTCGAGGACAGGTCCAGAGTTCCTGGTCTGTAGTTCCTTGGGTTTGTTATTATTGTAAGAAGCCTGGACATTTTTTTTTTTTTGATTAAGTGAAAGTATACAGTCCAAATTAATTTTTCATGCACACCTATCTGCAGCTTCCTCTGCTCTCCTCGCCTACTGACAGCACAATCTTCCTTTTCATTCTATACTTGTAGTATCCTCTTAACAAACTTCTGTCCTCTCCTCTCCATTCTCTTCTGTCCTATCTAGAAAGAGACCAGTAGGACAACATCCTATAAATGCATAGAGCCATAAAGTACACACACCATATGGTCATCTTGTGTCCTCAAATTCAGTCCATTTTTGTCTGAAGAGTTGACCTCAGTAATGTTTTCTGGTCAGGGGCAGCAGCAGATGCAGGGGCTATGCTCCCAGGGGATCCTTCAGGATGTCAGACCATCATTTGTTATCGTTTAGTAGTGTTTCTGAATTGCACCCATCTTTTTCTTGTGTTGCCGTGGGTATTCAACATCGTGTACCCTATCACAGCTCTCCTTGGTGGTGGCCGGGTGCCATCTGGTTCTTCTTGTCACATGTTGATACAGTCTCCCATTCACATGGGTCCTTCTATCTTCTGAGCTCTTTTTAACTTGTGTCTTTGTTGTTCTCGGTGATCATCTGTTCCAGCTGAGTTGGACTATCTGGTGTACCTCAGGCGGCATCTTGCTAGCTTTTAAGACTCCAGATGCTACTCCTCAATATGAAGTGCAGAAGACTCTCCCAGCAGTGGGCTAGCCATGCCAACCAGCCTCAGTGTCCCCTGAGAGCATGGTCCCCCAGAACCCATCCCTGCTACTTTATCATTGCAATATTGGGTTGAGATTCGAAGAGCTTTCAGTTTATGGTGAAGTCCAGTTAAGCTGATCTACATTCTATTGTGTGCTGTCACACAACCAAATTTCCTTCTGTTTTCACCCAACTAAATTTCTTTCTTTCAACTATGGCTAATCTATGACCAACCCTCCCCATCCCTCCCCACCCTTGTAGTCATCAGAGCCTTTTCTTCTGTACATAAGTCTGTCTTTAAGTGCTTATAGTGGGGGTCCCATACAATATTTGTCCTTGTGCTACTGACTGATTGCACTAAGTTTAATGTCTTTCAGTTAAAACCAGCTTATGAGATACTTCCTAAAATCATCATTGTTCTTTATCATTGTGTTACTGAGTATATGCACCATAGTTTGTTTATCCATTCATCTGTTGATGAGCATCTGGGCTGATTCCGTCTTTTTGCTATTATGAACCGTACTGCAGTGAATATTTGTGTGCATGTATCTGTTCATGTGACAGCCCTTGTTTCTGTACGATACACTCTGAGCAGTGTGGTTACTGGATCACATGGTATATCTATTTCCAGCTTTTTAAGGGGGAACCAAATTGCTTTCCAAAGAGGTTGTACCAGTTGGCAATCCTACCAGCAGTGCAGGAGAGTTTCCATCTCTCCACAGCCTCTCCAGGATTTGTTGTTTTGTCGTTTGGGGATCATCGTCAATCTTGTTAGTGTGAGATGATATCTCACTGCAGCTTTGATTTGGATTTCTCTGACAGCTAATGATTGTGAGCATTTCATCATGTGTCTTTTGGTTGCCTGGATATCCTCTTCAGTGAACTGTCTTCCCATCTCCTTTGCTCCTCACTTAATTGAGTTATTTACCTTTTTGTTGTTGATATTTTGCAGTATTTTGAAGACTATGGAGATCAGACATCGTTCTGACATGTAAATGCCAATTTTTTTTCTCATTCTGTAAGTGGTCTTTTAGCTCTTTTGATATAGTCTTTGGATGAGCAAAAGTGTTTGATTCTTAGTAGTTCACATTTATGTATTTTCTCTTCTGCTGGTCATGCTTTGTCATTTTTTGAAGTCTGTCTAAGCTATGTATTAGAACTTCTATTGTTGACTCTTTTTTCTTGCATGATCTTTATTGTTTTAGGTTTGATATTTAGGTGTTTGATCCAATTTGAGTTAGTTTTTGTGTCAGGTGCGACATGTGGGTCTTGTTTCACTTTTTTGCAGATGAATATCCAATTTTGACAACATCTTTTGTTAAAAACACTGTTTTTACTCCAGTGTACAATCTTAGGGCCTTTGTTGAATATTAACTGCTTATAAGAAGATGGTGGAATCTCTGGGGTCTCAACAGTGTTCCACTGGTCCATATGTCTCTTTTTGTACCAGTACAAGACTGTTTTGACTACTGTGGAAGCCTGGACATTTTAAGAAAGATTGTCTTAAATTAAAAAATAACAATAACAAAGCTAGTGTTTTGCTTTCAGCCTTACCCAAGCCAGAACAAAGCATCTCCAGTGATATATTAGAGACTTTTCTAGTGTAGCTGTACATCTTCAGAGAGAAACAACACTCCCAATTTATGGCAAACCACAAAATTTTTTTATTGATATAAGAGTCACACTGTCTACAATTAACTCCATAAGTTTGTAAAAGCCTCTACACTGGAGTAATAACACTTCCAAACTATGGGGATTTCAAACAGAACTTTAACTGATTCACAGCCAGTAGCTGTTTCTTTAGAATTTATTGAAGATATGCATTCTTTTTTACTCAAATCAGAAGCTCCTTTCACTTTATTAGGAAGAGATTGTATCCAAATAGAACTGTCACAGTAAGTTTACTGATCAAGGAGATCTCAACATAGATATTTCTAACCCTTCTAAACAGACTCTGAGAAGATCTTACGTCACCTTCTGATACCCTTCCTTTATGGGTTTCTAAATTCCAAGGAGCTGTGACATGCTTAGATTATCTTTCTACTGTGTCAGAGAGTTTATGAGTTACCTTATCCACAGACACTGGCTGGGTTCTTTCAGTAGAGCTTATTAAAGTTCAGATTGATGCATCTAAATCTTTATCTAAAGTTTCTCAATACCATTTAAAATAAAGGCTAGAGTTGAATTTGTCCCCATAGATCAAGATTTCCTTGTCAAAGTGTTTGTTATTCCTTGTACCAGTCCATGTAATATTTTTGTACTTCCAGTAAAGAAACCCAGTGGTTGTGGTTGCAGATTTGTACAAGATTTAAGGACACTTAACTGCATTGTCATTCCAAGATTCCCCATTGTTTCTAATCCTCATCTACTTCTGTCTAATGTATCATCATATGAAACTCATTTTTCAATAGTAGAAGTAGTAGATTTACACACCTTTTTTGGTAATCCTGTGCATCAGGATAGTAAGTATTGGTTCACATTCATCTGGGATAATCAACTAATATACCTAGAGGACAATGGGTCATGCCCCAGAGGTTTACAGTATTTTCCACTTACTTTTCTCAAATTTTCCATGCTGATTTATAGCCTCTACAGTTCACTAAAGGGTATAACTTATTATACTATGAGCATGATCTTTTAGTCCTTTCCAATTCATTGAAATTCTGCATAGAGGATGTAGTGTTTTATTGTTACAGCATTTAGTTACTAGAAGGCACAAAGTCTGCAGAGAGAAGTTGAAGGTAGTATACCAGCAGGAAAATATTTAGGGCACCTTACCTCTGCACAAGGGGTTTCCATAGACTCCCCCAAAAGAAAAGATGCTATTATGGCCTTCCATCTCTCCATGACAAAGAAACAATTAAGAGGATTTCCGTGTCTCTGAGGCATAGTGGTTAAGTGCTATGTCTGCTACCCAAAGGTCAGCAGTTCACATCCTCCAGATGCTCCTTGGAAACCCCATTGGGCAGTTCTACTCTGTTCTGTAGGTTCACTGTGAGTCAGAATTGACTCGATAGCAGCAAATTTGGGGGGAGGTTACTACTGCACAAGGATTCCTAATTTTTTATTTATGGTTCATCCATTATCTGACAGTTTTCAATTATCAGAAGAAAGCACTCAAGGTGCCTGTAAATGAAAAGAATCTCTACTTAATAACCTAGCATTTTTTAAAATTTTAATTCAGGTTTCTCCTTATATGTCCCAGATTTAGCTGGGAATGCCTTGGGGATACTTGTTCAAAACCAAAGAAGTCAACATTGATTTGTCAGTTACTACAACCTACAGTTAGACGTGGTCACTTGCAGATATCCTCCTTGCTTGAAGGCAGTCATGATGACAACTCTTACTGGAAGCTACATCAAACACAGTGATTGAGAACATTCTGGACATATATGTTCTCCATTCAGTATCTGCTGTTCTGAATTCTTCTTCAACTTAACATCCTTTAGCCAGCAGACTAACTTCTTACAAAGTTCTTCCTTCCATTGGTCCCAGTGTCTGTTTATGGACACTTAACTCCTTGAACCTACCTACCCCTTTCAGAAGGTGATATTGTTTTCCACAATTATCTTGATTTAACAGACCAACTGTTTAATCCCAGGTAAGACTTTCAAGACTACCTTATTCCTAATCCCTCTTTAGTTCTTTTTGTTGGTCTTAAACAGATCCTTTTAGTTCTCATTATCAGGAAGGATACACCATTACAGTATTCACCAAAGACTTGGAAATTGGTTCCCTTCCTGAAGTTGATTCAGAAACAACAAGGTAAATTAATTGCACTGACCAGGGATTTCAAATTGGTTTCTGGAGTTGTCAGGAACCATTTATATTTACTTTAGGTATGGTTTCAGAATTTATTTTATTTTTTTATTATGATTGAATGAAAATATACATTCCCATATGAATTTGCATGATATCCTATAGATGCATAGAACCATAAGCTCATTTTACTGGTCAAGTACTTAAAGTTATCTGCTCAATTTTTCCCATTTTTCAAAGGCTTCAAGGTCCGTATCATCGCCAGTCTTCAGAATAGGTAGGAAGAGTTAACAGTATAATTAAAACTCAATTAACAAAGCTAGCTTCCCGTTTAGGCCTATCTTTGGGCAAAGTTATCCATTTGATTTTATTAAATTCAAGGGCTAGTCCCTTTGAGCATCATAAATTGACACCTTTTGAGATCGTTACCGGGAAGCTTATGAGTCTGACTTATGGTTCAGTTTTCATTGATTCTAATCTTTTGTTGACTAGTTTGATAAAATAGTGTCAGGCTTTGCTTTATTATTCAAAAGATAAGGCCTGTATGATGAAAGAAGCTTTTGATAATCAAATCCTACCCAAAGCAGAGTAAAACACCTGGTGTTGTGCCTGGGGGTTATGTTTATTGGAAAAGACACCGTCTAAAAGATTCTCTAAGTAAATAACCTAAGTAGAAGGGATTCAATGTAATGCTTTTAGCACACCCCTGTACTGCTAAATTAAGGAGTATTAAAGCTTGGATCCACTTATTCCAGTGGAAGAAAGATCACAGGGGCACTAACTAAACTGTTCAGACAACTGAAGGACTTAAAGTTTAAGCATCTTGGATGAGAAGCATACGACAAGGGTGAACCACTTACCCATGATCATGGAACAAGATTGTACAAGTAGCTGAAGAATTTGGACTCTGTATTAGAGCATCAGCTATAACTTTATCTTTAACTATTTTGTATTTGTGTATACGGATCTCAGATTATTTTTTAGTAAATGTTTATGCAAGCCCCTATAAAAACTTAGTTTAATAATTGCAGGTGCACTCATTATTCTTTGATATTTATGGTATTACTACTCCTTCTTTGGTGTGTGCATTCTAGCTCTTCTTTTTGTGATTCCTACTATTATTTAATTTTTTTTTTTTTATTGTTTTCTTTTTCTGTTGCTTGGCGTGAAAACATTTTTATGTTGGATATGTCATTCTTTCTCTTGGCCTATAAAAGATAATATTGATCCTTTTGCTGTACTCACCTAGTATTATAAACTCATATCCATGTTTGCTATTGATTTTGAAAAACCGTTTGAAAGGGCTGTTTGTGTCAAACTATGGCTGCCTACGGAATTATCCACCACCTATCAGTTCACTGTTTCAATCATACCTGTTTGTGGTTAGGATGTTTTATTTCATCTGGAACACTGTATTGTTTTATGCATAATCCTCAATATTATCTTGCAGTAACAGATAACTATTTTAAAGTAATAATCCAAATCTCTTGATTTGTACCCAATGCCTGGATCTACTAGAATTTGAAGGATTATCCATTAGCGACAAATCATTAGCTGCAAACTGGCTTGAGAGGGCCAACCAGTCTATCCCGTTTCCCAATATTCAAACCAAGACAGGCATGTTATATGCCCCAAGCCAAAGCCAAGTGCCATCGAGTCGGATCCGACTCATGGCGACCCTAGGGGCCAGGGTAGAACTGACCCCCAGAGTATTCAAGGAGCGCCATCTATATATATATATATACATACATATATATATATATTTATGTAAAGAGTAGGATTGTATAAGGGATGAGTCTGATAATTGACACTGCACTTGGGCTTTGTTTATAATAATATAGTTGGATATGCTAGGCCAATATACCCTAGAGACATTGTATGAGGACCCAGTCAGACAACAACAGTATACTATGGCTTAGTGATACAAAACTAATATCCATACAGAAGGGAAAATGTGTCCTTTTGGGTGAACCCATAGCTGATTACCCAAGATGAAGATGGTCCTTTTTATGTACCACTGTGCTATGGTTTGGGATTGGCATATTAGAACTTTTCACTAACAATCTGTCTGCCACTGCAGCTCAGATTGCTAACAGTGTGGTCAATGAAATGGTTGCACTATAAGAATCCTTAGAATGACTGACGAAGGCATTCCTGGGTGATAGAATGGTTTTGGACTTCTTTTTAGCCCAGTGAGAAGGAATTTTCTCCTTGTTAACACCTCCTGTTGCTCTTGGATTAATACCACTGGAGAACTTGAACAACATTTTGGTAAGAGCTATAAAAAAGCTGTTTGGTTACATTCCATACCTCCTATTACTTTAACATCCTCTTTTGATATTTTCAGTCAGCTACCTAACAGTGCAGGTTCTTGGTTATGATCTCTGTTGCAAACTCGGGTTAATTTTATTAAAAACTATAGTTCTTATTATTGAAATGCAAAATGTGTTTCAAAACGCTCTTCTAATATAGGAACTGAAAACCCCACCTCATTGCATACTAAGAGAATCATGTATATCAATAGTATATTCAGAATCTCTAACTAGCGATGCCTTAAGATTTACATTAGTCATTTGAAAGTAGGTCAGACTGTTTCTCAGATTTGGCCACATCCTGTTGCTTTCCCACACCAAGATCATAGACGATAGATGCTCAGTAATAGCGTGGTGAAGAGACCCAGAGTTGCCTGGCAACCAAGTTACTGCTGATCCTCAACCGTGAGAAGAAAAAAAAGTGTTTAACATAAAAATAAGAAAAAAATTATATTAGAGCTGCCACTTGGGAGCATCATGTCAATAAAACCTTGTGGAAGATGACTTACTCCTTTGTGAGTAATATGAAACCATTTTGCCCTGGAGATGAGAACTCTCCTATAACAAGGTAAAAAGACACAATGATGTCTGGCCATTTCTATCACATGATGTCTAGAGTCTTAAATGCTTCTGGTTCAAGTGGCCATTACAATTTGAAGTCAGGCCTGTGCTAAAGAGTTCATGCCCATAAGTAGGAGTAAATGATGTTCTTCAAAACCCTTGAACAAAAACAGGAAATGATAAGGCATCTGACCTATCTGTAAAGTGACTGAACTAAGTCTAAGAGCCAATGTGATCATTCTCCTAGATTGACCTTTACTGTCTAGCAGCTCTATGTAACCTTTCTCCTAGATTATAACTTCCTAGCCTAGTGGAACCAATTCACTATCATTAAGGAAATTAGTTTCTTTGTGGTTAGGCTAAAGATTGTGAATTCCTCATGGAAACATTTTTGTTTCCATTTGTCTCTGGAGCTATGTTGTTTTGAGTAAGGTTATTATTAACAAATCATTTCTAAAAAATATCTGTCATGTCATCAGCTTGTAACCAATGTTAACATGTTTTGGACAATCAAGGTACTCATATAAACAATATGTTAATGTTATGCTTCACTTTTTCCCACTTTTGACTGACCTTAATGACCATAAATCAGTGAGACTACTGTAACTTTATTTCCCCCCTTCAGCACTGTTATTACTTTTGACTTGTATTTTGCACTCGAAATACATGAGCTTCATTGAGCTTTAGGCTTCAGAATCTCCCATTGCAATTCTAATTTGGCTTCAAAAAATCTCTTAGATTTTACTTCAACAGAGCCAGAGAGTTTTCTTTCACTACCTCAAATAGGAGGCAAAAACAACAATGATGGTGACCATTGTACATAATTTAGGTTTTATACCTAAACTGAATAACTAAGGAATGCTAAACCTGAAAAACAAACAAAAATTAGCCATCAAGTTGATTCTCATTTACAGAGACCCTATAACCAAGTAGAATGGCTCCACAGGGTTTCCACCACAGAAAATCTTTAATGAAGCAGACTGCCACATCTTTCCTCCACAGAGCCACTGATGGTTTCTGACCACTGAACTTTCAGTTAACAGCTGAACCCTTAAATACTATGCCACTGAGCCTCAAAGGAAACCCAGAGATCCCAAATTTATATCCAGTAATCTTACTGACATGTAGCTGCTAATTCTCAAGGTTTAATTCTATTTGTATTTTGAAGAGTTAGGTTATCAAAGACCACAAATCATATAAAGCATATTAAGATTTTATTTATTTATCGTGACTGAGTAGAAGTGTACAACCCAGTTTAAATTTGCATGCCCGCCTAAGTGCAGCTCCTTCTGTTTTCCTTGCCCGGTGACAACATACTCCTCATTTCTGTTCTATATATGTCATATCCTCTTAACAATATCCTTACCCCTCCTTTCCACCCACATCACTCCCCTCTAGTAAGAGCCAGTAGGATGACATGCTATGGATTCATAGAACCATAAAGTGTACACATGGTACGGTAACTCTGTACTGTCTAGTCCAATCCATTCCAGTCCAAGGAATTGACCTCAGTAATGATTTATGATCAGGGGCAGCATCAGTTCTAGGGGCCATGCTCCCAGGGGAACCTGCAGGCCTTCAGACCATCAGTTGTGGTCTTTTAGTGGCATTCTCAGGGTGCATCCCTTTTTATTTTGCAGTTGCCACAAGGACTGAACTTTGTGAGCCCCATCATGGCTGCCACTGGTGGTGGCTGGGCACCAACTGATTCTTCTGGTCACATGTTGATGTAGTCACCTGTTCACATGGGTCTTTCTGTCTTTGGGTTCTCTTTCCCCATGTCATTCTTGTCTTTGGTGATCAGCTGTTTCTGCTGAGTTGAGATCATTTGGTGTATCCCACATGGCAGCTTCCTAGCTTTTAAGACTCCAGATGCCACTCACCAATACGGGGTGGAGAAGACTCTATTAGCAATAGTCTAGTTATGTCAATGGTCCTCAACATCCCCTGAGAGCATGGTCCCCGGACCCCCACCCCTGCCACTCTGTCCTTGCAATACTGGGTTAAGACTGGAAGAGTTTTCAGGTTATGTTGAAGTCCAGTTACACTGATCTTTCTAATGTGTGCTGTCACTGATTTCACCCAAATTTCTGTCAGCTGTCTAATCTGTAACCAGCCCTCTCCCTTCCTCCCTTCCTTCCCTTGCAGCCATCGAAGAGTCTTTTCTTCTATACATGAGTCTGTTTTTACATCCCTGTAGTAGGGGTCTCATAAAATATTTGTCCTTGTGCTTCTGACTAATTTCACTCAACATAATGGCTTCCAATTGAAACCAAGATATGAGACATTTCCTAAAATCGTCATTGTTCTTTATCATTACATAGTGTTCCATTGAGTATATATACCATAGTTTATGTCTTCACACATCCATTGTTGAGCATCTGGGTTGATTCCATTTTTTTGCTATTGTGGACTGTGCTGCAATAAGCATTCATGTGCATACATCTGTTCATGTGACTGCACTTGCTTCTGTAGGATATATTCCAAGCAGTGGGATCACTGGGCCAAATGGTATATCTATTTCCAGCTTTTTAAGGAAGTTCCATATTGCTTTCCAAAGAAGTTGTACTATTTTGCAATCCCACCAGCAGTGTAGGAGAGTTCCAATTTCTCCACAGTCTCTGTAGCACTTGTTGTCTTTTGTTTTTTGGATCATGGCCAACCGTGTTGTGGTGAGATGATATCTCACCATAGCTTTGATTTGAATCTCTCTAATAGCTAATGATCGTGAGCATTTCTGCATGTGTCTTTTGGCTCCCTGATGTCCTTTTTAGAAAAGTGCCTGTCCATCTTCTTCGGCCATAACTTAATTGGATTATTTACCCTTTGCTTGTTGATATTTTGTGGTGCTTGTGGATTATGAACATCAGAAGTCGGTCTGACATATGGTTACTAAATAGTTTTTCCCATTCTGCGGGTGGTCTTTGAATTCTTTGATAAAGTCTTTGGATGAGCAAAAGTGATTGATTCTTAGTAGTTCCCATTTATCTATTTTCCCTTCTGTTGATTGTGCTTTGTTTGACAGATTTTGAAATCTGTCTACACTGTATATTAAAACTTCCATTGCTGATCCTGTGTTTTCTTGGATGAGCTTTATCGTTTCAGGTTTGATGTTTAGGTGTTTTATGCAGTTTCAGTTGGTTTTTGTATAAGGTTTGAGATATGGGTCTTGTTTCAATTTTTTGCAGATGGACAGCTGATTTTGCAGCACCATTTGTTAAAGAGACTGTTTTTACCCCGGGTTAAAATCTTATGGCCTTTGTCGAATATCAACTGTTCATAGGAGGATGGTGGCATCTCTGGGGTCTCAATTCTGTTCTGTTGGTCTGTATGTCTTTTTGTGTCAGTATCAGGCTGTTTTGGCAACTGTGGCAGTGTACTAGGTTCTAACGTCAGGTAGTAAGAGGACTCCCAGTTTATTCTTCTTCTTCAGTAATACTTTTCTTATCTGGGGTTTCTGTCCTTCCTAAATTGGTGATCTGTTCTCCATCTCATGGAATTTGTATTGAAAAAAAAAAACAACAACAACAAACCCACTGCCTTTGAGTCAGATCCGACTCATGGCTACCCTAGAGGTCAGAGTAGAAATGCCTCATAGAGTTTCTAAGGTGCGTCTGGCAGGTTTGAACTGCTGACCTTTTGGTTAGCAGCAGTAGCACTTAACTCACTACGCCACGGGGTTTTCCGGAATTTGTATTGAATTGTATATATATGTTAATTGCTTTGGCTAAAATAGGCATTTTGACAAGTTAAGTCTTTCTACCCATGAGCAGGGTAGGTTTCTCCATTTATCTAAGTCTCTCTTAGTTTCTTGCGATAAGGTCTTGTAGTTCTCTTTGTAAAAGTGTCTTATTTCTCCAGTTAAATGTATTCCTAGGTATTTTATCTTCTTGGGGGATACATTAAATGGCGTTGATTTGTGATTTCTTCTTTAATCTCTTTGTTGGTATAAAAGAATCCTACTAATTTACTTATATTTATCTTGTATCCTGAGACTTTGCTCAACTCTTCTATCAATTTGAGTAGCTTACTTATGAATTCTTTAGGATTCTGTGCATATACAATCATATTATCTGCAAATAGGGAGATTTTTACTTCTTTGCTGGTGTGGATGCTCTTTATTTCTTTGTCTTGTCTAATTGCTCTGGCCAGAACTTCTAGTCCAACGTTGAATAGGAGAGGTGAGAGTGGGCGTCCTTGTCTAGTTCCCTTTCTGAAGGGGAATTCTTTCAGTCTCTCTCCATTCAGGATGATGTAAGTGGTTGGCTTTGCATAGATGGCCCTTATTGCATTGAGGAATTTGCCTTCTATTCCTATTTTGCTGAGAGTTTTTAGTGTGAATGGGTGCTGGACATCATCAAATGCATTTTCCGCATCAGTTGCCAAAATCATGTGATTCTTGTTTTTTCTGTTGTTTATGTGGTTGATCATATTAATTGTTTCTGTGATATTGAACCAGCCTTGCATTCCTGGTATGAATTCAGTTTGGTTGAGGTGATTTTTTTTTGATATCTTATTGAATTCTACTCACAAGGATTTTGTTCAAGATTTTTGCAACTAGGTTCATGAGTAATATTGGTCCACAGCTCTTCTTTTTAGTTGGATCTTTCCCTGTTTTGATATCAGGGTTATGCTGGCTTCATAGAATGAAATCAGGAGTATTCCATCCCTTTGTATGCTGTGAAATAGTCTCAGTAGTACTGGAGTTAACTCTTGTCTGAAAGCTTGGTAGAATTCTGCAGTGAAGCCATCTGGCCCAGAGCTGTTTTTTGCTTAGTAGTTTTGTGATGACTTTTTCAATCTCTTCCTATGTGATGGGTTTATTAAGTTGTTCTGCTTCAACTTGTGATAATTTGGGTAGGTGATATGAATCAAGGAATTTGTCCATTTCCTCTAGGTATTCAAATCTGTTAGAGTACACTCTTTCATAGTATTCTGTTATGATATATATATTTTTTTATTTAATATGACTGAGTGAAAATGTACATTTCCATACAAATTTACATGCCCACCTATATTCAGCTTCCACTGCTCTCCCTGTCTGGTGACAGCACACTATTCCTCTCTGCTCCATACGTGTCTCATCCTCCCAGCAGTCTCCTTTCCCCTCCTCTCCACCCACTCATGATATTTTTGACTACTGTTAGATCTGTTGTGACATCTCCCACCTCATTTCTTATTCGAGTTGTTTCCTTTCCTGTTTTTCTTTAGTAAATTTAGCCAAAGGTTTGTCCATTTTGTTGGTATTTTCAAAAAACCAGCTTTTAGTGTTACCAGTTTTTTCAATTATTCTTCTACTTTCTAATTCATTTAATTCTGCTCTAATCTTTATTATCTGTTTTCTTCTGGTGTCTGAGGGGTTCCTCTATTGCTCTCTCTCTACTTTTTCAAGCTGTAGGGTTAATTCTTTGGTTTGGGTTCTTTGTTCCTTCCAGATCTGTGCATTTATAGACATAAAATGACCTCTGGGCACTGCTTTTGCTGTACCCCATAGGTTGTGGTGGGAAGTGTTTTCATTCTCATCTGAATCCATAAATTTCTTTAATCTTTCATTTCTTCTATAACCCATGGCTTTTTGAGCAAAGTATAGTTCAGTTTCCATGAGTTTCTATTTCTATCTATGTTTTTCCTGGTATTGATTTAGCCTTCTATAGCTTTATGGCCTGAGACGATGCTCTGCAATAACTCAGTGGTTTGGATTTTATTAAGATTTGCTTTATGTCCTAACACATGGTGTGTTCTGGAAAATGTTCCATGGTCACTAGAGAATAAAGTGTCCTTATCTGCTGAAGGATGTAAAGTTCTGTATATATCGATGAGGTCTAGTTGGTGGATTGTTGCAGTAAAATCTTTGTCTTTACTGAGCTTTTTTGGAGAAGATATGCCCAATATTGAAAGTGAAATGTTGAAGTCTCCTACTATTACTGTGGAGTGATTTATCTTGTTTTTGAATGTAGTCAGTATTTCTTCAATGTATTTCGATGCTCTAGTATTCGGTGCATAAATATTTAATATTTTATTTAAAAAGCTTTGTTATGGGGCAGTATCAAGATGGCAGAGTAGATGGACTCTTCCTTCAGCCCCCTCTAACAACAGAGACCCAAAAGAACAAATGAATCCAGTACATACAACATCCTAGGTGCCCTGAACATTAAATGGAATGGTGAGAAATTGGACTGAGCAAAGGGTAAGGGTGAATAGTACCAGAAGTGCACAGGATTCCACAGACCTGACTTGCTGGGAACCATCCACAGCCACAGTGTGGTGGGCCCAAAGGAGGTTGGTGGGTGTTCCCCTCAGTAGACGTGATTGTCTGAGGAGTCCACTTCTGTCTCCAGAGCAGGTGAGAGACAGCACAAGATTGTCAAAAGCCAGGTTCCATGAAACCTACTGTGCATGGATCTGAAACCTGTTTTCAATACAGGCATGTCTCCCCTCTCTGGACACTTCCCCATCCCATCTCTAAACTATGCCCAGTGCTAACTCTGATGCAATTACCTGAGCTGGAAGGAGGACTCTTCAAATCATCCCTAAGCCATTCTTCCCCTCCATTCTCTGCACTGTGCTTAGCTCTGGAGTCTGGTGACATTAAATGAGCTAGAAATAGGATTGCTTAAGCCTACCCTGAGCCATTTTCTGATACTCAGAGGGGTAAACAGTTTAGCAAACTTAGAGAAGGGAGATAAATAATTTTTCTTTTCCTGCTGACTCCATGAAGCTGTAAAATCTGGGCAAGAACTGTTCCTTGACCAAGATTCAGACATAATGAGTACACCAACCTCACAGACATTCAGAACAGCTCTTAACCCCATGTCTTTCTCCTGGAATTCAGCCAGTCACCTATGTCTATACCAATCACCTCTGCCCATCTAGGACTTTAGACAAGAGCCTGCACCACATGCTTGGTGACTGACAATCTAGACACATGAGCTAAAACTATAGGATAAAAATAAACTGTACATTTTAAAACAAGAAGTTAGAACATAGTACCAAACCAAAAAAGCAAGCCCATTGCCATGAGTTGATTCCAACTTATAGCAACCCTACAGGACAGAGTAGAATTGCCCATAGGGTTCCCAAGGAGCACCTGATGGATTCAAATTGCCAACATTTTGGTTAGCAACTGTAGCACTTTACTACCTATACCATCACAAACACAGTGGGCAAACATAAATAGCTACAATTTGCTGATGGCTTGGAAACAGCAGTCTATGCCAAAGCACTTCAAAGTGCAGACCATGATTTCTTCAGACAGCTTCCAAAATACGAATCAAATTTTCCAGAGGAAGAAAACATCTTGGAATTATCAGAGATAAAATAGAAAAGATTAATATTTAGAACGCTTCAAGAAATGAGGAAGGAGATGAGGCAAAATGCAATAAGGCATAAAGACAAATTGAACAAATTATAAGAAAAATTTAAAAAATTAATAATAAAATCACAGAATTAGACAACTCAGTAGAAAGTCAAAGGAGCAGAATTGAGATAATATCAGCCCTATGTTTTAGTCAGCTAGGGCTGCTCTAACAGAAATACCACAGAGTGGATGGCTTTAACAAAGGAAGGTTTATTCTTACACAGTCCGGTAGGTTGCTAGTCCATATTCAGGGTGTACACTCCAGGGGAATGCTTTCCCCTTGTGGGCTCTGGAAGAAAGTCCAGTATTGCATCAGTCTTTGTCCAGGGAGAGTCTTGGTGCAGGAACCTCAGGTCTCAAGGACATGCTCTTCTCCTGGTGCACATTTCTTGACGGTGTGAGGCTCCTCATTCTCTGTTTCTGTTTCCTTTTATCTCTTGCAGGCTGAAAAGCTTAAGGGTGGGGCAAGCCATACTCCAGGGAAACTCCCCCCACAGCAGAGCAAGGAAGTAATCCTATGCAAGAATTTACAGCTTCTTTAGCATACAGTTTAGTGAAACCACATAATGGAGGACAGTCTCAAGATACTGGGAATCACGTCCCAGCCACACAGCTGCACATATTTTTGGGGGGACACAATTCAACCCATGACACCCTAATTAGTGAGACTGAAGATACAGTATACGACATCAACATATTTGAGGAAAAGTCAGAAAAGAGAACTAAAAAAAATATCAAGGTGAGTGGAGTCAAGATGGCAGACTAAACATACATCTCCCTAAATCCCTCTGGAAATCAAGACCTGAATTGATCATTAATGGAGACTTCAGGACACCAAGTGAGCCCTAGAATGTGGCATACCTACGACTTGGCATAGGGCTGTTAATTTGGACTTGATACCGCTGAATGCAAAACCTCCTCTCTTTTGCTGAGCCCACTCTCAGTGAGCGCAGGCTTCCACAGACCAAAGGTAACTCACCATTTTGATTTTTTTCTCTGCATTGGCTTGCAGGTGGACCTGGGACTTGACTAGTCACTAGTCTTGGATGCAGTGCTGGTGGGATTGGCAAGAGAAATTGCCATGTTCTGAGAGCTGGGCTTTGGACTCTGTGCATCACAGCTCCTTTGGTCTATCTTTTTACCTCCACCACGTGGTAGCTGTACAGATGCTGTGTTGAGCTTCTGTGGGACACCATCTTGATCCATTGGGAGATGGAGACGCCCAGGCAGAGGCCCCTGATGGACTTGGTTCTTAGGCTGGCAGGTGGTGCCTGCTGGCAGGAGAGTGCTTTCCTGGCAGAGAGGTGGTGTTTTACACAGTGTCATCTGAGGAAGAGGCCCAGCAGTGGAGGCTGTGGGCTCTGGACATCTTGGCACGTTTGGTGTTGCTTTCTGGCAGTTGCCTGGTCCCAGCTGGTTGGTGAGCTTGTGTGGGACACCATCTTGTTCCTCTGGGAGGTGGATATATCCACATGGAAGCCTCAGCTGGTCCTAATTCCTGGGCTAGGAGGCAGTGCCTGTCCAAAAGAGAGCACTTTTCTGGCAGAAAAGCAGAACTCTACACAGTATCACATATAGCTGGGGTCCAACAGCAGAGGCCAGCAGAGCACTAGCCTTTCTGTATCTTGAGCTAGTTTTTAACATCTGGGGTTCGATATAGAGTTGCTTACTTTGCCAGCTGGGAGGAGGGACGTATACACCTGAAAACCTGACTGACTTTAGAAGTTGTCAGATATTTTTACTTCTCATTTAAAGATGGCCTAGAGAACAACTGCAGTCCATCCTCACAGCATCTCTCCAAGCCTCTATTGACCCACATGAAGATAAAAAAGCATCAAACTCTGGAGAAAATCATGGCCAGGAAATCACTCATGGAGTCAGAAGGCCCCCAAAAGAATCCAGCTCAGAACTTCCCAGATGAAGAAGCTTTTCTGAAACTATCAGAAGGTGAATACAAAAGGATTATATACAGAGCCCTCCTAGATCTTATACAAAATGTAGCAGAGCAAACTGAAAAATTAAGCAAGCTGTTTCATTTGATGGGACACCAGTACTCTGAAATCCAACAGATCAAGAACAAAAGCAAAGACATAGATACTTCAAATCAAAGTCAAGAAAACAAAATGGAACAAATGGAAAGCAGCCATTCTGATTTGTAAGACAGAGCTACTGACTCCAGCATCTATGAGAATAAATCAGAAAAAAGAAACAAGAAACATGAAGAAGCATTTAGAAGCATGTGGGACTCTATTAAGAGGAACAATCTACAATTAATTGGAGTTCCTGAACAGGGTAAGACACCTGAGATCACAGACAGTATTGTTGCTGAGCTGCTGACAGAAAACTTCCCAGAAATTATGAAAGAACAGAATATAGATATCCAAGATATGTATCAAACACCACTCAATATAGATCTCAAAAGAAAGACTCCAAGACATATTATAATCAAGCTTAACATAATGAAACATAAACAGAAACTCTTAAAGGCAGAGAGACTCAAAGCAAAGCTAACACTCAGAGGGAAACCTTGGAGGATTTTATTGGATATCTCTGCAGAAACAATGCTGACACAGAAACAGTGGCATGACACATTCAAAGCCTTGAAGGAGAACATGCAACCAAGAATCATATACCTTGCAAAACTATCTTCCAAATATGAAAGTGAAATGAAGACATTCACAGATAAACAGAAAATCAGGGACTTTGTAAAAACCAAAGCTACAAGAAATATTGAAAGAATCCCTTGGCTTAGAAGAACAAAACCACTAACTTTATATTGTAGAAAGACACATCATCCACTATCCTACTTGGTTAAGAAAGGCTCCAAACTCAATCAAAGCTATAACAGTGAAAGAAATGATCTAGTGATCATATGATGAAAATTATGATGTCATCATATTAAATAGAGGGATATACTACAGTTGTTACAGTCCTTCCAGATGGAGAGGAAGTTGACAAGACTGGTAGTAATTAAAATTGGTTTATGCATAGTTTATTACTCGGGATCATAGGTCCAGCCATAAAGCACAATGAAGACCCAACACACTATATCAAGAAACATACTACAGGAGTCTCAACAACCACAAAACCAATCCTAGGAAAGGTGAACAATCAATTCACAAAGAAGAATATCCCAGAACAGATTAACAAGTACAGAGAAAATATCAACACAAAAACAAATCACAGTGGCAGCAATGAACACATACCTATCCATAATTACATGCAATGTGAATGAACTGAATGTTCCAGTAAAGAGACGTTGAGTGATATCTTGGATGAAAAGACACGACTCATCCATATGTTGCCTACAAGCAACTCACTTTAGGCTTAAAGACAGGAACAAACTGAGAAATCAAGGATGGAAGAATATATATCAAGCTAACAATGAACAAAGAAGAGCAGGTGTGGCAGTTCTAATCTCAGACAAAATCGATTTTAATGTAAAATCCACCATTGCAGACAAGGATGGACACTATTTATTACTGAAAAGTTTAATACACAAGCAGGACTTAACAATATTAAATCTTTATGCACCTAATATTAGAGCACCTAAATATGTCAAAGGAATACTGACTATACTCAAGAAGGAGATAGATCACTCCACAATAATAGTAGGAGACTTCAACACTCCACTCTCAATATTGGACAGATAGTTTAGAAAAAGCTCAGTAAAGATACAGAAGACTTTTTTGCCACAATTAACCAATTAGACCTCATCGACATATACAGAACTTTCTATCCATCAGCAGACAACTACACCCTCTTCTCCAGAGTACCTGGAACATTCTCCAGAATAGACCGTGTGTTAGGACATAAAGCAATTCTCAGCGAAATTCATACCACTGAATTACTGCAAAGCATCTTCTCAGATCACAAAGCCATAAAAGTCAAAATCAATAGCAGAAAAAACAAAGATAAAAGTGGAATTCATGGAAACTGAACAACACCTTGCTCAAAAAACCAGGGGATATAGAAGAAATCAAGGATGAAATGAAGCTATTTATGGATTCCAATGAGAATGAAAACACTTCCTACCAGAACCTATGGGATACAGCCAAAGCAGTGCTCAAAGGTCAGTTTACCTCTATAAATATACACATCTGGAAGGAAGAAAGAAAACAAATCAAAGAATTGACCCTACACGTTGATCAAGTAGAGAGAGAACAACAGAGGAACGCCTCAGGCACCAGAAGAAAAGAGATCATAAAGATCAGAGCAGAACTAAACGAATTAGAGAATAGAAGAACATTTGAAAAGATTGAAAAGACCAAAAGCTGGTTTTTTGAAAAGATCAACAGAATGGAAAAATCATTGGCTAAACTTACTAAAGAAAAACAGGAAAGGAAACAAAGAATCCAAAGAATAAATGAGAGGGTAGTTGTCACAACAGACCCAGCAGAAATCAAAAACATCATAGCTGAATATTATGAAAGACTGTATTCTAACAAATTTGAAAACCTAGAGGAAATAGGCAAATTTCTTGATTCATATCACCTACCCAAATTATCACAAGCTGAAGTGGAACAACTTAATAAGCTCATCACAAAGGAAGTGATTGAAAAAGTCATCCTAAAACTGCCAACAAAAAAAAACCCGGGCCCAGATGGCTTCACTGCAGAATTCTACCAAGCTTTTAGAGAAGAGTTATCTCCAATACTAAGACTGTTTCACAGTACAGAAAAGGCTGGAATACTCCCAAATTCATTCTGTGAAGCCAGCATAACCCTGGTACCAAAGCCAGAGAAAGACCCAACCAAAAAGGAGAACTAAAAACTGATATGATTCATGAATCTAGATGCAAAAATCTTCAACCAAATTCTTCCCAATAGAATACAACAACATATACAAAAAAAAAAAAAAAAAATCCATCATGATCAATTTGGATTCATACTAGGGATGCAAGGCTGGTTCAACATCAGAAAAACAATTAATGTCATCAACCACATAAATACCACAAGAGACAAGAATCACCTGATCTTGTCTATTGATGGAGAAAAGCCATTTGATAAAGTCCAACATCTATTCATGCTAAAAACTCTCAGCAAAATAGGAACAGATGGCCAATTCCTCAATGCGATAAGGGCCATTTATACAGAGCCAACTGCCTACATCATCCTGAATGGAGAGAGACTGAAAGAGTTTGCCTTGAGAACAGGAACTAGACAAGGATGTCTGCTCTCACCTCTCCTATTCAACATTGGACTAGAAGTTCTAGCCAGAGCAATTAGACAAGACCAAGGAGTAAAGGGCATCTATATTAGCAAAGAAGAACATAAAATCTACCTATTTGCAGATGGTATGATTGTTTATGCAGAGAATCCCAAAGAATCCATAAGGAAACTACTCAAACTGATAGAAGAGTTTGGCAAAGCCTCAGGATACAAGATAAACATAAGTAAATCAGTGGGATTCCTTTATACCAACAATCAGATTATTAAGGAACAAATTACCAAGTCAATACAATTTACTATAGCCCCTAAGAAGATAAAGTACTTGTGAATAAATCAAACCAGAGAAATAACAGACCTTAACAAAGAGAACTACAAATCCTTACTACAAGAAAATAAGAAAGACTTACATAAATGGAGAAATCTACCCTGCTCATGGATAGGAATACTTAACATTGTGAAAATGTCTTTTTTACCCAAGTAATCTACTTATATAATGCAATCCCAGTACAAGTTCCAGTGACATTTTATAATGAGATGGAGGAACAAATTACCAAACCTGTGTGGAAAGGGAAGAAGCCCTGGATAAGTAAACAATACTAAAGAAGAATAACACACTGGAATGCCTCTCATTACCCAATCTTAGAACCTATTACACTGCCACAGTACTCAAAACAGCCAGGTACTGGTACAAAAACAGCCAGATAGATCAGTGGAACAGAATCGAGATCCCAGAGATGACATCATCCGCCCGTGAGCAGTTGATATTTGACAAAGACCCTAAGAAATTAAACTGGGCTGAAAACAATCTCTTCAACAAATGGTGCTGACAAAACTGGATATCCATCTGCACTAAATTAAAACAAGACCCATATCTTACACCTTATACAAAAACCAACTCAAACTGGATCAAAACCTGAATATCAAATCGAAAGCAATAAAACTTATCCAAGAAAAAGTAGGAACAACAATGGAAGGTTTAATACATGTTGTAGAGAGACTTCAAAATCTGTCAAACAAGCCACAAACAACAGAAAATAGATAAATGGGAACTACTAAGGATCAATCACTTTTCCTCATCCAAAGACTTTATTAATAGAATTAAAAGGCCACTTGCTGAATAGGAAAAAATATTTGACAACTCTATGTCACACCGACGCCTGATCTCTATAATCTATGAGGTACTACAAAATATCAATAAGAAAAATATAAATCATCCAATTAAATGATGGGCAAAGGAGATGGACAGACACTTCTCTGAGGAGGAGATCCACGCAGTCAAAAAATACACGCGGACATGCTCACAATCATTAACTATTAAAGAAATTCAAATCAAAACGACAATGAGATACCATGTCACCTCAATAAGTTTGGCTGTGATCCAAAATCACAAAACAACAAATGCTGGAGAGGCTGTGGAATGACTGGAACTCTCCTCACTGTTGGTGGGGTTGCAAAATTGTACAACCTCTTTGGAAAGCCATCTGGCGCTTTCTTAAATAGCTGAAAATTGATATACCATTTGATCCAGTAATCCCACTGCTCAGAATATATCCTACAGAATGAAGAACAGGCACATGAACAGATACATGCACACGAATGTTTATTGCAGCACAGTCCAAAATAGCAAAAAGATGGAATCAACCCATAAGCCCAACAACAGGTGAATGGATAAACAAACTATGGCATATATATATGTGTGTATATATATATATATATGTATATATATATATACTCAATGGAATGCTGTCCAGTGACAAAGAACAGTGATAATTTTAGGAAACATCTCATAACCTGGTTTCAATTGGAAGGCATTATACTGAGTGAAATCAGTCAGTGCCAAAAGGACAAACATTTCATAAGACCCCTACTATAAGGAGTCAAAAATAGACTTGTGACTTGTATACAGATGAAAAAACTTTTTCATGGCTGTAAGGTTGGGAAAGGAGGGAGAAGGCTGGTCATAGATTAGACAGTTGATAGAAATTTGGTTGGGTGAAATCAGTGACAGTACACAATAGAGAGAAGATAAACAACTGGACTTCAACATAAACTAAAAACTCTTCTAATCTTTACCCAATATTGCAAGGATAGAGGTGCAAGGGCAAGGGTCTGGGGACCATGCTCCTAGGGGACACTGAAGCCAATTGGTATAACTAGACTATTGCTAAGAGAGTCTTTTGTACCCCATATTGGTGAGTGGCATCTGGGGTCTTAAAAGCTAGCAAGCTGCCATCTGAGTTACACCAAATGATCCCAACTCATCCGGAACAGATGGTCACCAAGAACAGCAAAGACAAGGAAGAATGAGCCCATGAAATAGAAGGACCAATGTGAATGGGTGACTGTACCATAACTTGACCAGAAGAACCAGATGGCGCCCGGCCAACAGCCAAAAGACTTCTATGACGGAACACACAGTGTTGAGTCCCAGTGGCAACACAAGAAAAAGCAGGGTGCACCTCAAGAACTCCATTGATGAACTCCGGATTCTACTGATGTCCGGCAGCATGGTGGAATCCCTTGGGAGCATGACGCTTGACCTGCTGCTGCCCCTGAGTAGAAAACTTTACTGAGGTCAACGGACGGGAAAGGATTGGATTCAGAGATGCAATGTGATCACATGGTGTGTGTACTTTATTTTTCTGTGCATCTATAGGATGCTGTTCAGCTGGCCTCTTACTAGAAGTGGGAGGACAGTGTGGATAGGAGAGGACAAGAGATTATTAAGAGGATATGACATACATAGAACAGAAAGTAGCAGTGTGCTGTCACCAGGCAAGGAAAGAAGAAGGAGCTGCAGACAGGCGGGTGTTTTAGTCATCTGACATTGCTCCAACAGAAACTACCACGAGTAGATGGTTTCATGAAGAAAAATTTTATTGTCACAGTCCCCAGAGCCCAGTGCCATTGAGTTGGATCTGACTCATGGCAACCCTAGGGACAGTCCAGTAAACCTCAAATCCATTGATGAATTACAAGTCCACTCAATTGGAGAAATTATCGCAGTCCAGTAGGTTGAGTCCAAATTTAATGAGAGCATCTTGGCACAGGAACCTCAGGTCCAAAGGGCGTGATCTGCTCTCAGTGATGCCTTCTTGGTGGTATGAGGTTCCCAACTTACTCTGTTCACTTCTCTGCCTTATATCCCGCAAGCTAGTAGCTTGAGTCCTGCCTCACCAGCAAAACTGCTGCCCATTCTCCCCCATCAACATTAGAGGCAGGATTCACAACACATGGGAGGTATCACATCATATTGGGACTCATAGCCAAGTCAAATGAATACATATACTTTTAGGGGGACACAATGCAATCCATGACAGTGGGCATGCAAATTTAATATGGGTTCTATATTTTCACTTCATAAAAAAAAAGAACAAAACTGCTGCTGTCAAGTCAGTTCTGGCTCATAACAGCCCTATAGGTCAGAATATAACTGCTTCATAGAGTTTCCAAGAAGCACCCGGAGGACTTGAACTGGTGACATTTAGGTTAGCAGACATAGCACTTAACGACTATGCGACCAGGGTTTTAATCTGGGAAAAGGGATAGCAAATTTTAAAGAAACTCATCTACATAAAAACATTAGCATTTGTAGATGACTTTCATATCAGAGGTACAAGGACAATTTAAATTGAATTATTTTAAATACAGACAATATCAAATATGAATTAAAAGTCTGTAGTAGATTTTCAAATGCTAGAAAATGCTTACTAAAACTAATAACAAATAGCATGTTGTAAAATACAAATTACTTTAACACATTTTCATTTATTGGGGAATACAGGTGCCTTATTTCTGTAAAATAAATAATTCTTATACATATGACTCAAACCCCAGAGCCACTGAGTCGATTCCAACTCAGAGTGACACTATAGACAGAGCAGAAGTGCCTCACAGGGTTTCCAAAGAGAGCCCAGTGGATTTGAACTACTGGCCTTCTGGTTAGCAGCTATAGTGCTTAGCCATTACACAACCAATTACACGTAACTGATCTAATTTATTATAAGCAAGAAGACTTTATTTTATTCTAAGTTGTAAAGTGTACCACTAGAGTGTGCTGAAACATTTTGTTATGTTAGAAAATGATTTCTCATCTTGATAGTGTTATAAGTTGCTCCAAGTAAAATGTCACACTTACTGCTATCTTAATACTGAAAAGTACATTTGGGATAGCTATATGCTTACAGATTCTAAAACTATTAGAAATACTAGAGTAGCCATTGTAATCATTTACTGCAGCAAGAAACAATACCTGTTCAACTGAAAGAAGTCACTGTGAGTAGTTGGAAGCAGGGATTGAACATAAAGAAAAACTGTTATATTAGTAGAAAATACATTGTAAGATTGTGTTGATGAGAGGTAAAATGGCACAGTGAAACCATTGGAATCAGTTAAATTTAGAGTCAAGATAGCAAAATATTTATAATGTTTGTTATTTTGGTGTCATTTAGGAGATTGGTGATGTGTAGAAGCCAATTTATATTGATATTATAAATGTATACAACAAGTACAAAGATTGTTTAGAGAGCATGCACAAAAAAGAAAAAACACACAATACAAGGAGCTTCATGATTTTTGTAGCCACTCTGTTCTTTTTGGAATCATCCTGCATGACTCAAAAGTATATGCTGTCAGAAAGCTGCTAAATTCTGAGGGGACAGAACAAGACCCTAAGAAATCAGTATGATTCTTGCTTTCCTGACATACTCCTCACCAGTTGGAATGTTCCACAAAATCCAGAGAAAAATACATGGCTCTATCTTCTATGTATCTTCATTCAAGCTTTTAAAAATTTAAATATAAACCAGAGAAGATATCAACATGTGTATTTGTCTAGGGGTGGGAGGAGAAAGTTATCTCTTGCCAGCAGAAATTAGTATCTTCTACTTTACTGCGTTGATCAAAATTTTCTGCTAGTCATCTATTTCTTAGCAAATAAACAAGATTGGCACTTGACCAAACAATATACTTCCTGATGGAAAAGAAATATAGATTAAAGAGAATCCTATCTCAGGCACTATATATCCAATAAGAATCTAATAACCTATATATATATATATATATATACATATATAATTCTGACTATTTAACAAGAAAAAAATAACTCAATCCAAAACTTTACAAATGACTTGAATAGAATTGTCATCTAAGAGGATATTTAAATATTCACCAAGCACATGAAAAGACATTCATGCCGTTAGCCATCAGAGGGATGCAAATCAAAACCACAATGGGACACCATTTCACTCCCCCTAGGACAGTTAAGATAAACAACAAACAAAAAACAGAAAACAACAGATGCTGGCAATGATTTGGGGAAACTGGAACATGTACATATTGCTGATGAAAACATCTGTCACTGGTGGCATTTTAGTCATCTGGTACAGTTCTAACAGAAATACCATGAGTGGATGGCTTCAGCAAAGAAAAGTTTGTTCTTACATTTATTCTGCCAGCCAGCCAATCAACATTTGTTCTAGTAGGCTACAAATCTGAATTCAGGGTGTCCATGCCAGGTCAAGGCTTTCTCTCTTTGTCAACTCTGGAGGAAGGTCCTTGTATTGCACCAGTTTTTGGTCAGAGAGCATCCTGGCACGGGAATCTCGGGTCTGAAAGACACGCTCTACTCCTAGTGCTGCTTTCTTGATGGTGTGAGGTTCCCAACTCTCTGCTTGCTTCTCTTTCCTTTTATCTCCTGTAAAATGAAAAGATACAAGGTGGTGCAAGCCACACTCCAGGGAAACTCACTTTACAATGGAGCAGGAAGGTGACTTTAGAAAGGGATTTACAGTCCCACCCTAATCCTCTTTAACATAATCATCCTATCAGTCATAGGCAGATTAGGATGTATAGCATAGGAAAATCACAAAATACTGGAAATGATGGCCCAGCCAAGTTACTACACACACTTTTGTGGGGGGTGGTGGTAGCGGGACACAGCTCAATCTATGACAGGTGGGAATGTGAAATTTTACAGTTCTTGGGGAAAACAAGGTGATGGTTTCTAAAAAAATAAAACTATTATATGACCTAGCAATTCTCCTGCTAAGAATATACCTGAGCAACTTGAAACCAATGTATAGAGCAGACACATAAACAGCTGTGCTCGTAGCAGCATTATTCACAGTAGCCCAAAGGTAGGAACAACCTAAATGCTCAACAGATTAATGGACAAATAAAATGTAGTACGTATGTACAATAAAATACTTCTGTTATAGATTAAACTGTGTCCTGTCAAAATCTTTGCTGTAAATTCTAACCCCTATGAATGTGATAACAATCACATTTCAGAATGAAGGAAGATTAGTCTAGACTGAGTTTTGGACTTTTCAAATGCCTTTTCTGCATCAGTTGACAAAATCAGATGATTCTTACCCTTCGTCCTGTTTGTGTAGTTGATCACAGTAATTGTTTTTCTGATGTTGGACCAGCCTTGCATAGCAAGTATGAATCCATTTGGTCGTGATGAATTATTATTATTATTTTATTTATTGTGATTGAGTGAAAGCGTATAATCCAATACAAATTTGTATGCCCCCCTATGTGTAGCTCCCACTGCTCTGCCTGCCTGGTGACAGCAAATGCCTCCTATCCATTCTATACATGCAATATCCTCCTCATAATCTCTTGTCCCTTCCTCTCCACCCTTGCGCCTGCCCCCCCCGTAAGAGGCCAACAGGATAACATCCTATAGAAGCGTAGAACCATAAAGCACACACATGATATGGTCACTCTGTGTCACTGAGTCCAATCCATACCTGTCCAAAGAGTTGACCTCAGTAATGATTTATGGACAGGGCAGCATCAGGACCAGGGACCATGCTCCCAGGGGAACCCCGAGGCCCCAGACCACCAATTGTGGTCTTTTAGTGGAGTTCTCAGGGTGCACCCCTTTTTATTCTTGTGTTGCGAGTGAGACTCCACTTCGTGAGCCCCATCATGGCTGTCACTGGTGGTGGCTGGGCATATGTCGATGTAGTCAGCCACTCAGGTGGGTATCTCTGTCTTCTGGATTCTCTGTCCCCCATGTTGTTTTGGTTCTTGGTGATCTTCTGTTCCTGCTGAGTTGGAACCCTTTGGTGTGCCTTAGATGGCAGCTTGCTAGCTTTTAAGACCCCAGATGCCACTCACCATGTTTTTTTAATATGCTGTTGAATTCTTGCACAAAGGCCATACTAATCCTCCTTGTATTGTTCCAATTTTAGTATATGTGATGCTGAAGCAAGCACCTAAATATTAATCTTTTGTATTCTACCGCTGATAATTCCAGGTAGTTCTCTTCCTCTGAAATATTCTACTCTGTTTTGGGAGCTTTGTGAAGAGATCATGGTCTGCCCCTTTAAGTGCTTTAACATATACTGACGTTTCTGAGCCATCAAAAAATCGTAGTTATTTATATTATGTCACCCTACTGTGTTCTAGATTCTAGTTTTAAAAATTAAAATTTACTTGTCTTATGTGGATTCAACTCAGGTGTCCTGGTGGTCAGTCACCAAGTGTGTGGTGCAGTCTCTCACTACTGTCCTATGTGACGGGGGTGATTGGTATAGGCACAGGTGTCTAGCTATAGTCACTGAAAAAGGCAGGGCGTTAGTAGCTGTCCTCAATTGTCTGTGAAGTTAGGGTAGCCCATTATGTCTGAATCTAGGTGAAGGAGCTGTTTCTGCCCTGACTTTCCAGCTTCATGCTTTTGGCAGAAATTTTTATTTTTTCTCCTCCCTACCCCCTTCCCTGAATTTGCTAACCTTTTCCTCCCTCCAAGCCTTGGAGAATGGCTCAGGGCAGACTTAAGGAGTCCTACTTCCTTTTCAGTTAATCATGTCGGATGCTAGCACCTGGTGCAGTTCGGAGATGGGAGAAGAGGAACATTGCAAGAAGGGAGACAGGCCCATATGTAAGCAAAGATTCACATCCTTGTGGTAGGTTACATGCAGTGACTTAGTTTTCTGTGATTTGGTGCTGTCCGTCAGTGGCTCTGGAGGCACAAGTTGATTCTCTAGACAATCACCTCCATGCTGGTCCAACCATGTGGTGGCAGAGGATGTTTCTTGGCAGGTTAGGTCTGTGGAATCCTATGTACTTCTGGTGCTCTTCTCCCTTCCCCTTTGCTCAGTCCAGTTTCAACTTTCCCTTTGATGTGTAGGGCTCCTAGGATGTCATATGTACTGGATTCATTTGTTCTTTTGGGTCTTTGTTGTTAGAGGGGCCATGGAAAGCATCTGTCTTCTCCACCATCTTGTCCCCTCCTTGTATATTGAATAATTATGCTGAAAGATATAATCCCAAGATGCACTTCTCCAAAATTTAAACAATAAAATATCCCCTTACTCTTTTCAAAGGACTGCCTCTTGATCTGCTTACAATTCCCTCATGAGTAAACTATGTGCTCTGAAATTCCTGCTCTTCACAATGTTCTTCACAATTTGTTATGACCCACACAGTCAAACATCTGTACACAGTCAATAATACAGGTAAACATCTTTCTGATATTTTTGCTTTCTGCCAGGATCCATCTGACTTCAACAATGGCATGCCACCTTCCACATCCTCTTCTGAATCTGGCTTGAACTGCTAGCAATTACCTGTGATGTACCACTGTCAAGCTTTTGTACAATCTTTAGCAAAACTTTACTTATGTGTAATATTAATTGATAATTTCCACATCCTGTTGAATCACCTTTCTTTGGAATAGACACAAATATGGATCCCTTCCAGTGGGCTGGCCAGGAAGTTGTCATCAAAATTCATTGACAAAGATGAGTGAGCATCTCCAGTGCTGCATCTATTTGTTAAAACATCTCAGTTGGTATTCAGTCAATTCCTAGAGTCTTGTATTTCACTATATCCACTGGTGCAGCATGAACTTCTTCCCTCAGTATAATAGATTCTTTTCTTTTATTTTTTTTGTACTTTAGATGAAGGCTTACAGAGCAAACTAGTTAGTTTACATTTAAACAGTTAGTATGCATATTGTTTTATGACTTTGGTTAACAACTTCACAGCAGGTCAACCTCTCCTTTCTCAATCTTAGTTTCCTTATTACCGGGTTTCCTATCCCCTGCCTTCTAGTCCTTGTCCCTGGACTGCAGTGCCTTTTCAGTCTTGTTTTGTTTTATGGGCCTGTCCCACCTTTGGCTGAAGGGTAAATCTCAGGAGTGACTTCATTACTGCGCTCAAAGGGTATTTGAGAGCCATAATGTCAGGGTTTATCCAGTGTCTGTCGGGACAGAAGGTCTGGTCTTTCCCTCCAAGATAGAATTGTATTCAACAGTTTTCTCCAGAACCGTCTATGTTTTGATCCCTGTCAGAATAGTCAGTGGTGGCAGCCAGCCACCACGTAGTTGTACTGGAGGCCATTGTAGATGTGGTCCCTTAGTCCTTTGGACTAATCTTTCCATGTATCTTTAGGTTTTTTCGTTCTTCCTTACCCCTGAAAGGCTGAAACTAGTGAAGCATCCTAGATGGCCACTCAAAGGCTATTAAGACCCCAGATGCTACTCATCAAAGTATAATGTAGAACATTTCTTTATAAACTATATCATGCCAGTTAGCTAGACATTCCCCAACCTGCACTATCCTCAGCCATGTGTTTTGGTCCCTCATGAGTTTAGATGTGTCTATGGAGCTTCTGTGGCCATGCCTTTTCTAGTTGTTCTGGCTTCCCCATTATTATGCACTGTCTTACCCTTCACCCAAGTCTCTACTCATCTAGTGTCCATTTAGTGTTTTCCCATCCCCACCACTCTCCTCCCTGGTTAACAATCAAAGATTATTTCTTTTTATGTGTAAACCTTTTCGTAAATTTTTATAGTAGTGGTTTCATATGTTAGTTGTCCTTTTGTGATTGACTTATTTCACCCAACATAATGCCCTACAGCTTCTGCCATGAGATGCTTCACAGACTCATCATTGTTCTTTATTGTTTAATATTCCATTGTGTATATGTACCACAGATTCTTGTCCATTCATCTGTTGAAGGACATCTAGGTT
Organism: Heterohyrax brucei; assembly: GCA_028571685.1. Classification (NCBI taxonomy): domain Eukaryota; kingdom Metazoa; phylum Chordata; class Mammalia; order Hyracoidea; family Procaviidae; genus Heterohyrax; species Heterohyrax brucei. Next base: position 111,741,937 of record CM053166.1, on the reverse strand, counting down.
GTTTACAACTTTTTGCTATGATGGACAATGTTGCAATGAAGACAGATGTGCATGTGTACTGCTTGTATTATGGCTCTTATTTTTTCAACTCGACGGCACTTGGCCATATTCTTAGGCATGGGATTTCTGGATCATATGGTGTTTTTATTTTTAGCTTTCTAAGGAAGTGCCATATTGTTTTCCAAAATGATTATACCATTTTTCATTCCCACCAGCAGTGCATTAGAGTTTCATTGTCCCTGCAGCCTCTCTTCTTTCTGTGATTCCTGTCATTAATGTGGGAGTGAAATGATATGTCATTATGGTTTTAATTTGCATTTCTCTAATGCTAGTGATTATGAACATTTCCTCATATGTCTGTTGGCCATTTGAATGATTTCCTTGGTGAAGTATTTGTTTATTTCCTTTACCCACTTTTTAACTGAATTATTTGTCTTACTGTAGAGGTATTGGATGCTTTTGTAGATTTTAGACACTAGGCCTGTGTCTGATTTGTAACTGCCATTTTTTTTATAATCTTTTTTTTTATTATAACTGAGTGAAAATGTACACTCCCGTATAAATTTACATGCCCACCTATATGCAGCTTCCACTGCTCTCCCTGCCCGGTGACAGCACACTATTCCTCTCTGCTCCATACGTGTCTCATCCTCCCAACAGTCTCCTTTCCCCTCCTCTCCACCCACTCTCCTTCCTCCAGCCAGAGGTCAGCAGGATGATATCCTATGGATGCATAGAACCACCGTTTTTTTCCCAGTCTGTATGTTCTATTTTTACTCTTTTGGTGAAATCTTCCGATAATCATGTGTTTAATTTTTAGAAATTTCCAATTGCCTAGCTTATCTTCTTGAGTTTGTGAGTTGCTGGTTATGTTTTGTACCCTGTTAATGCCTGATTTGTGTCCTGTTAATGCCATGCATTAAGGTTTCTAGGGTTGATCCTCTTTTGTCATATGTAAACTTTACAGGATTGGGCTTTATATTTAAGTCTTTGATCCATTTTGAATTACTTTTTGTATATTGTATGGGATATGGGTCCCTTCTTTTTTCAGATGGATGTCTAGTTTTGACAGCATCATTTGTTAAAAAAGACTGTTTTTCCCAATTTGATGGACTTTGGGCTCTTGTTATACAGATCAGGGAACCATAGGTGGATAGATTTACACCTGGGTTCTCAATTCTGTTCCATTGGTCAATGTATATGTCATTGTACCAGTACCAGGCTGTGTCGACTACTGTAGGTTCTGAGGTCAAGTTGGTGTGAGTCCTCCTACTTTACTCTTCTTCAGCAGTATTTTACTTATCTGGGGCTTCTCCTCCTTCCATATAAAATAAAAGATAAAGTTTTTTCAGATCTTTAAAGAATGTCTTTGATATTTGGATCAAGATTGTATTTGTAAATCTCTTTCTGTAAAATTGTCATTTTTTAAATGTTGAGTATAACTAACTATGAGCATAGTATATGTTTTTCCATTTATGTAGATCATTTATGGTTTTTTGCAGTAGTGTATTGTGGTTTTCTTTGTACAGGTCATTTAAATCCCTGGTTAGACTTATTCGTAAGTATTTAATTTTTTTAGATGCTATTAGAGATAATATTATTTCCCTGCTTTCCTTCTACCTTTCTTCTTATTTGGTGTATGAGAATCCAGCTGATGTTTGTATGTTTCTCTTGTATCTTCCACTCTGTTGAATCTATTAGTTCCAATAGTTTTCTTGTGGAGTCTCTTGAGTTTTTCTATGTATGCTGTCATATCATCCTCAAACAGGGACAGTTTAAATTCTTCCTAGCCACTTTGGATGCCTTCCTTTTTCTTGCCTTATTGTCCTAGCTAGGACTCCCACTGCAATATTAAATAGGAGTGGTGATAAGGATATCCTTGTCTTGTTCCTGTTCTCGAGAGGAATGTTTCCAGTCTCCCTCCATTAAGAATGATGTTGGCTGTTGATTTTACATACGTGCCTTTTATTATGATGAGAAATTTCCTTTCCATACTTACTTCATCGAGATTTTTTTTTCCCTCAGGAATGGGTGTTGGACTTTGTTGAATGTCTTCTCTGCGTCAGTTGAATTGACCATGTGATTCTTTACCTTTTATTTGTGTGGTGCATTATTTTGAAAGATTTTCCAATGTTGAACCATCTTTGCATACCTGTTATTAATCCTATTTGGTGGTGGTGTACCATTTTTTGAAATAGTACTGAGTTCTATTGGCTAGAAATTTGTTGAGAATTTTTGCATCTATATTCATGAGAGAGATTGGTCTGTCATTATATGTTTTTTGTAGTGTCTGCCTGGTTTTAGTACAAGGGTTGTTTTGGCTTCATAGAGTGAATTCAGCAGTATCTCTTCCTTTTTCTATGTTCTGGAATATTTTCAGAAGTACTGATTATAAGCGCTTTTCTTTTCTTTTTTTTTATTGTGATTAAGTGAAAGTTTACAATCCAAATCAATTTTGCGCGCTTGTGTATCTGTAGCTCCTTCTGCTCTCCTTGCCCTGTGACAGCACACACCTCCTTTTCATTTTATACTTGTTGTATCCTCTTAAAAAACTCCTGCCCCCTCCTCTGTACCCTCTTCTTGCCCATCTAGAAAGAGGCCAGCAGTAGGACAGCCTCCTATAAATGCATAGAATCATAAAGTATACACACCATATGGTCGCACTGTGTCCCCAAATCCAGTCCATTCCTGTCCAAAGAGTTGACCTCAGTAGTGTTTTCTAGTCAGGGGCAACAGCAGGTCTGGGGGCCATGCTCCCAGGGGATCCCCTGGGCTGTCGGAGCATCAGTTGTATTCTTTTAGTAGAGTTCTTGAGCTGCATCCCTCTTTTTCTTGTGATGCCAATGGGACTCGACTTTGTGTGCTCCATTACGGCTGTCCTGTCTCTGGTGGTGGCTAGGCACCATCTGGTTCTTCTGGGCACATGTTAATAAAGCTTCCCATTCACATGGGTCCTTCTGCCTCCTAGGCTCTTTTTTCCTTGTATCTTTCGTGTTCTCAATCATCATCTGTTCCTAATGAGTTGGGACAATTTGGTGTACTTCAGATGGCAGCTTGCTAGCTTTTAAGACCCCAGATGCTACTCACCAATATGAGGTGTAGAAGACTCTCTTAGCAATACGCTAATTGTGCCAACTGACCTCAATGTCCCCCCAGACGTGGTCCTCAGACCTTGCCCCTACTACTCTAATCTTGAGATATTTGGTTGAGAGTAGAAGAGCTTTCAGTTTATGTTGAAGTTCAGTTAAGTTGATCTGCTTTCTACTGTGTGCTGTCACTGTTTTAACTCAACCAAATTTCTATCAACTATCTAATCTATGATCAACCCTCTCCACTCTTGTGGCTGTCAAAGAGTATTTTCTTCTGTACATGAGTCTAGTTTTAAGTCCTTATAGCAGGGTTCTCATGCAATATTTGTCCTTTGGCCATTTACTGATCTCACTCAGCATAATGTCTTCCAGTTGAAATCACATCATGAGAAGTTTCCTAAAATCATCATTTTTTTAAAATCTTTGCATAGTGTTCCATTGAGTATATGCACCATAGTTTGTATGTCCATTCATCTGCTGATGGTCATCTAGGTTGATTCCCTCTTTTTGCATAAATTCTTTTCTAAATGTTTGGTACAATTCTCCAGAGATGCCATCTGGCCTAGGACTTTTCTTTTGTTGGGAGTTTATTTATTTATTTTTTGTGGTTTAAGTTATTTATTTATTTATTTAACATGACTGAGTGAAAATGTACATTCCCGTATAAATTTACATGCCCACCTATATGCAGCTTCCACTGCTCTCCCTGCCCGGTGACAGCACACTATTCCTCTCTGCTCCATATAAGTCTCATCCTTGTTGGGAGTTTTTTAAAATTGCCTTTTCAATGTCCTCTTGTTATGAGTCTGTCCAGATTTTCAACATCATTTTGTGTTAGTTGGATAGGCAGTGTTTTCATAAAAACTTGTCCATTACCTCTAGGTTTTCAAATTTGCTGGAGTGCAGTGTTTAGTAATACTCTGTTATGATCCTTTTTATTTCAGTTGGAACTGTTGTAATATTCCCCATGTCATTTTTTATTTGGGTTATTTGAGTCCTTTCTTGTTTTTCTTTTACCTATTTGGCCAGTAGTTTATTGATTTTGTTGGTTCCTTCAAAAAGCAAACTTTGGATTTTGTTGATCCTTTCTATTGCTTTTCTACTCTCTATTTCATTTATTTATGGTCTTATTTTTATTATGTGCTTTTTTCTGGTTGCTGTTCTCTTCTTATTTGTTCAGGTTGTGTAGCTATTGTTTTGATTTTGTTCCTTTCCTCTTTGTTTATGTGTATATCTAATGCTGTAGGTGACTTCCGAAGACTGCTTTTGCTGTGTCCCAAGAGTTTTGCAATGATGTATTTTCATTCTCATTTGATTCCAGGAAATTGTTTTATTTCATCTTTGATTTCTTCTATTACCTTGTGATTTTTAAGCAGGGTTTTATTCAGTTTCCACGTGACTTACTTTTTCCGTGTACTTCTTCGTATTAAGTTCTGCTTTCACGACATTACTGTCAGAGAAGATAGTTTGTATTATCACAGTGTTTTGGGATTTTGTTGAAGGTTGTCCTGTGGCTTAAGATGTGCTCTATTCTGGAGGGCATTCCATGTATTTTGGGAAAGAATGTATACTTTGCAGCTATTAAAAGGAGGGTCCTATATACGTCTATGAGATCAAGTTGGCTGATTGTGCTCTTTAGCCCTTCTGTACCTTTGCTGAGTGTCTTTCTAGATGTTCTGTCCTTTACTGAGAGCTGTTGAGGTCTCCTACAATTATCGTGGAACTGTCAATTTCTTTTTTCAGTGATAGTTTGTTTTACATACTTTGGAGATCTGTCATTGGGTGCATAGATATTTACTATGGTCAACCTTTTATTATTTATCATCCTTTTAATCATTACGCAGTGCCCTTCTTTGCCTTTTATAGTAGATTTTGTTTTAAAGTCTGTGTTATCTGGAATTAGTATTGTCACTCCTGCTCTTTTATGATGAATATTTGCTTGGCGTATTTTTCCATCATTTGATTTTTAATAAATTTGCATTTTTTTTCCTAAGTTGTATCTCTTGGAGACAGCATGTTGATGGATCCTGTTTATTAATCCATTCTATCACTCTCTAGCTCTTTAAGGGTGCATTTAAGCCATTGACTGTCAGTGTCCATTCTATCACTCTCTAGCTATTTAAGGGTACATTTAAGCCATTGACTGTCAGTGTAATTATTGATAGGTATGAGTTATTGCTGTAATGTTGTAGTGATTTTTTTTTTTGATGATGCTGAAATTTTATTTTCTCCTCTTAATCTTATACTAAATCCCTTTTGTTTGTGGAGGTCTTTTTAAAAAAAATTCTTTTGTTTTTGTAGATTTTGCTTTTATTGAGACTTTAAGATTATCTTCTTTATTTTGATGAGTAGATTTGTTAACCTTCTTAGTGGTTACCTTGAAATTTGCCCTTTTCTTCCTGGGTTCGGACCAGCATATTATTACTTGGCATTGCTTTGCCTTCCACTCCATTAGAAAGTTTTACAACTATATCACTTATTTCTTCTTTTGTTGTTTGGACATTGTTGTCATTTACAGATTAACCTCTCTGGTTCCTTGTTGCAATTCTTTTGGTTTTGGATAGTCCTTGAGAGTTCATTTTCTGGGTGGTATCTTGGTGGTACAAGTTTGCATTCTAGATTCAGGCTATGGTACTCTATTGTTTGTTCTCAAACCAAAGGACTTTTAAAATAATTCTTGTAAGTTTTGTTTTGTTTTTACATAGTCTCTTAATTTCTGTTTTTGCAGAAATGTTCTGATCTCCCCATCACATGTAAATGAGTTTGGCAGATATATCATGCTCGTTTGGAGATTTTTTTTCTTTCAAGGTTTTGTATGTGTCATCCCGTTGTCTTCGTGCCTATGTGATTTCTGCTGAATAATCAGAGCTTGGTCTTATTGTTTCCATATTGTATGTGATTTTTTTTTTTTCTTGAGCTGTGTGCAGAATTCTTTGTCTTTAGTTTTAGTGAGCATGATTATGATATGCCTTGGTGATTTTCTTTTACAGTCTATCCTATATGGGGTTCATTGAACTTCTTGGATGGTCAATTTTTCATATTTCATGATGTTAAGGAAGTTTTCTTCCTACAATTCTTCAATTATCCTCTCTGTTTTCTGTTTTCTTCCCCTGTTCTTGAAGTCCAGTTACTGGTAGATTTTTTATTTTGATTGTATCCTACATAATTCTGAGGGTTTCTTCTTTTTTCTCTGTCTCTGTTTCCTGACTCACCCTCAGAGTTGTTTCCAAGGTCAGTCTTCAATTTCATTGACCCTGTCTTCCATCATTTTCAAACCTGCTCCTCTGCCCTTCTATCTATGGTACTGTCCATTTCTGAAATCTTCTGGTTTGCCTTTTGGATTTCTAATTATTGTTTTTGTGTGATCTCTAGTTATGGATTTATTTTGGCATTTTGTTCCTATATTATTTTCATGAATTCTTCCATGAATTTATCTGCCTTTTCCAAGAATTTCATTATTTCTTCCTCATTTTTGTCTGCTTTTTGCTTCAACTCTAGGATAGCTCTGAATATTAGAGAATTGAATTCCCTTTTGGGTAGTTCTAGGGCCTTTTCTTCTACTTGAAAGTTGTCTGGTGATTTTCTTTGGAGGCCTATTGAAACTATCCAGTTCCTCTCCTCCCCCCTAATATGTTTAGATTTTGTCTGCTCTCTTTAAGCCAATCAGTAGCTCTTTTCTTTCTTTTTTTATTGACTGTAGATCTTCACCTCCCCTTTTTCCTTTTGTTCAGTTATGTCAGATTAGGCAGGCTGTGTGTTCTTTGTTGTTTGCTCGTCTGTAGTCAATATATTTTTCACCTCTGTGTCCAATGGGTAAGGCCCATCATTCAGCTATGATGTAGCAGGGAAGGCCTAGCTGAAGGGGAAGGACTGGAATAGATTGTTTGTGGTATGTAATAATGCCAAAAGGGTAGAACAGGAATCAGTACTGGACAGGTGACGCTCAGGAATGTGATATATAGCACAAGTTTCAGGTAGACAAGAAGAAGAAGGGTGGTTGTGATGTGTAGAGTAAAGGTGAGTATAGGAAATAGGAGAGGGAAGAGAAAAACAAGGGCAAATAACAAAAAAAGAAACAGGTAAAAAGATGTTCAGAGATCTTACTGTTGGTGTGGAGAGATGAGGAAGTAGGAAATGGAGAAAAACAAAAAGAAAAAGAAAAGGTAAAAAGTTAAGAGAAACTAGATAAAAATTTGAAAAAAAAAAATAAAAAGAAATAAATAAAGCCCCCAGAGGTCTCACCAGTGCTGCTGCAAAGTACAGGGAAGTGTCTCCTAGGCTGTGTGGTATAGCCTAGAAGGGGTATAGATGTCACACAGTGGCAAGTATTCAGCAGACAGGAAAGATGAGAACTTAGAAATGAAGAAAGACAGGAAACTAAAAGGAAAACATACAGAAAAATAAGAAAGAAAGAAATTCTCCCACCCCACTGATGTGAGTGCGCAGAAGACGTGGGTCCTAAGCTGAGCAGTACAGTCCAGCTAGAAGGAACACCCAAGCTGCGAAAAGGAAATGAAAATGAACAGAGAAAACAAAACACAACAAAGCAAAACAAATTACCAAAAAACCCTTTTTAAAAGCCCCGAGGATATCACCATGATGGTATCGTGGGTGTGAGCCAGGGGAGTGGTTTTCCAGTTATGCAACACTTCACACTCTTTCAAGAAGTAAAGATGACATAAGTGTTTCAGAGAAAGCAGGAGAAGGTGGTAGGAGGCATAGAAGAATCTAATAGAAATGGAAGAAAGCAACACCAACTACAAACAAATGCACTCAGGGAAATGGCCAACATGGGTGGGGTGAAACCCAATGGCTAGGACTGAAGGAATTTCCTCTTGGCCAAGAGATTGCAGCTAGTGGGAAGCACAGGAAACTGAGGAAGGGGAAAGCGAGGTTAAGAAAGCTTACATATCACAGGTTACCAAGAGTCTGCATCCTGTTGGGAACTCTGATGCTACTTTTCTATTTCCTGTCCTATTTCCAATGTAGATAGGGTGAATCCAAGCAGCAAGACTGCTGCACTTCTTGGCTAGCTGAACCACTAGCTGCATGATGTGTTAGTGGTAGAGCAGAGGAGGGAAGATGGAGAACGGGAAAGCATGTATTGCTGGTTACCAGGCGTTTTGTCTCCTAACATGATTTTCATGAAGTTGCTTTCTATGATCCCTGTCTGCCAATCTCTGACACTAGTCCAATATGGTGAATCTGTGCTCGGTTAGCTGATACAGGACTTCCGCACATATGTCTTCTTGATCTCTTGTCTCTGTCAGTTTTGTATTCCATTTTGGCTTTGGCTGAGATCTTTATCTCTTCCTTTACACTTCTAGTTCCAGGACTGACATTTCTCTCTCTTTTACTTAGTTTTTCAGGTGTTTACTGTGAATGGACAGCCTGGTATTTCTGTTCATGGTACCATGCTGGTCAGAAATTCCAATATCGTAGATTCTTGATCATATCCAACCTCCTGAAATGATTGAATGTTGTGGTGGTCAGGTTTGTGTCAATGTGGCTCCATGTTTGGCTGCTGTGTTAAGTGGCAGGGCAGGGCCTGTGATGGCTTCCCGCCCCTCAGCTCTCTTCTCTCCACCTTCCACCACCTCCTGCCAGTCTGCTCACGTAGCCAGCAGCTCCTGCTCTCTTCTGGCGTCTGGTTCCTGGACTTGAACTAGCAGCTGTTGGATTCATCAACCCTTATAGCTGGTGCTTGAGAGTCCTGTTTCCTAATCTACTAATCCTGGGTTCGCCAGCCTCTGGAGCTTCATCTTGCAGCCAGCTTGGGATTTGCTAATCTCTACCACTGGTGATCTAGAACTTTTGTCTCTGACCTGCTGACCTTGGGTTCACCAGCTCCCGTGGCCATGTGAGGCTTGTGCCAGGACTTGGGATGTTCAGCTTCTGCAGTTGTGTGAGCTGTTTCATATATATATGTACGATTATCTCTCCTTGTACTTTATATATATAAATCTTTCCTTTTACATACACGTGTTACTGGTTTTGCTTCCCTAGAAAACCCAGCCTAAGACAATTGTAGATCAGTTCTTTTTGGTACTATGACTCTGTATGTCTCTTCCATCTTTTGATGCTTCTTTCATCTTTTAACATTTTTCTCTTAGAATCCTTCAGCACTGCAACTCGAATCTTGAATTTTTTCTTCAGTTCTGTCAGCTTGACACATACTAAATATGTTTTTTGGTTTTCTAACTCCAGGTGTTTGCATATTTTATCGTAATACTTTACTTTATCTTGTTAAGCCACCCTTTGAAACCTTCAGTTCAATTCTCTTACTTCGTTATTTCTTCTGTTTGTTTTAGCTACTCAATGTTCAAGAGCAAGCTTCAGAGTCTCTTCCGACATTAATTTTGGTATTTTCTTTCTCTCCTGTCTTTTTAATGATCTCTTGCTTTCTTCATATATGATGTCCTTGATGCTATTTTGGTATTATGGTTTTCGGTCATTAGGGTTCCATGTATCAAATATGTTTTTGAGAGTCTCTAAATTCCATTGCAGTATACTGAAGCTCATGTATTAGTTCTTGTGAACTTGCTCTAATTTTCTTTAGTTTCAACTTGAACTGGCATGTGAGCAATTAATGGTGTGTTCTGCAATTGGCCATTATCCCTTTTTTTAATTATTATTTTTTTATTTCATATGACTGAGTGAAAATGTACTTTCCCATACAAATTTACATGCCCACCTCTACGCAGCTTCCACTGCTCTCCCTGTCTGGTGACATCACACTATTCCTCTCTGCTCCATACATGTCCCATCCTCCTAACAGTCTCCTTTCCCCTCCTCTCCACCCATTCTCTTTCCTCCAGCCAGAGGTCAGTAGGATGACATCCTTTAGATGTATAGAACCATAAAGTGCATCCAATATATGGTCACTCTGCATCGCCAAGTCCAATCCATTCATGTCCGAAGAGTGGACCTTCGTTATGATTTATGGGCAAGGGCAACATCAGGGCCAGGGGCCATTCTCCCAGAGGAACCGTGAAACCACTGGACCATCAATTGGAGTGGGTACCTACATCAACTTGGGACCGGGAGAACCGGATGGTACCCAGCCACCATCAGTGATAGCCGTGATGGAGCTCACTAAGTTGAGTCTCACTGGCAACACAAGAATAAAAAAGGGTGCATCCTTATCCCTTTTTTGACTGATGATATTGAAATTTCACACAGTCTCTTTTCATAGATGTAGTTGATTTGCTTCCTGTGTATTCTATCTGGTGAGGTCCATGTTGTATAGTTGCCATTTATGGTGTTCAAAAAAGGCATTTTCAGTTAAGAAGTAATCGGTCTTGCAAAATTGTATTATGCAATCCCCAACATCATTTCTACCACAAAGACTATACTTGCCATCTACTGATCCTTCATTGATTCCAATTTTTGCATTCAAATTACCAATAATCATCAGTGTGTCTTGATTCCATATTAGATTAATTTCAGACCATAGAAGTTGGCAAAAATCTTCAGTTTCCTCATCTTTGACATTAGTGGTTGGTGTATAAATTTGAATAGTAGTTGTATTAACTGGTCTTCCTTGTCAAACAAAAACAAAAACAAAAACAAAAAAACAACAGTGCCGTACTGTTGATTGTAACTCACAGTGACCCTATAGGATGGGGTAGAACTGCCCCATCGAGTTTTCAAGGAGCCCCTGATGGATCCAAACTGCCAATATTTTGGTTAGCAGCTGTAGTACTTAAGCACTACACCACCAGCGTTTCTCACTGTCAGGGTCTTCCTTGTAGGCATATGTATATTTTGCTATCATTGCTAGCATTGTAGTTCAGGACAGATCTTGAAATGATCATTTTGATAATGAATGTAACATCTTTTCTCTTTAATTTGTCATCCCTGACATAATAAACCATTTTATTGTCTGATTCTGATTCAAAATGGTTAATACCAGTCCATTTTAGCTCACTAATGCCTATTTTATTGATCCTTATGTGGTCCATTACATTTTTGATGATGACTTTTAATTTTCCTAGACTCACACTTCATGAATTCCATGTTGTGGTTATCAACGGAAGTTTGCAACTGTTTCTTTTCATTTTGTGTTGTGCCACCTTGGCAAATGAAGATCCTGACAGCTTTACTCCATCAATGTAATTAAGGTTAATCTTTTACAGGATAAAAAAGGAGCAGATTAAGAAAGCAGACATGGTGGAAGATAGATAACAAGCCATCTTCAGATCTCTAAGGAACAAAGAAACAGAAGCTAGAGACAAAGTTCTTTCTCTGGAGCCAACAGAAACAGCTTTTCCCTAGAGCTGCTCCTGAATTCTAAGATCTATCTTCCCAAACTATCAGAAAATAAATTTCTGTTAAAGTCATCTGCCTCTGGTTTCTGTTACAGCAGCACTAAATAATTAAAATGATTACCCAGAAAGAGAAATGAGGTCTTGATCACACTACAACATTGTGGAGCTTGAAGGCATCATGCTGAGGAAATAAATCAATCACAAAAGAACCACAATTATATGATCTCATTCATATAAAAAGAAAACATAAATTTATAGAGACCAGTGTTTACTGGAGTTACCAGGGGTGGAAGAGCCCTGGTGTCACAGTGATGAAGAGCTTTTCTGCTTGCCAAAAGGTCAGCAGTTAAAATCTACCAGCCACTCCTTAGAAAAACACTATAGGATAGTTTTACTCTGTCTTACAGAGTTCCTAAGAGTTGGGATCAACTTGAAGGCAACAGTTTTAACTTTTCATTTTAACAGGGATGTAGGGATGGAGGAAAGGAAAGGTCATGGCTGATACAACACTGATTTTTAGTTTACGATGATGAAAATCACATTTATTAAAGATAGAGTTGAGCAGTTGATAAATGTAATTGACAGTAAGTTACACACCTGTAAAAAAGTTGAACTGGCAAAAGTTGTATTATAAGGATGTTTACAACGAGAACAGAGCAGTGCTGAATTTGCTTACCTACAACCAAAGCCACTGTAGGACTGAATTCACTACTGTGGAGATTTAGGGTCATAGTTTCACTGGGCATCCCAGTTAATTGGCCTAGTAATGTGTTTAGCACCTCTCCGCCACCTCCTGATTCATTACATAGTGTCTGGTGTCTTAAAAGCTTGCAAACAGCCATTAAAGGTACAATAATTGGTCTTCATTCAATTGAAGTAACAAAAGAAGAAGGAGAGTTAGAAATAAGAAGAGGAAATGGAAGTGTGCCTAATTGCCTCCATGAACATTTGTGTCCTCTGCTATGAGAGTAGAAGAACTGGGTGGTCTCAGGTTATCATTACTCAAATTTTTGGTCAAAATTGTATAGAAGAATCTCAATAAGAAGTTGGGGGTGGTGCAACATAATTTCAAATTTTCATGGAATACAGAACTTCCGAAGCTATGGAGATAAGATTCACCCCTGAAACTATTGTCTTGAGGTAATCTTTAAACTAATTCTTAAACCAAAAAATATTCCTTGAAGTCATTCTCCATCTCTTTACTGTTACCTTTATTCTATTTACATTCAGAGTGATTACTGATAGGTATGAGTTTTGTGCCATCATTTTAATGTCTCTCTCTCTTTTTTTTTTTGCATTGTAGACAATTTCTTTGTTCCACTTAATTTTTTATGCTGAGTCTTTTTCTTTATTTCTTGTCATCATTTTCAATATTGGTGGTTTTGTATTTGCTGAGGCTTCAAGTTTTCTTTGTTTTTTGTGTTGATGCCTAGGATTGATAATTTTCTCTGTGATAACCTTAGTATTTATCCTTATTTTTCTAAATTTGAACTAGTCTTTAGTATCTTTATCTTGCCTTGACTTTCTGTTCATGTAAAGAGCTATGACTATATACTTTTTTTAAGTCCTTCTTTTTTTCTACCTATGTTTTTTATGCTATTGATTTCAACATTTATGGCTTTATGGTCTGATAAGGTGCTTTGCAATAATTTCAATGGTTTGGATTTTGTTGAGACTTGCTTTATGTCCTAATATGTAGCCTATTCTGGAGAATGTTCCATGCATATTGGAAAAAAGGGTATGTTTCTCTGTTGTTGGGTAAAAAGTTCCGTATATGTTGATGAAGTCTAGTTGGTTGACTGTCACAACAAGATCTTCTGTATCTTTACTGAGCTTTCTTTTGGGGATGATCAGTCCATTACTGAAAGTGGAGTGTTGAAGTCTCCTATTATTATTGTGGAGTGATCTATCTCATTTTCAATGTTGTCAGAGTTTGTTCAGTATATTTAGATGCTCTGGTATTGGGTGCGTAAATATCTAATATTGCTACATCCTGCTTATGTACTGAACCTTTCGGTAATATATAGTGACCATCCTTGTCCACAGTGGTGGATTTTACATGAAAGTCTGTTTTATCTGAGATTAATATTGCCACTGCTGCTCTTCTTTGTGTGTTGTTAGCTTGGTATGTATTCTTCTATCTTTTGATTTTCAGTTTGTTCATATCTTTGAGCCTAAGGTGTGTTTTCTGTAAGCAAGGTATAGACAGATTGTCACTTTCTGCCTCTTTATTGGAGCATCTACTCTATTTCCATTCAGTGTAATTATTGATAGATATGTGTTCAGTGTTGTCATTTTGGTGCCTTTATTTTTGTGTTGTTGATGTTTTCTTTGTTTCTCTCAATATTCTGTTCTGGGTCATTTTTCTTTGTGGGTTTACTTTTCATATTCTTCAGTGTTAGCTTTGTATTTGTTGAGACTCTCATATTATGTTTACTGTTTTGGTATACCACCTTGTTAGTTTGCTTTGTGGCTACTCCTTTGATCCCCCTTAATGTTCTAAGTTTAAACCATTCTTTAATTTCTGTATGTCTTCTTAATTTCCTCTCCATCTGAAACAGTTATAACTACTGTAGTATATCCCTCTTTATATTATGATAATATAGTTTTTGTGTTAAGATGACTGATTCCTTTCTTTTAATATTATAGTATTGGTTGAGCTTTGTGACTTCCCTAGCTGAATAGGATTCTGGATGTTGTGTCCTGCCTTGCATCTGTAAGTGTAAATTTGTTTTTTTTTTTTTTTTTTTGACAAAGAGATTCTTTCAGCATTTCTTGTAGTTTTGGTTTGGTTTTTACAAAATCTCTAAGTTTCTGTTTATCTGAGAATGTCTTAATTTCCTCTTCACATTGGAGAGACAGTTTTGCAGGATATCTAATTCTTGGTTGGAAGTTTCTCTCCTTCAAGGCTTTGAATGCATTTTCCTGCTGTCTTCTTGCCAACATGTTTTCTGTCAAGAAGTCAGGTGAAAGCCTAGAGGGTTTAACTGACTTTTAGCTTTGCTTTAAGCCTTGCTGCCTTTAAGGGCCTCTGTTCATGTTTCATTTTATTAAGCTTGATTATAATATGTCTTTATGTCTTTCTTTTGGGGTCTGGTTTTTGTGGCATTTGATAAGCATCTTGGATATCTATGTTCTCTTATTTCATAATTTCAAGGTTGTTTTCTGTCAACTCTTCAACAATTCTCTCTGTGTTTTCTACTATCCCTCCCTGTTCAGAAACTCCAATTATTCATAGAGTAATCCTCTTGATAGAGTCCCACATATTTCTTAATGCTTCTTCATTGTTCTTATTTCTTTTCTCTGAATTCTCCTCATAAATGCTGGTGTCAGTTGTTTTAAATTCACTAACTTTGCCTTCCAACTCTTCAATCCAGCTCTTTTGGCTTTGCACTGAATTGTCTAAATCTCTAGGTTTATTATTGATCTGCTGGATTTCAGACCATTGATGTTCGAGTAATTCATTTAGCTTACTTAATTTTTCATTTTGTCCTGTTACATTTTGTTTAAGCTCTAGGAGGACTCTATAGATAATTCTTTTACTTTCTGCTTCCAAAAATTTCAGAAAGTCATCTCCATCTGTGAAATTTTTTGATTCTTAATTTTGAGAGTTTTCTGGAGTCATGGTGGTCTGCTTCTTTAAATGGTTAGACATTAATTGTTGTCTTTGTACCATCAAGAAGCTGTTCAGTTTCTAGCTGTGACATAGTTCTAAAGGGGAATACAGGCACTGCTAAGTTTGGTCACCAGCTGCCTCTTCATGCTCTAATGACTAGTCTCAGTTGGGCTCTCAGGGATTGTAGGCCCAACCTCCTGACTGTGAGGGGTGGTGAGTTACTTGTGGAAACTCTCCATCATTACATCAGACAAGTCTATGTTTTAGCTCAGGGAGTGGATGGGAGAGGGATGCCACCAAACTGGGTTGCTTGGGACTGCTGCTCTCTCTAGATGTATTTAACTTAAAAACTGCTTTTTTGCTGAGGGGCACAGTCTAGCAGGCACAGAGAACACTCAGGCCCTCAGAACTGGTATGCCCCACCTCCTGGTTGGGAGAGATGATATCCTACTTATGGAGTCTCTGGGGGGTTGTTAGCTGATCCTGTGATGTGGCTCAGTGAAGGGTGGTGGAAATGCCACCAACCCACTCAGCCACCTGTCACTGCTGCTTTCTGTAGCTGGTCTTATTTTAAAAGCTGCCTGACTGCTGAGAGAGGCACTGTCCAGCAGCCGCTGAGAGATGCTGGGTCCTCAGGGGTGGCAGGCCCCACCTCCTGGCTGACAACAACAATGCCTTGTAGGCCATCCCCAGGCGCTGTGACATGGCTCAAAGAAGGGAAAGGTTAGGGCACTGACCTTGGCCACCAGGCCCCACCATGATCCCTAGATAGGATCATTTCAGAAGCAGCTATTTTGCTGGAGAAGCATTTACTAGACAGGCACTGTTGCTCAGCATGGGAATTAGCCCTATCTAAAACCTCAGGCATGACCGACTCTGCCTCTCAACTGACCAAGACAGCATCCCACCTCAGCTGCCCATCCTGCAGTGAGTCAGCAGACTCTATGGTGCACAGCAGAGAAGAGAGGTGGGGGCACTGGCACCCTCGGTTGGCAACCAGGTTCTAAAGATGTGGCTTTCCCAAGCACAGTCTCTCAGCTGTGGTACACACTGTTTATGTAACACTGCAGATCAGCATATAAGCCAGCTTGTCCCCGCTCACAGGCTCAGCAGACCCAGTTCCCACCTCTTGGATAACAACGAAGGCACCCATATCTGCAGCCCCCTGAAACAAGTTTGCCCTTTCCTGTCAATCAGTCCAATCTCACAACCCTATGCTAGACCCTGGGGCTCCCAGAATGTCCACACTGCTCCACTCACTTATTATTATAAGCCATAGTTCTCAGAGGGAATTGAGGAGATGTGTCTAGTATGTCATCTTGGCTCTGCCCCTAAGTTCCTCTTTTTTGTTGTAATGTTTACATAATGACATCTGAAAGCCACCAGTCATTTCACAAGGCTGGCTGCAGCTGATTACCAGCATATGAATTTGAATTCTGGCCCCTCCTACTTAGTTCTGCCCCTCTTCTCTCTTCCTTCACTCTGTCTGATTTCTTAACTTTTCCTTTGATGTTCAGGGCTCCTAGAATATCATATGTAATCAATTCATCTCTTATTTTGGTTCTTTGTTTTTAGGCGGATCACAGAAAGGGTATGATTACTTCACAATCTTAGCCCCAGCACTCGTCAATGTAATCTGCTAAAGAACCATAAACACAACTGTGGTACCTAAGAAGGTATATATACATGGTGGCAAAGCAATCAACTGGAAAACAGCCTATTGTTTTTCCTAGAAAAGCTTGAATTACTTTTTTAAAAAATCTAGTCTTTTGAGAAAACACCTTATATACTCTATTTTCAGTTTACTATACAGCAGAAATTTTTTCAGGGAAACAAAAGAGGTATACCTTGATTTTTCAGTTTGTAAGTTCCTATGCACTGCCCAAATGATTAGCATTTACAAGTCCAATACCTTGGGAGCCATTTAAAATAATGGTATTCCTTTATTGTACGTGTAATACTATTATTGTTTATGGCTGCTATTTACTCTATCAAATTCTGAGAAAAGCTTATGATTACATTTTCAACTATTGGAAAATAATATGTACTGTCTGATCATAAGTTCCTGCTGTTTCAACTACAAAATAAAATGTGGCTACAAGACAGCCCTTTTAACAAAATTGTGGAAGAAACTTGGAACATTTAGAACTTGAAAAAAAGAATATGTCTTATCTGTTAAGAAACCAAGTTGACAACTACAATAATTTTTAAATTATATAGACTTATTTAACCCTCATTATTTAATTATAATTTTTTTTATGTAATAAATATGGTCTCTTTAATAATATTAGATATTTGATACTCGAATTATTTTACAAAGCCCTTTTGACTACTTTATCTCCCATTTCATTTCCTTCAATACCTACACAAAGTGGGAGTCACATGAAATGAGATTGTTGCTTCGACATATTACCATATTATAGACATAAATAATTCCCAAAGCCTATTCTCACTGTGGTGTCTAAAACTTCCAGGATTATATCTGTGGCACTTAAAAAGAAAATGAAAATAAAATATATATTGTAAAGGTTGTACTTTACCAATCTAATTAAAAGCTATAGGGGCATGAAATAAATCACCAGCATAGTAACCTCATAGATCCTTTAACAACTTAACTGACTTTTTAAAAACCCGAACACCTGCTAGGTGAGTTCCTGATAGTAAGAATTATATTAATGTTATTCAAAGGGAGAAGCAAGCTAAAATGAAAAATAACATGGTGGGAAGTACCTAAATAAACAATTCACTGGAGAAATATTTTATAAATTACGTAATTGTATACATGGCATCAATGAAACTAGCCATATTTTCTGAAGTCTAGAAAGTAGGTGAGTTTTAAAGATATGTTAGTCATTTTTAGGTATGTTTCTTTTATAATAAATAACATACAGCCAGGTAATTTTCAGATTTTTTTCTGTCTGACTTTAGTAATGAAACCACAGATATCAACAAATAATTAAAAAATTTAAAACTCATTATTTTATGCTGCATATGTATGTGACTTTGAGAGGAATAGTGTGCTGTCACTGGGCAGGGAGAGCAATGGAAGCTGCATATAGGTGGGCATGTGAATTTACATGGGAATGTACATTTTCACTCAGTCATAATAAAAAAGAAAAAAAGTATTGCATCTGTAAAATCTAAAATATCTTGCTCATATCTCTCACTTTTCATAAAATAACATTTTGTAAATTTAACCACTTTCATTATTTTCTATGAAGCAAGGAACAAAATTATTCTGCTTTTACCTTTGAACTATTAAAATAAGTTAACATGAGGCAGCACATTGAACAGCATGAAATATATTTATAAAATTCCAGCTTTCAAAATTAACTGTTTGACACATAATCAAATAACTCTTACCAGACTCCCAGGTGATAGAAAATAGAATTTCTTATCTCTTTTCTGAAAGACTCTATTTCCATGCTCTTAAGACATGTATTGTTCAATTACCAAACTGAATATGATGGCCCAAAGATAAGTTGTTATTTATTCATAATCATACATATTTCTATTCTGTATTTCTATAATAAATGTCTTTCTTTATCGTGGGTAATGTGGGGGCAATGAATTATATGTGGTTTGAAAGTATTCATAGACAAATTATTCACTTTACTGAATACTTAGCCAGAAAATTAAGTATCTCTATTTGAAGTAAAGTTTGGTAATATTGCAGTAATTGATTTGTTGTGAGTTTTGCTCCACATTATTTTTTACATTGTTCTACTATTATATTATGTCTATACAAATATAAAAGAAATTGTTTTGATCTGGTAGCTAGTATAATAGGTTTATTAATTATTGTAACTTTCCCATTTTTATGCTTAATAGCAATATTTGTCTTCTATAAACATACAAGAAAAAGTATATATTTAAATAAAGATATATTAGTATCTATAAGAAAATGTCAAGAGACTTTATTCATTTTATATTTATATTTTTCAAATTTAGGAATTTCCTTTTAATAAAACACAACACCTATGGCTGGGCATAGCTGCTTAAGTTACTTTCTAAAATCAGAATGACTAAAATACATGTTGATATATTCAAATGTTTACCAATTACAAAGAATGTCATACAACTAAGGATTTTAAACTATAGTATTATCAGAAATTACAGGAACTATAGTCATCTCTTAAGCAGTCTTTTATAGATTTTCACTGTCTAGAAATATAACACATAAAACTCATTATAAAATGCTTTATTAACATCAGAAGACAGTCTTATGACATGATCTATGGTTGACTGATTTTCCTGAAAGACACTTTAATACTGAGGAAGAAGATTATGCTTCTCTAGAAGGAATGACAGAAAGTAATAAATCGTTTCTTCCATCATCTTACATAGCATGAAGTTAAAGTTATTGGTTGATAAGAACCTAAATCAGGAGATGATCTTTCATATATAAAAAATGAAAATATGTAAATGACTTTCTCATTTTGTGAACCTTCCAATAATACTTACAAATATATAATCACTAGAAGTATGATGAAGTGTGTGAAAATAATTTGAACTTAGCTTAAACTGTTCTGAGTACTGTACTCTTTCACTGGAGCCTGTTTCAGATTCAGCATTGGATAATACTTTGTAAAATTTTATCTGAAAATTATATTTACATAAATATGATTTGATAACAACCCTGTTGGTGTACTGGTTAAGTGCTACCTCTGCTAACTAAAAGATTGGCCTTTCAAGTCCGCCAGGTGCTCCTTGGAAACTCTATGGGGCATTTCTACTCTGATCTATAGAGTCACTATGAGCTCAAATAGACTTGATGGCAGTGGGTTTCGTTTATTCAAAGTTAGTTCATATTTTAAATATTTTGGTAAGATAGTGGCAGTGTATCTAAATATTTACCTGATATTAGTAATTTTTTGTGTACCTTGAAGGTATTACAAATTTTCAAATTTGTAATAAGACTCATTGCTGTTGAGTCAACGCTGACTCACAACAACCCTATAGGACAGAGTAGAACTGCTCCATGTGGCTTCCAAGAACTGTCTGGTGGATTACATCTGCTGGCCTTTT
This sequence comes from Heterohyrax brucei, assembly GCA_028571685.1. Classification (NCBI taxonomy): domain Eukaryota; kingdom Metazoa; phylum Chordata; class Mammalia; order Hyracoidea; family Procaviidae; genus Heterohyrax; species Heterohyrax brucei. Next base: position 111,721,934 of record CM053166.1, on the reverse strand, counting down.
TGTTAGTAGTCATATTGCTTAACCACTATGCACCTGGTGTTTCCAAAGAAACCTCAAAAAATCCTCTCTTAAATTCAAGTCAGATATATTAAATACAATTAATATGACAAATTATCTTCTTTTAGTGTGAAAAAAGTAATGCAGTCATTTAAAACACTTTATTTTCTCTATAATACTTTTGTGTGTGTGAAAAGACAGATGTATTTCATAAAATTTCCTGTCCAGGTACCTAATTTTTCCCTCAAAACAAAAACAAAATACACAACCACTGTGTTTAGATAGGTGTCTTCCACTCATGGATAAAATAGCTAAATGAAGTGAGGCATAAAAATAGATTTACCTTTCTGCTTTAAACTCATGATAAATTTATCAAACAATTTGCATTGCTTTGAATAATGAAATTCTTATTTCTGTATTACACCACTGAATATTTGAGGGTCCTAATCAAATATATTTCTAGACTTCTAATTTAATCATGCAAATGCACAATGCCATCTCATGGAAGACACTAAAATATCCCAAGCCTTATTATTGCAATTAAGATTTCTTCCCATGTTTATGGATTTTGCTTTGGAAATATTTTATGTATTTTGCAAAATACATTTCAAGTTAGTGGTGATGAAGTGTCAAGGGAGAACTCCTTGGATTAAGGTGGTGAGAAGTCTACTTGGGCTGAATGACAGAGACCTTAGAGCCCCGGTGGTACAGTGGTTAATAACTTGGATGTTAACTGAAAGGTCAGCAATTCAAACCTACCAGCTATTCCACAAGAGAAAGATATGGCAATTTCTTTCTGTAAAGATTACAGCTTTGGAAACACTATGAGACTCTTGTACTCTGTCTTATGGGATTGCTATGAGTCAGAACTGATTTGATGGCAATAGACTTGGTTTGGGTTATGACCTTGCCCCAGAGCCCTGGTGGCATAGTGATTAAGCAATGTAAAGATTGTTGTTGTTTTTAGGTGTCATGGAGTGAGTTCCAACAGGCACAACAGAATGCAACACCTGCATACTCTTATGCCATCCTCATCACTGCTATGTTTCAGCCCATTGTTATAACTACTATGTCAATCCATCTCCTTGAGAGTCTTTCTCATTATTACTGACCCTCCACTTTGACAAACATGAAGTCCTTCTCCAGGCGCTGGTTCTTCTTCTTTTTTTTTTAATTTAATATGACTGAGTGAAAATGTACATTCACGTATAAATTTACATGCCCACCTATATGCAGCTTCCACTGCTCTCCCTGTCTGGTGACAGCACACTATTCCTCTCTGCTCCATACATGTCTCATCCTCCGAACAGTCTCCTTTCCCCTCCTCTCCACCCACTCTCCTTCCTCCAACCAGAGGTCAGCAGGATGATATCCTGTAGATGTATAGAACCATAAAGTGCATCCAATATATGGTCACTCTGCACTGCCAAGTCCAATCCATTTATGTAAGAAGAGTGTACCTTCATTATGATTTATGGGAAAGGGCAGCTTCAAGGTCAGGGGCCATGCTCCCAGGGGAACCCCAAAACCGCTGGACCATCAACTGAGGTCTTTTAGTGGAGATCTCAGGATGTACCCCTTTTTATTCTAGTGTTGCCAGTGAGACTCAACTTAGTGAGCTCCATCGTGGCTATCACTGGTGGTGGCTGGGCACCATCCGTTTTTTCTGGTCCTTTTTTTTTTAATGATTGAGTGAAAATGTACATTCCCATATAAATTGACATGCCCACCTATAAGCACCTTCCATTGCTCTCCTTGCCTGGTGACAGCATACTATTCCTCACCACTCCATACATGTCTCATCCTCCTAACAGTCTCTTTTCCCCTCCTCCCCACCCACTCCCCTTACTCCAGTCAGAGTTCAACAGGATGATATCCTATAGATGCATAGAACCATAAAGTGCATCCCATATATGGTCACTCTGTGTCACCGAGTCCAATCCATTTGTGTCTGAAGAGTGGACCTTCATTCTGATTTATGGGCAAGGGCAGCATCAGGGCCAGGGGCCAGGCTTCCAGGGGAACTCCGAAGCCGCTGGACCACCAATTGCGGTCTTTTAGTGGAGATCCAAGGGTGCACCCCTTTTTATTCTTGTGTTGTCAGTGAGACTCAACTTAGTGAGCTCCACTGTAGCTATCACTGGTGGTGGCCAAGCACCATCTGGTTATACTGGTCCCAAGTCTGTGTAGGCACCCACTCACGTGGGTCTCTCTGTCTTCTGGGTTGTTTTTACCCCACGTCATTTTGGTCCTCGGTGAGCATCCGTTCCTGCTGAGTTGGGGCCACTTGCTGTGCCCTCGGATGGCATCTTGGCAGCTTTTAAGACCCCAGATGCCACTCACCAATGTGGGGTGCAGAGAGCCCACTAGTTGTGCCAATTGGCCTCGATTTCACCTAAGAGCGTGGTCCCGGTAATTCCACTATTTGGAATATATCCTACAGAATCAAGGCCTTTCACGCTAACGGACACAGACACAAGAATGTTTATCGCAGCACAGTCCACAACAGCAAAAAGATGGAATCAACCCAGATGCCCAACAACAGAAGAATGGATAGGTAAACTATGGTATATATACTTAATGGAGCACTATGCAATGATAAAGAATAATGATGATTCCAGGAAACATCTCATAACCTGGTTTCAACTAGAAGACATTATATTGAGTGAAAGTAGTCAGTGACAAAAGGACAAACATTGTATGAGACCCCTACAATAAGATCTCAAAAACAAAGACTTATGTATAGAAGAAAAGACTGTTTGATGGTTCCTCTTGATAACATGTCCAACATGTGTATAACAAAGTCTAGTGATCCTCACTTCTAATGAGCATTCTGACTGTACTTTTTCCAAGACAGATTTGAGATTTGTTCCTTCTGGGAGTCCATGGTATAAGCAATAGTCTTTACCAACACTATAATTCAGAAGCATCAATTCCTCCTTGTTCTTCCTTGTTCATCAGCCAACTTTCACATGCATATGAGACAACTAAAAATATCCTGGCTTGGATCAGTCACACCTTGGTCCTCAAAGTGACATATTTGCTTTTTCAACACTATAAAGATGTCTTTTATAACAGATTTGCCTAATTCAATATATCTTTTTATTTCTTAACTGCTGCTCCCATGGGTATTGATTATGAACTCAATTAATATGAAATCCTTAACAACTTGAGTATTTTCTGTTTATTGTAATGTTGCTATTTAGTCCAGTTACAAGGATTTTTCTTTCTTCATGTTGAGGTGTATCCCATACTGAAGTTTAGTCTTGAATCAGTAAGTGCTTCCTCTTCACTTTCAGCAAACAAGATTGGATCATTTGCACATCACAGGTTGTTAATGAGTCTCCCTCCAATCCTGATGCTATGTGCATCTTCATACAATCCAGGTACTTGGATTATGTGCTCAGCATATAGACCGAATAAGTATGGGGAAAGGATGCAGCCCAGATACAGACCTTTCCTAAGTTTGAACCACTCTGTCATCTTGTTTTGTTTGAATAAGTGCCTCATGGTCTTTGTTTAGGTAAAAAAGATCATGGCCTTGTAAATTCTATGTGATACCTCTATTCTTTCTTACAGGATCACTATTAGTAGGAATTGACTCAAAGGCAACAGGTTTGGTATGGTTCTATCCATTGTAAGGAGAGCAACTGTCATCTCCAGCAAAGAAGACATAATTAAATGAGTAACTACAAATAAAGTTATCTCTAAGTTTGCTATTCTCCCAAATGCTGGAGTATGATCAGTAACCGAAACATTAAAAACAAGAATCCTGAGGGAAAGTATTACCTTGCATTTGATATAACCTTTAATCTGTAAAGTAATTTATAATTTATTTGTTAGCTTTGAGTTCACATTCATTTTCTCAGTTTGTGCTTCATAACAGCACAATAAGCTAGGTATGAAGAGCTTGTTATACCTATTATTATTAGCAATTTATGATTAGAAAGGATACATAAATTGTGAAAAGACAGTTAAGTGGTAAGGCTAGCTTTTCTAAATACAGGTTTATCTGATTCTCAAGTCTAAATTTTTTTCGTTAAACTTTGCTGCTATTCATCTCTTCAATCTTGTATCATCCTTTCAATAGGACCTAATCAAGTCAAACTGTAGGCTCTGACTTGGTAATTACGTTTTTATAAGTATGTGCTTACAATAACTAAATTGACTTATCTGAAATTTTAACAATAACTTTCTGCTGATGTACTTTGGCTGCTTCATTTGGATAATATAATGTATTTTAATTACATATTTTGTTCGAAATGTTGCTCTTCCTTAGGTATCCTGTAAGTACCAGAAAAATCTCCATTAACTTTATAACCTTGCTTTTCAAGTCCAAACTAGGCTTTCCAGAAATCTTTGTATAGCTCCATAAATTATACAAATGAGGAAATGGAAAATGCAGATTCTGAGACTGCTTTTAGGATGTTTTGGGAGGAACCTTTGTGCTCACATGCTTAAACCAATGAAACTGGCTGACAAGACAGAAATACTTCCTTTTTAGTAAGTAAGCATTGCTAATAACTATTGTTCATTTGAGTAGCTTTAAGAGGAGAAAGTAACTTTGACCACATGTTTTCTCCAAGTTCATAAGATAACACATAATGTTAGTTTCAACCTAATGAACCTCAAAAGAAAAGTATCTGGTACCTCCTAGTTATGCTTGAAGTTGACGGACTCATTGCAGTTCTTCCTGTATGTGTGTGTGTGTGTGTTTAAATGCCTCACAGAATGCTTAACAATAAAGACATCCTGTTTGAAATTTCTGCATAGTTAAGGTTAAGCTGAAAAAGTATGTTGCAAATTGTAGTAACGATAGCAGCTAATAGTTATTGAGTATTTATGATGAATTCTGCTTTGAGTGCATTTCATGCATTATTTCATTTAATCTCATAGTGTAATCTTATAGACTTAATATAAGGTTGATTCTATTATTTCTGCTGAGGATAACTAACTTGATCTGACTTCAGAGCCCACACTCTTCAACATTTTACTCTTCCTTAAATTTATGAATTTACTTTACTGCTTTGGTAATCATAATATATCACAATGGTAACATTAAACTATGTCCTTCATGTTTTTTAGTATTAAAATATTCTCTGAAGAAATTATGATGGTGATAAATGTTAATTTAATTTTTTTTTAGGAAAGGTGTGCATTGGGGTTGTATCCTTTCACCATATCTTTTCAATCTGTGTGCTGAGCAAATAATCTAAGAAGCTGGACCATATGAAGAATAAGGCATCAGGATTGGAGGAAGACTCATTAACAACCTGTTTTAGCCAGATGATACAATCTTGCTAGAAATGAAGAAGATTTGAAACACATACTGATGATGATCAAAGACCATAGCCTTCAGTGTGGACTGCACCTCAACATCAAGAAAACAAAAATCCTCACAACTGGATCAGTAAGCAGCATCACGATAAGTGGAGAAAGGATTGACACTGTCAAGGATTTCATTTTACTTGATTCCACAATCAACACCCATTAAGCAGCAGTCAATAAATCAAAAGATGCATTGCACTGGGAAAATCTGCTGCAAAAGACTTCTTTAAAGTGTTGAAAAATAAAGACATCACCTTAAAGACTAAGGTGCATCTGACCAAAGCCATGATATTTTCAACTGCATCATATGCATGTGAAAGCTGGACAAGGAATAAGGAAGACAGAAGAATTGTTGACTTTGAATTGTGATATTGGGAAAGAATGTTGAATGTACCATGTACTACCAAGAGGTCAAACAGATCTGTTCTGGAAGAAGTACAGCCAGAATTCTCCTTGGAAGCAGGAATGGTAAGACTTCATCATACATTCTTTGAACATGTTGTTAGGAGGGATCAATCCATGGAGAAAAACATCATGCTTGGCAAAGCAGATTGTCATCAAAAAAAAAAGGAGGAAGATCCTCATTAAGATAGATTGACACCGTGTTTGCAGCAGTAGGCTTAAGCATAAAAGCTATTATGGGCATGTTACAGGACTAGGCAGTGTTTCATTCTGTTGTACATAGGTTCACCATGAGTCAGAACCAACTCAACAGCACATAACAACAACAACATATATTTTTAATGTCATTACTTGAAAAAAGTGAGCAATTCTGCGTGGTTCCTAAGTCTTTTTCTGAAAATTTTCTTTCTGTGAGATACAAAAGTAGGGAAATCACCATTGATAAGGAAACATTTCCCCTAAATAATCAAAAACTTTATTTGAGTTTAGATCATTATTCTGAATGCCAATTATTGTCGTATATTTCTGTGTACGTATTTGAAAGTAAGGATGTCACCTCGAAGAGTAAAATGCGCCTGACCCAAGCCATGGCATTTTCAATCTCATCATCATGGCGCTTTCAATCTCATCATCATGGCATTTTCAATCATATGCATGTGAAAGCTGGACAATGGACGAAGAAGACAGAAGAAGAATTGGTGCCCTTGAGTTGAGGTGTTGGGGAAGAATGTGGACTGTACCATGGACCACCAAAAGAACAAATAGATCTGTTCTGGAAGATGTACAACCAGAGTTCTCCTTGGAAGCAAGATGGCAAGACTGTGTCTTACATACTGCGGACCTGTTGTCAGCAAAGATCAGTCCCTGGAGGAGGACATCATGCTTGGTGGAGTGGAGGGTCAGTGAAAAAGAAGAAGACCCTTGATGAGATGGATTGACCCAGTGGCCACAACAATGGACTTAAGCATAAAAATGATTTTGGACATGCGGCAAGACTGGGCAGTGTTTCATTCTGTTGTTCATAGGGTCACTATGAACTGACTCGATGGCACCTAACAACAACAACAACAACAGTTCTGTATATACAAGTAAGTACATTAAATCTAAATTTCCTTCCTTTTAAAAATGATACTTATTTTAGTAAGTTTTTGATATCTCCTCTATAACAGAGATCACTTTTGCTTAATAAACTACAATTATGATTCTCAATAAGGCCAGTGGTGATGGTCTGGGATGGTTCTCAAGTTGGAGTTTCCATTTCTCAAGGTATATGCTACACTCTTGAGAGCAGATGTTCTCATCAACTAGGAAGCTCTCAGAGTCTTAGTGTCCTGGGCCTTTAATGGTCAGTCCTGCTTGATAGTCTAATTCATTTCCCACTGAGGCTTGTTTATATTGGCCTCCCAGGTGAGCCTTTTATGGTCTTCTCAGGCCCTACTCATTTTCACAGATTCCCAAGTGTGGCCTGGAAGTCTCAGATCAAAGCACCCCAATTATTTACAAGGCTATTTCTCCAAAGCCAAGGAAAAAGAGAACCTTACTTTGGACAACACTAGGTTTTTTACCCCACATTTATTAATTGTTGTTTATGTGTTTTTCTCTTTTATTGCCATTTCATATTTCATATATTTAGCTTGTTTCCACAAGTAAATCGAAAACCCATGGGTCTCAAACTCAAACACCTTCAAGGGCATGACATAAGTGACTACTATGTCCTATGTAGAAAATGTATGCCCCTGCCTAAGAGCTTTCTTAAAAGAAAGAAAAAGCACATCAAGCAGTAATCCGATAATCTGGACCATATGACGAATAACAGGGCATCGAGATTGGTGGAAAGACTCATTAACGATCTGTGATATGCAGATGACACAACTTTGCTTGCTGAAAGTGAAGAGGACTTGAAGCACTTACTGATGAAAATCAAAGACTACAGACTTCGGTATAGATTATACCTTAAAAAAAGAAAACAGAAATTCTCACAACTGGACCAATAAACAACATCACGATATATGTAGAAAATAATTTAAGTCATCAAGTATTACATTTTACTTGGATCCGAAATCAACACGCATGTGAGCAGCAGTCAAGAAATCGGAGGACATATCGTGTTGGGAAAACCTGTGACTATGAGGACTAAAGTATGACTGACCCAAGCCATACATAGTATTTCCAATTTCCTCATATGTTTATAAAAGCTATATAATGAATAAGGAAGACCAAAGAAGAACTGACACCTCTGAATTATGCTCTTGGCTAAAAACATTGAATATAGGAGAACTAACAAGTTTGCCTTCAAAGAATTACAGCCACAGTGCTCTTTGGAAGCGAGGAGAGCCAGACTTTTTCTCAGGTACTTTGAACATGTTATCAGGAGTGACCAATCTGTTGAGTAGGACATTATGTTTGGTAAGGTAGAAGGTCATTGAAAAAGAGAAAGACCCTTAACAAGGTGGATTGATACAGTGGTTACAATGGACTTGGATGACAGAGGACTGAGCAGTGTTTCATTCTGCTGTATAAATAATCACTGTGAGTTGGAACAGACTCGATGGCACCTAAGAATAACAACAGACTTTTTTTCTGTGCTTTAGTCAGAATTCCCATGTTGAGTAGATCTGTGACCTTATGTAAATTATTTAACTTGTTTTTCCTTGAGTGAAAACTGTGATAACATAGCAGTTAAGAGCTATGGATGCTAACTAAAAGGTCAGCAGTTGAAATCTTCCAGGAGCTCCTTGGAAGCCCTATGTGGCAGTTCTACTGGGTCCTATAGGGTCATTAAGGGTCAGAATTGACTGGTTGGAAGTGGGTTTGCTTTTTATTATTTTGGCCTGAATTTTCTAACTTTTTAAAGACTAGTAATACCTTCTACATAAGATTCTTGTGAGAATTAGCAGTAACAATACATGCAAAATATCACAGATTATCCCACATGGCATGAAGTCAATAAATGGGTACCTATTCTCTTTGGGGGAGCCCTGGTGATGCAGTGGTTAACAGCTGGAATGCCAACTCAAAGGTTGGCAGCTGGAGTCAAATAGCTGCTCCTTGGACACTCTGTGGGGCAGTTCTACTGTATCCTATAGGGCTGTTTTCAGTTGGAATAGACTTGAGAATAAACGGTTTGGTTCATTTTTACTTTTTTGGAATCCCTGGGTCATATAAATGGTTAAGCACTGCTGTTAATTGAAAATATGATTCCACCAAGGAGCACTTCAGAGAAAAATTCTGGTGATATACTTCTGATAATCTACCATTTGAAATTCTAAGGAGCACAATTCTACTGTGACACATGGGTGTTGCCATGAATTAAAATGAATTCAATGATAACTGATTGTTTATTCTCTTGTTACATTGTCCGGATCCAACATTTCTAGTTCTTTTGTTTCTAGCAGTGAGATTTTGCTTTAGTGGAAATTATTTAGGAATTTCTATGGATGGGGGAAAGTTCCCTTGTGGCTAGTTTTTCTGCTCTTTTGAAGACTTAAAACTAATTGAGCTTAAAATATTACAGAGTACTCTATAGGCATTTATTAGACACTAACTTATACAACAAATAGGTTCTCTTTATAATAAATCCAAATCAAACACATTGCTGTCTTGTCAGTTTCACTTGTGTAAATACCATATGTTGCATAGGGCTTTCCTAGGTGCAATCTTTTCAAAAGCAGATCACCAGGCTTTTCATCTGTGGCATAGATGATTGGTTTAGAAACACTAAACTTTAGGTCAGTAGTTGAACCCTAACTGTGCCACCCGTAAGCCTTCTCTGTATGTTTTTATATTTCTATTCTCTTCATATGAGTTATGCTCTTATCAAGAATCAGTTGTATCTTTCTTCAAATATTTAAATGACAACGATACTTATTATTATAATTATGTATTTGCCTTTTATGCAAAAATGATAAAACTCAGCTGTAATAAGAAATAAATTATTTTTATAAAAACTAATTTGAATGTTTTAGGAAAATTCACTAAATGCATGCCATTTAAAATTACATGCTTGAATTATTTATGAGGTAATAAGGAGAAAAATTGTCATTCTATAAAATTCTACAAGCATCCTGCTTTCAGACTACTTGTAAAGTTATTTTTAAACATTCTGTCCCTTTTTAAGAAACTGAAAATTATAGAATGATAGATTAAATCAAGTAAATGAACACAGAAAATTTTTATTAGCACTTCACACTCAAAAAAAATGTCTTCTGTCCGTTAAAGACTGATGAGTGAATGAATATTTAGGCATTTTAGTAAAAACAGCCTATCAAATTAGTATAACGTATATGATATATTTTTTCAGAGTCCTTTCCTCTAGTAAATTTTCGGAATACCAGACCAAATACCACACCTCAGTGTATCATAAATTAGGGCTTCTGCAACATGAATTTTTGTACTACCACAATAGATATCTTCCAGGGAGAATGGTTTGGGGGAGTTATCCTGATAAGCCCTGAAAAAATAGCCACATGCATGGCTCTGTTTGACATAGGTCTTTACAAGTAATAAATGTATTATAATATCCTTGACTGAAAATAATTACCCAAGGGAGATTAAAAGAGGAAGATATCACGCAGGGTCCTCTAAAAGTGAAGTTGCTAGGGAAGCAGAGTGTGTCTGGGGGTCTCACTATTCTTCATGAACTTTTCACTTGCTCTGGCATCAAGGACTCTAAAGAAATGATTGCCTGTATACGCTTTTCACAATAGGAGCTGATCTGTTTCTCTACCTTCTGTCTGCTATCTGTCTTCTCATATGAAAAGTTAAATATAGCATTTATTGTGATTAATTGCTACTGAACTCTTTGAATTTTATTGCTGAAAGTTAGAAGAGAATAATGGATACTTAAATATGTTATCTCTAAAATGATTCTCATTTCCACTAAAAACAAGTAATTTGAGACTAGGAAGACAGTAAGAATGTGGTTAAGTAGGAGAAGTTGGAAAATGGTTCAACAGTCACTTTCATTTGAGGAGTATATTTTACAGCATCTTTGGAGCTGGGAGAAGTCCAAACACTAAACTAGAGCATCTGACAAGTTTTAATGTTTCACATTATTTCTGAGTTATTATACTTTGACATATGCTTCCATTGCAGGAGCTTTGAAAGGTCAGTGTTTAAAATAAGCTCTTTTCCCATAAGGAATAAAGGCAAATAAGATCTTAAAAAGACCTATAGGTAGCAAATGAACTTGACATTCCTCCTTTGAACATGTAGGTATAATTCCAAGTTATGACGAAAATGTCTGCCTATTATAAAAATAAACTATTGTGTTAATATATTTGGCTTCTAGAATTTTGTGTAAAAACAAACTCCAGAAGAGTGCTTCTGGTTGCATGATATTGCTCATCACAAAAAGCAAGCAAACAAAAACTTCCTTGCCTACCTATGTCCTTTCCAGGAATAGAGGGTATTAATACAGTTGAAATATTCCTTTCTAGTATAAATGTGTATGGAAGTGACTAAATCTTTTATGTTTGTTGATGCAGTGTTTGGGCATGGATATAGATAGTATCAGTTAATTCACTGGGAATGATCAACTGAATAAGAGTTTAGAGTGTGAATTAGTGTATCAGAGTGGCCATGGTCTCTGAATCTCTGAACCTTGAGGTGTTAGAACTAATCAGTTGCTCACAATTCTGTGGAAGATCCACTGGGAAGAGTTACATGACAGGGAAGTAACAAGGAGGACATGGTTCTCTAAGTGAATGAAAGCCCTTCAGTTCTCAATCACAGTAACAGGACAGTGCCCCAAATCTTTAACTCCAGAGAGCATCAACGGGCATGGGAGTTTGAAGCTACACTATTCAAATTCAAGTAGGTTTAACTTATTTCTGAGATCTGTCAAGTGAAGCAATTCCATCTGAGTTTGCTGATGTGACCTGGCCTCTAGGGTCGCCATGAGTTGGATCTGACTTGACGGCACTTGGCCAATGTGATTTATACCCGTGAACTTTCAATTCAACATATCTTTATTGAGTGAAGCCAATTATTATTGTTGTTGGAGATATGTCAGTGAACAACAGAGGCAAGGAGGCTCGGTTTCATGGATTTCATGTTTCATTAACAGAGACACCTATTGAACAATAAATATAATAAATAAACCTAACAAATATCTAGGGATAAGTATTCCAATAAGACAGAAAAGCCAAAATATGTATCTTTTTCTTTCTATTTTTTTATTTGTGCTTTCAGAGACTGTTTACAGTTCACACTAGTTTCTCATATAAAACTTGATACATACGTTGTTATGTGACATTAGTTGCTTTCTCTATAATATGACAGCACACTCCTCCTTTCCACCCCAGATTCTCATGCTCAGTTCACAAGCTCCTGTCACTTTTTACCTTCCCGTATCTCCTCCAGACAGGAGCTACTCATCTACTCTCTTGTATCTACTTGAGCTAGGAAGAACTCTCTTCATGAGTATCATTTTCTGTCTTAACAGTCCAGTCTAATCTTTGTCTGAAGAGTTGGCTTTGGGAATGTTTTAAGTTCTGGGCTAACAGTGTCTAGGAGTCTTCCAGGGTCTTTTCTGTCTTAATCAGACCTTTAAGTCTAGTCTTTTTAGTATAATTTGAATTCTGCACCCCACTTTTCTCCTACTCTGACAGGACCTCTCTGTTGTGTTCCCTGTCATAGCAGTCCTTGGTGGTAGCTAGACACCATATAGTTCTTTTGTTCACAGACTGACAGCATCTCTGGTTTAAGTGGCTCTGTCTGTCTTTTGGGCTAATATGTTCCTTGAATCTTTGGTATTCTTCATTCTCCTTTGCTCCAGGTGAATTGGAACAAATTTATTCATCTTAGATGGTCATCTCATAGCTCTTAAGACCCCAGAGGTAAGTTACCAAAATGAGATACATGAACATTTTCTGAATAAAATTTTTTATGCCAGTTGACTTAAATGTGCCCTGAAACTATGATAACTAGACCCCTACCCCTGCTACTCTGCCCTTCAAAGTGTTTAGTTGTATTCAGAAATCTTAGTTTTGATTTAGCCTGGTTGTGCTGACTTCCTCTGTATTGTGTATTGTCCTTCCCTTCACCTAAGATACTTCTTATCTTCTGTCTAGTTTGTGAATGCCTGTTTCTCTCCCTTTCCACCCTCAAAACCATCAATGAATACTCTGTGTTTAAACCTTTTCTTGAGTTCTTATAACAGTGGTCTCATACAGTATTTATCATTTTGTGATTGACTGATTTCACTCAGCATAATGTCTTCCAGATTCATACATGTTATGAGATGTTTCCCAGATTCATCATTGTTGTTTATCAGTTTCAAAGTATTCTATCATGTGAATATGCCATGATTTTTTTAATCCATTCATCAGTTGATGGAAACCTAGATTGTTTCCATTTTTTTGCAATTGTGAACACTTCTGCAATGAACGTGGGTATGCATGTATCTATTCACATGACAGCTCTTATTTCTGTAGGATACATTCTAAGGAGTGGGATTGCTGGATCATATGATACTTCTGTTTCCAATTTTTAAGAAAGCATCAAACATATTGCCAAAGTGGTTGTACCATTTTACATTCTCACCAGCACTGTGTAAGTGTTCCAGTCTTTCTACAACCTGTACAACATTTGTTATTTTGTGTTTCTTGGATTAATGCTACCTTTGTTAGGATGAAATGGTATCTCACTGTAGTTTTGATTTGCATTTTTTCAGTGATCAATGATTATGAAAATTTTCTCATGTCTGTCAGCTGCCTGAATGTTTTCTTTGGTGAAGTGTCTGTTCATATTCTTTGCCGATTTTTAATTGGGTCATTTGTCTTGTTTTTGTTGGTGTCATGCAGTATTGTGTAGATTTTAGAGATTAGATCCTGATTGGAATTGTAGTCAAAAATTTTTTTCCTAGTCTGTGAGTTGTTTCTTTACTCTTTTGGTGAAGTCTTTTGATAAGCCTAAATTTTAGGATCTCCCAGTTAATCTAGTTTCTCTCCTGGTATTAGCATGTTGTTGTACTAAACATTATACTACATCTTGTATTCTGTTCATGGCATGTACTGGGGCTTCTAGCATTCTCTATTTTTTTCTTCCATGATCTTTATTATTTTATATTTTGTATTTAGGTCTTTGATCTGCTTTGTGTTAGTTTTTGCACATGGTGTGAGGTAAGGATCTTGTTTCATTTTCTTTCTTTTTTGCAGATAGATAACCAGTTATGCCAGCACTATATTTTTTATTGTGATTGCGTGGAAGTGTACGATCCAGTTTAAATTTGCATGCTCACCTGTCTGCATCTCCTTCTGCTCTCCTTGCCCAGTGGCAACACACTCCTCCTTTCCATTCTATACATGTCATATCCTCTTTACAATCTCCTGTCCCATCCTCTCCAACCTCTCCACTCCCCTCTCATAAGAGGCCAGTAGGATGACATCCTATAGATGCATAGAGCCATAAAGTGCGCACACGATATGGTCACTCTGTCCGACTTGACGGCACTTGGCTTGGCTGGTCCCCAAGTTCAATCCATTCCTGTCTGAAGAGTTGACCTCAGTAATGATTTATGATCAAGGGCAGCATCAGGTCCAGGGGCCATTCTCCCAGGGGAACCCCCAGGCCTTCAGGCCATCAATTACAGTCTTTTAGTGGAGTTCTCAGGTTGCACCCCTTTTTTTCACATGTTACCACTGTAACTCAACATTGTGAACCCCATCACAGCTGTCATTGGTGGCCAGGCACCATCTGGTTCTTCTTGTCACATGTTGATGTAGTCACTCATTCACGAGAGTCTTTCTGTCTTCTGGGTTCTCTTTCCCCCTTCTCGTTGTTGTCCTTGGTGATCATCTTTTCCAGCTGAGTTGGGACCATTTGGTGTACCTCAGATGGCAGCTTGCTAGCTTTTAAGACCCCAGACGCCACTCACCAATATGGGGCCAGCACTATTTTTAAAGAGAGAATCTTTTCCTCATTTAACAAAATTTGGGCTTTTTTCAAATATCGCTAGTTGTAGGTTGATGACTTTATGCCTAGATTCTCACTTCTGTTTCAATGGTTTCTGTGTCTGTTTTTTGTGTCGGTACGAGATTGTTTTGTCTAGTGTGGCACTAAAGTAGTTTCTAAAATCAGATTTGTGAAACATCCTACTGTCTTCTTCTTCACTAATGCTTTGCTTAGCTGGGGCCTCTTCCCTTTCCATATGAAGCTGGTGATTTGCTTCTGCATATCATTAAAAAATGCTACAGAATTTGGATTGGGATTGCATTCTATCTGTAGATCTCTTTGGGTAGAATTGTTGTTTTAACAATATTAAGTCTTCCTATCCATGAGCAAGCTATGTTTTTAAACTTATCTAGATCTTTTTGATTTCTTGCAGTAAGTACTGTCTTGTATTTTTCTTTGAATATTTCTTGTACATCTCTGGTTAAATTTCTTTGTAAGTATTAGAAATCCTGGTGGTGTAGTGGTTAAGTGCTATGTATGTTAAACAAACGGTCAGCAATTCAAATCTGCCAGATGCTTCTTGGAAGCTCTGTGGGGCAGTTATACTCTGACTTTTAGGGTTGCTATGAGTCAGAATCTATAGACAACAGAGGATTTGGTTTTTGGTTTGATTTATCTTCCTGGGGACTATTGTAAATAGTATTGATTTGATGACTTCCTCTCAAAAGTTTTCTTTGTTGATGTAGAAGAATCCAACTGATTTTTGTAAGTTTAATTTTAAATACTGATACATTGTTGAAATCTTCTATTAGTGCTAGTAGTTTTCTTGTGAATCTCATGGGGTTGTCTGTGTATAAGATCATACAATTTAAAAACACAGATATTTTAATTTCTTCTGTAACAATTTATGTGTGCTTTATTTATTTTTCTAGCCTAATTGCTCTTGTTAGAACCTGAAGCACAATATTGAATAAAAGTGGTGACAAAAAGCATCCTTCCCTGGTTTCCATTCTCAAGGGGAATGCCTTCAGATTCTCTCCATTTACGATGATATTGGCTGTTGACTTTGTATAAATGTCCTTTATTATGTTAAAGAAATTTCCTTCTATTCCTATTTTGCTGAGAATTTTTATCATGAATGTGCTTTGGACTTTCTGCATTAGTTTATAAGATCATGTGTTTCTTGTCTTTTGTTTTATTTATGGGATGGATAACAATGTTTTCTAATGTTGAAATATCCTTGCATACCTACTATAAATCACACTTGGTAATAGCGAATTATTTCTTTCTATAAGTTGTTAAATTGTATCGGCTAAAATTTTGTTGAGGATTTTTATGTCTGTGTTCGTGAGGGGTATTGGTATGGTGTGTTCACCTGGTTTTGGTATCAGGGTTATGCTGACTTCATAGAATGAATCTGGCAGTATTCCATCCTTTCCTATGCTCTGAAATAACTTCAGCATTAGTGGTGTTAACTCTTCTCCAAAAATTTGGTAGAATTTTCCAGTGAAACCATCAGTGCCAGGGCTTTTTTGTAGTTGAGAGTTTTTAAATTACCTTTTCAGTTTCGTCTTTTGTTACGGGTTTATTACATTGTTCTACCTCTGTTTTTGTTAGAGTACAATTTTTCATAGTACTCTGTTGTGATTTTTTTTTCGATTTCAGCTGGATCCACTGTCATATCCATCTTATTTTCATTTTCTATTTGGTTTTTCTGCTTCCTTTCCCGGTTGTTTTTTTTTTCTTTTTTTTTTGTCCGTTTGGCCAGTGGTATATCAATTTTGTTGATCTTTTAGAAGAATCAGCTTTTGGTCTTGTTAACTCAGTTGTTTTTCTCTTCTCAAATGTATGCTTCTTCTGGTGCCTGAGGGCATCTTCAGCTTCTCTCTTTCAACTTGTTTGAATTGTAGGGTTAATTTTTTCACCTGACTTTTCTCAAATAAGTTTATGTGAGGTATTTTCTCTTCAGCCTCATTCATTCTCACTTCCTTTGCTTTTATTTCTGGTCCTATGACTTCTATTGAGTTATCTAATTCTGATATTTTATAGTAAATCTTCTAAATTTCTGTTCTTACAATCAGTTAAATTTGTCACTATGCATTTCTATAATTTCAAAAGTTCCTCTATTGCTTTTCTGTGTTTCTCAGCTTGTTTTGTGTTTTGTCCAATCTCATTCCTGATCTTCGGAAAAGTTCTGTATGTTAGTCTTTCGTATTTTATTTTTGGTAATTTGAAGTTCTCTTCCTTTGGAAGATTTCTTGGATCTTTGTTTGGGAGCCTCCTGAAGCCATCATGGTCTTTTTATACGATTTGATATTGACTGTTGTCTTCAAGCCGTCTGTAAGTCATGGTATTTACTTATTTTATGTTTGCTTACTGTGTCCTAGTTCTATTTTTTGTTTTATTTTGATATGCCTGAACACAGCTGCTCATGTGAGATAGTTTGATTATTGGTACTTTTAAATCCAATATCTTGTTATCAGAGGGCTAGATCTGTTATTATAGAGTCTTTCAATAAGAGTGTCCTATTTTTTGACAGCTCACAGTGGTAATATTTGTGAAGTTATAGAGGCGGTATTTATCACTTTTTTTTTTTAGTCTTGACAAATAACCATGAAAACTTACATGGTCAATTATTCAATTTTACTATTAAAGTTTATTATCAAAATGGGTGTTCTGTTCACAAAACATTCCATGCATTATGTGAAATTTATGATGCACATAATCATCTCACTGAGAGAACAATTCAATGTTTAATAAAGAAAAATGAGACAGCTGGGTCTGTTGCCAATCATACAATGCCTGTGTATCAGTGGACTGCACATTCCAATGAAAACATCAGCACTGTTTATCAGGGTGTACATGAGAATCCATCTCAATTGATTTCTCACTGCGCACAAAAACTGAGCCTTTCTTGGACCACAGTTTGATGGATTTTGCATCTGGACTTGAAGCTTTACCCTTAAAAAACTGTTTTAGCTCAAGAACTGAAATCTAGAAACTACAGAATGTGCTGTACACGTGCTGACTAGGTTCTGGGACAATTGGAAGTTGACCTTCCTTTTGGCTGAAAAATCATCTTCAGTGGTGAGGTCCGCTTCGGGATGAATGGTCTTGTTAACAAGTAAAACTGTCACACTTGGAGCTATGAGAATTCAATGGAGATTCAAGAACATCCACTTCATCCCTCAAAAGTTGCTGTTTAGTGTGAACATTGGTACAGCCGAATCGTTGGCCCTTATTTTTTCCAAGGTGAATGAAGAGATGCTGTGTCTGTCAATGGTGAAAGATGTCAGGCTATGATAACTGATTATTTGTGGCCCCATTTGGAAGGTGCTGTAGTGGCCATTTACTCAAAGTTCTTTTCCACATATAGTGCATTCAATGTACTTCAAAATAATAAAACAATTAAAACTGTCACATATACAACTTGTTTTATTCAAGTTCAAACACAGGACACCCTAATTGGAAATACCTTTAGTTACATGAGCCCACAAGTCCATTTACTTTCCTTGTATGGATTCAGCTCAGGTGTCCATGTTGTCAGCAACCTAGTGTGTGGTGCAGGCTCTCACCTACAGTCTGAGGTGGACAGGGATTTTTGGAGTAGCACAGGTATTTGGATGCAGAATGTGATCATACTCTGAGGAAGGCAGGGTGCTGATGGCTACATCTGAGTGTCTGAGAGGAAAAAATTTTTCCTTTTCCCTAGAGGAAGTAGGTGGGTGGGCTTTGCTGTTATACCCAATGCTGTTGATTGTTAGTACTAGAAGGTATCATTCATTCTTGGGTCCCTGTCACAGGGGTATAAGTGGCATAGGTGAAGTCACCAGTCTTCAGACTCTTGAAATGGTTATTTGAGGACCCTAAATGATGGGCAGAGTGGTGTCAAATGTCACAAACCTACTCTTTACCAGTAAAGCTGACAAAGATATTAAGTTAGGCTTCAGGTATATACCCTGTTGTACTGTGCTAATGAGGGCCCAAGTTGTTGAAATCGCTCCACACAGGCCTATGAGGGGTAGAAGAAATTCAAAGTCCATGGATCCCTTATGCCTGTGCCTAGGCAAAGCAGCTGTTCCTGCCTTGAGTTCCCCAGTTAAGGGTGCTGGCTGATGATTTTTTTCTGTTTGTTAATTTATTCCCTCTCTAAGGCTGGGAGAATGGCTCGAGGTACATGATGTGTTCTACTTCCAACCCAGGGAGTGTGGCAGTTACTGAAGCTGGCCCAGGACCCAGTGCAGAGGAGGAAAAAGGAACATAAATGGGAGAGAATTTCTTTCCCAATGGGGTGGTTTTTTTGGTATGTAGTAGTTCACATGCATGTACTTATTATTTGCCGATTATGCACCACTTTTCACTGGTTCTGGATGCTTGAGTAGACTCTCCAATGCTTAGTCTCTCCTGATGTGAAAAACGCATCCCGAGCACCACTGCTTGCCTCTGCTCACACACCAGCCAATCTAGTCTGTCAGGTGCTAATTCCCACGTGGTCAATTTTGGCAATTCCTCACTGTTTCTGTTATGTCTCTTTCTTCCCCTGCCACTCAGACTGATTTCTCAACTTTGTCTTTGTTGTTTGCGACTTCTAGATTGTCGTGTTTAATCAATTTGCTTTTCTTGGGTCTTTATTGTATAAGAGACTACTGAAAGCATCTTACTACTCAGCCATATACACCTATTCCTAATGTACATACCTTCAAATGAAGGTGTCATTGGCAAATTTGAATAGTGTGGTTGGAGCAGAGTAACAAGGGTAGACAGATCATTAGGGACCTTCTTAATCATTGGAAAGACAGAACTTTCTGTATGTAAAATAAGTGAAGAATGGTATGATATAGCTTATTAACAGAATCACACTTGTGTGGACAAGAAACACACTGTAGGAGAATAAGAATAGAAGGAGGAATACAAGTTAGGAGACTGTTGACAGTATTCAGGTGAAAGCTGGTGGTGGATTAGAATAGAGTAGAAACAACAGATGTGGAGAGTTGTGGCTGGTTTCAAGAAATGTTTTGAAGGTACACCTAACAGGATTTTCTACTGCAGTGGATATGGGTGTGAAAGAAAAAGAAAAACCAAAGATGGCTCAAAGGTGCTTAGCCTGAAAAACGAGGACGATAAAGTCACCATAAAACTAGATGTGGAATGTTGTGGGAAAAGTACAATATGAAATAATGAAATATCAATAGTTCAGTTTTTGACATGTTCATTTTGAGAAGACTGTTAGAGATAAAATGTGTAGTGTTACTTTGACAGAAGACATTGTTTTGTCATGTGTTTAATCCAACTTGATTTTCTAGGGGACCACATATCTAAAATTAATTTAGATACTATTATGAATATAAATCTATATATGAACTATTACTTGAGATATAATCTTTTCTTTTGTTTTTTTAGACTATACCCAGGACAATAAGAAATGCCAGGCATGTGTAATTTTAAATGTCTGGCCATTACATTAAAATTTTCTTTCCAAATTAAAGGAGATAAAGATAATGTTTAGATAATTTTATGATGTCATTACAGAGCATTCAGAAACATGTTTAGATTTAAAATGAAAATCTACATTACCTGATCCACTGGATCAATTTTCTGAAAATATTTTGATTGCTTTGGAAGTTGTGTATTAAATAAGACGTCCTGTTGAGTTTATCATTGTTATTACTGTAAGTTTACAATAAGTCATCTTGCATTTGGTGAAAACTGAAAAATACAGTTTGACATTTTTAATATAAAGACCATAATGGTATTTAAAGATGAACTTAAGCTCTACTAATTCTATTAAACTACAGCCTGCCAATGAGGTACAAAGTCTAATTAATCATTTTGTCAGGTTTGCTTTCTGAAGCTAGTCAACATAAATTTGAATAAATAGGAAGTGGTTGACCCAGGAACCTTTGCATATTCTGCATAGAAATGTAGTAACTATAAAATATTGTACCTGTAATGTTTTCTATAGTAACATGTCTATGCCCCTGTCAGGCAGCCATTCTGATTCACGGAACATATGCCCTGCCATTTTAAATATTCCTGTAAGAGAGAGATGGCCAAGCCAAGTGCCGTCGAGTAAGAGAGGGACAGGTGAGCTTATTTTTAAACATTCTTACCATTTTGATGTTATATTCTACAAGAAGTTTCAAGGTAAAAAGCTTTTACTCAGAATATTCTTAGATGACATTGTTTGGTGACTTGTATCAAACTGCATCAAAATATCATGTCACATCAAAATAACACAAACTGACAGTTGATATTCAGGCAGTAGCAATGTCCCATAATAAGATGTGGCTGCATTTTTATTGGTCACTTTTAAGCAGTCCTTATTTGGTAAGGATGATTAAAGAAAAGGAAGAGAAAAAGTTTTGTGCAGTTAAAATGAATTTCTATAAGGAAAGCAATACCTACCTTATTTAAACATTACCACCTTTTGAATTAAACTTTCTCTGCCCTTGTTACGTGCATAGTTTACAAAAAATCTCCAGGCCTGGGCTTCTCTTCCTGCTGTCCTTGCCCATACTTCACAGTATGCATTTCACATTCAGGACAGAAGCACAGCTACATGGCTTGTCAGTCAATATTTAAAGAAAGCAGTAGACTTTAGTATCAGTCACTTGAAAAGTGCAAGAATTTGGTCTTAAAATGCAATCTTTATTCTAATAATTCACTGAGACCAACACTGCTGCCTATTTTGTTAATCAGCTATTAAACTATTGTGTTGAGAACTGAAGACTGAAGTTTTTTTCTGAAGAACCACACCAAAAAATTCGACTCAACCTGGTGTCAGTTTTTGGAAACCCTGGAGGTGTAGTGGTTAAGTACTACGTCTGCTAACCTTTTGGTTAGCAGTTCAGATCCACCAGATGCTCCTTGGAAACTCTATGGAGCAGTCCTTGTCTGTCCTACAGGGTCACTACAAGCCAGAATCCACTCGATGGCAGTGGGTTTGGTTTTATTTGGCTAGAGTCAGTTTGAGACCTGTTGTCACAGTGATTAAGAGCTCAGTTGCTAACCAGAAATTGGGCAGTTCTAGACTCGACGGCACTTGGCATTCTGCTAGCTGCTCCTCGAAGCCCTGTGGAGCAGTTCTATTCTATCCTGTAAGTTTGCTGTGAGTTCCAATTGACAGCAACAGTTTTTTTTTTTTTTTGAGTGTCAGTTTATCCTTTATGAACATGACTCAGTCATCTATCCTTCTTAACATATGAGGACCTAAAAATACCAGAATTTATTTTCCAGTAGCAAAGACTTTGCTGTGAGTAATGGCTCAAACAGATTTTCAGATCCTTTGAGAAACCTCCAGCATAAAGCTTAAGTTAAATTTAATTGGTACCTGTTAATCTTAATAAATTAACCAAAAGAATTTAATTTGCTTACAGAGATGCAGCTCTTGTTTAAGTATGTTGTGCTGTGCCTTGCTAAATGCTTATGATCTATCTTTCACATAAATCACTTTTTAGAAGAAGTATCTATATTGAAGAAATGAGAGACAAAAGAGAAAATGTTTCATGTAAGAACAAGAACTTAAAAAAAATAAATCATTAAAGAAATCAAGACTGGATGTAAACATCCTGATGAAAAGTCAAAGCAAAATTTCATCATCTGGATATTTTCAAAATCCTAGCTGTTCAACAATATGCCCAAATGAATGTTTTTTTTTACTGGTCTTCTTAGTGGCAGCTATGATACAGCCACAGGCATTTTGTTGCTACCAAATGTTGTATGATCAATTATAATATTTGCTAAAAATAATTCAGAAAAAGCAAGCATTTATAAATTCAATAATTATAATCTATTACCTTAAAAGCTCATATTTTTCATGAATTGTTCACATTGTATGCTTCATAGTTTTGTAATTTTTTGATCCCTTTGTCAAACAATAAACACAAACTAAAGCTAAAAAACACCAGTTGAACTATATAGTTTCTAATACAGAATCATCAATTACTGAAAATTCTTGCGACTATAATAAGTGATGAAGACACTTCTTTCTACGCTGTGTCGCTATTTGATAGGTACCTCAAAACCTCAAGACAGTCTTTGCATTCTATTAGCCATATCAAAGTGAATAGGCCAATAGTATAATTTCAAATGTAAGCAATCCTAGTACCACAGATTTCCCATTTCATTTTGGTTACTTCTTGGAGCCATCTTTCCTGAATACTACACACCTGAGTCCATCTTGAAAACTATATTCAGACTCTTACAGTTAGAGAGGCTTGTAAGCAGCTGATATCAAGAAATATTTGCATTTATGATTGGAAATAGTACACTGTTTTTATTTCAGTATTTCTACTGTAGAAATGTGGCCATTTTGGATTTAAAAAGAAACCAAAAAATGCCATCATCCTTTCTGTTAGATGCTCAGTGAAGTCTGCCTTTTCAGTGTGTACTGAAAACTTTGCAAAAATATAAATCCTACAAAATGATGTCAAGATTATTGCCAATCATTCACAAATTCTGCAAATATGTGTGCAGGTATCATACAAAAAGTTTAGAATTGGTATTACCGAGGTATCAAGTCATACAATGTCTAAATTTATTTCCACTGATTTTTTTTTTGTTATTTTTGATCTTGTCTACATTGCTGGCACAATCTTGATTCTCTCCGTATTAGGTGTTTCTTAATTCAATTATGGAACGCTTTTAATGTACTGTATGAATGGAAGAATAATGTGAGAAATATATTGCTTACTATTTCTCAACATCTCACTAGGATTTTGGACCAAAAAGTAAAATAGTTTTGCTTGAAGAATGTGACAATATTAAGCTCAATTAACACAGACATGTTTCCTCTGAAGATAAAAGACAGTTAACTTTTCAACTTCAGCAGATTAACACTGAGGCTCTTTTTTGTTTGACTGGTCAAGGATAATTTACAGTTGAGTTACTGTGAAAGAAAGACTTGTAGATCTGAGTACATTCCTATAACAGCTTTAGGTAGAGGATGATATATTTTGCCATCAGTGTGGTAAACTGAAATCTATATGCTTAAGATACAAAAATAAGTAAGACACTAGTAGGTTTGGTTACACTACTTAACAAGTAGCATTTAAAGTTTTCTTTGAGACCAAAAAAAAACAAACCCACTGCTGTCAAGTTGATTCCAGCTCAGAGTGACTCTATAGACAGAGTAGAATTGCCCTGTAGAGTTTCCAAGGACTGCCCAGCAGGTTTGAAATGCTGACCTTTCGGTTAGCAGACATAGCAGCTAATCACTACGCCACCAAGTGTTGTCTAAAGATTTGAATTCCAGCGACTAAAAAATTGTCTTCACTTCTCTTTAAGTAGTTAATTTTGTTTCATTATTAAAGTTAACTTATTTTGGTTTTGCTTATTTAGATATATACAGTGTCCATTATTCTCCACAAAAATTTTCACTCTGATATTCTGACTAAATTATAGGTAGATGTTTACTATAATTATTC
The DNA here is from genome assembly GCA_028571685.1 of Heterohyrax brucei. NCBI lineage: Eukaryota > Metazoa > Chordata > Mammalia > Hyracoidea > Procaviidae > Heterohyrax > Heterohyrax brucei. Next base: position 111,697,887 of record CM053166.1, on the reverse strand, counting down.
TTTTCAGTAGCTGTACTTTAGTTATAGTAGCCTTGTGAAAATAGTTTTATTTAATATTGCAAGAAGCAAAGATAACTCTTTCTATCCAAAGTTACTCCCATTTTTAAAAGTAGCCAATTAGTAAAAATGAATTCAAGAGGTTTCATTAATGTCACTGAACTGCACATGTCAAGATATTGAAATTTTATATATATATATATATATATTTGTTGTTATTAGGTGTCATTGAATCGGTTCCAACTCATAGTATCCGTATGTACTACAGAATGAAACACTGCCTGATCTACAATTAAAAATACTTTAGAATTAAAGCAACTTTCTAGATAATCAATAGTAATAGTGAATGAAACCAAGCAAAAGTGGGAAAATAGTACTGTCTGCAGTTTGAAAGCAAATCAATCAATACATCCTGATTTTAGAGAGAAAAAAAGGTGGCACATCTGTGGACTTACTGAATATGTCTGATAAGCAATTGTGTAAATCTCGTTTTTGATTATATTTTGTTCCAATGATCTTGTATCACTTCCTCTACCATATTTATTTTTACCTTATTACCTGTACTGTGGAAAATGATATTAATGGTATTATTGGGGCTTACATTTTATTCTTCTCTGTATTTACACTCTTTGCCAAGTAACTGTAATTTCTCCAACACAAGGCAGCATGTACTGCCTTATCTGTTCTCTTTGGTCTGGCTCACTTCAACTTGATTTAGATAATGGAGTGTGGGCAGAAGTGTGACACTGATCTGAGTCTACTCCACACCAGAAGAAGTCTCACATGCTGCTGTTTCCCACTTATATTTCTGCTGTTATCATGAAGAAAACTTCCCTGAATGGACTGAGGAATTATTCCTCAGTCATTCTAGACCTTAGGATAAAATAAATGAAACAGGCCAGGGCCCAACCAATAACGGGGATGCAAAGCCTACAATCTGAAGGATTACATGACGAATTACAGACGAGCTAACTCTCAGCCAATTAACAAATATGTAAGAAATCAATGTTTATTGTTGTATGCCTCTAAAACTTTGAAATTTCTGTTATGTAGTAATAAGTGACTGAGCTATAGGTAACCTTGTGTGACAAACTTTAAAACAATCTCTATGCACAGTCTTCCCTTGGTTTCTATTTGTTTATTTTTACCAGAGCTGCTGTGGTATCAAGTTTGCAAAGAAAGAATAAAAAATATATATTTTATTGTGCTTTAAGTGAAAGTTTACAGTTCAAGTCAACTTGCCATACAAAAACTTATGCACGTTGTTAGGTGACCCTACTTGCTCTCCCCACACTGTGACAGCAAACTCTTTGTTTCTACTCTGTATATCCCATGTCTATTCAGTCACATGTTGTTCCCCTCTGCTTTCATATGTCTCCTCCTAATAGAAGTTGTCCAGTTAGTCTCATGTATCTACTTAAGCCAAGAAGCACACTCTTCACCTGTAATATTTTGTCTTAGATTCTAGTCCATTCTTTGTCTGAAAAGTTGGCTTAGGGAATGGTTTTAGCTCCAGGCTAACACAGTCTTGGGACTATGTCTTCCAAATACCCTCCAGTCTGTCAGATCGTCAAGTCTTGTCTTTTCAATAGAATTCAAGTTCTGTAGAATTCAAGTTCTGTATCCTATCTTTCTCTTGCTATGTCAGAGACTCTTTGTTGTGTTACTTGTCAAGGCAGTCATTGGTGGTGACCAGGTACCATCTAATTCTTCTGGTCTCATGCTGATGTAGTCTCTGGATTATGTTACCCTATCTCTTGGGCTTATATTTTCCTTATGTCTTTGAAGTTCTTCATTCTCTCATGCTCCAGGTGAATTGAGAACAACTGATGCTTCTTAGGTAGCTGCTTGTTAGCTTTTTAAAAAATAATGTTTTACTGTGCTTTAAGTGAAAGTTTATAATCTTAGTCAATTTTCCATAAAACCCCACAATCATACCACAGTGCAACTCTAGCTGCTCTCCCCACCCTGCAATAGCACACATCTACTCTCCTTCTTGTACTTGCCGTATCCATTCAACCGGTAAGGACAGGTCTTTGAATAGAGTTCTAGTTATGCACACCCATTTTTTTTCCCCTCTACTCTAGGGACTCTGTTGTGTTTTCTGTCATGGCAGGCAGCTGTCAGTAGCAGCTAGGCATCATCCACTTCTTCTGTCTCATATTGATGAAGTCTCCCAATCATACGGCCCCTTCTGTCTCCTGGGCTCACACTTTCCTCACCCAACTGATGTCTTTCACTACCCTCTGCTCAAGGTGGATCAGGACCAACACATGCTACCCAGATGGTCACTTATCAGCTCCCAAGACCACAGACACCACTAATGAAAGTGGGATATAGAACATTTTCTTTAAAAAACAGTTAAGCCAATTGACCTATATGTTCCCTAAAACCATGGTCTCCAGTCCCCTGCCTCTGCTACTCTGTCCTTCAAAATTTTGAGTTATATTTAGGACGCCACTTAGTGTTGGTATAGTCCAGCTATGCTAACCTCCCTTCCACTACATGCTGTCACTCCCTTCACCTAAACCAATTCCTATCTATTATGCAATCAAATTCATTCACCCCAGATTCAGAAGAGGACGTGGAACCAGGGATATTATTGCTGATATCAGATCCTGGTTGAAAGCAAAAAATACCAGAAAATTGTTTATCTGAGTTTCATTGAGTGTTCAAAGGCATTCAACTGTGTGGATCATGGCTAACATTGTATAAAATGGGAATTCCAGGACACGTCATTATGCTCATGAAAAATCTGTGTATGAATCAAGAGGCAGTCGAGTGAACAGAACAAGGGGACACTACGTGGTTTAAAGTCAGGAAAGGTGTGAGTGAGGGCTGTATCCTTTCACCATACCTTTTCAACCTTTATGCCAAGCAAATAACCCAGGAAGCTGAATTATGTGGAAAGGAATGAAGCATCAGGACTGGAGGAGGGCTCATTAACAACATGCTTTACGGAAAAGATGCAACCTTCTTGCTGAAAGTAGAATACTTGAAACACTTATGAAGATAAAAGACCACAGCCTTCAGTATGGATTGCAACTCAACATGAAGGAAACAAAAATGCTCATAATTGGACTAGCAGCAACATCATGATAAATGGAGAAAGGACTGAGATTGCCAAGGATTTCATTTTACTTGGATCCACAGTCAATACCCCATAGAAGCAGCAGCTGAGAAATCAAAAGACACATTGCATTGGGAAATCTGTTGTAAAAGACTTCTTCAAAATGTCCAAAAGCAAAAATGTCACCTTGAAGACTAGGGTCCTTCTGACAAAGCCTTGGTGTTTTCAATCACATCTTATGCAAGTGAAAACTGGAAAATGAATAAGGAAGACAGAAGGCTAATTGACACCTTTGAATTGTGATGTTGGAGAAGAGTACTGAATATGCCATGGACTGCCAACACAGCTAACAGATCTGTCTTGGAAGAAGTGCAGCCATAGTGCTCCTTAGAAGCAAGGATGATCTTACATGCTTTGGACATGTTGTCAAGAGGGTCAGCAAAAAACAGGAAGACTCTCAACGAGATGGATTGACACACTGACTGCAACAATGGGCTCAAGCTTACCAGGACCAGGCGATGATATTAGAGATTTTAGGTTTTCATGGGTATACCAGAGAAATGGGTGCCTGAGGAGATAGAGAAACTCTGAAAGCAACTATTTTCTGTTCTGTCAGTCACTGATAGGGAAACCACACATCCTATTTTGTCTGGGGTGTCTTTGGTTTAAGCCTCATGTTAAGAGAAAGCTCTCTTACTCTCAAAAGTGTATTGGCTCAGAACAAAAATTATAAGTTATCTTAATGAAATATTGTCTTGTTCTTCAATGATTCCATTTGCTCATCAAAATGAAGTAAATGAGTTATTCTATACTCTAAATGGGCCCTGGTGGCATAGTCGTTGAAAGCTCAGCTGCTAACCTAAAAGGTTGGCAGGTCAAATCCAGCAGCAACTCCTTGGAAACTGGAAGATCAGTTCTACTCTGTCTTATAGGGTCACTATAAATCAGACTCAAATAGAAACGAATGGGTATATACTGTAAATACAATGATTAATGAGAGTAAAGCTAAGGCTATAATGCAGTGGTTTTCAAATTCCAAATCACAACTCTTAACAGGACATGAAGTCAATTTGTGAGCTATAATAAATACTTAAATGAAGAAATAGAGTAGAAATTAAATTAAAAGAGAGTGCAGTGTAGGTAAAAGTATTACTGATGAAATTTGTTTCAGTTATACACGCATACCTTAGAGGGTCCTTGGCTTAAGTGCAAAATGTATATATTGTGGGTCACAGGATAAATAAATAAATAAAAACAAAAGGTGAAAAAAAAATGGAAAAGTCACTATACAAATAATTCCCAAACATAAAGCCTTCTAAAAAAGAAGGTTCAGGTTTGTGGGAGTTGTACCACTTTGCAATAAAATACTAGTTGAATTGGTTGTATTGCTAGAGCAAACAAAATTAATGGATTTTGAGTCATAGTAAAGAAGCAAATCATACACTCAAACCTATTGTTGTTTTATTTTCTATTTGATGTGAGTAAATCCTAATAGCTCATATATGCATATGCAATAAAATACACACACAATAAAATGTTCTATTCTAACCATTTTAAGTGTACAATTTAGCGGCATTAATCACATTCAAAATGTTATACTACCAACATGACTATTTAAAACAATTTTCAACATCCCTGACATAAACTCCATGCTCATCAAGTATTAAATACATGTTCTCCCTCTCTCAGTTCCCAGTAATTTTTATCTATCTTATGTCTATGAATTTGCCTACTCTACATATTCATGTGTATGGAAACATACAATATCTATCCTTTTGTGTCTGGATTATTTGACTTAGCATAGTTCTTCGAAGGTTCATTCGTGTGATAACATGCATCAGAACTTCATTTTTATGAATGAATAATATTGAATTTTATGGATATACCACACATTATTTATCCATTGATTTGTTAATGAACACTTGGGTTGTTTCTATCTTTAGGTTATTGTGAATAATGTTGCAATGAACATTAATTTGCAAGCATGAGTCACTTTTTTCAAGTTTTTGGGCATAGAACTAGGAGAGAAACTGATGAGTCATATGAAAATTATGTATGTACATTTTACAGGAAATGCCAAACTGTTTTCCTCAGTGATTACATCATTTTCCATTCCTTCCAGCAAAGGATGAGAGTTTCAACTAATCTGCATACCTGACAACACACGTTATTTTTTGTTTTTATGTTAATAGACACCCTAGAGGACGAGCTTTTGGTTTTAATTTGCATTCTTGTAATGACTTTTGATGTTGAGCATCTTTTCATGTGTTATTTGGCCATGTGCATCTTATCTGGAGAATTGTGTATTTAAATCCTTTGCCCACTTTTTTACTGGATTGTCTTTTTGTTTCTGAGTTGTAAGAGTTCTATATATATTCTGGAAGTTATCTGTGATCAGGTATATGATTTTCATTATTTTGATTGCTGTAACAGTATGCTAAAATTTACAATTAAGAAGTATGGCTCCTCTAAATTTCTTCCTTGTTTTCAAAATTGTTTTTTCCTTTTATATAAGAGTATATCTGAATGACCTAATTTTCCATTTCCAGGTTGAATGTGAGAGGAAACAAATACAAACATCCATTAATAATTGGAGCATGAGATGTACAAAGTATGTGTCCAGGAAAACCGGGAGTAATCAAAAATGAAATGGGCTGTGTAGAGACTTATATCCTAGGCATGAGGATAATGGATCGGTATTGGCCATTTTGAATCAGAAAAAATCATAAGAACTACTATGCTGGGATGACAAATTCAAGAGGAAAGGAGGAAAGGAGTCACATTCATCATCAAGAAGAATATTTCAGATCTACCCTGAAATATAGTTTTGTTAGTAACAGGAGAATATTCATACACCTAAGGAAAGACCAGTTAATAGGACTATTGTCCCAATTTACACACCAACAACTACTGCTGCAGATGAGAAAGTTGAAGACTTTTACCAGTTTCTGCAGTCTGAAAGTGGTCAAATATGCAGTCAAGATGCTAATGCCAACTGGAGCATAAAAGCTGGAAGCAAAGAAGAAGGATCAGTAGCTGGAAAATATGGCCTTGGTGACGAAAATGATGCCAGAGATTTCATGATATAGTTTCGCAAGACCAATTATTTCTTAATGGCTAATTTTTTTTTCCAACAAAATAAAAAATAACTGCATATGTGCATCTTGGCAGATAAAATACCCAGGAATCAAATAGACTAATTCTGTGGAAAGAGAGAATGTAAAACCTCAATGTCATCAGTGAGAACAAGGCCAGGATCTGACTTCAGAACAGACCATCCTTGCTAATACCCAAGTTCAAGCTGAAGTTGAAGAAAATTTAAGCAAGTCCACAGGATCCGAAGTATGACCTTGAGTATATCCCAGTGGAAATTATAGATCATCTCAAGAATAGATTTGAAGCAATAAACACTAAGGAACAAAGATCTGTGCATGTTAATAAGGTCAAATTTGTTGTCACAAGAAATAACAGTCCCCTGCCCAACTCAATTCTCTTTCCACCTTGTAAATGAAAATCACTATCACTTATTTAATGTTTATTTTATGTGTTTTACCATGTTTAAATTGTATTCTCATTAGTCATATTTTTCCATTTTGGCATTCTTTCCATTTTCCCAGTAATAGAAGATTATATTCTCTTGCTTTCCCTTTCTTCTACCACAGACAACTTTCCCTTTCTTCTACCACAATTGTACCTTCCATTTTTGCAATTTTGAGTAGCTCATTATTCAGTGTTCACATTAATACGACTTTGTGAAGACTGTTCACAGCTAAGCGATATAAACTGTGATTATATATTCTTTACTGGATATTTTATTTTCCTTATAGTTAATAATTGGCTTGGTGTTGTTTTCACTTGTTTAATTTTTAAAAATTAATTGATAGACTCAAGACTATCTGGAGCCATTAAGCCTGTGTGATCCCCTGAAAGTATTACCCTGAGATGATCTTTGGTTTAAACTTTAATCTAAAACTATACCCTGGAGTTTTCCTTGGGAAACAAAACACAAACCAAACAAGCAAAAATTTAGCTTATTTTAATAAGTACCATAAGTTTACTCAAGTAATACACACTTCTACATTTGTTTTACACCCACGTTTTCCTTCCCTCTTAAAGTATTTTCATAAATGTTCTATGCTACTTTCTTAGAGCAATGTTTAGAAAAACAAAACAAAACAGGTTAGTGACACTGATGGAAAAATCTCAGAGGAGAAGGGCACAGTTGGCTAACAAAAGTGATGCACAAATATAGTGCATCTGTTTGAGCATTGTGCTCTTTTAAAGAATATCTTCAGCAAATTTATTGATGTCTCAGAAATAACAGTCAATATCAGGTAGCATAAAGAAGCAGCACAAGATGACTCCAGCAAGTAACCAAAATAAAGAACTAGAAAACTTTCCACAGGAAAATAAGACAGTGGAAGTATCTGATAAAAATTAAAAAAAAAAAAAAATAATACACAGACCTCTCCAAGAGATCAGGACCAAGATCAAGCAAAACACGGACCAAATCAAATAACACACAGACAAAGCAATAGAAGGATTCAGGAAAACAAAACAAGAATAAAATGGGAGAAAAACCAGGCTACTAGAAGCCATGCATAGACAGAAACTAGAAATCATAAATATTAACATTAAAATTGCATAATTAGACAACTCAATAGAACGTCATGCAAGCAAAGCTGAGACAATGTTTTTGTTGTTGTTAGGTGCCATCAAGTCAATTCCAGCTCACAGCAACCTGCATTATGCTGAGGCAATAGAAGACAGAATTGGTGAGATTGAAGTAAAATCCCTCAACACTAATTTTTGAGGAAAAAATTTTTAAAATGAATAAAAAAATTAAGAAAACCTAAGAATTATGTGGCCCTTCTAGAGATTAAACAAAGTGAGGCTGAACAAAAGGAAAAAATAAGCAAGCTATATGAACTGCTAGAACATCATCAATCTGAAATTCAAAAGATCAATAATAAAATTACAAAGTTAGACAATTCTATGAAAAGCCAAAAGAGCAGGATTCAATAAATGGAATGCAGAATTAGTGAGATGCAAGATAAAGAAACCGACGCCAGCATTTATGAGGAGAAATCAGATAAAAGAATCAAAAAAGTGAAGAAGCATTAAGAAGCATGTGGACTCTATCAAGAGGAACAATCTGTGAGTAATTGGAGTTCCTGAACAGGGAGGGATAGAAGAAAATACAGAGAGAATTGTTGAAGAGTTACTGATGGAAAACTTCCCTGAAATCACAAAAGAGAGAACATAGTTATTCAAGATGCTCATTGAACTCCACAAAATTTAGGCCCCAAAAGAAAGACACCAAAGCCAAGCCAAAAAGAAAGACACCAAAGCCAAGCCAAAAAGAAAGACACCAAGACATATTATAATCAAGCATAATAAGGTAAAACATAAGGAGAGGCACTTAAAGGCAGTTAGGCTTAAATTAAAACTAACGTACAAAGGAAAGTCTTGTAGACTGTCCTCTGAATTGTCAGAAGAAACCATGTTGGCAAGAAGGCAGTGGGATGACACACACAGAGCCTTGAAATAGAAAAATTTCCAACTAAGAATTATATATCATGCAAATCTGTCTCTCAAATATGATGATGAAATTAAGGCATTCTCAAATAAACACAAGATTATAGAGTTCACAGAAACTGAACTAAAATTACAAGAAATATTGAAAGAAACTCTTCAGTTAGAAAATCAGTAACATCAAATTTATACTCAAGGATGCAATGCAGGACACAGCATCCAGAGTCCTACTCAGTGAGGGAAGTCACAAAACTCGATCAAAACTAAAATATTAAAATTAGGCAAACAGAAATCTTAACATGTAAACTATGCAATCATCACACTATAAAGAGGGATATGTAACAGTATTTATAGTCCTTTCAGATGATGACGAAGTTAAGGCAATGTATAGAAGTGAAAGATTGGTTTAAACTTAGAACATTAAGGGGGGAACAAACGAAGAGCCACAAAACAAACTAACAGTATTACATATCAAAACAAGAAATGTAATACAGAAGTCTCAATGGGCACAAAAACAGCACTGAAAAGGATGAAAAGAAAACCCATACAGAAAATTTACCCAGGACAGAATATTAAGTGAAACAAAAGAAAATGTCAACAATACAAAAATAAAGGTAACAAAATGACAGCACTAAATACATCTCTATCAATAATTATACTGAATGTAAACGAATTTAAAGCTCCAATGAAGAGACAGAGACTAATAGGTTGGATCAAAAAGTACCATCTGCCTATATGCTGCTTACAAGAAACACAACTTAGACTCAAAGATATGAACAAACTAAAAATCAAAGCATGGAAAAGACAAAAAAAAAAAAAAAAAAAAGATAACAACATCCAAAGAAGAGCAGGAGTGGCAATACCAATCTCAGATACAATAGATTTTTGAAATAAATCCACCATCATGGACAAGAATGGTCACTATTTATTGCTTAAAAGTTCAACATATAAGGAGGATATAACAATATTTAATATCTATGTACCCAATATCAGAGCATCTTAATACTTTCAAAAAATGCTGACAACAATAATACTGTGATAGACCACTCTACTCCACAATAATAGTAGGTGACTTCAACGCTCCACTTTCAGTAATGGACGGATCATCCAGAAAAATCTCAATAAAAGTACAGAGGAATTTATTGCAACAATCAAACAACTCACACTCACAGACATATACAGAACTTTTTACCCAACAATAGAGAAGTATGTTTTCTTTTCCCATGGACACACGACATTCTCCAGAATAGACCATGTATTAGCCCATGAAGCAATTTTAAAAAAACTCAAACTAATGAAATACCACAAAGCATCTTCTCAGACCATAAACTCACAGAAGTTGAAATCAGTAGCATAAAACATAAGGGTAGAAAATTGAACTCAAGGACACTGAACAATACCTTGCTCAAAAAGCCATAGGTTATAACAGAAATCAAGGATAAAGAAATTCATGGACTCAAATGAGAATGAAAACATCCTACCAGAACCTACAGGATATAGCAGAAGCATTGCTCAGAGGTCAATTTATCTCTATAAATTCACACATCCAGAATGAAGAACAGGCCCAAACCAAAGAATTAACCCTACAACTTGAACAAGTAGAAAGAGAACAACCAAAGAATCCCTTCAGCACCAGAAGAAAGCAGATAATAAAAATTAAAGCAGAACTAAATTAATTAGAGAATAGAAAAGCAATTAAAAGAATTAACAAGAACAAAAGCTGTTTTTATGGCAATATCAACAAAATTGATAAACCGTTGGTTAAACTCGCAGAAGAAAAACAAGAGAGAAAAACAAGTGACCTGAATAAGAAATGAGATGGGAGATGTCACAGCAGACCTAACTGAAATTAAAAGTATCATAACAGAATACTATGAAAAATTGTACTCTAACAGATTTGAAAATCTAGAGGGAATGGACACATTTCTAGATCCACATTACTTACCAAAATTATCACAAAGAGAAGTAGAACAACTTAATAAACCCATCACAGAGAAAGGGGTTGCAAAAGTAAACAAAAAGACAGTAAATAAAAAAGTCCTGGCCCTGATGGCTTCACCAGAGAATTCTACCAAACTTTTTGACAGGAGTTAACTATGATACTATTGAAGCGATTTTATAGCATAAAAGATAATGGAATACTCCCAAATTCATTCTATGAAGCCAGCATAACCCTGATACCAAAGCCAGGGAAAGATCTTACAAAAAAAGAAAATTACAGACCAATATCACTCATGAGCCTAGATGCAAAAATCTTCAACAAAATCCTAGCCAATAGATTTCAGCAACATATCAAGACAATACTTTATCATGATCAAATTGCATTTACACCAAGGATGTAGGATTGGTTCCATATTAGAAAAGCAATCAATGTGATCAATCACATAAATAACACACAGGATAAGAATCACCTGACTTTGCCAACTGATGCAGAAAAGGCATTTGACAAAGTCCAACATCCAGTCACATTAAAAACTCTCAGCAAAATAGGAATAGAAGGAAAATTTCCCAAAGCAATAAGGGGCATCTATGAAAAGCCAACCACCTAAATCAGCCTGAATGGAGAAAGATTGAAAGAATTCCCCCTGAGAATAGGAACTAGACAAGGATGCCCACTCTCAGCACTTCGATTCAACCTTGTGCTAGAGGTTCTGGCCTGAGCAATTAGACAAGGCAAAGAAATAAAGGGCATCTGAATCAATAAAGAAGTAAAAATATCCCTGTTCGCAGATGATTTGATCATATATATATATATACAGAGAACCCTAAAGAATCAATAAATGACCTACTGGAACTAATAGAAGAGTTCAGCAAAGTATCAGGATATAAGACAAACATAAATAAATCAATACAATTCCTTTACACCAACAAAGAGACCATCAAATTGGAAATCACCAATTCAATACCATTTACTATAGCCCCGAAGAAGATAAAAAGCCTAGCAATAAATCTAAGGAGAGATGTAAGAAACCTATATGAAAAAAATTTCAAGACTCTAGCAAGAAACCAAAAGAGATTTACACAAGTGGAGAAAACCACCTTGCTCATGGATAGGAATACTTAACATTGTGAAAATTTCTATTTTACTCAAAGCGATCTACATACACAATGCAATCCCAAGACAAATTCCAGTGACATTTTTTAATGAGATGGAAAAGCAAATCACTAACTTTCTTTGGAAAGAGAAGAAACTCAGGATAAGTGAAGTACTACTGAAGAAGAGGAACACAGTGGGAGACCTCATGTGATGCAACCTCAGAACGTAGTACACTGCCACTTTAGTTTAAACAGCTTGGTACTGGTACAAAAACAGACACACAGGCCAAAGGAACAGTGTCACCATCCTCCTACGAACAGTGGATATTCGACAAAGTAAACTGGGGTAAACCATCTTTTTAACAAATCGTGTTAGTAAAATTGGATATCCATCTGCAAAACACTGAAACAAGACATATATATCAAAATGGATCAAAGTCTAAATATCAAAACTCAAAACATAAAGTAAGGAAAAATAGGGACAAGACAGGAAGTTCTAATACACAGCTTAAACAGACTACAAAAATCGTACCATTAATGCACAAACAACAGAAGAGAAAATATATAAATGGGAACTACTAAGAAACAAACACTTTTGCTCACCGAAAGACTTTATCAAGTGTTAAAAGATTACCTACAGAATGGGAAAAAAATATTTGGCAACTCCATATCACATTGATGTCTGATTTCCATAATTTACAGTGTACTGAAAAATATCAACAAGAAAAGACAATTAACCCATTTAAACAATGGGAAAAGGAGATGTACAGAAACTTCACAAAAGAAGTCATCCAGGTAGCCAAAAGAACTGTGAGGAAATGCTCATGATCATTAGATATTAGAGAAATCCAAATAAAAACTAAAATGAGATACTACCTCTCCCCAACAAGGTTGGCAATAATCCCAAAAATACAAAACATTGAATCCTGGAGAGGATGTGGAGAGATTGGAACTCTCCTACACTACTGGTGGGAATGCAATATGGTACAATCTCATTGGAAAGCAACTTGGCACTTTCTTCAAAAGCTAGAAGTGGAAAAATCACACAATCCAGCAGTCCCACTGCTTGGAATATATGCTACAGAAATAAAGACTGTCACATGATCAAATACATGTGCATGAATGTTTATTGCAGCACAATCCACAATAGCAAAATGATGGAATCAACCCAGATGTCCATCAACAGATGAATCAATGAACAAACTGTGGTACATGTACTCAATGAAACACTACACAATGATAAAGTACAATGATGATTTTAGGAAGCATTTCAATAGCCTGGCTTCAACTGGAAGACATTATGTTGAGCAAAATCAGTCAGTGGCAAAAGGACAAATATTACATGAGATCCTTACTATAAGGACTTAAAAATGGACTTACGTACAGAGGAAAAGACTCTTTGATGGCTACAAGCATGGGGTTGGAGTCAGAGGGTTGGTCATAAATTAGATACTTGACAGAAATTTGGTTAGGTCAAAGCAGTGACAGCACACAGTAGAAAGCAGATCAAATTAATTGGACTTCTCCATAAACTGAAAGGTTTTCTAAACTCAACATTTGAAAAGATAGAGTAGCAGGAATAGGGATCTGGGGACAATGTTTTCAGGGGACAATGAGGTCAACTGACATTACTAGTCTTTTGCTAAGTCTTCTGCACCCCATATTGCTGAGTGGCATCTAGGGTCTTAAAAGCTAGCAAGCTGCTATCTGAGGAACACCAACTGGTCCCAACCCATCTGGAACAGATGATGACCAAGAACATCGAAAAGATGAGAAAAAATGAGCCCAGGAGACAGAAGGACCCATATGAACGGGAGACTGCATCAGCACGAGATCAGAAGAACTAGATAGTGCCCGGCCACCACCAAAGGCAGCCATGATGGGGAACACAATATAGAGTCCCTGATATAGCAGAGAAAAAAGGGGTGAAGTTCAAGAACTCTAATAAAGGAACAGAATCGATGGTCCAACAGCCTGGAGGTTCATCTGGGAACATGGCCCCTATACTTGCTGAAACCAGCACTGAGGTCACCTCCTCAGACAAGAATGGATTGGACTTGGGGACTCAGTGTATGCATGTGTAGCATGTACTTTATGGTTTTATACATTTATAGAAGGCTTCCCTACTGTTTTCTTTCTAGATGGCAAAGGAGAAAGTGAAGAAGAGGGGACAAGCATTCATTAACAGGATGGTAGAAGAGTGAAAAGGAGGAGTGTACAGTCACAGGGTGAGGAGAGCAGATGGAGTTGCAGGTAGTTTGGCATGCAAAATCAATTTGGATTGTACACTTACACTTAATCATCATCATAATAACAGTAAAAGAAATGAGATGTATGATATCACAACAGACTCAACTAAAACAAAAAGAATTGTAACAGAATGCTATAAAAAATTGCACTGCCAAAGGATTTAAAACTTAAAGGAAATGGACAATTTTCTACAAACACAATATATACCTAAACTAACACAAATGGAGATAGAAAAACTAAACAAACCATAGCAAGTTATTGAACAGCTAATAAAAAATCTCCCAAAGAGGAAAAGCCCTGGTCTAGAAGACTTCAGTAGAGAATTCTACAAAACATTTGGAGAAGAGCTGACACCAATACTTTAAAACTATTTCAAAGCATAGAAAAGGAAAGAATACTCCTGAATTCATTCTGTAAAACAAGCACAACCCTGGTACCAAGTCCAGACAAAGACAACACACAAACATAAAATTAAACACCAATGTCCCCCATGAACATAGATACTAAAATCTGTATCAAAATTCTAGCCAGTAAAATTTTACAGCATATTAAAAAATTAAAAATATCAGAGGCAAAGTCAAGATGGTGGACTAGACACATGTCTCCCTAATTCCCTCTGAAAACTGAGGCCTTGATTGATAATTAAACGGAAGCTTCTGGACACCCAATGAGCCCTAGGACATGGCATAGGGCTGTCAATTTGGACTACATGCCACTGAATGGGAAACTTCTCTTTTGCTGACCCCCTCCCTTGTTAAGTGGCTGGCTCTTGCAGACTGAAGGTAACTGGCATTTTTTTAACTTTTTTTTTTCTTTTTGTTAGCCAGCAGAAGCAGCAGCAGCAGTTGGGCTTAACTGGCAGGAAAGCTCAGCCACAACTGCTGACGTGATCAGCAGGCAGAATAGCCACATTTTGAGAGCCTGGCTCTGGACTTACAGCACCATGGCCCATCTTCTCTTTCTGAACCTCTGCCATTGATCTGGCTGTTTCACAACAGGCAGGACAGCTTCTGCAGGACACGATACTATTTGACTATGAGGTGGAGTTACCCAAACAGAGGCCTCAGCAGAGGCTAATTCCCTGGCTGAGAGGCAGTGTCAGAGCAGGGAGCACTTTTCCCAGCAAAAAAAGCTGTGTTTAGCACAGTGTAGCCTTACAAATGGGGCCTGGCAGCAGATGACAGCTGGACAGTAGCCTGTCCACACTTTTAACTAGATCACAACATCTGGAGACAGGTATAAAGGTGCCTCTATTGCCAGCTGGAAAGAGGGGCTTGCATACCTTACAGCCTGACTGTTTTCAGAAGCTATCAGATAGCTTTTACCTTTCAAAATAAGATTACCTAGAGAAATAACTGCATCACTTCTAGCCTTTACTGACCCACAACATAGAGTCAGCTGATAGCCCCCCAGTAATTCCATAAGTAGGGCCATGTCTTTGTCAGCCAGGAGGTGGAGACTTCTATCCCAGAGAGTCCACTGAGCCCGGTCACTGGAGTACATAGAGGTGACTGGCGACCAACTCTCTTCTCAGACTGTGCTTCAACTTTGTTAAAGCCAGAGAAACTAAACAACCTCTAGATGCCCCAAAAGCAACAAACTCTGAACAGACACCTAAAGAAAAATCCACCCATGGCTCCAGAAAGCTCCCAAAAGAAAGAACCAAAGAACTTCCCAGATGAAGAAGCCTTTCTGAAACTTTAGGAGATCGAGTACAAAAGAATTGTATGTACAGACTTCCTAGACATTGTACAAAATGCAGCAGAGCCAAATGAAAAATTAAGCAAGTTGTTCTAACTGATGGAACACCAGCATTTTGAAATCTGACTGCTCAGTAAAAAAATTAAAGAATTAGAAAATTCAATTCAAAGTGAAGAGAACAGAATTGAACAAATGGAAGATAGACTTTCTGACTTGGAAAACAGAGCTACTGACACCAGCATTTATGAGCAGAAATCAGAGAGGAGAAACAAGAAAAATGAAGAAACACTAAGAAATATGTGGGACTGTATCAAAAGGAACAATCTACGATTATTCAGAGTTCCTGATCAGGGAGGGACACTTGAAAACAATGAGAGTACTGTTGAGTTGCTGACGGAAAACTTCCCTGAAATTATGAAAGAGGAGAACAAAGATATCCAAGATGGTTATCGAACACCACACAACATAAACCCCAAGGGGAAGACACAAAGACATGCTATAATCAAACTTAACAAAATGAAACATAAGCAGAAACTCTTAAAGGCAGTGAGACACAAAGCTAACAGTGAGAGGGAAGCCCTGTAGGCTTTCGTCTAACTTCTCGGCAGAAATGATGTTGGCACGGAGACAGTGGGATGGCACATTCAAATCCTTGAAGGAGAAAAATCTACAACCAAGAATTATATATCCTCCAAAACTGTCTTTCAAATATGAAAATTAAATCAAGAGACTCACAGATAAACAGAAACTCAGAGACTTTGTAAAATCCAAACCAAAGCTACAAGAAATACTGAAAGGAGCTCTTGGCTTAGAAAAACAAAACCATTAACTGTATATTTTAGGAGATAATACAGGACTCATTATCTAGAAACCTACTCAGTTAGGGAAGGCACAAAACTCAAAGCTACAATATTAAAAGAAATGATCCAGTGATCATATTATGAAAACTTTGATATCATTACATTAAAAAGAGGGATACACTACAGTAGTTATAGTCCTTCCAGATGGAGAGGAAGTTAATATGATATGTAGAAGTTAAAATTGGGTTTAAACATAGACTATTAAGGGGGAATCATAGGAATAGCTGCAAAACACAATAAAGATGCAACATATCAAAACAAGAAATGTAACACAGGAGTCTCAACAAACACAAGACCAACACTGAAAAGGGTGAAAAAATCAACCCATAAAGAAGAATGTTCCAGAACAGAATAGTAAAAGCAACAGATAAAATATCAACACAAAAATAAAGACATCAAAATGACAGCACTAAACAAATACCTATCAATAATTACATTGAATGTAAATGGACCAAATGCTCCAATATAAAGACAATGAGTAACATCTTGGATCAAAAGATACAACCCATCTATAGGTTCCTTACAAGAAACTCACTTTAAACGAACAAACTGAAAATTAAAGGATGAAATAATATATACGAAACAAAACTGACAAAGCATGATCATCAGAAGAGAAAATAAATACATGGGACCTACTAAGAATCGAACACTTTTGCTCATCCAAAAACTTTATCAAAAGAACTAAAAGGCCACCTACAGAATGTGAAAACATATTTGGCAACTATATGTCAGACTGACATCAAATCTCCACAATCTACAAGGTACTACAAAATATCAACAAGAAAGTGATAAATAATCCAATTAAGCTATGGGTGAAGGAGATAGACAGACACTTCTCTAAAGAGGATATCCAGACAATGTAAAGACACATGCGGAAATGCTCCCGATCATTAGCTATTAAAGAAATTCAGATCAAAGCTATGATGAGATATCATCTCATCCCAACAAGATTGGCCATGATCCAAAAAAACACAAAACAACAAATGCTGGTGAGGCTGTGAAGAAATTGGAACTCTCCTATACTACTGGTGGGATTGCAAAAGGGACAACCTCTTTGCAAAGCAATCTGGTGCTTCCTTAAAAAACTGGAAATAGATATACCATTTGACCCTGTAATCCCACTCCTTGGAATATATCCTACAGATGCATGGGCAGTCACACAAACAGATACATGTACACGAATGTTTATTGCAGCACACACAGTCCACAATAGCAAAAAGATGGAATCAATCCAAATGTCCAACAACAGATGAATGGATAAACAAACTATGGTATATATACTCAATGGAACACTATGCAATGATAAAGACCAATGATAATTTTAGGAAGCATCTCATAACCTGGTTTCAACTGGAAGACATCGTGTTGAGTGAAATTAGTCAGTGGTACAAGGACAAATATTGTATGAGACTCCTACCATAAGGACTTTAAAACAGACTCATGTACAGAACAAAAAACTCTGATGCCTGCAAGGGGGGGGGAGGGAGTGAGAGGGCTATTTATAGATTAAATAGTTGATAGAAATTTGGTTGGGTGAAATCAGTGACAGCACACATTAGAAAGAAGATCAATTTAACTGAACTTCAACCAACCTGAAAACTCTTCCAATCTTAACCCAGTAGGCAAGGACAGAGTAGCAGGGTTTGGGGTCTGGTGACCATGCTCTCAGGGGCCATTGAGGCCAACTGGCATAACTAGCCTATTGCTAAGACAGTCTTCTCCACCCCATATTGCTGAGTCATGTCTGGGTTCTTAAATCTAGCAAGCTGCCACCTGAGGTACACTAAATGGTCCCCACTCAGCTGGAACAGATGATCACCAAGGACAAAAATGACATGAGAGAAGAGAAGCCAGAAAACAGAAAGACCCATGTGAATGGGTGACTACATCAACATATGCTCAGAAGAACCTGATGGTATACGACAACTTTCAGTGACAGCCGTGATGAGGCTCACAAAGTTGAGTCCCTGTGGCAATACGATAATTAAAAGGGGTGTATAATCAAAAGGGGTATACCCTGAGAACTCCACTAAAAGACTGCAATTGATAGTCTGAAGTCTTGAGGGTTTCCCAGGGAGCATGGACTCAAGACGTGATGCTGCCCCTGTTCATAAATCATTACTGGGATCAACTCCTCGCACAGGAATGGATTCGACTTGGCAACTCAGAGTCATCATATTGTGTGTGCATTTTATGGTTTTATGTATCAATAGGGTGTTATCTTACTGGCCTTTTACTAGAGGGGAGTGGAGAGGGTGAAGAGGGTACAGGAGAGTGTTAAGAGGATATAACATGTATAGAACAGAAAGGAGTTTGCTGTCACCAGGCAAGGAGATTAATAGGGGCTGCACATAGGGGGGCATGCTAATTTAAACTGGACTGTACACTTTCACTCAATCACAATAAATAAATTAAAAAATAATAATATCGTGAACAAGTGGAATTAATACCTGGTATGCATGAATGACTCAGTGTTAGGAAATCAGTCAAAATAATCCACCACATGAATAAAACTGAAGAAAAGAACACACGATCTTATCCATCGATGCAGAAAAGGCATTTGACAAAGTACAACATGGATTTCTGGTAAACATTCTTAGTAAAATAGGAATAGAAGAGAAATTCCTGAATATAATAAAGGGCATTTATACAAAGCCAACAACCAACATAGTTCTAAATAGAAAGAGACCGAAAACATTCTCATTGAGAATGGGAACCAGAAAAGGGTGCCCTTTATCACTACACTTATTGCACATTGTACTGGAGATCCTAGTTAGAGCAATAAGGTAAGGAATAGAGATAAAAGCCACACGAGCTGGTAAGGAACAGGTAAAATTATTCCTGTCTGTAGATGAGATTATGTTATACATGGAAAATCCCCTGAAGTCTACCAGAACTAATAGAAGATTTCAGTTAATAACAAGCAAGATACAAGATTAACACAAAAAAATCAGTTAGACTACTCTACACCAACAAAGAGATGGAAAAACTAGTCCTTAACAACAAATGGAAAGAGACCCCAGATCAGTAAGCATTATTGAATAAGAAGCAAAAAGTCAGAGGCTTCACATTACCTGACCTGAGAATCTAGTATGCACCTGTGATAGTCAAAACACTCAGGTACTGTTTACAATGGTAGATGCTGACCAACACAACAAAACCAAGAACACACATGTAAATCCATCCACCTAAGATAACCTGAGCTTTGACAAAGCCACAAGGTTTATTAAATGGGAAGGACAATCTTTTAAAGAAATGGTGCTGGCAAGCAGATGTGCACCTGAGAAAAAAATGAAACAGGCCCTACACCTCACACCTATAAAAAAAATAAAATAAAACGTATCAAAATTCTAACTATAAAATGGACTATAAAGGTCATAGAAGAAAAAATATGGTCAATGTTATAATATCTAACATATGGCATAAGTGGAATACAAATCATATCCAACAATGTGCAAGTGCCAGAAGATAATCTAGATAACTCTAAAACTTAAAAACTTATGCTTA
Source organism: Heterohyrax brucei (assembly GCA_028571685.1). NCBI lineage: Eukaryota > Metazoa > Chordata > Mammalia > Hyracoidea > Procaviidae > Heterohyrax > Heterohyrax brucei. Next base: position 111,677,931 of record CM053166.1, on the reverse strand, counting down.
ACTAAAGACTTTACAAAATCAGTAAAAAGAGAACCCACTGACTGGGGAGAAAGTTTGTCTATGGCATATCTGACAAAGGTGTAATCTCTAAAATTTATAGGAAAATCTAACAATCCCACAACAAAAACATGAAAATTCTAATTAATAAATTGGCAAGGGCTATAAACAGACACTTCACCAAAGAAGACATTCAGGCAGCTAATACATGCATGCAGAAATGTTCATAATCACTAGCCGTTGTTGTTGTTAGGTGCTGTTGAGTCAGTTCTGACTAATAGTGACCCTATGTACAACAGAACGAAATATTGCCCAGTCTTGGGCCATGTCCACAATCGTTTTTATGCCTAAGCTCGTCGTTGCAGCCCCTGTGTCCATCCATCTTGTCATGGGTCTTTCTCTTTTTTGCTGACTGTCCACTCTACCAAACATGATGTCCTTCTCCAGGGACTGATCACTCCTGGCAACATGTCTAAAGTATGTAAGATGCAGTCTTGCCACCTTTGCTGCCAAGGAGCATTCTGATTGTGCTTCTTCCAGAGTGGATCTGTTTGTTCTTTTGGCAGTACATGGTACATTCAATATTCTTCTCCAACACTACAATTCAAAGACATCAGTTCTTCTTTTGTTTTCCTTGCTCATTTTCCAGTTTCCACATGCATAAGATGTGATTGAAAATACCATGGTTTTGGACAGGCACACCTTTGTCTTCAAGGTGACATCTTTACTTTTCTATACTCGTCATGAGAGGAAAATAAACTAAAACTATAACAAGATACCATCTCACTCTGCCATTACTAGTATTAAACAAAAAACAGAAATTCGTAAATGTTGGAGATACTGAAGGAAGACTGAAACTCTTGAGCACTGCTTGTTGTAATGAAAAATGGCCCAACCATTTTGGAAAATGATATGATGCTTCCTTGAAAAGCTAAAAATAGAAATACCATATGATCCAGCTATCCCAGTCCAAGGAATATATCCCAGAGAAGTATGAGCCACCACATGAATAGATGTTTGCACACCTATGGTCATTGCAGCATTATCCACTATAGCAAAAACATGGAAACAATCTAGATGTTCATCAACAGATGAATGGATAAACAAGCTACAAGACACACACACAAATAAATACTACCAAACCAAAAACCAAATGCATTGCTGTCAAGTCAATTCTGACTCATAGTGAGCCTAAAGGACAGAGTAGAACTGCCCCACGGGGTTTCCAAGGAACATCTGGTGGTTTCAAATTGTCAATATTTTGATTAGCAAATATAGCTCTTAACCACTATGCCAGCATACCGTGCAACTATGTACAAATGTATCAACTATGTAACAACTATGTACAAAGTATCTCACAACAAGAGTGAATCTGGAGGCTGTTATACTGAGTGAAATAAGTCAATCACAAAAGGACAAATACTGAATGAGATAACTAGTATAAAAACACATGTAGAGGTTTACACACAAAAAGAAACCATCTTTGATGGTTATGGTGGGAGAGAGAAAAATACTAACTAGATAATAGTTAAGGGGTAACTTCAGTGAAGGGTAAAGTGGTACACAGTACTGCGGAAGCACAACCTGGCCAAGACAAAGCAATAGAAGCTTCATAGACACATCAAAACTCCCTAAGGGACTGCATTCCTGGGATGATGGCTGGGGCCGTGGTCTCAGGGAACACCTAGATCAATTGACACCACAAAGTTTATAAAGAAAATGTTCTTCATTCCACTTTGGTAAGTAGTGTTTGGGGTCTTAGAGTTTGTCAGTAGCTATCTAAGATATATCTACTGGTGTCACCTCCTCTGTAGCAAAGGAGAATGAAAAAAACAGAGAAACAAGGGAAAGATTTGTCCAAAAACTAAGTCCAGAACAAACAGATGGTGCACTGACTGCTCTGACAGAGATCATAATAGAGGCTCCCAGACAGAGGAGAAGAAAAATGTCAAAGAAAATTCAAACTCACGACAAATACCAGACTTGCTGGTCTGACAGAGATGGGTGATACCCCGAGAGCATGGTCCCCAGGTTTCCTTTTAACTCAGTTCTGAATTCACTCCTGAGATACACTCCTCAGCCAAAGATTGTTGTTGTTAAGTGCCCTCAAGATGGGTCCAACTCAAAGTTTTCCTATGTGCAACAGAACGAAAAGTGTCCCGTCCTGTGTCATCTTTGCAATCATTGTTATGTTTCAGTCATTGTTGCATGCACTGTGACAATTCTTCTCTTTGTCTTCCTCTTAATGACTCACTCATCCTTGACTTTACTAAGCATGATTCCCCCCTCATGGAAGATTCCATCCTCATAATACATTCAAAGGAGATGAGACAAAGTCTTAACATTCTCAATTCCAAGGGAGCAGTATGGATGTACTTCCAGCACAGACTTACTGGTGCTTCTGGCAGTCCATAGTATATTCAGTGTTCTCCATCAATGTCACAATTCAAAGACTCCAAATTTTCTTCAGTCTTCCTTATCCACTGCCCAGGTTTTGAATGCATATGAGGTAACTGAAAATACCATGGCTTGGTTCAGGCACATCTTAGTCTTTCAAGTGATGTCTTTGCTTTTTAACACTTTACAGAGACTACATATGCATATAAAATAAACCCCACCAGATGTAATATGCAGAAATCAAACTGACTACATCTGTGAAAAGAAATGATGGAGAAGGTCAGTATCAGCAGTCAGAACAAGACTAGATGCTGGCTAGGGAACTGATCATCAACTGCTCATATGCAAGTTGAAGCTGAAGCTGAAAAAAATTAGAGGAAGTCCATGAGACCCACAACACATCATTAAATGTATCCTTCTTGAATTTAAGAGACCATTTCAAGAACAGATTTGATGCATTTGAACAGTAATGACTAAACACTATATGAATAACGTAATGACAACAAGGACTTCATGTATGAAGAAAGCAAGAGGTCAATGAAAAGACAGGAAAGACCAAAACAAATGACAAAAGAGACTCCAAAACTTGCTCTTGAACATCAAGTAGCTAAAGAAAATGGATGACATGATGAAACAAAAAAGTTGAACAGAAGATTTCACAGGGTAGCTTGAGAAGATAAAATGTTATAATGAAAGTTGCAAAGACATAGAATTAGAAACCTAAAAAGCAATAACATGTTCAGCATTTCTGAAGCTGAAGTAATTGAAGAAAAAATTCAAAATTTGTGCTGAAATATTGAAGATTCCACTAGGTGCGTACTGAATCATGCAGGCAGTATCAAATGATGACAGATAGACTATATAAATTCACTATACCAAAAAGAATGGCTCAAAATTAAACCATTTAAAGAAGTAGCATATGATCAAGAACTGAAGGTACTAAGGGAAGAAGTCAAAACTGCACTGATTGGTATGGTGAAAAACAAGGCTGCAGGAATTGACCTAATACCAGTTGAGATATTTCAACAAAAGAATGCAGCAGTAAGGCACTCACTGGTCTATGTTAGGAAATTTGGCAGATAATTTCCTGGCAAACCAACTGGAAGAGTTTCATATTCGTACCCGTTACAAGGAAGATGATTCATCAGAATGTGGAAATTATCAAGTAATATCTTTAATATCACATGTAAGCAAAAATGTGCTGAAAATCATTCCAAAGCAGTTTCAAAAGTACATGAACAGAGAGTTGCAAGTAGTTCAAGCCAGATTTGGAGGAGTATATGGAATGAGGGATATAATTTCTCATGTCAAATAGATCTTGGCTGAAAGCAGGGAATATCAGAAAGATGTCTCCATGTGTTTTATAGACTATACAAAGGCATCCCACTGTGTGGATCATGACAAATTATGGATGACACTGTGAACAATGATAACTCCAGAACACTTAATTGTGCCCATTAGGAACTTGTACATAAACCAAGAGGCAGTCTTTGAACAGAACAAGGGGATACTGTGTGGTTTAAAGTCATGAAAGATATGCATCAGGGTGGTATACTTTTTCCACACTTATTCAATCAGTACACTGAGAAAATAATCTGAGAAACTAGACTATAGGATAAAGAACACAGTGTCAAGCTCAGAGGAAGACTCTTGCCTGTGATATGCAGATGGCACAAACTTGCTTGCTGACAGTGAAGAAGACTTGAAGCACTTACTGATGACCAAAGACCATAGTTTTCAGTTTGCATTCTACCTCAACATAAAGAAAACGAAAATACTCACCACTGGATGAGTAAACAACATCATGACAGATGAAAAAAATACTAAAGTTGTCAAGGATTTCATTTTACTTGGATCCACAATCAGTGCTCAAGGAAGCAGTAGTCATGAAATTCAATAACACAGGGCATTGCACAAATGTGCTGCTAAAGATCTTTTGAAAGTGTTAAAAATCAAGGTGTCACTTTGAGGAATAATGTTCACCTGACACAAGTCATGGTATTTTCAATCACCTTGTATTCATGTGAAAGCTGGACAATGAATTAGGAAGACTGAAAAAGAATTGAGTCGTTTACATTATAGTGGTGGTGAACAGGACTGAGTATACCATGGACCACCAGAACAAATAAATGTGTCTTGAAAGAAATGTAGCCAGAATGTTCCTCAGGAGTGAGGATGGCAATACTTATCACATATGTTAGACATTTTGTCAAGAGGGACCAGTCCCTGGACAAGGACATCATGTTGCAAACTAGAGAATCAGCAAAAAAGAGAAAGGCCCTCAATGACACAAACTGACACAATAGCTACAACAGGTTCAAGTATAAACTACCAATGTGAGAATGTCACAAGACTGAGTAGCATTCCGTTCTGCTGTACATATGAGTGCTATGAATCAGAACTGACTCAATAGTATCTAATGGCAGTGTAAAAGAAACAATAACACAAGTAGTTCAACCATTTGAATGAGACTAAGTGGGCACACCAGTCAGAAAGCAAAGATGGACAGGAAACCTGGAAGAACGGAAATGGGTAGCCTACGATAAAAAATGGGGTGGTGTTAACAAATCATGATGTTGGCTATCAATGGTACAAAACAATTGTTGTGTTGTGTAATGAGAAACTAATTTGCTCCGAAAACTTGCACCTAAAGTTTAATAAAAAGAATGACAAGAAGCGTATTAATAAATATAAGACATCTATTTCCAAAATCTGTAAAATACACATTTTCTTGGTAAGGCTGATGAGTAATGTTTCTGGTATGGTTCTGTAAACATACAGAATCTTAAATTACATACAAATACGTGGAGAAAAATGAACATGCAGTAACCCAGCCAAATGTTTGGTCTATATGACATGTGTTTGTAGACATCTGGGTAAAATGTACTGTTGACTAACTTCAGGATGTTTATTCTTCATCTAAAAATTTTGATGCTGAAAGGGAAAAAAAGCATTGTATTAATTATGTGGCACAGATGTATTATGAAACATTGTGGTTATTACGTTGCTTTTGATATTCTATTACTTTTGTTTCACTGTCTTTCAATACCAAATATACATGTGTGATGATATAGATAGACCAGTTTCCATATTTCAGTTTAGTGATTTTTCAGGAAACATCTATGTAATTCCACCAGGGAGCAGTAAACTTCAGTATTAGAATAAATATTATTCTTTTAAGCACTTAGAAATTTGTTCAATATATTGAATACAATTTGAAAAACATTTTAAGTTGAATATTGAATGTATGTGCACATACATATATCAATAGATACACCATAAATAACTAGCTGGCTAGATATAAATATCTAAAGAAATTGTTGGAAATGTATTCTTTACCTTAATGACCTCTAAGAAGTATTATTTCAACAGCAGCATGAGACCTGGAATACAGTAACCTACAAACTAGATTATTTATTACTCTATTGCTATTTATATGAGCTCATAAACAATACATTAGCAATGTAAAATTATTATAAAGAGCTGGTATCTATCTGTTTTGTTGTTTTATATGAGCAAGTAAATGGTGAGATACAAAGGACAAGATTACTGGTTTGTAAGATGAAACAGGGAAGATGAAAGGAAACCGAAGTTACGTTTCTCAGGGAAGTTTTCTATTTCATAATGTTTTCTGTTTAGACAGGTAACCTACTGTAGGCCTTAATACAGATTAGAATTGTTAGCATCTGTTGTCATCACTAACTTCTGAGGGAGACAGAACCAACCAAATATAGGCAAAAATGTGTTTTAATCTCTTCATTGTTAGCAGATAGAAATGTATTGCATATCATTTTACACATTGAACATTGTAACACATTTTGGTAGGCAAATCCCATGAAACATAAGAATACTTATGATCTATTATTAAAAATCCCCCACTTGTCTATCATTTCGTTGTTCTGTGGGAGCCTGTGTACTGCTGTGAAGCTGGAAGTTATGTCACCATTATTTAGACACCAACAGGGTCACACAATGGTGAACAGGTTCAGCTGAGCTTCCAGACTAAGACAGACTAGGAAGAAGGACTTGGCAGTCTACTGTGAAATGAATTAGCCAGTGAAAATGTTATGAACCCAACCAAATGCAGATCATTAATATCACACACGACTGCAACAATATATTGGCAGAAACAACCAGAAATTCAAGTCAGACTCAGAAGAGGATGTGAAACCAGAGATATCAATGCTGATGTCAGATGGATCTTTCCTGAAAGCAGAGAACACCAGAAAGATGCTTACCTGTGTTTCTTTGACTTTGCAAAGACATTCAACTGTGTGAATAATAGCAAATTATAGCTAACATTGTGGAGAATGGGAATTTCAGAACACTTAATCTGGCTAATGAGGAATCTGTGACATATAGATCAAGAGGCAGTTGTGTGAATAGAACAAGGAGACAAAGCGTAGTTTAAAGTCAGGAAATGTGTATGTCAGGGTTGTATCCTTTCACCATAACTTTTCAATCTGTATGCTGAGCAAATAATCTGAGAAGCTAGACTATGTGAGGAAGAATGAGGCATCAGGAGTGGAGGAAGACTCCTTAACAACCTACATTGTGCAGATGACATCACCTTAACTGCTGGAAGTGAAGAGGATTTGAAACACTTACTGATGAAGATCAAAGACCACAGCCTTCAGTATGGATTGCACCTCAACAACAAGAAAACAAAAGTCCTCACAACTGGACCAGTAAGCAACATCATCATAAATGGAGAAAGGAATGAGGTTGTCAATGATTTCATTTTGTTTGGTTCCACGATCAACGCCAATGGAAGCAGCAGTCAAGATATCAAAAGACACATGGCATTGGGAAAGTCTGCTGCAAAGGACCTCTTTAAAGTACTTAAAAGTCAAGATGTCACCATGAAGACCAAGTTGCACCTGGCCCAAACCATGGTATTTTCAATGGCATCACATGCGTGCAAAAGCTGGGCAATGAACAAGAAAGACAGAAGAAGAATTGATGCCTTTGAGTGGTGGTTGGAGAAGAAGGTTGAATGTACCATGGACAGCTGAAAGAATCAACAAATCTGTTCTGGAAGAAATACAACCAGAGTGCTCATTGGAAAAAGGTCGGTGAGAGTATGTCTTACGCAGTTTGGACATGTTGTTTAGGGGGATGAGTCCCTGGAGAAGGACATCGTGCTTGGTAGAGTGGTAGGTCAGTGAAAAAGAGGAACACCCTTGATGAGATGGATTGACACAGTGGCTGCAATGACGGACACAAGCATAAAAATCACTGTGGAAGTGACACAAGACGGGCAGTGTCTTGTTCTGTTGTGCATAGGGTTGCTTTGATCAGAACCGACTCAACAACACCTAACAATATCTTTAAAGCTGACAAACTACAGTGAATTCTGAAGCACATTTTACTTCTAATTTACAGATTAACATTAAAAAATGAATAACATTTTTAATGTGGATAATAGAGTACCTGTTATTGGTGCAGCTTTTTAAGAAGTTGACAACAATGTGTGTTGGAATTTCCCTTTGAGTTGAGCTATTTAAATGAAATTTTAGCAAAAAAAATGTTATTAAAGTCATGGAAAGTCTTATGTTAAAGTGAGAAACAACACAGCAAAACACAATAACACCTGTAATATCTGAAAGTAAGGCATGTGGTAGATCTCAGTTAACCAAAATGAGTTCTGTTTTATCATTTACTCTACTTCAATGAAAAAGCCAGCTCTCAAGAAAACCAGGTCGTATCAAGGATTGAGTAAAATAAATAAAACAATTTTTCCCAAGGAATATTTTGAGTTCACCCACAGTCATTCTGAGGAACCATAACTTATGCAACCTCAGCAGCATTGTAGTTTTGGGAACTGATGCTTGAGATGGTGGTTTCCACAGCCACAGGAAATTAAATAAAAAACTTCAATTATGAAATAATTTCTAGATTTTGAATCAATCGAGAAATTTGTCAAATGTCTCCTTATTATCTTCTAAACGTGCTTTCCTAACAGAATGAATATGACAAAGTCAATTTGGTATAAATACCATTGATCAAAAGCTATTTTACAGTGAACCCACTGTTACAAGCCTAAATTGCTTTCTAGAAGAAAAAGAACAACTAAATATTTATACATTTAGAAAGAAATCTTTGCATTCTTTTATTCTACCTATTTTTGAAATGGCTCACCTAAGCTCTCATAGATCTGATACTATCGGAGTGAAAATAAACAACAGCATAAAAAAACTAATCTGTAAGGGAAAAGAATGGGCTTATATTCTCATTCATAAATAAGAAGCTGTGATTAGATCATCTCTTAAATTATCTTTTATTTCTTTATAAAGGCAATTTACCTAAAGTAAATTAATTTACCCTAAGCAAATTAACATTTCTAGAAGATGCATTCCTGAAGTTAAAATTAAGTGTATTAAATAAAATTGAATGTGTATTATAATATTATTATCATTGGCATGTGATGATAAATTTAATTACAGATTTCATTTAGGAAAAAAAGAAGTATTAATGTGCCATTCACCACTTCAGAGAGTCACTGAGATTAAATTTTTACACAGAATTATAACGTTACTGTACACTATGGAACTATTGGACATCATTTTGAAATAAATCTTATCCCTATTCTAGTTTCTATTTTCAAATCCAACACCAATTTTAGGCTTCTAGTTTCCTCTGACATGACATTGAAGTGTGGATCTAGATTAAGAAGGACTCTGAGGATCATTTTCATCAGGTGGGGTTGATTCTACCACTCCTGTTCTTCCCTCTTCTACCACAGCACCTTGACTCTTTCCTATTCCCTTTTTCTAGCATTGAGATGTATGTATGTATGTAGCCTTGGTGGTGCAGTGGTTTAGAAACTGGCTGCTAAGCAAAAGGTTGAGAGTTTGAATCTACCAGTTGCTCTTTCGAGCCCATGGGGCAGTTCTACTCTGTTTTACAGGGCCTCTATGAATTGAAATAGACTAGACAGCAGTGGGTATGTATGTTACACACATGCATACACACACTCGAGGAACAACAATTTCGTGAACTCATCCTAGGAAAAACTGCTCCACACTTCATTGCTGAATATCACGACTATCACCTTTGAAGTACTCCACTTGGAAAGCTGTGCACCAATGTCAGTGCTTAGCCCACCCTTGAAAGCAATTTTGGAACTGTTTCGGGAATGCTCAGTGTGCACGCTGACAAGGGGGCAAGGTCGCAAACTTAATTTTATAGTTGTCTGTGAGGGACCTTTTAGCCAGTAAACAAACAGCAGTACCGGAACACTCTCCCTCCTCACCTCATCTGGTCCCGAGTGACTTTGATCCTTACCAGAAGATAAAGGAAATACTGAAAGGAAGACATTTTGATGGCATTCAGAACATCAAAGGTAATAAGACAACAGCTCTGATGGCCATTCCAGTAAAAAAGTTCCAAAATTGCTTTGCAGCATAGACTAGGTGCTGGCATCAGAGTATAGCTTCTCAAGAGGGGTACTTGGAAGGTGACCGTGGTGATATTCAGCAATGAGATATGTAGCAGTTAGAACAATTAAGTTCACGGATCTAGCCGTTGGACCTCACATATATATATGGCTAAGTGCTATGTCTGCTAACGAAAAGGTTGGCAGTTCAAATCCACCAGGTGCTCCTTGGAAACTCTACGGGGCAGTTATACTCTGACCTCCAGGGTCACTGCGAGTTGGACTCGACTCGACAGCAGTGGGTTATGTATACATATATATGTATATAGATATAGATATATATACACATATACATACATACATGTACTAGAAAAATCCCACTTCCACTGAGTCAATTCCAATTCATAGTGACCCTATAGGAGGGAGTTCAACTGCCCCATTGAGTTTCCAAGTTGTGCCTGGTGGATTCGAACTGTCATCCTTTTGATTAGCAGTCATAGCACTTAACCACTACTCCACCAGGGTCCTTCCCTTTCCTTTATATTCCAAGAGATTGCCTCAATGCACAATACACTCCCACATAGTGAGTCCAGCCCTACCAACACAACTGTCATCCATCCTCCCTTATTAACATCATAGGGACAAGGTTTACAACCTAAAGGAACATCACACAATACTGGAAATCATGTATGTTATAACATACATATATTTGTATGTATAACATGCATGCATTCATACATATTCATATGTGTACATGTATATATGTATATATATAACCTACACATATGTAAACATGTGCTATGGATGGAACTGTGCTCACTAAAAAATGTGTGGAGATTAGGCTGGGCCATGATTTCCTTTATGTTCCTTAGTGTTGCAACTCTGCTTCTAAAATGTTAATGAAGGAAGATGCCAAGCAGTTGTGTTGGTGGAGCAGGACTCAATGCAGTAGGATTGTATTGTGACTCAAGATAATCTCTTGGAATATAAATGAAAGGGAGGAAAATGGATTTGGGGGGATTTCATATTACTAAGAAGCAGAATCAGAAGCAGAGTGCATCCTTTGGACCGGGGTCCCTTTACCTCAGATGCCTCTTGTTGAGGGGAAGATTGAAGACAAAGACTTTCTTCTGGAATCAACAGAGAATTTCTTCCCCTGGAACCAACACCCTGAATTTGGACTTCTAGCGTATTGGACTGTCACAAAATAAAATGTCTCTTTTTAAAGCCCATCCACTTGTGGTATTTCTATTAAAGCAGAACTAGATGCCTAAACAATATGTATCTATGTTTCTGTCACATACACATATGTCGTGAGACCACACATTCAGTCTAACCCATTCTTAGACTGAAGTGGGCCATTCTCAGATATTTCTAGAATTATTCAAGTTTTCAAAGGGTGTAAACTGGATGCGACTAAAGCTAGTAACCAGTAGCTACCGTGTTTAATATGTTATTACTAGACATTGGCTTTCTTTGTTGACTAACGTAACTTGAAAACCTTCACATTTGAAGGGAAGTTTAGTGATCATCCAGTGAAACTCTCTACCATAATTCCCTTTCTTGTAGAATTTTTTTCTCAGAATTCCATATTCGTGATACAGCCTCTTTGAAGAAACACAGAAAAATGGAGATAACAGTGATAAATTAACAGAGGAGACAGTGAGAAAATGTTGACATGGGAAATTATGCTGCATCTAAAGTATGAGGGTCCTTTTTTTGTAATTGATCTACTTCTAAGCCACAGGTAAACCATTCTCATCTGGCATATGACAGATGTCTCAGCTGTAGCTCTAATGTTGCACAGCTGAGAATATTAAGGCACTCAGGTGTGGCTTTTTCATGAAATGCCTTAAAGCTTTAGATGAATTTTTGAAATCCAGGCAGAATTGTGAAACTTTGGGTTCTGGAGAGCCACTGCTGTATGATACTAATGGAGGACATTGTGACTGGCTGAAAACAGAATGCACATGAGCTGGAAATATATCTATTTTGAACTGCAAAAACCAGTGTATGACTAATTTTGAAGAATGAGACTAAAGACAGTGAGGAAACATAATAGTCATTGACAAATCATCTTCACTTATGTTTCAGCTGCTAAGAAGATTAGTTTTTTAAATGTTATTCTTCTTCAATTTCTGGAAATATGGAAATTATACATAAAAAGAAAAAATTGAATAGTTCTGTTTCCTCTTATTCTGGTTGAAGAGGACAGTGAATCAAGTTTAAAAGTTTTCCACTGAGTTATTTATAAATATTGAAGTATTGCTTGGTAAATTATTTGCTATTCAGAGACATGATAGAATAAAGAAGGAATTGGATTGTTATAAATGTGAGACACAGTTTTGAATTACAGAGGATATGTTTTTATGTATGAAGAAGCTCTTCTTTCCAACAATGTTTATCATTGTGATCTAAATAGCACTTGAAAAAGGCATCTTTATATATGAGTAAATTCATTGTGGTGTAAATTTTCCATGTTCTAATTTCCTTGAAGTTTAATGAAAAATTACATTTTAAAGTAAATTTTTTATTTCATAATACTTTTAAATACATAGAACTAGTAAGAAAGTACAGAGAATTCCTATATATCCCACACCTTGTTTCCTTTGTATTTTTAGTAGCATACACTAGTGTGTGGTTTTTATAATTTATTTTATTTTTGTTATTAAGAATAAACACAGCAGAACATATACCAATTCAACAATTTCTGTGTGTAGAATTCAATGACATTAATAACACTTTTCAAGTTGTACAAGCACTCTCATCCTCCTTTTAGAACTGTTCATCCTTCATTAACGTAAATGCACTGTGCCCTGAGTTTTCTACTCAATTATTCAAATTTTTGAGTTGCTCTTGCCAATTTGACTTCATATAGATAGTTTTTAAGAGAGCATAACGCTCAAAGCAGACACTCTCTGCCAGTTAAGCTAAACTGTTGTTTGGTTTAAAGAAGATTTGGGGGGATACTTTTTGGGTTTAAAATTTAAAAATGATAAAAGGATAATAGTTTTAGGGATTCATCCAGGCTCTATGACTCCAGAAAGTACACGTCCCATGATAATTTCAAATTCTGTCCAGCATTTTCCCCAGAATTCTTCTACAGAATCTTTGATAAAAATGTTCAGTAATAATAGCCAAGTACCAGCCATTTCTGGTCTCTTGGCAAAGGAGGCAATTGCTCACGGAGCCAATTAGCCACACATTCTATTCCTTTCTCCTATTTCTGACTCTCTTCCTCTGTTCTTTCATGTGAATAGAGACAAACTGAGGTATCTTGGGTGGCCTCTTGCAAGTTTTTAAGACCACCGACACTACTACAGAACAATATAGGAGATAGAACAGTAGCACTCAACAGAATATCAGGCCAATGAACTGGGATGCCTCGTGAAAACATGACCCTAATCTTCCAAACCAAAACCAAAAAGTCCACGAAGTTGCGTGCAAGCAGCCTCAGGAAATATTTTAAATCAGTATGGTATATTTGTCAGATTGAAGAAACCAGTATTGTTATACATTTATTTAATAAAAATGCACCCTTTTTCATATTTTCTTAGTTTTTAACTAATGTCCTTTTTCTTTTCCAGGATCTCATCTAGGATACCACATAACGTTGTTCATCATCATGTCTTCTTGGTCTCTTCTAGGGTGTGGAAATTACTCAAACTTTCCTTGTGTTGATGACCTAGAAAATTTTTTTTAGGAGAACTGGCCAGGTGTTTTGTAGAATCTACCTCAACTAAGATTTTTAGGACTTTTTTCTCATGATTAGACAAGGGTAAGTTGCTGTTGTTGTTTTTGGTGTTTGTGTCAGGGGTGGTATGCATGTGTGAGCATGCATTTTTGGAATGAGAAAAACCACAGCCATAAGATGCTGTCTTCATTAAATCATGTCAAGGTTTCTTGCTGCTGCTGTGTGGTGTGTATTATCAGAGTGACTTGTCCCTGTTGAAGTTGACTGCTTGGCTTGAATTAGTGTTTTTCAGGTTTTTCCATTGTAGTTACTCTTTTCCCCCTTTCTATATTGTTCTATTCGAAATGAAATGACTACGTGCAGCCCACACTTAAGGACTGAAGAGTTAAAGCTTTATCTCCTTAAAAGCAGATATATGTATAAATTATTTGAAATTCTTCTGCATAGGAGACATGGCTATCCCTCCTTTCACTTATTTATTTTATCAATCACTTGTTTGTACCGGTACATACTTACTGATATTTTTTCATACTTCGAATTATAGTCAATGCTACTTTAATTATTTTGTTACTTAAAAGTCTCAGCTTTGGCCACTGGCAGCTCTTTAATTTGGATCACATGTCCCTTCAACATACCCCTAAATGATTTTGTATTTTTAAATTTCCAAATCCCCTCTTCTTTTTAATATTCTATTGTGCTTTAAGTGCAAGATTACAGTCCAAGTCAATTTGTCATACAAAAACTTACACACACACTGTTGTGTAACTCTTGCTGTTCACTCCACCCTGTGACAGCACACTTCTCCTTCCCACCCTGTATTTCTCTTGTCGATCCAACCAGCTCCTGTCTCTCTTTGCCTGCTCATTTTGCCTCTGGGCCTGAGCTGCAGAGATAGTCTTATGTATCTACTTAAGACAAGAAGCACATCCTTCACCAGTATGTTTATATCTTTTTTTAAGATTATTTTTTGTGATTATGTGAAAGTATATAATCCAAATTAAATTGGCATGCCCTCATATCTGCAGCTCCCTCTGCTCTCCTTCCCCTGTGCCAGCACACTCCTCCCTTTCATTCTATATATGTCATGTGCTCTTAAGAATCTCCAGTCCCTGCACTTCCACTCTCTTCCTTCTAGTAAGAGGCCAGTAGGACAACATCCTATAGATTCATAGAACCATAAAGTACACAAACCATATGTTCACATGGTGTTCCCTAGTCCAGTCAATTCCTGTCTGAAGTGCTGACCTTAGTAACACTTTCTAGTCAAGGGCAGAAGCAGGGCTAGGGGCCACTACCCAGGGGAACCCCCAGGCAGCTGGAAAATCAGTTATGGTATCTTAGTGGAGTTCTTGAGCTGCAACCCTCTTTTTCTTGTGTTGCCACTGGAAATCGACATTGTGTGACCTATCACGGCTGTCTTTGGTGGTGGCAGGGCATCATCTGATTCTTCTAGTCACATGTTGATACAGTCACTTATTCACATGGGTCCTTCTGTCTTCTGGGATTTTCCCTCGTGTCTTCATTGTTCTTGGTGATCGTCTATTCCAGATGAGTTGGGACCATTTGGTGTACCTGAGACGGCAGCTTGCTAGCTTTTAAGACCCCAGATGCCACTCACCAATCTGGGGTGAAGAAGACTATTTTAGCAATAGCTTAGATATCCCAATTAGCCTGAACGTCCCTTGAGAGCATGGTCCCCAGACTTCCACCCCTTCTACTCTATCCTTGCAATATTGACTTAAGATTAGAAGAGTTCTCAGTTTATGTTGAATTCCAGTTAAGTTGATCTTCTTTCTACTGAATGCTGTCACTGCCTTCAATCAACCCAATTTCTATCAAATATCCAGTCTATGGCCAGCCCTCTCTCCCCCTCCCTTCCCTTGCAGCCATCAAAGAGTGTTTTCTTCTGTATATCAGTAATTTTCAAGTCCTTATAGTAGAGGTCTCATACACTATTTGTCCTTGTGCCACTGCTGATTTCTATTAGCGTGTCTTCCAATTCAAACCAGGTAATGAGATGCTTCCTAAAATTGTTGTTGTTCTTTATCATGGCATAGTGTTCCACTGAGTATATGTACCATAATTTGTTTATCATTAATCTATTGATGGGCATCTGAGTGGAATCCATATTTTTGCTATTGTGGACTGTGCTCCAATAAACATTCGTGTGCATGTATCTGTTCATGTGACTGCCCATCATTCTGTAGCATGTATTTTGAGCAGTGCTATTTCTGGATCAAATGGTATATCTATTCCAGCTTTTCAAGGATAAGACAGAGTGATTTCCGAGGAGGTTGTAACATTTGACAATCCCACCAGCAGTGTAGGAGAGTTCCAATCTTTCCACAGCCTCTCCAGCATTTGTTGTTCTGTGTTTTTTGGATTATTATCAACCTAGATGGAGTGAGATGGTATCTCATTGCAGTATTGATTTGGACTTCTCTAATACCTAATGATAGTGAATGTTTCTTCTTGTGTCTTTTGGCTACCTGGATGTCCTCTTTGGTGAAGTTCATCTCCTTTGCCCATTGATTAAATAGGTTATTAATTAATTTGTTCTACTTGTCCTTGTGAAAATTTTTGTAGGTGATGAGTCTAGAAATTTGTTCAGTTCCTCTAGGTTTTCAAATATGTGAGAATACAGTCTTTCATAGTATTCTGTTATGATAATTTTGATTTCAGTTGGGTCTCTTGGGACATCTCCCATCTTATTTCTTATTTGGGTTATTTGTTTCCTTTCCTGTTTTTCTTTTGTAAGTTTAGCCAATGGTTTATCAATTTTGTTGATCTTTTAAAAAACTAGCTTTTGATTTTGGTAATTTTTTCAATTGTTCTTCTATTCTCTAATCATTTAGTTGGGTTCTAAACTTTATCATATTTTCATCCAGTGCTTGAGGGTTACTTCTGTTGCTCTCTTTCTACTTGTTTAATTTGTAAGGTTAATTCTTTAGTTTGGGTCCTTTCTTCCTTCTGGATGTGTGCATTTATAGAGGTAAATTGACTTCTAAGCACTGCTTTGGCTGTATCTCACAGGTTTTGCTAAGATGTGTTTTCATTCTCATCTGATTCCATAAATTTCTTTATTTCATCCTTGATTTCTTCTATAACCCATGGTTTTTTGAGCAAGGTGTTGTTCAATTTCCATGAGTTCCCATTCCTGTCTATGTTTTTTTCTGCTATTGATCTCAACTTTTATGGCTTTATGGTCCAAGAAGATGCTTTCAATAAGTCAGTGGTTTGGATTTTGTTGAGATTTGCTTTATGTTCTAACACATGGTCTGTTTTGGAAAATGTTCTATGTGCATTGGAGAAGAAGGTGTAGTTAGTTATCTGTTGATGGATATAAAGTTTTGTGTATGTTGATGAGTTCTAGTTGTTTAATTTTTGCAATAAGATCTGTGTCTTTACTGAGCTTTTTAAATAATGATCTGTCCATTACTGAAGATGGAGTGTTGAAGTCTCCCACTAGCACTGTGGAGTGATATATCTCATTTTTCAATGTAGTCACTGATTGTTCAATGTATTTAGATACTCTAGTATTAACTGCATATTTAATATTATTAAGTCTTGTTTTGGAATTGTCAGCAACAAATAGTGACCATCCTTGTCCATGATGGTAGATTTTACATTAAAGTCAATTTTATTTGAGATTAGCGTTGCCGCACCTGCTCTCCTTCATACATTGTTAGCTTGCTGTATATTATTTCTTGCTTTAATTTTCAGCTTGTTCAGATCTTTAAGTGTAAGGTGTGTTTATTGTAAGCAATATGCAGATGAGTCATGTCTTTTGATCTAGAATATCACTCGTCTCTTTACTGGAGCATTCAGTCCATTTACATTCAGTGTAATTATTGATAGGTATGTGTTTAGTGCTTTCATTTTGATGTATTTATTTTTGTGTTGGTGTTTCTATGTTGTTCTTAATATTCTGTTTTGGGTCATTCTTCTTTATGAGTTGACTTTTCATCTTTTTCAGTGTTGGTGTTGAAGTTGTTTAAACTTCTGTGTTACATTTCTTGTTCTGATATGTTGCCTTATTTTTGTGCTTTGCAGCTATCCCTACAATCTCCCTTACTATTCTAAGTTCAAACCCAATTTATCTTCTGCATATTTTTTTAAATTCCTCTCCATCTGGAAAGACTATAACTACTGAAGTATATCCCTCTTTTTATTGTGATGGTGTCATAGCTGTCCTGATATGATTGCTGGTTCCCTTCATTTAATATTGTAGCTTTGATTGTGTTTTGTCACTTCCCTAACATATTAGGTTTCTGGACGCTGTGTCCTGCATTACCTCCTTAAATATATGCATAGTGGTTTTGTTTTTCTAAAAAAAGAGCTCCTTTCAATATTTCTTGTAGTTTTGCTTTGGGTTTTACAAAGTCTCTAAGCTTTTGTTTATCTGCAAATGTCTTAATTTCATCTTAATACTTGAGAGACAGTTTTGCAGGATATATAATGCTTGGTTGGAAGATGTTTTCCTTCTAGGCTTTGAATGTGTCATCCCACTGCCTCCATACCAATATTGTTTCTGCTGAGAAGTCTGACGAAATCCTACAATGTTTCCCTCTGAATGTTAGCTTAGCTTTCAGCCTTGTTACCTTTAAGAGAATCTGTTTATGTCTCCTTATATTAAGCTTGATTATGATATGTCTTGGTGTCTTTCTTTTGGGATCTGGTTTTTGTGGCCTTTGATACACGTCTTGGATACCTATGTTCTCTTCTTTCATAATGTCAGGGAAGTTTTCTGTCAGCAACTTAATGAAAATTCTCTCTGTGTTTTCAGCTATCCCTCCTTGTTCAGGAGCTCCAATTAATCATCCATTTGTTCTGTTAGTAGAGTCCGATATGTTGCTTAATGCTTCTTTATTATTATATTTTCATTTATTTTCTGTGATTTCTCCTCAGAAATTCTGGTGTCAGTTGCTGTGTCTTCAAGGTCACTAAGTCTGACTTTCATCTCTTCAATTCTGCTTTTTTGGCTTTGGATTGAATTGTCTGATTCTGTGATTTGGTTATTGATCTCCTGGATTTCAGATTGTTGATGTTCTATCAGTTCAAATAACTTGATTAATTTTTATTTTGCTCTGATGCATTTTGTTTAATCTCTAGGAAGGCTCTATATAGAATTCTTTTGTATTCACCCTCCGATAGCTTCCAAAAGCCTTCCTCATCTGTGAAGTGTTTGATTCTTTATTTTGTTAGTTTTCTGTAGCCATGGTGGGCTGTTTCTTTAAATGTTTAGAGATGGATTTTTGCCCTTGGGCCATCTAGAGGCTGTTTAGTTTCTCTGGTGTTATGTCAACAGGAGCTGCATTATAGTTCTGAGAGGAATTTGGTCACCAGTGGCCTCTGTGTACTCTTGTGATTGGCCCAAGTGGACTCTCTGAGATGGAAGGCTCTGCCTCTGTTTTGCAAAAGTGGTGCCGTACTTCTGGAGTCACTGGGGGGCTGTCAACCAACTCCTTGATGTGCATCAGTAAAGGCTGGAAGAGATGCTGCCTGGTTGCTCCGCTGCTACTTATCTAAGCAGTCTTATTTTAAAATTTAGGAGTGACCCAGCAGCTGCCAAAATCAGTCAGGTCATCAGGTGTGGCAGGCCCCACCTTCTGGCTGACAATGGAAGCACCCCTTCTGCTGTCCAGAGAGGCTATGATGTAGTTCAGTGTAGGCAGATGTTACAGCTTTGCTGCCATCCTCATCTGGGCCCTACCCATACTGTAACATTGTGCTAAACACAGTCTTTCTGCTCGAAAAGCACTTTCTGGACTGGCATTGCTTCTCAGCTTGGGAATTAGCCCCTGCTGAGGCCTCAAGTTGAATGACTCTGCCACCCAGCCGACCAAGATGGCATCCTGGCTGAGCTGTCCTTCCTGCCACAAAACATCAGAATCCGTGGCAGAGCTCCGAAAAGAGAGCTGTGGGTGGCAGTGGTGCCTCAGTCAGGAGCCAGGCTCTCAAAATGTGGCTATCCCATACACTGTCTCTCTGCTGCACTATACGCTGTTTACTTTAGCGCTGATGTTCAGTGTCATTGCTGGCTCATGCCATCACCACCTCCCAGATAAGAAAAAAAAAGAAAGAAAATAGCATCAGTTCCTGCAGTCTGCCTAGGTGACGAGTCAGTAGAAGCAGGGCTTAGCACACATTGCCTCATCAGAGAGACGTAGTTTCCCATTTAGTGGTGTGTGGTGCAATCTAACAACCCTATGGTATGTCCTAGAGCTCCCTGTGTGTCCAGAATGTTCAATTCAGTTATCAATCCGGGCCTTTTTTCAGAGGAAATTGAGATGATGTGTGTCTAGTCTACCATCTTGGCTCTGGCCCCCACTTTTTTTTTAAGTATTTGTTTACTGTGAGTTAAGAACAATTTTACAGTCTATGTCATGTTGCCATATAATACCCAGAACTTTCACCACTATTTTTACTCTATCTGTCCCCCTATGTGGCAGCATGCTTCCCTGTTTGTTTGGAACTTCCCATGGCCTTTTCACCAAAGTCTGACCCTCCTCAATCAATCAACTCAGCTCCAGCAAACAGCCTCTCAGACAACTCCATGTACCTGTTCAAGTGTTTGTTCACCTCCAGTTTCACTCTTTTTTGTGTACTCCAGGTCAGTCTTTACCTTGGATGCTGGCCTCGGTGCTGGATGCAGTTTGGGATTAGAGAGTCTGGGAGTAGAAGGACCATCAAATGTGATCTTTTGGTAGAGTTCTAGCTCTGCCCTCTACTCCATCACCTGCTCTGCCCAGAGCTCTGTTCCCTGTACCCTACCTGGGCTGTCATTAGTGGTGGCCAGGCACCATCTTGTTCTTCTGGTCCCATACTGAAGCAGGCTATGACTTGTATGGCCCCTTCCATCTGGTGGGCTCGTATTTTTTTCCTGTTAACAATGTCCACCATTTTCCCTAGGTAAGGTAGATTGGAACCATTTGGTGCTATTTAGATGGTAGCTTGCAAGCTTTCAAGACCCCAGTCACCATTCACTGAGGTGGTATGTGGAGCGATATCTAGAGAGGGAGAGAGAAAAACCGTGGGTATGCCAATTAGTCTATATGTCTCCTGAGAGTACGGTACCCCTATTACAGACCCTATTTCTCTTTCCTTCCGAAGAAGTGGTCCACATTAAGAGAACAATTTGGTTTTGAGTTTGAGTAGCTGTGGGTGTCTCATTTCTAGGGTGTTCTGACACATCCTATATCCAATCTTAATGCTAACCACTATCTAATTTGTAAAAAACCCTCTTCTTCCTTCCCGACCCTTGTAACCATCAGATATTGATTTCTTCTGTGCTTAATTGATTTGTTGCATCCTTATAATGATGGTCTCATACAAAGCTTGTCTTTCTGTGTCTGGCTAAATTCGCTCAGAAAAATTGCCTCTAGATTGTCCCACATTGACAGGTATTTCTCTAAGCCATTGTTTCCTGTCACTGTGTAGTAGTCCACTGTATGAATATACCGCAGTTTGTTTAACCATTCGTCTGTTGATGGGCATCTACGTTGCTTCCAACATTTTGCTATTGTGGAGAGAGCCGCAATAAACATTGCTGCAAATGTATCTGTTTGAGTGGTGGTCATCATTTCTTTGGGATACATTCCAAAGAGTGGGATTGCTGGATTATATGGTATTTCTATTTCTAGTTTTTTAAGAAAATTCCAAATCAATTTCCATAGTGGTTGAATCATTTTACAGTCCCACCAACAGTGTAGAAGAGTTCCAATCTCTCCACATCCTCTCCATCATTTATTATTCTGTGTTTTTTGGATTATTGCCATCTTTGTTGGGATGAGATGATATCTCATTTTGGTTTTAACTTGCACTTGACTGATGGCTAGTGATCATGAGCATTTACTTGTGTAACTGTTGGCAACCTGTATGCCTTCTTTGGTGAAATGCCTGTTAATGTAATTTGCTCATTTTTTAATTGGGTTATTTGTCTTTTTCTTGTTGAGGTTTTGCAGTATCTTGTAGATTAGAGAGATTAGATGTAGGTCAGAAACATGGTGGGCAAATATTTGTTCCCATTCTGTAGGCAGTCATTCTACTCTTTTGATGAAGGCTTTGGCTAAGTGTAAGTTTTTAATTTTTAAGAGTTTCCGATTATCTATTTTGGTTTCCAATGACTGAGGGTTTTGGTGACTTTTGGTAGACTGTTGATGACATAGGTTAGGGCTTCCAGCATCTTCCCAAGTTTTCCTTCCAAGAGTTTTATTGTTTTAGCTTTTATATTTAGGTCTTTGATCCATCTTGAATTCGTTTTTGTGCATGATGTGAGATAAGGGTTTTGTTTCATTTTTTTTGTAGATAGATATCCAATTATGCCAACACCATTTGTTGAAGAGACTGTCTTTTTCCCAGTTCACAGTCTTTGGTCTTCTATGAAGTATCAGCTGTTCATAGGTGGATGAAGTTATATTTGGGTTCTCAGTTCTGTTCCATTGGTCTATGTGTCTGTTTTTGTGCCAGTACCAGGCTGTCTTCAATACTGTTGCACTGTAGTAGGTTTTAAGGTCAGAAAGAGTGAAGCCTCCCCCTTTGTTCCTCTTTTTTAGTAATAATTTACTTACCCACAGCTTCTTCCCTTTCCATTTGAAGTTGGTGACTTATTTCTCCATCTCATTAAAAAATACTGTTGGAATTTGAATTGGGTTTGGTATGTATAGATTGCTTTGGGAAGTATAGACATTTTCACAATGTTAAGCCTTCCCGTCCATGAACAAGGTAGGTTTCTCCACTTACGTAAGTCACTTTTCATTTCTTGTATCAGGGTCTTGTAGTTTTCTTTGTATAGGTCTTTTACATCTCTGGTTTGGTTTCTCCCTAGGTATTTAATCATCTTGGGGGCTATAGTAAATGGTAATGATCCTGTGATTACCTCTTTGGTTGTCGTATTGTTAGTGTAAAGGAATCCCACTGACTTATGTATGTTTATCTTGTATCCTGATACTTTGCTGATGTCTTATATTAGATCCAGTGGGTTTTTTTTTTTTTTTTTGGTGGATTCTTTAGGGTTTTCTATGTATAAGATCATGTCATCCACAAATAGCAATACCTTAACTTCTGCTTTGCCAATTTGGGTGCCCCTTATTATTATTATTATTATTATTTTGTCATGTGTCATTTCTCTGGCTAGGACTTCCAGAACAATGGCGAATAGAAGTCGTGGCAATGGGCATCCTTGTCTAGTACTTGTTCTTAAGGGGAATGTTTTCAACTTCTCTCCACTAAATATGATGTTAGCTGTTGGTTTAGTGTAGATGGCCTTTATTATGTTGAGGAATTTCCATTCTGTTCTTATTTGCTGAGAGTTTTTAACATGTATGTGTGTTGGACTTCATCAAATGCCTTTTGAGAATCAATTGATAGAATGGGGTGTTTTTTGCTTTTTTTGTTTTATGTAGTTGATTACATTAACTGTTTTCTTAATGTCGAACCATTCCTGCATCCCTGGTATGAATCCTACTTGGTTGTGATAAACTATTTTTTTGATGTGTTCTTGAATTGTATTTGCTAGGGTTTTGTTAAGGTTTTTTTGCATCTAAGTTCAAGAGAGATATTGGTCAGTAATTTCCTTTTTTCAGGCTATCTTTACATGGCTTTTGTACTAGGGTTATACTAGTCTTGTAGAATGAATTTGGGAGTATTCTATGTTTTCCATGCTTTAGAATATTCTTAGAAGCAGTGGTGTTAACTCTTCTCTGAACATTTGATAGAATTCTCCAGTGAAGTCATCCAGGCCACTGCTTTTTTTGGATGGATACTTTTTAATTATCTTTTCAATCTCTTCTTTTGTAATGAGTTTGTTTACTTGTTCTACCTCTGGTTTTTCTAGTTTAGGTAACTGGTGCTTTTCCAGAAAACTGTCTATTTCTTTTAGGTTTTCAAATTCAGTAGAGTATATTTTTTGATAGCATTCTCCTATGATTCTTTTAATTTCAGTAGGTTCCATTGTGATATCACCCATCTCATTTTTTATTTGCATTGTTTGTTTCTTCTGTTTTTTCTTGTCATTTTGGCCAATGGCTTATCAATTTTGTTGATCTTTTCAATAAACCATCTTTTAGACTTGTCTACGCTTTCAGTTGTTTTTCTATTTTCTATTTCATTTACTTCTGCTGTAATTTTAATAATTTGCTTTCTTCTGGAGCCTGATGGGTTCTTTTGCTGAAATCTGTCTACTTATTCAAGTTGAAGAGTTAATTCTTTGATTTGTGCTCTTTCTTCTCTTTGGATGTGTGCATGTATTCAGATGAATTGACCTCTGAGCACTGCTTTTGCTGTGTCTCATAGATTTTGTTAAGATGTGTATTCATTCTCATTTGATTCTATGAAATTCTTTATTTCATCTTTGATTTCTCCTATTACCCAGTAGTTCTTGAACAAATTGTTATTTAGTCTCCATGTTTTTTATTTAGTTTGCATCTTTTTCTGCTGTTGATTTCTAGTTTTATGGCTTTGTGGTCTGAGAAAAAGCTTTGCATTATTTCAGTATTTTGAATTTTGTTGAGTGTTGCTCTGTGGCCCAATATGTGGTGGATTCTGGAAAACATTCCTTGTGTATTGGAAAAGAAGTATACTTGGCTGCTCTTGGATGAAGTGTTCTGAATATACCTGGGGGTCAAGTTGGTTGACTATGGTATTTTGATCTTCTGTGTGTTTACTAAGCTTTTTTCAGGGTATTCTGTACTTTAATGTCAGTTGTGTGTTGAAGTCTCCTACTATTACTGTGGAGCTGTCTATATCTGTTTTCAGTGCAAATCATTTTTTGTTTTATGTATCTTGGGGACTTGTTATTGGGTGCATAGATCTTTAGAATGTTTATGTGCTCCTGCTGTATTGAGTCTTTGACCATTAGGCAGTGATCCTCTTTATCCTGTGTGGTAGATTTAAGTTTAAAGTCTATTATGTTGGAGATTACTACTGTCACTCCTGTTCTTTTTTGAATGTTATTAGCCTGATATATCTTTTTCCAACCTCTGAGTTGTAGTTTGTGTCTTTGAGTCTAAACTAGGTCTCCTGTAAGGAGCATACAGAGGAGTCATTTTTTTTTTTTATCCAGTTTGCTACTCTACTTCTCTTTATTGGTGCATATAGTCCATTTACATTCAGTGTGGTTTTTGATATATGTATATATATATATATACTGTTAATGTTTTCATTTTGATACCTTTCTGGATGTTGTGGACAGTTCCTCTGTGGCATTCCATTTTCTATGTGGTCTTTTCTCCATATGTGTTTCCTTTTCTTGTCTTTCAGTGTTTGTTTTCTTGAAATTGTTGTGATTTCATATGTTGCTTTTTGATGTGTATAATTACAGGTTTCTTTTGCAGTTACTCCCTTAGTCTCCTTTATTAATCTAAAAGTAATCCAAATTTCAATGTCTATGTATCTCCTTGACTTCCTCCACATCTGGAAGGTCTATGTGTACCTTTTTTTTTTTTCATATAATGTACTTATCGATTATATCCCGAGATCTCTGAATTTCTATTTTTTGGGATTTGGTTTTGGTTATTGTTTTGGGATTTCCTTTCTTGATGGTAACTAGATGCACTGTTGAGTGTTGGATGTTTAAGTATATATTTAACATTATTGAATTTCTAATCAAAGAACTTCCTGTAATGTTTCTTGCCATTTTGTTTTGGTTCTTACAAATTCTCCAAATTTCTTTCTGTGTGTGAAAGTCTTATTTTCACCTTCATGTTTGAGAAACAGTTTTGCAGGATATATTATTCTCAGTTAGCAGGTTCACCCCACCCCTCAGGGCTTTGTATGTGTCTTCTCATTGTCTTCTGGACAACATCATTTTAGTTGAATAGTCTGAACTTAATCTTAATAATTTTCCTTTGTAAGTTATTTTTTGCTTAATTTTAGCTGACCTCAGAAGTCTCTCCTTGTATGTAGTTTTGTTGAGCTTGATTATGTTATGCTTTGGTGTATTTATTTTGGGATCTACAGTGGCATTTGATGAGCATCTTGAATGAAGATCTCATCTTTCGCAATGTCTGGGAAGTTTTCTGTCAGCAGGTCTTCAACAATTCTCTCTGTATTTTCCACTATCCCACCTTGTTCTGGTACTCTAATCATTCGATTATTGTTCCTCTTGATAGAAACCCGCATCACCCTTAGTGATTCTTCACTTTTATTGAGTCTTTTATCTGATTTTTCATTGTGTGTGCTGGTATCATTTACTTTGTCTTCAAGCTCACTAACTCTGTATTCCATTTGCTCAATCCTGCTCCTTTGACTTTTTATTATCGAGCTCAATGATTTTATTATTCATCTGCTGAATTTCAGAGTGTTGCTGCTTAAGTATTTCTTGCAGCTTATTTCATTTTTCAGCATGGTCTGCTGCATTTTGCCTGATCTTTCTCCTGATATCTTGCACAGCTCTGTACATCAGTCTTTTGTATTCTGTCTCTGATAGTTGAAGGAACTCTTCTTCATCTGAGAAATCCATTGATGCTTTATTTTGGGTTTTCAGAAGCCATGGTAGTCTGCTTCTTTAGGCATTTTTTAGAAATTGATTGTTGTCTCTGAGCCATCTGGAAGTTGTTGCAGTGAAAGAGACTTATAATTTGGTTGGCCTGACTGGCGTCTCTCTGCTGGGGCTCAGATGTACTTTCTCAGTACAGTCTGATTATTTTCTGTTCCTTGATATTACTGTCCCACACTGGGCTGCTGCCAGCTTAGCTCCCAGGTGGTGGAGTCATATCTGCTTTCAGCAGTGTCACTGCTGCTTCTACCTCTAGGTTACAGAGGTTGCTTGCACAGGTGCTGGGCTTTTGCAGCCACCCACAGTGGGCAAGACACAAGTTCCTCTGCTGCAGCTGCCTCTGGGTTGAGCAGATTCCTCACAGAGCCTCAGCCTCATCTCTCAGGTATGGGGGAAAGGGAGGTTGTACACATGCCTTCTTCCCCAGGGTGCAGCTGTAACTGCTGCTCCTCTTTCTGTTGCCTCAGGACTGGGTAGGGATCTCCAGGAGCTTCTTGGTAGCTCCCCTACTGGGGAGTGGTTACATGACCCTTATCTGCAGCATCATGTGTGTGTCCTTCTTGTCATTGCCTGTGCTGCCTCTGGGCTGTGATGATCACCCGTGGAGCCTCAGTCACAACCATGTCTCACAGGCAGGGGAGGAGTCATGCACACACCTGCTGCCTCTCCCAGGTCATACACTTCCCCAAAATCACTGTCACTGCCAACCCAGAGTCACACACATTCCTGAAACATCCTTTATCTCCAGGCTACATGTGGTCTCCGACCACTGCCCAGGCCCCCACATGTGTTCCTTCCTCTTTTCTCCCAGTACCATGGGAAGTAACCCTCCACTTCTAGGGCCTGCAGGGACACTGGGTCCTGATGCTGTCTGATCACTGGACTACTTGTAAGCTCCTCTGGCCTGAGTAGAAGCCTTCTATCCTGGGCTGCTTTCTTTAGGCTAGTGTTACTCACCTTTGCTTTCAGACCTGGTGGTGTCTCTCAGTTCTGCACCACAAATTTGTTTTGGTAGAGGGGATTTTACTGTGCTTACTTCAGCTTCTGTGCATGGGATCTCTTTGTCTGGAACCTCATTGTTTCTTCCTTGGTAGTCTTGTGTTTTTATGATCTTTCTGTCACCCAGTCCATTCTTATATGTTTCTACCAAGTGATCAAGCATCCTGAAGTCTGCAATTTTGTTGGATTAATTGACTTTGCTGGGCTTTGTTTTTAAAGGCTTCAGCAGGGTCATGTATCTATGGTGCCATCCTCACTCTGCACTCCCCTCTCATTTTATGTCTTAAAGTCATGTCCCATCTTTGTCAGAAGAGTTGGTGTCAGGAATGGTTTCTGTTCTGGGTTAACACAGATTCCAGGGCCATGTCTTCTGGGGACCCTCCAGTTTGTCAGACCACCAAGTCTGGTCTATTTATTTCATTATCTTTTTGTTTAATTTTGTTTTGCCTTGCTTTGTTTTGATTTTGGTGACTTTCTTACCTTCTGACATTAAAAGGTGCTTCAGGCTCGTCTTTTATGTTTCCTGTCATAGTCCTAGGACCAGATATTTGACAAAGGAGTCCTGTGTCTAGTGAAAAAGCTATTATAAACTGAGATAATGGCCCTAGGTGTGCTCAGTCAAGTACCTGTCAGCTGACAGAGCAAGGTGTTGCATGTTTGTTTGTCAACCTGTGTGTATACACATTTCTAAATGTAACCATATATCTCTGTATTTAGCTAAACTTGAGTTTATACTGATGTGTCCAACTTCAGTTGATTACCACATGAATCATTCTAGTTTCCTCTTCATGTCTATCAGTGACCATTCCACTCTAACAGTGAGTAACCTAGTGTAATTTTAAAAGACACTTTTTAGTGGTGATGGTCCAAAAAAGGATTTTCCTCTGTATTCCTTAATGTAATTCGATGGCATGTAGAATTCTTCTATAACCACACTGTGAATGTACACTATGTTTCTGTACAAATAATGATCACCCAGTGACAAGGTACTTGAAACCCTAAATAATAAGAGAAAGAGAAGAAAAAGGCAATAAAATCTTTAACATGCCTGTTAGTTTTATGGCTTTAAATATTTTCTCTTAAAAAGTCAATCCAGGAAAACTTTTAAAATGGTAACAATCAATAGTTAACAAGGAAAAAAATCTAAAATCATAACTATTATATGTATTGACTGTGAAACTTTATGGAACATTTTATGTTTCTGAGCAACTCATTTACATATTAAAACTTTCTTTGATCTGTGAGTAAGTGATCTAATCATAAATGCATTAGAGTAAATGGGTATTTAATTCAATTATATCAAGATTGTCTGGAAAAACTTCAAGTCTTTGAAAATACTTGGCTTTTAAGTATACAGAGAAATCTATCTCTGAACATAAATATCTGTTATTCTATCTTAATTAATTCTAAAATAACTTGCATTAAAGTATTGTATTTCTTTTGCCTTGTTTAGCTTTTTGCAAAAATAGTTTGATAGATAATCACTCTCAGTCAATTGCTGTTCATTAAATATTTTACTACTAAAATAAAATACAAATTTATACTGTGTCCATTGTTTGTGGGAAAAAAATAAAACCCACTGCCATCAAATTGTTTCTGGCTCATAGCATCCCTATAGTTCAGTGCAGAACTTTCCCATAGAGTTTCCAAGGAGTGCCTGGCAGATTTGAACTGCTGATCTTTTGGCTAGCAGATGTACCACTTAAACCACTATGCCACCAGAGTTTCCATTTGAAAAAGGTCTTTGCCTGATTTCTTCAAAATTACTTACAGGTAGTAGTCCTTCCTCTCAATTAAAATGATACAAGATTAAAAACAAAATAACTCACAAATATGCATCTTAAACAGTTTCTTGAGGCCTCCAATTGCATTTTATTATATTCCAAGCTTAATTTGTTTAGTAAAGAAATGTTTTTTTGGTTTTTCTGTGTGTGTGCTATGAAGGAAAATTTAAACCCAGTGTCTTCGAGTTGGGTCCAAAAGTTTACCTATTAAAAAAATTTGGAAAAAGCCAGTTTGTTCTCAGCTTTCTTTGTTTATAATCTCTGATTTCCTGTTGGTGTTTATAAACCATATGGTTTTTTAAACATAACTTTAAATTCAGATAAATCCTATAGCAATCCTACACGCATGACTTCTGTTCCAGAACAGGACCCAAACAAACAGGGGTTGTTGAAACTTACAATTATCAAGAAAGAGCTTTTCTTAAAGCTTTGATTTATTCTGTCAATGGATGATTTTGATCAAACTCTAGCATCTGTCTGAGAATGCACAGAGATTATACTCAACTTCCAGAGTAGGAGGTTTTTATCCCTGGGTTTTTTTTTTCCTGTTTTCAACTTTTGACAGTAAGTTTCAGCAAGGTTTGTTTAGGATTGAGCTTGCGCTGGAATGCTGAGAGTGGCATACCTTCCATCAGGAACTAAACTTGGCCTTTAAACAATGGAACTACCCTAATAACTTTCATTCAGGTAAAAGTGAATCAGTTTTTGCCTAATCACTCCTGAAGGTAGGATGTAAATTTAATTAACAACTTATAATATAATCATTGTAACACATATTAGGATCATGGTTGCAGTGTGAGTAATTACTTTTGTGTGTGGCCTTTCTAGCCATGGTGAAATTTCCAAGTAACTTTCACCCAGGTAATTGGTTAGGACTGTATGATAGGGTAATTATGGCCCATCAGGAGGAATGGTCAGTTTTGCTTTAAAAGAGAGCCAATTTGAGAGCAGAGAGGAGGATCCTACCACCACCAAGGAAGAACCGCCAGGGATGGCAGGCATACCCTTTTGATTTGGGTAACCTGTGCTAGAGTTGCCTGGGGCCATGAGACTGAGAACAAGTGAAGTATGTAACCCTGAGGGCAGTTAAAAGTGGTATTAGGGACTCACCACAGGAGGTGAGGCCAAAATGGCAGATCAGGTACACATCTCCTCAATTCCCATAGAGAACTAAGGCCTGGAATGATAATTAGATGGAGCAGTATGGACATCTGGAGAGCCCTAGGACCTGGAATAGGCTGTCAGATAGAACTATGCACCAGAAATGGGGAAATAACCTCTCTCAAAGTTGAGGCAGCAGAGCTGAGTTCTGCTTTTGCTGACTTAATGTTTGGGAGGACTAAAGGTACTGACACCTACTGTTATCTGGGAGGCAGGGGCTGAGAATGAGCTGGCTAATTCACTGAACTGAAATGCTTAAGAAAACAGTGTAGAGTACAGCAGAGAGAGTATGCTTGGATAGGCACGTATTGAGAGATCGGCTGCTGTGTGTGGGCACCACTACCCTTCCACTCTCTCTGTTCTGAGCTGCACCATAGATTCTGCCATTTCACAGAAAGCAGGGCAGCTTGGGTGAGATGCTATCTTGATTAGCAGGGAGGCAGAGTCATACCTGGGGGCATTAGGAAGAGCTAATTCTCACACAGAGGAGCAGCCCCTGCATGAAAAGTGCTTATAGTGATACCTAAAGTTATGGCTGGGGCCCAATCAAGGATGGCAACAAGGATAAAACCCCTCCCTACTTTGAACCACATCATAAAATTTGGAAACAGCCTATAAGGTACTTTCATTGTCAGCCGGAAGGCTGGGCCTGTCACACCTAACACTGACTGATTTGGGCAGCTATTGGACAGCTCCTCAATTAGCTGTAAAGTATCTTTTTAAAATAAGACCACCTGGTGAACTGACTGCTGAGTGGCCTGGCAGCATCTCCTGCACCCTTCAGTGATCCACATCATACGGTTGGCTGATGCCCCCAGTGACTCCATAAGTAGGGTGCTATCTTTGTCAGCCTGGAAGCAGAGCCTGCTAACCCAGTGATGCCAACTGGGGGAAGTCACTAGAGTACACAGAGGTAGCTGGTGGTCAACTCCCCTCTTAAAACTACACCTCAGGCTCTGTTGAAGTAATACCAGAGAAAATGAACAGCTTCTAGAAGACACAAAGGCAATGATCTACAGCATTTAAAGAAACAGTCAACCATGGCTCCAGAAAACTCCCAAAATAAAGAATCAAAAAACTTCCCAGATGAATAAGACTTTATGAAACTATACAAGGTCGAGTACAAAGAATTATAGAGAGCCCTCCTAGAGATTAAACAAAATGGAGCAGGAGATACAGCCACTGAAACCAGCATTTACAGGAGGAATCAGAGAAAGGAAAAATGAATAAGCATTAAGAAACATGTGGGACTTTATTAAGAGAAGTAATCTATGAATAACTGGAGTTCTTGAACAGGGAGGAATAGCTGAAAATTCAGAGAGTATTGTTGAGTTGCTGACAGTAAACTTCACTGAGATTACGAAAGAAGAGAACACAGATATCCAAGATGTGTATCAAGCATCACATAAAATAGACCCCAAAAGAAAGGTGCCAAGACACATTATAATCAAGCTTAATAAAATGAAACTTAAACAGAAGTCAGTGAGACTCAAAGAAAGCTAACATTCAGAGGGAAGCCTTGTAGGCTTTCATCTGACTTCTCAGCAGAAATGAGGTACAGGAGGCAGTGGGATGACATATTCAAAGCCTTGAAGGGGAAAAGCTTCCAACTAAGAGTTATGCATCCTGCAAAATTGTCTCTCAAATATGAAGACGAAATTAAGACATTTGCAGATAAACAGCAGCTTAGAGACTTCATAAAAAAACAAACTCAAACTACAAGAAATGCACAAAGAAACTCTTTGTTGAAAAAAGCAAAAACATTAAGTGTATTCTTCAGGAGGCAATGCAGGTCAAAGCATCCAGAACCCTACTGAAGTAGGCAAGTCACAAGGCTCAAACAAAGCTACAATTTTAAAAGAAGACAACAGTCATCATATCACAAAAACTATGACACCATCACACTGAAAAGAGGAATATATGACAGTAGTTATAACTCTTTCAGATGGGGAAGAATTTAAAAAGATGGATAAATTAAAATCTGATTTAAACTTAGAATACTAAGGGGAATAATAAGGGTAGCAGTGAAGCAAAATAATAGTGCTACATATCAAAATGAGAAGAAATAGTACAGGAATCTCAACAAACACAAAATCTACCCTGAAAAACGTGAAAAGTCAACCCATAAAGAAGAATGACCCAGAATGGAATGTTAAGAGCAACATAGAAAACATTGACAACACAAAAATAAATGCATCAAGATGGCAGCACTAAACACATACCTATCAGTAATTACACTGAATGTAAGCAGACTGAATGCTCCAATTAAGAGGCAGCAAGTGACATCCTGGATCAAAAGACAAGATTCATCTATATGCTGCTTACAAGAAACACACCTAGACTCAAAGATATCAACAAACTGAAAATTAAAGGATGGAAAAATATACACCAAGCCCACTACATGCAAAGAACAACAGAAGTGGCAATACTAGACTCTAATGTAAAATCCACCATTGTAGACAACAATGGTCACTATTTATTGCTGAAAGTTCAATAAATAAGCAGGACATAACAATATTATACATTTATGCACGCAGTACCAGAGTATCTAAATACATCAAATAAACACTGACAATATTAAAAAATTAGACAGATCACTCCACAATAACAGTTGGAGACTTCAAAACTCCACTAACAGTAATGGACAGATCATCCAAAAAAAAAGCTCCATAAGGATAAGGAATATCATATTGTGACAATGAATCAACTAGACTTCATTAACATATACAGAACATTTTACCCATCAACAGATAAGTACACCTTCTCCTTCAATGAACATGGAACAGTTTCAAGAATTAGACCATGTGTTAGGACATAAAGCATGAGTTGGATCCGACTCTACGGCACTTGGCTTTGGCAACAAAATTCAAACCATGCAATTATTGCAATGCGTCTTCTGAGACCATAAAGCCATAAAAGTTGAAATCAATAGCAGAAAAAACATAGGTTGAAATTTGAACTCATGGAAGCTAAACAAAATCTTGCTCAAAAAGCCATGGGTTATAGAATAAAACAAGGATGAAATAAAGAAATTTATGAAATCCCATGAGAATGCAAACACATCCTACCAGAACCTATGGGATACAGCAAAAGCAGTGCTCAGAGGTCAATTTATCTCTACAAATGCATCTGGAATGAAGAAAGAATGCAAACCAACGAAAGAACTCTACAGCTTGGATAAGCAGCTAGACAGCAACAGAGGAACCCTTCAGGCACTAGAAAAAAAAAAAAAACAGATAATACAGAATAGAGCAGAACTGAATGAATTAGAGAAGAGAAAGACTGAAAAAATTAACAAAACCAAAAGCTAGTTCTTTGGAAAAAAAATCAATAAAATTTATAAACCACTGGACAAATTTACAAAAGAAAAACAGGAGAGGAAATAAATAACCCAAATAAGAAATGAGACAGCAGATGTCACAACAGATCCAACCAAAATCAAAAGTATCATAACAGAATATTATGAAAGACCGTACTCTAACAGATTTGAAAACCTGGAGGAAATGGACAAATTTCTGGATTCATATCATGCACCAAAATTATCACAAAGAGAAGTAGAACAATTTAATAAACCCATTACAAAGGAAGAGATTGAAAAAGTCGTCAAAAAACTACCATCCACAAAAAGTCCTGGCTCAGATGACTTCACTGGAGAATTTTACCAAACTTTTACAGACGAGTTAACTCCATTAATACTGACACTATTTCACAGCATAGAAAAGGTAAGAACACTCCCAAATTCATTCTATGAAGCCGGAGTAACCCTGATATGAAAGCCAGGGAATGATCCCACAAAAAAAAGAAAATGAGAGACCACTATCACTCATGGACCTAGTTCAAAAAATCTTCAAGAAAATATTAGACAACAGAATTCAACATTTCAAAAAAATAATTCATCATGACCCAGTTGGATTCATACCAGAGATGTAAGTTCATTTCGACATCAGAAAAACAATTAATGTGATCAATGACATAAATAAAACAAAGGTTAAGAATCACCTGGTTCTGTAAATTGATCTAGAAAAGGCGTTTGATAAAGTCCGACACCCATTCGTGCTAAAAACTGTTAGCAAAATAGGAATAGAGGGGTAATTCCTTAACACAATAAGGGTCATCTACACAAAGCCAACCAGCTACATCATCCTGAATAGAGATTAACTCAAAGAATTCCCCTTGAGAACTGGAAATAGACAAGAATGTCCACTCTCACCACTTCTATTCAACATTGTATTGGAGGTACTAGACAGAGCAATTAGACAACACAAGGAAATAAAGGGCATGTGCATTGGCAAAGAAGAAGGAAAATCTCCATATTTGCACATGATATGATTATATATGTGGAGAACCCTAAAGAATCCATAAGTAAACTACCAGAACTTGTCGAACAATTCAGCAAAATATCCGGATATAAACTTAAGTAAATCAGTAGGATTCTTTATACCAACAAAGAGATCATCAAAGGAGTAATCATCAAATCAGTAAAATTTTAAATAGCCCACAAGAAGATAAAATACATAGGAATCAATCTAACTAGAGAAATAAGAGACCTATACAGAGTGAACTACAAGACCGTTCTGCAATAAACCAAAAGATACCTATGTAAATGGAGAAAACTACTCTGTTTACACGTAGGAAGACTTAACATTGTGAAAATGTTTATTTTATCCAAAGCAATCTACATATACAATGGAATCCCAATACAAATTCCAGTGTCCCTTTTAAATGAGATGCAGAAACAAGTCACCAACTTTGTTTGGAAAGGGGAGAAACCTGGATATGTAAAGCACTACAGAAGATGAATACAATAGACGGCCTGATCCTACCCTAATTTAGAAATCATCACAGTGCCACAGTAGTCAAAATAGCCTGGTACTGGTACAAAAAGAGACATATAGACCAATGGAGAACAGCTGAGACCCCAGATGCCACCGTCCTCTTAGGAACACTTGTTATTTGACAAAAGCCCTAAGATTGTAAACTAAGCTAAAAACAGTCTCTGTAGCAAATGGTGTTGGCAAAATTACATATCCATCTGCAAAAAAATTGAAACAAGACTTATATCTCACACCTTACAAAAAAATTAACTCTAATTGTGTAAAATATCTAAATATTAAACATTAAACGACGAAGGTTGTGAAACAAAAATATAGGGTCAACAATGGAAATTCTAATACACAGCTTGTCAGACTTCAAAATCTGACAAAGATCATCAACAAAAGAGAAAACAGATAAATGTGAACCGCTAAGAATCACTTTTCCTCATCCAAAGACTTTATCGAGAGTTAAAAAAACACCTACAGAACAGATAAAAAAAACTTGGCAACTACATGTCGGTCTGACATCTGATCTCTATAATCTACAAGGCACTGCAAAATATCAACAAGAAAAAAGATAAATAACCCAGTTAAGCCGTGGGCAAAGGAGATGGACAGACACTTCACGAAAGAGGACAGACAGCCAAATGACACACAAGGAAATGTTCACGATCATTAGCTATTAGAGAAATCCAAATCAAAACTACCATGAGATACCATCTCACCCCAGTGAGGTTAGCCAAGATTCAAAAAACACAAATCAATAAATGCTGGAGAGGCTGTGGAGAAATTGGAACTCTCTTACACTGGTGGTGGGGTTGCAAAGTGGTACTTCCTTGGAAAACAATCTTGCATTTCTTTAAAAAGCTAGAAATACATACACCATTTTATCCAGTAAGCCCACTGCTTGGAATACATCCTATAGAAACAAAGGCTGCCATACAAACAGATACAAGCACACAAATATTTATTGCAGCACAGTTCACAGTAGCAAAAGGATGAAATCAGAACAGATGGCCATCAACAGATGAATGGATAAACAACCTATGGTACATATACTCAATGGAACACTATGCAACAATAATAAAAAACAATGAAATTTTAAGAAACATCTCATAACCTGGTTTCAATTGGAAGACATTATGCAGTGAAATCAGTCAGCCACAAAAGGACAAATATTGTATTAAACCCCTACTATAAGGACTTAAAAATAGAATTATGTACAGGGTGAAAGACTCTTTGATGGCTTCAAGGGTTGGGGAGGGAGGGAGAGGGCTGGTCATATAGATTATTAATAGAACTTTGATTGGTTAAGTGAAAGCAGGGACAGTATACAGAAAAAAGTAGATCAAGTTAATTGGATTTCACCATGAACTGAAATCTCTTCAAATCTCAACCCAATATTGCAAGGGTAGAGTAGGAGGGGCTGGGGTCTGCGGGCCACGCTGCTGGTGGACATCGAGGCCAATTGGCATAACTATCCTATTGCTAAGAGTGTCTTCTGCACCCATATTGGTGAGTGGCATCTGGCATCTTAAAAGCCAGCAACCTGCCAACTGATGTACACCAAATTGTCCCAACTCATCCAGAACAGTTGATCCCCAAGAACAACTAAGACACAAAGGAAAAAGTGTCCAGGAGACAGAAGGACCCATTTGAATGGCAGACTGTATCAACCTATGAGCAGAAGAAGCAGATGGTGCCTGGCCACCACCTAAGACAGCAGTGATGGGGCACATAATGTAGAGTCCCTGTGGAAACATAAATAAAAGAGGGGTGCAGCTCAAGACCCCCACTAAATGACCACAGCTGATGGCCTGAGGGACTGAGGGTTCCTCTGGGAGTATGGCCCCTGGGTGTGCTGCTGCCCCTGTCCAGAAAACACTACTGAGGTCTACTCTTTGGACAAAAATGGACTGGACTCGGTAACACA
This sequence comes from Heterohyrax brucei, assembly GCA_028571685.1. Classification (NCBI taxonomy): domain Eukaryota; kingdom Metazoa; phylum Chordata; class Mammalia; order Hyracoidea; family Procaviidae; genus Heterohyrax; species Heterohyrax brucei. Next base: position 111,641,278 of record CM053166.1, on the reverse strand, counting down.
ATGTAACTATAGTTTATGTGTACTTCATGGTTCTATGCATTCATAGGATGCTGTCCTACTGGTCTCTTTCTAGATGGGAGAAGAGAGTGTGTAGAAGAAGGGATGGGAGTTTAAGAGGGTACAGCAAGTATAGAATGAAATGGAGGGGTGTGCTGTCACAGAACAAGGAGAGCAGAAGGAGCTGCAGACAGGCAGGCATGCAAATTTAATCTGGATTATATACATTCTTTAATCTGGCTTGGTTTTGGCAATCACAATTAAAAAAAAAAGTGGCAGTAGGAAAGACCTGGCAGTAGAGGATGGTGTGGTGGGCTTCCAGCTCACGGAGAAAGAGAGTTGAGTGCCTTTGGCGAGAGGCTTAGGGCCAGGGAGAGTCATGCCTGAACCCACAGTTGCAAAGAGGCTATCTTGATGGAAGAACTGTACCCTGAGTTTTCCTGAGCCTAGACTGTAATTTCTCTAATAGACTCCATAACAGTGATTATGGAGTATAAATTCAGTGTGACCAGTTGGGTATGAGGAGTTCTGACACCACCCTGAGACCATTTTTACAGGCATTAACTCATCCTTTACCTGGAACATGCTATGGATGTTTCAGAATATGGTGCAGTCTAACACTGATACCTTATTTATGACTATACACATTAGTCTGTGTTTTCTGTATTTTTTTATTAATGACATGTAACACTGTCTTGTCGTTGTCATCATTCACTCAACATGATTTTGAGATTCATCTGCGTTGTTGGTGATATAAATAGTTCATTACATTTTATTGTTGAATAATATTCCATTATGTGGATTACAACAGAATTTCTTTATTCATGCATCTGTTGATGAAAATTTGTGTTTCCAAGTTTTAGCTATTTCTAATATAGCTGCTATGATCAATGGTGTATGAAAATTTTTACAAACATATAATTTATCTTCTGTTTTGTAAAGAGAATGTCTGGATCATAAGCCTGTGTATGTTTTACTGTTTATAAAACTATCAAATTATTTTTTATATAAAGAAAGCATACTTCTCCATTTGCTTAGATATTCTTTAGTTTATCTCACAATCTTTTGTAGTTTTCAGTGTACAAGTCTTGCAAATACTTTATCCCTATGTTTCAGATTATTGATGTTATACTAAATGTTTTATAATCACAATGTCAGATTTTTAATTTCAACACAACTGATTATGTATTGATTTTTAATCTGTAATTTTGCTAAACTCACTTGTTTGTTCTTGTAACTTTTTTGGTGGATTCTAATAGTTTATGCACATGATCATGTAGTCATTAAGTAACAACAATTTTATTCTTCCTAGTACAGATGTCTGTTTTTCTTTTTTTTTTTTGCTTGATTGTACTGGCTAGAATTTCCATTACAAGACTAAATAGAAATGTTAGCAGCAGGCATCCTTGTCTTGTTGTAATACTGCGGGAAGCACACTCATTTTTTTTTTTTTACACCCTTAAACAGGATGTTGGCTGTTGAGTCTTTGTAAATGTCCTTTATTGGGTTAAGCCACTTCTGTTCCTAGATTCCTAAGAATTTTTATCATGAATGGATGTTGGATTCTGTCAAATTCTTTCTCTGCATCCATTGAGATGATCATAGTTTTTTTCCTTTTAAGTATATTTATTACTTTTTAATATGGTAAATTGTGTTTCTCAATTTTAGAGTTTATCAACTTTGTATTTCTAGAATAAATTACATTTGGTCATCATTTGCTACCTTTGATTTGTTGTACTTAGTTTTATAAATATTGTTTAGCATTAAAAAATCTGTTTATGAGAGATGTCTGTAGTACAAATTCTTTTTCTTTTTTCCACTTATAATGTGTTTGTCTAGTTTTAGTATCAAGGTTACTGTGGTCTTATAGAATGAGTTGAGGATTATTTTCTCTTTTAGATTCTTACAAGTGTTTGTAGAATTTGTATTGTTTTTCCTTAAATGTTCACTATAATTCATAAATGAACCAACCTGTATCTGGAGTTTTCTTTGTAGGAAGATTACACATTCAATTACTTCAATATATAGTTATTCAACTATTTTTTCTTGGGTGAGCATTAGTACCTAATGTAGTCAATGGATTTTTCCATTTAATCTAAATTTTCAAAGTTAGCATCATAGTTATGTCCATGATGTTGGTCTATCAACCATTTAATATCAGTACAATGTATGGCATTGCCACTTTTCTCATTCTGGTTATTTGTGGCTTGTGTCTTTTCTATTTTATTCATGTGTAGTCTGGATATACAATTATTAATTTAATGAACTCAAGAGCTAGATTTTTTGTTGCTGTTTGTAATAAATTGTTTTTTTTTATTTAACATAACTGAGTGAAAATGTACATTCACATGTAAATTTACATGCCCCCCTATATGCAGCTTTCACTGCTCTCCCTGTCCAGTGACTGCACACTATTCCTCTCTGCTCCATACATGTCTCATCCTCCCAACAGTCTCCTTTCCCCTCCTCTCCGTCCACTCCCCTTCCTCCAGCCAGAGGTCAGCAAGATGATATCCTATAGATGTATAGAATCATAAAGTGCTTCCAATATATGGTTACTCTACATTGCCAAGTCCAATCCATTCCTGTCCAAAGAGTGGACCTTTGTTATAATTTATGGGAATGAGCAGCATCAGGGCCGGGGGCCATGCTCTCGGAGGAACCCCAAAACCGCTGGACCATCAATTGAGGTCTTTTAGTGGAGATCTCATGATGCACCTCTTTTTATTCTTGTGTTGCCAGTGAGGCTCCTCTCTGTGAGCTCCGTCATGGCTATCACTGGTGGTGGCCGGGCACCATCCGGTTCTTCCGGTCCCAGGTCGATGTAGGCACCCACTCTTGTGAGTCTCTCCATCTTCTTGGTTGTCTTTATCGCATGCCATTTTGGCCCTCGGTGAGCATCCGTTCCTGCTGAGTTGGGACCATTTGCTGTGTCCTCGGATGGCAGCTTGGCAGCTTTTAAGACTCCAGACGCCACTCATCAATGTGGGGTGCAGAGAGCTCTCTTAGCAAAACGCTAGATGTGCCAATTGGCCTGGAATTCGCCTAAGAGCATGGTCCCCCGTCCCCCGCCCCAGCTACTCTATCCTTGCAGTATTGAGTTAAGATGGAAGGAGTACTCAAGTTATGCTGAAGTCCACTTAATGTTGTTCTTGTTCCTAATGTGTGCTGTCACTGCTTTCTCCCAACTAGATTTCTAGTAACTACCTAAACTAAACCCTCCCCCTTTCGCCCTCCCTCCCTCCCTCCCCTCCCTTGCAGCTGTCAAAGAGTCTTTTCTTCTATACACAAGTCTGTTTTTGAGATCTTATCGTAGAGGTCTCATACAGTATTTGTCCTTTTGTCGCTGACTACTCTCACTCAACATAATGTCTTCCATTTGAAAACAGGTTAGGCGATGTTTCCTGGAATCATCGTTATAAGAGCTAGATTTTTGTTTCATTTATTCCACTAGTGTTTTTCTATTTAATTTATTTCTACTCTTATTTAATTTCTTTCTTATGCTTACTCCAGTTTTAATTTGTTCTTTCCTTTTTCCTTCTTCAAGGAACTGTTAAAGGTCATTGGTGTTTTTGCCTTTATTCTTTATTAATATAAACTTTTCATGTTTTCCATTTCCATCAAATCTGTTCAATGACTCACAAATTTTTACATATTTTGATACGTTTTATTTTTATTCAATTTTTAACATGTTCTAATTCCTTTTTTAAGTTTTTCTTTGCCTCATGGGTTATTTAGAAGTGTGTTAATTTCCAAGCATTTGGTAATTTTTTTGGATATCTTTCTGTTATTTATTTCTAATTGCGTTCCATTATGGTCGAAGAATGTGCTTAGTATAATTTGAATCATTTTAATTTTATTGAAACTTGTTTCATGCTCCAGAATTTGTTCCTTCTTTTATTCTTTGTAGCACTTCAAATAAATCTGAATATAAGTGTTGAGTGTTGTTGGATGAATTTTCTATAAATTCCAATTATGGGAAGTTTATTGTTAGTATCACTGAAGTCTTATATATCCTTGCTGATTTTCCAGTTCCTTGTTTATCAGGAGTGCTTGTGGCACAACGGTTAAATGGTTATGATTTGTACTGATCAATTATTGAATGAGTAGTACTAAAGCTGTGAATACAATTGGGAGCTTATGAATTTCTTCATAAGCTTCAATTTCTTCAAAGACTTCAATGAGTCTTTCTTGTGCTTTGAAACACAGCTATTAGGTGCATAAGCATTTAGGATTATTTCTTTTTGATAAATTGTCCCGTTTAGCATTCTAAAATTATCTTTTGAAACTGATAATATTCTTCATCCTGAAATATTCTTGGATATTAAGGTAACCACTCCCATTTTCTTTAGACTACTGTTAGCATGGTATATCTTTTTTAATCCTTTTACGTTTAGATATTTCTATCTTTAAATTGTGTCCCTTGTTAGCAGCACATAGTAGACTTTTGTTTTCTTGATCAGTTCTGACTACCTCTGCCTTTCAACTGATGTGGTTAGACCCTCTGCATTTAAACTGTCTATTTATATGATAAAGCATTTACTTTAACTATTTGAATTGTGACTTATTTGATCTTTTTTCAAAATTTCCTGTTTTTCAGCCTTTTTAAATCTTTATTTTTTTAAAAAAATTATTGTGATTAAGCAAAAGTATACAATCCAAATCAAATTTGCATGCCTGCCTATCTGCAGCTCCTTTTGTTCTCCTTGCCCGGTGACAACACACTGCTCCTTTTGATCCTGTATATGTCGTATCCTTTTAACAATCTTCTGTCCCCTCCTCTCCAGGCTCTCCTCTCCCTAGTAGTAAGAGATCAGTAGGAGAACATACTATAGATGCATAGTACCATAAAGTGCACACACCGTATGTTCCCATTGTATCCCCGAGTCCAGTCAATTCCTGTTGAATGAGTTGACCTCAGTTATGTTTTCTAGTCAGGATCAGCAGCAGGTATAGAGGCTATGCTCCCAGGGAACACGCAGGTGGACAGACCACCAATTGGGGTCTTTTAGTGGAGTTCTTTAGGTGTGCCCCTTTTTTTCTTGTGTTGCTACTGGAACTCAAAATTGTGTGCCAGGCACCATCTGGTTCTTCTGGTCACATGTTGATAGTCACCCATTCAGATGGGTCCTTCTGTCTCCTGGACTCTTTTTCTGTCATGTCTTTGTTGTTTTTGGTCACTATCTGTTCTGGATGAGTTGAGACCATCTGGTGTACCTCAGCTGGCAGATTGTTGGCTTTAAAGACCCCAGATGCCACTTATCAAAATGGGGTGCAGAAGACTTTCTTAGCAATAGTTTAGTTATGCCAATTGGCTTTGACGTCCCCTGAGAGCATGGTCTTCATACTCCCACCCCTGCTCCTCTAACCTTGTAATATTGGGTTAAGATTAGAAAATATTTCAGTTTATGTTAAGTCCAGTTAAGTTGATCTTCTTTGTACTGTGTGCTGTCACTGCTTTCACCCAACTGAATTTCTATCAATTATCTCATCTATGACCAACCCTGTCTCTCCCTTCCCACCCTTGCAACTGTCAAAGAGTCTTTTCTTCTGAAGATAAATCTATTTTGAAGTTCCTATAGTAGGGGTCTCATACAATATTTGTCCTTGTGCTGATGACTGATTTTGTTCAGCATAAAGTCTTCCAGTTGAAGCCAGGTTACAACGTGCTTCCTAAAATCATCATTGTTGTTTATCATTGCATAGTGTTCCATTCAGTATATGTACCATAGTTTGTTTATCCATTCATCTGTTGTTGGGCATCTGGATTGATTTCATCTTTTTGCTGTTGTGGACTATGCTGCTATGAACATTTGTGTGCATGTATTTGTTCACGTGACTGCCTTTCATTCTGAAGGATATATTCTGAGCAGTAGGATTACTGGATCAAATGGTATATCTATTTCCAGCTTTTTAAGGAAGCAGCAAATTGCTTTCCATAGAGGTTGTACCATTTTGCAATCCCAACAACAGTGTAGGAGAGTTCCAATTTCTCCACAGCCTCTCCAGCACTTGTTGTTTTGTGTTTTTTGGATCATGGCTAACCTTATTGGGGTTAGATGGTATCTCATGGTAGTTTTGATTTGTATTTCTCTAATAGCTAATGACAGTGAGCATTTCTTCATGGGTCCTTTCGGCTGCCTGGATGTACTCTTTGTTGAAGTGTCTGTCCATCCCCTTCGCACATAGCTTAGTTGTGTTACTTAACTTTTTCTTGACAATATTTTGTAGCACCTTGTAGATTATGGAGATCAGATGTTGGTCCAACATGTAGTTGCCAAATATTTTTTTTTCCCCATTCTGTAGGTGGTCTTTTAATTCTTCTGATAAAGTCTTTTCATGAGCAAAAGTGTTTGATTCTTAGTAGTTCCCATTTATGTATTTTCTCTTCTGTTGATTGTGGTTTGTCAGATTTTGAAGTCTGTCTAATTTGTGTATTAAAACTTCAATTTTGGGGGGTGGAGTTAATGTGGTAGAGTAGACACATGTCTCCTTAACTGCCTCAGAAAACTAAGACTTGGATTGATAATTGAAAGGAGTTTTCTGAACACCCAGTGACCCCCTAGGACATGGCATAGGACTGTTATTCTGGAATATACACCACTAAGCAGGAAACCTCCTCTCTACTGCTGATCTCCACTCTGGCTTGACACGACACCTCTGGTGTTTTGAAGATACCCGGCACTTTTAACTTTTTTCCTTTTGTTGGGCAGAAGGCAGGGGAGGGGCATGTGTGGGAGCTATTATGAAACACAGTCTTGAAGTGAACTGTGTGTCACACAGGCAGACAGACAGTGCATGGGTTACCCACATTGTGAGAGCCTGGCGGTGGGGATACCACAGACCCTGCACCCTCCCTTTTTGTAGCCCTTCCATAGATTTGCCTCTTTCTTGGTGGGAGGGGTAGCTTGATCAGAAGCTAGCTTGTTTACCTGAGAGCCAGAGTTACACAATCTGAGGCCTCACCAGAGGCTGATTCCCAGGCTTGGAGACAGGAACAGCCCAGGGAGTGCCTTCCCAACTGAGGGACTGTGTTTAGCAGTGTTGCCTTGTGGGTGGTGCCCAAGTGGTATTTGAAGCACAGTGGCCCCTTTCTGTTGTTATCTGAACTAAAGCATCTCCAGATGACCAGGGAGCAGTTGCATTCATTGGACAGAGGGCCCTGTCACACCTGGCAGTGGATGGTGAGGAGCCCCCTTGTCAGCTGGGAGGAGGGGCCTGCCACACCTGGAATCAGCTGGGGAGGAGCCCTCTTTTCAGCCATAAGGAGGGACCTGCCACATCAGGTGATCTCACTGACTTCAGTTAACAGGCTGGTAGCTTTTAGCTTTTAAAATAAGACTGCCTGGAGAAATAACTGCTGTGCAGCCTGACTGCATCTCATCCAGCCTTCAACGACCCACATCACAGGGTCAGTGGATGGCCTTCCACTGTTTCCATAAAAAGGGCAGTGTCTTTGCCATCCAAGAGGCAGAGCCTGCCACCCCAGAGAGTCAAATGGGCCAAGTCACAAGAGAACAAAGTGATGCCTGGTGACCAACTTCCTTCTGAGAACAACGCAGTTCCTCTTAAGGCAACAGCAGAGGAACTAAATAGCCTCTACATGTCCCCAAAGCAAAAGACCATCTCCTGGCATTTAAAAAATAGATCATGGACCCAGAAAACTCCCAAAATACAGACTCAAAAAAACTCCCCAGATGTAGAAGTCTTTCTGAAACTATCAGAGGTTGGGTGAAAAGATTTATATATAGAACCCTCCTGGAGAGTAAACAAAATACAGCAGAACAAATGAAAAATTAAACAAGCAATTTGAACAGATGGAACATCAACATTCTGAAATCCAACAGATCAATAACAAAATGGCAGAATTAGACAGTTCAATTCAAAACCAAAAGACAAGCCTACATGGATTGGAAATTAGAATTAGTGATCTTGAAGATAAAGCTATTGACATGAGCGTTTATGCAGAGAAATCAAATGAAAGAAATAAGATAAATGAAGAAACTCTAAGAAACAAGTGGAACTCAAACAGAATAATCTACAATTAATTGGAATCCTTGCATAAGGAGGCATAGCAGAAAACACAGAGATCATTATTGTTGAGTTCCTGACAGAAAACTTCCCTGAAATTATGAAAGAATGGAACATAGCTAATCAAGAGGTGTATTGAACATCACAAAAAGTTGACCCTAAAAGAAAGACACCAAGAAATGTTATCATCAAGCTTAATAAAGCAAAACATAAGCAGAAACTCTTAAATACAGCAAGATTGAAAACAAAACTAACATTCAGAGGGATGCTCTATAGGCTTTCATCCAACTTCTCAACAGAAATGATGTTGGCACAGAGGCAATGGGATGACACATTTAAGGCCTTGAAGGAGAAAAATCTTCCAACCAAGAATTAATTATCCTGCAAAACTGTCTTTCAAATATAAAGATAAAATTAAGATATTCTCAGATAAATAGAAGCTCAGAAACTGCAAAAACCAAACCAAAACTACAAGAAATACTGCAAGAAGCTCTCTGCTTAGAAAAACAAAACCATTAACCATATATTTAAGGAGACAAGCAGGACACAACACACAGAAACATACTCAGTTAGGAAATGCACAAAATTCAATTAGACCTACATCATTAAAAAAATGAAGCATTGAACTTATCATGAAAACTAAGATATCATCACAATAAAAAGAGGGATATACTGCAGTAGTTATAGTCCTTTCAGGTGGCAATGAGGTTAATAAGATTTGTAGAAGCTAAAATTAAGTTTAAACTCAGATCATAAAAGGGAATTATAAGGGTAGCTGCAAAGCACAATAACAATGCAACACATGAAAACAAGAAATGCGATACAGGGGTCTCAATGAACACAAAACCAACACTGAAAAACATGAAAATTCAATGCATAAAGAACAATGTCCCAGGACAGAATATTATAGCAACAGAGAAAACTCCAACACAAAAATAATCACATTAAAATGACAGCACAAACACATACCTGTCAATAATTACCTTGAATGTATATGGTTTGAATGCTCCAGTAAAGAGATAATGAGAAATATCTTGGATCAAAAAACATGACCCTTCTATATGTTGCTTGCAAGAAATACACATCAGACTTAAAGATATGAACAAACTGAAAATTAAAGGATGGAACAACGTATGCCATGCTAACAATGTACAAAAAAGAGCAGGTGTGGCAACAGTAATCTCAGATAAAAGAGATTTTAATTCAAAATCCACCATTGTGGACAAGGATGGCCACTACTTATTGCTGAAAGGTTCAATACACAAGAAATCTTTAACAATGTTAAATATTTATGCACCCAATACCAGAACATCTAAATAAATTTAACAAACATTGACTACATTGGAAAATGAAATAAATCACGCCACAATAATAATTGGAGACTTCAACACTCTACTTTCAGTACAGATCATCTAGATCTAGCCAGATCATCTAGAAAAAAACCTCAGTAAAAACACAGATGGTCTTATTGTGACGGTTAACCAATTAGACCTCATCGACATACACAGAACTTTTTATCCATCAACAGATAAGTATACCTTCTTCTCCAATGCACATGGAACATTTTCCAGAATAGACCATGTGTTAGGACATAAAGCAAATCTCAACAAAATCGATACCATTGAATTATTGCAAAGCATCTTCTCAGACCATAAAGGCATAAAAGTTGAAATCAATAGCAGAAAAAACTTTGATAGAAATGGGAACTCAAGGTAACTGAACAACACTTTGCTCAAAAAGTCATGACTGAATGCACATGTCTGGAAGAAAGAAAGCACCTAAACGAAAGAATTAACCCTACAGCTTAAAGAACTAGAAAGAGTGCAAAGGAGGGACCTTTGAGGCACCAGAAGAAAACAGATAATAAAGATTAGAGCAGAACTAAATGAACTAGAGCATAGAAGAAAAAATTTAAAAAAATTAACAAAACCAAAAGCTTGTTTTTTTTTAAGGTCGACAAATTTGACAAACCATTGGCTAAACTTACCAAGAAAACAGGAGATGGCCAGGACATCTAGTACAATGTTGAAGAGAAGTGGTGAGAGTGGGCATCCTTGTCTAATAACCTGAATAAGAATTGGGAAAGGAGAAGTCTCAACAGATACAACAGAAATCAAAAGTATCATAACAGAGTACTATAAAAGACTGTACTCTAACAGATTTGAAAACCTAGAGGAAATAAACAAATTCCTAGATTCGTATCACCTACTAAAATTGTCACAAGGAGAAGTAAAACAATTTAACAAACTCATCACAAAAGAAGGGATTGAAAAAGTCATCCAAAATCTATCAACCAAAAAAAGCCCTGGCCTGGATGATTTCACCCCTGATTTCTACCAAGATTTTAGAGAAGAGTTAACTCCAGTAGTTCTGAAACTATTTCACAGCATTGAAAGGGATGGAATAACCCTAAATTCATTCTATGAAGCCAGCATAACCCTGATACCAAAGCCAGGGAAGAATCCAACAAAAAAGGAAAACTACAGACCAATATCACTCGTGAGCCTGGATGCAAAAATTTTCAACAGAATCCTAGCCAATAGAATTCAACAACATAACATAAAAGTAATTCATCATGACCAAGTTGGTTTCATACCTGGGAGGCAAGGCTGGTTCAACATCAGAAAAACAATTAATGCGATCAACCACATAAATAACATAGAAGACAAGAATCCCCTGATTTTGTCAATTGATGCAAACAAGGCATTTGATGAAGTCTGACACCCATTCATGCAAAAAACTCCCAGCAAAGTAAGAATAGAAGACAAATTCCTCAATGCAATAAGGGGCATCTACACAAAGCCAACCACCTACACCACCTTGAATGGAGAAAGATTGAAAACATTCCCCTTGAACACGGGAACTAGACAAGGATGACCACTCTCACCACTTCTCTTCAACATTGTACTAGATGTCCTGGCCAGAGCAATTAGACAAGACAAAGAAATAAAGGGCATCTGCATCAGCAAAGAAAGAATAAAAATCTCCCTATTTGCACATGATGTGACTGTATACATAGAGAATCCTAAAGAATCCATAAGTAAGCTACTTAAACTAATAGAAGAGTTCAGCAAATATAAACACAATAAAATCAGTAGGATTCCTTTATACCAACAAACAGATCATTCAGGAAGAAATCACTAAATCAATACCATTTACTGTAGCACCCAAGAGGATAAAATAACCTATGAATAAATCTAATCAGAGCAATAAGAGACCTATACAAAGAGAACTACAAGACTACTTCTAGAAACTAAGAGAGACTTACATAAATGGAGAAACCTACCCTGCTCATGGATAGGAAGACTTAACATTGTGAAAATGTCTATTTTACCCAAAGCAATTTATTTACATAACGCAATCCCAATACAAATTCCCGTGGTATTTTTTAATGAGATGGAGAAACAAATCACCAAATTTGTTTGGAAGAGGAAGAAGCCCTGGATAAGTAAAACACTTCTGAAGAAGAACAAAGCAGGAGGCCTCTCACTATCTGATTTTAGAATCTATTACACTGCCACAGTAGTCAAAACAGCCTGGCACTGGTACAAAAAGAGACATATACACCAATGGAACTGAGTGGAGACATCAGAAGTGCTACCGTGCTTCTATGAATAGTTGACATTTGACAAAGGTCCTAAGACCGTAACTGGAGTAAAAACATTCTCTTTAACAGACAGTGTTGGAAAAATTAGTTATCCATCTGCAAAAGATTGAAACAAGACCCATATCTTACACCTTACACAAAACCCAACTCAAATTGGATAGTCAAGTGCCATCGAGTCACATATAAAAGACCTTAATATCAAACCTAAGACAACAAAGATTATGCAAGAAAAAATAGGATCAACAGTGGAAAGTTTAATACACAGTTTAGACATACTTCAAAATCTGACAAACAACATTCAGTCTACAGAAAATATATCAATGGGAACTACTAAGAATCAAACACTTTTGCTCATCCGAGACTATATCGAAAGAATTAAAAGACCACCCACAGAATGGGAAAATATATTTGGCAACTATATATCTGACTGACATCTGACGTCCATAAGCTACAAAGTACTCAAAATAACAGCAAGAAAAACGTAAATAACCCAATTAAGCAATTGGCAAAGTAGATGGGCAGACACTTCTCTAAAGAAGGCATCCAGGCAGTCAAAAACCACATGAAGAAATGCTCATTATCATTAGCCATTAAGTAAATCCAAATCAAAACTATAGTGAGCTGTCATCTCACTCCAACAAAGTTGCCCACTGTCGAAAAAACACAAAAAAACAAATACTGGAGAGGCTGTGGAGAAACTGGAACTCTCCTATGCTGCTGGTGGGATTGCAAAATGGTACAACCTCTTTGGAAAGCAATCTAGTGCTTCCTTAAAAAGCTGGAAATAGATATATCATTTGATACAGGAATCCCACTGCTGAGAATGTATCCTAAGAATGAAGGGCAGTCACATGAACAGATACATGGCACACGAATGTTTGTTGGAGCACAGTTCACAATAGTAAAAGGATGAAATCAACCCAGATGCCCAACAATGGATGAGTGGATAAGCAAACTATGGTACATATACTCAATGGAACACTACACAATGATAAAGAACAATGATGATTTCAGGAAGCATGTTATAGCCTGGTTTCAACTGGAAGAAATTATGTTGAGCGAAATCAGTCATCAGCACAAGGACAAATATTGTATGAGACCCTTATTATAAGGACTTGAAAACAGACTCATGTACAGAAGACAAGACTCTTTGACAGCTACAAGGGAGGGGAGGGACGGAAGGAGAGGGATGCATATAGATTAGATAGCCAATAGAAATTTGTTTGGGTGAAAGCAGTGACAGCACACACCAGAAAGATCGTCTTAACTGGACTTCAACACAAACTGAGAGCTCTTCTATTCCTAGCCTAATATTGCAAGGATAGAGTAGCAGAGGTGTGAGTCCAATGACTATGCTCTCAGGGGACATCATGGCCAGTTGGCATAACTAGCCTATTGCTAAGAGAGTCTTCTGCACCGCATATTGGTGAGTGGCATCTGGGGTCTTAAAAGCTAGCAAGCTGCCATCTGAGGCAAGCTGCCGTCTGAGGAACACCAAATAATGCCATTTCAGCTGAATCAGATGATCACCAAGGACAACAAAGACATAAGAGAAGAAGAGCCCAGATGACAGATGGACCCATGTGTATGATTGACTGTATTAACATGTGATCAGAAGAACGATATAGTGCCCGGCCACCACCAGTGACAGCTGTGATGCAGTACACAATGTCAGGTCCCAGTGGCAACAAAAGGGGCAACAAAAAAGGGTACACCTCAGGAACTCCACTAATAGACTCCGTTGATGGTCCAGTGGCCTGGAACTTTCTCTGGGAGCATGGCCCTTATACCTGCTGCTTTCCCTGATCATTATTTCTTGCTCAGGTCAACTCTTTAGACAGGAATGGGTTGGCCTCAGGAACATAAGGTGACCATATGGTGTGTCCACTTTACAGTTCTATGTTTCTACAGGATGCGATTCTACTGACCTCTTTCCAGAAGGCAGAGGAAAGGGTGGAGAGGAGGGGACAGGAGACTGTTAAGAGGATATGACAAAAAGGAGGAATGTGCTGTCACTGGGCAAGGACACCAGAGGGAATTGCAGATAGGCAGGCATGCAAATTTAACTTGGATTGTATACTACTTTCACTCAATCACAATAAAACAAACAAAATCCATTGTTGACCCTATTTTTTCTTGCATTATCTTCATTGTTTTAGGTTTGCTAGTTAGCTCTGTTATCCATTTTAAGTTAGTTTTTGTGTAAGGTGTGAGATACGAGTCTTGTTTCAATTTTTTGCAGGTGGACATCCAATCTTGCCAGCACTATTTGTTAAAAAAACTGTTTTTACCTGTTTACAATCTCACAGTCTTCGTCAAAATCCAGTATTCTTAAAAGATTGGTGGCATCTCTGGGATCTCAACCCTGTTCCATGGGTTTATATGTTTTTTTTTTTTATTAAATACAAAAATGAAAGTGTACATACTCTGTGCTTACAATATTGAGTTAAGAGAGGAGCAGTACACAAGTTGTGTCAAAGTCCCATTAATATTGATCTTCTTACTAATGTGCATTGTCACCAATTTCATCCTACCAAATTTCTAACAATTATTTAATCTAAACCCTCACCTCTTGCCTTCTTGCCCTCCCACCTTCCCCACCCTTGTAGCCGTCAAAGAGTCTTTTCTATTATGTATGAGTATGCTTTTAAGTTTTCATCGTAGGGGTCTCATACAATAATAGTCCTTCTGTCGCTGACTAGTCTCACTCCATATAACGTCCTCAAGTTGAGACCAAATTGAGAGATGTTTCTTGCTATCATCGTTGTTCTTTATCAATGTATAGTACTCCATGGAGTATATATACCAAAGTTTACCCATACATTCTTCTGTTGTTGGGCATCTGGGTTGATTCCAACTTTTTGCTATCGTGAACTGTGCTGCAATGAACATTTGTGTGCATGTAGCAGTTGGTGTGAATGGCCTTGATTTTGTAGGATATATTCCAAGCAGAGGAATTACTGGGTCAAATGGTATATCTATATCCATTATTTTAAGGTAACACCAAATTGCTTTCCAAAGAGGTTGCACCATTCTGCAATCCCACTAACAGTGTAGGAGAGTTCCAATCTCTCCACAGCCTCTCCAACATTTATTGTTCTGCGTTTTTTGGATCATGGCCAATCTTGTTGGGGTGAGATTGTATCTCATTGTTTTGATTTGAATTTCTTTAATAATGAATGATCATGAACATGTCTGCATGTGTTTTTTGGCTAACTGGATCTCCTCTTTACAGAAGTGTCTGTCCATCTCCTTTGCCCATCGCTTAATTGGATGATTTGTCTTTTTTATTGATATTTTGTAGAACCTTATAGATTATGGAGATCAGGGGTCAGTCTGACCTGCCAAGTGCCGTCGAGTCGGATCATGGCGACCCTAGAGTTGCCAAATATTTTTTCCCGTTCTGTAGGTGGTCTTTTAATTCTTCTGATGAAGTCTTTGAATGAGCAGAAGTGTTTGTTTCATTCTTATTAATTCCCATTTATCTATTTTGTCTTCTGATGAATTTGTTTTGTTTGTCAGATTTTGAAGTCTGTCTATATTGCATATTAAAACATCCATTGTTGACCCTATCTTATCTTGGAGGAGCTTTATTGCTTTAGCTTTTATATTCAGGTCTTTATCCAATTTGAGTTGATTTTTGTATAAGGTGTGAGATACGGGTCTTTCAATTTTTTTGCAGATGGATATCCAATTATGCCAGCACCATTTGTTAAAGAGACTGTTCTTACCCCAGTTCAAAATCTTAGGACCTTTGTCAAATATCAGCTGTTCATAAGAGGATGGTGGCATCTCTGGGGTCTCTACTTTGTTCCATTGGTCTATATGTCTCTTTTTGTACCAGTACCAGGTTGTTTTGACTACTGTGGCAGTGTAATAGGTTTTAAAGTCAGGTAGTGGGAGGCCTCCTATCACGTTCTTCTTTTTCAGTAGTGCTTTACTTATTTGGGGTTTCTTCCCTTTCCAAATAAAGCTGATAATTTGTTTCTCCATCTCATCAAAAAATGTCGTTGGAATTTGCATTGGGATTGCATTATATAAGTAGAGAGCTTTGGGCAAAATAGACATTTTCAAAATATTGAGTCTTCCTATCCATGACCAGGCTATCCATGACCAGGGCAGAATATTCCAGTTATGTAAGTCCCTCCTAGTTTCTTGTAGCATTGTCTTGTAGTTTTTTTCTGTAAAGATCTCTTATTTCTCTAGTTAGATTTATTCCTAGGTATTTTATCTTCTTGGGGGCTATAGTAAATGGAAGTGATTTGGTGATTTCTTCATTAATAATTTCATTGTTGGTATACAAGAATCCTACTGATTTAGTTATGTTTATCTTGTATCCAGATACTTTGCTGAATTCTTCTATTTGCTCTAATAGCTTACTTATGGATTTCTTTGGATTCTCTGTATAAACAATCATATCATCTGCAAAGAGGGAAATCTTTACTTCTTCAGTGCCGATACAGGTGCTTTTTATTTCTTTGTCTTGTCTAATTGCTCTGGCTAGAACTTCTAGCACAATGTTGAATAGAAGTGGTGAGAGCGGGCATCCTTGTCTAGTTCCCGTTCTCAAAGGGAATTCTTTCAGTCTTTCACCATTCAGGATGATGAAAGCAGTTGGCTTTGCATAGATGCTATTGATTATATTGAGGAATTTCCCTTTTATTCCTATTTTTCTGAGATTTTTAAGCATGAATGGATGTTGAACTTTGTCAAATGCCTTTTCTGCATCAATTGACAAAATCAGGTGATTTCTATCTTTTGTGTTATTAATATGGTTGATTACATTAATTGTTTTTCTGATGTTGAACCAGCCTTCCATCTCTGGAACGAAACCACCTTGGTCATGATGAATGATTTTTTTTATATGCTGTTGAATTCTATTGGCTAGAACTTTGTTGAAGATTTTTGCATCTAGATTCATCAGTGATATTTCTCTGTAATTTTCTTTTCTTTGTGGGATCTTTCCCTGGTTTTGGTATCAGGGTTATGCTGGCTTCATAGAAGGAATTTGGAAGTATTTCATCTCTTTCTATGGTATGAAATAGCCTCATTAGTACTGGAGTTAATTCTCTAAAATTTGGTAGAGTTCTCTGGTGAAGCTGTCTGGGCCAGGACTTTTTTTGATTGGTCGACTTTGGATGACTTCCTCAATCTCTTCCTTTGTGATAGATTTATTAAGTTGATCTATTTCTACTTGTGATAGTCTTGGTGAGTCATATGAATCTAGAAATTTGTCCATTTCCCCCAGGTTTTCAAACCTGTCAGAGTATAGCTTTTCATAGTATTCTGTTATGATATATTTTATTTCAGATGGGTCTGTTGTAATATCTCCCAACTCATTTCTTTATCGGGTTATTTGTATCTCCTGTTGTTTTTCTTTTGTAAGTTTAGCCAATGGTTTATCAATTTTGTTGATCTTTTTGAAGAACCAGCTTTTGGTTTTGTTAATTTTTTCAATTGTTTTTCTATTCTCTAATTCATTTAGTTCTGCTCTAATTTTTATAATCTGTTTTCTTCTGGTGCCTGAGAGGTTTATTTGTTGCTCTCTTTCTACCTTTTCAAGCTGTGAGGTTAATTCTTTAATTTGTGTTCTTTCTTCTTTCCAGAAGTGTGCATTTATAGAGGTAAACTGACCTCTGAACACTGCTTTTGCTGTATCTCATAAATACTGGTAGGATGTGTTTTCATTCTCATTTGAATTCATAAATTTCTTTAATGTGTCTTTCATTTCTTTTATAACCCAAGGCTTTATGAGTAAAGTGTTGTTCAGTTTCCACAAGTTGGAATTTTTACCTATGATTTTTCTGTTATTGATTTCAACTTTTACAGCTCTGTGGTCCGAGAAGGTACTTTGCCATAAATCAACGGTTTGGATTTGATGGAGAATTGTTTTATGACGTAACATATGGTCTATTCTGCAGAATGTTCCATGTGCTATGGAGAAGAATGTATATTTATATGTTGATGGATGAAAAGATCTGTATATGTCAATAAGGTCACGTTGGTTGATTGTTGTAATAATATCTTCTGTATCTTTACTGAGCTTCTTTCTGGATGATCTATCCTTAGCTGAAAGGGGAGTGTTAAAGTCCCCAACTGTTATTGTGGAATGATCAATCTCATTTTTCAATGTTGTCAGTATTTGTTCAATGTATTTAGGTGCTTTGGTATTGGATGCATAAATATTTAATATTGTTAATCTTGCTTAAGTATTGAATCTTTCAGCAATAAATAGTGACCATCCTTGGCCATAATAGTGGACTTTACATTAAAATCTATTTTATCTGAGATTAATATTGCCACACCTGCTCTTTTTTGTGTATTATTACTTTGATGTATATTATTCCAACCTTTAATTCTCAACTTGTTCTTATCCTTAAGTCTAAGATGTGTTTCTTGTAAGCAACATATACATGGGTCATGTCTTTTGATCCATGATATCACTAGTTGTCTCTTTACTGGGGTGTTCAGTCCATTTACATTCAATGTGATTATTGATATGTATGCATTTAGTGATGTCATTGCAATATGTTTATTTTGATGTTGGTATTTTCTCTGTTGTTCTTATTAATCTGTCCTGGGACATTCTTCTTTATGGATGGTGTGAGTTTTGATTTTATATTTATTGAGACTCCTGTATTGTGATTTTTCATTTCAAATGATTTATTGTTAATTAGTTCTATGGCTACATACCTAATCCCCCTTAACGTATAATTATTGAAATCAATTTTAACTATTTTAGAAGTCAGAAACTGTCATTGCATCAAAAACAACTGTAACTATTGTACTGTATCCCTCTTTTAATGTGATATAGTTGTCATGATATGATCATGGCTTGGTTTGATGAAGTTTTGTGCCTTCCTTAGTGGATTAGAAATTTGGGTGACGTGCCTTAAATTATCACCTAAAACATATATTTATGGAAGAGTTTCTTTCAACATTTCATGTAATTTGGGTTTAGTTTTTATGAAGTCTTTACATTTCTCTTTATTTTTAAAAGTCTTAATTTCACCATCATATTTGATAGACAATTTAGTGGGATAAATTATTCTGGGATGGAAGTTTTTCTCGTTCAGGACTTTGAATGTGTCTGCCCATTGTTTTCTGACCAGCATTGTTTCAGCAGAAAAGTCAGATGAAATTCTGCAGGGTTTCCCTCGGAATGTTAGTTTTGATTTTAGCCTTGCTGTCTTCAGAAGCATCTCTTTGTTTTTTAGCTTATTAAGTTTAATTATAATACACCTTGGCATTCTTCTTTTTGGATCTAACTTTTGCAGTGTTCGATAAACATCTTGGATATCTATGTTTTCTTTGTTCATAATCTCAGGGAAGTTTTCTGTCAGCATCTCTACAACAATATTCTCTATGTTGTCATAAATCCTCCCTTGTTCAGGAACTCCAATTAAACGTAAATTATTCCTCTTCATAGAGTCCCATATGTTTCTTAATGTTTCTTCATTTTTCTTATTTCTTTTCTCTGATTTTACCTCTTGAATGTTGGCATTAGTTACTTTGTGTTCTAGGTCACTGATTGTAACTTCCATCTGTTCAATCCTACTCTTTTGGCTTTGGATAGAATTATCCAATTCTGTAATTTTGTTATTAATCTGATGTATTTCAGATTGTTGATGTTCTAGAATATCAAATAGTTTACCAAATTTTTCATTTTGTTCTATTGCATGTTGTTTAATTTGTAGGAGGGTTTTATATGTAATTTTTTTGTATTCAATCTCTGTTAGATTCAGAAAGGCTTCATCTGGGAAATGTTTTGAATCTTTATTTAGGGAATTTTCTGGAGCATTTGAAGACTGTTTCTTTAAATGACTAATTATGGTCTGTTGCCTGCCGTGCCATCTAGATGTTATTTGATTTCTCTGATAATGGATCTAAGAGAATTGTTGGTCACCAGCTGACTCTATTACTCTAGTGATTTGCCCCAGGTGGACTCTCAAGGGTGGAAGACTTTGCTTATTAAGTAGCAAAGAGGCTGCTCTGTTTATGGAGAAACTGGGGGCTGTCAGCCAATCTCAAAATGTGAGAGGTTTTTCCATAGAGAAATTTCCAGAGAGAAAATATAAGCCTCTCAGCCTGAAAAAAGTAAACCTGCTAACTCTAATACTGTCGTTAGAATTTAGGAGTATTTCATCCCTTTCTATGTTGTAAAATAGTCTCAGTAGTATTGGAGTTAAACTTCTGTAATAGTTCGGTAGAATTCTGGGGTGAAGCCATCTGGGCCTGGGCTTCTTTGGTTGGTAGTTTCTGGGTGACTTTTTCAGTCTCTTACTTTGTGATGGATTTATTAAGTTGTTACACTTCTGCTTGTGATAATTTTGATGGCTGATATGAATCTAGAAATTTGTTCATTTCCTCTAGGTTTTCGAATTAGAGTACAGTCTTTTGTAGTATTACGTCATGGTACATTTGACTTCAGCTGGATCTGTTGTGACATCTCCCATCTTGTTTCTTATTCATCTTATTTGCTTCCTTTCCTGTTTTTCTTTTGTAAGTTTAGCCAGTGGTTTATCGATTTTGTTGATGTTTTCAAAAAATCAGATTTTGTTTCTGTTAATTTATTCAATTATTTTTCTATTTTCTAATTCATTTAGTTCTGCTGTAATCTAGCAGATAATAGCCTGTTTTCTTGTGGTGCCTGAGGGATTCCTCTGTTGTTCTCTTTCTATTTGTTCAAGCCATAGTGTTAATTCTTTGGATTGGGTCCTTTCGTCCTTCCAGGTGTGAGCATTTATAGAGACAAACTGACCCCTGAACAATGCTTTCTCTGCTACTGATTTAGACTTTTCTAGCTTTAAGGTCCAATAAGATGTCTTGCAGTATTTTGTTGAGACTTGCTTTATGTCCTAATATGTGGTCTATTCTGAAAAATGTTGCATGAGCATTGGAGAAGAAGGTGCACTTATCTGTTGATAGGTGAAAAATTGTGTGCATGTCGATGAGGTCTAATTGGTTATTTGTAGCAATAAGATCTTCTGTGTCTTTACTGAGCCTTTTTCCATATGATCTGTCTATTACTGAAAGTGGATTGTTGAAGTTTCCCACTATTATTGTGGAGTGATCTACCCCATTTTTCAATGTAGTCAATGTTTTTCGATATATTTAGATGCTCTGGTATCGGGTGCATAAATATTTAATATTGTTAAGTTCTTCTTGTGTATTGAACCTTTCAGCAATAAATAATGACCATAATTGTCCATGATGGTGGATTTTACATTAAAATCTCTTTTATCTGATATTAGTGTTGCCACACCTGCACTTCTTTGTATATTGTTAGCTTGGTATACATTGTTCCATCTTTTAATTTTCACTTTGTTCATATCTTTGAGTCTAAGGTGTCTTTCTTGTAAGCAACATATAGACAGGTCCTGTCTTTTGATCCAGGATGTCACTTGTTGTCTCTTTATTGGAACCTACTGTCTGCTTTCATTCAGTGTGATGACTGATAGATATGTGTTTAGTGCTGTCATTTTGATGTATTTATTTTCATGTTGGTGTTTTGTATATTGCTGTTAATATTCTGTTCTGGATCCGTATCCTTCACGGGATGACTTTTCATATGTGTCTGAGTTGGATTTGTGTTTGCTGAGACTCTTGTCTTATGTTTTTTGTTTTGATATTTTGTATCATTATTTTGCTTTGTGGATACCTCTATATTCCCCTTAATATTCGAAGTTGAAACCCAGTTTTAACTTCTGCATATCTTTTTAGCTTTCTCTCCTTCTGAAAGGACTATATCTACTTTAGCATACGCCTTTTTTAGTGTGGTGTCATAGTTTCCGTGATATGATCACTGGTTCTTTTCTTTTTAATATTGTAGCTTTGATTGAGTTTTTTGACTTCCCTAACTGCATAGGATTCTGGACACTGTGACCTGCATTGCCTTCTTAAATATACACTTAATAGTTTTGGTTTTCTAAGCAGAGAGCTTCTGTCAGTATTTGTTGTAGTTTTGGTTTGGTTTTTGCCAAGTCTGTAAGCTGCTGTTTATCTGCAGATGTCTTCATTTGATCCTATTTTTCAGGATATAAGATTCTTGGTTGGAAGTTTTCTTCCTTCATGCTTTGAATGTGTCATACCACTGCCTCCTTGCCAACATAACTTCTGCCAAGAAGTCAAATGAAAGTCTACAGGGCTCTTCTCTGAGTATTAGCTTTGTTTTCAGTCTTACTGTCTTTAGGAGGATCTCTTTATGTTTCATTTTATTAGCTTGATTATAATATGTCTGTGTCTTTCTTTTGCGTTCTGGTGTTTGTGACATTTGGTACACGTCTTGGATATCTATGTTATCTTTCATAATTTCAGCATCTCTACGGTACTCTCTATGTTTTCCGCTATCCCTCCCTGTTTAGGAACTCTAATCATAGATTTTTCCTCTCCATTGAATCCCATATATTTCTTAATGCTTCATCATCTGATTTCTTTTCTCTGATTTCTCCTCATAAATGCTGTGGTCAGTTGCTCTATCTTCAAGATCACTAAGTCTGACTTTGATCTCCTCAATTCTGCTGTTTTGCTATGGATTTCATTGTCTAACTCTGTAATTTTGTTATGGTTCTGCTAGATCTCAGATCATTGTTGTTCCATCAGTGAAAATTGCTTGCTTAATTGTTCATTTTGCTCTGCTGCATTTTATTTAATCTCTAGGAGGGCTCTGTACTCAACCACCGATAATTTCAAAAGGCTTCTTCATGTGGGAAATTTTTTGGTTTTTATTTTGGGTGTTTTCTAGTGCCATAGTAGATTGTGTCTTTAAATGCTTAGGAATGGTTTGTTGCCTTTTGGGCATCTAGAAGCTCTGGCATTAACTCAACAGGAACTGAGGCATAGTTCTGAAAAGGGAGATTTTCACCAGCCATCTCCGTGTACTCCAGTGACTGGCCCCAGTGTACTTCCTAGAGTGGCAGGCTTCACCTCCTGGCTGGCAAAGACAGATCACTACTTATGGATTCACTGGGGGACTGTCAGCTGACTTATCATTTGGGTCAGTAAAGGCTGGAAGGGATGCCACTGGGCTTCTCAGTAGTTATTTCTCCAGGTAATCTTATTTTAAGATGCTGGGAGATGACTGACAGCTGCCAAAATCAGTCGGGCCATGAAGTGTGGCAGACCTCACCTTCTGGCTAACAAAAGAAATGCCTCTTTAGCCATCCCCAGATGGTATGACATAGTTCAATTAGGGGTGAGTTATGGCATTGCTGTCATCCTTAGCCTAGCCACTCCCATAAGGCAACACTGTCCTACAGAGCCTTTCTGCTGTAAGAGCACTTTGCAGACCGGTGCTGCTTCTCAGCATGGGAATTAGCCCCTCATGAGGGCTCTGGTTGGGTAACTTTGCCTCTTAGCTGACCAAGATGGCATCTTGGCCAATCTGCCCTTTTTGCTGCAATACCACAGAATTTATGGTGCAGCTCAGAAAAGAGAGTCAGTCAGCTGCCAGGCTCTCAAAATGTGGCTATCCCATGCATTGTATCTCTGGTGTGCTATACACTGTTTAGCACTGCAGTTCAGCATGTTTGCCAGCTCGTTCCCGCCTCCTCCTGTCTCTTGAAAAACAGAGATGGTGTCAGTATCTGCAGTCAGCCCAAGCAGTGAGCCAGCAGGCTCAGCACGTGCTACCTTATCAGAGAGAGGTTGTTTCCCTTTCAGTGGCATGCAGTCCGGTCTGACAATCCTATGCGGTATCCTAGGGCTTCCTGGATGTTTAGAGTACTCCGTTCAATTATTAATTCAGACCTTAGTTCTCAGAGGGAATTGAAGAAACGTGTGTCTAGTTCACCATCTTGGCCCTACCCCCCTGATTTTTTTTATTAATTGAATATTTTTTATGATGGAATTTCTTTTTGATTGGTTGGGTTTTATCTATGTTTTTTTAATTCTTATTGTTGGAATTAGAGTTTATATTATCTGTATTTAAATCATTATAATCTAATTTCATGTGACATTACTTCATGCAAAGAGAGGAATCTCCCAATAGTATATCTCTATTGCTTTTCTTTATTTCAATTGTATTATTGTTAAACATTTTATTTATACATGCTATAAACACAGCACTACATTTTGTTACTATTTTTGTTGCTGTGGAAATGAGACAAAAATGGATGAATATTATATTCAAGAGATATAAATACTAATAAAATATATTATATTGTCCAGGTAATTGCTATTCCTAGTGTTCTTTGTGACTTTATGCAGACACATGTTTCCATTTGGTATTATTTTTCTGCTGCCTGGATAATTCCCATTAATGCTTTTACAGTATAGGTTTTTTTTTTTTGGTTGGGGTGTGTGTGTGTGTGTGTATGTGTGTGTGTGTATGTGTGTGTGTGTGATATTCTTTCAGCTTTTCTGCCATTTCACAAGATATTTTCAGTGGGTATAAAATTTTAGATTGATGGCTTTTGTTTTGTCTTCCATGAAATTTTTCCATTGTTTCTACCTTGCATTATTTCCAAAAAACAAAGCTATTTTTTATACTATGGTTTTGCTTTACATGTTTGTGACCAAATATCCCTAATATGTTGGAAGACCAATGGTGTTGGGAAACATGTCACATACTTCGTTTCTCTCAGATATTCACAGGTTGTTTCAAACCCTCCATAAATGATCATAATTGATGTTGTTATCACTAAGACCTTAGCATTCAAAACAACGATAGTTTTCTGAATAAGAATATTAATTGCTTGAAAGTTGAGAAAGTACTATAAAGGGAGACAAACATGATAAGTAGTCTGGAAGATGCATTGAGTCTCCTATAAAATCTTACACTGAGTCTTGACTTTAAGCCTATCTGCATCAGGGATGATTCATTTAAAACACTCATTACAGTAAGAGCTATGCATCAATTAATCAATTTAATATGACTAACGAATTTGTTAACATTGTTAAAAATTATTCTGTCAGTCAATGTATAAGCTTAATAGACAAGAGTTTATTTTTCAGCTATCTCTTCAGTGAACTTGATTTACTCTTTTTATATAACAAGTTTTCCTACAGAATTCAATTAGCCATCATGGTATATTTGCATTTCCAGAAGTATCTGTAAATTTTACAACTTTAATTTTACATGAGATCTTAAGTTCTCAGTAGTTTGTTGTTGTCATGAAGTGCCATCAAGATGATTCCAACTCATGGTGACCCTATGCACAACAGAACAAGACACTACTATGTCCTGTGCCATCCTCACAACTGTTGCTATGCTCGAGCTCATTGTTGCAGCCACTGGGTCAATCCGTCTCACTGAGGGTCTTCCTCATTTTTGCAGACTCTCTACCAACCATGATGAGCTTGTCCTGGGACTGATGCCTCCTGATAACATGTTCATAGTATGTGAGACCCAATATCACTATCCTTGCTTCTAAGGAACATGCTGGTTGTACTGCTTCCAAGACAGATGTGTTTATTCCTTGGCAGTCCATGGTGTGTTCAGTATTCTTAACCAATATCATAATTCAAAGGCATTGGTTCTTATTTGGTCCTCTTTATTCATCATCCAGCTTTCACATTCATATGAAATTATTGAAAGTACCATGGCTTGAGTCAGAAAATCCTTAGTCCTGAAGGTGTCATCTTTGCTTTTCAACAATTTCAAGAGCTCTTTGGCAGACAATTTACCCAAAGTAATGTGTCTTGATTTGTCGACTGATGCTTCCATGAGTGTTGGTTGTACATCCAACTAAAATGAAATCCTTGGCAACCTCTGTTTGTTCTCCATTTACCATGATATTGCTCATTGGTCCAGTTGCGAGGACTTTTGTTTTTATTATGTTGAAGTGTAATCTGTACCGAAGGCTGTGGTCTTTGCTTGTCAGTAAGTGCTTGAAGTTTTCTTAGCTTTCAACAAGCAAGCATATCCTCTGCATATCGCATGCTGTTAATAAGCCTTGCTACAATCCTTATGCTTCATTTCAGTGCTCAATAAAGTGAAACTTTAATTTGTTTGTTGTTTTGAAAAATGAAAGCATTCATTCTTAGTCCTAGACCTCTGTTTTCTTCTCTCTTCATTGCACCAGTACTGTTAATTTCTATTGTTTTATCTCCTGTCTTCCGAATATATGAACATATTTCCTGGTATCAAGGGTCTTTTTCTACATGGGTGCATAGATATGAAGCAGCAGTTTCCAAATGCCAGAATGCAGACTGTTGCTGGTATAGGATATGGTAAAATAAATTTTGCAGGGGTGCCATAGTAAGTTTTTCATAAAAAACTATATCTCCTTTTTTTAAAAAATTCATTGTGATTGAGTGAAAGTGTACAATCTGTTTTAAATTCACATGCCCGCCTGTGTGCAGCTCCTACCGTTCTCCTTGCTTGGTGAGAGCACAATCCTCCTCTCTGATCTATACAAGTCATATCCTCTTAACAATTTCCTGTCCCCCCTTCACTACTCCCTCCACTCCCTTCTAGTAAGAGGCCAGTAGGACAACATCCTATATATGGATAGAACCATAAAATGCACACATGATATGGTCACTTTGTATGGCCGAGTCCAATCCATTCCTGTCTGAAGCATTGACCTCATAAATGATTTATGATCAGGGGCAGCATCAAGTCTAGGGGCCATGTTCCCTGGGGAATGCCCAGGTCTTTGGACCATCAGTTGTGGTCTTTTAGCGGATGTCTCAGGATGTACCCCTTCTTATTCTCACATTGCCACTGGGATACAACTTTGTGAGCCCTATCACAGCTGTCACAGGAGGCGGCCGAGCACCATCTGGTTCTTCTGGTCACATGTTGATGTAGTCACCTATTTACGTGTGTCATTCTGTCTTCTCTTTCCCATGTGTCATTTTTGTTCTTGGTGATCATCTGTTCCAGCTGAGTGGGGGAAATTTGTTGTACCTCGGAATGCAGCGTGCTAGCTTTTAAGACTCTGGATGCCACTACCAATGTGGGATGGAGAAGACTCTCTTGGCAATAGGCTAGCTATGCCTATTGGCCTTGATGTTCCCTGACAGCATGGTCCCCAGACCCCCACCCCTGCTACTCTGTCCTTGCCCTACCGGGTTAAGATTGGAAGAGTTTTCAGGTTAGGTTGAAGTCCAGTTAAATTGATCCTCTTTCTAATGTGTGCTGTCACTGATTTCACCCAACCAAATTTCTATCAACTATCTAATCTATAACCAGCCCTCTCCTTCCCTCCCTCCCCTCTATTGCAGCCATCAAAGAGTCTTTTCTTCTGTACATGAGTCTGTTGTCAAGTTCTTATTGTAGGGGTCTCATACACTATTTGTCCTTGTGCTGCTGACTAATTTCAGTCAGCATAACGTCTTCCAATTGAAAGCAAGTTATGAGATGTTTCCTAAAATCATCGTTGTTCTTTATCATTGAATAGCATTCCACTGAGTATATATACCCTAGTTTGTTTATCCATTCATCTGTTGGGCATCTGGGTTGATTCCATCTTTTTACTATTGTGGACTGTGCTGCAATAAACATTCATGTGCATGTATCTGTCCATGTGACTGCCCTTGTATCTGTTGAAGTGAGATGGTATTTCATCGTTGTTTTGATTTGAATTTCTTTATTAGCTAATGATCATGAGCATTTCTCATGTGTCTTTTGGATGCCTGGATGTCCTCTTTAGAGAAGTGTCTGTCAATCTCCTTCACCCATTGCTTTTATGGATTATTTATCTTTTTCTGGTTGATATTTTGTAGTACCTTGTAGGTTATGGAGATCAAACGTTGGTCTGACAGATAATTGTCAAATATTTTTTTCCCATTTTGTAGGTGGCATTTTACTTCTTTTGATAAAGTCTTTGGATGAGCAAAAGTGTTTGATTGTTAGTTACCTTTTATCTATTTCCTCTTCTCTTGGTCATGCTTTGTCAGTTTCTGAAGTCTCTCTATGTTGTGTATTAAAACTTCCATTGTTGATCCTATTTTTCCTTGGATGAGCTTTATTGTTTTAGACTTGATATTTAGGCCTTTTATCCAATTTGAATTGATTTTTATATAAGGTGTGAGATATGAATCTTCTTTCAATTTTTTGCAGATGGATATTGAATTTGGCCAACACGATTTATTAAAGAAACAGTTTTTACCCGAGTTGAAAATCTTGGAGCATTTGCCTTATGTCAACTGTTGATGGGAGGATGGTGTCATCTCTGGGGTCTCAACTCTGTTCTTTGGGTCTATATGTCTCTTCTTGTACCAGTACCAGGCTGTTTTGACTTCTGTGGCAGTGTAATAGTTTCTAAAGTTGTGTAGTGAGAGGCCTCCCAGTGTGTTCTTCTTCAGTAGTGCTTTATTTATCCAGGATTTCTTCCCTTTCCAAATGAAGTTGGTGATTTGTTTCTCTATCTCATTAAAAAATGTCACTGGTATTTGTAATGGGGTTACATTGTATATGTAGATTGCTTTGGGTAAAATAGACATTTTCACGATGTTAAGTCTTCCAATCGATGAGCAGGGTAGGTTTCTCCATTTATGTAATTCTTTTTTAGTTTCTTTTAGTAACGTCTTGTAGTTATCTTTGTAAAGATCTCTTATTTTACTAGTTAAGTTTATTCCTAACTACTTTATCCTCTTTGGAGCTATAGTAAACGGTATTGATTTGGTGATTTCCTCCTTAATAATCTTGTTGTTGGTATAAAGGAATCCTACTGATTTACTTATGTTTCTTTTGTATTCTGAGACTTTGCTGAAGTCTTCTATCAGTTTGAGTAGTTTACTTACAGGTTAATAAGGATTCTCTGCATATACAATCATATCATCTGCAAATAGGGAGATTTTTAGTTCTTTGCTGATGTGGATGCCCTTTATTTCTTTGTCTTGTCTGATTGCTCTGGTCAGGACTTCTAGTACAATGTTGAACAAGGGAGGTGAGAGTAGACATCCTTGTCTAGTTCCCAATCCCAAGGGGAATTGTTTCAGTCTCTCTCCATTGAGGATGATGTAGGCGGTTGGCATTGTATAAATGGCCTTTATTGCATTGAGGAATTTGCCTTCTATTCCTACTTTGCTGAGGGTTTTTAGCATGAATTGGTGTTAGACTTTACCAAATGCCTTTTCTGCATCAATTGATAAAATCAGGTGATTCTCATCTTCTGTGTTGTTTGTGTGGTTGATCACATTAATTAATTGTTTTCCTGATGTTGAACCAGCCTTACATCGCTGGTATGAGTACAACTTAGTAGTGATGGATTATTTTTCTTTGCCGTGTTGTTGAATTCTGTTGGCAAGGATTTTGTTGAAGATTTTTGCATCTAGTTTTATGAGTGATATTGGTCTGTAGTTCTCCTTTTTTTGTTGGATCTTTCCCTGGCTTTTGTTTCAGGGTTATGCTCGCTTCATAGAATGAATTTGGGAGGATTCCATCCCTTTCTATGCTGTGAAATAGTCTCAGCACTGTTAGAGTTAACTCTTCTCTAAAATCTTGGTAGAATTCTGGGGTGAAGCCATCTAGGCCAGGGCTTTTTTTGGTTAGTAGTTTTTGGACGACTTTTTCAATCTCTTTCTTTGTGATGGGTTTATTAAGTTGTTCTGCTTCACCTTGTGATAATTTAGGTAGGTGATATGAATCTAGGAATATGTCCATTTCCTCTAGGTTTTCAAATCTGCTAGAGGACAGTCTTTCATAGTATTCTCTTATGATATGTTTGATTTCTGTTGAATCTGTTGTGACATCACCCTTCTCATTCCTTATTTTGATTATTTGTTTCCTTTTCTGTTTTTCTGTAGTAAGTTTCACCAACGGTTTGTCAATTTTGTTGGTCTTTTCAAAAAACCAGTTTTTGGTCTTTTCCATTTTTTCAATTGTTCTTCTATTGTCTAATTCATTTATTTCTGCTCTAATCTTTATGATCTGTTTTCTTCTGGTGTCTGAAGGGTTCCTCTGTTGCTGTCTGTCTACTTGTTCAAGCTATAGGGTTAATTCTATGGTTTGGGTTCTTTCTTCCTTTCAGATGTGCATTTATAAACAGACCTGAAAACTGCTTTAGCTGTATCCCATAGGTTCTGATAAGAAGTGATTTCATTCTAATTTGATCAATTGACTTCTTTATTTCATCATTGATTGCTTCCATAACCCATGCCTTCTTGAGCAAAATGTTGTTCAATTCCCATGAGTTCCAATTTCTATTTGTTTTTTCTGCTATCAGTTTCCACTTATATGGCTTTATTGTTTGAGAATATGCTTTGCAATAATTTTATGGTTTGGATTTTGTTGAGATTTGCTTTCTGTCATAGCACATGATCTATTCTGGAAAATGTTCATGTGCACTGGATAACAAGGTATAGTTATTTGCTGATGGTTAGAAAGTTCTGTATATGTCAATGAGACCTAGCTGATTAATTGCCACAATAAGATCTGTGTCTTTGTTGAGATTTTTCCTGGAAGATCTGTCCAATACTGAAAGTGGAGTGTTGAAGTCTCCCACCATTACTGTGGAGTGATCTATCACATTTTTCAATGTAGTCATTGTTTCTTTGGTATATTTAGATGCTGTTTATTGGGCACATAAATATTTAATATTGTTAAGTCTTGCTTGTGTATTGAAACTTTCAGCAATAAATTGAGTCCATCCTTGTCCACAATGGTGGATTTTACATAAAATTGATTTTATCTGAGATTAGAATTGCCACACCTGCTCTTCTTTGTTCATTGTTAACTTGATATATATTCTTCCATCCTTTAATTTTCAGTTTGTTCCTATCTTTAAGTCTAAGGTGAGTTTCTTGTAAGCAACATATGGATGGGTCATGTCTTTTGATCCAAGATGTCATTTGATGTCTCTTTACTGGAGCATTCAGTCTATTTACATTTAATGTAATTATTGGTAGGTATATATTTAGTGCTGTCATTTTCATGTCTTTATTTTTGTGTTGTTTTCTCTGTTGTTCCTACTATTCTGTTCTGGAGCATTGTTCTTTATGGGTTGATTTTTCACCCTTTTCAGTGTTGGCTTTGTGTTTGTTGAGACTCCTGTATTATGTTTGTTGTTTTGACATGTTGCATCTTTATTTTGCTTTGTGGCCACCCTTATCACTCCCCTTAATAATCTATGTTTAAGCCCAATTTTAACTTCTACATATCTTATTAACTTCCTCTAAATATGGAAGGACTATAACTACTGTAGTATATCCTGCTTTTTAATGTGATGGTATCATAGTTTTCACGATATGATTACTGGATCACTTCTTTTAATATTATATCTTTGTTTGGGGTTTGTGGCTTTGCTAACTGAGTAGGTCTGTGGATGGTGTATCCTGTATTCTCTCCTAAAATAGAGAGTTAATGGTTTTATTCTTGTAAGCCAAGAGCTTCTCTCAGTACTTTTAGTAGCTTTGGCTTGGTTTTTACAAAGTCTTTGAGTTTCTGTTTATCTGCAAATGTCTTAATTTCATTTTCATTTTTGAAAGTCAGTTTTGCAGGATATATAATTCTTTGTATCAAGTTTTTCTCCTTCAAAGCTTTCAATGTGTCATCCCACTGCCTCCGTGCTAACATGGTTCCGGCTGAGATGTCAGATGAAAGCCTACAGGGCTTCTCTCTGAATGGTAGCTTTGCTTTGTGTCTCATTGCCTTTAAGAGTTACTGCTTATGTTTCCTTTTGTTAAGCTTGATTATAATATGTATTGGAGTCTTTCTTTTGGGGTGTATATTGTATGGCATTTGAGACACATCTTGCATATCTATGTTCTCTTCTTTAATAATTTTAGGGAAGTTTTCTGTGTGCAATTCAACAACAATACTCTGTGTTTTCAGGTGTCCCATCCTGTTCAGGAACTCCAATTATTCTTAGATTGTTCCTTTTGATAGAGTCCCACATGTTTCTTAATGCTTAATTTTATTGTTTCTTTTCTCTGATTTCTCCTCATAAATGCTGGTGTTAGTAGTTCTGTCTTGCAAGTCAGAAAGTCTGTTTTCCATTTGTTCAATTCTGTTCTCTTGGCTTTGAACTGAGTTTTCTAATTCTTTAATTTTGTTATTGATCTGTTGGATTTCAGAATGCTAGTGTTCCATCAGTTTGATCAGCTTGCTTAATTTTTCATTTTGCTCTTGTGAATTATATATAATGTCTAGCCAAGCCATATAATGTCTAGGAGGGTTGTATATATAATTCTTTTGTACTAGACCTCCAAAAGTTTTGGAAAGTCTTCTTCATCTGGGAAGTTCTTTGGTTCTTTCTTTTGGGAGCTTTCTGGAGCCATGGATGGATTTTTCTTTAATTTTCTGGCTAAGGTCTGTTGCTTTTTGGGCATATAGAGGTTGTTTAATTTCTCTGGTTTTGCCGTTACCGGAACTGAAGCAGAAGTTGATCATCAGTCACCTCCATGTACTCCAGTGACTGGGCCCAATGGAATCTCTGGGGTAGCAGGCTCCACTCTCTGGCTGGCAAAGACATCACCCTACTTGTGGAGTCACTGGGGGGCCACCAGCTGACCTTATGGTGCAGGTCAATCAAGACTGGAAGAGATGCTACTAGGCTGCATCTCTTTTATTTCTCTAGGTAGTCTTATGTGAAAGGTAAAAACTATCTGACAGCTTCTAAAAACAGTCATGCTGTCAGGTGTGCAAGCCCCTCTTTCCAGCTGGCAGTGGAGACAGCTTTATATCTGCCCCTAGAAGCTGTGATCTAGTTCAATGTATGGAAATGGTACTGTCCAGCTATCATCCACTGCAAGGCCCCATCTGTAAGGCTACACTGTGCTAAACACAGCTTTTCTGCTGGGAAAGTGCTCCCCGGGCTGACACTGTCTCTTAGCCAGGGAACAGGCCCCTGCTGAGGCTTCTATTTGGGTATATTTGCCTCTCAGTTGAACAAGAAGGCATCCCACACAAGCTGTCCCACCCCTTCTCCAGCAGTCGAATCAATGACGGAGGTTTGGAAAGAGAGGGTGGAGGGGCCATGGTGCTCTAAGTCCACAGCTGATCTCTCAATGTGTAGCTACTCTGCCTGCTGATAATGTCAATGGTGTAGCTGAACATTACTGCCAGTTAAGTGCAATCTCTGCCTCCAGCTAAGACAGAGAAAAATAACTTAAAAAGGGCAATTACCTTCAGTCCATGAGATCCAGCCATTCAACAAGGGCTGGGGTCAGCAAAAAGGAAGAAGTTTCCCATTCAGTGGCATGTAGTCAGTCCAAACTGACAGCCCTATGCCATGTTCTAGGACTCACTGGGTGTCTAGAAGGCTCTGTTAGTTATCAATTCAGGCCTTAGTTTTCAGAGGGCGTTAAAGAGATGTGTGTCTAGTCCCCTGTCTTGACTCTGCCTCTTATATTTCCATATTATTTACTAAGATTTTCAGTTGTTTATGATATATTAATGTTAATAAATGATTTTCTGGTTGTCATTGTTGTTTTTCCTGTTCTTGATGAGCCTACTTATCACAGAAAATATATTGGCAATACTGGTCACCATGAGTCGGATCCGACTCGACGGCACTTGGCTGGCATTAGTCTCCAAATATATATATTTTTTGCCTAGTATATGATATGGAAAAATATGAAGACCAGTGGTAATAGGGCTCCTTGTTCAGTAATGTAGTGGTAAAATATGCACTGTAGCCTGAGGTATTATCTGTGTAATTAATGCAATCCATGATTTCTACATTCAGTGCGATTTTGGGTAAACCAAAAGATCAGTTATGTCTTTAGGGTTATGTATATATATACATACACACACATATATACCCACATATGCATATATCTTTGTGCTTTCTTTTTTGCTATTTTTCTTCAAAAACTTAGAAATAATATTTTAGATATAAAAGGTAATATATTAAAGGATAATTCTATGAGCCTCAGATCTATAAATATCTGAGGTAATTCTTGATGTTTCTGTCAATAAGATCTATAAACTTTATAGACAAGAGTTTATTTCTCAGCTATCTCTTCAATGAAATTGATTTATTCTCTTTTATACAGCAAGGTTTTCAATATATTAGCCTTTGAGTGTTTCTATATTTGAAAAATAAAGATATTAAGTGCTATATTAGGGGCTGTAAAAATGCTTTCACTGCTGAAGATAGCAAGGATTTAGCATTAAATGGTAACTGAAGAAGTTATTTTACCCTGAAGAATGATTCTGAAGCAGTTTTTATTTCAATATTAACACTATAGTGTTCATTTATTTTTCTGTTCTCTATCACGTAGTTTGGATCAGCATTTTTTCCAATTCACTTTACTTGGTGATGGTAACATAAGATGACATACATAAACAGAAAAAACGGCATGAATAATAAAAAAATATTTTTCCTGCTATTCTTGGGCAGTTGTACTTTCATTTTGAAAATCTTAGAATGACTGCAAAACAGTTTTTAAATTTAAAATTTTGTATTTACAGTTTAGATTATCTATGTGCTTCCATGGCATGTCATATTAATATGTTAGTTTCTACTCAAGAAGGCACTTGGAAGATAACAAAAGTTGCATTAATTTTATAATTAAAAATACTTTAGGGTAAATATTTAATGTTCAAATAAAGGAAATAAAATATTATATATTTGTCTTTTGAAGTTAATTATGCACTAATGAGTGACTCAGAAGTATATGCATTCAATTTTGACCACAAACATTAAATCATGCTTGAATTCCACTTAAACTGACTTATGTAATTACTCAAAACAGAACAAAACAATTTAAGAAAAAGATAGTTAGCATTGTATAATTTTTTGTAGTTTCCTCACAAACTTTTCAACACATAGGAGGCAATACAGTTTAGTAGAAGGACCCTTGGGATTTGGGGGTCAAAAATATGGCTGAAATTCTAACTAGTTATGTTGCTTAGCAGATGTGAGCATTTAAATGATCTAATCATTTAAGCTCTTCCATATGTGTAATATGGGAATAACAATGTTCACTTATATTTTTCCTTAAGTAAAAATTAACTGGATGAAAATTATGCACCAGACAACATGCTAGACACTCAATAATATCTACATTAAACAGTTATTTTGAAAATTAAGTACTTCATTGTAATGTCATATTTCCAGCAATGCCTGGGTCTTTAATTGCCACTCACTAAAATCAGTTTCCTTTCTTTTTCATTTTCTCATTATTTTATTTAATTTTATTTAGTCTAACTTAAAAATCTTTCTTTGAATAGAGGAAATCATCTGACATGTGAAATATCATAAATTACGTGCATTGCTCAGAAAAATCTATGGGTGACTGTATCCATGGAAACCACAACTTTTGACTCTTATCAAGCAACTTAAACATTTCAATAGATCTATTGAATTTTCTCTCGTATTTTCTCTTGTATTTTCTCTCTCAATGTTCAATCATTCCTGATAGCATTTGATCATGCATTGAACTAAAAATGTTTTGTATGAGGAGGTGGTATGCAATGTTCACCTGATATTTTATCACCTCTTCTTGTCATACGGAAACAAACAGAAGCTTCAGAAAGTTTAGGGAAAACAGTACAAGGGGAAAAAACTTGGTTTGCTAAAATACTGCATATGTAAGTGCCTTTAACTTCTCTCAATACTCCTCTATTAGGATCACCAGCAGAAAAATTACACTTACATACCTGGTCACCAAATACCTCTAGATCTTAATATCACTATTATGTGCTATGAGCAGATTGTGAACATGTATCTATATATAATTTTATTTCTTCTTAAATGCCATATTTTGGCATTAAAATATCTATAACATTACAGCTAGGTGAATTATGTGCTATCTACAAAGAACTCTACACACTTGAGGACTAGCAGCTTCCTTCAAGACTAAAACTTAAGTTGACATTAACAATAATCCTACACGAAATATGGTAAACATTGCCTTTGTAAAGCTGAGTATCTCATAATAGTCGGGAGTTCGAAACATTGGCAAAATAATTTGAATGCTGTACAAATGATAAATGGAATCTTACAGAGGGATACGATCTCCTGCAAAATATCTTGTAAGACTCATCAGATAAAATCTAAAGAGATAGAGCTTGATTATTTCAGGGGCTAATATAAACAAAACATGTATACGTATGTCCTCATGAAGTCTGAAATGCAGAAACTTGTAAATCCTGTCTTTCAGTAAATTATTTTGCCTCCAAAATATTTGGATCATTTGTCTTTTTGTTGAGAAGGATCCCTGATGGTACAGTGGTTAAGAGCTCAGCTGCTATAAAAAATGCCAACAGTTCAAATATACCTTTTGTTCCTTGGAAATCCTATGGTCCAGTTCTACTTTGTCCTATATGTTCACTGTGAGTCAGAATCTACACTATGGCTATAACAATAACAAAAGGGCAGAGCGATAGATGATTTTTGCCTAGATTTTTAGTGTTAGAAACTGTGATGATGATGCTACCATTTATTAATATAAAAACAACTGGAGAAGTACAAGTTTCTGGGGGAATTTTAGCGGGAAGTACAAATTTATTGGTGGTGCTTATCAAGTTGGAGATGCCTGTCACATATTTGAGTTGCATCATCAACTGAAATAAAGGAGAAGTCGAGGATAAAGATAGACATGCACAGTATAACATATACAATATAAACATTATTAAAATATAGAATCTAATGTACCTGAATGTGATCTACTAGGAAACGTGTACATAGAATAGACAAGAGGATCAAGGACGGTTCTCTAAGGTACTTCAATATTTAGATATTGAGCAGTGGAAGAGAATATATTAAAACAGAATGAGAAGTCAATACCAGTAATGACAAGGAGAAAATCAGGGCGACATTATACTTTGAAAGATAATTAAGACACAGTCAAGGAGAATGGTAAATTTGATATTTTAAGCATGGGAAAATCAAACAAAGGAATAGAGTCAAGACATTTCATAGTGTGCTAAGAATTCTGAACAACATGATAAGACAAAGTCATGATTCATAGTGAGAAGTGGAAAGTTTTAACAGATAAAGGTGGAAAAGTGAGTGTCGAATAATGGAAGTACTTGTAAATTTATTGTTAAAAAACTTGGCATGCATACATCTAACAAGGGATTAATATCCAGAATACTTATAGCATTTGTACTTCATGAGAAAGATACAAATAATCCAATTAAAAAATGGATAAAAGGACTTAAATAGACATTTCAGCAAGCAAGAAACTTGAATGTCCAATGAACACATGAAAATATTCTCCAAGTAGTTAAAGCAAAAAAACCCACTGTCAATGAGTAGATTCTGACTTATAGTGACCCTATAGGTCAGAGCAGAGCTGCAACATAGAGTTTCCAAGGAAAGCCTAGTGGATTTGAACTGCTAATTTTTTGTTTAGCAGCTATAGCACTTAACCACTATGTTGCCAGGGTTTCCTCAAAGTCATTAGTTAGGAAAATACAAATCAAAGCCACAATAAGACTTCACACGCACTAAGATGGCTGTAAGAGGGAAAAACTCAAAACAAAACAAAAAAAAAACCTGAACATAAAAGAGGTTCTGACAAGGATGTGGAGTAACAGGAATCCTTATCCATCACTGGTAGGATTGTAAAATGGTACAATCACTGTGGAAATCAATCTGGAACTTCCTCCCAAAATTAAACAGAACTTTATCATATTATCCAAAAATTCCAGTTCTAGACATAATACCTGAAAGAACCGAGAATAGCAACACAAGTATATATGTATATGAGTGTTTTTTTGTATGTATTTGTGTGCATACATATGTATATACACACACATACACCAAAATTCATTTTAGTACTATTCACAATAGCAAAAAGTGGAGATAATCACAAAATGTGGTATATGTGTTTCAAGAATTAGTTATTTTCTCCTTTGAATTTTTTTTGGCAATATATTTATTTATTTTTTTATTATGACTGAGTGAAAATGTACATTCCCATATAAATTTGCATGCTGACCTACATGCAGCTTCCACTGCTCTCCCTGCCCAGTGACAGCACATTATTCCTTTCTGCTCCATACGTATCTCATCCTCCTAACAGTCTTCTTTGAATTTTTTTGTTGATATCTTGTGTTTTCACTAATATAAAATGTGCTTATTAAAGCACCAATTTAGAATTTTTGTTATGAGTTGTGATTTTGATACCTATCATATGGGATCATGTATGTCCAAGCAGACCTTGAACATCATAAATTGTGCTGATATGAATCAATGATAAATTTTGTTCCTTTTTTAATTTCCTGAAATGTGGCAAAACATTAGGTAAAACATGACGGCACTGGGTAATGACTGCACATACATTTTATTTTAGCCTCCTTCTTTGCCTTTTTATTATTTTTTCATAAAACTTTTCAAAACATGATACAATGCATTCTTCCTTACTGCAAAAGGCATATTCACAGCACAAATAAATGAAACTAAAGAGATTTAAATCTCAGGAAGCTTACCACTACCATGTATTCTTTGGAGTCTGGTCGCTCAATGGTTAAGAACTCAGCTACTAACCAAAACATCTGCAGTCTGAATCTCACAGTTTTTCCTTGGAAACCCTATGAAGCAGTTGTACTCTGTCCTACAGGGTTGCTATGAGTCAGAATTGACTTGGTGGCAACAGGTATGTATTCTTTGTTATAAAAGAAGCAGTACTAAGAGCTAAGAAGCAGAAATAGATGCCTTAGGATACTGCAGAACTGCTTACAGTGGTGGAGTCCACCTGCCACATGTGACAGCAGTGACTGGGCACTGAGGTTGAATGGAGACTGTGAATAATAACTACTTTACTTTGTCTCCATATATTTGACCTTAGCCAAATTGAACTTAAAAACTTTGGTAGTCAATGTGAGGGCCTTTTAAGTAACTAAACAGAAAACTGACATATGTAGTAGCCATTCTCACACTCTCAGAAATCCATCCACAACCCTTCTATCATTTTAGTGCTTTCTGGATGGCTCCTAACAACCAGCGTCTTTATCTTTTCATCTGAAAGCTTTATTTTCAGCCTGAGAAGGCGTTTCTACCCTCATAGCTGCATAGAAGTATCTGGAAAATAACATCCAGCACCAGCAATACTCAATTATTGAAATACTGTAATTGATGCATAATTATTCCTATCTCCCTTTCTCCCTTGGGAGTGAATAAGACTCACGTGTTTTTTTTTTTAATTTAATATGACTGAGTGAAAAATGTACATTCCCGTATAAATTTACGTGCCCACCTACATGCAGCTTCCACTGCTCTCCCTGCCCGGTGACAGCACACTATTCCTCTCTGCTCCATACATATCTCATCCTCCCAACAGTCTCCTTTCCCCTCCTCTCCACCCACTCTCCATCCTCCAGCCAGAGGTCAGCAGGATGACATCCTATAGATGTATAGAACTATAAAGTGTGTTTTCTCTACATTTTCCAGATATTCTCAACAAGATTAAGATATAGTCACCCACATCACTATCTGGTTTAATAAAGCACACTCTGGTGATATCTTTCCATTCTCTGATGCATTTCATTCCTCTACCCCCAATTGAACAGTCAGAGACACCAAAAGAAAAACAAAGAAGTGAGGTGCCATAAAACCTAGACAGCAAAAAGTTTAAAGAGATTCATGACAAATAATTTAATCATCTTTTTTTCTTTCAGTTTCCCTGAAAGAAAAAACACAGAAGTTGTATGGTTAGAGGTTACTACCTATCTGTGTGTTGTACTGTGGTGATTTGCATGTTGCTATGATGCTAGAAGGTACGCTACCAGTATTTCAAATACCAGCAGGATCACTCATTGTGGGCAAGTTTCAGCAGGGCTTCCAGAATAAGACAGATGAGAAAGGAATATCTGGCAATCTACTTCTGAAAAATAGCCAATAAAAATCCTCTGGATCACAACAGAACATTGTTTGATATTGTGCTGGAAGATGAGCCCCTTAAGTTGGAAGGCACTCACAATACACAGTTAGAGAAGCAATGGACCCAAACATATCAATGACAGAGACCATGAAGGGGACTGGACAACATTTTATTCTGTTGTACGTGACATCATAATCAGTTGGAGTTGAGTCAATGACAACTGACAACATTTGTAAAAGTAGAACTATGTATTGATCGTAAGTTCAATTTTAGTTACTAAGAGCAACAGAAAAGTTAGTAATGGCATTTAGATGCCACTGGAAATTGTCCTGATCAAATTTGCTTTGCTGGCCCAGTGACTTTTGAAAACTGTTGTATATGTATGTATATGTGTGTCATGGATTGAATTGTGTCCCCCCAAAAATACGTGTAGCCATGTGGCTGGACCATGACTCCCAGTTATCTTGTGACTGTCCTCCATTTTGTGGTTTTCCTATGCTGTATGTTAAAGGATTATGGTGGACCTGTAAATCCCTTCATAGGATCACCTCCCTGCTCCACTGTAAAGGGACTTTCCCTGGAGTATGGCTTGCCCCACCCTTAATCCTTTCATCCTGTATGAGATAAAAGGAAAAAGAAACAAGCAGAGAACTGGGAACCTC
Source organism: Heterohyrax brucei (assembly GCA_028571685.1). Taxonomy (NCBI): domain Eukaryota; kingdom Metazoa; phylum Chordata; class Mammalia; order Hyracoidea; family Procaviidae; genus Heterohyrax; species Heterohyrax brucei. Next base: position 111,601,315 of record CM053166.1, on the reverse strand, counting down.
ATACCATCAAGCAAACAGCACGTGGAGAAGGATGGGTTCTTCAGACCTGAGGTTTCTGTGCCAAGATGCTCCCTGGACAAAGACTGATACAATACCAGACTTTCTTCCAGAGCTGCCAAGGGGGAAAACCTTCCCCTGGAGCGGACATCCTGAATTTGGACTCAGCCTACCGGACTGTGCAGGAACAAACTTTCCTTTGTTAAAGCCATCCACTCTTTACTATTTCTGTTGGAGCAGCCCTAGCTGACTAAAACAGATTTTGGTACCTTGAGAGTGGGGTGCTGCTCAACAAATACCTAAAATGTGGAAGCTATTTTGAAACTGCGAATACATAGAAGATTCTAAAGGAACAAAGAAGGCACAGATGGTGAGAAACAGAGAACTGGTGGCGGCAGCAACAGCGCCGGCAGCTGCAGAACCAGAGGCAGCACTGGAGCCGTCCCATGGAGTGAGAGAGCAGAATGCCTGTGCACAGTTTTCCTCATGGAACGGGGTGCCTCCGGGGTCTTAAATCGGTGGAGCTGGCCTTGCTGACCCACAGAGTGAGAGAGCTGAGTGCCTTTGGGCAGGACGCTTTCCAGCAAGAGTGGGGTGCCTCCAGGCACTTGAATCAGTGGAGCTACAGAGCTTTGGAACATTTGCCTCGACAGGGCAGATGTGGTCCTGAGGCCTGGGCCATGCGGCTATAGGAAGCAGAAGCTGAAAAGACAAACATCGTGAGAAGCTGAGCTACCTCAGTCTCAAAAGGTATGGCCATGACCTCAGGAGTTTGAAAGGGTAGAACCATGGTGTCCTGTGTTTGTAAGGGTGAAACTGCCACTCATTTGGGCTTAGGGTACTCCTAAAGCCGACGGAGCAGAGTTTCTGTCAAAGTGGGCCTTGAAGGCAGAGTTGTAGCACAGGGTTGGAGTCTCCACTCAGAAACCAGAGAGTGTGGCCAATACCTACATACTGGAAGGCAGGGCCATTGTGTAAAATGTCTCAGAAAGTGGAAGATTATTTCCAAAGCTTTGAGGCCTAATGTAATGTGTTCTGCTGACACACTTGTTGCCTGTTAATGCCTTCTTTCCCTGCAATTTCTCCTATTTGCAATGGAATGTCTAACTTGTGCCTGTTCTGCCATTGTACCTTTAGAAGCAGATAGCTTACCTTTTAGGTTTCACATATGTGGAAATGTTTTTGTATTTTGGACTTGGAACTGATTTAAGACTGCCATCACATAGGATGGACATGATTTTGCTATGATGAGATAAACGTGTTATGTTTCTATGGTGTGATTTTTGAGATGCCAAAGGATGAGATGTCATGGATTGAATTGGTCCCCCAAAAAATATGTGTAGCCATGTGGCTGGGCCATGACTCCCAGTATCTTGTGACTGTCCTCCATTTTGTGGTTTTCCTATGCTGTATGTTAAAGGATTAGGGTGTGTCTGTAAAGCCCTTCATATGATCACCTCCCTGCTCCACTGTAAAGGGACTTTCCCTGGAGTATGGCTTTCCTCACCCTTAATCTTTTCAGCCTGTAAGAGATAAAAGGAAAGAGAAACAAGCAGAGAATTGGGAACCTCACACCATCAAGCAAACAGTACCGGGAGAAGGGTGCGTTCTTCAGACCTGAGGTTCCTGCACCAAGATGCTCCCTGGACAAAGACTGATGCAATACGAGACTTTCCTCCAGAGCCACCAAGGGGGAAAACCTTCCCCTGGAGCGGACATCCTGAATTTGGGCTCGCAGCCTACCTGACTGTGCAAGGATAGACTTTCCTTTGTTAAAGCCATCCACTCTTTGGTATTTCTGTTGGAGCAGCCCTAGCTGACTAAAACAATGTGTTTGCATGTATATGCACATATATATGTCTATATATACCTATATGGAGTTGCTGAGTAGATTAAATGGTTAAACACCTGATTACTAACTGAAAGACTGGCAGTTCATCTCTGCTCAGGAGTGCCTCAGAAGACAGGCCTGTCAATCTTTTTCCAGAAGATCACAGCCTTGAAACACTTATGCAGTGGTTTTACTCTGGATACTAGGTCACCATGAATTGAAATTTGCTGGACAGAGACTAGTAACAACATATATATGTAGTCGTGTGTGTGCATGTGTGTATAGTCATATATTTTTTTCAAGAAAACTGCTGTCAACTTGGTTCCAACTCATAGCGACCCTATAGACAGAATAGAACTGCTCTATAAAGTTTCCAAGGAGCACCAGGCAGATTTGAACTGCTGATCTTTTGGTTAGCAGCTATAGCACTTAACCACCACGGCACCAGGTTTCCTAGTCATATATATACAAAAAGTGAAAACACAAAACCTTTTGCTGCCAAGTCAATTCTAACTTGCAACAATTCTATAGGACAAAGTAAAACTGCTCCAAAGGCGGTTTCCAAGGAGCATCTGGTGAATTCGAACTGTAAACATTTTAGTCAGTCACTGTAGCTTGCTATAACTATATATGAGTGCATGTACGTATGTGTCTGCGTGTGTATGTGCATGCACATTCACCAAAAGATGTCAGAAATTTGATACCACCAGCTTCTCCTTGGAAGCAGTATAAGATAGTTACACTGTTTCCTATAAGGTAGCTATGAGACAAAATTCACTCACAGCCAGCCAAGCCAAGTGCTGTCGAGTTGGATCTGACTCATGGCTACATTATGTATGTATGTATGTATATATATATATGTGTGTGTGTGTTTATATATATACACACACATAACCAAGTATGTATACATGAAAATATATATGCATATATGAGTATGATGAATCAGTTTTAACTATTCCTCTAAGGTTTTTATTCAACTTTTCTTTGATAACACATAGAAAAGCTTTTGGAGAAGATACGAAAGGTGAGAATGTTTTAAAGACATTTGCAATAAAGCGTGGAACAATATTATAGATAAAACTTAAATACCGCTGTTCTGTAACTTATCAGTGAAGCTAGGCTTTTTGACTCACAAGTGAAAGAACTGAGTACCTGTGAGCAAGAGGCTTCTTGCTGGAGTGGAGTGCCTACAGGCACTCAAATCAGTGGAGCTACAGAGCTTGGGAACACCTGCCCCAGAAGAGTAGACAGATGCAGGCTTGAGGCCCCTGCCATGAGACTATAGAAAGAAGAAGCTGAAGAGAAAAAAATGAGAAGTAGAGTAGGCCTCAGTCTCAAAAGTTATGGCCAGGTCTTCAGGGGTCTCTAAGGGTGGAACCATGGCTTCTGGTATTTCTAAGGGTGAAGTTGCTACTCATTTGGCCTTGGAAAATGGTGCACCTAAAGCTAAGGGAACAGAGTTGCTGTCCCAGTGGGCCTGGAAGGCAGAGCTGTAGCACAAGACTGAGGGGCCTTCACTCAGAATCTGGAGTGTGGCCAATACCTAGAGTCTGGAGGGCAGGGCCATTGAGTAAAATGTCCCAGAGAATGGAAAATTGTTTCCAAAGCCTTGAGGGCTAATGTAATTTGTTCTACTGACTTGTTTGTTTCCTGTTGTCTGTCTTTCCTTGCAATTTTTCCCATTTGTAATGGAAATGTTTAGCTTGTGTATGCTTGTTTTGCAATCGTATTTTGGAAGCATATAACTTGTGTTGTAGATTTCACAGCTGAAAAAGAATTTCCAGATTTTGCTCTTGGTCTTAAGACTTTGCTATGATAGGATGAATCCTGTTCGCATGTTGCAAGGATGTGAATTTTAGAGGGATAAAGGGTGGAATGTCATGGACTAAATTGTGCCCCGCCCCCCCAATTGTATGTATTAATTTGGCTAAGTCATGATTCCCAGTATTGTGTGATGTTCCTTTATGTTGTAAACTCTGCCTCTATGATGTCAGTGAGGGAGAACAGGCAGCAGTTGTATTGGTGGGCCAGGACTCAATGTGAGGGATTGTATTGTGACTTGCGGAAGCCTTTTGGTATATAAAGGAAAGAGAGGCAAGCAGAGAGTTGGGGAAATTATTCCACTAAGAATCAGTGCCAGAAGCAGAGCATGTCCTTTGGAAAGGACCCTGAGGTTCCTGTGCCTCAGAAGCTCCCAGTCCAGGGGAAGATTGATGACAAGAATCTTCCTCCATAGCCAGAAGAGAAAGACTTCCCCTAGAGCTGCTACCTTGAATTCAGACTTTTATCCTATTGGAATCTAACAAAATAAAAGTTATCTTTATAAATCATCCACTTGCAGTATTTCTGTTAAAGCAGAACGAGATGACTAAGAGAACACCTAAAAGAAAGTGGCTGCATATAATATACACTCATGCAGTTAATTATCATGTATCAGTCAGTTTGTCATACTATAGTGGCTTGTATTTTGCTGTAATACTGGAAGATTTGCCACCATTGTTTCAAATTCGAGCATGGTCACTCTTGGTGGACAGGTTTCATCTGAGTTTCCAGACTAAGACAGACTAGGGAGAAGAACCTGATAGTTATTCAAATTTACATACCAACCGCAAAGTCCAAAGATGAAGGAACTGAAGATTTTTACCAACTTCTGAAGTCTAAAACTGATCAAAATTACAATTAAGAAACCTTGACAATTACTGGCTACTGGAATGTGAAAGTTGGAAACAGAAAACAAAGATTAGTAGTTGAAAAATTTGACTCTGGTGATAGAAATTCCAACAGACATTGCATGACAGAATTTCACAAGACCAATGTCATCTTCATTCCAAATGCAATTTTTCAACAAAAGGTAACTATACATTTGGAAATACTGGCAGCATAGTTGTTAAGTACTATGGTTACTAACCAAAAGCTCAGGAGTTCAATATACCAGGCAGTCCTTGGAAATGCTGTGGGACACTTATACTCTGTTCTATAGGGTTTCTATGAGTTGGAATGAACTAGATGGCAGTGGTTTGGGGTTTTGGTATAGAAAGTTAAAGAAGCAGAATTGAGGCAATGGAAGCCACAATTAGTGAAATTAAAGAAAAAAAATACTTGACATCCACATTAGTAAGGAAAAATCAGATAAAAGAATTAGCAAAAACGTAGAAACCCTAAGAATTATGTGACATTCTATTAAGAGGAATAATCTATGAGTGACTGGAGTACAAGAATGAGATGGGATAATGAAAGTACAGAGAGAATTGTTAAAGCTCTGTTGACAGAAATCTTCCCTGATGTCATGAAAATACGAAATGATATCTATCCAAAATGCTCATTAAACTCCAAACAAGGTAGATCCCAAAAGAAAGATACCAAGATATATTATAATTAAACTTGCTGTAGGATCACTAAGAGTTAGAATCATTTCAACAACAATGGTTATTTATTTATTTCTTTGCCACAATTAAAGATAAGGAGAAAATTTTACAACCAGACAAGGATAAAAGAGAAATAATCTAAAAAGGAGAGTCAATAAGACTAAGCTTAGACTACCCAATAGAAACCATGCTGGAAGAAGGCAATGGGATGCTATATACAAAGACTTGAAGGGAAAAAAAAATTCCAGCCAGGAATAATATAACCTGCAAAACTTCTCTCAAATATGATGGCAAAACTAGAACATTTCCAGATAAACAGAAATTTAGAAAAATCACAAAAATCAAATGAAAATTACAAGAAAACTAAAGGAAGTTCTTCCTTTAGAAAAATCAATAACATCAAATACAAATCCAAGACTAGCACACAGAACAGAGCTACGGGGGGGGGGGAACAGATAGGGAAATGGTGAAATAAAGGCAAAACATTGAAAATATGGAAACAGATGTCATTATGTAATGAATGATAACATTATAACAAAAAAGACAGAGTATAAAGTTGTAGTCATAGATCTTTCAGATGGAAAAATAATAAAGGTGATACAAAGGAACTAAAGACTACTAAAAATTTAGAAAAATAAGGATAAATACTAAGGCAACTACAAAGCAAATTAGCAACCCTACAAATAAAAAAAAAAACAGGAAATATCAGCAAATACAGAACCAACAACAATTAAAAAGATAGAAAGAAAACACATAAAGAAAAATGACTCAGCACAGAAAATTAAGTGGAAAAAAAGAAATTGTCAACAACACACAAAATACAACATCAAAATGATAGCACTAAACCCATGCCTATCAATAATTATGTTGAATGTAAATGAATTAAATGTGCTCATAAAGAGTCAGACAGTGACAGAGTTGATAAGAAAACACAGACTGTCTCTATGCTACCTACAATAGACATACCTTAAAAACTCAAAAAAACTAAAATTCAAATGATGGAAAATAACATATCAAGCAAACAGCAGTTAAAAAAGAGAAGGAATGGCAATATTAATTTCTGATAAAATAGATTTTAATGTTAAATCCACCATAATGGATAAGGAAAGACACCATATGATGAAAGAATCAATAAACCAATAGGACATAACCATATTAAATATTTAAGCTCCCAGTAATAGGGCTCCTAAATACATAAAACTAACTCTAACAACATAAAGAGAAATAGACAGCTCCACAATAATAGCAGGAGATTTCAACACACTGCTTTTGGTGAAGCATAGAACAGCCAAAAAGAAGCTGGTAGACAATGGCAGGAAAGATCTAACCCCTCCCTACTTTGAACCACATAACAGCATCTGAAGGTGGCCTATGAGGTACTGTCATTCTCAGCTAGAAGGCAGGGCCTTCAATACCTGAGGGCTGACTGTTTTCAGCAGCAGTTGGACAGCTCCAGTCTCACCAGTAAAGTACCTTTTTATAATAAGATCACCTGGAAAACTGACTTCTGAGAGGCCTGGTGACATCTTCTCAACTCTTCACTGATCCACATCATAGGGTTGGCTGACAGCCCCCCAGCGACTCCATAAGTAAGGCACCATCTTTAACAATGAGGACACAGAGCCTGCCACCCAAGAGTCCAGCTGGGACCAGTCACTGGAGTATATAGAGATGGCTGGTAACTAACAGCCCTCTTAGAACTATGCTTCGGGTCTTTTAAGGTAACACCAGAGAAATTCAGCAGTTTCTAGATAGCACCAGAAAACAGTGAATTGCTAACCATTTAAAGAAGCAGTTGCTCATGTCTCTAGAAAACTCTCAAAATAAAGAATAAAAAACTTCCAAGACAAAGAAGCCTTTCTGAAACTACCAGAGGTTGAATACAAAAGAATTGTACATGCATCCCTCATAGAAATTTTTAAAAAATGCAGCAGAACAAAATGAAAAAGTAAGCAAGCTATTTGAATTGATGGAACAACAATGATGTGGAATCCAGCAAATCAATAGCAAAATTACAGAATTAGGCAATTCAATCAAAAGCCAAATGAGCAGAATTGAGAAGATAGAAGTCAGACATAGTGACCTTTAGGATAGACCAACTGACACCAGCATTTATGAGAAGAAATCAGACAAAGAAATAAGAAACATGAAGAAGGATTAAGAAACATGTGACTGTATTAAGAGGAATAATCTATGGTAACTGAAGTTCCTGAACAGGTAGGGATAGATGAAAATACAGAGAACATTGTTACAGGGTTGCAGACAGAAATCTTCCCTCAAATTATGAAAGAAGACAACACAAATATCCAAGACACATATCAAATGCCACAAAAACTAGACTTCAAAAGAAAGACGTCAATATGCATTATAATCAAGTCTAATAAAATGAAATAAAAACAGAGTCTCTTAAAGGCAGTAAGGCTCAAAACTAAGCTAACATTCAGAGGCAAACCCTGTAGGCTTTCGTCTGACTTCTTGGGAGAAACAATTTTGGAAAGAAAGCAGCGGGTTGACACATTCAAAGCCCTGAAAGAGAAAAACACAAAAACCAAGAATTAAATATACTGCAAAATTGTCTCTCACATATGACAGTGAAATTAAGACATTTGCAGATAAACAGAAGCTTAGAGACTGTTAAAAACAAACCAAAACTACAAGAACTACTGAAAGAAGCTCTTTCCTTAGAAAACCAAAAACATTAAGTGTGTACAGAGAGGAATAGTGTGCTATCACCAGACAGGGAGAGCAGTGGAAACTGCATATAGGTGGGCATGTAAATTTATATGGGAATGTACATTTTCACTCAGTCATGTTAAATAAAAAAGAAAAAGAAAAAGCAATGCAGGACACACCATCCAGACTCCTACTCACTTAGGGAAGTCAAAAAGCTTAATCAAAACTACAATAGTAAGAGAAGGGAAGCAGTGTTCATAACAAAAACTATAACATCATCACACTAAAAGTGAGGATATATTACAATAATTATAACCCTTTCAGATGGAGAGGAAATTAAAAAGATATGAAGACGTTAAAGTCTTGTTGAAACTTAGAATCGTAAAAAGGATTGTAGGGGTAGTCACAAAGCAAAATTATAATGCAATATATCAAAACAAGAAGCATAATGCAAGAATCTCAACAAACACGGAATCAACACTGAAAAAGATGAAAAGTCAATCCATAAAGAAGAATGACCCAGAACACAATAATAAGAAAATCATAGAAAACATCAAAACAAAAATAAAGACATCCCAATAACATCATTAAACACATACCTATCGATAATTATACTGAATGTAAATCGGACTGAACCCTCCAACAGAGAGAAAACAAGTGACATCCTGGATCAAAATACATGACCTGTCTATATGTTGTTTACAAGAAACACACATAAGACTCAAAGATATGAACAAACTGAATATCAAAGGATGGAAAAATATATAACTAACCAACAACAGGAGTGGCAATACTAATCTCAGATAGAATAGACTTTAGTGCAAGATACACCATCTTGGACAAAGCTGATCGCTATTTATTGCTGAAAGGTTCAATACATAACCAGGATATAATGATATTAAATATTTATGTGCACAATACCAGAGCATCTAGATACATCAAACACTGACTATATTAAAAAATGAGATAAATCACTTCACAATAATAGTTGGAAACTTCAACACTTCACTTCCAGTAATGGACAGGTCATCCAGGATAAAGCTCTATAGAGATATAGAAGATCATACTGTGACAATTAACCAACTAGACATTATCAACATATACAGAGCTTTTTACCCAACAATAGATCAGTACACCTTCATCTCCAATGCACAGGAAACATTTTCCAGAATAGACCATGTGTTAGGACATAAAACAAGTCTCAACAAAATCCAAACTACTGAACTATTGGAAAGTATTTTCTTGGACCGTAAAGCCATAAAAGTCAAAATCAATAGCAGAAAAAGCAGGTAGAAATTTGAACTAATGGAAACCGAATAATAGCTTGCTCATAAATCCTTGGTTTATAGAAGAAATCAAGGATTAAATAATGAAATTTATGGAATCAAACAAGAATGAAAACACATCCTTCCAGAACCTATGGGATATAGCCAAAGCAGTGCTCAGAGGTCAGTTTATCTCTATAAATGCACATATCAGGAATGACGAAAGGATCCAAACCAAAGAACTCTTCCTACACCTTGAATAAGTAGAAAGAGAGCAACCAAGGAACCCCTCAGTCATCAGAAGAAAGCAAATGATAAAGTTTAGAACCCAATTAAATGAATTAGAGAACAGAAGAACAATTGAAAAAAATTAACAAAACCAAAAGCTGGGTTTTTTGAAAAGATCAACAAAATTGATTAAACATTGGCTAAACTCACAAAAGAAAAATAGGAGAGGAAACAGTTAACCCGAAGAAGAACTTATATGGGAGATGTCACAACAAACCCAACTGAAATCAAAAGTATAGGAACAAAATACTATGAAAGACTGTGTGCTAACAGCTTGGAAAACCTAGAGGAAATGGAAAAATTCCTAGATTCATATCAACTACCAATATTATCACAAGAGAAGTAGAACAAGTTAATAAACCCATCACAAAAGAAGAGATTGAAAAAGTTATCCAAAAACTACCAACCAAAAAAGTTCCGCCCTATTGGGCATCACCAGAGAATTCTACTGAACTTCTAGAGAAGAGTTAATCCCAATAATACTGAGACTATTTCACAACACCCATGGAATACACCCAAATTCATTCTATGAAGCCAGCATAACCTTGATAGCAAAGACAGTAGAATATCCCACTAAGAAAGAAAATGACAGACCAATATCACTCATGAACCTAGATGCAAAGATCTTCAACAGCATCCTAGTCAATAAAATTCAGAAATGTATAAAAAAAAAAAATTCACCATGAACAAGTTGGATTCACACCAGAGATGCAAGCCTGTTTCAACATCAGAAAAACAATGTAATCAACCACATAAATGGCACAAAGGACAAGAATTACCTGATTTTGTCAATTGATGCAGAAAAGACATTTCACAAAGTCCCACATCCATTCGTCTAAAAACCTTCAGCAAAATAGGAATAGACGGGAAATTCCTTAGTAAAATGAGAGGTGCCTACACAAAGCCATCTGCCTATATCATCCTGAATGGAGAGAGACTGAAAGAATTCCCCTTGAGAATTGGAAGTAGGCAAGGATGCCCACTCTCACCACTTCTATTCAACATTATACTAGAGGTTCTAGCCAGAGCAAAATAGTCAAGACAAAGAAATAAAGGGCACCTGCACTGGCAAATAAGAAGTGAAACATTTCTATTTGCAGATGATATGACTGTATATGCAGAGAATCCTAAAGAATCCATAAGTAAAACACTGGAATAGAGGAGTTCAGCAAATTATCAGGATATAAGATTAAAAAAAAAAAAAAAAAAAAACAGTAAATCGGTAGGATTCCTTTATAATAACAAAGAGAGATCATTAAAGAAGAAGCTTCCAAATCAATACCATTTACGATAGCCACTAAGATCAAATGGCTAGGAATAAATCTAACTACAGAAATACGAGACATATACAGAGAGAACAAGAATTTACTGCAAGAAAACAAGAGACTTACATAAGTGGAGAAACCTACCCTGCTCAGGGATAGAAAAACTTAACAATGTGAAAATGTCTGTTTTGTCCAAAGCTTTCTACATATACAAGGCAATCCAATTCAAATTCAATTCCTGTGTTATTGTTTAATGAGATAGAGAAAGAAATTACCAACTTTGTTTGGAATGGGAAGAAACCCTGGATAAGTAAAGTGCTACTGAAGAAGAAGAACAGTGGGAGGCCTCACACTGCTGGACCTTACAACCTATTACACTGCCACAGTAGTGAAAACAGCCTTGTACTTGTACAAAAACAGACATATAGACCAATGGAACAGAGTTGAGACCCCAGAGATGCCACCATCCTCTTATGAACCGTTCATATTTGACAAAGGCCCTAATATTGTAAACTGGATTAAAAACTGTCTCTTTAACAAATGGTGTTGGCAGAATTGAATACACATCTGCAAATAAATGAATCAAGGCCCGTATCACACACCTTACAAAAAAATTAACTCAAAATGGATCAAAGATCTAAATGTCAAATCTAAAATGATAAAGGTCATGCAAGAAAAAATAAGGTTAACAATGAAAGTTTTAATACACATCTTAGAAAGATTTCAAAATCTGACAAAGCATAATCAACAGAACAGTAAATAGATAAATGGAAGCACTAAGAATTAAACACTTTTGCTTATCCAAATACTTTATCAAAAGACTTAAAAGATCATCCACAAAATGGGAAAAAGTATTTGACAACTACATGTTGATCTGACGTCTGATCTCCGTAATCTACATGGTCCTGCAAATTATCAACAAGAAAAAGATAAATAACCCAGTTAAGCGATGGGCCAAGGAGATGGGCAGACACTTCACCAAAGAGAATATCCAGGCAGCCAAAGACACACAAGGAAATGCTCACAATCATTAGCTGTTAGAGAAATGCTGTTAGAGAAATCCAAATCATACCTATAATGAGATACCATCTCACTCCAACGAGGTTGTCCATAATCCAGAAAACACAAAACAACAAATGCCGGAGAGGCTGTAGAGAGACTGGAACTCTCCTACAGTGCTGGTGGTTTTGCAAAATGGTATAACCTCTTCGAAAAGCACTCCGGCACTTCCTTAAAAAGCCAGAAATATATACTGCTTGGAATTTATCCTACAGAATGAAAGGTTGTCACCGAACAGACACATGCACAAGAATATTTATTGCAGCACATTCCACAACAGCAAAAAGATGGAATCAACCTAAATGTTCATTAACAAATGAAAAGTTAAGCAATCTATGGTACATATATTCAATGGAACACTATATAATGATAAAAAACAATGATGATTTTAGGAAACAACTCATAACGTGGTTTCAGTTGGAAGACATTATGCTAAGTGACATCGGTCAGCAGTAAAAGACCAAGTACTATGTGAGACCCCTGCTACAAGGACTTAAAAATAGACTTGTGTACAGAAGAAAACACTCTTTGACAGCTTCAAGGGTAGGGAAGAAGACCAAGGGTTGGTCATAGATTAAATAGCTGACAGAAACTTGGTTGGGTGAAAGAAGGGACAGCACACAGCAGAAAGCAGACCAACTTAACTGGAATTGACCATAAACTGGAACCTCTTCTTATCTCAACCCAATATTACCAGGATAGAGTAGCAGGGGTGGGGTTTAGGTCCATGCTTACTGGGGACATGGACATCAACTAGCATAATTAGCCTATTGCTAAAAAAGTCTTCTGCACCTCATATTGGTGCGCGGTGTCTGGGGTCTTAAAAGCTAGCAAGGTGTCATCTGAAGTACATCATGTGGTCTAAACTCATCTGGAACAGATGATCACTGAGAACAACAAAGACACAGGGCAAAAAGAGCAGGAGACAGAAGGACTCATGTGAATGGGAGACTGTTAACAACACATCACTGGAAGAATCAGATGGTGCCCGGCAACCACCAAAGACAGCCGTGATGGGGCACACAGTGTTGAGTCTGTGTGGCAACATGAGAAAAAGAGCAGTGCAGCTCAAGAACTCTACTAAAAGACCACAGTTGATGGTCTGATGGCCCACTGGATCCCTGGGAACACAGCCGCTAGATCTGCTGCTGCCCTTGTATAGAAAACACTACTGGAGTCAATCAAGTCTCTGGACAAAAATGGACGGGACTCGGGGACACAATGTGACCATATGGTGTGTGTACTTTATGGTTCTGTGCCTTTATAGGATGTTGTCCTACTGATCTCTTTCTACATGTGAGAGTAGAGAGTGGAGACCAGGGGGCAGGAGCTTGTCAAGATGATACAACAAGTATAAAATAAAAAGGAGCAGTGTGCTTTACCAGGACAAAGAGAGCAGAAAATGACTGTTCTACCCAACGTGATCTATAGATACAATGCAATCCCTATCCAAATTTTATTGCCATTTTATAATGAGATGGAGAAACAAATTACTAACATAATATGGAAATTGAAGAAGCTTCAGATAAGTATAGGCTTTACTGCAGCCATTATACCACCACCGTAGACAAAACACCCTGATACTGGTACAAGAAAAGACGCATAGGCCAATGGAACGGAATTGAAAATCCAGACATAAACTTATCCACCTATAAGAAGCTAATATTTGACAAAGGCTCAAAGTGTATGAATTGCGGAAAAGGGTATAAACAGAATAGAAAACACTACCAACAGTACACAAATACCAGAAGAGAAAATAGACAACAGGGTACTCCTAAAAATCAACTACTTAGTCTTATCCAAAGAGTTCATCAAAAGAGTAGAAAGAGGACCGAAACACTCTGAAAAATTTTTGGCTGTGACAAATTCAATGTTGCAAAACCTCAACAACAGAAAGACAAATAACTATAAAAAATAGGCGAAAGATATGAACAACCATTTCACCAAAGAAGATATTCCAGCAGCTAACAGATGCATTAGGAAATACTCATGATCATTAGCCATTAGAGAAATCCAAATCAAAAACTACACTGAGATATCATCTCACCCCAACAAGACTCACATTAATATATTTTTTTAAAAAAGAAAATAATAAATTTTGGAGAGGCTGGAGCACTTATACACTGTTAGTGAAAAGTAAAATGGTAAGACCCCCTTGGACATCAACTTGGCGCTTTCTTAAAAAGCTGGTGATAGAAATGCTACAAGATCCAGCAATTTTACTTTTTGCAATACATCCTAGAAAAAGAAGAACTGCCACACAAGCAGACACACACAACTGTGTTTACCGCAGCATCGTCCACAAGAGCACAAATACAGATCAATCTAATGTTGATGTCTGAGACACCACAGCAACTTTTGAGGTTCTTGCTCCTTACTGATTAAAAATGAAGAGGTAAGGCACAGAAAATCTCAACAGGAGCAGAGCTTTAGTCCAGAAGGTTGAAAAGCTTTAGTCCAGAAGCTTGCAAGCAGAGACAAGGAGGGCCAAAACAACGCTTAATACCACCTCTCAGAATAAAATTTTCGTCAGGCCTTATAAAGGACTTTGAGAAGGTGGAGTCTTGTGTTTTAATCATATTGGAGATTTCCAGGAAGTGGTGAGGCTAGGGAAATTTTGTTGCTGCCCACACCCCTTTGTACAAAATGTAGTTGGCAGCAAAAGTTTTAGGGACACACTGGTGAAACTTATTATGGGATGCTACACATGCACCGTCCATTAGGATCTTGGTTTGAGTCCTGGCATCAGCTTTATTTTCTTGTGCATCTCTGCTGGAAGGTCACATAATACTCACTCCTGGTACTACTGCACATGTTCCTAGAATCAGTACATTCTGATTTCTTCTGAGAAACAGAAAGTTTATCAAGTTCTTGTTCTCTTTTGGTCTTTGTGGTATATTAATCTGTAGTTATGCTCATTGTGTGAATAGCCCACATCCTGTTTACAGCTCAGTCTTCCTCAGGAGTTTCTGCACTACCAAGAGGGCCTCGTACTCTTATCTTACTAGGTGCCCACTAACAGAAAAAAAAAAAAAAAAAAACCTAAGTAAACTATGGTATATTCACACAATGAAATATGCAATGCTAAAGAACAACAATGAATTTGGGAAACAACTCACAACATAGAGGAGTAGGGAAGGTGTTATGCTGAGTGAAATTAGTCAATCACAAGACATGTATTATATGAGACCCCTATTACAAGGAGTCAAAAAAATTGTTAAACACAAAAGAAAGCAGTCTTTGATGGTTATGAGGATGGAGAGGGAGGAAGAGAGGTATTTACTCATTTTATACCAGAGAAGAATTCTTTTAGGTGAAGGGAGGACAACACAGAGAATAGGAAAAAAAATCAGCACAACTAGACTAATTGAAAAGATAAGAAGTTGTCTAAATACAACCAAACACTTCAAGGGGCAGAGAAGCAGAGACAGGGGTCTTGGAACCATGGTTTGAGGAGACATCCGGGTTAACTGATATAAAAAAGTTTATTAAGAAAATGTTCCGCATTCCACTCTGGTGAGTTGTGTCTGGGTCTTAAAATCTAGCAAGCAGCCATCTAAGAAGCATCGATTGGTCTCAACCCACCTGGACCAAATGAGAACAAAGAGTGTCAAAAACATAAGGAAAATGTGAGCTCAAGAGGTAGAAAGGTCTGTGTAGTCCAGAGACTACATCAGCATGAGATCAGAAGAACCAGGTGGTGGCTGACTACCAGCAATGACTCCCCTTACAGGGAACACAACAAAGAGTCCCTGACGGAGCATGAGAAATGTAGAGTACAGAACTCAAACTCTAGTTTAAAAAAAAGAAAAGAAAGAAAGGCCAGATTTAACGGTCTCACAGACTGGAGGGTCCCTGGTAGGCATGACCCCCAGAACTAAATCTATTCAGAAACCAGCTCCTCAAACAAAGATTGAAATGGTGTATAAGACCTAAATTGATACTGTTGAATAGTGTGCTGCTTGGCTTGAGAAGATATAGGGGAGTAACTGGGAAGCTCCTATCCACAGGCAAGATGAGAAGAAAGAAGGGAGCAGGGTTTGGTTCAGTGGACAAAGGAAATTCAGAGTGGAAGGGAGGAGTGTAGTGTCACAGTCGGGGGAGTGCAGCCAGGGTCACATAGCAAAGCATGTGTAAGTTTTTGTATGAGAAACTGACTAGAATTGTAAACTTTCATACGGAACACTGTAAAAATACAAAAAACAAAAAGATGATTGAAAGAATACACAGAGTCGCTGCACCAAAAAGAATTACTCAGTGTTCCACCATTTTAAGAGTTAGCATATCATTAAGAACCCACAGTTCTGAAGGAAGAGGTCCAAGCTTCATTGTAGACTTTGACAAACAAATGGGCTCTAGGAATTGAAAGAATAGCAACTGAGATGTTTCAAAAAAATGAATAAAGTGCTAACAGTACTCACTGAACAATGCCAAGAAATGTGAAATACAGCAACCAGGCAAAACTACTGGAAGAGATCTAAATCTGTACCCATTCCAAAGAAAGATGCAGCTGAATGTGGAAGTTATTGAACAATATCATTAAGATGACAAATAAAATTTTGCTGAAGATCATTCAAAAGTGGTTACACTAGTACATCTACAGGGAGCTTCCAAAAATTCAAGCCAGATTCAGAAGACAGAACAAGACCTATCATTTCTAATGTCAAATGGATCATGGAAGAAAGCATGGAATACCAGAAGACTTGTGTTTTAGTGACTATGGAAAGGTATTCAACTGTGTGAATCATAACAAATTATGAATAACACTGTGATGACTGGGAATTTCAAAACACATGTTTGTGCTAACGAGGAGCCTGTATTTAGACCAAGAGACAGTAGTCCCAACTGAGCAAGATTATACTGTATGATTTAAAGTCAGAAAAGATAAGCATCAAGGTTGTATCCTTTCACCATGTTTATTCAAGCTGTATACTGAACAATTAATGTGAGAAACTAGACTACACGAAGAAGAATGTAACATTAGATTGGAGGAAGACTCATTGAAAACCTGTGATACATAGATGACACAACCTTGCTTGCTGAAAGTAAAGAAGTCTTGAAGCACCTATTGATGAAGATCAAAGACCACAGCCTTCAGTTTGTGTTATACCTCAACATAAAGAAAAATTCTCACAGCTGAACTGATAAGAAACATCACTATAAAAGGAGAAAAAATAAATTGTCAAGGATTTCATTTTGCTTGATTCACAATAAACATGGAAGCAGTAGGCAAGAAATCAAAAGACACGTTGCTTTGGAAATCTGCTGCAAAAGACCTCTTTAAAGTGCCCAAAAGCATAGATGTCGGTTTAAGGTCTAAAGTATGCCTGATCCAAGCCATAGTGTTGTCAGTAGTCTCACACATGTAGGGAAGTTGAACAGTAAATAAGACTGAAGAAGAATTGAAGCTTTTGAATTGTGGTGTCAGCAAAGAATATGGAATATAATACTCACTACCAGGAAAACAAATCTATCTTGGAAGAAGTGCAGCTACAATGTCCCTTAGAAGCAAGAATGGTGAGATTTCAACTCACACAGTTTGAACATGTTATCAGATCAGTCTCTGGAGAAGCACATCATACTTAGGAATATAGAGAGTCAGTGGAAAAGAGGAAGACCTTAAATGAAATGGATTGGCACAGTGGCTGCAACAACTGGCTTAAGAATAATAATGATTGTGAGGATGGTGCAGGACCAGGTAGTGTTTCCTTCCATTAGACATAAGGGTTGCTATGAGTCGAAAGTGACAAGATGGAACCTTACATCAATAACAATATATACTTTGACTTGATGGCAAAGGATTTGGGGTTTTGTTTTCAGGTTCAGGACCAGGTAAGCACTGCCCTGCTAAACAAAGGGTTAGCAGTTCAACCAGCAGGACAGATGTGGGTGTGAGGATCCGGCCATGCGGCCATAGAAAGCAGAAGCTGAAGAGACAAACAGCATGAGAAGCTGAGTTACCTCAGTCTCAAAAGTTATGGCCATGACCTTAAGGGTTTGAAAGAGTGGAACCACGGCATCTTGTGTTTGTAAGGGTAGAATTGCCACTCATTTGGGCTTAAGATGCTCGTAAAGCCAGTGGGGCACACTACCATCAGTTCTTCTTGTTGCTGCCCCCCCCCCAACCTCCCCACATCAGTGTTACTTTCTCTCCCCTCAGGAAAACCTTTCATCCATTTGTACACTGCCCTTATCTTCATGGCATTTTCTCCATAAATTTGGGCTGACATGTCCCTGATTTCACTTCCATGCTTGCCAAGTTTAAGAAGAAGTGTAATGTTTCTTTGTTGCTCTATTTCAAGCTCCAACATTCTTGCAACAGCACACAGAAACACGCAACAACAATAACGAATGCCACTCCACAAGATCCCACCACTTGTCGACATAAACACAGCTGTGAGACATTGATATACCAAGGTTATGAAACCTTACAAAGTTGTTCGTACAGTGCTGCCGACATACATGCATGGCGGCAAGTCCATGAACATGATATATATGAGGTTTCACTAGATACATATACACACACACATATATATATATATACATGCATATGTACATATATATGTATATGTGTATGGATAAAGACAGAGACAGCGACAGAGATTTACTTCAAAGAAATGGCTCAGACAGTTGTGGGAGCTGGCAAGTCCCAAATCCAGGGTCGATTGGCATGGTGGAGATATCTGATGCCTTACAAGATTATGACATCTGGCATATCCAAGATCTGAAGGTCAAGCAGTAGGCTGGAAGCCTCTGCACACCATGTTTCAGATCTAGAGGTAGAGTGAAAAGAAGAGTGTAGGGTCAAGAGGGAGCAAGTTTTTCAGAATATTCACTTATATTCAGTACGCAGGCTGTATTCACAAGGAAATTACCCTTTCAAATGATTTGTTGACCACAGTGGAACACATATTGGAAAGTGATTACATTATATGACACGTAATACAACAGCAGCAAGTCCAGTATGTGCCAAACAACTGAGAATCATAGCCTAGCCAAGTTGACACCTGAAAGAAATGATTGCAGTCACATTTTCTGCATGCGATGTGAATCTAGTCCTGTAACACTCTATATGTTGCTGTTAGGTGTCATGGAGTCACTGTCAACTCATGGCGACC
Organism: Heterohyrax brucei; assembly: GCA_028571685.1. Lineage (NCBI taxonomy): Eukaryota > Metazoa > Chordata > Mammalia > Hyracoidea > Procaviidae > Heterohyrax > Heterohyrax brucei. Next base: position 111,582,454 of record CM053166.1, on the reverse strand, counting down.
CTATGTACAACAGAACAAAACACTACCCCCCTTGCGCCATCCTCACAATCACTGCTGTGTTTGAGCCCACTGTTGAAGCCACTATGTCATTCTATCTTGTTGAGAATCTTCCCTTTTTTGGCCTACTCTTTGCTTTACCAAACACGATGTCCTTTTCCAGGGACTGGTCCTTCCTAGTACTGTGTCCAAAGCATGTAAGACAAAGCCTCACCATTCTCTTTTCTAAGGAGTATTCTGGCTATACTTCTTTAATACACATTTGTTTGCTCTTCTGGAAGTCAGTGGTATATTCAGTATTCTTAGCTAATGCGTAATTGAAAGGCATCAGTTCTTCTACAGTGTCACTTATTCATTGTCCAGCTTTCACATACATATGGAGTTGATTGAACCACACCATGGCTTGAGTTAGGCACACCTTAGTCTCCGAGGTGACATCTTTGTTTTTCTACACTGTAAAGAGGTCTTTTGCAGAACATTTGTACAATGCAATGCATCTTTTGATTTTCTGACTGCTGCTTTCATGGCTGTTTATTGTGGATCCAAGTCAAATGAAATTGTTTTCAATTTCAGTCTTTCCTCTCTCTGTCATGATGTTGAGTACTGGTTCAGTTAGGATTTTTTTTTTAATGTTGAGCTGTAACACTCTATAAAAGTATATTGAAATATAATTCTTCATTGGAAATAGTATTTTTTAAGGGTCTTAGAATTCCACATATGCAGAAGGAAGGATGAGAGAAAGATGTCTTTGCCAAATTTATGCTTCTATCCTATGTTGATTTTATTTATTCCTCTCATCCTAACCTCTAAAGTTGTATGACAGCAAGTTGAGAGGACAAAATTTCTCTTCCTGTTGTCCATATAGTCAATACACTACAAGCTTATTGTTACTGTATACATTGCTTCAGATTAATGTGAATGTAAAGAATACTATTTCAATCCTTGATCTTCTGCATTATACTTACAGATACCTTTTCCTTAAAATGAGAGAAATACTATGCTATATTAATTTTACCTAATAAACTCTTGTACTTTCTGCCACACAACTGCCAAAATTAGGAGACACATGAATCACCTTGACACCTCCACTTTCATATAGCAGCTAAATCTAATGTGTCTGTAAAGGTGTGATATAAACTGTACACCAGACCATGTGCTCAGAAAAGATAGAGTGTGAATGACACAAATGACAATTACACCTCTTCTATCAGAAAAAGCAAAATAAACAATGTTTAACCTCAGCACTTGATATAGACTCAAGTTCATTTCAACTTTGTTTTTGAAATACTTAACAGTATATTATAAACAGCAAAGCAGCTAAATCATAAATACAACATTTCCCTCTTTTCTGCATCTTCTCACCCAGTCATCATAAATTATTACTTGCATTTTATGAGTAAATTTAACTATTCATTTTCATTTCAAGGCAAACAATTATTTCTACAAGAATATAGTAATAAAAAAATATTGTTTACCCAAGATGTTTGGACCATTGTTCCACAGATTATTACAAGCCTTAGATAATCACAGGTAAATTAGGCAGAGATCCATAGCATTTAACATAAGAAATAATTTTTAAGCTATGTAAGGTTTATAAATAATTCATTAAATTCTGCAATAGTCAATGTTTCAAAATGATACAAGGGACAAAACTAGTGAGACAGAAACATGAGCAAATTGTTTAAAAATCCTTTGTCCATAGTTAAAATGAGTATTTGAAAATCTATAAACTGTATGAATATACTGTGTGAATGGATTATTACTGAGTAGTTAAAAGAAATGAACTAGCAAGACACAGAAAGACAGACAAATTTAAAATGCTTATTGCTAAATAGAAGAAGTCAGTCTGAAAAGGCTACATGTTGTTTGATTTTAACTATATGATTATCTTGGAAAAAGGAAAACTCTACAGTTTTACATTCTTTATAGAATGTAGAAAGAGCCATGGCTTCCAGAAATTCAGAGGGAAGGGCGAGGGATGAATAGGTACAGCACAGAGAATTTCAGGACAGTGAAACTTTTCTATATTATATTGCAGTGACGGACACCTAGCATTATGATTTTGTCGAAACTCATAGGACTGTACAGCACAAAGAGAAAACTGTAATGTGAACTACAGGCCTTTAAAAAATTGTCATTATTTGGACTGTGACTCATAGCCACCCTGTAGGACAGGGTAGGACTGCCACATAGAGTTTCTAAGGAGCACTTGATGGATTTCAATTGCCAACCTTTTTGATTATCAGTCACAACTCTTAACCATTATGTAACCAGGTTTTCCAAACTATGGAATTTAGCTAATGATAAAATATACTATAGAAATGGAAGATGTCAATAAGAGAAACTGTACAGAGCAGTTTCCATTTCCCAAAGAAATTTTGTAAAAAAATCATTGTATTTGCTATCAAAAATGCATACACCTCATAACCACCCTGCAGAAACATTAATTTGAGGTAAACGCTTCTTTTATTTTTTCAGTTTCAGTCATAAAGGTACTTACCTTGTGGCAGCATGCACTGTCAGTGGGAAAGCAGTTTCTTATGAACCCAAGAGATTGAAAAATTGGTGGGCGATTGTATATTGCAACTGTCATGTCAACTTTGGATACATGGCTTACTCTTTCTGTGTTAACTCTGAGTAAATAACTAACCTTTTCTGTATCTTTTATTCCCCTCATTTATAAAAAGAAAGTTATAAGGGATAGAATCTTGCAGGATTATTCTGTGGGTTAAAGGAGATAATGAGTGTTTGTTAAAACGTAGGTCCCAGGGCCTTATCACAAATAAATTGAATCAGAATCTTTGAACACAAAATCAGGGAATATATACCTTTTAACAATACCTAGAAGTGGTTCTAATATAAACTCCAACTTGAGAACTACTGTTTCAACCTCTTTCATTTATGTTTCTTTTTCCAGTGACTTCAATAACTTGGAGCTAATTTCACTTTGTTATTTTATGTTAAATTTGTTTCTCTTCCTTTAGCCGTGAACGGACACACTTACAACTTTTCTACTTACATGGATGTTCATTTTCTCCAATTTATTTGCTATTATCTCCAATTCTACACTTAGTTCCTTGAAAGTAGGATTTACATAACTTTATATCTCTCTCACACTGATTCACCCATAGTAAACACTTAGCAGATATTAGTTCATTAGCTTACTGTACCAGTAAAATCAGTGGAGACATAATATTTTTATCTACAGATTAGTGCTAATACTGGTGTAAGTGCTTTGTTGTTACTGTTGTAGAAATTTTCAGAAATTGTTACAAGTATTATCAATGAACAGTGTCATGCTAAAAAGACTAGTTGTTGTTGTTAGGTGCTGCTGAGTTGGTTCCAACTCACAGCAACCTTATTATGTACAACAGAACAAAACATTGTCCAGTCCTGTGCCATCTTCACAATCACTGATATGTTTGAGCCCATTGTTGTAGCCACTGTGTCAGTAAATCTCATTGAGGGTCTTTTTGTTTTCGATGACCCTTTACTTTACCAAGCATGATGTCCTTTTCCAGAGAGTGATCCCTCCTGACAACATATCCCAAGTAGGTAAGACATAGTCTCACCATCCTTGCTTCTAAGGAGTTTTCTGACTGTACTTCTTCAAGACATATGTGTTAATTCTTTTGGCAGGCCATAGTATACTCAGCACAACACTTCAAAAACTACAATTCTTCCATCTTCTTCGTTCATCATTCTGCCTTTACATGCATAGGAAGTGATTGGAAACATCATGGCTCGGGTCAGGCACACGTTAGTCTTCAAGGTGACATCTTTGTTATGCAACATTTTAAAGAGAACTTTTGTGGCCAATTTGCACGCTGCTATATGTCTTTTGATTTCTTAACTGCTGTTTCCATGGGTGTTGATTGTACATCTAAGTAAAATTAAATCCTTTACAACTTAATTTTTTTCCCTGTTTATCATGATGTCACTTATTGGTCCAAGTTGGAGGATTTCTTTTTTCTTGATGTTGAGATATAGTCCATACTGAAGGTTGTGGTCTTTGAACTTCATCAGCAAGTGTTTCAAGTTCTCTTTACTTTCAGTAAGCAAAGTTGTATGATTTACATAACATATTCTTCTTCATATACTCCAACTTCTCAGACTGTTTGCTCAGCACACAGAACGCATAGGTAAAATGGAAGAATACAACCCTGACACACACCTTTGTTGACTTTAAGCCACACAGTATCCCCTTCTTCTTTTCAAACAACTGCCTCTTGATCCATGTACAGATTCCATACAAGCACAATGAAATGTTCTGGAATTTCCATTTTCTGCAATGTTATCCATAGCTTGTTATGATCCACATAGTTAAATACCTTTGCATGGTGGATAAGACAAACATCTTTCTGTTAGTCTCTGCTTTCAGGCAAGATCCATCTAACATTAGCAATGATATCCCTGATTCCATGTCTTATGAATCCAACTTCCATTTCTGGCAGTTCCCTGTCAGTATACTGTTGTCAAACCCAGCTCTGTTGAGTCGAGTCCAACTCATGGTGACCCTAGAGGCCAGAGTAGAGCTGCCCCATAGAGTTTCCAATGAGTGCTTATTGTAGTCACTTTTGAATGATCTGTATCAGAATGTTATTTGCATGTGATACTAATGATATAGTTTGATATATATGCCTTTGGTTGGAACACCTTTTTTGAGAATAGGCATAGATATAGATCTCTCCCAGACGGTTGGCCAGTTAGCTGTCTTCCAAATTTCTTGGTCTAGATGAATGTGTACTTCCAGTGCTGCATCCATTTGTTGAAACATTCAATTGGCATTCCATCAGTTCCTTCAGCCTTGTTTTTCACCAATGCGTTCAGTGCGATTTGGCCTTCTTCCTACAGTATCATGGGCTCCGGCTAATATAGTACCTCCTGAAACGTTTAAAAGTCAATCAATTATTTTTTGTATAATGGTAGTAAGATTAACACACCAAGGTAATTAAATAAGCATACATGCTCAAGAACTAATGGATTTTATACTCTCTTTTATGGCTAAGAAGAAAGAATATTGCAAAACATAGGTGTAATGGAGTGAATTGTGTCGCCCTCAAAAATGTGTGTAGCAATTTGGCTAGGCCATGGTTTCCTGTATTGTGTGATATTCCTAGACATTATAAATTCTGCCTCTATAATGTTAGTTGGGGGGGCAATGAGTGGCAGTTATGTTGGTGGGGCAGGACTCATTGTATAAGATCATACTGTGCCTTGAAGCAATCTCTCAGGACATAAAAGAAAGGGAAGCAAACTGAGAGTAGGGGATCTCATACCATCAAGAAACAGTGCCAGCTCTTGTTACTTACTGAGAAAACTTTTAATATCTATTTCCTCACACACACACACAAAAAAAATAGAAACACGTAATACTCACCTTTTGGGTTAATTGGTAACATTAAAAAAGATAATGTGTGTTAAATAACTATCATAGAGGCTGGAACATAAAACAAACAAACAGAAACAATCACTACCATCATGTGGATTCCAACTCATAACTATGTCCCATAGAATTTCCAAGGAGCAGCTGGTAATTCCAACTGCTGACCTTTGGTTAGTAACCACAGTTTGTGGTAGTCCTTAACCACGACACCACCAGAGCTCCTGGCACATCATAAGCACTCAATAGAAAAATGAGAAAAATTATTTTGGTTGATGATGAAAATATAAAAGTGATAACAGTGAGGATCATATTATGTTATATTTCAGTAGCACAGAGGTAACACAAACAAACCTGGATAGCCAAAATAGCATTGAATATAATGATATGTATTACATTTTGTCTATATGGTGTTTTGAAGACAAATTAGATCAGCTGAAAACCTTTAAAAATTATAGAATGTCATTGTGTACTTTCTTGTAAGAATTCAGAACTGACCAGTCTGAGTCGAAATTATCACATAGCAACAACAGGTTAATTATGAGTCACTTCCCACTTTAGCCTTAAGCATAACCTCTTTAGCTGCCATGAGCTATTTCACTTATTTGCTTTCCTGGTTCTCGTTCACTTATATGTTTTCCAACTCTATAAATTCAGAATTCACCCAGAGACTATTCAAAAGACAGGGCCGTTGATCTGCTTCCGAAAGGAAACAGCCTTGAAAGCCCTATGGATCACCATGAGTCAGAATGTGTTCAAGGGCAACTAACAACAAAAGCATTTTGTAATTTACAAACAGTAATAAAAAATATTACTTAACATGGTGTCATGGATTGATTTGTGTTCCCTAAAAAAATGTGCGTAGAAATTTGGCTGGGCCAGGATTCCTGTTGTTGGAATCCGTGTTGGAAATCCTGCTTCTAAAATGCTAAAGAGGGTGGATGAAGGCAGTTGTGTTGGTGGGGCATGATTCTGTGTAAGACTGTATTATACCTTGAGTAAGTCCCTTGAGTTATAAAGGAAAGAAGCTAGCAGAGAGATTTGGTGACTTTATACCACCGAGAAGCTGTACTGGAAGCTGAGTGCATCCTCTGGAATGGACCAGGGTCCCTGTACCTCAGAAGCTTCCAGTTCAGGAGAAGATTGATGACTAGAACCTTCCTCCAGATCTATCAAAGAAAGCCTTACATTAGAACTGACACCCTGAATTTGGGTTTTCAGCCTACTGGACTCTGACAAAATAAAATTTCTCTTTTTAAAGCCATTCACCTGTGGTATTTCTGTTAGAGCAGCGCTAACAGGCTAAGACAGATGGGAGTTCCCAATTCATTTATCCACATGTTATTCTTCAAGCTGTCTATAACACACCTAAAATTCCGTGTAAAACTGACTGCACTTATGACTTTCTGAGGAGAGTATTTATCAGTTTTACCAATTTCTAAAACAGTCATGATTCAGTAATTCCACTACTTGGAATATATCTTACAGAATAAAGGCCTTTCACACCAACGGACACATGCACAAGAATGTTTATCGCAGCACAGTCCACGATAGCAAAAAGATGAAATCAACCCAGATGCCCAACAACAGAAGAATGGATAGGTAAACTATGATGCATATACTCAATGGAGCACTACACAATGATAAAGAATAACGATGATTCCAGGAAACATCTCATAACCTGGTTTCAACTGGAAGACATTATGTTGCGTGAAAGTAGTCAGCGACAAAAGGAAAAATATTGTATGAGACCTCTACGATAAGATCTCAAAAACAGACTTGTGTATAGAAGAAAAGACTCTGACAGCTGCAAAGGAGGGGAGGGAGGGAGGGCAAGGGGGGGTTAGATTAGATAGTTGCTAGAAATCTGGTTGGGTGAAATCAGTGATAGCACACATTAGAAACAAGAACAATATTAAGTAGACTTCAGCATAAATTGAATATTCCTGCCATCTTAACCCAATATTGCAAGGATAGAGTAGCTGGGGCAGGGGGCAGGGGACTATGCTCTTAGGTGAAATCGAGGCCAACTGGCACAACTAGCGTTTTGCTAAGAGGGCTCTCTGCACCCCACATTGGTGAGTGGCGTCTGGGGTCTTAAAAGCTGCCAAGCTGCCATCCGAGGGCACAGCAAATGGTCCCAACTCAGCAGGAACGGATGCTCACCAAGAACCAAAATGACATGGGGGAAAGACAACCCAGAAGACAGAGAGATTCACATGAGTGGGTGCCTACATCGACTTGGGACCAGAAGAACCGTATGGTGCCCGGCCACCACCAGTGACAGCCGTGATGGAGCTCACAAAGTTGAGTCTCACCGGCAACACAAGAATAAAAAGGAGTGCATCCTGAGATCTCCACTAAAAGACCTCAACTGACGGTCCAGCGGTTTCAGGGTTCCTCTGAGAGCATGGTCCCTGGCCCTGATGCTGCCCATGCCCATAAATCATAACGAAGGTCCACTCTTCGGACACGAATGGATTGGATTTGGCGATGCAGAGTGACCATATACTGGATGTACTTTATGGTTCTATACATCTATAGGATACCATCCTGCTGACCTCTGGCTGGAGGAAGGACAGTGGGTGGAGAGGAGGGGAAAGGAGACTGTTGGGAGGATGGGACATGTATGGAGCAGAGAGGAATAGTGTGCTGTCACCGGACAGGGAGAGCAGTGGATGCTGCATATAGGTGGGCATGTGAATTTATACGGGAATGTACATTTTCACTCAGTCATATTAAATAAATAAAAAAAAAAACAGAAAAAAAACTGTTAGGAGTTATCGATCACCTTTAAAGCACTCACCTTTGGAAGCTATGCACTGATGCTAGCGCCTAGTCAACCCTGCAAAGCAATTTTAGAACTCTTCTTCTGGAATGGCCATCAGAGCTGTCGTACTGTCTTTGATATCCTGAATGTCATCAAAATGTCTGCCTTTCAATATTTTGTTTATCTTCTAATAAAGAAAAAAGCCATTGGGGGCTAGATCAGACGAGTAGATAGGGTATTCCAATAGTTTTTTGTTTACTGGCTAAAAACTTCCTCACACAACTATAAAATTAAATTCATGAATTTGCCACCATGCCACTGTTTGCAGTGGCCATTCCAGAAAAAGTTCCAAAATTGCTTTGAAGGGTGGATTAGGCACTGGTATCAGTGCATAGCTTCTCAAGAGGAGTACATCAAAGGTGACCATAGTGATATTCAGCAACGTGGTATGCAGCACTTAAAACTATTAAGTTTGTTGACTTAATTGTCGTACCTCCTGTGATATACATTCTGTAAATTTTCATTTTACCTTAAAAAGAATTCTGCTTCAGTGGAGGTATTGATTTGAATATACAGAAATGTTATAACCATTTTTTCTCTGCCATATAAACTATGACTATATGAAATATTTTCTTTGGTTAATGAATATGAGCAGCATTTATGAGGATTGGCTTATTTTTCAGTTTTCAGATTATAATCCTGGGTTAAAATGAGCAAATATGTTTCTTAGTTGCATCTAGGAATAAGAATGTGCTCCCTTAAAGGTATAGTCTCAAAAGATGAAATCTCAATCTTTCTAGGACAAATTTTAAAAATCCTCATTTTAGACCCAAATGTATTTTAGGTTGAATTCATTATTTATAATTATTTTAATTTGTAGTTTTGCATCATAGTGACCATCTTTTTCTTAGTATTATTGACTTTCACCTTAAGGTATGGTCTTTTGTTTCCTGTTCTATGAAGGCATTAAGAGAAAGAATATTGGGACATCACAAGTCTAATAGTCACGAAAACATTCATTGACAAAAAAGGTCAAATAGTTCCAATTTTTCAAAATTATTCTTGACATTTTCTTTAGTGCAGCTGAAAGCACTACTGAAACTCCCCAGAATGAACAATAAACATGAGAGAACAATATTGCTGTGAAATTATCTGCCAGGTCTGGAGGAAGGAAACAGCTATGTTGCAGACTGTCTATGGAGAGAAATGGCCTTTATGAGCTGAAAGCCTCAGTCCTGCAACTGCAAGCAACTAAATTCTACTAAAAACCTGAACGTACTTGGAAGAAGACCCTGAACTTCAGATGAAAACACAACCCAGTGAGCATGTCAGCCTTGAGATCCTAAGATAAGACCCAATTAAGCCATCCCTGGACATCTGATTAACGGGAACTGGGAAATAATGAATCTGTGTAATTTAATCCATTAAATTTGTCATATATTTTTTATACAGTGTCAGAACCTAATACTAGTTTTAAAGTAGGGCATTCCCCTACTGATATACTCCCATATGTCTTGCTGTATCTTGAAAGTGAAATTGTTACGGTAAGGGTACATAGCTTCTCACAAAGAAGCACAAATATTTTTATTCAAGAAATTTTGTATGGCATATTTTTTTCATCTGCTCCAATTGGTTAGAGTTTGGCGCCAAGATCATACATTTGATTCCCACATGGACAAGTGAGCCTTGCACAAAGTAAATCCTTTTCATATCCATATCCTCTTCATATGCCCTCCCATTTGACAAGTGTACACAAAAAGGTATGACTCATTGCATAACATATTTCTACCTCTGGACAAATAGCAATCCAGTAAAATCTTGGCTCTCTAAAGGTTCTTCTAGAATCCTTATTTTGTTCTCATTTTTTTATTATGATTAAGTGAAAGCATACTATCTAAATTAAATTTGTATGCCGGCCTATCTGCAGTTCCTTCTGCACTCCCTGTCCGGTGACAGCACATTCCTCTTTTTTGTTCTGTGTATGTCATATCTTCTTAACAGCGTCCTGTCCCATCCTCTTCACCCTCTCCTCCCCATTCTAGTAAGAGGTCAGTAGGACAGCATCCTACAGATGCACAGAACCATAAAGTACACACACCATGTGTTCAGATTGTGTCCTCAAGTCCAGTCCATTCCTGTCTGAAGTGTTGGCCTCAGTAATGTTTTCTGGTAAGAGGCAGTGGCAGGTCTAGTGACCATGTTCTCAGGGAAATCCTTAGGCCACTGGGCCATCAACTGCTGTCTTTTAGTGGAGTTCTTGAGGTGCATTTCTGTTTTTCTCATGTTGCCACTGGGACTCAGCATTCTATGCTCTGTCACAGCTGTCTTTGATGGTGGCTGGGCGCCATCTGGTTTTTCTGGTCATATGTTGTTAGAGTCATACATTCACATGGGTCCTTCTGTCTCCTGGGCTCTTTTTACCTCATATCTTTGTTGTTCTTGGTGATCGTCTGTTCCATCTGAGTTGTGACCATTTGGTGCACCTCAGATGGCAACTTGCTAGCTTTTAAGAATCAAGACCCCACCTACCAATATGGGGTCCAGAAGACTGTCTTAGCAATAGGCTAGTTATGCCAATTGGCTTCAATGTCCCCCAAAAGGATGGTCCCCAGAAGCCTGTCCCTGCTACTCTGTCCTTGCAATATTGGGTTAATATTACAAGAGCTTTCAGTTTATGTTGAAGTCCAGTTAAGTTGATCTTCTTTCTACTGTGTACTGCTGATGCTTTAACCCAACCAAATTTCTACAACTAATCTATGACCAGTCCTCTCCATTCCTTCTCTCCCTTGCAGCCATCAAAGAGTCTTTTCTTCTGTACAGGAGTCTATTATCAACTCTTTATTATAGGGATCTCAGACAATATTTGTCCTTGTGTCACTGGCCAATTTCACGCAGTTAAATGTCTTCCACTTGAAACCAGGTTATGAAATGCTTCTTAAAATCATCATTGTTCTTTATCATGGCATAGTGTTCCACTGAGTATATGTACCAGTTTGTTTATCCATTCATCTGTTGTTGGACATCTGGATTGATTCCATCTTTTAGCTATTGTGGATTGTACTGCAATAAACATTCATGTGCATGTACCTATTCGTGTGACTACGCTTGATCCTGGAGGATATGTTCCAGGCAGTGGGATTACTGGATCAGAAGATGTATCTATCTCCAGGGTTTTAAGAAGAGCCAGATTGCTTTCCAAAGAAATTGCACCATTTTGCAACCCCACCAGCAGTGTAGGAGAGTTCTGAACTCTCCACAGTCTCTCTCTCCAGCATTTGTTGTTTTGTGTTTTTTGGATCATGGTCAACTTTGTTGGGGTGAGATGGTATCTCACTTTAGTTTTGATTTGGTTTTCTCTAATAGTTAATGATTGTGAGCATTCCCTCATGTGTCTTTTGGCTGCCTGGGTGTCCTCTTTGGTGAAGTGTCTGTACATCTCCTTTGTCCATTACTTAATTAGGTAATTTGGCTTTTTCTTGCTGCTATTTTGCAGTACCTTGTATATTATGGAGATCAGACATCAGTCCAACATGTAGTTGCCATTTTTTTTTCTGGCTCTGCAGGCGGTCTTTTAATTCTTTTGATAAAGTCTTTGGATGAGCAAAAGTGTTTGATTCTTAGTAGTTCCCATTTATCTAATTTTCTCTTTGGTTGATCATAGTTTGTCAGATTCTAAAGTCTGTCTAAGCTGTGTCTTAAAGCTTCCATTATTGACCCCATTTTTTCTTGCACGATCTTTATTGTTTAAGATTGATATTTAGGTGTTTGATCCAAATTGAGTTAGTTTTTGTGTAAGGTGTGTAATATGGGTACAGTTTCCATTTTTTTGCAGATGAATATCCAATTTGGCCAGCATCATTTGATAAGGAGACTGTTTTTAACCCAGTTTATGATCTTAGGGCCTTTGTTGAATATCAACTGTTCAAAGAAGGGTGGTAGCATCTCTTGAGTCTCAACTCTGTTCTGTTGGTCTATATGCCCCTTTTGTAACAATGCCAGGCTTTTTCGACTACTGTGGCATTGTAATAGGTTCTAAGGTTGGGTAGTGCCACGCATCTAACTGTGTTCCTCTTCTTAAGTAGGGCTTTGCTTATTCAGGGTTTCTTTCCTTTCCAAACAAAGTTGGTGATTTGTTTCTCCACCTCATTAAAAAATGTCACTGGAATTTGTATTGGGACTTCATTGTATATATAGACCACTTTGGGTAAAATAGGTATTTTCATAAAATTAGGTCTTCCTATCCATGAGCAGGGTAGGTTTCTCCATTTATCGAAGTCTCTCTTGGTTTCTTGCAGTAAGAGCTTGTAGTTCTGTTTGTATAGATGTCTTATTTCCATAGTTAACTTTGTTCCTACACATTTTATCTTCTTGGTGGCTATACTAAATGGTATTGATTTAGTGATTTCTTCTTTGATGGTCTCCTTGTTGCTATAAAGGAATCCTACTGATTTACTTACGTTTATCTGATAGTTTGCTGAACTCTTCTATTAGGTCAGGTAGTTTACTTGTGAATTCTTTAAGATTCTCTGCATACACAATCACATAATCTGCAAATAGGGAGATTTTTTACTTCTTTGGTGACGCAGATGTGCTTTATTTGTTTGTCTTGTCTAAAAATTGTTCCAGCCAGAACTTCTAGTACGATATTGAATAGAAGTTTTGAGACTAGCATCCTTTTCTAGTTCCCATTCTCAAGGGGAGTTCTTTCAGTCTCTCTCCATTCAGTATGATGTAGGTTGTTGGCTTTGCGTAGATACCTCTTCATGCATTGAGGAATTCCCCTTCTATTCCTATTTTACTGACAGTTTTTAGCATCAATCTGTGTTGGACTTCATTAAATATCTTTTCTGCATCAAGTGACAGAATCAAGTGATTCTTATCTTTTGTGTTATTTGTGTGGTTGATCACCTTAATCGTTTTTTTGATGTTGAACTAGCCTTGCATCCCTGCTGTAAATCCAACTTGGTCATGATGAATTTTTTCTTTCTTTCTTTTCTTTTTTAATATGTCGTTGAATTCTATTGCAAGGATTTTGTTGATGACTTTTGCATCTAGTTTCCTGAGAGATATTGGTCTGTAATTTTCCTTTTATGTGGGGTCTTTCCTTGGCTCTGGTATCAGGGTTATGCTGGCTTCATAGAATGAAATTGGGAGGATTACATCCCTTTCTATGCTGTGAAATAGTCTCAGTATTATTGGAGTTAACTTTTCTCTAAATGTTTGCTAGAATTCTCCAGTGGGGCCATCCACTGGAGTCCAGTGGACCAAGACTTCTTTTGGTTGGTAGTTTTTTGATGACTTTTCAATCTCTTTATTTGTGATGGGTTTATTAAGTTGGTCTACTTCTCCTTATGATAATTTTGGCACATGATATGAATATAGAATTTGTCCATTTCCTCTAGGCTTTCAAATCTGTTAGACTACAGTCTTTCATACTGTTTTGTTATGAACTTTTCATTTCATTTGGGTTTGTTGTGACATCTCCCATCTCATTTCTTATTTGGGTTATTTGTTTCCTTTCTTGTTTTTCTTTCAGAAGTTTAGTCAAAGGTTTATCAATTTAGTTGATCTTTTGAAAAAAAAAAAGGTTTTGATTTTGTTAATTTTTCAATTGTTTTTCCCTTATCTAATTAATTTAGTTCTGCTCTAATGCTCATTATCTGTTTTCTTGTGGTGCCTGAGGGATGCCTCTGTTGCTGTCTTTCTACTTGTTCAAGCTGTAGGGTTAATTCTTTGGTTTGGGTCCTTTCTTCTGGATGTGTACATTTATAGAGATAAATTGACCCCTCAGCACTGCTTTGGCTGTATCCCATAGGTTCTGGTAAGAAGTGTTTTTATTCTCATCTGATTCCATAAATTTCTTGATTTCATCCATAATCCATGGCTTTTTGAGTAAGGTATTGTTCAGTTTCCATGAGTTCAAATATCTATCTACATTTCTTCTGCTATTGATTTCAACTATTATGGCTTTATGGTCCAAGAAGTTGCTTTGCAATAATTCAGTGGTTTGGATTTTAATGAGATTTGCTTTATGTCCTAACACATGGTCTATCCTGGAAAATCTTCCATGTGCACTGGAGAAGAAGGTGTGCTCATTTGTTGATGGATAACAAATTCTGCATATGTGGATGAGGTCTAGCTGGTTAATTGTCTCACTAAAATCTTCTGTGTCTTTACTGAGCTTTTTTTTGGATGATCTATCCAATCCTGAAAATGGAGTGCTGAAGTCTCCAACTATTACTTTGGAGTGATCTATCTCTTTATTCAGTACAGTCAGTGTTCAATGTATTTAGATGTTCTGGTATTGGGTTCATAAATATCTAATATTGTTAAGTCTTGCTTGTGTCTTGAACCTTTCAGCAAGAAAGTGTCCATCCTTGTCCGTGATGGTGCATTTTATGTTAAAATACATTTTATCTGAGATTAGTATTGCCACACCTGCTCTTCTTTGAATATTGTTAGCTTGATATACATTACTCCATCCTTTAATTTTTAGTGTGTTTGTATCTTTAAGTCTAAGGTGAGTTTCTTGTAAGCAACATATAGATGGACCATGTGTTTTGATCCAGGATATCACTCGTTGTCTCTTTATTGGAGTGTTTAGTCCATTTACCTTCAATGCAATTATTGATAGGTATGCTTTTTGTGCTGTCATTTTGTTATATTGATTTTTGTGTTGGTTGTTCTTAATATTCTGCTGTGGCTCATTTTTCTTTACGGGTTGACTTTTCACCTTTCTCAGTGTTGGTTTTGTAGTTGTCGAGACACCTATGTTACATTTCTTATTTTGATATGTTCCATTGTTCTTGTGCTTTGTGGTTACTCCTATGATTCCCATTACTATTCTAAGTTTAAACCCAATTTTAACTTCTGTGTATCTTTTTAACTTCCTCTCCATCTGAAAGGACTATAGCTACTGTATTATATCCCTCCTTTTTAGTGTGATAGTGTTATAGCTTTTGTGATATGATCACTGGTTTCCTTCTTTTAATATTATAGCTTTGAGTTTTGTGACTTCCCTAACTGAATAGGTTTCTGGATACTGTGTCCTGTATTGCCTCCTCAAATTTATACTTAATGTTTTTGTTTTCCTAAGCAAAGGGCTTCCTTCAATATTTCTTGTAGATTTGATTTAGCTTTCACAAATTCTCTAAGCTTCTGTTTATCTGCAAACATCTTAATTTTGTTTTCATAGTTGAAAGACAGTTTTTCAGGATATATAATTCTTGACTGGAAGTTTTTCTCCTTTAAGACTCTGAATGTGTCATCCCACTGCCTCCGTGCCAACATTGTTTCTGCTCAGAAGTCAGGCAAATGACTGCAGGATTTCCCTCTAAATGGTAGCTTAGTTCTGTTCCTTGCTGCCTTTAAGAGAATCTGTTTATTTTTCATTTTATTAAGCTTGATTGTAATATGTCTTAGTGTCCTTCTTTTGGGGTCTATTTTTGTGATATTTGATACACATGTTGGATACCTATGTTCTCTTTTTTCATAGTGTCAGGGAAATTTTTTGTCAGCAACGCAACAACACTACTGTGTTTTCAGCTATTGTTCCTTGTTCAGGAACTCCAATTAATGACAGAATATTCCTCTTAATAGAGTCCCATATGTTTCTTAATGCTTCTTCATTTCTGTTATTCATTTTCTCTAATTTCTCCTCATAAATGCTCGTGTCATTTTCTCTGTCTTAAGTTCACAAAGTTTGACTTTCATATCCTCAATTCTGTTCTCTTGGCTTTGGATTGAATTGTCTAATTCTGTGATTTTGCTGTTGATCTGCTGGATTTCAGATCATTGATGGTCCATCAGTTCAAACATATTGCTTAATTTCTCATTTTGCTCTTCTGCATTTTGTTTAATCTCTAGGAGATTTCCATATATAATTCTTTTCTACTCAACTTCTGATAGTTTCATAAAGGCTTTTTCATTTTGATTCCTTATTTTGGGAGTTTTATGGAGCC
This sequence comes from Heterohyrax brucei, assembly GCA_028571685.1. Lineage (NCBI taxonomy): Eukaryota > Metazoa > Chordata > Mammalia > Hyracoidea > Procaviidae > Heterohyrax > Heterohyrax brucei. The sequence continues at coordinate 111,566,343 of CM053166.1, read as the reverse complement.
ATGGTGGGCTGTTTCTTTAAATGGCTAGAGATGATTTGGTGCCTTTGGGCCATCTAGAGGCTGTCTGGTTTCTCAGATGTTACCTCAAAAGGAGCTGAGAAGTAGTTCTGAGAGTAGAGTTAATCACCATCTGTCAACAGTCTCTATGATATGGGTCTGTAAAGGCTGGAAGAGATACCACTAGGCCACTTAGCAGTTATTTTTCCAAGCTATCTTATTTTGAAAAATTTAGGAGCTATCCATCTGTTGGCAAAATCAGTCAGACCATCAGGTGTGGCAAGCCCTGCCTTCTGGCTGACCATAGAAACACCTCTTTGGCTATACCCAGATGCTTTGATATAGTTCAAAGTGAGGAGGGGTTATGGCCTTGCTGTTATCTTCAGGCAGGCCCTGCCTGTAAGGTAAAACGGTGCTAAACACAGCCTTTCTGCTGGAAAAGCACTTTCTGGTGTGGCACTTCTCAGCTTGGAAATTAGCCCCTGCTGAGGCCTCCAATTGGGTGACCCCACCTCCCAGCCGACCAAGATGGCATCCCAGCCGAGCTGCCTTTCCCACCATGAAACAGCAGAATTTATAGTGGAGCTAAGAAAAGAGAGTTGGAGGGGCAGTGGTGCTCTCAGTCAGGAGCCTGACTAAAAATGTGGGTGTCCCATGCACTGTCTCTCTGCTGCATTACACACTGTTTACTTTAGCACTGCATTTCAGTAGGTTTGCTGACTCATGCCATGCCCCGCCTCCTGGTTGAGAAAAAAAAATAAAAAAGCATCAGTACCTGCAGTCCTCCCAAGCCATGAGTCAGCAGGAGCAGGGCTCAGCATATTTTGCCTCGTCAGAGACAGGTAATTTCCCATTTAGTGGAGTGTAGTCCAATTTGACAACCCTGTGACACATCCCAGGGCTCCCTGGGTTTCCAGAGTGTTCCATGCAATTATCAATCCGGGCCTTATTTTTTGGAGGGAATTGAGGAGGTGTGTACCTATTATACCATCTTCACTCCACTGCCCCACCTCTAGAATTTATTATTTTAAGGCTAACTTTCTTTAATTGCTTGGTATGTACCTCTTTAGGCACTAAAACTTATTAAAATGATTGACTGATATTGGATGAAAAGTTTTATATATTATATTGATGCATTTTACCTGAGTAGAAGATATGGTGAGATGTTGCTATAACAATAACAATTACACATTTATAACAATTTTCGCATTTTCAAAGCATTTCATACATACTCTTGATTTTAGAGTGTCAACATTTTTCCTCTTAACTGTTCAAGTATTGATGTATTTTAAAAGTTCAGTCTTCTACCTTTATTTGTCTTTAAAATTTCATTTATAAAACACACATACATGTATGCTTGTTAGTTCTACCAAGAATATTCTGAGGTTATTCAACAATTATTATATTAATTTTACAAGGTAGAAAGAATATAACTGATCTGAGGGTGTATTTCAAGAAAGTAGTTAGAATTCATTTTCCTTTGTTGCATGCAGTGTGTTATGTCCAATTCATCACTCTACCTATGTAGCATAATTATATGATTTATCAGTGGATAAATTTAATGTCCAAGTTCTCAAACAAAAAATATGAGAAAAACCTTCTTACTCTAGTTTTGGTTACCTTTATTGTGGTATCATGTATATAAAATAAACTGTGTATATTTGAAACATGCAATTCAATGAATTTTGACAAGTGTATAATGCTTTACAACCATCAACACAAACATGACATGTATACTGTCCTCATCACTGGGCCCTTGAAACCAACGACATACAAAGTCCAAGAATTAAATCTTTTGAACTTGATTGTTCTGAGTGCTAGATAGCTCATTGCTGAATATCACTATGGTCACCTTCAAATTATTCCTCTTGGGAAGCTATGCACCACTGCCAGCGTCTAGTCTACCCTTCAAAGCAATTTTGGAACTCTTTCTGGAATGGCCATTGTGCATTATGGTATGGTGGCAAGTTTGTGAACTTAATTGTATAGTTTTCTGTGAGGGAGTTTTCATCCAATAAACAAATAACTGTATTGGAAAACCCTCCCTACTCACCTGATCTGACCCCCAATGGCTTTTTTTTTTTACCTGAAATTAAAAGAAATGTTGAAAGGAATACATTTTGATGCTATTCAGGACATCAAGGTAGTATGACAACAGCTCTGAAAGCCATTTGAGAAAGAGTTCCAAAATTGCTTTGAAGGGTGGACTTGAAACTGGTGTCAGTGCATAAGCTTCTCAAGGTGACTTCAAAGGTGACTGCAGTGATATTCAGCAATGAGGTATGTAGCACTTTTTCTAGGATGAGTTCTCAAACTTAGTTGTCAGACCTCATACTTTTCATCACTACATTTTTTTCTTTCAACAGAATTTCATACAAACAAAATCATAAGGTGTTCATTCTTTTGTGGCCATCTTTCATTCAGCATGTTGCTTTTGAAATTGGTCTATGTTGTTGCATGTGCTAGTAGTTGCTTTTAATTGTTGAAAACTTTTGTTGTATGGGTATATGGATGTTTATGTGTCTGCTCACTTGTTAGTTGTCACAGTGTTGTCTCTGACTCATGGTAATCTTACCTATAAAATAACAAAACCTTGTCCAGTCCTGTCCATTGTTGCAACTATTGTGTCAATCAATCTCACTGAAGATTTCCCCTCTTTTTTACTGACCCTCTATTTTACCAAACATGATGTCCTTTTCTAGGATTTGTCTTTCCCAGTGATGTATTCAAAGTAAGCTAGCTTCTTGCCATCTTTACTTCTAAGGGGCAATCTGGCTATATTTCTTCTAAGACTTATGTGTTCATTATTGTGGCAGTTCACAGTATGTTCATTTTTCTTTGCCAACATGACAGTCCAAATGCATTAATTCTTCTTCTGTCTCCCTTTTATTCCAAATTTTACATTCATATAAGGCAATTAAAAATACCATGACACTGATGAGACACACCTTAGTTGTGAAAGTGCCACTTTGATTTTTAAAAGTTGAAAGAGGTTTTATGCAAAAACAGATTTTCCCAATGCAATATCATTTGATTTCTTGGCTTTTCCTTCCATGGATTTGATTGTTGATCTGAGTACAGTTATTGACAAATTCAATTTCTTCTTCATTCACCATGATGTTGTATATTAGTACAGTTGTGATAATATTTGTTTTCTTCACAATTTAGTGTAATCTATATAGAAGACTGCTGTCTCCTATCTTTATCAGTAAGTCCTCTTAATTTTTCGAAAGCTAGGTTGTATGGTCTGTCTCTTGCAGGTTGTTAATGGGTGTTCCTCCAATATTGAGAGTACACTCTTTTTCATTTTGACTGGCTTCTTGGAGTACTTGTTTAGCACACGGATTTCATAAGCAAGGTGAAATGATATAATCCAGATGCACACCTTTTTTAATTCTTAGTGACATAGTATCTACTTATTCTATTTGAAAAAAACATCTTTTGATTCATATACAGATTCCACATGAGCACATTTAAGTATTCTGAAATTTCCATTCTTCATGTTATCCATAATTTCCATATTAACAATTAAGATAATAGAAAAAAGGTTGATGTTCTAAAATCAATAATGCATGACATCCATATAATCTACTGCTTTTGTATAGTCAATAAAACACAGCTAAAAATCTTTCTGCAATTTTCTCCTTTTGAAATAATCAAAATTTAAAGTTTTTTTTGCAGATTTTGAATATTACAAATAAAGCTGCTATGAACTTACATGTACAAATCTTTGTGTGGTCATATGTTTTCATTTCTCCTTTGTATATACCTAGAAGTTTAATTGCATGGTGTTACATGGTGACTGCAGGCTTAACAAAACAAGAAAATATCAAATAGTTTTGTGAAGTGTCTGCACTATTTTACATTTTTACCAGCAATGTATAAGAGTTCCAATTTACACACATCCTAACCAACATTAATTTAAAAAAAAACAATAAACAATAGACATTGCTGTCTAGTCAATTCTGACTCAGAATAAAACTTCCCTGTAGAAGTTCCAAGAAGCGCCAGCTGGATTCAAACTGCTGACATTTTGGTTAGCAAAAATAGCACTTAATCAATATGCCACCAGGGTTTCCCAACTCTAATAGTATGTGTGAGTATATTTATATATACACACATATATATGTATATACAAATTATAACCATCCTTATAGTGTAAAGTGGAATCAAATACTGGCTTTTATTTCCATTTCCCTAATAGCTAATGATACTGTATATCTTTGTAGGTACTTACTAGCCATTTGTGTTTTCTTTGCTGAAATGTCTGTTCAATTTTTTGCCAACATTTTTTTTGAAATTGAGCAGTTTTTCTTATGCAGTTTAAAAGTTTTTTGTACTCTGGGTAATAATTTTCTATGAGATGTGTGTTTTGTAAATATTTGTTATCAGCTTGTGGTATGCCTTTGCATTTTCTTAACAGTGTCTTTAGAAGAGTTAGTGTTCTTAATTTTCACTATCCTCAATTTTCCATGTCATGGATTGAATTTTGTCCTCCAAAAAAATGTGTTTAGCAATTTGGATAGGCCATGGTTCCTGGTATTGTGTGATGTTCCTATATCCTGTAAACCCTGCAAAATGAGGGAGGATGGGAAGTGGTTGCCTTGGTGGGATGGGGCTTAATGTTTAAGATTGTATTGTGCCTTGAGGCAATCTCTTAGAATATAAAGGAGATGGAAGCTAGCAGAAAGATTTGGGGACCTCATACTACCAAGAAGCAGTGCCAGGATCTCAGCACCATCTGTGTCTCAGAAGCTCCCAGTACAGGAGAAGATTAATGACAACAATCTTCCTCCAGAGCCAATAAAGAAAGCCTTCCTCTAGAGCTGACACCCTAAATTTGGACTTGTAGCCTACTGAACTGTGACAGAATAGAATTTCTGTTTTTAAAGCCATCCACTTGCGGCATTTCTGTTATAGCAGTACTCGATGACTAAGAAAGTGAGTATGTGAATAAATTTAAACTCTTCTAGTGGGAATATAAAAACATGGAATTTTTGTGGAAAACAGTCTATTTATTGCTTGGAAATTTAAATATAGAATCATCATATGGCCAGTTGATGAAGGCAAGACAGTGACATAAAAAGACATACCCTCAAGCCACACAACTACGTCAGAAGACTATAAACAAAAATTAACACAGTCAGTGATCTTGGAGCTCCGGAAAGTAGGTGAGGCATTGGAAAAATGAGATGAGTATTAAATCAGGAGACTGACAGGGTAAGTATGGCAGAAAGCCTGAAATTCCTGTACTGTCAACTCCCAATCTACTAGTGCAGCTCACTGTGGCCATTTGGGGATGACCACAAATGGCACCCCTAAACAAAAAGCCCAGGGTAGAAGCTAGACAGAAGACACAAACTGGTTCAGAGATGCTACGTAAATAGCCTTAGAAAGGAGTGGAAAGTGGAGCAAGGCATGTATTGAGATGGAGCATGTACTGAGTGCTATATAGGCGCAATATAGATCTGAAACCTTAAAAACCTAGAACAGTGCTAGACAATTAAAGTGTGTATTGGACTGTGGGAATTCACAAGTAGGGGAGAGGGAAGCCTGAATACAAGCTCTGACAATTACATTAGCAAACTTGCACTAGTGTGCAAGTGGCAGCACTGTACAAACAACTCAGTAAGGTTTCATAACTTTGGTATATCAGTGTCTCATAGCTGTGTTTGGGTTGATATGTGGCAGTGTCTTGCTGAGTGGCATTCATTACTGTTGTTTTGTGTTTCTGTGTGCCATTGTGAGAATGTCAGAGCTTGAATTAGAGCAATGAACAAACATTAAATTTGTTAAACTTGGCAAGAGTAGAAGTGAAATCAGGAACATGTTAGTCCAAGTTTATGAGGATAATGCCATGAAGAAAATGACAGGGTACAAATGGATTAAACACTTTTCTGAGAGGAGAGAAAGTATCACTGAAGAAAAGAAGTGTAGGCAGCCAGTAATGAGCAGAACTTATGAAAACATTGCGAAAAATTGTCTAATTGTGCATCAAAATTGTCAGCTAACTCTGAGAAGCATTGTAGACCAAGTGAACATGGATAGGGAAATAGTTAGGAAAATCTTAACTGAAAATCTTGGTATGAGAAAGGTGTGTGCACAAATGGTCCAGAAGGAGCTCACTGATGAACAAAATCAAAGAGGGTGGAAGTTTGCCAAGACCTTATGGAGATGCAAGATGATGTTTTGGGCTGTGTCACCACTGGCAATGAAACATAGGTGTACTAATATGACCTTGAACAAAGCATCAAAGTGCCCAATGGAAGTCAGCCTGTTATCTGTGACAAAAAATTCCGTCATTGCAAATCAAGAGTCAAAATGATTCTGCTAAATTTTGTGATACCAGAAGGATTGTTCTTTATGAATTTGTACCAGCTGAACAGTTAACCAAGTTTACTATTTGGAAGTACTGAAAAGATTGCATGAAAAAGTTAGACAGTAACAGCCTGAACTTTTCACCAACAACTCACAGTTCTTGCATCACAACTGTGCACCAGCTCACATGACACTGTCTGTAAGGGAGTTTTTAGCTAGTAAACAAATAACTGTATTGGAACACCCTACCTACTCACAGAGAATGTGCAACAGTACAGGTTAGTGCTACTGTGTCTCATGAGGTACAATGGTGAGAGAGCGCTAGGACCTGTTGTTCATGAGCCATGGTGAGAACTGCCTATCAACCAGACAGCTCACTGGGAACAATGCCAACTACCAGACACAACAAGAGAGGCATCTCAGTGCTGCTTGTGGTAGAAGGCCACTCAGCACCACTGCCTGCCAGGGGAAAGCCATTACCAGGCTTTGCCACCCATAGTCAGTGGGAATGTCTGCATAATAAGGCACCAAGGGAAAACCAGGCCCTAGTGATACTGAGTGATGCAAGAAAATATCACTTTAATACCCAAGTGCCATGGAAGGGTTCCCCCACAGTGCCATTGTTGATGTGGAAACACCATGTACCAGTGTCTGAATGCAATACAAGCTGTTGTTGAATGTCCTCAGAACACATCCACACCACCCATTTTTGCGTCTAGACCTTTAACTAGACATAAGTCCCCAAAAGCTGAACTGCAAAGTGTGACCCAGCAGAAGGCATGCTACACTCCAAAAATGTGCCTGAGTTATTTAATAGGTACAGACATAAAGTTGAAGAATATGTATGGGAATGGTTCCTAAGGCTGTGAGATAATGCTTTAAGGAATATAAAGTTAGATCAATCTGAGTTTATAGATATAAGCCCACTAAACACAGATCCTTCATTGAATGTTTCAGCTCAAAAGGTTATGAAATGGTCTAACAACTTATTTGGTTCTCTGAATCATGGATTATGTGGTGGCCCACACTAAATCAAATTGAAATGTCAGAATTGCCTTGGTATATTGCAGAAGAAAGAATTCAAAGACTTAGGAAACTGGCATATTAGAGTGGATTTATCAGGTTAAACCTACAGACACACAGTGTTCAGAGGACGTATGGTTTATCACAACAGTGAGCAACAGATTTGTGAAGCAATCCTTGATATCCTTGAAGCCTACTGTTACATGTAAGTCAGATTTTACAGTGGAAACTGCCCTAGCTGAATTACAACACCTAACTACAATGGGAGCTGATTGGACCCTGTAGTAGTAGGAGCCACGTAGAGGTACTCAGCCAACAAAGACAATGTGGACATGGTTACTGTAATGGATAGTGGAGTCAAAGCAGTAATCAGAGTATCTGACACATATGGACTTACGGTACCAGCTACTTAGCCATTATGAATAACATGGGAATGAAAAAGAATTCCAGAACACTTGTGTTATGGATTCAGTTTTGTCCCTCGAAAAACATGTACAGCAATTTGGTTGGGCTATGATTCCAAGTGTCACTTGTGTGATTGTCTACCATTTTGTCATTTAATGGGATTTTCCTATGTCTTGTAAATTCCATGACTATGATTTAAAAAGATGGGTTAGCAGCAGTTATATTGATGAGGTCCACAATATTGGATATTTTCTTAAGCCAATTTCTTAGATGCAGAGAAGCAGGGAAACTCATACCACCAAGAAAGTAGTACCATGAGTGAAGTGCATCCTTTTGACCTGAGGTTCTTAAACTGACATGTTCCCATATTAAAGGAAGACTCATATATCACAAGGACTTTCCTTCAGAGCAAGCAGAGAGAGAAAACATTCCCCTGGAGCGTCCACCCTGAATTTAGACTTATAGTCTACTGGACTGTGAAGAAATAAATTTCTCTTTGTTGAAGCCATCCACTTAAGGCATTTCTGTTATAGCAGCACTAGATGACTAACACAACTATTAACTTGATTTTTCTCAGTTTTAAGCAGATTGTTAATAACAAGGAAACTGAAGCCTAGTTTAAAACAGAGATTAAATCTTTGCAAACCTCTTTATGACAAAGACATTTGTTAACCATAAGCTAGATCAGAATTCATTTAATGCAAAAATTGTAACTTTAAGTTATTCCCCTTGTTTACTGAGAGGTGATGTATATGTTATCATTTTAAAGTCCACTGACTACATTTAAAGACTTGTGCAAATTAATGGGGGTAGGGACAGTGAAGCAAGAGATCACATAGTTACCTGGTATCAGTGGACCTCAATAAAGGGGAGAAGTTCAGTCAGTTATATTGATTAGCCAATGGCTGATTAATCTATTTTTCCTCCTCTTTGTAAATTTCATTGTAACTAGCCTATATCCATTCAGTCATGTGATATTTAGAATCAGAAATTCCTTTCCATGTGCATGTAGAATAACTTCTCAGAATAAACTTCATGTTACATTCTTCTTGGTTTTTATTCTTTTTCAACACTATTGTGAAAGATTGCTCAGCAGCATTTTTTTTTTTAAAAAACTTCTTTTGATGCTACCAATTTACTAATTTCATAGAAATCTTCTTTCCTTAAAGCTTTGTAAATTGCAAGCTTATATGAAAACACCTACATGTTTTGGGAGAAATACATATATATATGCATTGTTTAAGAGGAGCCTGAGTCTCATTACCATTTTTATTTTATTTTTAGAATATCTTCTCATGCATGAAATATATATCCTTTGTGATTAAAGTAATAATTTTGTATTTTAACAAGGAAGTTATTGTTAATAATCTAAATCTGCCTTTCCACCATAGTTCTTTCCAAGGTACAATTAAGATTTCCTTGTATTTCAGGTTGGAATTTGCAATATACTCTTCTTTAATTTCGCTGAAAAAAAAAAAATGTATCCAGATAGGCCAAGACACCTTTATAACGAACTCCACAGGACATCTAGATGAGTAGTAATCAACTTCTGGGGAGTAATGAAATTTTGCTTAAATGAAAGCACTGACAGGTGTAATATTTCGACCCTGGTATTCAGTCTACTGATGCTCGTTCCCTAGGAGAGGTTGGGCCAGTGGAAAAATTCTTTATGTATTGCATTGGGAAGCATTGTTCTGTTCTTTGTCTCAGCTCTTGAGTCTGGTTTTTATTTTGTTTACCTTTGTTTCAATTAATGGACACTGTGAGTTTTTATTTATTTTTTTTAAAGTGGAATGACATAAGCGGTAAAAGATAAAATAATTAGAAGGGTAATTGTTTTTTGGTAGAATAGAAAATGCAAACATCTCAGCTGTTCTTCACTGTTGCTCTTCTACACCTTTCATACAAATAACAGAAATAATTACTGTATGTTAAAGCATGGCTATTTCATGGGCAGCAACCATAAAAGATACTTGTTGTATATTTAAATCAGTGTTGTAAAGAAGGAATAACAAATATATTACAAGGCATTTTTTTTTCTATAGGCCATGCACTCAATTAGTATATAACAACTGGTTTATCATTCCAACCCTTCAGTGTAATAGGATTTTTGTTATATAATTGAAAATGGAACTAAAGACATAGATAGATTTTTATATAGCCTTTCACTTAGTTATTCTCATTAATTAATACAGTACAATTGATTTGGAAGCATTTGTGTGTAACCTGCTTTACTTACAGAGCTAACCAAATATGCATTCCTGTGTACAATGATTTAAGTAGAAGACAGTAAGGATTAAGACTCTCAGGCTCGGGGGTCAGGAGACTTGGGTCTGAAGTTTGGAGCTACTTATTGGTTGTGTGAATTCAGATAAGTAATGCTATTGGTTTGTACCTCAGTTTCCTCATTTGACTTCCATAACAGTGTTGATTTATAGTATTTTCTGATAGATTTCTCCTTGTGGTCCTTTTGGTTCTTCTCTACCTGGCCCATTTCCTGATGATAGTCCCCAAAGCTTACTGCTGAAGCTTCTGCTCCATGCCTTTTTCTCAGACCTCTAATCTTATCTCATGGCTTCAACAGTTTTGTTGATTATTCCACATCTAAATATGTATCAATAACAAAGCACCATACGATTTGAACATACCACTCCTCCACTTGAAATATTTAATACATAAGAAGTCATCCTTTAAGTCCTAGGATCCAACTCGACGGCACTTCCTTGGCTTGGCAGACTCTTGTGAGACTCATCTTTTAAGACTTACTTTCAGTGGATTAAAGAGAAGCAATTATAGCAGAGGTTAAGAATGTGGGATCTGAACTTTTGTTGCTGTTGTTATTTGAGCCAGTTTTGACTCACAGTGACTCTATTTACAATAGAGTAAAACATTTCTCAGTCCTGTAGCATCCTCACAATTTTTTTATGCTTGAGCTTGTTGCAGCCACTGTTGTCAATCCATCTCATGGGGGGTCTTCCTCTTTTTCAATAATCCTCTGCTTTACCAAGCATAATGTGCTTGTTTAGGGACTGGGGCCTCCTGATAACATGGCCAAAGTATGAGGATGTTTCTAATGATCACTCTGATTGTACCCTTTCCAAGACAATTTTGCTCATTCTTCTAGTAGTCCATTCAACATTCTTCACCAATATCATAATTCAAAGGTATCACTTTTTCAGTCTTCCTTATTCATTGCTCAGCTTTCATATTTATATGATAACATTACAAACACCATGACTTGGGGTAGGTGTACCTAAGTCCTTAAAGAGACATCTTTGTGTTTTAACACTTTATGTTTTGCAACAAATTTGCCCAATGCAATGTGTCATATGATTCCTTGATTGCTGCTTCCATGGGTGGTGATTGTGGATCCAAGTATTATCTCTATCATAATGTTAAAGCAAAGAACCTAAACTACATCATTTAACTGGAAGTTACAAACCTAGTTCTACGTAAAGTGGGTTTACTTGAAATGGGGGAAGAGGAGGAGATTGATTTACAGTACATATATATTCCCTTTAGCTGGGTTTCAGGGTGATCATTTCGGGGTAAGAGATAGAAAGGGACTGGGAACCACACCAAAGCAAACCAACTGCCATTGAGTTGATTCCTACTCATAGCTACCATATAGGACAGAGTAGAACTGCTCCATAGAGTTCCTAAGAAGTGCCTGGCAGTTTTAAAATACCACTCTTTTGGTTAGCCCATGTAGCACTTATCACTATGCCACCAGCTTGCTCAAGGGAAAGTTTTTCACTTTTCTAGGCGATACAGATAACATTTTTGCCAAAGCCTTTTTCTTGAGACATTGTTGCTAGTCTCACCCTTGTGGACTCCAGGTTCCTGCCTTCAAATACTCTTTGTTTACTCAATAAATTCTTTCTATTTTAACTGATTTAAGGTCTGGAGGTTTTTCTCTGCAATAGGTTCTGATCCAGACTAAACTATACCAGTGAGCAATTAAAAAGAGAAATATGGAGGAAGGAGAGTGGGTGGAGAGATGGGGAAAGGAGACTGTTGGGAGGATGAGACATGTATGGAGCAGAGAGGAATAGTGTGATGTCACCAGGCAGGGAGAGCAGTGGAAGCTGCATATAGGTGGGCATGTAAATTTGTACGGGAATGTACATTTTCACTGAGTCATTTTGGTATAATATCCTTTGGAAAAGAGTTGCATCGTCTTTGTCTTATAAATTCTGACACTAACAAGATAAAAAAAAATGAAAACTTAATGGCCAAATCATCTAGTGTTCTTTCTGTTTAACAAGTTTCAAGTCCACTCTGATTCATTTCTCTTGCTGCTATCTTGCTTAGAACTATCTACCAAGATGAAAACAGGAAAAAAAAGTGTTTAAAAACTATTGCCTACCACAATGTCAACCCAGTTAGACTCTGAAGTTCTCTAAGAAGATCAGAAGAGTGAAAAAAGCATGTATAACATTGTTGGGGGGAGGGGAATTCCAGAACTATTAAAAGCACCTCTAGTTCCCTACAGGAATTTTAGTGTCAGCACTTTTTATCTCCTTATCCATCAACAATCAGACATTTACAATTTAATATGGGGAGTGTCAGGGAAGACAAAATTGAAAATAATCACTCATGCAAAATAAACAAAGAAAAAACCATGTGACTCAAGCAGCTCTTAGTTTACAGATTAGCAATTATTTTCTAGACCAACCCATTGTGATGCAGCCAATTCCAACTGATAACAACCCAGTAGGACAGAGTAGAACTGTCCCATAGACTTTCCAAGGAACAATCCTGGGGGACTGAAACTGCCAACATCTTCGTTAGCAGCTGCAGTTCTTAATCACTATGTCATCGGGACTTCCCTTCCAGACCAAGGTGGAGTACAATTTAGAAAAGGGATTAAAACCTTTGAAAAATACCTTAAGTTAAAAAGAATATTTTGATTCCCATTATTGATGTTTTCTGTTATTTTTTCTAAACCCTGGTTAGTATTGATTTTTCTGAAGGCTATTTCTTATGTTGCATATGGCACATCTCCCTGTTATTTACACTTACTTCTGGAAAGGTTCTTAATCACAGAAACAACAACAAAAATATTTTAAAAATATGTCATTTACTATAAAATCTGTTAGCCTGCTGGGCAAAGCCAATATTAATGGAATCCTAATAGTATCTTGCTTCAAAAGAGACAATTCTACTAGGTGCTACAAAAAAAATGTACCAAACCTTACTGTTAGCCAAAAAAATCACTCATAACACAAACCAAGGTTGTGAATAAAATTGTCCTCCCCTTCTTCATACCAGTTAGGTTACATTTTGAGACTATTTTCAAGTAGAACCTTATCATTTCCTTTTTTTCTCCCTCGGTCCACATTCAAAAAATCATCTAGTGCCGTTCTTTTTATCTGTTTAACAAATTTCGAGTCTGCTCTGTTTCATTTCTCTTGTTGCTATCTTAACTCAGACTTTAATTACTGCTCACTAAATTACTCTAAAAGTTCTCCCTTTGTTCTGCCTCAAGTCAGGACTTCCTCAAAACCATCTATCATACTGTTGCTAGAGTGATACTCCTAAAGAACCAATCAGACCTTGTCACCTTTGTAAAATTATTTGTTGCCTACTCTTACTCAAACCCTATTACGACTAAATTCAGTCATGTCAATTAGGATACAAACCTGGGTTTTCATTTGCCTTTCCCATTGAGAATGGCTACAATATTTAATTCCGCTTTTGATGTATTCTGGTACCTAGGATAACATCTAGTATATAAAAACCTGTTAACCTGTTGCTGTTGAGTTGATTCCAACTCATAACAACTCTATAGGACACAGTAGAACTGCCTCGTAGGATTTCCAAGGAGAAGCTGGGAGATTGGAATTGCTGACCCTTTGGTTAGCAGACAAACTCTTAACTATTGCACCACCAGATCTCTTCCAGTACATAGCCTGCATTAAATAAACACCTTATTCATTTATTCAACCAACAAATTTTGAATGCTTATTATCTTCCAGACATTAAGGAAGTCACTGGGGAATAGAGTGATGAAAACAGTAGATAGGGTTTTTGATGTTATGGATTTTACAGTCAATTGGGATAAAAAAAATACCATTATTTTAATATTTTACTTGCCACTACCACCACCATCACTACTACCATCTCTTCAAAGGATACGTGGCCATGAAGAGTAAGTCTCCATCACATCTCTTTCTTGCCAACAACTTTGTTGTTGTTAGTTGCCGGTGAACTCCTACTCACACTGACTGTATACAAAACAGAAGTAAATGCTGCCTGGTCATACACCATTCCCATGATTGTTTGCAGACTACATCATTGTGATCCATAGAGTTTTCACTGGCATATTTTTGGAAGTATATCACTAGGCCTTTCTTCCTCATCTTAGTCTGGAAGCTCTGTGTAAGTCTTAAATATCACAGCAATACAAAAGTATCCACTGAGAGATGGATAAAACTACTAGTTTGATAAAAATACATCAAGCTAGATTCAATATGAGAGGAAAAGGAGAAAACTGAAGAAAAGTCAAGAATTTCAGTGTTGATAAATGGATATCTGAGAATGTCTACTGTATTTGTACCCCATTGTTTTAGTCTTCTAGTGCTGCTCTAACAGAGATACCAGTAAGTGGGTGGTTTTAACAAGGAAAAATGTATTCTTACACAATCCAGTAGGCTACAAGTCCAAATTCAGGATGTCTGCTCCAGGGGAAGGCTTTCCCTCTTATTGGCTCTGGAGGAAAATCCTTGTGTCGCATCAGTCTTTGTTCAGGGAGCATCTTGGTGCAGAAACCTCAGGTCTGAAGGATGCACTACTCTCCTGATGCTGCTTTCTTGATGGTGTGAAGTTCCCAACTTTCTGCTTGTTTCCCTTTCCTTTTACACCTTGTAGGATAAAAGGTAGCACAAGCCACACTCCAGGAAATCTCCAATGGAGCAGGGAGGTGATCTTAGGAAGGGATTTACAGTCCCACCCTAAACTTCTCTAAAATAATCCACTCTGTTTACCACAGGCAGAGATCAGGATTTACAGCATAAGAAAATAACAAAATGGAGATCAATCACAGAATACAGGGAATCCTGGCCCAGTCAAGTTACTACACATATTTTTTTTTTGGGGGGGGACACAATTCAATCCATGACACCCATATACTGAGGTTTCCAGCAAAGGAGTGAGAGAATTATTATTAAAAATCTCCATAAAATTTGAGCATCTAAAAGAAAAAGTATACTGCAGCTATATGAAATGGCCTGAGGAAGTGAATATTCTTCGAGAACTTTTCAACATGCCAACATACTGCCAGTATAGCTGCTATTAGAGTGGGTCTAGATGAAAAGGATCTATGATGGTCCCCAATTCCTCCTCCAACATGAAGTCATGAAAATTTCTCTTGTCTCTGAAATGGGAACAATGGGTCCATGCCCAGTGTTCAAGAAACCAATCTCACAGATGCTGTTTTCAAGAGGAAGAAAATTTACTTTGCAGATTATCAAGTGATAACTCAGAGGTGTCAACTTTAGACTGAGTTCCTTGATTTGAGGATGCATTTACAATTTGTAATTATACATATTCACATGATGGTGGAGGAATACGGTGAGTAGAAACAGGAAGTTCTAAATTATTCATAGTTTCCATTGGTTATTCATTATGAGGTGGGGCCAAAACATGGTATGGAAGTAGTTGACAGATTCCTCACTTTTGATATGGGCTCGGCTGCTGATCCTGATATATGTATGGTCATTTTGGTTCTTGGACTCGAGCTGTTTTTGTGCCTTGATGTGAGTCCTCTCATGTTATTGAGCAGGTGTGGTGGCCTGGAGTGGTCTGTTGGTCATTTTTGTATGCTCTGTGCATGTCTGACCATTCTGAGCCAGTTAGGTCTGAGTTCTTCTGGGGCTGTCTAGAGATTTTAGTCTGAAACCTCAGACTAAAACAATGGGGTACAAATACAGTGAAAGCCAACATCAGAAGTAGCTACACCTAGCGGCAAGCTGAGTTACAACATAGACAGAAGATAAATCAGAAGAGTTTTCCTCCATCCATATACCATTACATTCAATACCACCTAAAATCTATAGTGGAAAACCTGGTAGCATAGTGGTTAAGTGCTATGGCTGTTAACCAGAAGGTTGGCAGTTCAAATCCACCAGACTCTCCTTGAAAACTCTATGGGGGCAGTTGTACTCTACTCTGATCCATATAGGTCACTGTGAGTTTGAATTGACTCAACGGCAGTGGGTTTGTTTTGGTTTGGTTAAAATTTATAATACCTCTGTCAATGAAATGAAAGATGAAAATTTTAATCTTAAACCAAAAATAATTAAAACCAATACTGAGAAGTCTGTTCACAAGGGAGTGGTAAATAGAGATTAAGTTACATAGTTTGTATTTTTGCATGCTTGAGTAAATAGTTTTAAAATCACACATACAGAGACAAAAATGCACACAGAAGATGACTACAGATTGCAAAAAGACCTGTGTAGAAAGCAGTCAGGGTAGTATGATAGAGCATAGTTGGTCTACATCAGCTAGAATTGTCATAAAAGTCTCTCTGAGGAGGTAATATTTGTGTCAAATCATGAATGACACAAAAAATTGGTCATTTAAAGTGCATTGCATTTCAGATGGAGAGGCATGATGTAATTTCAACCTCTGGAAAGGTCAGAAGTATTCTTTTTATTGTCCCCTTCTCACATAAACTTACACACATACACACATGCAGACATACTACTACAATTTTTCCTCTGTAAAAAAAAAATGATAAAATAGAATTATTTGACCAGACACACTACAAAATCAATATTATTATACTTTATAGTTACTTATCCTGTCACGTATACAATACCGGGAATCATGTCCCAGGCAAATTTCTGCACACATTTTTTGGGAACACAATTCAATCCATGAAATCAGGTAAGAAGTTACTGGGCGGATCATACATGCATAAATCTCGGCCTAACCATTAACCAAAGGTATCATGTAGGATATTTTCTGAAATGGAAACAAAAGCAAATGAGTACATACAAAATGAAAAGATTAGTCACAAATTGACTCTGAAAATAAAGTCATTTAGAAAAATTAATACATAAATCAACCACAAAATTTAATAGCAATAGCCAAGATACGGCTCATTTTCATGTGTTCCTGCTAGTAGGTAACAACTGTTGAATATTTACTCTGTCATGGGTAGTTTGAGTAGCAGGTGTCTTAGTGCTGCTATAACAGAGGTACCACACGTGAATGGTTTCAAAGAGAAGTTTTATTTTGTCGCAGTCCAGTAGGCTAAAATTCAGTCCAAATTCAAGGTGTTAGCTTCAGGGGAAGGCTTGCTTTCCTCTGCTAGCTGTGCAGGAAGATCCTAATTGTCAACCCCCCAACTGGAGATTTCAGAGGCACAGGGGAAGGTTTCCTCTGCTAGCTGTGCAGGAAGGTCCTAGTTGTCAATCATTCCCTCAACTGGAGATTTCAGAGGAGATTTCAAAGAATCCCAGTCCTTTCTAAAGGATATGCTTAGTTCTCACACTGCTTTCTTGGTGATATGAGCTTCCCAAATCTCTCTGCTAGCTTCTTTCCTTTAGTTTGATCTCAAAAGACTGGTTTAAGGCACAGAACAATCTTACACCTTGATTTCCTACCCCACCAATACAACTGCCACTCATCTTCCCTCATTAACATTATAGAAGTTAGTGATTACAGTATACACAATATCAGGAATCATAGCCCAGCCCAATTTCTACACACATTTTGGGGGACACGCAATTCAATCCATGACATTCCACTCTTTTTTCCATAAAATATCACATTCTTGCAACAGACAAAACATATTCACTCCATCATAGCAAATGTCTCAATTCCAAGTCCAAAATCCAGGAATTCCTCTTTAGTGTGAAATCTAGAACACAAATTATCTGCTTCCAGAATACAATGGCAGTATAATCAGGCACAATCCAAACATTTCCATTACAAATGGGAGAAAGAAGGCAAAGCAGGCAACAAGGAAGTCACCAAAACACATTACAGTAGCCCTCAAAGCTATTAAAATAATATTTCATTCTCTGAGAAAAAAAATTATGCAATGGTCCTGCCTTCTAGACTCTAGGTATTGGTCACACTCTCCAGATTCTTGAGTGGAGATGCCTCATCCCTGTGCTACAACTCCTCCATCAATGCCCACTGGGACAGCAGGTCTGCTCCCTCAGCTTCAGGAACACCCTAAGCCCAAATGAGTGGCAATTCTACCCTTAGAAACACAGGAAGCCATGGCTCCATACTTTCATATCCTTGAGGTCATAGCCACAGCTGTTGAGATTGAGGCAGCTTAGCTTGTCCTGCTCTTTATATGTTCAGCTTCTGCTTCCTATAGCCTCATGACCTGGGCCTCAGGCCTGCATCTACCCTGCTGGGGAAAATGTTACAAAGCTCTGTAGCTCCAGTGATTTAAGTGCCCAGAGGCACCCACACTGCCAAAAAGCCTCCTGTACACAGGCACTCAGCTTTCTTGCTCCATGGATCACCAAGCATAGCTCCAACAATTCAAGTGCCCAGAGGCACCTCCTTCTACAACAAAATCTCTGTGCACAGGCAGTCAGCTCTCTCACTCTGGGGGTTGGCTCCAGTGCTGTCTTGTGCTGGCCTAGTTCTGCCACTGGTCCTCTGCTCCTTGTTTCTCAGCATCTGTGCTTTCATTGGTATTAACAGTTCTCCTCAGTTCCTTCTGAGTCTTCTATCCATTCACAGTTTCAAAACCACTTCCACATTTTAAGTACTATCAGAGCAGCACCCCACTCCCAGTACCGAATTCTGTCTTAGTCATCTAGTGTTGCTATGACAGAGATACCACAAGTGAACGGCTTTAAACAAGTTTTATTTTGTCAAGGTACAGTAGGCTAAAATGTAGTCCAAATCCAGGGTGTTAGCTTCTGTGAAAGGCTTTCCCTGCTGGCTGTGGAGAAAGGTCCTTGTTGTCAGCCTTCCTCTCAACTGGAAGCTTTAGAGGCACAGGGACCCCAGTCCTTCCCAAAGGATGAGCTCAGCTCCCAGCACTGCTTTATTGGTGATTTGAGGTCCCCAAATCTCTCTGATAGCTTCTATCTTTTCTTTTTATCTCAAAAAGCTGGGTCAAGGCAGAAAACAATCTTACACATTGAATCCTGATCTCTCCAACACAACTGCCATTCATCCTCCCTCATTAACATCATAGAGGTTAGTGTTTATAGCATATACAATACCAGGAATCATGGCCCAGGCAAATTTCTGCACACATTTTTTGGGAACACAGTTCAATCCATGACATCAGGTAAGACGTTATTGGGTGGATCATACATGCACAAATCTTGGCCTAACCATTAATCAACTGTGAACCTGGAAACAAGTTTCTTAACTTCTCCATGCCCTTGGTTCCTCATCTCGACCTTTATCACAGGGTTGTTGTAGGAATCAAATGAGTTAATACCTTTAAAACACTTAAGAAAATGTCTGGATTGTAATAAATATTTAACGAGGGTTAATAGGCTCCACTATAAGCACTGCATATAAAGGAACTCATTTAATCCTCACAACAATCTTGAAATGTAGCAAATTATTATTATCCCTGTTTTACAAATGAGGGAACTGAAGCACAGAGGGGTTAAATGACTTCCCCAAGGTCATTTTCCAAATAAGTGATTAGATTCAGAACTTGGATTTAGTACAGCAAGCTCCGGTGTCCAGCTTCATGACCACTGTAACAAATGCCAGCTGCTATTACTATTACCACTTTACAGAAGAGGAAATCAAATTTGCACTTACATTTTGAACCTGAAACAACCAAAGGAACGTGGTTATTGCACAATCTCAAAAGGATTTAAGAGTAACAATCTCCTCCTTCCCCATAAACAATCATTGCCATTCTTTCCCATTTGGTAAATCAGAGCCTGTTGATATTTTTTTCTCTAGAGTGGTAGAATGCAAAGGAGAATTAGAGTAGACCTGCACACCTGAATCTCTGAACTCTATTAACTTTAAAATCTTGAATGGCACTCCCTTCTTTAGAACTGAGTTTTCTATCAGTGAGATACAGAGGCTGAAGCATGTTAATTCTACAAGCCCTGAGCTCTACAATTTTATTGTTCCAAACTGTGGAAAGTAAGCAGTCATGTTGTTTTCTCCAGGCATTTTGGGCAGTGATTACGTAATTTCACAAATTTTTCTTTTTTTGTTTTGGAGAAAGAAAATACAGTGCCCCTTACTGAGGATAAGAGTGATAGGGAAGAACAAACAATGAAATTATTTCAGAAGGACAAAATTGTCATTGTTGGTTGTCACGTGCCATTCAGTCAGTTCTGATTCATAACAACACTGTGTACACCAGAATGGAACACTGCTTAGTCTTGTGCCACCCTTGCAATTGTTAGTATGCTTGAGCCCATTGTTGCAGACACTGTGTCAATCCATCTTGTTGAGGGTCTTGCTCTTTTTCACCAACTCTCTACTTCACCAAGCATGATGTCCTTCTCCAGGGACTGGTCACTCCTGATAACATGTCCGAAATATCTGAGAGGAATTCTTGCTATCTGTGCTTCTAAGAAGCATTTTTGCTGTATTTCTTCCAAGACAGATGTGTTCACTTTCTGGAAATCCATGGTATAATCAAAATTCTTCACCAAAACAGTAATTCAAAAGCATCAGTTTTTGTCTAGTCTTCCTTATTCATTGTTCAGCTTCCCTATGCATATGTGGCAACTGAAAACACTAGAGCTTGGGTCAGGTGCCCCCTTAGTCCTTAAAATGATTATCTTTGCTTTTTAACACAAGTAGTATATTAAACAAGTAATACAAGAACAAGCAGTATACAAAGCTGACAACTAAGTCCGTGAAATTGTTTTTTCTAAATGCTACATACCTCATCGCTGAATATTACTGTGGTCGTCTTTGAAGTACTCCCCATGGGAAAATATGTACTGATGCCAGGGCCTAATTCACCCTTCAAAGCAATTTTGGAACTCTTTCTAGAATGGCCATTTCACAGGGTAGCACAGTGGCTAGTTGGCGAATTTAATTGCACAGTTGTCTGTGAGGGAGTTTTTAACCAGTAAACAAATAACTGCATTGGAACACTGCCCCCCCTCACATGATCTGACCCTCAATGAATTTTTTCTTTGCCTGAAGATGAAGGAAATATTGAAAGGAAGACATTTTGATGTCATTCATGACATCAACGGTAATATGACGACAGCTCTGATGGGCATTCCAGAAAGAGTTCCCAAACTGCTTTGAAGGGCAGATGAGGCTCTGGTGTCACTGCATAGCTTCCCAAGGGAGTGCTTGAAAATGGTCATAGTGATATTCAGCAATGAGGTGTGTAGCACTTTTTCTAGGATGAGTTTACTAACTTAATTGGCAGAGCTCATATATTAAATCAGAGTATCCCAAAGTGTGGTATATGTATGTTTGATTTCATGCAAGATTATTTTGAGTAGTTCATATATGAATATTTTAGAATCTGGTATTAAGTAAATTAGTTTAGTATGTATTGTACTAGTGTAATTAGAACTAGAACGTTAATCAAAATATTTAGCAACAATTATGGCAAGAGTACTAACCAATCAGAACAGATGGTTGTGGTGGAATATCATTTTCAAAGTCGCCTGTGAGCCATGTGTTAACTCATTAGTTGTTGAATAACGAAGGGTGTAGTGAGTGCTCAGGGGTTGAAAACAGCAGCTATTTATCAATTCGTATAGAACTGCTTCAATTCTTGACTATTTACATGATAGACTATCGGATATTGAGAAACAAAAAAGCACTCCAAACTTGTGATTTCATAGATATTATTGTTTAGGTTAAGCTTCTGTAGGTGTTTGGGGAATTAAAGTGTCAATTTCAATAAAATACTGATTGACAAACAGCATATATGTTATTCAAATGTTGTATAAGTTGCAAGGTGAGAAGCAAATGACTGAAATTTGGTAAACGGTTCATTCTTTAAAGTCATTTTATGTGTCACCTTTTTCAGTTGAAGATAATTTAGAACATCCTAACATGAAAACTCTTATAATAGTAACTATTCATTTCATTAGCAGTAACCATGAAACCAAAACTACTGTTTAGAACCAGTTAATTTTAAAAAAGAGAAGTCACTAAATAAATACTACATTAAAATGGCACTAAGGGGTAAAATATTCAGTGTGATGCCTAGAGAATTAGGTGCTGAATTTCCATTAGTGTTAATGAATATTCCAAAACTAATTTACCCTAGATAAGGCCCCTGAATACTAGAGACAAGCCCACTAGAAAAAAAATTAAATCAAGCATTAAGACACAATAATTAAGGTAATAGTGTTTCCCATTATTTTTCAACCCTGTAACTTTTCCTGAATACTTGAGAGGAGGGGTATATTTTCTCTTTTTTGCTGTAGACCCCTCATATAGTTTCCTTCAGCTGTCTTACCAAAGCTTCCATTCCCCATTACACATCATACACATGTGTGTGCTCAGGCATGTTGGGGCGTGCATGCACATGTGCACACACACACACACAATGCACACCATGTTTCTCCTTTTCACAGTTACCACAACTTCATTCCTATAGACTACATGCCAACAAAAATATTCTAAGAAACACAGTGAGAGTCAGAATCAGGAAAGCAGTAATAGGGACAAATATCCAAAAATTTTCCCCTGGCTACTCACCACAGGAGAAGCAAATGGTCAATCAAATGTTGCTGCTGATTATTGAAAGACTCAGATTCACATCTGTGAATTGAGAGAATTGTGCCTTAGAATACTGATGCTTTTACCTTGTTTGAAATTAAATTAATGAAGGTAGTTTTGTGTTTTCCTTATAGGGTGTACTAGTCTTGAAAACATTTTCTTGTGGGGAGTCAGCAGAGAGTATATACAATCCAAACACACGAATCTGACTATTAAATGTAGCAACACCTATCTAATAGTGTAATTGATCTCTGGGATCAGTTCCTGAATTTACAATTTTGACATTGAACTTAAAGTACTAAGAAGGTAAATCAGTATTACTGTAGTGACAATTGTTTACACTTCTCCTTTTAACACATATTGTTATTTGCTCTCCTTTGTTAGAAAACAAAAGCAAAACATATAAAATTCATGCTTTTTTTTCCTCTCTTTAGTTTTAGGTGTATGTGCCTAACAATAATTAAGGAATTGACTATTAAATACATTTGCAAATAAGTCTGCTTTGGACCAATATTCAGAAAAGCAGAATTACATGCCTGGCTCTGTAAAATAAGACTGTTAGTTATTACCCTGTCTAACTGCATCTGATCAAATGACATGTGAAAGAGTTTTGTAAACTACAAGGCAATCTATTATCGGAAGAAATTGAAACCAATATTTTGACAAAAGTAGGAAGGATTTGAGCAGATCCTTGAAGGATGGAGTAACAATTATCTGTCATTTATTATATCCATCTAACTCTATTTGAGTGTTCTACCTTTGTTTGGAAAATTTCTAAATTTATGAATTACATTCACCAGGAATTCAATATAGGAATCACAGAATCCAATCCTGATTTTCTGTCCCAGAGCTTCTGAGAGCATCTTCTCACTCTCTACTCATTGGAAACAATTAAAGTGGCTCTGCTGTTTGTAACTAAAAACTTTGGCTAATACTGAAGGGAAGAACTTCAAACAACAGGAAGAAATGGGACAGAAGGGTATTCCAGACAGAGGAAATAACATGTTATACTGAATGCAGATACGGGACACCAGGCATTTGTATTAAAAACCATATCTTACAGGGCTTTATACTCTCAATAGCACAAGATAGAACTCTGTGTATGCCTGGCAACACCTTTCATTCTTTCCTTTATAAGCACTCCCAGCTATGCTCACACTATGTGCCTTGGGACCTTCCAACATTCCCTTAATCCACATTCCTGTCAGTGTTGCCCTGAGTCCTCAGATTTTTGATCTGTACTCTAATATCCATATGGTTCTGCATGTTGCTTTTCTGATCATAATGGGTACCAATAAATCCTCTGTTCTCACCTCTGTGAATGTTTCTTCACCTAAAACCTGACTTTCTCTTGATTCCTTTCCTTCATTCTCAAGTGGTTGCTGTTTACTCTCCTAACACCCCTGATTCTACCAGACCTTGAGGTGAATATATAGTTTCCTTTCTTCTCAGTGGTACTCTCTGACTGTTCTTCCTTCTATTTCCCTAACAGTGCCCATAATTACTTACCACTTCAAAACAAGTTTCCTGCTAGCTGCGGTTATCTGCCAATCCCCGAAAAATTTTGTGCATTACTTGAAGACTTTAGGTCCTAAATCACCACCATTCTCTCCAGTACTACTCCTGTCATTTCCCTCATTGATGTTAATAGAGTCAAGATAATCCTTTTAACATCCTGATATTCTCATTCTTTGAAATTCTGTCTTTCAGTGATTATCGGTTTCCTCCAACCATCTTTACCATTAATTCCCATGGACATAATATGGCCTTCATTGTTACCAGTAACTGCCTCAAAATCATTGTTTAATATGTCCTAAATGGCTGCTAACCAGAGGGTTGGCAGTTTGAATCCACCAGGTGCTCCTTGGCAATCCTATGGGGCATTACTATTCTGTCTTATAGGGCTGCTCTGAGTTGAAATCGACTCAAAGACAGCAAGTTTTTAAAATCTGACAACATTTCCTGTATTTCCATAGTTTCCTTCTGTTATTCAGACTCCAGCAATCCATCCACCTCACTCAGACTTAAAATGCGTTGTTACTTATACATTTTCATTTTCTGTCACCTCTCTAATGTTCTTGTTTTGCCCCTCACCCCTTTACAATTCCATGATCAATTATTATCATCATGCTCTTGCACATACCTATATCTCCAATGCCACTATCATACTAGCTTTGCTATACCATATATCTCATTAAATCTAATCTTCTGTCAGCTCCATGCCTACACCTGTACAGTTGAATGTAACTGCAGAAGACATATAATCATTATGACTGATAATACTTTAAATTCAAAATCATTAAACTGAAGTGGGCCTTTAATGCAGCCTGATCATCAGACTACATTAATACATGAACCCTTCTCAAACTTCTAAAATCTTTTCTTCTGTTCTCATTCTCAGCTAAAAACCTTGTTTCCTATTTCACTGAGAACATAGAACCAATCAGTAAAAAAAACTCCTACAACATTTCCTTACCTACTTACACCTGTTCCAATATAATTTACTTTCTGTTCCATTTTTATAGGTAAACTAGCTAATATATTAAGTAAAGGCAGCACTTCAACTTGTGTAGTCAAGTTCATCCTCTTTTCCTACTGAAGGACTTTCTGATATACATTTTTGTCTTTCTGCTGGATGACTCCCATAAGCAAAAAGACATGTTGACATTTCTCTCATTTTATTTAAAAAAATCACTCTCTTCACTGTAATTTTACCCCATCTAATGCCTCAGATTTATTGTTCTTTTTATTAAAGAAAAAAACTAATTAAAAATTGCTGCTATAGGGAGGAAGAAGAACTGATTGAACAGACACTAGAAACCTGGAGTGAAAAGGGGACTGTGCTGTCACACTGTAGTGATTACAAACAATGTCAC
Organism: Heterohyrax brucei; assembly: GCA_028571685.1. NCBI lineage: Eukaryota > Metazoa > Chordata > Mammalia > Hyracoidea > Procaviidae > Heterohyrax > Heterohyrax brucei. Next base: position 111,541,051 of record CM053166.1, on the reverse strand, counting down.
ATAACAATGCCAGCCAAGCCAAGTGCCGTCGAGTTGGATCCAGTGACCCCACAATATGTATATATACTTTTGTATCAGAAATTAACTTGAGCTGTAAACTTTCTCCTAAAGCACAATAAACAAATAAATAATTGTTGCTCTTCACTATCTCTAATTATTTCGTTCATTATCAAGTGAATCTTCTAAAATCTGATTTCATGCATACCATTCCACTGAAACTTCTCTAGCTGACATCACTAATAACCTCCATGTTGCTAAATCTAACATTCTACTATCTTTATCTTTCTTCCTGTGTCATCAGCATCGGGCACAAGTGATCACTTTCTCTTCTTTGAATTCCTTGTTGTACTTGGCTTTCGGGGTACTATAGTTTTTGGGTTTTTTTAATCCTCTTATTTCTGGCCACTGCTGATTCTCCTTGATGGACTCCTTTAATATCTTCAAACAGTAAATATTTGAATGTCTCAGGGTTCCATCTTTGGTCTTTTTCTCTTTATATCTACATGTGCTTCTTTGGTGTTCTCATTCATTACCAAATGCGTGTCAATGATTCCTGAATTTATATCTCCAACTCACACTTAGTTCTTGGCCTGAAGATTTGTGTATTCAAATATCTGCTCCTCATCTCCATTTGTTTGTCCAACAGGCATATCAAGTCAAACATGTCCCAAGATTAATTCATGATATTCCTGCATCAACTGTTTCTTCCTGCTGTCTTAGCTGTCTCAGTAAATGCCAGTTCTTTCCTTCTAAAAACACAGGCCCAAATCCTATGTATCATCTTTGATTCCTCTCCTTCTTTTGTACTCTATATCTGGTGTGCCAGCAAATATTACTGGCTCCTTCCTCAAAATATACTCTGAACTCAACCATATCTCTTAACCTATACTGCTAGCACCTTAATGCAAATGATCTTGATTATTACAGTAGCTTCCTAACTGCTCTTCCTCTATCTGGTACCTCAGTCTAGTCTCAACACTCTTGGCACTGTAGTCAAAGTATTTGTATAAAAGTGTAAACAATATCACAAAGCTGTTGTCCAGAATCTCCAAGTGGCATATCCTCCAATGAAAGTTAAAATATATATTTATATTTACAGTGGTCTATGAAGTCCTAAATAATACGTCACTTAAAACAAAAACATCTTAGGGGTGGGGCCAAGATGGTGGAGTAGTCACACATCTTGATTCATTCTGAGAACTAAAGCCTAGAAAAACAACTGAACAGAGCAGACAGAACCTTCTAGGAGCCCCAAGACCAGGTACAGAGCAACAAGAAAGGGAAAACTACCTTTGTCAGAGGGGAGATAGCAGTGCAAAAAGTCCCACTACAACTGGCACAGCATCTGAGAGGCTTACAGGTATGAAAGCAATCTTTGTTAAACTGGGAGACTGGAACTGGGGGTGCTGAGCATGAGAGCCTGGTGGGGGGTAGCTGCAATACCTAATTAAACAGCATCTTTCAAGTTAAGAGGCTGTGCTTAAGACAGTCACATCTAGACAACCCAGCAGCAGCTGGCAACCAAGCATACCTGTGCCCCTCCCCCATCTCTTCTCTGAGATGCATCATGGATACTGCTGGCTCAGGGCAGGCAAGGTGGCTCAGGCAGGAGGCCATCTTAGTCAGCTGAGAGGTGGAGTCAGCCATGCCTGAGGGCCCAGATGGGGCTGTATGCCATACTGAGCAATAGTGTTTGAGTGGACAGTGCTTCTCCCAGCAGAAAAGCTGTTTTTAAGGCAATGGTACCTAGAGAATGTACAGGCAGCTGGCAGACAAATGTGGCATCACCCTTACTCCTCCCTTCTTTCAGCCACATCATAGTGTCTGTGGATGCAACCTCTGAGAGACTCTACAAGTAGGTCACCATTTTTGTCAGCTATTAGGTGGGGCTTGACACCCTTGAGGGTCTGAGTGGTATCAGCTGCTACTGGAGAGGACCTCTCTCAACATAAAAGCAGTTCTCAAGAAAATCACATCTAAAGAATGCAGTGTTGGTTGTCGACTGAGCATGGCAGTGTGATTTACACCTCTCTTCACTGAGCTACACCATAGCATCTTCTGACTGGACATTAAGAGACTCAATAAGTAAGGTGACATCTTTGTCAGCCAGGAGGCGGTCCACCACCCATGAGGGCCCAGCTGTTACTGGCTGCCACTGGAAGTGTCTCTCTCACAGAAAAGTAATTTTTAAGGTAAGTGCATCTAGAGAATGCAACTGTGGATGGTGGCTGAGGGTGGTGGCACCCTTTTCTCCTCCCATCTCTGAGCTATGCCATAGTGTCTGCTAGTGTCACTGAAGAGTCAGCACAAGTAAGTTGCCATGTTTATCAGACAGGAGGTGGAGGCTGCCACCTCCAAAGACCCAGCTAGGGCCAACACTAAGCTAAAAAGCATCTCAGGGCTGGACAGCATCTCTCTTACCAGAGAAGTTGTACTTAAGTAATCTGTACCTAGAGAATGCAGCAGCAGCTGGTGGCAAAGTCTAGTAGTGTCCTTACTCATTCTCTCCTTAGAGCTATACCACGACTCCAGTTAGTGCAACACCAGAAAACAGAACAGATTTTAATGGCATAAGGACAACAATCAGTATCTAACCATTTAAAGAAATAGACCACCATGGCTCTGGAAAACTCCCAAAATAAAGAATCAAAAACTTTCCCATATCAAGAAGCCTTCTTGAAACTATTGGAGGTAGAATACAAAAGAATCAGGTATAATACTTCTAGAGACTAAACAAAGTGCAGGAGAACAAAATGAAAAATTAAGCAAGCTATATGAACTGCTAGAAAGTCAACAATCTGAAATTCAGCAGACAAATAATAAAATTACAGAGTTAGAGGATTCAATGCAAAGCCAAAAGAGTAGGATTGAGGAAATGAAATGAAGTATTAGTGAGATTCAACATAAAGCAACTGACACCAGCATTTACGAGGAGAAATGAGATACGAGAATGAAGAAGCATTAACAAGTATGTGTGACACAATCAAGAGGAACAATTTATGAGTAACTGGAGTTCCTGAATGGGGAGGGATAGAAGAAAATATAGAGAGAAATGTTGAAGAGTTGCTAACAGAAAACTTCCTTGACATGAAAAGAACATAGTTATTCAAGATGCTTATCAGATTCCCCAAAGGTAGACCCCGAAAGAAAGTCATCAAGACATATTATAATTAAACTTAATAAGATGCAAAATAAGCAGAGGCACTTAAAGGCAGCCAAGCAAAGTGCCGTTGAGTCGGATCTGACTCATGGCGACCAGCTAGGCTTAAATCAAATACAACATACAAAGGGAAACCTTGCAGGCTGTCCTCTGACTTCTCAGCAGAAACCACGTTGGCAAGAAGGAAGTGGAGTGACACAAAGCCTTGAAGGATAAAAATTTCCAACCAAGAATTATATATCCTGCAAAATTGACTCTCAAATATGACAGTGAAATTAAAGCATTCACGGTGAAATTAAGAAAGAAGCTCAGAGACTTTGCAAAAGCCAGTCCAAACTTACAAGAAATACTGAAGGAAGCTCTTCAATTAGAAAATCAGTAACGTAAGATGTATACATGAAGATGCAATGCAAGACACAGCACTCAGAGTCCTATTCAGCTAGGGAAGTCACAAAGCTCAATCAAAGCTAAAATATTAAAATTAGGCAGACAGACATCTTAATGAGTAAACTATGACATCATCACAGTATAAAGAGGGATATATTACAGTATTTACATTTATAGCCCTTTCAGAGGAGAAGTTAAGGAGATATGTAGAAGTTAAAGATTGATTTAAACTTAGAACATTAGGTAGGAAATAAGGAGTAGCCACAAATCAACCAACAATACTACATATCAAAACAAGAAACATAATACGGGAGTCTCAACAAATAGAAAACCAACTCTGAAAAGCATGGAAAGAAAACCCATGAAGAAGAATGACCCAGAACATAATATTAAGTGGAAGAAATAAAATGCCAACAATGCAAAAATAAAAGCACCAAAATGATAGGACTAAATTCATGTCTATCAATAATTACACTGAATGTAAATTGATTGAATGTTTCAGTAGAGAGACAGACAGTAACAGATTGGATCAAAAGACATAATCAGTCCATATGCTGCTTAAAAGAAACATACCTTAGAATTAAAGTCCTGAACAAATTGAAAATCAAAGGATGGAAAAATATATACCAAGCTAACAATATGCAAACAAGAGCATGAGTGGCAATACTAATCTCAGATAAAATGGCTTTTAAAGTAAAATCCACCACCATGGACAAGGATGGCCACTATTTATTGCTTAAAGGTTCAATACATAAGGAGGATATGACAATATTAAGCATTTATGCACCCAATACCAGAACATCTAAATACATCAAACAGATGATCACAATATTGAAAAATGAGATATATCACTCCACAATAATAATAAGGGACTTCAGCACTCCACCTTCAGTAATGGACAGAAAATCCAGAAAAATGTCATAAAAATACAGAATATTTTATTTTGGCAGTCAACCAATTAAACCTCATTGAGATATACAGAAGTCTTTGGCCAAGAACAGATAACTACATGGTCTGTTCCAAAGTACATGGAACATTCTTCAGAATATAACATACATTAGCCCATAAAGCAAGTCTCAAGAAAATTCAAACAATTGAATTATTGCAAGCATCTTCTTTGACCATAAAGCCATAAAAGTTGAAATCCATAGCAGAATATAAGCACGGGTAGAAATTTGAACTGATGGAAGCAGAACAACATCTTGCTCAAAACTCCATGGATTATAGAAGAAATCAAAGTTGCAATAAGCAAATTCACAGAATCAAATGAGAATTAAAACATCCTTCAAGAACCTATGGGCTGGGCAGAGTCAAGATGGAGGACTAAACACACATCTCACTAAATCCCTCTGGAAACCAAGACCTGAACTGATAATTAAACAGAGCATTCTGGACACCTACTGAGCCATAGGACACAGCATAGGGCTGTTAATTTGGACTTCATCCCACTGAACACAAAACCTCCTCTCTTTCACTGAACCTCTGTTGGAGAACATAGGCTTGCATGGACTGAAGGTAATTCACCATTTTGATTCCTTTTCTCTGTATTGGCTGGCAGGCAGAGCTCGGACTTGTCTAGCCACAGGTCTCGGACACACTGCTGGTGTGATCGGCAAGCACAATTGCCATGTTGTGAGAACCCGGATATGGACTCTGTGCATCTCGGCTCCTTTGGCCTATGTTCCTACCTCCACCATGTGGTAGCCAGATGGATGCAGTGGTGAGCTGGTGCATGATGCCATCTTGATCCATTGGGAGATGAGGATGCTCAGATTGAGCCCTGGCTGGACTTGGTTCCTAGGCCAGGAGGCAGCAGTGGCCGGAGAGTGCTTTTCCAGCAGAGAGGAAGTGTTTTGCACAGTGTTGCCTGAGGCTGGTGCCTGGGAACTGAGGCTGTGGAATCTGGGCAAGTCAGCACTTTGGGCTGGTCTTTGTGCCACTACTCTGATCCCAGCTGGGTGGCAAGCATGTGCAGGACACCATCTTGTTCCACTGGGTGGTGGGAATACCCATATGGAAGTCTCAGCAGAACATAATTCCTGGGCTGGGAAGGAACGCCTGCCCAGAACAGAGCGCTTTTCGGGGAGAAAAGCAGACTTCTACACCATATTGCATATAGCTGGGGCCCAACAGCAGAGGCCAGCAGGGCAGTAGCCTTTCTGTATTTTGAGCTAGTTTATGACATCAGGGGTTCAATGTGGAGGTGCTTACTTTGCCAGCTGGGAAGAGGGACTTGTACACCTGAAAACCTGACTGATTTTGGAAGTTGTCAGATACTTTCGCTTCTCATTTTCAGAAGGCCTAGAGAAACAACTGCAGTCCATCCTCACAGCATCTTTCCCACCCTCTATTGACCCACATGAAGCCAAAAAAGCAACAAATTCTGGAGAAGATGGTAACCCGGAAGTCACCCATGGACTCAGAAGGCGCCCAAAAGAAACCACCTCAGAACATCACAGATGAGGAAGCTTTTCTGAAACTATCAGAAGATGAATACAAAAAGATTATATATAAGGCCTTCCTAGACCTTATACAAAATTCAGCAGAGCAAAATGAAAAATTAAGCAAGCTGTTTGATCTGATAGAACACCAGTACTCTGAAATCCAATAGATCAAGAACAAAATCAAAGACATAGAAACTTCAATTCAAAGCCAAGAAAACAGAATGGAACGAATGGAAAGAGACATTCTAATTTGGAAAACAGAGCTATTGACTCCAGGATCTATGAAGAGAAATCAGAAAAAAAGAAACACGGAAAATGAAGAAGCATTAAGAAGCATGTGGGACTCTATTAAGAGGAACAATCTATGATTAACTGGAGTTCCTGAACAGGGCAAGACACCTGAGAACACAGAGAGTATTGTTGCTGATCTACTGAAAGAAAACTTTCCAGAAATTATGAAAGAAGTGAAAATAGATATCCAAGATATATATCAAACACCACTCAATATAGATCTCAAAAGACTCCAAGACATATTCTAATCAAGCTTAACAAAATGAAACATAAGCAGAAACTCTTAAAGGCAGCAAGACTCTAAGCAAAGCTAACATTCAGAGGGAAACTGCAGGATTTCATTGGATTTCTCAGGAAAAACGATGAAGGCATAGACAGTGGCATGACACATTTAAAGCCTTGAAGGAGAAGAACTTCCAACCAAGAATTATATATTCTGCAAAACTATCTTTTGAATATGAAGATGAAATTAAGACATTCCCAGATAAACAGAAACTCAGAGACTTTGTAAAAAACAAACCAAAGCTGAAAGAAATATTGGAAGAATCTCTTGGCTTACAAGAACAAAACCACTAACTTTATATTTTAGAAGGACATATCATTCAGAATCCTACTCAGTTAGGGAGGGCTCCAAACTCAATCAAAGCTATAATAGTGAAAGAAATGATCCAGTGATCATATCATGAGAACTATGATGTCATTGTATTAAAAAGAGGGATGTACTACAGTCATTAAAGTCTTTCCAGGTGGAGAGGAATTTGACAAGATTGGTAGTAACTAAAATTGGATTTATCCATAGTTTATTAAGCAGGATCATAGGGGCAGCAGTGAAGCACAATAAAGATGCAACATATTATGTCAAGAAAAGTAATACAGGAGTCTCAACAACCACAAAACCAGTCTGAAAAAGTTGAAAAATCAACTCACAAATAAGAATGTCCCCGAGCAGATTAATAAGAGCAACAGAGAAAACATGAAGACAAAAATAAACATATCACAACGGCAGAACTGAACACACACCTATCAATAATTACATTGAGTGTGAATGGTCTGAATGCTCCAGTAAAGAGACATTGAGTGACATCTTGGATGAAAAGACACAACTCATCCATATGTTGCCTACAATAAACTCACCTTAGACTAAAAGATAGGAACAAACTGAAAATTAAAGGATGGAAGAATACATATCAAGTTAACAATGAAAGAAGAAGAACAGGGGTGGCAATTTTAATCTCAGATAAAATAGATTTCAATGTAGAATCCACCATCGTGAACAAGGATGGACACCATTTATAGCTGAAAGTTTCAACACGCAAACAGGACTTAACAATATTAAATACTTATGCATCCAATATTAGAGCACCTAAATGCATCCAAGAAACACTGCACTCAAAAAAGTGAAAGATCACTACACAATAATAGTGGGAGTCTTCAACACTCCACTCTCAATATTGGATGGATCATCTAGAAAAAAGTTCAGTAAACACACAGAAGAGCTTATTGCCACAATTAACCAACTAAACCTCATCGACATATACAGAACATTCTATATATTAGCCGGCAACTACACCTTCTTCTGCAGTGCACATGGAACGTTCTCCAAAATAGACCATATGTTAGGACATAAAGCAATTCTCAATAAAATCCATCCCACTGAGTTAATACAAAGCATCTTCTCAGATTAGAAAGCCATAAAAGTCAAAATCAATCTCAGAAAAAACATAGAAAGTGGAACTCATGGAAACTGAACAATGTCTTGTTCAAAAAGCCGTGGGTTATAGAATAAATGGAGGATGAAATAAATAAATTTATGGATTCCAACGAGAACCAAAGCATTTCCTACCAGAACCTGTGGGATACAGCCAAAGCAATGCTCAAAGGTCAGCTTATCTCCATAAATACACACATCTGGAAGGAAGGAAGAACTCAAACCAAGGAAGGAACCCTACAGCTTGAACAAGTAGAGAGAGAACAATGGAGGAACCCCTCAGGCGACAGAAGAAAACAGATCATAAAGATTAGAGCAGAACTAAATGAATTAGAGACTAGAAAAACAATTGAAAAAAATTGAAAAGACCAAAATCTGGTTTTTTGAAAAGATCAACAAAATTGACAAACCACTGGCTAAACTTACCAAAGAAAAACAGGAAAGGAAATAAATAACCCAAATTGGAAATGAGAAGGGAGTTATCACAACAGATCCAACAGAAATTGAACATATCATAACAAAATGCTATGAAAAACTGTACTCTAACAAATTTGAAAACCTAGAGGAAATGGACAAATTCCTTGATTCATATCACAACATGAAGCAGAACAACTTAATAAATCTATCACAAAGAAGAGATTGAAAATGTCATCAAAAAACTGCCAACCAAAAAAAAAAAAAAAAAAAAACTCGGGCCCAGATGGCTTCTGCAAAATTCTACCAAGATTTCAGAGAAGGGTTATCTCCAATACTACTGAGATTTTTTTTAAAGTATAGAAAGGGATGGAGTACTCCCAAGAAACTAAGAGAGAGTTACATAAATGGAGAAACCTACCCTGCTCATGGATAGGAAGACTTAACATTGTGAAAATGTCTATTTTATCCAAAGCAATCTACTTATATAATGCAATGCCAATACATGTTCTATTGACACTTTTTAATGAGATGGAGGAACAAATTACCAACTTTGTCCAGAAAGTAAAGAAACCCCAGTTAATTAAAGCATTACCCAAAAAGAAGAACATACTGGGAGGCCTCTCATTACCCAACCTTAGAACCTATTACACTGCCACAGCAGTCTAAACAGCCTGGTACTAGTACAAAAACAGACAGACAGATCAGTGGAACAGAATCGAGACCCCAGTAATTACACCATGTTACTACAAACAGCTGATATTTGATAAAGTCCCTAAGACATTAAACTGGGGGAAAAACAATCTCTTCAACAAAAGGTGCTGTCAAAATTGGGTATATATCTGCACTAAATTCAAACAAGACTCATATCTTACACCTTCTACAAAAACCAACTCAAACTTGATCAAAGACCTAAATATCAAATCTAAAATGACAGCTCATCCAAAAAAGTAGGAACAACAATGGAATGTTTAATACACAACGTAGACAGACTTCAAAATCTGTCAAACAAGCTACAAATAACAGAAGAGTTAATAGATAAATGGGACCTACTAAAAATCAATGACTTTTGCTCATCCAAAGACTTTATTAATAGAATTAAAAGGCCACCTACAGAATGGGAAAAAATATTTGGCAACTCTATGTCAGACCGACGCCTGGTCTCCATAATCTATAAAGTACTACAAAATATCAATAAGAAAAAGAGAAATCATCCAATTTAGTGATGGGCAAAGGAGATGGACAGGGTCTTCACTAAAGAGGAGATCCAGGCAGCCAAAAAACACATGCGGACATGCTCATGATCATTAGCTATTAAAGAAATTCAAATCAAAACTACAATGAGATACCATCTCACCTCAACAAGGATAGCCATGATCGAAAAAATGTAAAACAACAAATGCTTTAGAGGCTGTGGAGAGATTAGAACTCTCCTACACTGTTGGTGGGATTGAAAAATGGTGTAACCTCTTTGGAAAGCAATCTGACGCTCCGTTAAAAACATGGATATAGATATACCATTTGACCCAGTAATTTCACTACTTGGAATATATCCTACAGATCAAGGCCATTACACCAATTGATACATGCACACGAATGTTTATCGCAGCACAGTCCACAACAGCAAAAAGATGGAATCAACCCAGATGCCCAATAACAGAAGAATGGATAGGTAAACTATGGTATATATACTCAGTGGCACACTATGCAATGATAAAGAACAACAGTGATAGCAGGAAACATCTGTTAACTTGGTTTCAACTGGAGGACATTATGCTGAGTGAAAGTAGTCAGCGACAGAAGGACAAATATTATATGAGACCTCTATGATAAGAATTTAAAAGCAGACTCATACATAACAGAAAAGACTCTTTGATGGATGCAAGGGTGGGGAGGGCAGGAAGGCGATGGGGGAGGGTTTAGATTAGATAGTTGTTAGAAATTTGATTGGGTAAAATTGGTGACAGCACACATTAGTAAGAAGATCAATATTAACGGGACTTCAAGACAACTTGTGTACTCCTCCCATCTTAACCCAATATTTGAAGGACAGAGTAGCTGGGGCAGCGGGCCGGGGCTGTGCTCTTAGTGGAAATTGAGGCCAATTGTCACAATTAGCATTTTGCTAATGTGGACTCTCCACATCCCACATTGGTGAGTGCTGTCTGGGGTCTCAAAAGCCACCAAGCTGCCATCTGAGGGTACAGCAAATGGTCCCAACTTAGCAGAAACAGATGATCACCAAAGCCCATAAAGACATGGCGGAAAGAGAACCCAGAAGACAGAGAGACTCACGTGAGTAGGTGACTACATTGTCTTGTGACCAGAAGAACCAGATTGTGACCGGCCACCACCAGTGATAGCCATGATGGAGCTCACAAAGTTGAGTCTCACTGTCAACACAAGAATAAAAAGGTGTGCACTCTGAGAGCACCATTAAAAGACCACAATTGATGGTTCATGGGCCTTGGAGTTCCCATGGTACCATGTCCCCTGGCCCTGATGCTGCCCCAGTCCATAAGTCATAATGGAGGCCAACTCAGACAATAATGGATTGGACTTGGCGACACAGAGTGACCGTATCTTGTGGCAACTTTATGGTTCTGTGTATCCATAGCATGTCATCCTGCTGACCTCTTACAGGAGGAAGGGGAGTGGTTGGAGAGGAAGGGATAGGAGATTGTTGGGAGGACAAGACATGTATGGAGTAGAGAGGAAGATTGTGCTGTTACCACGCAGGGAGAACAGTGGGAGCTGCATATAGGTGGGCATGCAATTTATATGGGAATGTACATTTTCATTCAATCATAATTAAAAAAAAAAGGGCCTATGGGATACAGCAAAAGCAGTGTTTGGAGGTCAGTTTATCTCTACAGATACAAACATCTTCAATGAAGAAATTGCCCAAAACAAAAAATTAGCCCCGACGGCTTGAAAAAGTTGATTGAGAACAATAAAAGAAGCCCTTGGGCACCAGAAGAAAACAGATAATAAAAATTACAGCACAACTAAACAAATTATGGAAGAGAAATATAACTGAAAGAATTAACAAAACCAAAATCTGGATTGTAAAAAAGATCAATAAAATTGCTAAACCATTGGCTAAACTGACAAAAAAAAAAAGGAGAGGAAACAAATAACCCAAATAAGAAACGATATGGAAGATGTCATAACAGATCCAAATAAAATTAAAAGTATTAGAATACTATGAAAAGCTGTATTCTAATAGATTTGAAAACCTAGAGGAAGTGTACAAATTTCTAGATTCACATCTGCTACAAAAATAGCCATAAGGAGAAGTAGAATAACTTAATAAACCCATCACAAAAGAAGAGATTGAAAAAGTCATCAAAAAACTACCAAACGAAAAAAGTCCTGACCAGGACAGCCTCACCAGTGAATTCTACCAAAGTTGTAGAGAGGATTTAACTCCAATACTAGTGAAGCTATTTCACAACATAGGAAAGGACAGAATGTTTCCAAATTCATTCTGTGAAGTCAGGATAACCCTAATACCAAAGCCAGAGAAAGGTCCCACAAACAAAGAAAATTATACACCAGTATCACACATGAATCTAGGTGCAAAAATCAACAAAATCCTACCCAACAGAATTCAACAACATATCTAAAAAAAAAAAAGATAAGTAATCACGACAAAGTTGGATTTATACCATGGATGCAGGGCTGGTTGAACAACAGGAAAACAATTAATGTGATCAACAACATAAATAACTCAAAGGATTTTGTCAGTTGATTTAGGAAAGGCATTTGACAAAGTCCAACACCCATTCATGTTAAAAACTCTCAGCAAAATAGGACTAAGAAGGGAAATCCCTTAATGAAATAAGAGGCACCTGTGCAAAGCCAACCACCAACATAATCCTGAATGATGATGAGGCTGAAAGAAATCCACCCTGAGAATGAAAAGTAGACAAGGATGCCTACTGTCAGCACTTCAATTCAATATTGTGCTAGAGGTTCTGGCCAGAGCAACCAGACAAGACAAAGAAATAAAGGGCATCCACATCAGCAAAGAAGATGTAAAAGTATCTTATTTTCAGATGAAATGACTGTACCACACAGAGAACCCTAAAGAATCCATAAATAAACTACTGGAACTAATAGAAGTATTCAGCAAATTATCAGGATATAAGATAAACACAAATAAATCAGTAGGATTCTTTTACACCAACAAAGAAGTCATTAAGAGGAAATCATCAAATCAAGACTACTCAACTATAGCCCCCAAGGCGATAAAATACCTAGGACTAAATCTAACCAGAGAAGAGAGACCTATAAGGAGAAATGACAAGGCCCTACTGCAAGAAGCCAAAAGACACTTACATAAATGGAGAAACCTATCTTGCTCGTGGATAGGCAGACTTAACATTGCGAAAATGTCTTTTTTACCTGATACAGTGCAATACCAACACAAATCCCATTGTCAGTTTTTTCAATGAGATGGAGAAACGAATCACCAACTTTGTTTGGAAAGGGAAGAAAACCTGGATAAATAAAGCACTACCAAGGAAGAGAAACACAGTGGGAGGCCTCACACTACCCTACCTTGGAATCTTATTACACTGCCACTATAGTGAAAGCAGCCTGGTACTGGTACAAAAAGAGATGCATAGACCAATGGAACAGAATAGAGAATCTGAAAGTATCACCATCCTCCTGTGAACAGCTGATATTCGACAAATGTCCGAAGGTTGAAATTGGGGTAAAAACTGCCTCTTTAACAAATGATGTTGGCAAAATTGTATATCTATCTGCAAAAAAACTGAAACAAGACCCATATCTCAAAAACTAACTCGAATTGGATTGAAGACTTAAATATCAAACCTGAAATGATAAAGATCATGCCAGAAAATATAAGAACAAGAATGGAAGTGCTAATACACGGCTTAGACTACAAAATCTGACCAACAGTGGGCAAACAACAGAAAACAGATAAATGGAAACTGCTGAAAATCAAACACTTATTCTCAACCAAAGACGTTATCAAAAGAGTTAAAAGACTACCTCAGAATAGGAAAAAGATATTTGGCAACTACTTATCTGATTTCCATAAGCTTCAGAGTTCTGCAGAATATCAACAAGAAAAAGGTCAATAACCCAATTAAACGATGGGCAAAAGAGATGGACAGACACTTCACCAGAGAAGACATCCAGGCAGCCAAAAGACACATGAGGAAATTCTCCCAATGATTAGCTATTAGAGAAAGCCAAATCACAACTACAATGAGTTGCCATTTCACCCCAACAAGGTTGGCAATAATCCAAAACACAAAACAACGAATGCTGGAGCAGCTGTGGAGAGACGGAAACTCTCCTACATTGCTGGTGGGAATGCAAAGTGGTACAACCTCTTTGGAAAGCAACTTAGTGCTTTCTTTATCTAGAAATATAAGTACTGTATGATCTGAAAATCCCACTGCTTGGAAAACATCCAACAGAAATACAGTTACACCAACAGATACACACACACACATGTTTATTGCAGCACTATTCATAATTGCAAAAAGATGGACTCAACCTTGATGGAATCAATAGATGAATGGATAAACAAACTATGTTACATACTAACACTATGCAAGGATAAAGAACAATGATGACTTTAGGAAGCATCTCACAACCTGATTTTCAATTAGAAGACATTATGCTGAGTTATATCAGTCTGCAGCAAAAGAATAAGTATTGTATGAGACCTCTGATATACGGACTTAAAAATGAACCTATGTTCAGAAGAAAATACTCTGATGGCTACAAGAGTGGGGAGGAATGGAGAGAGTTGTTCATAGATTAGATAGCTGACAGGGATTTGTTTAGGTTAAGGGAGTAATGGCACCCAGTAGAGGGCAGATCAGCATAACTGGACTACACCATAAACTGAAAGGTTTTCTAAACTCAACCCAACATTTCAGAGGATAGAGTATGGGGTTCTTCGGAACATGTTTTAAGGGGATATCAAGATCAATTGGCATAAGTTGTCTTCTGTTAAGAGAAACATCTGTACCCCATATTGTTGAGTGGTGTCTGGAGTCTTAAAAGCTAGAAAGCTTCTATCTGAGGAACACCAAATTGCCCCAACCCATCTAGAACACGTGCAACTCAGAGCATGAATGGGTGTTAGACTTTTTCAAATGTCTTTTCGACATCAATTGACAAAATCACGCGATAGTTGTCTTTTGTGCTATTTATGGGGTTGACCACATTAATTGTTTTTCTGGTGTTGAACCAGCCTTGCACCCCTGGTATGAATCCCACTTTGGTCATGATTAATTGTTTTTTTAATATTTTGTTGAACTCTTTTGGCATGGATTTTGTTGAAGATTTTTGCATCTAGGTTCATGGGTGATATTAGTCTATAATTTTCTTTTTAGTGGGATCTTTCCCTGGCTTTGGTATCAGGGCTATGTTGGCTTCATAGAATGAATGTGGGAGTATTCCATCCCTTTCTATGCTGTGACATAGTCTTAGTAGTATCTGAGTTAACCCTTCTCCAAAAGCTTGATGGAATTCTCTGGATTACGTTTTCAATCTCTTCCTTTGTGATGGGTTTATTAAGTTGTTCTACTTCTTGTGATAAATTTGGTGGGTGATATGAATCTATAAATTTATCCATTTCATATAGGTTTTCAAACCTGTTAGAGTTTTTCATAGTATTCTGTTATTATACTTGTGATTTTAGTTGCATCTGTTTTGTGACCTCTTCCATATCATTTCTTATTCGGGTTATTTAATGCCTCTCGTGTTTTTCTTTTGTAAGTTTACCGAGTGGTTTATCAATTTTGATCTTTTCAAAAAACAAGCTGTTCGTTCTATTGATTTTTTTTTCAATATTCTACACTCTAATTTACTTAATTCTGCTCTAATCTTAATAATCTGTTTTCTTCTGGTACCTGAGGGATTCCTCTGTTGCTCTCTTTCTACTTTTTCAATCTGAAGGATTAGTTGTTTGGTTTGGGTCCGATCTTACTTTGGGATGTGTGCATTTATAGAGATAAATTGACCTCCGACCACTGCTTGGGCTGTACTCCACAGGTTCTGGTAGGATGTGTTTTATTCTCATTTGATTCCATGAATTTCTTTATTTTATTATTGATTTTTTCTATAATCTGTGGATTTTTGAGCAAGGCGTTCAGTTTCCATGAGTTCAAACTTCTATGTATTTTTTTTCTGCCATTGATTTTCAACTTTTATAGCTTTATGGTCCAAGATGATGTTTTGCAATAATTCAGTGGTTTGGATTTTGTTGAGACTAGCTTTATTTCCTAACACATGGTCCATTATAGAAAATTTTCCATGTGCTTTGGAGAAGAAGGTGTATTTATTTGCTGATGGGTAAAAAGTTCTGTACATGTGGGTGTGGTTTCTCTGTTTAATTGTCTCAGTAAGATCTTCTCTGTCTTTACTGAGCTTTTTTTCTGGATGGTCTCTCCATTACTGAAAGTGGAGTGTTGAAGTCGCCAAGTATTCTTGTGGAGTGATCTATCTCATTTTTTCAACGTTGTCAGTGTTTATTCAATGTATTTAGATGCTCTGGTATTGTGTGTATAAATATTTAAAATTGTTACATCTTGCTTATGTATTGAAACTTTCAGTGATAATGATCATCCTTATCCATGATGATGGACTTTACAATAAAGTCTATTTTATACGAGATTAGTATTGCTGCTCCTGCTCTTTGTGGGAAACCCTCACTGTGTAGTGAGTTAAAGGTTATGTTTTCTAACCAAAAGATCAGTAGTTCAAATCTACCAGGTGCTCCTTGGAAACTGTATGGGGCAATTCTACTCTGACTTCTAGGGTCACTCTGAGTTGGACACGACTTGATGGCAATCTGTTTTTAGAGGACAGCTCTTCTTTGTATGTTGTTAGCTTTCTATGTATTTTTCCATCCTTTAATTTTCAGTTTGCTCATATATTTGAGTCTAAGGTGTGTCTCTTCTAAGCAACGTATTGATGGATAGTGTCTTTCGATCCAGGCTGTCACTCTCTGTCTCTTTATTGGAACATTCAGTCTATTTACATTCAGTGTAATTATTGTAAGTGTGTGTTTAGTGCTGTCATTTTGATGCATTTATTTTTGTGTTGATATTTTCTATGTTGCTCTTGATATTCTGTGCTGCATCATTCTTATTTTGGGGTTGGGTTATCATCTTAGTGTTGGTTTTGTGTTTGTCGAGGCTCCTGTATCATGCTTCTTGTTTTGGTATGTTGCATTGTTATTATGCTTTGTGGCGACCTCTAGGATCCACCTTACTATTCTAACTCCAATTTTAACTTCTGTGTATCTTTTTAATTTTCTCTCCATCTGAAAAGACTGCTACTATCATAATATATCCCTCTTTATAGTGAGATGGCACCATAATTTTTGTGATGTAATCAGTGGTTCCTTTCTTTTAATATTGTAGCTTTGTGACTTCCCTAA
Organism: Heterohyrax brucei; assembly: GCA_028571685.1. Classification (NCBI taxonomy): domain Eukaryota; kingdom Metazoa; phylum Chordata; class Mammalia; order Hyracoidea; family Procaviidae; genus Heterohyrax; species Heterohyrax brucei. The sequence continues at coordinate 111,524,210 of CM053166.1, read as the reverse complement.
ATGAGTAGGATTTTAAATGCCGTGTCTTGTGTTGCCTCCTTAATATACACTTAATGGCTTTGTTTTTCTAAGCAAAGAGCTTCTTTCAGTATTTCTTGTAGTTTGGGTTTGGTTTTTGCAAAGTCTCTAAGCTTCTGTTTATCTTCAAATGTCTTAATTTCACCTTCATATTTGAGAGAAGAGTTTCCAGGATATGTATTTCTTGGTTGGAAGTTTGTCTCCTTCAAGGCTTTGAATGTGTCATCCCACTGTCTCCTTACCAACATCATTTCTACTGAAAGGTCAGACAAAATCCTACAGGGCTTCCCTCTAAATGTTAGAATTTCTTTGAGCTTCACTGCCTTTAAGAGAATTTGTTTATCTTTCATTTTATTAAGCTTGATTACAATATGTCTTGGTGTCTTTTTTTTGGCATCTAATTTTTGTGGTGTTCTATATGCATCTTAGATGTCTGTGTTCTTTCTGTCACCAACTCTACAATGCTGTCTGTATTTTCAGCTGTACTTCCATGTTCTGGAACTCTAATTATTCATAGGTTATTCCTCTTAATAGAGTCACACATGTTTCTTAATGCTTCCTCATTTTTCTTATTTATTTTCTCTGACTTCTCACAAATACTGGTGTTAGTTGCCCTATCCTTAAGCTCACTAACTCTGGCTTCCATTCCCTCAATTCCACTCTTTTCACTTTTGATTGAATTATCCAATTCTGTAATTTTGTTATTGATTGGCTGGATTTCAGACTGTTGATGTCTCTTAAGTTCAAATAACTTGCTTAAGTTTTCATTTTCTTCTGCTGCATTTTGTTTAATCCCTAGGAGGGCTCTCTATATAATTCTTTTGTACTCAACCTCTGATGGTTTCATCAAGGTTTCTTTGTCTGGGAAGTTCTTTGATACTTTATTTGGGGCATTTTCTGGAGTCATCATGCTCTGTTTCTTTAAATGGTTATCTATTGTTTGTTGCCTTCACACCATCTTTAAGCTGTTTGATTTGTTTGGTGTTTCCTCAGCAGGAGCTGAGTTGTAGTTCTAAGGGGGGAGTCAGTCACCTGTCACCTCTGTGTACTCTAGTTACTGGCCCTAGGTAGACTCTCTGGGGTGGGGGGCTCTTCCTCCTCATTGGCAAATACTCCTTACTCACGGAATCACTAGGAGACCATCAGCTGAGAGTACGATGTGGATCAGTGAAGGGAGGTAGAGACACTGCTGCCTGCTCTGCAATCAGTTCTCTAGGTGGTCTTATTTTAAAAAGGTACTTTAGTGCTAAGTGAGAAACTAGCTGCTGTAATCAGTCAGGCCCTTGGATGTGTCAGGCCCCACCTTCTAGCTGACAATGAAGGCACCTCATAGACTGTCTTCAGATGTTATAACATAGCTCAAAGCAGGGGAGAGTTACAGACTTTCTGCCACTGTAAACTGTGACCTTTCCCATAACCTACCACTGTCCTAAACACAGCTTTTCTGCAGGAGAAGCACTTTCCAGATAGCTGCTGCTTCTCAGCTTGGGAATTGATCCCCCTGAGACCTCCAGCTGGATATCTCTGCTTCCCAAATGACCAAGAAGACATTTTGCCTGAGCCACCCTGCCCACTGTGAAACAGCAGAACCTATGGCACTACTCAGAAAAGAGAAGGTGGAGGGGCAGTGGTGCTCTCACTAATCAGTTGGGGTCTCAAAATATGTCTATCCCAAGCACAGTCTCTCTGCTGTGCTGTACATTGTTTACTTAAGCAGTGCAGTTCAGCGTATTGGCCAGCACATGCCCAGCCCCCACTTCCCAGATAACAAAGAAGGCATCAGTACCTGCAGTCCTCCCAAACGGTGAGTAAGCTGAAGCAAGATTCAGAGTGTGTTGCCTGGTGTTAGAGAGAGGTATTTTCCCATTTACTGGTAGTACAATCTGACAACCATATGCCAGATTCTGGGGCTCCCCAGATGTCTATGCTTCTCCATTATCATTCCAGGCCTTAGTTCTCAGAAGGAATTCAGGAGACCTGTATCTAGTCTGTCATCTTGGCCCTGCCTCTTCCATTCTCTTATTTACTCTTTTTTCCCCCTTAACATTTAGTACTATTTGACACACTACTTATTTTTCTTATTTGTCCTGTTCATTATTGGTCTCCTCCAATGTAACATAAGTTCCATGAGGTAGGAATGCTTTATCTGCTTTTGTTTTGTTCACTGTTACATCCATGGTGTCTAGTACAGTCTGGTAGATTTAAACTATTAAATATTCACTCTATGCATTATTGACTATAGATGAGAGTGTGCGTGACATTTGGTATGTTTGAGAATGTGATATAACTGGTGTAGGTATGGTGTAGCAGAAACCCTGGTAGCATAGTGGTCAAGTGTTACAGTTGCTAACCAAAGGGTCGGCAATTCAAATCTATCACGTGCTCTTTGGAAACTCTATGGGGGCAATTCTGTTCTGTCCTATAGGGCTGCTATGAGTAAGCACCAACTTAACAGCAGTGGTGGAGGTATAGCCATAGTTTGTTATCATGAGGAAACTAAAATATATAAGCTATTAACCATAAATGAGTCAAGTGTGGAAATATGTGGTAAGAATTTCAGGTAACATGCTTATGATTCATAAGGTGCTTTCACTGAAGACACTGTATTTTATGGACTTCTTTCTAAAAAACATTTTAAAATGTGTATAATGTCTATCATTTCATGACTGATGAGAGTATTTCTTTTTGTTTTCTTTTATTCCTCAAGAACAGTTGATTCTTTCAATCATAATCACAAATAATGGCAACAGAGTGCACAAAATGGATACATGGACAGTTCACCTTGCTTATTAGATGACTATTTTGAAAACTGATAAACATAACATTGGGTAAATATTTGTAATCAGAGGAAAAACAAAGCTTCAGCTTCAAGGGAAGTTTATGGTAAATCTATTTCCCTTTTTGAAACCTAGTGCAATCATTTGGTTTTTCTTATTTTCAGGTTTTACTGTTGAAAAAATATGTCCCTTCAAGTTTTAAATATAGTAGTAACAACTTTCTGAGTCAAATCTTCTGACTGTTACTTCATCTTCGTGTAACAGATAGAGCGCAAACAGTGAATTAGCTAAATTATCACTCACTGTCTGTGCACATTTAACAGAAATAAAAATAAAAATTCTCCATGATTGACTTTCGGATTTGATTACCAAGAATTTTAAAAGCTTCATTGTGAATCATTTCACTTATTGCACATGACAATCACAGAGGATACAAGGAGAAGTTCTTAGTAGGACTACATAGTATTTTTAAAAAGTTCTGCATTAAGAGAAAAATGTAAGTGTAGGTTTTTGACAAATGTTTGATTAGTAAAATGAAGAATTCTTTTGAAATCATTTATTAAGTCCCACAAGATGTTTATTTGACACTTGAAACATTCTTGAAACAGCAAAAAAAGTTTCAGATAAACATTATCTTTACTAAAAATGGAAAAGATTGTTGCAGACATTTCTGCTGATAGTAGATTAAAACAGTATCCGAATTCATAAATGAGACTTGTTTGTAAACTACCAGTGAGGTTGGCATTGTTTAAAGCACCTTGATTACTTTTCATTATTATTATTATTATTTTATTGTGATTGAGTGAAAGTATACAATCTAACTTAAACTTGCATGCCTGTCTATCTGCAGCTCCTTCTGCTCTCCTTACCCAGTGACAGTGCACTCTTCCTTTCTGTTCTATACATGTCCTATCCTCTTAAAAATCTCCTGTTCCCTACTCTCCCTTCCAGTAAGAGGCCACTAGAACAGCATCATGTAGATTCATACAACCATAAGGTACACACATCATATGGTGACATTGTGCCCCTGAGTCCCTTCCATTCCTATCTCAAGTGCTGGCCTCAGTAATGTTTTCTGGTCAGGAGCAGCAGGTCTAGGGGCCATGCTCCCAGGGGAACCCCCAGCCCTTTGGGACATCAACTGTGGTCTTTTGGTGGAGTTCTTGAGATGCATCCCTGGTTTTCTCATGTTGCCACTGGGACTTGACATTGTGTGCTCCATCACAGCTGTCTCTGGTGGTGACCAGAAACTATCTGGTTCTTCTGGTCACAAGTTGACACAGTCACCTATTCACATGGGTCCTTCTGTTGTCTGGGTTCTTTATCCCTCATGCCTTTGTTGTCTTCGATGATCATCTGTTGCAGCTGAATTGGGAACATTTGGTGTACTAAAATGTCAGCTTGCTGCTTTTAAGACCCCAGATGCCACTCACCAATATGGGATGTAGAAGACTCTCTTAGCAATAGGTTAGTTATGCCAATTGGCCTCGATGTCCCCTGAGAGCATGGCCCTCAGATCCCCGCTCCTACTATTCTATCCTTTCAATACTGGGGTAAGACTAGAAGGTCAGTTTATTTTAAAGTCCAGTTAAGTTGATCTTCTTTCTACTGTGCAGTGTCACTGCTTTCACCCAACCAAATTTCTATCAACTATTTAATCCGTGATCAGCCCTCTCCCTCTCACCTTCCATTACAGCTGTCAGAGTCTTTTCTTCTGTAAATGAGTCTGTTTTTCTAAGTCCTTATAATAGGGATCTCATACACTATTTGTCCTTGTGCAGCTGACTGATTTCACTCTGCATAGTGTCTTCCAATTGAAACCAAGTTAGGAGATGCTTCTTAAAATCATCATTGTGATTTTTCATTGTATAGTGTGCCATTGAGTATATGTACCATAGTTTGTTTATCGATTTATCTGTTAGGCATGTCAGCTGATTTCAACTTTTAGCCACTGTGGACTGTGCTGCAATAAATATTTGTGCGCATGTATCTGTTCGTATGATTGCCCTTGAGTCTTTAGGATATAGTCCTAGCAGTGGGATTACTGGATGAAATGCTATATCTATTTCCAGCTTTTTAAGAAAGTGCCAGATTGCTTTCCAAAGAGGTTGTACCATTTTGCAATCACACAAGCAGAGTACGAGAGTTCCAATCTCTACACAGCATCTCCAGCATTTGTTGTTTTGTGTATTTTAGATTATGGCCTGTCTTGTTGGGGTGAGACATTATCTCATTGTGGTTTTGGTTTGGGTTTTTCTAATAGTAATGACCGTGAGCATTTCCTCATGTGCCTTTTGGCTGCCTGCATGTCTTCTTGAGTGAAATGTCTGTCCATCTGCTTTGCCCATTGCTTAATTGGGTTATTTACCTTTTTCTTGTTGATATTTTGTAGCACCTTGTGGACTATGGACATCAGACATTGATCCGACATGTAGTTGCCAAATAATTTTACTCATTCTGTAGGTGATCTTTTAATTCTTTCAATAAAGTCTTTGGATGAGCCAAAGTGTTTTGATTCTTAGTAGCTCCTACTTCTCTATTTTTTCTTCCATAGATCGTGTTTTGTTTGTCAGATTTTGAAATCTGTCTGAGCTGTGTATTAAAAGTTCCACCGTTGCCCTATTTTTTCTTGCAGGATCTTTATTGTTTTAGGTTTGATATCTAGGTCTTTTATCCATTTTGAATTACTTTTTGTGTAAAGTGTGAGATATGGGTCTTGTTTCAACTTTTCCCAGATGAATATCCAATTTTGCCAATACCATGTGTTAAAGAAACAGTTTTTACCCAAGTTTACAATTTTGGGGCCGTTGTCGAATATGAACTGTTCGTAAGAGGATGGTGGCATCTCTGGGGTCTCAACTCTGTTCATTTGGTTTATGTATCTCTTTTTGTACTAATACTAGGCTGCTTTGACTACAGTGGCAGTGTAATAGGTTCTAAGGTCCAGTAGTGTGAGGCGCCCCCTGTGTTCCTCTTCTTCAGTAGTGCTTTGCTTATTCCGGGCTTCTTTCCTTTCCAAACAAAGTTGGTGATTTGTTTCTCCGTCTCACTAAAAAATGTCACTGGAACTTGTATTGGGATTGCATTGTATATGTAGATGGCTTTGGGTAAAATAGATATTTTCACAATGTTAAGTCTTCCTATCCACAAACAGGGTAGGTTTCTCCATTTATCTAAGTCTCTCTTAGTTTCTTGCAGTAAGTTCTTCCAGCTCTTTTTGCATAGGTCTCTTATTTCTCTAGTTAGGTTTATTCCTAGGTGTTTTATATTCATGGGGGCAGTAGTAAATGCTATTGACTTCGTGATTTCTTCTTGAATGATTGTTGTTGGTATAAAGAAATACTACTGATTTGTGTATGTTTGTTTATCTTATATCCTGATAATTTGTTGAACTCTTCCATCAGCTTGAGTAGTTTTCTTATGGATTCTTTTAGATTCTCTACATATACAATCTCACTGTCTGCAAATAGGGAGATTTTTAGTTCTTCTTTGTCAATGCAGATGCCCTTTATTTCTTGGTCTTGTCTAATTGCTCTGGCTAGAACTTCTAGTACTATGTTGAATAGAAGTAGTGGGAGTGCATATCCTTGTCTATTTCCCATTCTCAAAGGGAATTCTTTCAGTCTCTCCGTTCAGAATGATGGAGGCAATTGGCTTTGTGTAAATGCCCTTTATTGCCTTGAGGAATTTGCCATCTATTCCAATTTTGCTGAGAGTTTTTAACATGATTGGGTGTTGGATTTTGTCAAATGCCTTTTCTACATCAACTGACAAAATCAGGTGATTCTCATAGTTTGTGTTATTCATGTGGTTGATCACATTAATTGTTTTTCTGATGACAAAGCAGCCTTGCATCCCTGGTATGAATCTAACTTGGTCATGATGAATTATTATTTTTTAATATGTTGTTGAATTCTATTGGCAAAGATTTTCCTGAAGAGTTTTGCATCTAGGGTCATGAGTGATATTGGTCTATAATTCTGCTTCTTAGTGGGATCTTTCCCTCATTTTGGTATCAGGCTTATGCTAGCTTCACAGAATGAATTTGAGAGCATTCTATCCCTTCCTATGTTGTGCAATAGTCTCAGTAGTATTGGAGTTAACTCTTCCCTAAAGGCTTGGTAGAATTGTGTGGTGAAGCCATATAGGCCAGAACTTTTTTGGGTTGCAGTTTTTGGATGACTTTTTCAGTCTCTTCCTTTGTGATGGGCTTATTAAGTTGTTCTGTTTCTCCTTGTGACAATTTTGGTAGTGTATATGAATCTAGGAATTTGTTCACTTCCTCTAGGTTTCCAAATCTGTTAGAGTACAGTCTTTCATAGCATACTTTTATGAAACTTTTGACTTCAGTCAGGTCTGTTGTGACATCTCATTTCTCATTTCTTATTTGGTTTATTTATTTCCGCTCCTTCTTTTGTAAGTGTAGCCAGTGTTTTGCCAGTTTTGTTGACCTTTTTTAAAAAAAAAAAACAAAAAAACAGCTTTTAGTTTAGTCAATTTTTAAAAATTTATTTATTTATTTAATACAACTGAGTGAAAATGTACATTCCTGTATAAATTTACATGCCCACCTATATGCAGCTTCCACTGCTCTCCTTGTCCAGTGACAGCACACTATTGTGTGTTGATGCTTGCTCTGTTGTTCTTATTAGTCTGTTCTGGGACATTCTTCTTTTGTGAGTTGATTTTTCACCTTTTTCAGAGCTGGTTTTGTAGTTGTTGAGACTCGTGTGTTACATTTCTTGATATGGTATGTTGTATCTTTGTTGTGTTTTACAGCTACCCCTATGATCCCCCTTAATAAACCATATATAAACTCATTTTTAATAACTACCAGTCTCATCCTCTTCCTCTCCATCTGGATGGACTATAACGACTGTAGTATATCCCTCTTTTTAATATGATGGCACCATAGTTTTCATGATAATCACTGTAGTGTTTCAGTCTTAAAGCTGTGATTGAGTTTGCAGCCTTCTCTAACTGAGTAGAATTCTGGATGATGTGTAATTCTAAAGTATAAAGTTAGTGGTTTTGTTCTTCTAAGCCAAATCCAAGAACTTCTTTCAGTATTTCTTGCAGTTTTGATTTGGCTTTTACAAAGTCTGTGAGTTTCTGTTTATCTGGGAATGTCTTAATTTCATTTTCATATTTGAAAGATAGTTTTGCAGGATGTATAATTCTTGATTGGAAGTTCTTCTCCTTGAAGGCTTTGAAGGTGTCACACCACGGTTTCCATGCAAGCATGGTTTCTGCTGAGAAATCTGACGAAAGCCTACAGGGCTTCGCTCTGAATGTTTGCTTTGTTTTGAGTCTTTCTGCCTTTAAGAGTTGCTGCTTATGTTTCATTTTGTTGAGCTTGATTATGTCTTGGAGTCTTTGAGATATATATTGGGTGGCATACGACATGCATCTGGGATATCTATATTATCTTCCTTCATGATTTCTGGGAAGTTTTCTGTCAGAAGCTCAGCAACAATACTTTCTGAGTTCTCAGGTGTTTCATCCTATTCAGGGACTCCAATTAATCGAAAGTTGTTCCTCTTAATAGAGTCCCACATACTTCTTAATACTTCTTCATTTTTCGTATTTCTTTTTTCTGATTTCTGCTCATAGACACTGGCATCAGTAGCTCTGTCTCACAAGTCAGAAATTCTTTTTTCCATTTGTTCCATTCTGTTTTCTTAGCTTTGAACGGAAGCTTCTATGTCTTTGATTTTGTTCTTGATCTGTTGGATTTCAGAGTACTAGTGTTCTATCAGATTGAACAGCTTGTGTAAATTTTCACTTTGTTATGCTGCATTTTGTATAAGGTCTAGAAGGGCTCTGTATATAATCTTTTTTGTATTCACCTTCTGATAATTTCAGAAAAGTTTCTTCATTTGGAAAACTCCTTGGTTGTTTTGTTTGGGAGCCTTCTGAAGCCATGGGCAATTTCCTGTATGACACAAGCATGTGTTGCTTTTTGACTTTCATGTGAGTAAGTAAAGGCTGGGAGAAATTCTGTGAGGATGTTTCTCTAGGCTATTTTAAAATGTAAAACAAAAGGTATCTGACCACTTCCCAAGTCAGTCAGGTTTTCAGGTGTAGAGTTCCCTCTTCCCAACTGGCAAAGTAAGCACCTCTATATCCAACCCCAGATGATATGAACTAGTTCAAAATATAGCAATGTTACTGCCCTATTGGCCTCTGCTGACAGGGCCCAGCCTTAGGCGAGACTGTGTAAACTACTGCTTTTCTGGTAGAAATGAGCTCTCCTGTGGGCATACTCTGGCTCCGAGGCTAAGAATTATGTCCAGCTGTGGCCACGTATCTAAGATGGCACCCTCCACACATCTGGTGGATAGAGGAGCTAAAGGTGCTGAGATGTAGTGAGTCCTCAGCCTCTGTTGCTGGAGCCACACCATAGGCCGCACTGTGTAAACTACTGCTTTTCTGTCAGAGAAGTGCTGTCCTGTTTGTAAGTGCTGGCTTCCAGGCTAAGAATTAGGTCCCGCTAAAATCTCCATATCCAACACAGCATCCCACACACAGGCGCCGCTCATTCCGTACAAACCACACTGTGGCAGAGATAAAAGAACAGGCCCAAAGTGGCTAGATGAACAGAGTCCTAAGCCTGGCTCTCAAATATGGCAATATCTCATGCCTATCCCACCAGCAGTGCATCTGAGACTAGCCTGTAGGCAAGACCCAGCTCCTCCCCTGGCCAAGACAGAGGAAAAAAAGTCAAAATGGTGCTTTACCTTCAGTCCGTCAGAGCCAGTGCTAGCCAGGAGCGGGAGTCCACAAAAGAGAGCAGGTTTATCGTTCAGTGGTATGAAATCCAAATTAACAGTCCTGTGCCATGTCTTGGGGCTCACTAGGTGATCAGAAGGCTCCGTTTGATTACCAGTTCAGGTCTTGGTTTCCAGAGGGATATAAGGAGACTCGTGCTTAGTCTGCCATTTTGACTCTGCCTCCCAGGAACTTTTCCAGTTGAGAGTTTTTTAATTACTTTTTCAATCTCTTCTTTTGTGATGGGTTTGTTTATTTGTTGTACTTCTTTTTGTACTAGTTTTGGTAAGATAAGTGTTTAGAGAAATTTATGCACTTCTTTTAGCACTTTGAATTTATTACAGTACAATTTCTCTCAGTAGTGTTACAATTCTTTTTATCTCAGTTGGGTGTGTTCTGCTGTCATCCACCTGATTTCTTAGCGGAGTCAGTCGCCTTCTCCCATATTTTTCTTTTGTCATTTTGGCCAATGTTTTAACTATGTTTTTGATCCTTCAAAAAAAAAAAAAAAAACAGCTTTTAGTCTTGTTAACTCTTTCAATCATTTTTCTATTTTCAATTTCTTTTAGTTCTGGTCTAATATTTATTATTTTATTTCCTCTGCTGCCTGAGAGGTCCTTTTTTGAACTATAGAGCTAATATTTTGATTGGGGTCCTATTTCTTCATAAATATGTGCATTTATTGAGATACTTTGATCTCTGAGCACTGTATTTGCTGTGTCCCATACACTCCGGTAGAATGTATTTTCATTCTCATTTGATTCTATGAATTTCTTTTTTTCATTATTATGATCAAAGGAAAACGTACATTCCCATATAAATTTGCACGGTCACCTATATGCAGCTCCACTGCTAACCCTGCCCAGTAACAGCACACTCTTCCTCTCCACTCCATACATGTCTTATCCTTCCAACAATCTCCTATCGCCTCCTCTCCACCCACGCCCCTGCCTCCAGTAAGAGGTCATCAGGACGACATCTTATAGATGCATAGAGCCATAAAGGGCACACATGATATAGTCACTCTGTATCACCAAGTCCAATCCACTCCTGTCCAAAGAGTTGACCTCCATTATGATTTGTGGACAGGGTGGCATCAGGGCCAGAGGCCATGCTCCCAAGGGAATTCCAGGGCCCCTGAACCATCAGTTGTGGTATTTTAGTGGAGATCTCAGAGTGCACCCTTTTACATTCTTGTGTTGCCAATGAGACTCAACTTTGTGAGCTCCATCTGAACTATCATTGGTGGTGACCAGGCATGACTCAGTTCTTCCAGTCACAAGTTGATGTACTCACCCACTTACGTGGTTCTGTCTGTCTTCTGTGTTCTCTTTCACCCACATCATTTTGATCCTTGGTGATCATCCATTCCTGCTGAGTTGGGGCTATTTGCTGTACCTTCCAATGATACTTAGGCAGCTTTTAAGACCCCAGACGCCACTCACCAATGTGGGATGCAGAGGGCTCTATTAGCAAAATGCTAATTGTGCCAATTGGCCTCAGTTTCGCCTGACAGCATGGTCCCAGGCCTCCTGCCCCAGCTACTCTGTCCTTGCAATATTGAGTTAAGTGGGAGGAGTAATGTTATGTTGAAGTCTAGTTAATATTGATCTTCTTTCTAACATGTGCTGTCACAGATTTCACCCAACCAAATTTCCATCAACTGTCTAAACCCTCTCCCCCTCTGCCTCCCTCCCTTGCAGCCATCAAAGAGTCTTTTCTTCTATGCGTGAGTCTGTTTTTAAGTTCTTATCATAGGGGTCTCATATGGTATTTGTCATTTTGTCGCTGACTACTGTTACTCTGCATAATGTCCTGCAATTGAAACCAGATTATGAGATGTTTCCTGGAATCATCACTGCTCTTTTTCATTGCGTAGTGTTCCATTGAGTATATATACCATAGTTTACCTGTCCATTCCTCTGTTGTTGGGCAACTGGGTTGATTCCCTCTTTTTGCTGTTGTGGACTATTCTGTGATAAACATTTGTGTGCATGTATCCATTGATGTGAATGGCCTTGATTCTGTAGGATGTATTCCAAACAGTGGAATTACTGGGTCTAGTGGTGTATCTATATCCAGCTTTTAAGGAAGCACCAGATTGCCTTCCAAAGAGGTGGCACCATTTTTCAATTCCACCAATAGTGTATGAGAGTTACAGTTTTTCCACAGACTCTCCCAGCATTTGTTGTTTCCATTTTTTTGGATCATGGCCAAACTTGTTGGGGTGAGACGGTATCACATTGTAGTTTTGATTTGAATTTCTTTAATAGCTAATGATCATGAGCATGTCTGCATGTGTTTTTGGCTGCCTGGATCTCCTCTTTAGAGAAGTGTCTGTCCATCTCCTTTGCCCATTGCTTAATTAGATGATTTATCTTTTTCTTATTGATATTTTGTAGTACCATATAGATTGCAGGGATCAGGCGTCAGTCTGACATATAGTTCCCAAATTTTTTTTCCCCATTCTGTAGGTGGCCTTTTAATTTTATTAATAAAGTCTTGGGATGAGCAAAAGTGTTTGATTCTTAGTAGTTCCCATGTATCTACTTTTTCTTCTGTTGTTTGTGGTTTGACAGATTTTGAAGTCTGTCTACATTGTGTATTAAAATTTCCATTGTTGTTCCTACTTTTTCTTGGATGAGCTTTATCATTTCAGATTTGATATTTAGGTCTTTTATCCAGTTTGAGTTGGTTTTTTTACAAGGTGTAAGACATGGGCGTTGTTTTAATTTACTGCAGACGTATATCCAATTTTGCCAGCACCATGTGTTGGAAAGACTGTTTTTACCCCAGCTTAATGTCTTAGGGCCTTTGTTGAATATCAACTGTTCATAGTCAGATGGTGTCATCTCTGGGGTCTCAAATCTGTTCCATTGATCTATCTGTCTCTTTTTGTACCAGAACCAGGCTGTTTTGACAACAGTGGCCATATAATATGTTCTAAAGTGAGGTAGTGAGAGGCTTCCCAGTGTGTTCTTCTTCTTCAGTAGTGTTTTACTTATGCGGGGCTTCTTCCCCTCCCAAACAAAACTGGCCATTTGTTTCTCCATCTCATTAAAAAATTTCACTGGAATTTGTATTGGGATTGCATTATATAAGTAGATTGCTTTGGGTAAAATAGACTTTTTTACAGTGTTAAGTCTTCCTATTCATGAGTAGAGTAGTTTTCTCCATTTATGTAAGTCTCTCTTAGTTTCTTATAGTAAAGACTTGTAATTTTCATTGTAAAGGTCTGTTATTTCTCTGGTTAGATTTATTCCTAGGTACTTTATCTTCTTAGGGGCTACAGTAAATGGTATTGATTTGATGATTTCTTCATTAACAATCTCGTTGTTGGCATAACGGAATCCTCAGATTTACTTACGTTTATTTTGTATCCTCAGATGTTGTTGAACTTTTCTATCAGTTTGAGTAGTTTGCTTATGGATTCTTTAGGATAATCTGCATATACAATCATATCATCTGCAAATATGGAGATTTTTACTACTTCCTTGACAGTGCAGATGGTCTTTATTTCTTGTTCTTGTCTTATTGCTCTGGCTAATACTTCTAGTACAATGCTGAATAGGAGAACTAGGGGTGGGCATCATTGTCTAGTTCTTGTTCTCAAGGGGAATTTTTTCAGTCTATCTCTACCCAAGATGACCTACACGGTTGGCTTTGCATAAATGGCCCTCATTGCACAGAAGAATTGGCCATCTATTCCTGTTTTGCTGAGAGTTTTCAGCATGAATGGGTGTTGGACTTTATCAAATGCCTTTTCTGCTTCAACAAACAAGGTCAGTTGATTCTTGTCTTTTGTGTTATTTATGTGGTTGATTACATTAAATGTTTTTTCTGTTGTTGAACAAGCCTTGCATCCTTGATATGATTCCAACTTGGTCATGATGGGTTATTTTTTGGATATGTTGTTGTATTCTATTGGTAAGAATTTTGTTGAAGATTTTTGCATCTAGATTCATGAGTGATATCTGTCTGTAGTTCTCCTTTTTTGTTGGGTCTTTCCATGGCTTTGGTACCAGGGTTACGCTGGCTTCATAGAATGAATGTGCGAGTATTTCATGCCTTTCTATACTGTGAAATAGTCTCAGTAGTATTGGAGATAATTCTTCTCTAAAAGCTTGGTAGAATTCTGGGGTGAAGTCATCTGGGCCCAGGCTTTTTTTGGTTGATAGTTTTGGACGACTTTTGCAATTTCTTCCTTTGTGATGGATTTATTAAGCTGTTCTGCTTCACCTTGTGATAATTTGGGTAGGTGATATGAATCAAGGAATTTGTCCATTTCCTCTAGCTTTTCAAATTTGTTACTCTTTCAATATCTGTTATGATATTTTTTTATTTTTGTTAGATCTGTTATGAGAACTCCCCACTCATTTCTTATGTGGGTTGCTTCCTTTCCTGGTTTTCCTTAGTAAGTCTAGCCAATGGTTTGTCAATTTGATCTTTTCAAAAAAACAGCTTTTGATTTTTTCATTTTTTTTCAGTTGTTCTTCTGTTCTTTAATTTGTTTAGTTCTAGTCTAATTTTTATGATGTGTTTTCTTCTGGTGATCTCTCTGTTGTTCTCTCTGCTTGTTCAAGCTGTAGGGTTAGTTCTTTGATTTACTTTCTTTCTTCTTCCAGATGAGTGCATTTATGGAGTTAAACTGACCTCTGAGCACTGCTTTGGCTATATTCCATAGGTTCTGGTAGGAAGTGTTTTCATTAGAATCCATGAATTTCTTGATTTCATCCTTGATTTCTTCTATAACCCACAGCTGTTTGAACAAGAGGTTGTTCAGTTTCCATGAGTTCCACTTTCTACCTATGTTGTTTCTGTGATTGATTTTGACTTTTATGGCTTTACAATTTGAGAATATGCTTTGCATTAATTCAATGGTATGAATTTTGTTGAGAATTGCTTTATGTCCTAACACATAGTCTATTCTGAAGAATGTTCCATGTTCACTGGTGAAGAAGGTGGAGTTGTCCGCTGATGGATAGAAAGTTCTGTATATGTTGATGATGTCTAGTTGGTTATTTATGTCAATAAGGTCTTCTGTGTCTTTACTGAGCTTTTTACTAGACAATCTGTGCAGTACTGACAGTGGAGTGTTGCAGTCTCCCACTGTTATTGTGGAGTGCCCTATCTCTTTTTTGAGTGTAGTCTGTGTTTCTTCAATGTATTTAGGTGTTCTAACATTGGGTGCATAAATATTTAATATTGTTAAGTCCTGTTTGTGTACTGAACCTTTCAGTAATAGTGTCCATCCTTGTCCACAATGGTGGATTTTACATTAAAATGTATTTTATCTGATATTAGAATTGGCATGCCTGTTCTTCTTCAAGTATTGTTAGCTTGATATATATTCTTCCATCCTTTAATTTTTAGTCTGTTCATATCTTTAAGTCTAAGGTGAGTTTCTTGTAGGCAACATATGAATGGGTCATGTCTTTTGATACAAGATGTCACTTGATGTCTCTTTACTGGAGCATTCATTTCATTCACATTCAGTGCAGTTATTGATAGGTGTGTGTTCAGTTCTGCCATTGTAATATGATTATTTTTGTGTTGATGTTTCCTCATTTGTTCTTATTAATCTGTTCTGGGGCATTCTTATTTGTGAGTTGATTTTTCAACTTTTTGAGGATTGGTTTTATGGTTGCTGAGACTCTTGTATTACTTTTTTGATATGGTATGTTGCACCTTTATTGTGCTTCAGTGCTGCCCCTATGATCTCACTTAATAAACTATATTTTGATTGTTCCCAGTCTTGTCAACTTCCTCTCCATCTGGAAGGACTGTAACAACTGTAGTACATCTCTCTTTTTAATATGATGATATCACGGTTTACATGATATGATCACTAGATCATTTCTTTCACTATTACAGTTTTGATTGTGTTTGGAGGCTTCCCTAACTGGGTAGGATTCTGGATAATATGTCCTTCTAAAATATAAACTTACTGGTTTTGTTCTTCTAAGCCAAGAGACTCTTTCAGTATTTCTTGTAGCTTTGGTTTGGTTTTTACAAAGTCTCTGAGTTTCAGTTTATCTGTGAATTTCTTCATTTCATTTTCATATTAGAAAGAAAGTTTTGCAGGATATATAATGCTTGGTTTGAAGTTCTCCTTCATAGCTTTGAATGTGTCATGCCACCGTCTCCATGCCAGCATTATTTTTGCTGAGAAATCCGTCAAAATCCTACAGGTTTCCCTTTGAATGTTAGCGTTTCTTTGAGTCTCACTGCCTTTAACAGTTTTTCATATGTTTCATTTTGTTAAGCTTGATTAGAATATGTCTTAGTGTCTTTCTTTTGAGATCTATATTGAGTGGTGTTAGGTATGTATCTTGGATGTCTGTGTTGTCTTCTTTCATAATTTCTGGAAAGTTTTCTGTCAGCAGCTCAGCAACAATACTGTCTGTGTTCTCATGTGTCCCACCCTGTTCAGGAATTCCAATTAATCATAAATTGTTCTTCTTAATAGATTCCCTCATCCTACAAAAATGTGTGCAGCCATGTGGCTGGGATATGGTTCCCAGTATCTTGGGACTGTCCTCCATTGTGTGGTTTTGCTAACCTGTATGTTAAAGGATTAGGGTGGGGCTGTGAATTCATGCTATGGGAGAAGTTTCCCTGGAGTATGGCTTGCCCCACCCTTAAAGCTTTTAGCTTGCAAGGAATAAAAGGAAAAAGAACCAAGGACAACTTGAGAACCTCGCTACCATCAAGCAAGCAGCACCGGGAGCAGAACGCGTCATTCAGACCAGAGGTTCTTGCGTGAGGACGCTCCCTGGACAATGACTGATGCACTACCGGACTTTCCTCCAGAGCCGTCAAGGGGAAAGTCTTTCCCTGGAGCAGACACCCTGAATATGGACTTGCAACCTACCGGACTGTGTAAGAATAAATCTTTTTTTTGTTAAAGCCATCCACTCTGTGGTATTTCTGTTAGAGCAGCCCTAGCTGACTAAAACAGAATTGGTACTGTGGGAGTGGGGTGCTGCTTTAGCAAATACCTAAAATGTGGAAGCCACTTTGAAACTGCGAATGGATAGAAGATTCAGAAGGAACGAAGAAGGCGCAGATGGTGAGAAACAACGGAGGACTGGCAGCAGCAGCAGCGGCAGCAGCAGAACCAGAGGCAGCACTGGAGCCGACCCGTGGAGCGAGAGAGGTCAGTGCCTGCGCAGAGTTTTCCTCGCGGAACGGGGTGCCTCTGGGCACTTGAATCAGTGAGCTGGTCTTGCTGACCCACGGAGTGAGAGAGTTGAGTGCCTTTGGGCAGGACGCTTTCCAGCAAGAGTGGGGTGCCTCAGGGCACTTAAACCAGTGGAGCTACAGAGCTTTGGAACACTTGCCCGGCAGGGCAGATGTGGGCCTGAGGCCCAGGCCATGCGGCCATAGGAAGCTGAAGCTGAAGAGGCAGATAGCGTGAGAAGCTGAGCTGCCTCAGTCTCAAGAGGTATGGCCATGACTTCAGGGGTTTGAAAGGGTGGAACCATGGTGTCCTGTGTTCGTAAGGGTGGAATTGCCACTCAGTTGGGCTTAGGGTGCTCCTAAAGCCGATGGGACAGAGTTTCTGTCCAAGTGGGCCTTGAAGGCAAAGTTGTAGCACGGGGCTGGAGGTCTCCACTCAGAAACCAGAGAGTGTGGCCGATACCTAGAGTCTGGAGAGCATTGCTGTTGTGTAGAATGTCTCAGAAAATGTAAGAGTATTTCCAAAGCTTTGAGGGCTAATGTAATATGTTCTGTTGACTTGCCTGTTGCCTGTTAATGCCTTCTAAGTTTCACAGATGTAGAAGAGTTTTTGTATTTTGGTCTTGGAACTGATTTAAGACTTCTGTTATATGGATGGACATAATTTTGCTGTGGTGAGATGAATGTGTTAAATGTTTTGTGATGTGATTTTTGGGTTGTCAAAGGGTGGGATGTCATGGTTTGAATTGTGTCCCCCCAAAAATGTGTGCAGCCACGTGGCTGGGATATGGTTCCCAGTATCTTGGGACTGTCCTCCATTGTGTGGTTTTGCTAACCTGTATGTTAAAGGATTAGGGTGGGGCTGTGAATTCCTGCTATGGGAGAAGTTTCCCTGGAGTATGGCTTGCCCCACCCTTAATGCTTTTAGCTTGCAAGGAATAAAAGGAAAAGGAACCAAGGACAACTTGAGAACCTCGCTACCATCAAGCAAGCAGCACCGGGAGCAGAACGCGTCGTTCAGACCAGAGTTTCTTGCGTGAGGACGCTCCCTGGACAATGACTGATGCAATACCGGACTTTCCTCCAGAGCCGTCAAGGGGAAAGTCTTTCCCTGGAGCGGACACCCTGAATATGGACTTGCAACCTACCGGACTGTGTAAGAATAAATCTTTTTTTTGTTAAAGCCATCCACTCTGTGGTATTTCTGTTAGAGCATCCCTAGCTGACTAAAACAATTAGAATATGTCTTAGTGTCTTTCTTTTGAGATCTATATTGAGTGGTGTTAGGTATGTATCTTGGATGTCTGTGTTGTCTTCTTTCATAATTTCTGGAAAGTTTTCTGTCAGCAGCTCAGCAACAATACTGTCTGTGTTCTCATGTGTCCCACCCTGTTCAGGAATTCCAATTAATCATAAATTGTTCTTCTTAATAGATTCCCTCATCCTTATTAATGTTTCTTCATTTCTCTTGTTTCTTTTTTCTGATTTGTCCTTATAGATACTGGAGTCAGTAGCTCTATCTTCCTACTCAGAAATTCTCTTTTCCATTTGTTCCATTTTGTTTTCTTGGCTTTGAATGGAAGTTTCTGTGTCTTTGATTTTGTTCTTGATCTGTTGGATTTCAGAGTACTGATGTTCCATCAGATCGACCAGCTTGCTTAATTTTTGCTTTGCTCTTCTGCATTTTATAGAAGGTTTAGGAGGTCTCTGTATATAATGCTTTTGTATTCATCTTCAGATAGTTTGAGAAAAACTTCTTAATCTGTGAAGTTCTGAGGTGATTTCATTTGGAGACTTTCTGATTTCATGGGTGATTTTTGGGTTACTGTTTTCTCCAGAGTTTGTTGCTTTTTAGGCTTCTTTTGGGTCAATAGAGGCTGTTAGAGATCCTGTGAGGATGGACTGCCATTGTTTCTCTAGACCTTCTTAAGGTGAGAAGTAAAAGGTATTTGACAACTTCCAAAGTCAGTTAGTTTTTCAGATGTATACATCCCTCTTCCGAGCTGGCAAAGTAAGCACCTTTATATTGAACCCCAGATGTTATAAACTAGCTCAAAATACAGAAAGGCTACTGTTCTACTGGCCTGACGGCCTCTGCTCTCAGGCCCCAGCTGTAGTAGAATTCTGCTTTTCTACTGGAAAAGCAGTCTCTTCTGCGTAGGCACTGCCTCCCAGTCCAGGAATTAGGTCCAGCTGAGGCGTCCATATAGATGAATCTGACTCCCACAGAAACAAGATTGTGTCCCATACAAGCTCACCACCTGGCTGAGACCAGGCCCCTGCAGAATAAGAGGCCAAGAGTGACAAGATGCCCAGAGTCCACAGCCTTCGCCACTGGGCCCAGCCACAGGTGACACTGTTCAAAACACCGATTCCCTGCTGGAAAAGCACTCTCCTCTTGGCAGGTGCCACCTCCCAGCCTAGGAACCAAGTCCAGCTGGGGCCTCAACCTGGTCTTTTCTGTTTCCCAGGGGATCCAGATACTGTCCCGCACAAGCGCATCTGTATGGCTACCACATGGTGGAGGCAGAAAGATAGGCCAGAAGAGCCCAGATGCACACAGTCCAAAGCCAGGCTCTCAGAACATGGCAATTACACTTGCCGGTCCCACCAACAGTGCGTACAAGACCAGTGGCTAGTCAAATACCAGCTCTGCCTAGCAGCCTCTACAGAGGGAAAAAAAATCAAAATGGTGAGCTACATTTGGTCTGTGCAAGCCCGAGTTTGCTGAGAGTGGGGTCAGTGAAAGAGAGGAGATTTTACCTTTATTAGTACAAAGTCCAAATTAACAGCCCTATGCTGCATCCCAGGGCTCACTAGGTGTCCAGAAGTCTCCATTTAATTATCATTTCAGGTCTTGGTTACCAGAGGGATTTAGGGAGACGTGCATTTAGTCTGCCATCTTGACTCCACCCCCTCATCTTTTTCAATATTGATGGTTTTGTATTTGCCAAGATTTTGTTTTTCTCTCTCTTTTTTAGTTTCATGCATAGAAGTGATAGTTTCCTTTACAGTTACCTTAATATTTATCTCTATTTTTCTAAATTTAGACAAGTCTTATTTTTTTTTACATCACCTTGACTTCCTCACTTTATGAAAGATTTATAACTATATTTTCTTTTGGGTCCCACTTTTATGTCATAATGTTTTACATATTGACATCTCTGTTTCTCTATTTTCAGTGTTTTGTTATTGGCTTATATTTGTGATTCCTCTTTTTGGGTTGATATCCAGTTGCTCTGTTGAGTGTTGTGGTTCTTCTCCGAAAGTTGTGTGTTGAGCTCTCCTACTATTATTGTGGAGCTGTCTATTTCTGTTTTCAATGCAGATAGTGTTTGTTTCATGTATTTTGGAGCCCTCTGTTCTGTTGTGTAGATTTTTAATGTAGTTATCTTCTCCTGGGGAAAACTTAGTGGCATGGTGGTTAAGTGCTATGTCTGCTAATCAAAAGATTGGTAGTTCAAATTCTCTAGGTGCTCCTTGGAAATTCTATGGGGCAGTTCTACTCTGACCTATAGGGTTGCTATGAGTCAGAACTGAACTGACTGCAGGTTTTTTTTTTTTAATGTTCTCTTGGACTACTGGCCCTTTAACTATTATAGAGTGCCCTTCCTTATCTAGTGTGGTCGGTTGTTACCTGGTGTTACTAGTCTTCTAAACAAAGCACTCCCTTTAGTACTTCTTGTAGTTTTAGTTTGGTTTTTCAAATTCTCTAAATTTCTGTTTATCTGGATATGTCCTAATTTTCCCATCATATTTGAGAGACAATTTTTGGATACATAATTATCGGCTGACAATTTTTTTCCTTCAAAGCTTTGTATATGAGTCTGCAATTATACAGTTAAGTTCATGCTACCATCCACAATGGCTGTTCCAGAAAGAGTTCCAAAATTGCTTTGAAGGATGGACTAGGTACTGGTGCCAGTGCATAGCATCCCAAGAGGAGGTGACCACAGTGCTATTCAGCAGTGAGATATGTAGCAGTTAGAACAATTAAGTTCTCAATTGTCATACCTTATATGTCATCCTACTGCCTTCTTGCCAGCATGGTTTCTGCTGAATAATTGGAGCTCAGCTTACATGACTCTCCTTTGTAGGTTAGTTTTGGTTTGAGCTTAACTGCCTTTAATACTTCTTATCTTTCATTTTAAGTTTGATTATAATATGTCACCATGAGTCGGATCTGACTCAATGGCACTTGGCGTTGGATAATATATCTTTGTGTCTTTCTTTTATGATATACCTTTTGTTGAGTTTGATGAGCATCTTGAATAGATATCTCATCTTTCATGATGTCAAGGAAGTTTTCTGTCAGCAACTCTTCAACAATTCTCTCTGTATTTTTCTGTTATCCCTCCCTTTTCCAGTGCTCTAGTAAATTATAAAGTATTCCTCTTAAGAGTCCCACATAACTCTTAATAATTGTTCATTTTTCTTAATTCTTTTATCTGATTGTTCCTCATAAATTCTGGCTTTGCCTGATTTACCTTCATTTTTATTAGCTCTGCATTCCACTTCCAAGGTATGTAACACTTAGAATAATTGTCATATACTGATGTCTGATCATTAAATTTGTGAACTTGCCACTGTGTACTTACATTTGCAGCACTGTACACTGTACAAACAACTTGGTAAGGTATCATAACCTTGGTATAACAGTGTCCCACATCTGTGTTCATGTCAGTGTGTGGCAGTGTCTTGCTGAGTGGACTTCATTATTGTTGTGTGTTTTTCTGTGCCATTGTGAGAGCATTGGAGCTTAAATTAGAGCAACAAACAAACAAATTCCTTGTTAAGCTTGGCAACAGTGGAAGTGAAATCAGGGATATATTAGTGCAAGTTTATAGGGATAGTGTCATGAAGAAAACAGCAGTGTACAAATGGAGTAATCATTTTTCTGAGTGGAGAGAAAGCATCACTGACGATGAGAAATCAGAGAAAACAGTAATGAGCATAACTGACAAAAACATTACAATAAATCATCTAATTGTGTATCCAAATCATTGATTGACTACAAGAAGCATAGCAGAACAGATAGACAGTGACAGAAAAACAGTTACGAAAACAACTGAAAATTTTGGCAGGAGAAAATTGTATGCAAAAATGGTCCCAAAGGAGCACACTCATGAGCAAAAGTAAAGGAGAGCTGAAGTTTGCCAATGCTTTTGGATAGGTGAGACAATGTTTGAGGCTGTGTTATCACTAGCGATGAAACAGGGGTGTACCAATATGACCCTGAAACAAAGTGTCAAAATGCACACTGAAGTCAGTGAATTCTCTACAACCAAAAAAGTTATGTCAGTCCAAATAAAGTGTCACAGTGACGTTCCTAATTGTTTTTGATATCAGAAGAATTGTTCATTATGAATGTGTACCAAATGGACAGTTAACCAAGTTTGCTATTTGGAACTTAGACAAAACAATCTGAATTTTTCACCATCAACTCATGGCTCTTGCATTATAGCAGTATATCAGTTCACATGGCATGCTCTGTGAGGGAATTTTTAGCCAGTAAACAAATAGTTGCATTGGAACACCTTTCCTCCTCACCTGATATGGTCCCCAGTGACCTTTTTCTTTACCAATAGACAAAGGAAATATTGAAAGGAAGACATTTTGATGACTTTCAGGACATCAACAGTAATACAATGGCAGCTCTGATGGCCATTCCAGAAAAGGAGTTCCAAAATTACTTCGAAGGGTGGACTAGGCACTATCATTAGTGCATAGCTTCCCAAGGGGAATACTTCAAAGTGGACCATAGTGATATTCAGCAGTGAGGTATGTAGCAGTATCAGGCCTTCTGTGTGTGTGTGTGTGTTTATTTATTTGGTTTTGACCGTACAAGTAGTCTAGTCATTTCAGCTACAGTCGCTATTGCAGCCTTAGTAATTCTGCTGCACTGTCACCTGATGGTGTGAGTGGTTACTGCACTGGGAAAGGTAACAGGAATTGTTGGCTCAGGGGAGGCAGTGGAACTTTTTTTGCAATCTTCCTTTTGTTTCCCTCCCAGCTCTGGGAGAAAAGCTCAAGGTACACACAAAATGTCCAATTTCTGGCCCCAGTAGTGCCCAAGAAATCAGATATAGAGCATGGGCAGGGGAAATGCTGGGTATTTGGAGTGAAGTCAGTATGTAGGAAATGTCTAAATCATGAAAGTTGGTGAGCACTTAGTTTGTGACTCTTCAGTGAACTTCCTCTGTGGCTTTGTAAGTGCAGTGTTCTGCAGTTCAGAGGAGCCAGAAGAACTTATCTTCTATTCCTCCCCCCTTTTTTTCCTCTATCTGAATCTAGGAGAAAAGCTCAGGGCACACATATAAAATGTCACACTTCTAGCCTGTGTAGTGCACCAGAATTTAGCATCTGGTGTGGAGCACAGAAGTTATGGGGAAAAGGCTGGGGATGGGGAAAGAAATCAGAACACAAGAAAGGACTGAGTCCTTAGAGTTCACAAGCACGTAGCTTGAGACAGTCTAGTGGAAGTTTCCTGGGGCTCTGTAGATGCAGCAATCCATAGCTCAGGGGAGCCAAAGGAACTTTTCTTCTACCCTTACCTTTGTCTTTCTGAGTCTGGGATAAGAGCTCAGGGCACACACATATAATGCACTAATTCCAGCCCAGGTAGTACACCGGAATCTATCTTTTGTGTAGCTCAGAAAAGGGAGGGGGGAGTGGTGTTGCTGCATTTGGTCACCAGCGACCATAGTGCTACGTAATTTTGGATGTCCCCAGCTTAGCCTCTCTGTTGAGAAAAATGCACTGCACTGAGGCACCACTACTCAGAGTGGCAGCCAGACCCAGAGGTGTTCCCAGGCACAGCAGTCACAGGCCTAGACTCCCAGAAGACAAAGATTGCCTCTGCACCTGTGCCGCCTCTCCACTCCCATGCTAGTATAAGCAGCTCCCCCCTCAACACTGCTGATTTGCTTCTGACAAAGATAGTTGTTTCCCTTCTTGTCCAGTCCAGTCTCACAACTTTCCACCTGATCCTGGGGCTCTTAGAATGTCCTTTTTGTTCCATTCAGTCATTTTTCAAGGCCTTAACTGTTAGAAGGAGCAGAGGAGACTTGTGGCTAGTCCACCATTTTAGCCCTGCCCCACTGCTCACAGTGTTTAACTTGAATGGGTTTTGGATATTGTAAAATGCTTTTATCCATCAGCTGATAAAATGAAGTGGTTCTTGTCTCTTGTTTTATGTGGCTGATTACATTAATTGTTTTTCTAATGTTGAACCATCTTTGTACCCCAGTATGAGTTCAATTGGTCATGTGAATTATTTCTTTGATATGTTGTTGAATTCTACTGGCTAGAATTCTTTTATTGTAACTAAGTGAAAGTTTACAATCCAAGCCAATTTGTCATATAAAACCCTGAGCATCCGCCTTTATGTATCTCTATGTGCTTTCCTCACCCAGTAACAGCACTCTTCCTTTCCACTCTTTACTTCCAGTATCCACTCAACCAACGCTTGTCCCCTTCTCTCCACCCTCTCTTCTCCACTCTAAAAACAGACCAGTTGGACAGCATCATATATATATTAAACCATAAAGTACACACACCACCTATATCACTCTTTGTCCCATAGTCCAGTCCAATCTTTGTCTGAAATTTTGACTTCAGTAATGGTTTCAGCTCTGGGCTAACAGCAAGTCCATGGACTGTGTTCTCAGGGGATTTTCCAGGTTCTTGGACCATCAGTACCAGCTAGAATTTTGTTGAGGATTGTTTGCATCTAAGTTTATGTGAGGTATTGTTCTGTAATTTTCATTTTTGTGTGCTGTCTTCACCTGGTTGTGGTATCAGGGTTATGCTGGCTTCATAGAATTAATTTGACACTTTTCCACCATTTGCTATGCTTTGTAATACATTTTGTAATGGTGGTGTTAATTCTTCTCTAAAAGTGTGGTAGAATTCTCCAATGAAGCCATCCAGGCCAGAGCTTTTTAGCTAGGAGTTTTGAAAATAACTTTTCAAGCATTCTTTTTGTGCCATGGTTATTTAGTTGTTCTCTTTCTGTTTGTGATAGTTTTGGTAGGTGATGTTTCTAGAACTTTGTTCATTTTCTTTAGGTTTTCACATTTATTACAGTATATGTCTTCATAGTATTCTGTTCTGATTCTTTTAATTTCAGTTGGGTCTGTTGTAGTATTGCCCGTCTTATTTCTTATTCAAGTTATTTGCTCCCTTTCCTGTTTTTCTTTGATCAGTTTGGTCAATGGTTTATCAATTTTGTCGATGTTTTCAAAGAACCAGTTTTGGTCTTGTTAACTATTTTGATCATTGTTCTATTGTCTATTTCATCTCATTCCGCTCTAATATTTATTATAGTCTTTGCTCTTATGACTGAGGGATCCTTTTGATGCTCTCTTTCAACTTACTCTAGTAGTAGAAATAATTCATTGATTTAGGTGCTTTCCTCTATTTGTGTGTGTGCATTTATAAAGATAATTTAATCTCTGAGTACTGCTTTCGCTGTGTCCCACAGATTCTGCTAGGATTTGGTCATTCCCATTTGATTATATGAATTTTAACATTTCGTCCTTGATTCTGTCTATGACACAGTGATTTTTGAGCGAGGTATTGTTCACTTTCCTCTCTTTCTACTGTGATTAAGTGAAAGTGTAGTATGCAAATTAAATTTGCATGCCTACCTATCTGCAGCTCCTTTTGGTCTCCTTGATAAGTGATAGCACACTCCTCTTTTCTGTTCTATATGTGTCATATCCTCTTAACAGTCTAAAGTCCCCTCCTCTCCACCCTCTCCGATCCCTTCTAGTAAGAGAAAAGTAGGACAGCATCCTACAAATGCATAGAGCTATAAAGTACACGCACCATATAGTCACATTTTGTCCCTTAGTGCAGTCCATTCCTGTCCAGAGACTTGATATTAGTAATCTTTTCTGGTCAGGGGCAGCAGCAGGTCTAGGTAGCCTGGCTGGACCATCAATTGCTGACTTTTATTGGAGTTCTTGAGGTGCACTCCTTTTTTTCTTGTGTTGCCACGGGAACTCGACATTGTGTACCTTATCACAGCTGTCTTTGGTGGTGACCAGGCACCATCTGGTTCTTTTGGTCACATGTTCATACACTCACCCATTCACATGGGTTCTTCTGTCTACTGGGCTCTTTTTACCTCATGTCTTTGTTGTTCTTGGTGATTCTCTGTTCCAGATGGGTTGGGACCACTTGGTGTACCTCAAATGGAAACTAGCTAGCTTTTGAGATCCCAGATGCCACTTACCAATATGGAATACTGAAGACTCTCTTAGCAGTAGTCTAGTTATGCCAGTTGACCATGATGTCCCCTGAGAGCATGATCCCGAGACTCCTGCCCCTGCTACTCTATCCTTTCAATGCTGTGTTAAGATTAGAAGAGTTTTCCATTTATGTTGAAGTCTAGTTAAGTTGATCTTTCTACTGTGTGCTGTCACTGCTTTCATCCAACCAAACTTCTATCAACTATCTAATCTATGACCAGCCCTCTCCCTTCCTCCAATTTCTTGCAGCCATCAAAAAGTCTTTGTTCTGTACATAAGCCTGTCTTTACGTCTTTATACTAGGGGTCTCATACAACATTTTGTCCTTGCACCACTGATGGATTTCATTCAGCATAATGTCTTCCAGTTGAAACCAGATTATGAGAAGCTTCCTAAAATCATCATTGCTCTTTATCACTGCACAGTGTTCCATTGAGTATACGTACCATCGTTTGTTTATCCTTTCATCAGTCGTTGGGTATCTAGGTTGATTCCATCTTTTAGCTGTTATGGACTTTGCTGCAAAAAACATTCGTGTGCATATATCTGTTTGTGTGACTGCCCTTGATTTTGTAAGATATATTCCAAGCAGTGGGATTGCTGGACAAAATGGTATATCTATTCCAGCTTTTCAAAGAAGCACCAGATTGGTTTCCAAAGAGGTTGTACCACTTTTCAATCCCACCAGCAATGTAGGAGAGTTTCAATCTCTCCACATCTTCTCCAGGATTTGTTATTTTGTGTTTTTTGGATCATGGTCAACCTTGTTGAGATCAGATGGTATCTCATTGCATTTTTGCTTTGGATTTCTCTAATACCTAATGATCGTAGACATCTCCTCCTGTGTCATTTGGCTGCCTAAATGTCCTCTTTGGTGAAGTGTCTATCCATCTCCTTTGCCTATAGATTAACTGGGTTATTTATCTTTCTCTTGCTGATATTTTACACAGGAGGAAATGTCTTATGTTTTAAGTTTTACTTTGTAGTAACAGGAATATTTTAGAACTTGATAGAAGTGATGTTATTAACAACATTATGAAGGTAGTAAATTCCATTCAATTGTTCACTGAAAAATGTTTTTCTTTAGGTATATGAAAGTAACCTCAATGAATTATATTTTAAAAAAAAGAACGAGACTTCTAGAAAGACACTGAAAAAAGAGGAAAAGAGAAGAAATCACAAATGGTAGATGGCGTAAATCACCAGGAAAATCGTCTCACTGAGAAAGTGAAAATTACAATGAAACACATTGGCATGCTTTTCACAATATAATAAAACAAGTTCACAAAACACAGACATAAGACTTAGAGAAAAAAAGATAGATATATAATATTGATGCCACCCAAAGTGAAATGAAAATCATGGTCTAAAACACGTATTCACAGATTGAATTCGAGGCTACTACATAAATAAGAAAAGACTTCAATATTAAAGTCCATATCCTAGGAAAAAGTGAAATAGAACAATCATGAAAGGTAGTTATTATAACTGTCTTCATTTTAAGCATAAATCTCTTGTGTTGAGTGAATTCCAACTCATAGAGACCTTTTAAGAGAGAACAAAATTGCCACACAGAGTTTCTAAGGATGGCTGGTAGATTCACACTGCTGATCTTTTGGTTAGCAGCTGATCTTTTAATTAATGTTCAACCTGGGCAAGATAATACGCACTGCAATTTGCAGAACTGGAATGTAATGCTAGCATATTGGACTTCAAAGGGCAATATCTCAGGAGACTCTTATAGTAGTCTTTTGATCTACTGGGATATGCTAGCCTTATCAGTTAAAATGTTATCTGAAGTGAAAATTGAAACATGACTTCAACTCACATGAACAATTTCCCTGCTAGATATCAAACAATAATTTGTAGCATGTATACACTGGCTATTCATATACAAAATGACAGTTACAAGATTTCAAAATGAGTGGATAAACTGTATATAAACATTGTAATAAATCCATAAGATTCATTAAGATAGTGACTAAGTGGTATATTCATAAAGGAGACAATACTTTTCTACTATTTTATCTTTTACAGTGATACTGCATAAACCGTAGTAACATTATAAGCAGTAACTGTAATGCATTATCAACATGACATTCAAGCAGGTATTATAGAATTTCAACACACTTTTATTATAAAAATAATTCAGCATTAAAAGCAACAAAATGATTCATAACTTCACTACCCTGTGATAGTATTTGTGATTATATTTAAAACATGAGATTTCATTACTAAAAAGTATTTTTAGATTAACAGAACACAAAAATATCACTCCAAAGAAAGCTCAAGTTGTTTGGAAACCAGATTAAATGATGATCCAAGTCAATTTTTTGAGCACAAATGTAGGCTAGGCCACAAGTTCTGTTTATGAAAAACTCTGAGATTGCATCTATTAGGCTAAATCCTGTGGTAATTGCTTCTTTTACAAAAACATAAATGTATTGTCTTTCAATGACCTACATTATCGATTGTATCTAAAGAGCCACATGGATCATGCCAGGAATAGATCAAAATAAAATGGGAGAAGCACAAGGATATAATGATGACTGACATCTGGTTAATGCCATAGAAAAAAATGACAAAACAGTATATAGTTGAGTTTTATGTGTCCCAAATAAAGGATCCAGGTTATTAATTGAAACAAATTACATAGAAATGTATTTTTCCTTTTGGCAGACCTATTGTTATACACATTCTTGTGGAAAAATAAATGTACATCTGATCCTTTAATGCACTTAAGCTCATTTGAAAACCAAATAATGCAAACTCCAAATTAATAATAAACTGAATTAAGAGTTCTAAATATATATATACATATATGCGTATATATACATATAAATTTTACTTAACATATCTACAGAATAATCACATAGCACTGATGAGTAAATATTAGTATATACCAAACCTAAAACATGTAAAGGAATAAGCAGATTACATATCATATTTTCATATTTAAATATTAGAATACTCAATTGAATATGAAAATTTTTGAGGAGCAAAAGGGTAAACACTTGAAACACTTTTATTTAGAAATCAAGGTGGGCGTGGAGTCACCTTGGGGGACTAGACACACATCTCCTTAATTCCCTCTGAAAATTAAGGCCTGGACTGACAATTTAATGGAGGTTTCTGGACACCCAGTGGGTCCTAGGACATAGCATAGGGCTATCAGATTGGACTACATGTCACTAAATGGGAAAGTTCCTCTTTCTTGCTAAGCCCACTCCTACTGACTGTTGGCTTGCATAGACTGGAGGTACTGGTACTTCTAATTTTTTTTCTTTTTGTTGACTGGTAGGTAGGGGAAGGGCATGAGCCGGCAGATTTCTCAAGCAACAGTGCTGAAGTGAACAGCATGTTCCACAGCAGAGAGACAATGCATGCAATAACCACGTTTTGAGAGCCTGGTGGTGGACTGAGGGCACCACAGCCCGCCCTCTTTTCTGAGCTCCATCATAGATTCCATTTTGTGGCAGGAGGGGCAGCTTGACCAGTACACCACCTTTGTCAGCTTGGAGGCCGAGTCACCCAACTGGAGGCTTCTGCACGGGCTAATTCCCAGACTGAGAGGCAATGCCAGTATGGGGAGTGATTTTCCAGCAGAAATGCTGTGTTGAGTATGATGTTACCTTATGGTTAGGGCCCAGCAGAGGATGGAAATAGTCATAGCACCTCCCTCCATTGAACTACATCATAGCATCTGGGGACTGCAGAACAGGTGCTCTGTTGTTAGCTAGGAGGCAGGATCTGCTGCACCTGACGGCCTTACTGATTTTGGAAGCTGTCATATAGATTTTAGCCTTTTAAAATAAGACTGCCTAGAGAAGTAACTACGGTACAGAATGACAGCACCTCTTCCAGCCTTTACTGACCCACATCATAGGGTTGGTTGATGACTTCCCCATGACAACATAAGTAGGACAGTGTCTTTGCCTTGCCAGCCAGGAGGCAGAGCCTGCCTTGCCAGAGAGTCCACTGGGGCTAGTCACTAGAATACACAGAGGCAGTGCTCAGACATCAATTTATCTCTATAAATGCACACATTTGGAATGAAGAAAGGAATCAGAAAAAAGAATTAACTCTACAACTTGAACAAGTAGAAAGAGAGAAACATAGGAAACCCTGAGGCACCAGAAGAAAACAGTTAATAAAGATTAGAGCAGAACTAAATGAATTAGAAAATGAAACAATTGGGGTGGAGTCAAGTTGGTGGACTAAGCCCATGTCACCTTATATCCCTCTGGAAATCAAGACCTGAACTGACAATCAAACAGAGCCTTCTGATCACCTAATCAGCCTCAGGACACAGCATAGAGCTGTTAATTGGGACTTCATACCACTCTTCGAAAAATCTCCTCTCTTTCGCTGACTCCCGCTCCTGGCTAGCCCCGGCTCTCACAGACCGAAGGTAAACGCACCATTGTGACTTCTTTTTTCCTCTGTCTTGGCTGGCGGGCGGAGCTGGGTCTTGCATGGCGGCTGGACTCAGACGCGCTGCTGAGGGGATAGGCAGGCGAAATTCACATATTCTGAGAGGCAGGCTCGGGACTCTGTTAATCTAGCCATTTTGAGCCTTTCGTTTTGTAGCTGCCTCAGCGGGGTTTGTGCAGAGCTTCGCAGTCAGTATGCGGGACGCCATGTTGGTACCGAGATTTTAGAGGGAACTCGTTCTTAGCCTGGGAGACAGCACCTGCAAACCGGATAGCGCTTCTCCGACAGAAAAGTAGTGATTTTGCACAGTGCTGCCTACGTTGGGGACCCTGCAACAGAAGCAGAGGAATAACTACTTCTCGGCACCTTTAGCCCCTCTGTCTGCTGCCTGCGTGGAGGACGCCATCTTGGATACGGTGTCTGCAGCTGGACCTAATTCTTAGCTTGGGAGCCAGAGCCTGCCCACAGCAGAGTGATTTTTTATCACAAAACCAGTACTCGACGCAGTGTTGGCTAAGGCTAGACCCTGTCAGCAGAGGTCACCAGGGCAGTACCATTGCTGTGTTCTCAACTAGTTTGTAATCATCTGGGGTTGGATATAGTGACGCTTACTTTGTCAGATGAGAAGAGGGACCTCTACACCTGAAAACTTAACTGACTTGTGAACCGGTCAGATACCTTTTGCTTTACATTTGAAGACAGCCTAGAGAAACATTTGCAATCCATCCTCACAGTACCTC
Source organism: Heterohyrax brucei (assembly GCA_028571685.1). Classification (NCBI taxonomy): domain Eukaryota; kingdom Metazoa; phylum Chordata; class Mammalia; order Hyracoidea; family Procaviidae; genus Heterohyrax; species Heterohyrax brucei. Next base: position 111,493,031 of record CM053166.1, on the reverse strand, counting down.
TTCCAGCCTCTATATACTCACATAGGACCCAGAAAGCAACAGACAATTGTGGCATACAAGAAATCACTCATGGCTTCAGGAGGCTCCCAAACAAAGCAACCAAGGAGTTTTCCAGATGAAGAAACTTTTATGAAAGCATCAGGAAGTGAATACAAATTGATTATATACAAAGCCCTTCTAGACCTTATACAAAATGCAGCAGAACAAAATGAAAAATTAACCAAGATGTTTGATCTGATGGAACACCAATACTCTGAAATCCAACAGATTAAGAAGAAAATCAAAGATATAGAAACTTCCATGCAAAGCCAAGAAAACAGAATGGAACAAATGGAAAAAAGAATGTCTGACTTGGAAGACAGAGCTACTGATGCCAGCGTCTATGAGCAGAAATCAGAAAAAAGAAACAAGAAAAATGAAGAAACATTAAGAAGCATGTGGGACTCTATTAAGAGGAACAACCTTTGATTAATTGGAGTCCCTGAACAGGGTGAGACATCTGAGAACACAGAGAGTATTGTTGCTGAGCTGCTGAAAGAACACTTCCCAGAAATCATGCAGGAAGACAATATAGACATCTCAGATGCATATCGTACGCCACCCAATATCGATCTCAAAAGAAAGACTCCAAGACATATTATAATCAAGCTTGACAAAATGAAACATAAGCAGCAACTCTTAAAGGCAGCAAGACTCAAGGTAAACTAACATTCAGAGGGAAACCCTGTAGGCTCTCATCAGATTTCTCAGCAGAAACCATGCTGGCACAGAGACAGTGGCATGACACTTTCAAAGCCTTGAAGGAGAAGAACTTCCAACCAAGAATTATATATCCTGCAAAACTGTCATTCAAATACAAAAATGAAATTAAGACCTTCCGAGATAAACAGAAACTCAGAGACTTTGTAAAAACCAAACCCAAACTACAAGAAATACTGAAAGAAGTTCTTGGCTTTGGCTTAGAAGAACGAAACCACTAACTTTATATTTTAGAATGACACACTACTCAATACTCTACTCATTTAGGGAAGGCTCCAAAGTAAATCACAGCTTTGATATGGAAAGAAGCAATCCAGTGATGATCATGAAAACTATGGAGTCATCATAATAAAAAGAGGGATGTACTACAGTCATTATAGTTCTTCCAGATGGAGAGGAAGATGACAATACTGGTAGTAATTAAAATTGGGTTTATAAATAGTTTATTAAGGGGGTTCATAGGGGCAGCTGGAAAGCACAACAAAGATGTATCATACCATTTGAAGAAATCTAACACACGAGTCTCAACAACTATAAAACCAGCTCTGAAAAAGGTGAAAAATCAACTCACAAAAAGAATGTCCTAGAACAGACTAATAGGAACAACAGAGAAAACATCAACATAAAAATAAACATATCACAATGGCAGCAGTGAACACATACCTATCAATAATTACATTGAATGTGAATGGACTGAATGCTCCAGTAAAGAGACACCAAGTGTCATCTTGGATCAAAAGACACGACCTATCCATATGTTGTCTACAAGAAACTCATCTGAGACCTAAAGACAGGAACAAACTGAAAATTAAAGGATGGAAGAATATATATCAAGCTAACAATGAACAAAGAAGAGCAGGGGTGGCAATTCTAATCTCAGACAAAATCAATTTTAATGTCAAATCCACCATCGTAGACAAAGATGGTCACTATTGATTGCTGAAAGGTTCAGTACACAGGCAAGACTTAACTGTATTAAATATTTATGCACCTAATGCCACAGCACCTAAATATGTCGAAGAAACACTGACTATGCTCAAAAGAGAGTTAGATGACTCCACAATAATAGCGGGAGACTTTAACACTCCACTTTCATTACTAGACAGATCATCTAGAAAAAGCTCAGTAAAGATACAGAAGACCTCATTGACACAATTAACCAACTAAACCTCATTGATATACACAGAACTTTCCACCCATCAGCAGACAGCTACACCTTCTTCTCCAGTGGGCATGGAACATTCTCCAGAACTGACCACATGATAGGCCATAATGCAATGCTCAACAAAATCCATACCACTGAATTACTGCAAAGCATCTTCTCAGATCATAAAGCCATAAAAGTTGAAATCAATAGCAGAAAAAACAGAGATAGAAAGTGGAACACTTGGAAACTGAACATCTTGCTCAAAAAAACATGGGTTATAGAGGAAATCAAGGATGAATTAAAGAAATTCATGGATTCCAATGAGAACGAAAACACTTCCTACCAGAAACTATGGGATACAGCCAAAGCAGTGCTCAGAGGTCTGTTTATCTCCATAAATGCACACATCTGGAAGGAAGAAAGAAACCAAGTCAAGGAACTAACTCTATAGCTTGAACAAGTAGAAAGAGAACAACAGAGGAACCCCTCGGGCACCAGAAGAAAGGAGATCATAAAGATTAGAGCAGAGCTAAATGAATTAGAGAATAGAAAACAATTGAAAAAATCTTTTGAAAAGATCAACAAAATTGATAAATCACTGGCTAAACTTACTAAAGAAAAGCAGGAAAGGAAACAAATAACCCAAATTAGAAATGAGAGGGGAGTTGTCACCACAGATGCAACAGAAATCAAAAATATCATAACAGAATACTATGAAAGACTGTACTCTAACAAATTTGAAAACCTAGGGCAAATGGACCAATTCCTTGACTCATACCACCTATCCAAATTATCACAACATGAGGCAGAACAACTTAATAAACCCATCACAAAGGAAGAGATTGAAAAGGTCATCAAAACACTGCCAACCAGAAAAAGTCTGGGCCCAGATGGCTTCACGGCAGAATTCTACCAGGCATTTAGAGAAGAGTTATCCCCAATACTTCTGAGACTATTTCACAGTAAAGAAAGGGATGGAGTACTCCCAAACTCATTCTATGAAGCCAGCATAACCCTGATAACTAAGCCAGGGAAAGATCCAACAAAGACAGAGAACTACAGACCGATATCACTCATGAACCTAGATGCAAAAATCTTCAACAAAATTCTTGCCAGCAGAATACAACAACATATCAAGAAAATAATCCATCATGATCAAGTGAGATTCATCCCAGGGATGCAAGGCTGGTTCAACATCAGGAAAACAATTAATGTGATAAACCACATAAATAACACAAAAGACAAGGATCACCTGATTTTGTCCATTGATGCCGAAAAGGCATTTGATAAAGTCCAACACCCATTCATGCTAAAAACTCTTAGCAAAATGGGCATAGATAGCAAATTCCTCAACACAACAAGGGCCATTTATACAAAGCCAGTTGCCCACATCATCCTTAATGGAGAGAGACTGAAAGACTTTCCCTTGAGATCAGGAACTAGACAAGGATGCCCACTCTCACCTCTCCTATTCAACATTGTGCAAGAAGTTCTAGCCAGAGCAATTAGAAAAGACAAAGAAATAAAGGGCATCTGCATCGGCAAAGAGGAAGTTAAAATCTCCCTGTTCGCAGATGATATGATAGTATATGTAGAGAACCCCAAGTAATGTATAAGTAAGCTACTCAAACTGATAGAAGAGTTCAGCAAAGTCTCAGGATACAAGATAAACATAAGTAAATCAGTAGGATTCCTTTATACCAACAACGAGAGTGTTAAGGAGGAAATTATCAAATCAATACCATTTACGATAGCCTCTAGGAAGATAAAATACCTAGGAATTAATCTAACAGAGAAACAACAGACCTTTACAAAGAGAACTACAAGCCCTTACTACAAGAAACTAAAAGAGACTTAGATAAATGGAAAAACCTACCCTGCTCATGGATAGGAAGACTTAACATTGTGAAAATGTCTATTTTACCCAAAGCAATTTATTTATATAATGCAATCCCAATACAAGTTCCAGCATCATTTTTTAATGAGATGGAGAAACAAATCACCAATTGTGTTTGGAAAGGGAAGAAGCCCCGGATAAGTAAGCTACTACTAAAGAAGAAGAACACACTGGGAGGCCTCTCATTACCCGACCTTAGAACATACTACACTGCCACAGTGGTCAAAACAGCCTGGTACTGGTACATAAAGAGACATATATAGACCAATGGAATAGATTTGAGACCCCAGAGATGCCACCATCCTCCTATGAACAGCTAATATTTGACAAAGGCCTTAAGATTTTAAACTGGGGTAAAAACATTCTCTTTAACAAATGGTGCTGGCAAAATTGGGTGTCTGTCTTCAAAAAATTGAAACAAGACCCGTATCTCACATCTTATACAAAAGCCAACTCAAATTGGATAAAAGACCTAAATATCAAATCTAAACAATAATGCTCATCCAAGAAAAAATACAATCCACAATGGAAGTTTTAATACACAATGTAGACAGACTTCAAAATCTGTCAAAGCATGATCAACAGAAGAGAAAATAAAGGGAACTACTAAGAATGTAACACTTCTGTTCATCCAATGACTTTATCAAAAGATTTAAAGACCACCTACAGAATAAGAAAATCAACTCCAAAACTTGTCTCCCTGTATAGACTAGGTTTTAACAATATTTTTTTGAGGGGGGGGAGTCTCCATGGCTCTAACAAGTTGAGGCTTGATAATCATCTAACTACCTGATGATTTGGTTCAGTAGTCTTAGAGAATAACTGCAAGAGTATAAACAGAACAATTAATCAATGTTTCTAAGAGGAAAAAATAGCCATGTGACTTATGACCAGTACAAGGTAAATTCTAATGGATGGGGGAAATCAAGTTCTCAGGACTCAGTGTTTATAACATGGTTGTCTTAACTGCTGTTGTCTTAACTACAGAGCTACTATTTGTAATAAGATAGAATTGGGCTGACTAAAGACCTCCCTTTCAAGAGGGATCAATCCCTGGGGAAGGGCATCATGCTTAGTAAAGTAGCCAGCCAAGCCAAGTGCCCTAGAGGATCAGCTATAAAGAGAAAGACCCTCAACAAGATGGGCTGACACTGTGCTTACAATTGGATCAATCGTACTGACAATTGTAGTCGTGGCGCAGAACTGAGCAGTGTTTTGTTCTGTTGCACTTAGGGTTGCTATGAACTGGAGCCAACTTGACAGCACCTAAGAACAACAAGAAGTAAATCTGTTTTACATTTAACCTTAGTTAATTTAAGGGAAAAAAAAGTAAACACTAATGAATCTTAGGAACACCTAGTGTGTTCCTGCGGTATACTGAATTACTTAATATGCCCCTTCTAGCCATATTCCTTGAACCCCCACAAAATAACTGCACAAGGCTATGCAAATATGGTGTTTGTGGCCTACCAAAGGGATTGGGTAGTACTAATAACACAAATAAGTTGTGTGGAACCCTTGCAATGCTGGGACCATGCAAATGAGAGTCATAGACCCCTAAAAAAGGATTGATCTGTTTTACCATTTCACTAGACTTAACAAGAGCCAATTTCAGAGGAAGTTAGAGGGTACCTCACTACCATCAAGAAAATCCAGGAGTGGAGATGTCCTTCAGATTTGTGATTCATGTGCTGAGAACCTCCTTGACCCAGAAGACAGTGACAGCTGTAACACCAGTGATGGTAAGAAGCAGCAGCAAGCATGGCAGTGTTCAACAATAGAGAAATGGCAGCAGCAGAACTAGGAGACCAGCTCAAGAGGACACTGTGGGTTTCCTGGCCCAGGGAGCAATATGCATACAGTGATTTGTGGAGTGACAGAGCTGAGTAGCTACAGGTCGAGGTGGAGTGGAATGACTCTGGGCATTTACCAGTGGAACTAAAAGTCTTTGTAACTCTTGCCTGAGCACAGCAGTGGCCAGGCCAAGGACACAGAGGCCTGCTTTCAGGCACAGTCAAGAAATTGTCCTAACCAATGAACTGTATCCTGAGTCATTCCTGTTCCTGATCTGTAATTTATTGCTTCTCCAATAAACCCATAACTGTTTTAAAAAAAGAAATATGACACTGATTTCTGTTTTATATTTTAATAATAAATTGTATTTTTTACATTTAAAAGCTATTAACATTTAAAATACAAATTTCCTATTTTAAGGCTATGTCTAAAGGGCCATATGTATATATATATACATATATACTCATACACATATATATGCATATACATACATATATAAAGAAGTAAATCTATTGGCTGTAAAACTATAATTTCATTTTAATCAGTAAGCAAAATGTTGGTGGAAGAAGCCATTTCATTTCAAGTTTCCAACTAGAACACATAAACTGAGTGACATTTGTTATGCTTTAAATATTATCTTCAGGAGTCTTTAAAATTGACCCACTTCTGTTTCACCCTCCAGGCAATCCACTTTGATGCTGCTTTAGAACCTCCTTGCCAAACCATGACAATTAATGGACCAGTGGAACAATTCTGGCCTGAGAAATACATGATTGCAAAGGGGTCACATCCCTCAGGAATGAGGTCTATATAATGCCATAAGATAATACAGGGAAACAAATGGAAGAGGTAGATGTAGTTAAGGGGAATCTAGAATAGTAGTAGAGAGAGACAGTGAGTACCAATTGTAAGTCTGGAACCTGCTTTGGCAGTGACTGCTGACATTCTACCTACTAACATTCATCTTCTGTGTTGCCCCAAAAAGAAGCCCACAAGAATCACAGACTATGTAAATATAAATGCACCCTCAGATCTCATTTCAGGAAAAGATGTTGTTGCTCCACTGTCAAGAGACAGCCTCCAGTTGTGAGCTTCTTCAGAGTTTGTAGCTATCAAGAGTTGCCTTGTCCAAAAATCTTCTCCCACTGGCATAGTCTAAAACAAATGACTCATCAAGGCCTAGCTAATTCATCTCCTCATGGAGCAACTCTAGGGTATCGTATACACTCCAGAGATTACCGTGAGTTTGGCCAAGTCCTTTTTCAGGCCCTAATCTCCATTTGACTTCTTATACTACTCAATCTTTCTTCTTTTTCTTTCCGCAGGTGTTGTATCTTAAATAAATACTCTTAAAGTCAAACTCCATTTAAAGTCATCTGGCCCTCAAACAGTTGTTTTTCTGGTATTAGCCATTCTATTTGTTCTTTTTTGCTTCGCAAAATGTGGGGGTCACCATAAGGTGAGCATAAGGTTGGTGACCATGGGGAACTGCAGCACCACTTCTGGGCTGTCTTTTTTGCAGATTTCTTGATGCTTATCAAAATAAACACCTATTTTGTTGTCATTATAGTTCAGTTACTTTTAAATACAGTTGATTTCAGTCCCAAACTGTATGGGTAAGGACAAAAACACCCTGTAATGGCCCCTTGGAATGTAGTTATAAGTAAGAATTATCAACTGTGTCCCTTCCTGTTTTTCGCCAAGGTCTTTGAAAAGAGAATGGTGAGGACCTGAGCCAAAACCACAAGTAGCCCATGTGCAAATCTACTGATCCATGCCCTTATGATGCCCTTTGGCATACACTGGGTAATCACTATCTTGTCATACTCACTGGGCAGGTACCTGTCATGTAGTTGCTGACATCTGTAACAGCGGACCGGAGTAGCCATTTGTCACCACCATAACACTACCCTCTGGAACAGAGCCATCATGACCCAAAGGGGAAAACACACTTAAAAATTCCCACCTCCCTTTTCAGTGTGCAGTTACCAGCTGCTACTGCCAATCACCACTGGATGCAGTACTGCTGTCCCAGACAGTATGTTTCCCTTTGTTTAATAAAAGCCCAAGTCTGTCGGATTGTCTCCTGGTCAATTTTTCAGTCTCTCAGCAAATACGTACGTGGAAAAGTTTTTTCTATTGGGCTTGGATCCAAATAACCCAAACAATTGTTGTGCCAGCCAGGAGACCAAAAATCCCCAGGGTGCCTGAGACAACATGGGAGGAAAACTGGACTCTGGCAGAAATCCAAGGATAACCTTTGGTCTCCATGTTTAGTCCTCAGGCCCAGCTAGTGGAAACTTGGGGACCAGTATGTGAGTACAGAGATGCCCCACAAATGCTGCAGGGGCTGCTGGAACTCCTACAGGGAGTTAAAATGGATAAAGCAAAAAGGAAGCCTGGGCGCTGGTCACCTCAGTTGCATGGCCTTTGCTACATGCTGTCCCTGCTGCTACAAGAGCAGTGATAGCAGACAAAAATAAAGCTAGAAAACTAATGAAAGAACTACAACTGGAGGAGGACACCAGTTTAGTGCAAAGCGTTTGATAAAAACTTTATGAGCTAAAATCAAATTTTAAACATATATGTAAAACATAGTAAAACTAAATGAAAATCTGAAATGTTTAAACAATTAACCAGAATATCTCAACAAAGACTTTAAACTTGTGAAAAGGACTGTGACTTGAAATATCTAAAACTCTTATGCAGAACTAATGGCCTTACAGACTGCAGCTAATCTGGAATTAGGTAAAACAAAAAAACAACTACATAAGGCTAAGTAGATAAACACACCATGGATTTTAAATAGAAATATTGCCAATATTTTAAGGTCTTACTTTCTGGATATGAGAAATCATTGTCCTTTTGTCCTAAATTATTTAAGTAATAATAATAATAATAATAAAAAACCTGGTGCCATCGAGTCGATTCTGACTCATAGCAACCCCATAGGACAGAGCAGAACTTCTCCGTAGAGTTTCCAAGGAGCACCTGGCAGAATCAAACTGGCAACCTTTTTGGTTTGCAGAAGTAGCAATTAACCACTACACAACCAGGGTTTCTAGGTTCAGATATTGTATTTCTCCAATTAAAAATTCCCATGGGTAAACTTAGCAAAGTTGTAAATATCGTAACCATTGACGTGTCTAAAATTTTAGCTATGATTTTTACAAATTAGAGTAACATTAGATTTTCTATTCTATCAGAAAGTTTGTCTTGACAGATAAATGTTGTATTTACATTAACATGAAATCTGAGGTTTTATGAAATACAGTTGCTACTAAGTCACCTAAAGGTTACTGATACTGATGATACATAAATGTCTAGTGAGACTTGACAGCACTTGGCTTGGCTTGGAAAGATTTATTTCCTCTTGCAGAGACCTTAGAGTAATAATTTCATTGATTATTTCTGATAATTAACCTAATAGAGTTTCTATTCTATTTCTTAGTTCATTGTAAAGTACTTAAGATCTTAAAAACCTAATAGTATTCAATTACTATTGAATATTTTTAGTTGAAGATTCTACTGTAAGATCATAGTCCAAAAGAAACAAAAACATAAAAAATATATGCTACTGGGGGGCGGAGTCAAGATGGCCGACTAAGCGCACGTCTCCTTATATCCCTCTGGAAACCAAGACCTGAATTGATAATCAAACGGAGCCTTCTGGTCACCTAATCGGCCCCAGGACACGACACAGGGATGTTACTTTGTATTTCATACTACTGAGCGAGAAAACTCCTCTCTTACGCTGACTCCCGCGCCTGGATATCCCTGGCTCTCATGGACTGAAGGTAAACACATGATTTTAACTTTTTTTTTCCCTCTGTCTTGGCTGGCAGGCGGAGCAGGGTCTTGCCTAGCGGCTGGACCCAGACATGCTGCTGGAGGGACAGGCAGGCAAAATTCCCATATTTTGAGAGCCAGGCTTGGGACTCTGTTAATCTAGCCACTTTGAAACTGTCGTTTTATATCTGCCTCAGTGGTGTTTGTACGGAGTTTAGTAGTCAGTGTGCGGGATGCCATGTTGGATACGGAGATTCTAGCGGGACCTCATTCTTAGCCTGGGAGCTAGCGCCTGTAAACAGGACAGTGCTTCTCTGAGAGAAAAGCAGTAATTTACCTAGTGCCACCTGCTTTCGGGGTCCTGCAACAGAATCAGAGGAATCACTACCTCTCGGCACCTTTGGCCCTTCTGTCTGCTGCCTGTGTGGAGGGCGCCATCTTGGATACGGTGGCCACAGCTGGACCTAATTTTTAACTTGGCAGCCAGAGCCTGCCCACAGGAGAGCACTTTTCTATCAGAAAAGCAGTGTCGTCTAAGGCTAGACCCTGTCAGCAGAGGCCAACAGGGCAGTAGCATTGCTGTATTCTGAAGTAGTTTGTATCATCTGGGGTTGGATATAGTGGCGCTTACTTTGCCATTTGAGAGGAGGGACCTCTACACCTGAAAACCTAACTGACTTGTGAAGTGGTCAGATATCTTTTGCTTTACATTTTAAGACAGCCTAGAGAAACATCTGCTGTCCATCCTCACAGTACCTCTTCCAGCCTCTACATACTTACATGGGTCCCAAAAAGCAACAGACACTTGTGGCATACAAGAAATCAGCCATGGCTTCAGAAGGCTCCCAAATAAAGCAACCAAGGAGTTGTCCAAATGAAGAAACTTTTATGAAAGCATCAGAAAGTGAATACAAAATGATTATATACAGAGCCCTTCTATACCTCATACAAAATGCAGGAGAACAAAATGAAAAATTAAGCAAGATGTTTGATCTGATGGAACACCAGTACTCTGAAATCCAACAGATCAAGAACAAAATCAAAGACATAGAAACTTCCATGCAAAGCCAAGAAAACAGAATGGGACAAATAGAAAAAAGAATTTCCGACTTGCAAGACAGAGCTACTGAGGCCAGCATCTATGAGCAGAAATCAGAAAAAAAGAAACAAGAAAAATGAAGAAACATTAAGGAGCATGTGGAACTCTATTAAGAGGAACAACCTTCGATTAATTGGAGTCTCTGAACAGGGTGAGACATCTGAGAATAAAGAGAGTATTGTTGCTGAGCTGCTGACAGAAAACTTCCCAGAAATCGTGAGCCAAAGCCAGAAGGAAGAGAATATAGACATCTCAGATGCATATCATACGCCACCCAATATAGATCTCAAAAGAGAGACTCCAAGACCTATTATAATCAAGCTCAACAAAATGAAACATAAGCAGCAACTCTTAAAGGCAGCAAGACTCAAAGAAAAGCTAACATTCAGAGGGAAACCCTGTAGGCTGTCTTCAGATTTCTTAGCAGAAACCATGCTGGCACGGAGACAGTAGCATGACACATTCAAAGCATTGAAGGAGAAGAACTTTCAACCAAGAATTATATATCCTGCAAAACTATCTTTCAAATATGAAAATGAAATTAAGACATTCCCAGATAACCAGAAACTCAGAGACTTTGTCAAAACCAAATCAAAACTACAAGAAATATTGAAAGAAGTTCTTGGCTCTGGTGTAGAAGAACAAAGCCACTAACTTTATATTTTAGAATGACTTTACTACTCAAAAGTTTACTCAGTTAGTGAAGGCTCCAAAGCCAATCACAGCTTTGATAAGGAAAGAAGCAATCCAGTGATCATCATGAAAACTATGGTATCATATTAAAAAGAGGTGTGTACTACAGTTGTTATAGTCCTTGCAGATGGAAAGGAAGATGACAAGACTGGTAATAATTAAAATTGGGTTTATATGTAGTTTATTAAGGGGGATCATAGAGGCAGCTGTAAAGCACAACAAAGATGTATCATATCATTTCAAGGAAGGCAACACAGGAGTCTCAACAACCACAAAACCAGCTCTGAAAAAGGTGACGACAAAAGGGCAAATATTGTATGAGACCTCTACGATAAGATCTCAAAAACAGACTTGTGTATAGAAGAAAAGACTCTGACAGCTGCAAGGGAGGGGAGGGATGAAGGGAGGGGGGAAGGCTTAGATTAGATAGTTGCTAGGTATCTGGTTGGGTGAAATCGGTGATAGCACACATTACAAACAAGAACAATATTAAGTGAACTTAAACATAACATGAGTACTCCTTCCATCTTAACCCAATATTGCAAGGATAGAGTAGCTGGGGCAGGGGGTGGGGGACCATGCTCTTAGGCGAAAGTGAGGCCAATTGGCACAACTAGCATTTTGCTAAGAGGGCTTTCTGCACCCTACATTGGTGAGTGGCGTCTGGGGTCTTAAAAGCTGCCAAGCTGCCATCTGAGGGCACAGCAAATTGTCCCAACTCAGCAGGAACGGATGCTCACCAAGGACCAAAATCACATGGGGGAAAGACAACCCAGAAGACAAAAAGACCCACATCAGTGGGTGCCTACATCGACTTGGGACCAGAAGAACCGGATGGTGCCCGGCCACCACCAGTGATAGCCGTGATAGAGCTCACTAAGTTGAGTCTCATTGACAACACAAGAATAAAAAGGGGTGCACCCTGAGATCCTCACTATAAGACCAGTGGTTTCGGTGTTGCCTGGGAGCATGGCTCCTCGCCCTGATGCTGCCCTTGACCATAAATCATAACGAAGGTCCACGCTTCAGACAGGAATGGATTGGACTTGGTGATGCAGTGACCATATATTGGATGCACTTTATGGTTCTGTACATCTATAGGATGTCATCCTGCTGACCTCTGGCTGGAGGAAGGAGAGTGGGTGGAGAGGAAGGAAAAAAGAGACTGTTGGGAGAACGAGACATGTATGGAGCAGAGAGGAATAGTGTGCTGTCACTGGGCAGAGAGAGCAGTGGAAGCTGCATATAGGTGGGTATGTAAATTTACACGGGAATGTACATTTTCACTCAGTTATGTTAAATAAAAAAAATTAAAAAAATTTCTGTATATGCTGATGAAGTCTAATTGGTTAATTGTGGCAGTAAGATCTGTGTTTTTACTGAGCTTTGTTCTGGAAGATCTGTCCAATACTGAAAGTAGAGTGTTGAAGTCTCACGTTATTATTGTGGAGTGATCTGTCTCATTTTTCAATGTAGTCAACGTTTGTTTGATGTATTTAGATTTTCTAGTACTGGGTGCATAAATATTTAATATTGTTAAGTCCTTCTTGTGAATTGAACATTTCAGTTGTAAACAATGGCCATCCTTATCCACAAATCTATTTTATCTAAGATTTGTATCGCCACACCTGCTCTTCTTCGTATATAGCTAGCTTGGTATATATTATTCCATCCTTTAATTTTCATTTGTTTGTATCTTTAAGTCTAAGTTGAGTTTCTTGTTAGCAAGATTTAGATGGGTCATGTCTTTTGATCCAAGATGTCCTTCATTGTCTCTTTACTGGAGCATTCAGTCTGTTTACATTCAGTGTAATTATTGATAGATATGTGTTTAGTGCTGTCATTTTGATGTCTTTATTTTTGTGGTGGTATATTCTCTGCTGCTTTGAATTTTCTGTTCTGGGTTGTTCTTTGTGCATTTAGTTTTCCTCCTTTTTATTGTTGCTTTTGTATTTTGTTGAGATTTCTGTGTTACATTTCTTTTTTTGATACACTGCATCTTTAACGTGCTTTTTGGCTACTGCATTGTTCCTGATTAATAATCTAAGTTTAAACCCAATTTTAATTTCTAAATATCTTAGTAACTTCCTCTCCATCTGAAAGGACTATAACTACTGTAGTACATTGTTGGCACAATTCACATGGGACATCAGCCGCTGGTGTGATTAACACGGGACATAACTTGTAGGTGTGAGATGGGACACCATAGACTGGTAGGAAATGCAACATCATTTATTGGTGTGATGTGTGTGAGAGGCCAAGCTTGAAAAAATCACACTGACAACAAACTTTGTTTGCTGTGACCAGAAAAGGGACAGTCTCCTGCGAGTAGAGACTGACCCCAGACTGACACCAGCTCTTATTGAGCAAACTAAATAAGTATTCTGCTGGGAAAGTGAGAAAAGGCATCTTATCAGTGTTCCTTACTTCAAAAGAAGAAGCAGCATTCCCAGGAAGGAGGATGAGAAAGTTCTTTAATTATTCTCAGTTAGCGTTGTTTTCAGCACTTACTGTTTTTCCATACACTGAGACAAATTTGTCTCAAGCATTTTTGCCAGGCTTTTTCCATTCTCAAGACAAGTCCCTATCTTAACACAGACCAGATTAGGGTAAGCAGGATTTTACTTTCTTACCAAACATGTACATCCCCATAGTATATCCATCTTTTTGATGTGATGGTATTTTAGTTTTTGTGATATGTTTACTGAATCCCTTCTTTTAATATTATGGCTTTGATTGAATATTGTGCCTTCTGTAATGGAGTACATTTCTGGGTATTGTGTCTTTCATTGCCTCCATAAATATAGAGTTAATGGTTTTGTTTTTCTAAGCCAACAGGTTCTTTCAATAGCCTGTAGCTTTGGTTTGGATTTTTACAGATTTTCTAAGTTCCTGTTTATCTGGGAATGTCTTAATTTCTTCTTCATATTTGAAAGACAGTTTTGCAGGATATGTAATTCTTGGTTGGTAAGTTTTTCTCCTTCAAGGCTTTGAATGTGCCATGCCACTGCCTCCATGTCAACATCATTTCTGCCAAGAAGTCAAATGAAAGCATACAGGGCTTCCCTCTGAATGTTAGCTTTGCTTTGAGTCTCTCTGCCTTTAAGAGTTTCTTCTTATGTTTCATTTTGTTAAGCTTGATTATAATATTTCTTGAAGTTTTTCTTTTGGGGTAAACTTTATGTAGCATTCGATACACGTCTTTGATATCTGTGTTCTCTTCTTTCACAATTTCAGGGAAATTTTCTGTCAGAAACTCAAATACAACACTGTGTTTTCAGGTATCCTGCGTAGTTCAGGAACTCCAATTAATAGATTTTTCTTCTTTATAGAGTTCCACATGTGTCTTAATGCTTCTTAATTTTTCTTGTTTCTTTTCTCTGATTTCTCATCATAGATGCTGATGTCAGTAGCTCTATCTTCAAAGTGAGAAAGTCTGGTTTCCAGCTGTTCATTTCTGTTCTTAAGACTTCGAAATGAATTGTCTAATTCTGTAATTTTGTTATTGATCTTTCAGATTCACAATGCTGATGTTCCATCAGATCGAACAGGTTACTTAATTTTTCATTTTGCTCTGCTGCATTTCATGTAATGTCTAGGAGGGCTCTATATACAATTTTGTACTCAACCTCCAATAGTTTCAGAAAGGCTTTGTCTAGGAAGTTCTTTGATCTTGTATTTTGGGAGTTTTCTTGAGCCATGGGTGAAGTTTTTTTTAAAATGTTTCATTGACGTCTGTTGCTTTCTGGATGTCTAGAGGCTGTTTATTTTCTCTGGTGTTGCCTCAACAGGAGCTGAGGTACAGTTCTAGGAAGGGAGTTGGTCACCAACTACCTCTTTGTACTCTAGTGACTGGCCCCAGTGGACAATCTGGGGTGGCAGTTTCTCCCTCCTGGGAAAGACACCACCATACTTATGTAGTCAATACAGAGCCACCAGCTGACCCTATGATGTGGGTCAGTACAGGCTGGAAAAGATGTGGTCAGGCTGCACAGTAGTTGTTTCTCCAGGCAGTCTTATTTTAAAAACCTAAAATCTACCTGTCTGTTTCCAGAATCAGTCAAGCTGTCAGGTGTGGAAGGCCCCTATTTCTGGTTGACATTGGAGGCAGCTATTCAGCTGTCTCCACATACTATGAAGCAATTCAAAGTATGGAGAGTTTGCTGTGTTGCTAACTTCACCTGCTGAGGTCTAACCATAAGGCAACACTGAGCTATACACAGATTTTCTGCTGGAAAAGTGGTTCCTGAACTGTCATTGACTCCCAGCCTGGGAATTAGCCCCTGCTGAGGCCTCCAGTATGAAACTTCACATCCCAGCCAAACAAGATAATGTCCAATTCTAGCTACCCCTCTCAAAAGAGTCAAATCTATGGCGGAGCTCCGAAAAGGATGGGTGAAGGGGCTGTGGTGGCCCCAGACTGCTGACAAGCTCTCAAAATGTGGTTGTTCCACACTCTGTCTCTCAGCTGCAGAGCATACTGTTAACTACAGAACTCTGGTTCAGTGTAGCTGCCGGCTGGTGCCCATCACCCACCTAACAGCCAAACAGAAAAGTTAAAAATGCTAAATACTTGAGCTTTCTGCAAGCCAGCCTGTCAGCGAGAGAGGAGTTCAATGGTAGACAGGAGATTTCCTGCTTAGTGTCATGTAATCCAAACTGACAGCCCTGTGTTGTGTCTTAGGTCTCACTGGGTGTCCAAAGAGCTCCATTCAATTGTCAATCCAGGTTTTAGTTTTCAGAGGGAATTAAGGGGATGTGTGTCTACTCTGCCATCTTGACTCTGCCTCCTGGATACATATCTTGTCATCTTTCACAGTATCAGCGAGGTTTTCTGCCAACAATTCTGTCTGTACTTTCTGTTATCTTTCCCCTATAATGGTATTCCAATTACTCACAGGTTATTCTTTATAGAGACATAGTATTTCTCAGGATTTCTTTAGTTTTTTAATTATTTTATCTGATTTTTGCTCAAATAAGTTGTTTCTAAGTGCTTTATAGTCTTCTTAATTTTTATTTTCATTGCCTCAATTCTGCTCTTTTTACTTTATATTGAATTTTCTGATTTTTAATTTGTTTCTTTGTTTATCTTTTAGGTTTCTGTTTTCTATCTCTCTGGATTCTTGCATCCTGTTAAATATGCCATTATACTCTTGTAGAATCTTCTTAAGTCCACCCATTGCTTTGTCTGTGTGTTCCTTGGTTTGTCTGTGTTTTGTCTGATCTCCTTCCTGGTCTCTTGAAGAATTCAGTATGCTAATCATTTGAATTCTATCTCTAATAATTCTAATAGGTTCTCTTCCTCTGGAAGTTTATTGACTCTGCTTTGGTTGCTTTCCAGTGCCATCATGGTCTGCCTCTGTATGTGATTTGATATTTACTATCATCTCTGAGCCATCAATAAGTTATACTTGTTTATTTTATGTTTGTTTAGTGTGTTAGAGCTTCTTATTTTGTTTTGATATGCCCAAGTAGGTTGGTGATGTGAGTCAGTTTGATTATTGGTATCTTTGAAGCTCTCACATCCTGTCATTGTGTGGTTAGAGCTTTTACTACATATATTAACTCCAGGAGTCCATTTACTTTTCTTGTGTTATTCAACTCACATGTCCAGATCACTGGTTACCTAGTTTGTGTTACAGATTGTCACCTATACTCCTAGACAAGCTGATGTCATAGGAGTTGGCACAGGTATCTGCTTGAAGTAGGAGGTCATAAGCTGAACAAGGCAGAGTGCTACTGGCTGCCCTTGAGTGTCTGGGTGGAAGTTATGTCCTTGTTCCATACAGCATATTGTTGTTGTTGTTAGATACTATGGAGCCAGTTCCAACTCAGAGCAATGTGATGCTATCCCTACAGAACAAAACACTGCCCAGTCATGTGCCATGCTCAGAAGTGTTTTTATATTTCAGCCTACTTTTGCAGCTATTGCATAAGTCCATCTCATTGAGGGTCTTAGTCTTTTTCTGTAACCTCTCTTTACCAAGGATGAAGCCATTCTCTAGGGATTGATCCCTACTGAAAACATGCTTAACATATGTAAGATACTGTCCCACCATCCTTGCTTCTAAGGAGCACTCTGGTTGTCCTTCTTCCAAGACAGATCTGTTTGTTTTTTTGGAAGTCCATGGTATATTCAATATTCTTCTCCAACAGCAAAATTCAGAGGTGTCAGTTCTTCTGTCTTTCTCACTTATGGCCTAGCTTTCACATGTACATGGGTGTAATCAAAAGTATCACACCTCGGGTTAGTCAAATTTTAATCTTCTAAGTGGCATCATAGTTTTTGACATTTTAAACATTTTTCCCCAATGCAATCTGTCTTTTGAATTCTTTTTTAAAAGTATGTATTTTATTTACTTTAAATTAATATTTACAATCCAAGTCAATTTGCCATGTAAAATGCTGCATACATACCTCTATGCAACTCTAGCTACTCTGCCAACTCTGTGAAAGCACAGTCCTCCTTTCAACCCAGTGCTTCCCATATTGATTCAACTAACTCCTGTCCCCTCCACTCCATTCCCATCTCACCTTTAGACAAGAGCTTCTCTGACACCCTCATGTATATATTTAAGCCAAGGAGCATACACTTTACCAACATTACTCTACATCTCATAGTCCAGTAAAATTTTTGTCTGGAGAGCTGGCTTTGGTATAGGTTTCAGGTCTGGGCTAGCAGTGAGTCCAGGGACCATGTTCTCAGGGCAACCTCCAGGATGTCAGATCATGAAGTCTAATCTTTTAATAGAGTTCTAGATCTGCACCCCCAGTTTTTCCCTGTTACATCAGGGACTCTGTGTTGTGTTCCATGTCAGGGCAGTCACTGGTGGTGGCCAGGTACCATCTAATTCATCTGGTTTCACGCTGATGTGGTCTCCTAATCATATGGCCCCCTCTGTCTCCTGGGCTCATATTTTCCTCATGTTATTGATCTCCTTTGTTTTCCTCTGATCCAAGCAGACTGGGGACAATTGGTGCTCCTTAGATGGAAGCTTTTAAGACCCCAGACACAACTCACCAAGATGAGATGCAGAATAGTTTCATAAAAACGGAAAAGAAACATGGTTATGCCAATTGACCTATATATCCTCTAAAACCATGGTCCCAAGAACCCTGTACCTGCTACCCTGACCTTCAAAATATTGGATTATATTTAGGAAATCTCTTAGCTTTTGGTGTAGTACAGCACGGTTAAGCTCCTTTCTACTGCACACTGTCACTACCTTCACTTAATGCAATTTCTATCTGCTATCTAATCTATGAATACCATTCTCCCTCCCACCCTTCCCTTCTAACCACCAAAGATTATTTTCTTCAGTGTTTAAACCTTTTCTTGAATTCTTATAATAGTGGTCTCATACAATGTTTTTTCTTTTACAATTGAATAATCTCACTCATTGTAATGTCTTCCAGATGACTCCATGTTATCAGAAATTTCCCTAGATCATCATTGCTCTTTATCATTGCTATTATTCCATTGTGTGAATATACTATACTTTGTTTATCTATTCATCTTTTCATGGGCACCTAGGTCGATTCTGTTTTTTTGCCATTGTGGATAGCGCTGCAACAAACATTGATGTGCATGTATCAGCCTCTGACAACTCTTGCTTTTCTAGGATATATCCAAAGAAGTGGCATTGCTGGATCATATGGTATTTCTATTTCTAGCTTTTTAATAAAGCACTGAACCAATTTCCAAAGTGGTTGGACCATGTTATGTTCCCATCAGCAGTGTAGAAGTTTTCCAGTGTCTCCACAACCTCTCCAAAATGTATTTTTTTGGGGGTGGGAGAGGGGAATGAATGCAAGCCTTGATGAGAAGATATGGCATCTCACTGTGGTTCTGATTTGGATTTCTCTACTGGCTAAAGATCATGAACATTTCCTTATGTATCTGTTAACTTCCTGGATGTCTTCTTTGGTGAAGCGTCTGTTCATATCATTTGTCAATTTTTAAATTACATTATCTGTCTTTTTCTTGTTGAAGTTCTCTAGTACCTTGTAGATTATTGAGATTACATGCCAATCAGATTTATTTTTGCCAATTTTTTGCCAGTCTACAGGTAGTCTTTTAATTCTTTTGATGAAGTCTTTTGATGAGCATAAGTTCCCATTTATCTATTTTCTTTTCTGGTGGTTGTGCATTGTTAGTGGTATTTTACAGTCTATTTATGCCATGAATTAGAACTCCCAGCAGTGTCCCTACTATTCTCCCATGATCTTTATCTTTTTAGAGTTTATCTTCAACCCATTTCAAGTTAGTTTTTGTACATGGTGTGAGATAGAAGTCTTGTTTAATTTTTTTTTTGGCTGATGGATATTGCAGTTTGCCAGCACTATTTGTCGAAGAGATTGTTTTCACCCCAGTTCACCGACTTTGGACCTTTTTCAAATATCAGCTGCTCATAAGTTGATGGTATTATATGTGGGTTCTCTATTCTGTTCCATTGTTCTATATATCTGTTTTTGTGTCATTACCAGGCTGTTTTGAGTACTGTGGCAGTGTAATACGTTGTAATGTCAAGTAGTGTGAGGTCTTCCACTGTTCTTTTTCAGCAACACTTTACATATCCGGAGTTTCTTCACTTTCTACATGAAGTTGGTGATTTGTTACTCTATCTCATTAAAAACTGGCATTGGAATTTTTGTTCCAACTGCATTGCATCCAATTTTATAAATGGCTTTGGGAAGAATAGACATTTTCACGAGGTTGAGTCTTCTTATCCATGAACGAGTTGGGTTTCTCCACTTACAAAAGTCTCCTTAGGTTTCTTGCAGTAGAGTCTTTGTATCAGTCTTTTACATCACTGGTTAGATTTATTCCAAAATAGTGTATCTTCTTGGGGGCTATTGTAAATAGTATTGATTAGGTGATTTCTTCTTTCAGGGTCTCTTCGTTGATGTAAAGGAATCCTACTAATTTATGTGTGTCTTAAATCCCGATACTTTGCTGAACTCTTCTATTAGTTCCAAAAGATTTTTTTTTTGCAGATTCTTGAAGAGTTTTCTGTGTATAAGATCATATCATATGCAAATAGAGATACTTTTACTTTTTCCTTACCAGTTTGAATGCGCTTTATTTCTTTATCTTGCCTGATTGCTCTGGCTAGAATCTACAGGACAATGCTAAATAAAAGTGGTGACAATGGGAGTTCTTGTCTGCTTCCTGTTCTCAAGGGGAATACTTTCAATCTCTCTCCCTCCATTTACAATGATGTTGGCTGTTGGCTTTGTATAAACCAAAAAACCAAACCTAGTGCTGTTGAGTTGATTCTGACTCATAGTGATAGGTACCCTTTAATAAGGTGAAGAATTTCCATACTATTCCTATTCTTCTGAGAGTTTTTAACACAAATAGGTTTTAGACATTGTCAAATGCCTTTTCTGCATCAATTGTTAAAATCAAGCAATTCGTTTCTTTTATTTATGTGGTTAAATACATGAATTGTTTTTCTAACATTGAATCATCCATGCAACCCCGATATGAATCCTACCTGGTCATGGTAAGTTATTGTTTTGATATGTTGTTGAATTCTATTGACTAGAATTTAGTTGAGGATTTTTGCATCTTAGTTTATGAGAGATATTGTTCTGTAATTTTCGCTTTTTGTGATATCTTTACTGAGCTCAGGTATCAGGATCACACTTGCTTCATAGAATGAATTTGAACATTTTCCAAGATTTGCTGTGCTGTAAAACATTTTTAATAATAGTGCTGTTAAATATTCTCTAAAAATTTTGTATAACTCTCCAGTGAACCTGACAGGGACAGGAGTTTGTGTGGTTGTGAGTTTGTTTTTTTATTTTTTAATTACTCTTTCAATCTCTTGTTCTGTGTTTCGTTTTAGGTTGTTCTACTTCTATTTGTGTTAGTTTTGGTAGGTAGTGTGTTTCTAGAAATTTATTCGTTTCCTGTAGGTTTTCCAATTTATTAGAGTTCAATTTTCCATAGAATTCTGTTATGATTCTTTTAATTTCAGTTGGATGTGTTGTGATATTGCCCACCTCATTTCTTATTTGAATTATTTCCTTCCTCTCCCATTTTGCCCTTGTCAGTTTGGCCAGTGATTTATCAATTTTGTTGATCTCCTAAAAAAAAGTGATTTTGGTCTTGCTTTTTCAATTGTTTTTCTCTCCTCAAATTAATTTAGTTCTGTAATTTTTTTTTTTATCTGTTTTCTTCTGGTGCTTGAGGGGTTCTTTTGTTGATCTCTTTCTACTTTTGGATTATAGGTTTAGTGATTTGATTTGGGCTCTTTCTTCTTTCTGGATGTGTGCATTTATTGAGATAATTGACCCCTGAACATTGCCTTGGTTGTGTCTCATGGACTCTGGTAGTATGTGTTTTTATTTTCACCTGAGTCTATGAATTTCTTTATTCCATCCTTTATTTCTTATATAATCCAATAGTTTTTGAGCTAGGTGTTGTTCAGTTTCTGTGTGTTTGATTTTTTCAACTTTGCGTTTTCTACTACTGATTTAGACTTTTACAGCTTTATGATCTAATAAGATTCTTTGCAGTATTTCAGGGTTTTGGATTTTGTTAAGACTTGCTTTAAGGCCTAATATGTACCATATTCTGGAGAGTGTTCCATATGCATTGAAAAATAAATTATACTTCGCTGCTGTTGGGTGGAATGTTCTGTATATGTCTGTGAGGTCGAATTAGTTGATTGCGGCATTTCCATCTCCCATTTCTTCATTGCACTTCTTTCTGGGTATTCTGTCCATCACAAAAATGATGTGCTAAAGTCTCCTACTATCAGTGTGGAGCTCTCTATCTCACTTTTCAATGCTGTTAATGTTTGTTTGATGTCCAGAAACTCTGTAATTGGGTCCATAAATTGTTAATGACATTATGCCCTCCTGATGTATTGACCCTTTAAAGAATGTATAGTGACCTTCCTTACCTACTGTATTGAATTTTACTTTAAAGTCTATTTCGTCTGAAATTAGTATTGTCACAGCTGCTCTTTTTTGAATGCTGTTATCTTAGTATATATGTTTCCCTCTTTTCAGTTTGTTTGTAGCTTAAGTCTAAGGTATGTCTCCTGTAAGCAGCATATATACTAATCATGCTTTCTTATCCATTGTGCTACTCTTCATCTCTTTATTTGTGGATGAAACCGATTTATATTCAACATAATTATTGATAGTTGTGGATTTAGTGCTATCATTTTGGTGCTTTTTTTGGTGTGCTTTTGACAAGTTTTTTTTTTTGTTTCACTTAATTTTCTGTGCTTCTTTATGAGATTTATTTTCATCCTTTCCATTGCTGTTGGTTTATATTTTCTGAGGTTTCATGATTTTGTTTTTGTTTTGATATATGGGATTGTTAGTTTGCTTTATGGTCACTTTGATATTTACTCATAATGATCTAAATTTAACCCAAGTATTAATTTCTTTCTATCACCAAGACTTCCTCTCTATCTTAAAGATGTATGAATACATTGATTTGTCCCTCTTTGGGTATAATTTCATAATTTACATATTAAAATCTCTGTTTCCCTATTTAGTGTTCTAGCTTTGATTTATGTTTGTGGATTTAGTATTCAAGTTCGTATCTTAATGTTACATCCTGCATAATTGTATCCTTGAGTATATAATATCTAATATTATTGATTTTCTAGTTGAAGAACTTCCTTCAGTGTTCCTTGTAATTTTGGTTTGATTTTTGAAAATACTCTAAACTTTTGTTTATCTGGAAAGGTCCTAATTTAGCCATCATATTTGAGAGATAATTTTGCAGGATATATAATTTTTGATTGGTAGTTTTTGCTTTTTTTTCCCCTTCAAGGTTTTGTGTATGTCATGCCATTGACTTCATGCCAGCATGGTTTCCACTGAGTAATCTGAACTCAGTCTTAATGTCTTTCCTTTATTTGTTGTTTTTTGTTTGAGCCTAGCTTCCTTTAAAAGCCTTTCTTTAATTTTTTTAAGTTTAATTCTAATAGGCCTTTGTGTCTTTCTTTTGAGAACTACATTGTGGAGTTCAATGAGAATACTGGATAGCTATCTCCTTATCTTTCATGACATCAGGGAAGATTTCTGTCATGATATCTTCAACAGTTCTCTCTGTTTTTCTCTTGCTCCTCTCCCATTCTGGTATTCCAGCTACTCATAAATTATTCCTCTAGATAGAACCCCACAAAACTCTCAGTGGTTCTTCATTGTTTAAAATTTTTTGTCTGATTTTTCCTCTTTTATGAGAGTGTCAGTTACTTTAGCTTCAGTCTCACTAATTCTGCATTTCATTGCCTCATTCCTGGTTCTTTGACTCTCTATTGAGTTGTCTAATCTGCTGAATTTCAGATTATTGTTGCTCAAGTATTTCTTGTAGCCTGTTGAATTTTTCATCACACATCCCTACACTTTGTCTAAATTCCTTCCTGATGTCCTGCAGAGCTCTAAACTTTACTCTTTTGTATTCTACCTCTGGTTATTACAGGAAGTCTTCCTCATCTGGAAAAATGTTAATTCATTTTTTTGTAGAGTTTTCTAAGGCCATGATAGTCTATTTATTTAAATGATTAGAAATTGATAGCTGTCACCAGGCACAGAGAACAGTAGTAGTTGAACATAGGTGGACCTGCAAATTTTATGGGAATGTACATTTTCACTCAATCATAATAAAAAAAAAATTGATTGCTGTGTCTGATCCACCAGAAAGTTGTAATGTATTTCTTTGATTACTGTGTTTTAACTTATGTATGCATAATTTTTAATTTAGTGCTTAAATGTCCATATATTCTGGTTATTTGAGATAGACTGATTATTGCAGCCTTAAAAATTCCAATGTCTTGATGGCAAGGCCAAGATAGCAGACTAGTGACACATCTCCTTGGATCTCTCTAAGAACCAAGGCCTTGAAAAACAACTGAATGGAACAAATTGGATTTTGGGGAGCACTAAGATTAGGTGGAAAGTTATAACATTGGACTTTGTGACAAGAAGGGGAATAGTTACCTTTTTCAGAAGTGAAACAGTAGCACAAAGAGACTTGTATCTGCTGGTGTGGCAACAAAAAAGCTACACAGGTATGGAGGACTTCTTTGTCAGCTGGAAGGCTAGGACTAGGACTGCTGCACCAGAGAGCTCAGCTGGGACTGGCTGCTATGCTGAGCAGCAGTGACTGAGTGGACAGTGTCTCCATCAACAGAGAATCTGTGCTTAGGACAGTTACATCTAGAGAACACAATGGTGGCTGGCAGACGAGTATGGCAGCACCCTTTCCACCTTCCTTCTCTGAGCTATGTGGGAGGCTGAAATCTGATACACTACCTGGACCGGAACTGGGATTGTACATGTGTACCCTGAATTTTCCTCTGGGACTCAGGAAGGAAACAAGGGGAAGGGTAAAAGTAAACCTCTGCTGAGTCAGGTGATCGCAGCATCTACAAAACACCAGAAGAATTCCACACATTTCAAGATAAGTTTTCAGGATACATCAGGGCTCAATCCTTTCCTGTGTGTTGACTTCCCTCCCTATCTTCTGTCTTTCTAATCTACCTTCTCAACTTTACACTTCAGACTAAATTCTGGTGCCCGACCTGGGAAGAATTCAGACTTGCCCTAAGCTTTTCTCCTAGACTCAGAAAGGGAAACAAAGGGAGGGGTAGATGACAAGTTCTACTGGCTCCTCAGAGCTACAGATTGTTGCACTTAGTGAAGCATTGTAAAATAAGTACATATCAACTCTTGTGATTCAAATCTTTCCTATATACTACTTAACTTCTTATGCCCAGTCCCCCCCCCACTTACTCTGCTTTACATTGATCTAAATTCTGGAGCACTACCTGAATCAAAAGTGGGATGTTTTGTGTGTGTGCCCTGACCTGTGGAAGGAAACAAAGGGAGAGCTGGGAGAAGAGTTCCACTGGCTCCTCTGATCCAGAGACTCCTGATACATCTCTCGGTGCAATCATCACTCCAACCATCAGGTGACAGGGCATCAGTACTATTAAGGCTCCAACAACCACTTTAGCTGAAATGACTGGGTTAGTTGTATAGTCAGAAACAAATTAAATATATATGTATGTGGCACTTGGCATATATATGTTAGATTGCAATGAACTAACAATTAAATTACACAGCTTTCTATAGTCCCTAATGTAAGTAAAAGAGTGTGCAAATCAAGAACTCTATTGAAAGACCTGAATTGATGGTCAGTAGCCTGGAGGATTCCCTGGGAACGTAGACTCTAGACTTGCTGCTAGCCAAAATCTGAAACCAGTGCTGTATCCAAAACTTCAAACAAGGAATGGACTGGACTTGGGGACAGAAGAAATACTGAAGGAAGTTCTTTGATTAGAAATTCAGTAACATCAGTCATGTGCTCAAGGGTGCAATGCAGGAGACAGCATCCAGGGACCTGCTTGGTTTGGGAAGTTATAAAGCTCACTCAAAGCTAAAGTAGTAAAATTAGGGAAACAGAGATATCAGTAAGTAAATTATGACAACATCGTAGTATAAAGTGGGGCATAGTAATATAGTCATAGATCTTTCACATGGAGAGGAAGTTGAGAAGACACAAAGAAGTCAAAAAACTGAAAACTGTCTGTGTACTTTATGGCTTTATAAATTTATATAAGACTGTCTTACTGCTTCTTTCTAGAGGGTAGAGAGGAGGGGACAAGTGTTGTTTGAGTGGATGCTAGAAATAAAGAGTTAAAAGGAGGAGTGCATTGTCACAGGGTCAAGAGAGCAGATAGAGTTTCAGAGAGGGGTATGTAAAATTGACTCAGATTTTTAACTTTCACTTCATCAATGTAAATTTAAAAAAAAAAATTTCACGCAGTTTTCTGATGGCTGAGAGACAACAATCAACCTGCAACCACTAAAGGAACAGACCTCTATGGTTCTGGAAAACTCCCAAAATAAAGACACAAAAAGTTTCCCAAATGAAGAAGCCTTCTTGAAATTATCAGAGGCAGAGTACAAAAGAATTATGTATAGAGCCCTTCTGGATTTTAGGATGGAGATTAGACAAAATGATGCAGAACAAAATGAATAATCAGACAGGCTACATGAATTGCTAGAACAGCAATGATCTGAAACTCAGCAAATTAATAAAATCACAGACTTAGGCAATTCAATTGATAAGCAAAGGAGCAAGATCAAGGAAATGGAATGCAGAACTGGAGAGATTGAAGATAAAGCAACTGACACCAGAATTTATGAGGAGTAAGCAGATACAAGAATTTAAGAAACTGAAAAATCATTAGGAGTTATAAGGGACACTATCAAGAGGAATAATTTACAAATAATTGGAGTACTGGAACCTTAGAACAACTTCACACTTTGGCTCCTGTGGACTTATTCTAATTTTCTTCATTTTCCAACCTGGACTTGCATATGAGCAACTGATAGTGTGTTTCACAGTTATCCCCAGGCCTTGTTCTGACTGATGATACTGAGGTTTCCCATCGTCTCTTTCCACAGATGTAGTTGATTTGTTTATTGTACATTCCATCTGGCGATTTCCACGTGTATAGTAACTGTTTATGTTGGTGAAAACAAGTATTTGCAATGAAGAAATCATTGGTCTTGCAAAATTCTGTCATGTGATCTCTGGCATTCTTTCTATCACCAAGGCTTATTTTCCAATTACCGATCCTTCTTTGTTTCCAACTTTTGTGTGCCAGTCATCAGTAATTCTCAATTCAACCTGACTGCATGTTTGATCAATTTCAGGCTGTAGAAGTCGCTAAAAATCTTCAATTTTTTTATCTTTGACTTTGGTGGTTAGTGGGTAAATTTGAATAATAGTCGTATTAACTGGTCTTCCTTGTAGGCATATGGATATTATCCTATCACTGGTAACATTGTACTTCAGGATAGATCTTGAAATGCTCTTTTTGGTAATAAATATAACATCATTACTCTGCAAGTTGCCATTCCCACCATAGTAGACCATACAATTGTCTGATTCACAATGTCTGGTACATGTCCTTTCCAGCTCACCATTGCCTAGGATATAGATGTTTATGCATTCCAATTCATTTTTCACAATTTCCAGTTTTCCTAAACCTGTACTTTGTATATTACATGTGATTGTTAATGAATGTCAGCAGCTTTTTTTCTTGTTTCAAGTAGTGCCACATCAAGTAATGAAGGTCTCGAAAATTTGACTCCATTCACATATGTCGTTAAGATCAACTCTACTTTGTTGAGGCAGCTCTTCCTCAAACATGTTTTGAATGACTTCCAACCTGGGAACTCACTTTTCTGCAGTATATTAGACAACCTTCCACTGTTATTCATAAGGTTTTCACTATCTTATTCTTTTCAGAAGTAGACTGCTGGATGCTTCTTCCTAATCTGTTTTAGCCTGTAAGCTCAGCTGAAACCAGTATGCCATGGGTGACCCTGCTGGTACCTGAGTATCAGTAGATTTCAGCATCCACAGTAACACACAAGCCACTACAGTAGGACAAACTGACAGATGAACTGGGGCTAAAGAGTGTATGTGATTGCCTTTTATGCAGCTAGATACTGAACATCCGATGCTGTTGGCTCTAAAGACTGCTAGGTACCACTTATTCTTGGACTCCTGTCACAGGTGGCTAGATGGCTCCTGACATTCATAGTTGAGGACACTGCTTAATGGGCAGGGCAGTGTCAAATGTGATGAATTTGCAACTTATCCTTAGAGCTGATACAGATGAAAATACTTTCAGATATATACCCAGTTTTACTGTGCTAATAAGAGCTTACACCATTAAAAGGGGCCCACATAGGTCTACACAGTGATGAAAAGCTTTTCAAGTCAATGGGCCCCTTATGCCTGTGCTTAGGCAAAGGGGCTGTGGCTGCCCTGAAGTTCCAGCTTAGAGGAACTAGCAGACTTTTTCTTTTCCTT
Source organism: Heterohyrax brucei (assembly GCA_028571685.1). NCBI lineage: Eukaryota > Metazoa > Chordata > Mammalia > Hyracoidea > Procaviidae > Heterohyrax > Heterohyrax brucei. Next base: position 111,464,986 of record CM053166.1, on the reverse strand, counting down.
TTGTTAATTTGTTCCCTGTCTAAATCAGGGACAATGACTGAGGCAGTATAACAGGCCCTACTTCTGGCTGAGTGGGCTCAGCAGTCACTAAAGCTATAGCAAACCTGGAGCAGAGCAAGGAGGAGTCAGGTAAATTTGAAAGTGATACTTCCCAAAGGGTAAGTTTTTTGATGCAAGTGGTAAGTTAGATGCACATAATTAACGTTCACTGATTGAATTCCCCTTCTTGCTGGCTCTATTGGCTTAAGTAGGCTCTGCCTCTTAGTCTTTCCCGATTCTTAAAACCTGTTCCAAGAGCCACTGCTTGCTTCACGACATACAAGCCCATCCAGCCTACAGGGTGAAGGTGAAGACCAGATAACATCCGGCAACTCCTCATTGTTTCTGAATCATCTCTCACTCCCTTGCCACATAGTCCAATTCCTCAACTTTTTCTTTGATAATTAGGGCTTTTAGATTGTCATATATGATGGACTAATTTGTCTTCTCAGTTGTTTTTGGTGTAAGAAGGACTACAGGAAGCTTCTGGATACTCTGCCATTTTGGCCTTCCCCTTGTGATTTTCTTTAAGAAATTCGTTTGATTTCTTATGCTATTTTGATATTATTACAGTTTAATTACTTTGTAGTTAGAAAACACATTTTCCAAGTTTTGCAATCTTAGCTTTATATGAAAATATCTTTTTTGTCTCCATTTCTGAGAATATTTTTATGGTTATAGTTTTCTCAGTATTTTTGTTTTTCATCACTTTAAACTTGTCACTATTCTGTCACCTGGCCACCAGTGCTCTTGTTGTCTGTGTTCCACCATCACTGAGTTGATTCTGACTTGTAATGACACCATAGGCTGGAGTAGAACTGCCCATAGAGTTTCCATGGAGCACCTGGAAGGTTTGAACTGCCAGCCTTTTGATTAGCAGACATAGTACCTAACCACTACACCACCAGGGTTTCTAATAAGTTAGTAGTCATTCAAACTATTATTTTCCTTTATGTAATGTTTTTTCTAGCTAGTTTAAAAATTTCTTCCTCATTTTTATTTTCAGTAGTTTGATTATGATGTGTCAATGCATTATTTCTTTGAATTAGTCTTACTTGGATTTAACTGAAAGTTTTAAATATATAAATTTTTGCTTTTACCCAACCACTGAATTTTGGGGCAGTGTTTAATTTTTTCCAAATATTTGTTTCTTACTCATTCTGTCCTGTCTCTTATTGTTAGATTCCAGTTGAACAAAGGTTAGACTTTTGGTGTTTCCATTGTCCATAATTTTCTCGTTTTGCTTTTGCTTTTCAAATCTTTTTATTTTTCCTCATTGCTTCAGATTGGATTATCTATGTTCATTTATCTTTTATCTTCATTCTGCTCTTAAGTAAAATGTATTTCATGTATTTTATCTTTGACTGTAAGAATTTCAGTTTTGTTGTTTTTTATGGTTTCATTTTTTCTTTATTTAAACAGACTGGTTATTTTCTTCTTTTAAATTTATTTAAAAAGACTGGTTATCCAGTTTCAGTAGAAAAATTAATCAACTAAATCTAATCAAGGATGACCCAGAATTTACAATTAGTGATCAAGTATTTTACAGAAACTGTTATAATTGCTTTGATTTTAGTTAGTTTTTATATAAAAGTTCCTGTAAAATATTTATCTGCTGATTGCAAAATCTGGGACATTCTGTGTTAGTCTTTGTTAATTAAGTGTTCTGCTGAGATTAGGTCACCATTTCTGGATTCTCTAAATGGTGAGTAATTTTGGAGTATTTTTTGGACATTGAGAACATTATAAGGAGGGGATCCTGGATTCTGACTGATTCCTTCAAAAATTATTGATGTTCTTATTTTAGTAGGCACTTAATTGAATTTGATTCAAACTACCAACTTCCTTTGTTTTGATTTGTTTTATTTTCTAACTTTTAACTTCATTGCTTTGGACCTGACCTATGCTTAGTGGCTGTCCATAGATTTGGACAGAGGCTATGCAGCCAATTTTAGGCTCTCTACTTTGCTAAATTCTTCTTCCATTTCCCCCAGCAGTAGTTGGCCCAAATTCAGGTCTTTTGTTCTTAAGACTTGAAACGTTATGAGCTTTTAATAGGAAATTTCGCTGCCTTATGTGCTTGCTCTCAGATTAAGATCCAAAAAATTTGAGAAACTTCTTCAACTTGTTGACTCTCCTCAAGAATCTACCTGCTTTTGCTGACTCTTCAGATACTTCATTTAGTTTTGTTTTAAATATTATACAGATTTTATAGTTCTTTTCCAAAAGAGACTAAGTCCAAGACAAGATTACTGAACCACTGTACTAGTAGAACTTCCACAATATAATTTTATGCAGAAAAACACATTTTATTAAGAGTATTATCAGAATTTCATAATCAAAATGATTTTAACATTTCTCAAGAATTTACTTTAAATACCATTCTTTATCTAATGCTTATTAAATAAATGTGTTACATGCATTCTCTTATGCATTCTTTAAAACTGTCATATGAAAAAGGGTTCCTGATATTGTAAATAAGGGAAATACGTCTTAGATAAGTAACTTCCCAAATACATTTATCTAGTAAATAGCAGAGCTGAAAATCCAGTTGCTCCTCTTTGACTCCAAAATCCAGTGTTCATTCATATTACCCAGCACTATCCTCCTATATTCCACATAGTTTTAATAAACATGATTGAAAATCCTAGGCATTTATAGAACACTTTTTACATATATGAGTGATGGCACAATAGATGATTTCTTCTTCTTTTACATATGTTTTTATGTATATATTACAATGATAATACCTGACTTTTATAAATTTAAAGGAGATAAAATACTTTTTTAACAGAGGAGTTGATAAAAAAAAGTGAAAGTAATTTTATTTCATTTTAAAACTATTCTTTATTAGAACAATATTAAATGTTAAATTAAAGGTTATTTATGTTAATTATTTTGACAGAAAGTGTTTTATCCTAGACAACAAACACAATTTGTAATTTAAATTTTAAGGCCTAACAGCTTGTAGTAGATTGTGTAAATTGTAGGACAAGATTTCAGAGAAGAGAATAATTTTTAGGAAGCTCAATCTTTGAAAGAACAGTGATGGAAAAATAGCTCTACCACATCTTTGTTACTCTTGTCACTATGTCTAAAAATCCATATATTTTGGTTATAGTATGTGTACATCCACACAACTTCAACAAGGCCATACTACTTACAGAAAAGATAGAGAAGGGTATAATGTTGCCATTACACCTGTCCTTTGCAGTCTTCTCAAAAATATAATATTGTGCAAGTGTTCATTTTATGTCATAAATTATTTCATCTGCTTGCTTCTACATTTTTCATGAACCAGTCATCTGTCATGATGACATTTAATCTAGTAAACGAACTCTTAGATTTTTTCACCATATAATCAATTTCAGTATTGAAATACTTTTTCAATAACTACCACAATTTATTTTTTATCATAATTATGGGCCTACTCCATTCACACATTTGTAATTATTTATGATTTCATCTTGAAGCATTTTTTGCTTCTCTTGGGTCTCATAGGTGAAGATATTTTTATTTTAAAATGTGGGATTTAAAAATATGTGGCTATTTATTGGAGTTCACAATAGGACAAGAAAAAACATTAAGAAGCATTTTAAAATACTACTACATTGCTAAATGTTTAAGTGCCTCTTTTACTCACAGAAAACACAATTACAAGGACACACGCCCCTCTATTACCCTCTTGTTTTCTGTAAAACTATGTTGATAAAAATATATACTGTTTATGTGTGACAGGAAAATGACAGTTCCCTCCTGTGAGACTAAATATTACACATCAAATTCTATAACATTATTTTGTTTTGCTACTTTCAGTTCCTGAAATATGGAGTGGGAGTGGGGACGATGGTGGACACATGGAGAACAGATTATCTTTAAAAGAGTGCCTCTTCATAGCACAAGCCACAGAGGAAAGCAAAAATAAAACAGATCTACCTAAGTATCTGGGTCCAAGATAATTACCTCTGATGTAAATACCACAGCCAATTTTTAGATCCAGTCCATACTTGGATGCCAGGCTTGTAGAGACTCAACATAGACCAATTATCTTATTTGATGCAAACTACTCTAAAACTTGCCAGCTGGCTTACAAAAATGTGCATGTTTGCCACAAGGGGACTAGGGAGTAGAGTTGATAGTTCACTCCAACTCATCTTGAATAGTGAGTAAACAACAACTAATGCTGAATGAATAGCTTTATTTTTATTTATGAAAAATACCCCTTTACAATAATTAGTTGCTGAAAATCATGACCTAGAATTTCTTAGAAACAGTCTTACCTTGCTGTGGATTTTGTTGAGAATTGCTTTATGTCCTAACACATGGTCTATTCTGGAGAATGCTCCATGTGCACTGGAGAAGAAGGTGTAGTTGTCTGTTGATGGATAGAAAGTTTTGTATATGTTGACGATGTCTAGTTGGTTAATTGTGGCAATAAGGTCTTCTGTGTCTTTACTGAGTGTTTTTCTAGATGATCTGTCCAATATTGAGAGTGGAGTGCTGAAGTCTCCCACTATTATTGTGGAGTGATCTATCTCATTCTTGAGTGTAGTCAGTGTTTCTTCGATGTTTTTAGGTGCTCTAATATGAGGTGCATAAATATTTAATGTTGTTAAGTCCTGCTTGTGTATTGACGCTTTCAGCAATAGTGTCCATCCTTGTCCATGATGGTGGATTTTACATTAAAGTCTATTTTATCTGAGATTAGAATTGCCACACCTGCTCTTCTTCATGTATTGTTAGCTTGATATATATTCTTCCATCCTTTAGTTTTCAACTTGATCCTATCTTTAAGTCTAAGGTGAGTTTCTTGTAGGCAACATCCGGATGGGTCGTGTCTTTTGATTCAAGATGTCACTTGATGTCTCTTTACTGGAGCATTCAGTCCATTCACATTCACTGTAATTATTGATAGGTGTCTGTTCAGTGCTGCCATTGTGATATGTTTGTTTTTGTGTTGATGTTTTCTCTGTTGGTATTATTAATCTGTTCTGGGACATTCTTCTTTGTGAGCTGATTTTTCACCTTTTCAGGATTGGTTTTGTGGTTGTTAAGACTCCTGTATTACGTCTCTTGATATGGTATGTTGCATCTTTATTGTGCTTTACGGCTGCCCCTATAATCGCCCTTAATAAACTATATATAAACCCAATTTTGATTACTACCAGTCTTGTCAACTTCCCCTCCATCTGGAAGGACTATAATGACCGTAGTGCATCCCTCTTTTTAATATGATGATATCATAGTTTACATGACATGACCACTAGATCACTTCTTTCACTATTATAGCTTTGATTGTGTTTGGAGCCTTCCCTAACTGAGTAGGGTTCTGGATGATGTGTCGTTCTAAAATATAAAGTTAGTGGTTTTGTTCTTCTAAGCCAAGAGATTCTTTCAGTATTTCTTGTAGTTTTGGTTTGGTTTTTACAAAGTCTGAGTTTCTGTTTATCTGCGAATGTCTTAATTTCATTTTCATATTTGAAAGATAGTTTTGCAGGATTTATAGTTCTTGGATGGAAGTTATTCTCCTTCAAGGCTTTGAATGTGTCTTGCCACTGTGTCAGCAGCATCATTTCTGCTGAGAAATCAGGTGAAAGCCTACAGGGCTTCCCTCTGAATTCTAGCTTTGCTTTGAGTGTTACTGCCTTTAAGAGTTTCTGCTTATGTTTCATTTGTTAAGCTTGATTACAATATGTCTTGGAGTCTTTGTTTTGAGATCTATATTGAGTGGCACTCAATAAGAATCTTGGATACCTGTATTTTCTTCTTTCATAATTTCTGGGAAGTTTTCTTTCAGTAGATCTGCAACAATACTCTGTGTGTTCTCAGGTGTCTCACCCTGTTCAGGAACTCCAGTTAATTGTAGATTGTTCTTCTTAATACAGTCCCACATGCTTCTTAATGCTTCTTCATTTTTCTTGTTTCTTTTTTCTGACTTCTCTTCATAGATGCTGGAGTCAGTAGCTCTGTTTTCCAAATCAGAAAGTCTCTATTCCATTTGTTCAATTCTGTTTTCTTGGCTTTGAATTGAAGTTTCTATGTCTGATTTTGTTCTTGATCTGTGGGATTTCAAGGTACTGATGTTCCATCAGATCAAACAGCTTGCTTAATTTTTTGTTTTGCTCTGCTGCATTTTGCATAAGGTCTAGGACAACTCTCTATATAATCCTTTTGTATTCATCTTCTGATAATTTCAGAAAAATTTCTTCATCTGGGAAGTTCTGAGGTGGTTTCTTTCAGGGGCCTTCTGAAGCCATGGGTGATTTCCTGGTTACTGTTTTCTCCAAAGTTTGTTGCTTTTTGGGTTTCATGTCACCATGAGTCGGATCTGAATCGACGGCACTTGGCTTGGCTTATGGATCAATAGAGGCCAGGAAATATGCTATAAAGATGGACCACAGTTGTTTCTCTAAGCCGTCTTAAAATGAAAAGTAAAAATTATTTGGCAGCTTCCAAAGTCAGTCAGGTTTTCGGGTGTATACGTCCTTCTTCCAAGCTGGCAAAGTAAGCACCTCTATATCAAACCCCAGATGTTATAAACTAGCTTAAAATACAGAAAGGCTACTGCCCTGCTGGCCTCTGCTGCCAGGCCCCAGCTGTAGGCCATGCTGTGTAGAATTCTTCTTTTCTGCCAGAAAAGTGTTCCCTTCTGGGTAAGCACTGCCTTCCAGCCCAGGATTTAGGTCCAGCTGAGGCTTCTGTATGGATAACTCTGCCTCCATCAAAACAAGATGGCTTCCCACACAAGCTCACCAGTTGGCCAGGACTAGGCTCCCAGCAGAAAGAGAGGCCAAGAGTTCTGAGTTGCCCAGAGTCCACAGGCTTCACCCCTGGGCCCCAGCCTCAGATGACACCGTGCAAAACACTGCCTCCCTGCCAAAAAAGCACTCTCTCCCTGACAGGCATGACCCAGCAGCCTTGGAACCAATTCAAGCTGGGGACTCTGCCTGGGCTTCTCCGTTTCCTAGTGGATCAAGGTGGTGTCCTGCACAAGTGCATCTCTACAGTTACCACATGGCAGAGGCAGAAAGATAGGCCAGAGTAGTGGAGATACACAGAGTCCAAAGCCGGGCTCTCAGAACACGGTGATTATGCTTGCTGGTCCTACCAGCAGTTTGCCCGAGACCAGCAGCTAGTGAAGTCCCGGCTCCACCCACCAACCAAGAGAGAGCAAAAAAAAAGTCAAAAGGGTGAGTTACCTTCAGTCTGTGCAAGCCTGAGCTTGCCAAGAGTGGGGTCAGTGAAAGAGAGGAAGTTTTGCGTTCAGTGCTATAAAGTCCAATCTGACAGCCCTATGTCACATCCTAGGGCTCACTAGGTGTCCAGAAGGCTCCGTTTAATTATCAGTTCTTCCAGAGGGATTTAGGGAGACATGTGTTTAGTCCACCATGTTGAATCCCTTTCTGTGTAAAAAGCTTTACATTTCTCATCACAGCATTAAAGCACCACTTTACAATAAAAGCAAAATAATTAAAGCTCCAGTAATGTTAACAGTGAGAAAAATGCTATTACCTCTAGCTTTTTTATTTGTAGTTAAGCATAATAGGAAAGATTTCCATCTCCACAATACACATACCATATAATTTTGTGTCTTGTAAAACTTCTGTTCAGTTTCCAAAAAATGTTTTAAAATCATTCTGCTGTTAAATAGCTTTATTTAGTATATAACTTGAATAGTAAACTAGCATATGCATGATTATTTGCTCATTCTCCATTGGTGCATCTTTAAATCAGTGCTTATATTTCTTTCTTTAATTTGAGATGATGATCATTTAGCATGCCCAGTTGTAGAAATCCAGCTTTTTGACACACTCAGATGTTCTCATTGATTTAGCTAATTTACCGTGGCTTAATAAATTCGTTAATTAAAGCTGCAAACAGGCTGTTACAGAAAGCAAACCAAGCAGCAGTTTTTTAAAAAGTTTCTCATTTTAAAAGGTTGTAAGTATCTCTAAGGGGAGAATATCTCTTAATTTTTATAACACACTATCACATTATTGTTATAATGACATTTAACTTAAGTATGTTAGAGATATGCACAAGAAAGTTGTCTAGTTGGTAAAATAACATTTGCTTTAAAACTTGTACTTCTTAAAATTTTCCTTTCCGTGAGTTTGTTACCCATGGAAACGCTGAGAAATAAAGATGTGTTATATATTTACAGCCTGTCTAAGTAACAACTACAAAAAGTGGATTAATACTGATGTTTGTATATATTGTTTACATTTGCTTATATTATAATCAATAAGACACTTATAACCTTTGTCTTAAGTATAATTTGCCTTGAAACTTGTTTCCAGAGTGATGAGCTAGTTAGAACAGAAAACTTGTTAGAGTTGCAACATTAATCAAATCTGTGTTGAACTTGTGGGCATTAACTAATTTTTTATGTCCTTTATTTCAGTGGGAAATTAAACAGAATTTTTCTTGAAATTAATTGTTTACCATCTGAAACTGAACACACTCTATATTATCTTCACAGTTTTAGTATGGCTTTCCTCAAATGAAGATATTTTAAGTATAATTCCATAATAAAGGAAAAACAGGATTGATGATGAAAAGAAATGAACTTTCAAAACTTGCCATAAAATTAATCTAATATTTCACCATAAAAAGCACAAAAATGCATTTTCTCTGTTACAGGTAAGGAAAGGAAAATGGTGATTGCAGTCATAAAAATAAGAATAAAAACTTTACTGCTGTGATGAAAACTAATGAATATTAAATTGATACTCAGAATCCTTCACGAAAGCTATTTCTTTAACTGTCAAAATTCCATGTTGTTTCTGTAACATCAAAAACATTAAGTGTAGCTTAAATCTAGGGTAGTTTAAAGATATCTAAAATTCTTTACAATTACACATCAAATTTATCCTTGTATGCTAGTTTTCATGATATCTAAACTATATATTTAAAATATAACCATTTTTCCACTTCTAAAATAATGCAGTATAGGTATGTTTGTGGCTAAAGGGGAGAAAATATAAAAATTAATTTCCTACAACTTCTAATTCTGAAAGACATGTAAGAGTAATAGCATACATGGATCTTATTAAACAAAAACACAATAAAAACTCTGAAACACCTGATCACTATTGCAATTACTTGATTATGGTAAGGAAACACATATCATGGATTATTACTTAATGTGTTGAAAGCCATGGTGGCTCACTGGCTAAGTGCTTGGCTGCTAACTGAAATATTGGCAGTTTGAACTGACCCAGCTTCCTGCATCGGGGGGTGGGAGGAGAAAATATCTGTTAATTTTCCCCCTTAAAAAATACAACCTAGAAAACTCAATGGGACAGTTCTACTCTAGTGTACTGGGTTACTTAGACTAAAAATTGACTCAGTTGTGCTTAAGAATAGAAACATCACAGTGTGTTAAATATCTACTTGGTTATTGTTCATAAGGAAAGAAAGACAAATCTCAAATATTATGCAATAACATAAAAGGATGCTAACCATTATTTTGTTACATTCTTTTTGCAACTCAAGGGCGGCTTTAATAACATTTTTCCAAAAAATACTGGAGGCATTATTTTAAAGAATTATTTTAGAAGAACTATACATGAGAAAAAAGCTTTTGAAAAAGAGAATGTTAAGAGCTAGAAACAAACAAAAGAAATTATTAAAAATACATCATATTTTAATTATTTGTGATTTTTCTCTACCTTACCCAGAGAAGAACAGTATAGCTAGCTACAGCTAGGACCAAAATTAAGGTTGTGCTTCAGTTGCTAAAATTCATGTAAAAAAGAGAAATTTTTTAAAAAGTGTATTTTCATTTGACTTTTTTTTTATCCAAGCACCCTTCTCTCTAGTCTCTTTATTCAAGAATTAATAGAGTGTCAACAGAGCATGCCAGACTGAATGGGTTGCTAATTTTTATAAAAATTGGAAGAGATCGTCTCAGAGCTATAGACCATGCTATTAGCTGCTGTTTTATTTGGGCTTACACAGTTTAGGACATTACCCAGGACTGTTAGGTTTGTTATCCAATATAGTTACCAAAATCACAGTTTAGTGCATCTTTTCTCCCTTTTTGGTGCTAGACTGCCTGCACCAAACTGACATAGGGATTCTTAATTAGAAAGCAGATCACTACTTACTATCAAGACCTGATAAATGAAAATCTCTTGATGAATATTCTCAGGAATATGTACTTTAAACAAGTTTTCTCTGTGAGAATAATGCACACTAAAATTTGAGGACCATTGGAGTAGTATTTAAGAATTGAGGTTCTGAAATCAAATAAACCTGACTTCTCTATTTACGAGCTGTGTGATCTTTTTCATGTCCATAGATCCTACTACTTTGATAAAAGAGAATAAAATTAAGGTCAATTGATCAGTTGCAACAGAAAAATTATAAGCATAGTACTTGGATACATTCTCCCTCCTAGAATATATTAAAAGGTAATGGAAGATCCAAAGCTGGAGGAGGTGGGGCCAAGAAGGCAGAGAAGTCAGACACTTCCTGCGATTCCTCTAACAACAAAGACCCAAAATAGCAAATGAGTTGATTACTGTTTTAGTCATCTAGTGCTGGTCTAATAGAAATACAATGAGTGCATGGCTTTAACAAAGGACAGTTTATTGTTACACAGTCTGGTAAGCTGCAAGTCCAAATTCAGAGTGTCCATTCCAGGTGAAGGCTTTCCCTCTGTCAACTGTGAAGGAAAGTCCTTGTGTTGTATCAGTCTTTGGTTGGGGAGCATCTTGGCACAGGTACCTCAGATCTGAAGGACACACTCTACACTTGGTGCTGCTTTCCTGATGGTGTGAGATTCTCAATTTTCTGCTTTCTTACATTTCTTTTTATCTGTTGTAGGGTGAAAGGATAAAGAGTGATGCAAGCCATACTCCAGGGAAATTCCCTTTACAGTGGAGCAGGGAGGTGATCTTATGAAGGGATTTACAGCCCCATCCTAATCCTCTAACATACAGCACAGGAAAATCCCAAAATGGAAGAAAATCATAAAACACTAGGAATCATGGCCCAGCCACACGACTACACACATTTTTGGAGGGATGCAGTTCAATCCATGGCAATCCACATCAGTGGGAAAGTTCAAAAATTAGACTGAGTAATGGAGAAGGGACATTAGATCCAGAAGCACCTGGGCCAGGCCAGACCTGACCTATCAGGAATTGGCTGTGGCTAGCATGGAGAGCAGAGTAGTGGCATTTGGATGGTATCCTCCTCAGTGGCAAATATCTGCAGAAAGTACACTCCAGCTTCCAACAATAGTGAAAAGCAGCACTCAACAGTCAAAAACTAAGTGATTGGTGTCTACCTGTCATGCATGGATCTAAATCTTTTCTTCAAGATAAACCTCTTTCACTTTTCCCAACAATTAACTCTCCCTTGCTCTGCACCTGGCTCTGGAATCTGACCCCATTAATCTGACCTCATTAACCGAGCTGGAAATAGGACTCCTTAATCTTGTTCTGAGACATTCTCTTAGACTTGGGAAGGAGTAGTTTAACAAACCAGGGAGGGGGAGAGAAGTTGCTGACTCATGCTGAAAATTCAGGGTGGAAAGAGTGCATTCACTTAGAATCAGATACAATGGGAAACAACATCCTCAAAGACACTCAGGGAGAGCTGTTAGCTCTGTGCCTTTCTCAGAGCCTGAAGCCAGATACGTGTGCCTACACATACATCCCCTGCTCATCTATGACAGTATGAGAGAGCCTGTACCACACATTTGGTGGCTGACTGCCTGGACACCTAAACTGAATCCATACAAGAAAAGTAAACAGACTTCTGGGTTTACGTGTCTATTAACAGCTCTAGCTAAGTGGAAATAGAACTTTAAACCTTCAAAGGCACCAAACTAGCACACATGACCAGCTTATTTGAACATTTCAGTACAGAACAAAACAAGATCATAGAACACAGTAAAGAAGCACAAAATAAATAAATTCAGTGACTTACTGATTGCACAGAGACAACAGTCCATATTAAATCCCTTAAACAAGCAGAGCATGATGGCTTCAGAAAGCTCCCAAAACAAAGATAAGATGTCCAGAGGAAAAGAACTTTCTGAAATTATGAGAGAACACAAAAGACTAATATTTAGAACGCTTTAAGAAATAAAGAAGGAGACGAGGAAAAAAATACAGCTGAGCATAATGGCAAATTGAACAGGTTGAAAGAAAGTATGCAGCAGTAAGAATTTGAAATTCAGAAAATTGATAACAAATAGCAGACAGCTCAACAGAAAGTCAAAAGAGCAGAACTGAGGCAATGGAAGGTGCAAATTATTGAGACTTAAGATAGAACATGTGACACCAATGTAATTTAGGAAAAAACAGATAACAGAACTTTTTAGAAAACCAAGAAACACTAAGGATTATGTGGGACTCTGTGAAGAGGAATAATCTATGAGTGACTGGAGTACCAGAAAAGGAGGGGATAACAGAAAATACAGAGAGTATTGTTGAAAGTTTGTTTACAGGAAACTTCCCTGATGTTATGAAAGATGAGAAAATATCTACCCAAGGTGCTCATCAAACTCGACACAAGGTAGATCTCAAATGAAAGACACCAAAACATACTATAATCCAGCCAGTGGGATACTATAATCAAATTTGCTAAAACTGAAGATAAGGAGACAGTTTAAAAATGGCTGGGAATAAGCAAAAACTAACCAGCAAAGGAGAATCAATAAGACAAATCTTGCATTACTCAGCAGAAACCATGCAGGTAAGAAGGCAATGGGATGGCATATACAATCCCTTGAAGAAAAAATTGCCAGCCATATATGATATATATATCTAGAAAAACTTTTTCTCAAATATGATGATGAAATTAGGACATTTGTATATTAACAGACATTCAGACAATATGTAAAAAACAAAAAACAAATACTAAAGGGAGTCCTTCAGTTAGAAAGTCAATAACACCAGGTGGCAACCCAGGACTAGAACACAGAACAGAGCAACTGGGTATAAACCCAAATAGTGGGGAATGAAAAAATAAATCAAAGGCAAAACACTGAAAATAAGAAAATAGTTATGTCATCATGTAAACATTATAACCAAAAAGCAGGACTTAATAAACGTAGTCATAGATCTGTCATATGGAGAGGAAGCAAAGGTGATCTAAAGAAGTTAAAGATGAGTTTAAATTGAGAAAAAAAGGAGTAAATGTTAAGGTAATCACAAAGGAAATTATAAATTCTACTGATTAAAATAAACAAGAAAAACATGAATCTCAGCAAATACAAAACTACCAATATTGAAAAAGATGAAAAAGATATACAAAAAGACACTCAGCATAGAAAATTACATGGAAGACAGGAAATGCCTACAATGCAAAAAGAAAAAAGAGAGAGAGAGAGAGAGAGAGAGAAATCAAAATGAGAGCACTAAATTCCTACGTATCAACAATAACACTGAAAGTAAATGGGTTAATTGCACCAATAGAGAGGTGGAGACTGGAGATTGGATTAAAAACATGACCTATCTATATGCTTCTGTAGGAGACACACCTTAGACTCAAAAACACAAACTAATACACAAAAGATGGAAAAAACTATCAAGGTAACAACATTCAAAAAAAGAGCAAGTAAACTCTGACAAAAAACTGACTTTAAAGTAGAATCCACCAATTTGGATAAGGAAAGATACTATATGATGACTGAAAGATCAATACTCTGGGAGCACATATCCATATGAAATACCTAAGCACCTAACAAAAGGGCTCCAATATATTTAAAACCAACTCTAACTCATTGCAAATTGAAATGGATAGCTCGACAATAATAGTGGAAATCTTCAACATACCACAGTCAGTCAGGGACAGAACATGCAGAAATCTCAATAAAGATGGGAGATTTAAATGCCAAAATCAAACAACTTGATGTGATAGACAAAAACAGCACACTCCACGCAACAGCAGCCAAGTATACTTTGTTTTTAAATGGGCATGGAATATTCTCCAGAATTGACCACATATTAGCCACAAAACAATCCTTTAAAAAATTCCAAGTATTGAAAAACTGCAAAGCATGTTTTCTGAAAATAAAGCTGTAAAAGTAGCAATCAGTAAAAGATACAGAAAGGAAAAAAAATCAAACACACGTGAACTGAACAACACCTTGTTTAAAAATTCCTGGGCTATAAAAGAAATCAAGGATGGAATAAAGAAGTTCACAGATTTGAGAATGAAAACATGTCATACCACAACCACTGGGACATAGCAAAAACACTCCTCAGAATTCAATTTATCTAAATAAATGCACACATCCAAAAAGAATAAAAGGCCCAAGTCAAAGCATTAACCTTACAACATGAACAAGTATAGAGCAGTGTGGTGGTTAGGATTATGTTAACTTGTTACTCCATATCTGGCTGCTGTATTACGTGGCAGGGCAGGGTTTGTGGTGGCTCCCCACCCGTCAGCTCTCTCATCTCTTGACCTTCCACTACTATTGCTGGTCTGCTCACGTAGCCAGGAGCTCCTGCTCTCTTCTTCCGGCGCCTGGTTCCTGGACTTGAACTAGCAGCTGTTAGATTCATCAGTCACTACAGTTGGCACTTAAGAGTCCTGCTTCCTGACCTGCTGATCCTGGGTTCGCCAGCCTCTTCCACTCCTGCTCCCTGACCTGCCGATCCTGGGTTCCCAGCCTCTGCTGCTTCCTCTCACCACCGGCTAGGGATCCACTGACCTACACAACCAGTGATCTAGAACTCTGGTCTCTGACCTACTGACTTTGGGTTCCTCAGCTTCCGTGGCCATGTGAAGCTTGTGCCAGAACTTAGGACATTCAGCTTCTGTGACTGCGTGAGCTGTTTCCTATATCTCTATCTGTCTATATATGCCAGCCAAGTGCTGTCGAGTCTATATATACATATATATATTATAAATCTTTCCTTGTACCTGCACGTGTTACTGGTTTTGTTCCCCTAGAAAACCCAGCCTAAGACAAGCAGCAAAAGAGCCACTCAACCACAAGAAGAAAGCAAATAATGAAAATTAGAGCAGAACTAAATTAATTAGAGGCAAGAAAAACAAATGAAAGAATTAACAAGACCAAAATCTGCGTTTTTTTATTATGATTGAGTGAAAATGTACATTCCTGTATAAATTTGCATGCCCTCCTATGTGCAGCTCCCACTGCTCTCCCTGCCAGTGACAGCACACTCTTCCTCTCCATTCTGTACATGTCATATCCGCCTCACAATCTCCTATCCACTCTTCCCCACCTCCAATAAGAGGTCAGCAGGACAACATCCTGTAGATGCATGGAACCATAAAGTGCACACACAATATTATATGGTTGCTCTCTGTCACCAAGTACAATCCATTCGTGTCAGAAGAGTTGATCTCCGTTATGATTTATGGACAGGGGCAGCATCAGGGGCAGCATCAGGGCCAGGGGCCATTCTCCCAGGGGAACCCTGAGGCCCCTGGACCATTAGTTGTTGTCTTTTAGTGGAGATCTCAGGGTGCACCCCTTTTTATTCCTGTGTTGCCAGTGAGACTCAACTTTGTGAGCCCCATTACACCTATCACTGGTGGTGACCAGGCACCATCCGGTCCTTCCAGTCACATGTTGATACAGTCCCCGATTCTCAAGGCTCTCTCTGTCTTCTGGGTTCTCTTTCCCCCATGTCACTTTGGTACTTGGTGATCATCTGTTCCTGCTGAGTTGGGACCATTTGTTGTACCTCAGTCAGCATCTTGGCAGCTTTTAAGACCCCAAATGCCACGCACCAATGTGGGGTGCAGAAGAATCTCTTAGCAAAATGCTAGTTGTGCCAATTGACCTTGATTTCCCCTGAGATCATGGTCCCCGCCCCCCCGCCCCAGCTACTCTGTCCTTCCAATATTGGGTTAAGATGGGAGGAGCAATGATGTTATGCTGAAGTCGAATTAAAATTGATCTTCTTTCTTTTTTTTCTTCATTAAGACTGAGTGAAAATGTACAGCCAGCCAAGCCAAATGCCATGGAGTTGGATCCACATTCCAATATAAATTTACATGCTCACCTACATGCAGCTTCCACTGCTCTCTCTGTCTGGTGACAGCACACTATTCCTCTCTGCTCCATATATGTCTCATCCTCCCAACAGTCTTCTTTCCACTCCTCTCCACCCACTCTCCTTCCTCCAGCCAGAGGTCAGCAAGATGATATCCTATAGATTCATAGAACCACAAAGTGCATCCAATATATGGTCACTCTGCATTGCCAAGTCCAATCTATACGTGTCTGAAGAGTGGACCTTTGTTATGATTTATGGGCAAGGGCAGCATCATGGCCAGGGGCCATGCTCCCAGGGGAACTCTGAAGCCACTGGATCATCGATTGAGGTCTTTTAGCAGAGATCTCAGGGTGCACCCCTTTTTATTCTTGTGTTGTCAGTGAGACTCAACTTAGTGAGGTCCATCGCGGCTATCACTGGTGGTGACCAGGCACCATCCGGTTCTTCCAGTCCCAAGTCTATGTAGGCACCCACTCATGTGGGTCTCTCTATCTTCTGGGTTGTCTTTACCCCATGTCATTTTGGTCCTCAGTAAGCATCCGTTCCTGCTGAGTTGGGACCATTTGCTGTGCCCTCAGATGGCAGCTCACCAATGTGGGGTGCAAAGAGCCCTCTTAGCAAAACGCTAGTTGTGCCAATTGGCCTCGATTTTGCCTAAGAGCATGATCTCCTGCCCCCTGCCCCAGCTACTCTGTCCTTGCAATATTGGGAGGGAAGGAGGGCGGGGGGGGGGAGGGTTTAGATTAGATAGTTGGTAGAAACTTGGTTGGGTGAAATCGGTGATAGCACACATTAGAAACAAGACCAATATTAAGTGGACTTCATAATTTGATCTTCTTTCTAATGTGTGCTGTCACTGATATCACACATCCAAATTTCTATCAGCTGTCTAATCTATACCCCACCCTATCCCTCCTTCGCTCCTCACCCAGCCATCAAAGAGCCTTTTCTTCAATGCGTGAGTCTGTTTTTAAGTTCTTATCATAGGGGTCTCATATGATATTTGTTCTTTTGTTGCTGACTTTCATTCAGCATAATATCCTCCAATTGAAACCAGGTTACAAGATGTCTCCTAAAACTATCATAGTTGTCTATCATTGCATAGTGTTCCATGGAGTATATATATATCATAGTTTAACTATATATTGCTCTGTTGTTGGGCATCTAGGTTGGTTCCATCTTTTTGCTGCTGTGGACTGTGCTGCAATAAACATTTGTGTGCATGTATCAGTTGGTGTGAATGGCCTGGATTCTGTAGGCTACATTCCAAGCTGTGGGATTACTCTGTCAAATGGTATATCTATTTCCAGCTTTTTACAGAAGCGCCAGATTGCTTTCCAAAGAGGTTGCACCATTTTGCAATTCCACCAACAGTGTAGGAGAGTTCCAATTTCTCCACAGCCTCTCTAGCATTTGTTGTTTTGTGTTTTTTGGATCACAATCAACCTCGTTGGGGTGAGATGGTATCTCTCATAGTTTTGATTTGAATTTCTTTAATAGCTAATGATCGTGAACATGTCCACATGTGTTTTTCGTCTACCTGGATCTCCTCTTTAGAGAAATTTCTGTCCATCTCCTTTACCCATGACTTAACTGGATTATTTTTCTTTTTCTTATTGGTATTTTGTAGTATCTTATAGATTATGGCAATCAGACATAAGTCTGACATACAGTTGCCAAATATTTTTTTCCCATTCTGTTGGTGGTCTTTTCATTCATTTGATGAAGTGTTTGTATGAGCAACAGTGCTTGATTCTTAGTAGTTCCCATTTGTTTATTTTCCTCTTCTGTTGATTGTGCTTTGTCAGATTTTGAAGTCTGCCTGCGTTGTGTATTCAAGCTTCCATTGTTGATCCTATTTTTTCTTGGATGAGCTTTATCATTTTAAATTTGATATTTAGGTCTTTTATCTAGTTTGAGCCTCTAGGGTCTCCATGAGTTGGATCTGACTCGATGGCATTTGGCTTTGGCGATCCAGTTTGAGTTGTTTTTTTCATAGGGTGTGAGATATGGGTCTTGTTTCAATTCATTACAGATGAATATGCAATTTTGCCAACACTATTTGTTGAAGAGATTGCTTTTACCCCACTTTAATGTCTTAGGGACTTTATCCAATATCAGCTGTTCATAGGATGGTGTCATCTCTGGGGTCTCAATTGTGTTCCACTGATCTATTTCTCTTTTTGTACCAGTACCAGGCTGCTTTGACAACTATGACAGTGTAATAGCTTTTGAAGTCCAGTAGTGAGAGAACTCCCAGTGTGTTCTTCTTCTTCAGTAGTGCTTTACTTATCTGGGCTTTCTTCCCTTTCCAAACAAAGTTGGTGATTTCATTCTTCATCTCCTTAAAAATGGAATTTATAATGGGATTGCATTACATAAGTAGACTGCTTTGGGTAAAATAGACATTTTCACAATGTTAAATCTTCCTGTTCATGAGCAGGGTAGGTTTCTCCATTTATGTAAGTCTCTCTTAATTTCTTGTAATAAGGACTTGAGTGCCTGGCTAGTTCTCTTTGTAAAGATCTATTATTTCTCTGGTTGGATTTATTCCTAGGCACTTTATCTTCCTGGGGGCTATAGAAAATTGTATTGATTTGCTGATTTTTTTCTTTAATGATCTCATTGTTGGTATAAAGGAATCCTACTGATGTACTTATGTTTATCTTGTATCCTGAGACTTTCCTGAACTCTTCTATCAGTTTAAGTAGTTTCCTTATGCATTCATTAGGGTTCTCTGCATATACAATCATATCATCTGCAAACAGGGAGATTTTTACTTCTTCTGTGCCGATGCAGACACCCTTAATTTCTTGGTCTTGTCTAATTGCTTTGGCTAGAACTTCTAGTACAATGTTGTACAGGAGAGGTGAGAGTCGGCATCCTTGTCTAGTTCCTGTTCTCAAGTGGAATTGTTTCGATTTCTCTTCATTCAGGATGATGCAGGCAGTAGGCTTTGTATAAATGGCCCTTATTGCATTGAGGAATTTGCCGTCTATTCCAATTTTACTGAGAGTTTTTAGCATGAATTGGTGTTGAACTCTGTCAAATGCCTTTTCTGCATCAATAGACAAGATCAGGTGATTCTTGTCGTTTGTGTTATTTATGAGGTTGATCACATTAATTGTTTTTCTGATGTTGAACTAGCCTCACATCCCTAATATGAATACAACTTGGTGGGATGAATTATGTTTTTGATATGTTGTTGTATTATATTGGCAAGTACTGTGTCAAAGATTTTTGCATCTAGATTTATGAGTGTCATTGGTCTGTAGCTCTCCTTTTTTGGTGAGTCTTGCCCTGGCTTTGGTATCAGGGTTATGCTGGCTTCATAGAATGAATTTGGGAGTATTCCATCCCTTTCTATGCTATGAAATAGTCTCAGTAGTATTGCAGTCAACTCTTGTCTAAAAAGCCTGGTAGAATTCTGCAGTGAAGCCATCTGGGCCAGGGCTTTTTTCAGTTGGCAGTTTTTTGATGACTTTTTCAATCTCTTACTTTATGGTGGGTATTAACTTGTTCTGCTTCACCTTGTGATAATTTGGGTAGATGATATGAATCAAGGAATTTGTCCATTTCCTCTAGGTTTTCAAATTTGTTAGAGTACAGTCTTTTATCATATTCTGTTATGGTATTTTTTATTGCTGTTGTATCTGTTGTGAGAACCCCCCTCGCGTTTCTTGTTTGGGTTACTTATTTCTTTTCTTGTTTTTCTTTAGTAAGTTTAGACAGTGATTTGTAATTTTATTGATCCTTTCAGAAAAACAGGTTTTGGTCTTTTCAATTGTTCTTCTATTCTCTAATTCATTAATTCTGCTCTAATCTTTATCATCTGTTTTCTTCTGGTTCCTGAGAGGTTCCTCTGTTGTTCTAGCTCTACTTGTTCAAGCTGTAGAGTTAATTGTTTGGTTTGGGTTCTTTCTTTCTTCCAGATGTGTGCATTTATAAACTGACCTTTGAGCACTGCTTTGGCTATATTCCATAGGTTCTGGTAGGAAGTAGTTTCATTCTCATTGGAATCCGTAAATTTCTTTATTTCATCCTTGATTTCTGCTATAACCCATGGCTTTTTGAGGAAGGTGTTGTTGTTCAGTTTCCATGAGTTCCACTTTCTATCTATGTTTTTTCTGCTATGGATTTTGACTTTTATGGCTTTCTGATCTGAGAAGATGCTTTGCAATGATTCAGTGGTATGGATTTTGTTTAGATTTGCTTACTGTCCTAACACACAGTCTATTCTAGAAAATGTTACATGTGCATTGGAGAAGAAGGTGTAGTTATCTGCTGATGGATAGAAAGTTCTGTATATGTCAATGAGGTCTAGTTGATTAATTGTGGCAAAAAGATCTGTGTCTTTACTGAGTTTTTTTCTAGATGATCTGTCCAATATTGAGAGTGAAATGTTGAAGTCTCCCATTATTACTGTGATGTGATCTATCTCATTTTTGAGTGTAGTCAGTGTTTCTTTGAAGTATTTAGATGCTCTACTAATGGGTGCATAAATATTTAATATTGTTAAGTCCTGCCTATGTATTTAACATTTCAGCAATAATGTCCATCCTTGTCCATGATGGTGGATTTTACATTAAAATCTATTTTCTCTGAGATTAGTATTGGCACACTTGCTCTTCTTTGTTCATTGTTAACTTGATATATATTCTTCCATCCTTTAATTTTCAGTTTGTTCATATCTTTAAGTCTAAGATGAGTTCCTTGTAAGCAACACATGGATGGGTCATGTCTTTTGATCCAAGATATCACTCATTGTCTCTTTACTGGAGCATTCAGTCCATTCACATTTAATGTAATTATTGATAGGTATTGTTTAGTGCTGTCCTTGTGATAAGTTTAATATTGTGTTGATGTTTTCTCTGTTGTTCTTATTTATCTGTTCTGGGACATTCTTCTTTATGAGTGGTGTGTCAACCATTTTCACTGTTGGTTTTGTAGTTGTTGAGACTCCTACATTAAGTTTCTTTAAAATATAAGGTTAGTGGTTGTGTTTTTCTAGGCCAAGAGATTCTTTCAGTATTTCTTGTGGGTTTGATTTGGTTTTTACAAAGTCTCTGAGTTTCTGTTTATATGTGAATGACTTAATTTCATTTTCATATTTGGAAGATAGTTTTACCGGATTTATAATTCTTGGATGGAAGTTCTCCTTCAAGGCTTTGAATGTGTCTTGCTACTGTCTTTGTGCAAACATTGTTTCTGCTGAGAAATCTGATGAAAGCCTACGGGGCTCCCTCTGAATGTTAGCTTTGCTTTGAGTCTTACTGCCTTTAAGAGTTTCTGCTCATGTTTCATTTGTTAAGCTTGATTATAATATGTCTTGGAGTCTTTGTTTTGAGATCTATATTGAGTGGTAGTCAATAAGTATCTTGGATACCCATATTGTCTTTTTTCATAATTTCTGGGAAGTTTTCTGTCAGCAGTTCAGCCACAGTACTGTCTGTGTTCTCAGGTGTCTCATGCTGTTCAGGAACTACAATTACTCATAGATTGTTCCTCTTAATAGAGTCCCATATGCTTCTTCATTTTTCTTGTTTCTTTTTTCTGATTTCTCTTCATAGATGCTGGAGTCAGTAGCTCTGTTTTCCAAATCAGAAAATCTCTTTTCCATTTGTTCTATTCTGTATTCTTAGCTTTGAATTGAATTTTCTATGTCTTAGATTTTGTTCTTGATCTGTTGGATTTCAAATTACTGATGTTCCATCAGATTGAACAGCTTGCTTAATTTTTTGTTTTGCTCTGCTACTTTTCGTATAATGTCTAGGAAGGCTCTATATATAATCATTTTGTATTCACCTTCCAATAGTTTCAGAAAAGCTTCTTCATCTGGGAAGTTCTGTGGTACTTTCTTTTGGGGGCCTTCTGAAGCCATGTGTGATTACTTGGTTACAGTTTTCTCCAGAGTTTGTTGTTTTGGGGACATCATGTGAGTCATTAGAGGCTGGGAGAGATGCTGTGAGGACAGACCTCAGTTGTTTCTCTATGCCATCTTAAAATGAAAGGTAAAAAGTATTTGACAACTTCCAAAGTCAGTCATGTTTTCAGGTGTATAGGTCCCTCTTCCCAGTTGGCAATGTAAGCACCTCTACATTGGACCCCAGAGGTTATAAACTAGCTCAAAGTATAGAAAGGCTACTTCCCTGCTGGCCTCTGCTGTTGGGCCCCAACTGCAGATGACACGGTGTAGAATACTGCTTTTCTGCTGGAAAGGTGCTCTCCTCTGGGCAGGCACTGCCTCCCAGCCCAGGAATTAACTCCAGCTAAGGCCTCTGTATGCGTATCTCTACCTCCCAGTGGAACAAGGTTACATCTCACACGAGCTCGCCACCTGCCTTGATACAGGCTACTCTATGGCTGAGGTGGAAATAGAGGCCAAAGGTGCCGAGATGCAGAGTCCACAGTCTCTGTTGCTGGGCCCCAGCTGTAGATGACACTGTATCATATTGATTTTCTGCTGGAAAGGTGCTCTCCTCTGGGTATGTGTTGCCATCCAATCTAGGAACTAAGTCCAGCTAGGGCCTCCTTACGGGTGTGTCTGCCTTCCAATGGATCAAGATGGTGTCCCGCACAATCTTGCCACCTGTCTCAGTACTGCCTACTCTATGGTGGAGACGGAAAGCGAGGGCAAAGGTGTGGAGATGCAGATTCCAAAGCCAGGCTCTCAAAATACGGCAATTTTGCCTGCCGATCCCACCAGCAATGCATCTGAGATTAGCTACTAGTCAAGTCTCAGTTCCACCCACTGGCTAAGACAGAGAAAAAAATAGTTAAAATGATGAGTTTTCTTTGCTCTGTGCAAACCAGTGCTTGCCAAGAGTGGGATCAGCAAAAGAGAGGAGGTTTTCCATTCAGTTGTATGATGTTCAGATTACCAGCCCTATGCAGCATCCTAGAGCTCACTAGGTATCCAGAAGTCTCTGTTTAATTATCACTTCAGGTCTTGGCTTCCAGAGGGATTTAGGGAGACATGTGTTTACTCCATTATCTTGACTTGTGCCTCTGTATTATTTCTTGATTTGATATGTTGCACCTTTATTGTTCTTTGTGGCTGCCCCTATGATCCCCCTTAATAATCTGTGTTAAAACCAAATTTTAAATACTGCATGTCCTACTAACTTCATCTCTATCTGGAAGGATCATAATGACTATAGTACATCCTTCTTTTTAATATGATGACATCATGGTTTTCATTATTTGATCATTGGATCACTTCTTTTAATATTACAGCTTTGATTGAGTTTGGAGCCTTCCCTAACTGAGCAGGTTTCTGGATGATGTGTCCTGTATTTCCCCCTAAAATATAAAGTTAATGGTTTTGGTCTTCTAAGCCAAGGGCTTCTTTCAGTATTTCTTGTAGCTTTGGTTTTGTTTTTACAGAGTTTCTGATTTCCTGTTTATCTATGAATGCCTTAATTTCATTTTCATATTTGAAAGATAGTTTTTCAGGATAAACAATTCTTGGTTGGAAGTTCTTCTATTTCAAGGCTTTGAATGTGTCTTGCCACTGTCTCCATGCCAGCATTGTGTCTGCTTTGAAATCCAACAAAAGCCTACAGAATTTCTCTCTGAATGTTAGCTTTGCTTTGAGTCTCATTGCCTTTAAGAGTTTCTGCTTATGTTTCATTTGTTAAGCTTGATTATAATATGTCTTGGAGTCTTTCTTTTGAGATCTATGTTAAGTTGCATTCAATATGCATCTTGGATATCTATATTCTCTTCTTTCATAACTTCTGGAAAATTTTCTGTCAGCAACTCATAAACAATACTCTCTGTGTTCTCAGGTGTCCCATCTTGTTCAGGAACTGCAATTAATCATAGATTGTTCTTCTTAATAGAGTCCCACATGCTTCTTAATACTTCTTCATTTTTTTATTTCTTTTTACTAATTTCTCCTTGTAGATGCTGTAGTCAGTAGCTCTGTTTTCCAAGTCAGAAATTCTATTTTCCATTTGTTCCCTTCTGTTTTCTTGGCTTTGAATTGAAATTTCTATTTCTTTGCTTTTCTTCTTGATCTGTTGGTCTTCATAATATGGATGTTCCATCAGATCAAACAACTTGCTTAATTTTTCATTTTGTTGTGCTGAATTTTGTTTAAGGTCTAGGAGGGCTCTATATATAATCCTTTTCTACTCGCCCTCTGATAGTTTCAGTAAGGCTTTTTCTTCTGGTAAGTTCTTTGGTTCTTTTTTGGGGGGGCTTCTGAAGCCATAGGCGAATTCTTCTTAATGTTATGGTCCAAAGTTTGTTGCTTTTGGGGCATCTGGAGGTTGTTTTATTTCTATGATATTACCTTAATGGGATTTAAAGGTCATTCTGAAAAGGAAGTTGATTGCCAGTCACCTCTATGCACTCCTGTGACTGGGTTCCATGGTATCTCTGTAGTAGCAGGCTCCACCTCCTGTCTGCCAAAGACATGGCTTATAGAGTCACTGAGGAGCTGTAAGTTGATCCTATTATATGAGAGTGGGTGAAGTAAGCATCTCCATATCCAGCCTCAGACGCTATAAACTAGTTCAAATACAGAAAGGCTACTGCCCTGCTGTCATCTGGTGACCACATTGTGCAAAAGACTGATTTTTTGTTGGAAAAGCACTCTCTGGTCAGGCACTGCCTCCAAGCCTGAGAATTAGGTCCAGTTGAGGCCTCTTTATGAGTAAATTTGCCTCCCAGAGAATCAAGTTGGTGTCTGGCACCAGTTCTCCTGCCAGCCTCAGAACAGGCTATTCAATTGCAGAGAATAGGGGGGAGAAGCCAAAAGTGCCAAGATGCACAAATTCCAATCCTGGGCTGTCAAAATGTGGTGACTCCGCTTGCTGATCCCATCAGTAGTGCATCCGAGTACTGCCACCAGTCAAGCCCCAGTCCCACCCCTCAGCCAGGACAGAGGGAAAAAAGTTAATATGGTGAGTTACCTTCAGTCCGTGAGAGCCAGGACTTCACAAGGGAGGGGGTCAGAAAAACAGAAGAAGTTTCCCGCTCAGTGGTATGTAGTCTGAATAGACATCTCTATGCCATGTTCCAGGGTGCACCAGGTGTCCAGAAGGCTCCATTTAATCATCTATTCAGGCCTTGGTTTCCAGAAGGATTTAGGGAGATGTATGTTTACTCCACCATCTTGACTCTGCCCCCTCGAAGTCTGCATTTTTCAAAAGATCAACAAAATCAATAAACCATTGTCCAAACTGACAGAAGAAAATAAAGAGGAAACAAAAACCCAAATAAGAAATGAGATGGGTAATATGACAACAGACCCAACACAAATTTGAAAACAAATGGTAGAATACTGTGAAAATTGTACTCTAATACACTGGATAACCTAGAGGATATGGAAAAAAATGTAGAAACATACAAGCTACCTAAAATAAAACAAACATAAATAGAACATTTAAATAAACTCGTTACAAAAGAAGTTATTGAAAAGGTTATTTAAAAATTCTCAATCAAAAAAAAAAAAAAAAAACCCTCTCCCTGATGACTTCACCGAAGAATTCTACCAAACTCATAGAGAAGAATTAATACTACTTTTACTAAAGGTATTTCAGAGCATAGAAAATGATGAAATCCTCCCAAATTCATTCCAGGAAGCCAGGATAACCCTGATACCAAAATCAGGTAAAGAGAGCATAAAAAAAAGATAAATTACAGAATAGTGTCTCTCATGAACATTGATGCAGAAATCCTCAACAAATTCTAGCCGATGCAATTCCAATACCATATGAAAAAAGTAATTCACCGTGAGCAAGTTGGTTCATAAATTGATGAAGCCATCTAAAGGATGTCATCCTGCTGACCTCTTTGCCGGAGGAAGGGAATGGGTGGAGAGGAGGGGATAAGAGACTGTTGGGAGGATAAGATATGTATGGAGCAGAGAAGAGGGCTGTGCTGTCACTGGGCAGGGAGAGCAGTGAGAGCTGCATGTTGGTGAGCATGCAAATTTACACAGGAATGTACATTTTCATTCAATCATAATAAAAAAGAACTAGAAAAAGAAAAACAGTTAATGTAATCTGCCACATAAATAAAAGAGACAAGAATCACTTGATTTTATCAGTTGATGCAGAGAAGACATTTGACAAAGTCCAACACCCATTCATGTTAAAAAGCTCTCTGCACAATAAGAATAAAAGGTAAATTCTTCAACATAATAAAGGGCAATTTTACAAAGCCAACAGGCTAAATGGAGAGTCTGAAAGCATTCCCCTCGAGATCAGGAAGCACACAAGGTTGGCCTTTGTCACCCCTTTAATTCAGCATTATGCTGGAGGTTCTAGCCAGAGAAACTGGCAAGAAAAAGAAATAAACGGTACCCAAATTAGTAAGGAAGAAAGTAAAAGTATCTCTATTTGCAGATAATATGGTCTTACACACAGAAAGCTCTAGAGAATCCACAGTAAACTACTAGAACTAGTAATAGAAGGGTACTGGAAAGCATCAAGATATAAGATAAAAACAAAAACCCAACCCACTGTTGTCGAGTCAATTCTGACTCATAGCAACACTATAGGCAGAGTAGAATTGCCCCAGAATTTCCAAGGAGCACTTGGAAGATTTGAACAGCTGACCCTCTATGTAGAAACTATAGCACTTAACCACTACACCAGCAAGGTTTCCATATATAAGATGCCAAGCCAGCCAAGAGCCGTCGGTATACAGACAAAATTAGTTAGATTCCTTTTGTGCCACTAACAAGAACATCAAAGAAGAAATCACTGAATCAATAATATTTATAGTACCCCCCAAGAAGATAAAATACTTATAAATAAATCTAACCAGAGATGTAAAAGAACTCTACAAATAAAATTACAACACTCTACTCCAAGAAACCAAAAGAGAACTACATAAGTTGAGCAGTCTGCCTTGCTCATGGATAGAAAGACTTAACGTCCTGAAATTATCTATTCTACCCAAAGCAATTTATAGATATAATGTAATCCTAATACAAATTCCAATGGCATTTTTTAGTGAGATGGGGGAAAAAAAATCACAAACTTCATATGGAAATGGAAGAAATCTACGATAAGTAAAGCATTAATGAAGAATAAATACCAGACTTAAACCCTTTTACTCTGCCACAGTAGTCAAAACAGCCTGGTGCTGATACACAGACCAATGGAACAGAATTCAAAATCCATACATAACATTACTCATCTATGATTAGCTGATATTTGACAAAGGTCTAGAATCCACCAGTCTCTTTAACAAATGGTGTTGGCATAACTGGATATCCATGTGCAAGTATAATGAAACAAGACTGATATCTCAAACCATGCACAAAAAATAACTCAAAATGGATAAAAGACCTAAGTATAAAATCTAAAATGATAAAAATCATGGAAGAAAAAATAGGGGCAACACTAGGAGCCCTAATACATGGCATAAACTGACTACAAAATACTACTAACAATGTAGAATTGCCAGAATTAAACATAGACAACTAGGAACTCCTGAAAATTAAACAGTTATGCTCATCCAAAGACTTCAGCAAAAGAGCAAAAAGACAACCCACTGACTGGGAAAAAAAATTTGACTACCATAAATCCTATCAGCATATAATCTCCGTAATCTACAAAATACTGTAAAAATTCAGTAAGAAAAAGACAAATAACCCAATTAAAAAATTGGCAAAGTATATGAGCAGGCACTTCATCAAAGGAGGCATGCTTAGCCATTAGATAATCAAAATAAAAGCAGTAATGAGATACCATCTCACCCCAACAAGGCTGGCAAAAAACACAAAATAATAAAAATTTTTGAGGTTGTGCAGATACTGGAACACTTCTACAGTGCTGGTGGAGAGATAAAATTGTACAACTACTTTGAAAATCAATTTCACACTTTCTTAAAAACCTAGAGATAGAAATATCATGCCAACCAAGAACCCTGCTTATTTAAATATATCCTAGAGAAATAAGGGCTGTCACAAAAATAGACACATGCACGCCAATGTTTATTGCAGCAGTGTCATAAATAGCAAAATTATGTAATCAACCTAGTTACCTGTCAACAGATGAATAGATAAACAAACTATGATATATTCACACAATGGTAAAGAACAATGATGAACTTGGGAAGCTTCTCATGAAAGATTAATCTAGATGATTTTCCACTGAGTGAGATTGCCAGCCAAGCCAAGTGCCTTCGTCAGTTGCAAAAACACAAATACTGCATGGGACTACTATTACAAGGATTCAAGAAAATGTTTAAACACAGAAGACAGTCTTTCATGGTTACAAGGGTGGGGAGGGATGAAGAGGGGTATTCATTGATTAGATCGTAGATAGGAATTGAGTTATGTGGAGGGAGTCCTGACACACTAAAAGGGAGGTCACCAAAGCTGAATTAACCCCAAAACTAAGAGGCTTCCTAAATATAATCCAATACTCTGAAGGACAGAATAACAGTGGTAGGGGTCTGGGGACCATGGTTTCAGGGAATATCTGCATCTTGGCATAACAAACTTTTTTATGAAAATATTCTGCATCCCACTTTGGTGCGTGGGCTTTTTGGTCTCAAAAGCTAGCAAGGAGCCATCTGAGTGGTCTCAAGTTGTCCCAACCAACCTGGAGCAGAGAAGAATGAAAGACATCAAAGATACAAGAAAAATAGAAGCCCAAGAGACGGTAAAGGCTATGTAATACAGAGAATTCACCAGTATGAGACCAGAAGAACTAGATGGTACCTGACCAACATCAATGTCTACCTTGACAGGAAATACAATATAAAGTCCTTGGCATAGCAGGAGAAAAATGGGTGTGCAGAACTAGAACTCTGTTAAACAACAAGATTTGATGGAGAAAATAAGGATGGAAAGAGGAGTGTGCTGTCATAGAGAGAAAAGAAGAGCTAGAGTTATACAATAGTGTGTGTGCAAGATTTTGTATGACAAATTGAGTGGATTTTAAGCTTTCCCTTAAAGCACAATGAAGTATTTTTTAAAAAGATATAAGGCTAAGTAATTAATCCATAGAAATTGATAAATGTTGGAGGCAACATTAGGATAGCGTAATTATCAGAAGCTTCCTGTGATTCCTCTAACAAGAAAGACCGAAAAGAACAAATGTCGATTAAACATGATATTCTAGGATCCCTGAACATCAAATGGAAATTTAGGAAATTGGACTCAGTGACAGGGAAGGGAGAGTAGGTCCAGAAGTGCCTGGGACTGGCCAGACCTGACCCAGGGGGAGTCAGCTGTGGTCAGCACGGTGAGGGGAGCAGTGGCATGCAGAAGATGACCTCCTCAGTGGAAAAGACTCAGCAGCAGGGAGCCCAGCCACACCTACAGAACCAGAGAAAAATGGTACTGGATTGTCAAAAGCTTAGTGGCTTGCATCTAAGCTATCACTATGGGATCTAAAATTTTCCTTCAAGATAAACTTCTCTCCCTTTTCCCCAACTCTCCTCCCCTTTCTCTGCATTATGCTGGGCTCCATAGACTAATATATTCCTGGACCAGAAGTAGAATCCCTCAAGGGACTTTTGAACTGTTCTCCCAAACTTGGAGAGGGAACAATTCAACAAACAGGGCAAAGAAAAAAATTGAATTTCCTGACTGCCGCCAGGCAGGAATTCAGGAAAGAAATAATTCTTTTTTATAGCTGCAGGCAGAAAGTGACACAACTTCCTCACACTCTCATGGGTGGCTGTCAGCCCCTGTGCCTTTCTCAGTGCCTGTAGTCAGACAGCTAAGACTACACCAACCACATCTGCAAGTCTAGGACAGTGCAGGAAAGCCTGCACCACACACTTGGTGGCTACCTGGACACCTGAGTTGAATCCTTACAGATCACTGCCTTGGAGTCGGATCTGACTCATATCGACCCTAGAGGTCAGAGTAGAACTGCCCCTATAGCGTTTCTAAGGAGTGCCTAGTGCATTTGAATTGCTGACCTTTCGGTTAGCAGACTAGCACTTAACCCAGTACACCATCAGGGTTTCTGAATCCATACAACAAAAGTAAAAAGACTCCCGGGCTCATATGCCCAAGTAACAGCCCTAACCACTTGTTGATGGGGTTTTAGAGCTTCAGACAGATCAATAACCAAACTGGCATACAATATCAGCCTACTTGGATGTTTCAAAACAAAGCAAGAATTTAGAAAACATTAAGCAAGCATAGAATGAATAAATGCAACTTACTGAGAGCTCAGAGAAAATAATCAGTATCAAATCACTTCAAGAGGCAGAAATGACAGCTTCGGAAAGCTCCAAAAACAAAAAAAATCAAGAAATTTTTCAAATGGAGAGAACTTCCTGGAATTATTGGAGGTAGAATACAAAAGATTGATATTTAGAACTCTTCAAGAGATCAGGAAGGAGTTGATGAAAAATGACAAACTGAATAGGCTGCAAGAAAGCATACAGAGAAAGGAATTAGAAATTCAGAAAATTAATAATAAAATTATAGAATTAGACAACTCAGTACAAAATCAAAGGAGTAGAACTAAGGTAATGATAGGCCAAAATAGTGGGATTAAAGACAAGCCTCATGATACCAATATTTGAAGAAAAATTACATAAAAGAAAATAAAAGTTGTTTATTTATAAGTATCACATCTTGCTGTGAAAATATCAAGGAAGGAAACTAATAAACAGGATGTGAACTTGGGTAAAAATAATGTAGAGACAAGAAAGGGTGATTTGTACAAATAGAACCCATAAATCAAAGGTTGATTTTTAAGTAAAAGTAAACCCACATTCGTAGGACAGCAAAATCAACACAATTAGAAGTCAGGTAAACATGATGGAGAATTTTTTGGATCAAGTCAGGTAGGCATCCTTCAAATCCAAAATACCATTTACAAGTCAAAATGTAAAAGATACACAGTTTTAAACAGGTAAAGGAAAACAAATATATTATTTATTAATAACTGAAATTTCAAGTAATTAGATGGAATGAACTTTTCTGATATAGAGCAAGCAATAGCATGATTGGAATTTAAATATATATATGTAACAGATTTAAATACACATATAACAGAAGTAAATATATATATAACATATTTAAATGTATGTGACATGTATATACATATATAAATGGTCTTCCAATACATGAGTCCTATCTTTGAACTTGAATAAAATAAGTTGTGTAAATAAGACAGTTTTAATTGCTTTAGTGTTTTGAAATACATGTTATGGCATTATGTGTGGAAAAAAACTTCAGGTAAATGGCTGCCATGGCACCTTCCAAATGAGGCCAAAAATAATCAGTTATCATAGCCCACTATTTCTCACCATTGACAGTCACAAACTCTCCTCATTAATACTGGAAAAAGTATGGGCTAATGATTCCACCAGACCAAAATCCACACCAAATGGTAACTTTTCTGGGATGAAGTTCTTAACTCTCCGTTGGGTTCTCATGGCCTCAAATGTGACAGCTTTGTTTGTTAATAAAGCCATTCATCTGAAAACAGGCCTTGTTGCTGAAGATGATTTTTCATCCCAAACCTGGGTCAACTTCCAATTGCTCCAGAGTCCAGTCAGCAAACGTACCACACAATCTATGGTCATAGGACTTCAGTTCTTCAGTTAAAACAGTTTTATAAGGAAAAAGCTTTAAGTCCAGATGCAAATTCTACCAAATTGTGGACAACGAAAGGCCCATTTCTTGTGCTTGTGAAGAAACAGATTGGGATGGTGTTTTAGTCAGCTAAGGCTGCTATAACAGAAATACCACAGAGTGGATGGCTTTAATAAAAAAGAAGGTTTATTCTTACACCATCTGGTAGGCTACAAAGTCCAAATTCAGGAAGACTGCTCCAGGGGAAGACTTACCCCTCGTGGGCTCTGGAAGAAAGTCCAGTATTGCATCAGTCTTTGTCCAGGGAGCATCTTGGAGCAGGAACTTCAGGTTTGAAGAATGCGCTCTTCTCCTGGTGCTGCTTTCTTGATGGTGTGAGGTTCCCAATTCTCTACTTGCTTCTCTTTCCTCTTATCTTGTGTAGGGTGAAAGGATTAAGAGTAGGACAAGCCATAGTCCAGGGAAACTCCTTTTACCCTGGAGCGGGGAGGTAATCCTGTGAAGGGATTGCCAGTCCCACCCTAATGCTTTAACATACAGCACAGGAAAATCACAAAATTGAGGACAATCAGAAAATATTGGGAATCATGGCTCAGCCACATGGCTACACATATTTTGGGGGGACACAATTCAATCCATGACAGATGGATTCTCCTGTACATTCTGATGAAGGCTGGTGATATTTTCATTGGATCATGAGGTTCGTTGACACACAGGTGGTATCTGATTGTCTCAAAATTGTTTTTTAAAATGTTTTATTGTGATTGAGTGAAAGAATAGAATCCAAATTATATTTGCATGCCCGCCTATCTGTACCTCCTTCTATTCTCCTTGCCTGATGACAGCACACTCCTCCTTTCTTTCCATATACATGACATCCTCTTAACAATCCCCTGTCTCCTCTTCAGCCCCTCTCCTCTCTCCCAACCCCAACACTAGCCCTAACCCCAACCCCAATACCAACCCTAACCCTAAACCTAACCCTCTCTCGCTTCTAGTAAGAGGCCAGTAGGACGGCCTCCTATAGGTGATTAGAACTGTAAAGTACCCTCACCTTATGGTTATATTGTGCCCCCATAACCAGCACATTCTTGTCTGAAGAGTTGACCTCAATAACTTTTTATGGTCAGGGACAGCAGGAATTCTATGAGCCATGCTCCCAGGGGAACCCCCAGGTGGCCAGACCATCAATTTCAGTCTTTTAGTGGAATTCTTGAGGTGCAACCCTCTTTTTCTCATGTTGCCATTGGGAATCAACATTGTGTTCCCCATCACAGCCATCACGGCTGTCTTTGGTGGTGGCCAGGTGCCATCTGGTACTTCTGGTCACATGTCGATGCAGTCACCCATTCCCATGGGTCCTTCTGTCTCCTGGGCTCTTTTTTCCTTGTATCTTTGTTGGTCTTGGTGATCATCTGTTCCGGATGAGTTGGGACCATTTGGTGTAGCTCAGATGGAAGCTTGCTAGCTTTTAAGACCCCAGATGCCATTCACCAATATGGGGTGCAGAAGACTCTCATAACAATAGGCTAGTTATGTCAATTGACCTCGATGTCCCCCGAGAGCATGGTCCCCCAGACCCCCACCCTTGCTACTCTAACCTTGCAATATTGGGTTAGATTAGAAGAGTTTTCAGTTTATGTTGAAGTCCAGTTAAGTTGATCTTCTTTCTACTGTGTGCTGTCACTGCTTTCACTGAACCAAATTTCTATCAACTATCTAATCTATAGTTAGCCCTCTCCCTCCCTCCCCACCCTTGCAGCCCTGAAAGAATTCTATTTTTCTTCTGTATGTAAGTCTTTTGTTTTGTTTTTATTGTGAGTGGAAGTTCACAATACAGTTCAAATTTGCATGCCCACCTATCTGCAGCTCCCTCTGCTCTCCTTACCCAGTGACAGCACACTCCTGTTTTTTGATCCATACATGTCATATCCTCTTAACAATCTCTTATCCTCTCCCCTCCACGCTCTCCACTCCCTCTAGTAAGAGGCCAGTAGGCCAACATTCTGTAGATGCATAGAACCATTAAGTGCACACACGACATCGTTATTCTATGTCCCTGAGTCCATTCCATTCCTATCCAAAGAGTTGACCTCAGTAATGATGTATGATCAGGGACAGCATCAGGTCAAGGGGCCACGCTCCCACGTGCTTTCTCAGGCCTTTGACCATCAATTGCAGTCTTTTATTGGAGTTCTTAGGGTGTACCCTTTTTTTCTCCTGTTGCCACTGGGACTCAAAATTGTGAGCCCCATCACGGCTGTCATTGGTGATGGCCGGGTACCATCTGGTTCTTCTGGTCACGTGTTGATATACTCACCCACTCAGGTTAGTTGTTCTGTCTTCTGAGCTCTTTTTCCCTCATGTGATTGTTGTCCTTGGTGAACATCAGTTCCAGCTGAGTCGGGGTCATTTGGTGTTCCTCAGATGGCAGCTTGCTAGCTTTTAAGACCCCAGACGACATTCACCTATATGGGATACAGAAGACTTTCTTAGTAATAGTCTAGTTATGCCAATTGGCCTTGATGTCCCCTGAGAGGATGATCCCCAGGCACCCACACCTGTTACTCTATCCTTGTGATATTGGGTTAAGACTGAAAGAGTTTTCAGATTATGTTGAAGTCCAGTTAAACTGATTTACATTCTAATGTGTGCTGTCACTGATTTCACCCAAACTTCTATCAACTATCCAATCTATAATCAACCCTCTCTCCCTCCCCTCCATTGCAGGCATCAAAGAGTCTTTTCTTCTGTACATGAGTCTGTTTTTAAGTCCGTATTGTAGGTGTCTCATACAACATTTACCCTTGTGCCGCCGACTAACGTAACCCCACATGTCTTGTATTTGAAATCAGGTTGTATTTTCTAAAGTCATCACGGTTTTTTAACATTGAACAGTGCTCCACTGAGTATATATACCGTAGTTTGTTTATCCACTAATCTTTGTTGGACATCTGGGTTGATTCCACCTTTTGGCTATTGTGGACTGTGCTGCAATAAACATTTGTGTGCAAGTATCTGTTCATGCAACTGTCGTTGATTCTGTAGGATATATTCCACGCACTAGGATTACTGGATCAAATTGTATATCTATTTCTAGCTTTTTAAGGAACCACCAGATTGCTTTCCAAAGAGATTGTACCATTTTGCAATACCACCAGCACTGCAGGAGAGTTCCCATCTCTCCACTGCCTCTCCATCATTTGTTGGTTTATGCTTCTTGCAACATGGACAACCTTGTTGGGGTGAGATGGTATCTCATTGTAGTTTTGATTTGGATTTCTCTAATAGTTAATGATCCTGAGCGTTTCCTCATGTGCCTTTTGACTGCCTGGATGTCCTCTTTGGTAAACTGTCTGTCGATCTCCTTTGCCCATCGCTTAATTGGGTTAATGATCTTTTTCTTGTTGATATTTTGCAGTACCTTGTAAATTATGGAGATCAGACACGGGTCCAATACTTAATTACCAAATATTTTTTCCCGTCCTGTAGGTTGTCTTTTAATTCTTCTGATAAAGTCTTTGGATGACGAAAGTGCTTGATTCTTAGTAGTTCCCTTTATCTATTTTCTCTTCTGTTGATTGTGCTTTGTTTGACAGATTTTGAAGTCTGTCTACATTGTGTATTAAAACTTCCATTGTGGATTGTATTTTTTCTTGGATGAGCATTATTGTTTTAGATTTGATATTTAGGTCTTTTATCCAATTTGAGTTGGTTTTTGTATAAAATGTGAGATATGGGTCTTGTTTCAATGTTTTGAAGACAGATACCCAATTTTGCCAGCACCATTAGTTAAAGAGACTGTTTTTACCCCAGTTTAAAATCTTAAGGCCTTTGTCAAATATTAGCTGTTCATAGGAGGATAGTGGCATCTTTGGGGTCTCAACTCTATTCTATTGGTCTATATGTCTCTTTATGTACCAGTACCAGGCTGTTTTGACAACTGTGGCAGAGTAATATTTTCTAATGCTGGGTAATGAGAGGCCTCACAGTGTGTTCTTCTTCTTCAGTAGTGGAGTTTCTTCCCTTTCCAAACAAAGTTGGTGATTTGTTTCTCCATCTCATTAAAAAATGTCACTGGAGTTGGTGTTGAGATTGCATTAGACGAGTAGATTGCTTGCAGTAAAATAGATATTTTCACAACGTTAAGTCTTTGTATCCATGCATAGAGTAGGTTTCCCTATTTGTGTAAGTCTCTCTTAGTTTCTTGAAGCAAGGTCTCATAGTTCTGTTTGTAAAGATCTCTTGTTTCTCTAGTTAGATTTATCCCTAGGTATTTTATCTTCTTTGGGACTATAGTAAATGGTATTGATTTGGTGATTTCACCTTTAATAACCTCTTTGTTGGTATAAAGGAACCCTACTGATTTACTTATGTTTTTCTTGTATCCTGATACTTTGCTGAACTCTTTTATCAGTCTGAGTAGTTTACTTATGGATTCCCTAGGATTCTCTGCATACACAATCATATCATCTGCAAATAAGGAGATTTTTACTTCTTTGCTGAAGCAGTGCCCTTTATTTCTTTGTTTTGTCTAATTGCTCTGGCTAGAACTTCTAGTACAATGTTGAACAGGAGAAGTGGGTATGGGCATCCTTGTCTAGCTCAGATTCTGAATGGAAATTGTTTCAGTTTCTCCCCATTCAGGATAATGTAGGCAGTTGGCTTTGTGTAAATGGCACTTATTGCCTTAAGGAATTTACATTCTATTCTTATTTCGCTGAGACTTTTTAGCATTAATGGGTGTTGTACTTTATCAAATGTCTTTTCTGCATCAATTGACAAGATCAGGTGATTCTTGTATTTTGTTTTAATTATATGGCTGATCACATTAATTGTTTTTCTGATGTTGAACCAGTCTTGCATTCCTGGTATGAATCCAACTTGCTTGTGATGAATTATTTTTTTGATTTGCTGTTGAATTCTATAGGCAGGAATTTTGTTGAGGATTTTCACATGTAGGTTCATATGTGATACTTATCTGTAGTATTCCTTTTTGGGCGAGTCTTTCCCTGGCTTTGGTATCAGGGTTATGTTGACTTCATAGAATGAATCTGGGAGTACTCTGTCCCTTTTTATGCTGTGAAACAGTCTCAGTAGTATTGGAGTTAACTCTTGTCTAAAAGCTTGGTAGAATTCTGTGGTGAAGCCATCTGGGCCTGGGCTTTTTTTGATTGGTAGTTTTTTGATGGCTTTTTCTATCTCTTCCTTTGTGATAAGGTTTATTAACTTGTTCTGCTTCACCTTGTGATAAGTTTGGTGGGTGATATGAATCTAGGAGTTTGTCTGTTTCCTCTAGGTTCTCAAATCTTCTAGAGTGCAGCCTTTGATAGTACTCTGTTATGATGCTTTTTATTTCTGTTGGATCTGTTGTGACATCTCCCATCTCATTTCTTATTTGGGTTATTTGTTTCCTTTCTTGTTTTTCTTTAGTAAATTTACACAATGGTTTTTCGATTTTGTTGATATTTTCGAAAAACTAGCTTTTGATCTTATCAGTTTTTTCAGTTGTTCTTCCGTTCTCTAATTCTTTCAGTTCTGTTCTGATCTATATGATCTGTTTTCTTCTGGTGGCTGAGGGGTTCCTCTTTTGCTCACTTTCTATTTGTTCAAGCTGTAGGGTTAATTCTTTGGTTTGGGTTCTTTCTTCCTTCCTGATGTGTGCATTTATAGGGATAAACTGACCTCTGAGTGCTGCTTTGGATGTATGCCATAGGTTCTGGTAGGAAGTGTTTTCATTCTCATTGGAATTCATAAATTTCTTTATTTCATTCTTGATTTCTTCTGTAACCCATGGCTTTTTGAGCAAGATGTTCTTCAATTTCCATGAGTTTCAATTTCTAGCTATGTTTTTTTCTGTTATTGATTTTGACTTTTTTGGCTTTATGATCTGAGAAGATGCTTTGCAATAATTCAGTGGTATGGATTTTGTTGAGATTTGCTTTGTGTCCTAACACATGGTCTATTCTGGAACATATTCTATGTGCACTGGAGAAGAAGGTGTAGTTATCTGCTGATGGATAGAAAGTTCTGCATATGTTGATGAGGTCTAGTTGGTTAATTGTGGCAATAAGATCTTATGTGTCTTTACTGAGCTTTTTTCTAGATCTGCCCACTACTGAAAGCAGAGTTGAAGTTTCCTCCTATTACTGTGGAGTGATTTATTTCACTTTTCAGTGTAGTCAGTGTTTCTTTGATGTATTCAGATGCTCTAGTATTGGGGTGCATGCATACTTAGTAATGTTAAGTTCTGCTTGTGTGTTGAAACTCTCAGCAATAGTGTCCATCCTTGTCCACTGTGGTGGATTTTACATTAAAAACTATTTTATCTGAGATTAGTATTTCACACTTGCTCTTCTTTGTGTATTGTTAACTTGGTATGTATTACTCTATCCTTTAATTTTCAGTTTGTTCAAATCTTTAAGTTTATGGTGAGTTTCTTGTAAGCAACATGTAGACTGTTGTGTCTTTTGATCCAAGATGTCACTCGTTGTCTCCTTACTGGAGCATTCAGTCGATTTTCATTCAACATAATTATTGATAGGTATGTGTTTGGTGCTGTCATTTTGATCTATTTAATTTTGTGTTAATGTTTTCTCTGTTGCTCTTACTGTTCTGCTCTGGCACATTTTTCTTTATTGGTTGATTTTTCACCCTTTTAAGTGTTGGTTTTGTGTTTGTTGAGATTCCTGTATTACGTTTCTTGATTTGATATGTTTTGTCTTTATTGTGCTTTGTGGCTACCCCTATAATCCACCTTGATAATCTATGTTTAAACCTAGTTTCAACTTTTACATATTTTATTAACTCGCTATCCATCTCGAAGGGCTATAACTGCTGCAGTATATCCCTCTTTTTAATGTGATGATATCATAGTTTTCATGATATGAATACTAGATCACTTCTTTTCATATTATAGCTTTGATTGAGTTTTGTGCCTTCCCTAACTGAATAGTTTTCTGGATGGTGTGTCCTTTATTGCTTCCTAAAATATAGAGTTAGCCATTTTGTTCTTCTAAGCCAAGAGTTTCTTTCAGTATTTCTCATAGCTTTGGTTTGGTTTTCATGAAGTCTTTGTATTTCTGTTTATCTGTGAATGTCTTAATTTCATTTTCATATTTGGAAGACAGTTTTGTGGGATATATAATTCTTGGTTGGAAGTATTTCTCCTTCAAGGCTTTGAATGTGTCATTTCACTGCCTCTATGCTGGCATCATTTCTGCTGAGAAATCAGATGACAGCCTACAGGGCTTCTCTCTGAATGTTAGCTTTGCTTTGAGTCTTGCTGCCTTTAAGAGTTTCTGCTTATGTTTCATTTTGTTAAGCTTGATTATAATGTGTCTTGGTGTCTTTCTTTTGGGGTCTAGATTGTATGGCATTCTATACACATCTTGGATATCTATGTTCTCTTTCATAATTTCAGGGAAGTTTCTGTCAGAAACTCAAATACAATGCTCTCTGTGTTTTCAGGTCCGTTTCCGTATTCAGAAACTCCAATTAATTGCAGATTGTGCCTTTTGATAGAATCCCCCATGTTTCTTAATCCTTCTTCATTTTTCTTTTCTCTGATTTCTCCTCATAGATGCTGAAGTCAGTAGCTCTGTCTTCAAAGCCATAAAGTCTGTTTTCCAGTTATTCAATTCTCTTTTCACGGCTTTGAATTGAATTGTCTAATTGTGTAATTTTGTTATTGATCTGCCTGTTTTCAGAATGCTGGAGTTCCTTCAGTTTGAACAGCTTGCTGAATTTTTCATTTTGCTATGCTGTATTTTGTATAATGTCTAGGAGGCCTCTGTACATAACTCTTTTGTACTTAACCTCTCACAGTTTTAGAAAGTCTTGTTCATCTGGGAATTTCTTTGGTTCCTTCTTTGGAGTGCTTTCTGGAGCCATGGGTGGATTTTTCTTTAAGTGTCCGGCCAAGGTTTGTTGCTTTTTGGGCATCTGTAGGTTGTTTAGTTTCTCTGGTATTGCCTTCACGAGATCTGAGTTGCAGTCTGAGAAGGAAGGTGATCAGCCATCATCTCTATGTACTCCGGTTACCGAGCCCAGTGGACTTTCTTGGGTAACAGGCTCCACCTCCTTGTTGGCAAAGACACAGCCCTATTTATGGAGTCACTGGGGGGCTATGTTGTGGGTTCAGAAAGGCTGGAAGAGATGCTGCCCAGCTGTATTGCAATTATTTCTCTAGGTAGTCTTATTTTGAAAGTTAAAAGCTATCTGACAACTTCCAAAATCAGTCAGGATGTCAGGTGTGCAAGACCCTCTTTCCAGCTGGCAATGGAGGCACCTCTTTATCCATCCCCAGATGCTGTAATCTAGTTCAAAGTATGGACAGGCTACTGCCCTGCTGCCATCTGCTGCCAGGCCCCATCCATAAGGCTACACTGTGGTAAACTCAGCTTTTCTGCAGGAAAGTGCTCCCCAGGCTGGCACTGCCTCCTAGCCTGGGAATTAGCTCCTGCTGAGGTCTCCATTTTGGTAACTCTGTATTCTAGTCGAACAAGGTGGTGTCCCTCACAAGCTTTCATGCCCGCTGTGAGGTAGCTGAATCAATGGCAGAGGTTCGGAGAGGGTGGAGAGGCCAAGGTGCTCAGAGTCCAGAGCCGTCCTCTCAAAATGTGTCTGTTATATCTTCTTACCACATAGGCAGTGAGTCTGAGCTTTGCTGTCATTTAAGCCCAAGTCTTGCCTGCCACCTAAGTCAAAGAATAAAAGGTTAAAAATAGCAGTTACCTTCAGTCTGCAAGACTCAGCCATTCAACAAGCACTGGGTCAGTGAAAGAGAAGAAGTTTCCCATTCAGTGGTATGTAGTCCAGATTGACAGTGTTGTGCCGTGTCCTAGGGCTCCATTGAATTATCAATCCAGGCCTTAGATTTCAGAGGGAATTAAGGAGATGTGTGTCTAGTCTGCCATCCTGACACCATCCCTAAGGCATGTTTCTTATAAGTAACATATAGACCTGTTGTGCCTTTAGATCCAGGATGTCACTCGTTGTCTCTTTATTGGAGTATTCAGTTCTTTTACATTCAGTGTAATTATTGATTTTGTGCTATTATTTTGATTTATTTATTTTTTGTGTTGGTGTTTTCTACATTGCTTTTACTTTTCTGTTCTGAGTCATTGTCCTTTATGGGTTGACTTTTCATCTTTTTCAGTGTAGATTTTGTGTTTATTGAGACCCTTGTATTATGTTTCTTGTTTTGATATGTTGCATTGTTATTGTGCTTTGCAGTGACCCCTATGATCCCCCTTAGTATTCTAAGTTTAAACTAAATTTTAACTTCTGATTATCTTTTAAACTTCTCATCTGAAAGGACTATAACTACTGTAGTATATCCCTATTTTTAGTGTGATGGTGGCTTAAGTGATTCCCTTCTTTTAATATTTTAGCCTTGATTGAGTTTTGTGACTTCTGTAAATGAGTAAGTTTTTGGATGCAGTGTTCTGCAGTGCCTCCTTAAATATACACTTAGTGGTTTTGTTTTTCTAAGCAAAGTTTTGATTTTGTTTTTACAAAGGCTGCAAGCTTCTGTTTATCTGCAAATGTCTTAATTTTCTCTTCATATTTCAGAGACAGTTTTTTATGATACACAATTCTTTGTTGGAAGTTTTTCTCCTTCAAGGCTTTGAATGTGTCATCCCACTGCCTCCTTGCTGACATAACTTCTGCTGAGAAGTCAAATGAAATTCTACAGGGCTTCCCTCTGAATGTTGGCTTTGCTTTGAGCCTCACTGTGTTTAAGAGCATGTATTTAGGTATCACTTTATTAAGAATGATTATAATATGTCTTTGTGTCTTTCTTTTGGGGTCTACTTTGTGTCACATTTGATACACATTGTGGATATCTATGTTCTCTTTCCTAATTTCAGGGAAGTTTTCTATCAGCAACTCAACAACAATACTCTGTGTTTTCAGCTATCCCTCCTTGTTCAGGAACTCCAATTAATCTTAGATTATTCATCTAAATAAAGTCC
Source organism: Heterohyrax brucei (assembly GCA_028571685.1). Classification (NCBI taxonomy): domain Eukaryota; kingdom Metazoa; phylum Chordata; class Mammalia; order Hyracoidea; family Procaviidae; genus Heterohyrax; species Heterohyrax brucei. The sequence goes on along the minus strand of CM053166.1, from coordinate 111,423,437 downwards.
CATATATTTCTTAATGATTCTTCACTTTTTTATTTCTTTTCTCTGATTTCTACTCCAAAATGCTGGTGTCAGTTGCTCTGTCCCTCAAGGTCACTAAGTCTGACTTCTATCTCCTCAATTATGCTCTTTAGAATCTGTATTGAATTGCCTAATTCTGTAAATTTTTATTGATCTTCTGGATTTCAGATCTTTGTTGTTCCAACAGTTCAAAAAATTGCTTAAAGTTTTCATTTGCTGTACTGCATGTTGTTTAACATCTAGGAGAGCTCTCTTCATAATTCTTTTTTGCACCATCTCTCATAGTTTCAGAAAGCTTTCTTCATCTGTGAAGTCTTTTGTTCTTTATTCTGGGGGTTTCTGGAGCCGTAGTGGACTTGTCTTTAAAGTGTTAAGAATGGTTTGTCTCCTTCAGTCCATCTAGAGGCTCTGGTGTTACCTTAGTAGGAGCAGAGGAGTAGTTCTGAGAAGGGATTTGGTCACCAGCTATGTCTGTGCTGTCCCCAGTAGATTTCCTGGGGTGGAAGGCTCTGCCTTCTGGGTGGAAAAGATTGATCCCTACTTATGAATTCATTGGGGAGCCATCAACTGACCTTATTGTGTGGGTCAGTAAAGGCTGTAAGATATGCTGCCAGGCCACTAAGCAGTTATTTCTCCAGGCAGTCTTATTTTAAGAAGCTGGGAGTTGACTGACAGCTGCTGAAATCAGTCAGGCCATCAGGTGTGGCAGGCCCTGCTTTGTGGCTTCTGATGGAATCAGCTTTTCAGACGTGCTCAGATGCTATGCCAAAGTTCAATGAGGGAGGGGTTAAGGCCTTGCTGCCATCCACAGCCAGTCCACTCCCATAGGTAATACTGTCCTACAGAGCCTTTCTGCTGGACGAGCACTTTCTGGACTGGTGCTGCTTCTCAGCTTAGGAATTAACCCCTGCCGAGGCCTCTGGTTGTGTGACTCCACCTACCAGTCAACCAAGATAGTGCCCCTGCCGAACTGCCCTTCATGCTGTGAAACCAAGAATCTATGGTACAACTCATAACAGAGATGGTGGAAAGGCCGTGGTGCCCTCACTCAGTAGCCAGGATCTCAAAATGTGGCTATCCCACATACTGCCTCACTGCTTTGCTATATGCCATTTATCTCAGTACTGGATTTCAGTGTATTTGCCAGCTCATGCCCACCCCCACCTCCTGGATAACAAAGACAGTGTCAGTACATGCAGTCTTCCCAAGTGTTGAGTCAGCAGGAGCTGGGCTCAGCATGTGTGCTGCCTCATTAGAGAGTGATAGTTTCCTGTATAGTGGTGTGTAGTCCAATTTCACAACACTATGCAGTATCCTAAGGCTTCCTGGGTGTCCAGAGTACTCCATTCAATTATTAATTCAGGCCTTAGTTCTCAGAGGGAATTTAGGAGACATGTGTCTAGCCTGCCATCTTGTCTCCACCTCAAATTTTTTTACTAAACATCAAATTTTTCTCTCAGAGGGACAAATATACACATCACAAATTTCACGTAACACGTAGAATGTTTGGTGAACAGAACTCGTAGTTTGATAATAAACTTTAATAATTTCTATGTGTTGTGGAATTATGTAACTTTTCATGGTTAAATATCAAGACTAATGAAGAAAACACAATAAATGTGGCTGCTATAGTTTCACAAATATTGTCACAGGGAGCTGCCCAAAATAGGACATTCTTATTCAAAGACCTTTTAGAGAGAGGAAGTGAGAGAGCAAGAGAGAGACAGCAGAATTTAGAGAAATTTCTACATCTATACAGAATAGAGTAGCTAATATCAAACTTACCATACCACTGGAAAAAAAAACACAAAATTTGACAAACATCTTAAGTCATCTCTTCTCAGGCATTAAATCACAGGCTATTGCTGTTGTCTTTTGATTTCTTGACTGATGTTTCCATGGATGTTAATTGTGGTTCCAAGTAAAATGAAATCCTTGACAACCTCAGTCTCTTCTCTGTTTATCATGATGCTGCTTATTGGTCCAGTTGTAAGGATTGTTGTTTTCTTGATGTTGAGGTGTAATCCATATTGGAGACTATGGTCTTTGATCTACATCAGTAAGTGTTTCTTTACCTTCAGCAAGCAAGGTTGTGTCATCTGCATAATGCAGGTTGTCAATGAATCTACCTCCAATCCTGATGCCTGATTATTCATATAGTACAGCTTCTTGGATTATTTGCTCTGCATACAGATTTATACAGTGAAAGTATACAACCCTAACTCATACTTTTCCTGACTTTAAACTAGGCAACACCTCCTTGTTCTGTTTGAACAACTATCTCTATATCCACGTGCAGATTCTTCAGGAGCACAATTAAGTGTTCTGAAATTCCCATTCCCCACAATGTTATCCATAATTTGTTATGATCCACACAGTCCAATGCCTTTGTGTAGTCAAGAAAACACAGGGAGCATCTTTCTGGTATTTTCTGTTTTCAGCCAAGATCCATCTCTCTGACAGGAGCAATGATATCGCTGGTTCTGTATCCTCTTCTGAATCCAGTGTGAATTTCTAGCAGCTCGTGTCATTATTGTAGCAGCTTATGAATTATATCTAGCAAAATTTTACTTATGTGTGATATTAATGACTTTTTTGATAATTTCCATATTTTGTTGGATCACCTTTCTTGGGAATAGGCATAAATATGGATCTCTTCCAGATGGTTGGCCAGGATGCTGTCCCCCAAGTTTCTTGGCATAGATGAGTGAACACTTTCAGAACTGCATCTGTTTGTTAAAACATCTCAATTGATGTTTCACCAATTTCTGAAGCCTTGTTTTCTCCCAAGGCTTTCAATACAGCTTCAACTTTTTCCTGCAGTACCACTGGTTCCTGATCATGTGTTACCTCTTGAAATGGTTGAACACTGAACAGTTCTTTTTGGTGTACTGACTCTGTGTCCTTCCCATCTTCTTTTGATGCTTTCTGTCTTTTACTTGGCTGCGTAATTTAATATTTTCCCTGTAGAATCCTTCATTACTTCAACCCTTCAGTCCTTTCAGGTGGAGAAATTCAGAGTGTGTTCATCCCTTTTGGTTTTCTATCTTCAGCTCTTTGTACATGTCATTATAATACTTTGATTTGACTTCCCAAGCAGCCCTTTGAAATCTTCTGTTCTTTTATCATTTCTTCCTTTTGTTTTAGCTATTCCACTCTTGAAAGCAAGTTCCAGAGCCTGTTCTAACATACATTTTGGACTTTTCATTCTTTCCTATCTTTTTCCTCCCATTTGTCTCAGTTGGTCACACTGGGGGGGAGGGGATTGTGTGTTACTGTGATGCTGGAAGGTATGCTACTAGTATTCAAATACAAGCAGGGTCAACCATGGAGGACAGGTTTCAGCTGAGTTTCTGGATTAAGACAAACTATGAAGAAGGGTCTGACTATCTAACTCTCAACAGAATTAACCAACAAACACCTTATGAATAGCAGTGGAACATTGTCTGATATTTTGCTGGAAGATTATTCCCAGATATTGGAAGGCTCTCAAAAGATGACTAGGGAAGAGCTGCCTCTTAAAGTAAAGTCAACTTTAAAGACGTGGAAGGATTCAAGCTTTCAGGACCTTCGTTTGTTGATTTGACAAGACTTAAAATGAGAAGAATCAGGTGCAAACATCCATTTATAATCAAAACATAGAATGTATGAAGTATGAATATAGGAAAAATAGAAATCATCAAAAGTGAAATGGAATGCATAAACTTTGATATCTTAGGCATTAGTAAGTTGAAATGGACTGGCATTGGCCCTTTAAGAACAAAATTATGAATGAGTGAAAGTGTACAATTCAAGTCAATTTTGTATACCCATGTCTCTACAACTCTATATGCTCTCACCACCCTGTGACAGCACACTCCTCCTTTGCACTTTTTACTCCCAGTAGCCTCTCAAGGAGTACCTGTCCCCTCTTCTGCCCTCTCTCCTCTTCTAGAAAGAAACCTGTAGAAAATCCTTATATAAATGCATAAAACCATAAAGTACACACACTGCATACTCACTCTGTGTGCCCGAGTCCAGGGCATTCTTTGTCTGAAGTGTTGACCTCAGTACTGGTTCCAGTTATGGGGTAGCAGCAAGTCCAGGGGCCATCTTCCTAGGGAACTCTCCAGGTCACTGGATCATCAATTCTGAAGTTTTAGTATAGTTCTTGACCAGCACACCTCTTTTTCTTGAACTATGTAAGGGACTCTACTCTGTGTCCCTTATCAAGGTTGTTGTTGGTGATGTCCAGACACCATATGGTTCTTCTGGACTCATGACGATGTAGTGTCCTAATCCTATGTGTCCTTCCATCTCTTGAGCTCTCCTCAGGTCTTTGATGTTCTCTGCTGTCATCTGTCCAGATGGCTTGGGGACATTTGGCATTCCTCAGGTGACAGCTTGCTACCTTTTAAGACCCCAGATGCCACTCACCAATATGGGATGCAGAAAACGCTCTTGGCAATAGGCTAATTATGTCAATCAACTTTGATGTCACCTAAGAGCATGGCCTCCAGACCCTGCCCCACTACTCTATTCCTGAAATATTGGGGTAAGATTAGAAAAGCTTTCAGTTTATGGTGAAGTTCAATTAAGTTGATCTACTTTCTAGTGTGTGCCGTCACTGCTTTTACCTAAACAAATTTCTATCAAATATCTAATACATTGCCAACCTTCTCCATCCCTCCCAACCCTTGTAGCCATCAAGGAATCTTTTCTTCTGCACATAAGTCTTTTGAATTCCTTACAGCAGGGGTCTCATAAAATAGTTGTCCTCTTGCTGCTGACTGACTTTACTCAGCATAATGTCTTCCAGTTGAAACCAGCTTATAAGATGCTTCCTAAAGTCGTCATTATTCTTTATCATCACATAATGTTCCATTGAGTATATGTGCCACAGTTTGTTTATCCATTCATCTGTTGTTGGGCATCTGGATTGATTCCCTCTTTTTACTATAGTGGACTGCACTGCAATGAACATTCTTGTATATTTATCTGTTCATATGACAGCCTTTGTTTCTATAACATATATTCCAAGCAATGGAGTCAGTGGATCAAATGGTATAGCCTTTTAAGGAAGTTCCAAACTGCTTTCCAAAGAGGTGTTACCATTTTGAAGTCCCACCAGCAGAATAGGAGAGTTCCCAGTTCTCCAAAGCCTCTCCAGCATTTGTTGTATTGTGTTTGGGGGATCATGATCAACCTTGTTGGGATGAGATGGTATCCCATTATAGTTTTGATTTGGATTTCTCTGATAGCTAATGATCATGAGTATTTCCTCATGTATCTTTCAGCTGACTAAATGTCCTCTTTGGTGAAGTGTCTGTCCATCTTCTTTGCCCATCGCTTAATTGGGTTATTTACATTTTCTTGTTGATACTTTGTGGTACCTTGTAGAATATGGAGATTAGATGTCAGTCCAACAAGTAGTTGCCAAATATTTCTTCCCATTCTGTAGGTGGGCTGTAACTCATTTGATAAACTTTTTGGATGCGCAGAAGTGTTTCATTCTTAGCAGATCCCATTGATCTATTTTCTCTTCTGTTGATCATGGTTTGTTTGTCAGATTTTTAAGTCTGTCTAAGCTGTGTATTAGAACTTCCATTGTTGACCCTGTTTTTTCTTGAGTGATCTTTGTCATTTTAGGTTTGGTATTTAGGTCTTTTATCCAATTTGAGTTATCTTTGGTATAAGGTGTGAGATATGAGTCTTGTTTCATTTTTTTTTATTACAACTGAGTGAAAATGTACATTCCCATATAAATTTACATGCCCACCTATATGCAGCTTCCACTTCTCTCCCTGCTTGGTGACAGCACACTATTCCTCTCTGCTCCATGCATGTCTCATCCTCCCAACAGTCTCCTTTTTGCAGATGGATATCCAATTTTGCCAATACTATTTGTTAAAAAGACTGTTTTTACCCCCATTTACAGTCTTAGAGTCTTAGAGACTTTGTCGAATCTGAACAGTTCATAAGAGGATGGTGGCATCTCTGGGGTCTCAACTCTGTTCCATTGGTCTATTTGTCTCTTTCTGTACCAGTACCAGTTTGTTTTGACTACTGTGCCAATGTAATATTTTTTAAAGTTGGGTAGTATGAGGCCTCCGACTGTGTTCCTCTCCTTCAGCAGTGTTTTATACATTGGGGTTTCTTCCCTTTCCAAATATATTTGGTGATTTGTTCTCCATCTCATTAAAAAATGACATTGGAGTTAGTACTGGAATTGCAGGGTATGTGTAGATCATTTTGGGTAAAATAGACATTCTCACAATGTTAAGTCTTCCTATCCATGAGCAGAGTAGGTTTCTCCATTTATGTAAGTCTCTTTTAGTTTCTTACAGTAAGGTCTTGTAGTTCTCTTTGTATAGGTCTCTAATTTCTCTAATCAGATTTATCCCTAGGTATTTTATCTTCTTGGAAGCTAGAATAAATGGTGCTGATTTGGTGATTTCTTCTTTGATGATATCTCTGTTAGCATAAAGGAATCCTACTTATTTACTTATGTTTGTCTTATATCCTGATACTTTGCTGAACTCTTCTACTAGTTTGAGGTTACCTATGGATTGTTTAGGATTCTCTGTGTACACAACTCATCTGCAAATAGTGAGATTTTTACTTCTTCTTTCCCGATGTGGATGCCCTTTATTTCTGTCTTGTCTAATTGTTCTGGCTAGAACCTCTAGTACAATGTTGCATAAAAGTGGTGAGAGTGGGCATCCTTGTCTAGTTCACATTCTCAAAAGGAATTTTTTCAACCTCTCTCTATTTAGGATGATGTAGATAGTCGGCTTTGCATAGATACCTGTTCCCACATTGAGGCATTTCACCTCTATTCCTATTTTGCTGAGAGTTTTCCGCACGAATGGCTGTTGGACTTTGTTGAATGCCTTACTGCATCAATTAACAAATTAGTTGATACTTATCTTTTGTGCTATGCATCTGGTTGATCACATTGTTTTTCTGGTGTAGACTAGACTTACATCCCTGGTATGAACCCAAATTGATCATAATGGATTATTCTTTTCTCATGTTGTTGAATTCTGTTGGCTAGGATTTTGTTGAAGATTTTTGCATTGAGGTTCATGAGTGATATTTGGTTGTAATTCTCTTTCTTTGTGGGATCTTTCACTGGCTTTGGTGTGAGGGTTATGCTGGATTCCTAAAATGAATTTGGGAGTAGTCCATCATTTTCTATACTGTGAAATAACATCAGTAGCAATGGAGTTAACTCCTCTCTAAATTTTTGGTAAAATTTGCTGGTGATGCCATCTGGGCCAAGACTTTTTTTGGTTGATAGTTTTTTGATGACTTTTCAATCTTTTCCTTTGTAATGGGTTTATTAAGTTGTTCTACTTGTGATAATTTTGGTAGGTGATATGAGTGTAGAAATTTGTTCGTGTCCTCTAGCTTTTAAAATCTGTGAGAATACAGTCTTTTATATTATTCTGTTACGATATTTTTATTTCAGTTGGGTCTGTTGTGACATCTCCAATCTCATTTCTTATTTGGGTTATGTGTTTCCTCTCTTATTTTTTCTTTTGTAAATTCAGCCAATGGTTTATCAATATTGTTTATCTTTTCAGAAAACCCCTTTTGGTTTTGTTAATTTTTTCAATTGCTCTTCTATTCCCTAATTCATTTAGTTCTGCTCTAATCTTTATTATCTGTTTTCATCTGGTGTCTGAGGGGTTCTAGTTTTTTTCTAGTTGTTCAAGCTAAGGGGTTAATTATTTGTTTGGGGTCCTTTCTGTATTCCAAATGTGTGTATTTATAGAGAACAATTGACCTCTGAGAACTACATTTGCTGTAGCCTATAGTTTCTGGTAGGATGTGTTTTCATTCTCATTTCATTCCAAAACTTTAATTTATCCTTGATTTCTTCTATAACCCCTGGATTTTTTGAGCAAGTTGTTGTTAAGTTTCCATGAGTTAAAAGTTCTGTCTATGCTTTTTTATGTTATTGATTTCTACTTTTGTGGCTTCATGGTCAGAGAAGATGCTTAGCAATAATTGAGTATTTTGGATTTTGTTCAGACTTGCTTTATGTCCTCACACATGGTCTATCCTGGAAAATGTTCCATGTGCATTAAAGCAGATGGTATATTAATCTGTGGATGGCAAAAATGTTCTATATATGTCAGTGAGCTCTAGTTGTTCAATTGTCAAAATATATCTTCTGTATCTTTTCTGAGCTTTTTCTGGATGATCTGTCCATTACTGAATGTAAAGTATTGAAGTCTCCAACTACTATTGTGGAGTAATCTATCTCATTTTTCAGTGTCATCAGTGTTTGTTCCATGTATTTACATAGTCTGGTATTGGGTACATAAATATTTAATATTATTGTATCCTGCTTTATGTATTGGACCTTTCAGCAATATCTGAGATTAGTATTGCCTCTCTTCTTCTTTGTATGTTGTGGGTTGATATATATTTTTCCTTCCTTTAATTTTCAGTGTTTTTTAATATCTTTCAGTCTAAGCTGTCTTTTTTGTAATCAAAATACAGACGGATCATGTCTTTTGATCCAGGATATCACTCACTGTCTCTTTAATGGAGCATTGAGTCAATTTACTTTCAGTGTAATTATTGATAGGTATGTGTTCAGTGCTGTCATTTTGATGCATTTCATTTTGTGTTCCTGCTGTTTTCTATATTGCCCTAAATATTCTGTTCTGGATCATTCTTCTTCATGGGTTGACTTTTCATCTTTTTCAGTGTTGGTTTTGTGTTTCTTGAGACTCCTGTATTGTGTTTCTTGTTTAGATATGTCACATTGTTACTTTGTTTTGCATCTACCCATATGATCTCTCTTAATATTCTAAATTTAAACCAAACTTTAACTTTTGCATGTCTTTTTAATGTCTTTTCCAATTGAAAGGTTTGTAACTACTGTAATATATCCCTCTTTTGTGTGATGATGTTATAGATTTTGTGATATGATTACTGGTTCCCTTTTTTAATGTTGTAACTTAGATTGGACTTTGTGACTTTCCTAACTGAATAGTATTCTGGATGCTGTGTCCTGCACTGCTTCCTTAAGTACACACTTAATGTTTTTCTATGCAAAGAGATTCTTTCAGTTTTTCTTGTAGTTTGGGTTTTGTTTTTACCAAGTCTCCAAGCTTCTGTTTATCTGTGAATGTCTTAAGTTCATGTCTGTACTTGAGAGACAATTTTGCAGGATATATAATTCTTGGCGAGAAGCTTTTTCCTTTGAGGCATGGAATGTATCATCTTGTTGCCTCCTTTCTAACATCCTTTCTGCCAAGAAGTCAGATGAAAGCCTACAGGGTTTCCCTCTGAATGTTAGTTTTGCCTTCAGCTTTGCTTCCTTTAAGGTCCTCTGTTCAGGTTTCTTTTTATTAAGCTTGATCATAATATAAGTTGGTGTCTTTCTTTTGAGGTCTACTTTTGTGGTGTTTTATACATGTCTTGGAAATGCATGTTCCCTTTTTTCACAATCTCAGTGAAGTTTTCTGTCAGCAACTCTACAATAGTACTTTCTGTTTTTTCAGCTGTCCCTCCCTGTTTAGAAACTCCAATGTTTTGAAAATTATTCCTCTTAATAGAGTCCCACATTTTCTTAATACTGCTTCATTTTCTTATTTCCTTTCTCTGATTTCTCATAAATGCTGGTGTCAGTTACTGTGTCATCAGATTCATTAGCCGCGCCTTCCATTTTCTCAATTTTGCTCTTTTGGCTTTGGATTGAATTTTGTAATTTGGTAATTTTGTTATTGATCTGTTGGATTTCAGATCATTTTTGTTCTATCAGTTCAAATAGCTTGCTTTATTTATTTATTCATTTTATGCTGCCACATTTTGTTTATTCTCTAGGAGGGCTCTCTATACAATGCTTTTGTACTTGACCTCCAATAGTTTCAGAAAGGCTTCCTTATCTGGGAATTTTTTTGATTTTTTATTTTGGGTGTTTTCCAGATCAATTGTTCACTGTTTCTTTAAATGGTTAGATGATGACTGTTGCCTTTACACCATCTAGAAGCTGTTCAGTTTCTCTGGTGTTACCCCAACAGGAACCGAGATGTAGTTCTAAGAAGTGAGTTGATCACTAGCTCCTTCTGTGTACTCTAGTGACTGGCCTCAAGTGGACTGTCTGGGTTGGCAGGCTCTGACTTGGCTGGCAAAGAGCGTGCCCTACTCGTGGAATCACTAGGGGATCACGAGTGGACACTTTGATGTAGATCAGTGAAGGGTGGAGGAGATACTGCTGGGCCTCTCAGCCATCAATTCTCCAGGTGGTCTTATTTTAAAAAGGTCCTTTACTGTTAAGGGAGGAGTTGTCCAACAGCTGCCACAATTAGTCAGGCCCTCAGGTGTGGCAGGCCCCACCTTCCAGCTGACAAAGAAAGCAACTCATAGATCATCCCCAGATGTTATGATGTCATTCAAAGTAGAGACAGGTCACAGCCTTGCTGCCATCCTCTGCTAGGCCCCACCTGCAACTCTAGGCACCACTGTAAGCACTTTCCAGATGGAAGCTGCTGCTCCATTGTATAATTAGCCCCAGCTAAGGCCTCCTGGTGGGTTACTCCACCTCCAAGCTAACCAAGATGGCATCTGCCTTGAGCTGTCCTGTCAGCCATGAAACAGCAGAATCTGTGGTACATTTCAACAAAGAGAGGGTGAAGGGTCATTGAAGCCCTCAGTCAGCAGCTGGGTTCTGAAAATGTGGCTATCCCCAGCACAGTCTTTCTGCTACACTATACAGTGTTTACTTAAGTACTGCACCTACCTCTCAGGTAACAAAGAGCATCAGTACCTGCCGTTCTCCCAAACTGTGAGTCAGCAGAAGCAGGATGTAGTGCTGCTGCCTCATGTTTGAGAGAGGTAGTTGCCCCGTTTCTTGCGTGTAGTTCAATCTGGCCCTGATCATAGATCATTACTGAGGTCAAATCTTTGGATAGGAATGGAATGGACTCAGGGACACAGAGTGACCATATCATGTGTGCACTTCATGGTTTTATGCATCTGTAAGATGTCATACTAGAGGGGACTGGAGAGGGTGGAGAAGCTGTGACAGGAGATTGTTAAGAGGATATGACATATATGGAGTGGAAAGGAAGAGTGTGCTGTCACTGAGCAAGGAGAGCAGAGGGAGCTGCAGATAGATAGGCATGCAAATTTGAATTGTACTGTGAACTTACATTTAATCACAATTTAAAAAAAGAATAATTCTACATCCCACTTTGGTGAGTGACATCTGTGGTTTAAAAAGCTAGTAAGTGGCCATTTAAGAAGCATCAATTTGTCCCAAACCACTTGGAGCAGTGGAGAGTAAAAGACATCAAATATAGAAGGAAAATAAGTGCCCAAGGAACAGGAAGAGCCAGATAATCCAGAGACTACATCAGCGTGAAACCAGAAGTACTAGATAGTACCCAAGCACCACCCATGACTGCCCTGACAAGGAATACAGCATAGAATCCTTAATGCAGCAAAAGAAAAATGGGTGTGCAGCATTTGAACTCTATTAAAAAGACCATACTTGATGATCCAACAGACTAGAAGATCTCCAGAAGACATGAGCCCTGAACTCAGCCTAGAACTGAAACTGTTCCTGAAGCCAACTCTACATATAAAGATTGAACTAGAGTATAAGACAAATTGATACTGACAAAGAGTGTGCTTTGTTAGCTTAAGTAGATACCTAAGGCTAATTAAGCATCTCCAACCCAGAGGTGACATGACAGTGTGAAGACAGACAGGAGCTGGTGGATCGCACAGAGGAAATGTAGGGCAGAAAGCTGGACTTTGCTCTCACACAGTGGAGAGAGCAGCAAGAGTTACATAGCAATGTGTGTGTAAGTTTTTGTATGGTAAATTGACTTGTATTGTAAACTTTCACTAAAAGCACAGTATTTTGGGGGCCAGAAAACTACATATTATACCACGGATAATTTATGGGAAAGTTCACTAATTTTCAGCAAAATTGTAGAAGTGTTGATGTGGAAGGGTACAAACTGATTGACAGGGTAAGAGGAAGGGAGGGGAATGGAATTTTAGAGAGGACTTCAAGTGCATTGATTTAAAATACTTTTGAACCAAAAAATTAAAAATAATAAACTTATGTTTATTATCTCATGTTATCGTCCAACTAGTTTGTGAGAAAATATAGATCTTATTCTCAGGAAAGTGAGACATGGCACACAGAATTTGAGAAACTCACTCAAGCTCATGGACTTAATGAGTGGTAGTCTTCTGACTGCAGTATCAAGATCTTCTCTACTTTTTGCTCTTCTTCCCACAATAGTAGATTCTCAGCTAGTGATTTTCAATGATTCTCACAGTGTACTTGAGACACTTTAAAGATACATGGACAAATAATGACTTATCAATGCGAATTTTACTGCTGCTATAGCCTAGTATTTATGTACTGCTACAAAAAAAACAAAACAAACAAACAAAAAAACCTTTCAGCTAAAGAAAGCCAGGATCACAGCTTTAACAGGAGTCATTATCAAACTAAGACCTCCTAACTTACTGGGCAACGCAAGAACATGCACTCCTGGGTGTATGAAAGCATGGTTATGGGAGTGAGAAGTACTACTTAAACAAAGACCTATCAGCAGCTAAACAATGGATAGTACGGTAATTTGACTCGCTTTTAGGAACACTGAAATTGTGCATTTGGATAGTACAATTACTTTGCAATTATTTCCCCTTAACTATGCTAAACTAATTTTGAGTCTTTCAATCCATTCTTTTTTAATTTCTTAAGCCTATCAACAGAATTGTAGTTTGTGAAAGGGTTTCACTATGTGAAGTTTGAAAATCATTAATCTATCATCAATTGTACTAAATTGTTGAAGCTTATTGGATGCATAAAGGTTTACCGCTTGTTTTAGTCAGCTAGGCTGCTCTAACAGAAATACCACAGAGTGGATGGCTTTAACAAAGAAAGATTTATTCTTACCCAGTCCGGTAGGTTGCAAGTCCATATTCAGGGTGTCCGCTCCAGGGAAAGACTTTCCCCTTGTCGGCTCTGGAGGAAAGTCCGGTATTGCATCAGTCTTTGTCCAGGGAGCATCCTCACGCAAGAACCTCTGGTCTGAAGGACGCGCTCTGCTCCTGGTGCTGCTTGCTTGATGGTAGCGAGGTTCTCAAATTGTCCTTTGTTTCTTTTTCCTTTTATTCCTTGCAAGCTAAAAGCATTAAGGGTGGGGCAAGCCATACTCCAGGGAAACTCCCCCCACAGCAGGAATTCACAGCCCCACCTAATCCTTTAACATACAGGTTAGCAAAACCACACAATGGAGGACAGTCCCAAGATACTGGAAACCATATCCCAGCCATGTGGCTGCACACATTTTTGGGGGGGCACAATTCCAACCATGACATCCCACCCTTTGACAACCCAAAAATCACATCACAAAACATTTAACACATTCATCTCACCATAGCAAAATTATGTCGATCCATATAACAGAAGTCTTAAATCAGTTCCAAGTCCAAAATACAAAAACTCTTCTACATCTGTGAAACTTAGAAGGCATTAACAGGCAACAGGCAAGTCAACAGAACACATTACATTAGCCCTCAAAGCTTTGGAAATACTCTTACATTTTTTGAGACATTCTACACAACAGCAATGCTCTCCAGACTCTAGGTATCGGCCACACTCTCTGGTTTCTGAGTGGAGACCTCCAGCCCCGTGCTACAACTCTGCCTTCAAGGCCCACTTGGGCAGAAACTCTGTCCCATCGGCTTTAGGAGCACCCTAAGCCCAACTGAGTGGCAATTCCACCCTTACGAACACAGCACGCCATGGTTCCACCCTTTCAAACCCCTGAGGTCATGGCCATACCTCTTGAGACTGAGGCAGCTCAGCTTCTCACACTATTTGTCTCTTCAGCTTCAGCTTCCTATGGCTGCATGGCCCGGGCCTCAGGCCCACATCTGCCCTGCCGGGCAAGTGTTCCAAAGCTCTGTAGCTCCACTGGTTTAAGTGCCCGGAGGCACCCCACTCTTGCTGGAAAGCGTCCTGCCCAAAGGCACTCAACTCTCTCACTCCATGAGTCAGCAAGGCCAGCTCCACCGATTCAAGTGCCCAGAGGCACCCCGTTCCTCAAGGAAAACTCTGCTCAGGCACTAACCTCTCTTGCTCCACGGGTTGGCTCCAGCGCTGCCTCTGGTTCTGCTGTTGCCGCTGCCGCTGCTGCTGGTCCTCTGTTGTTTCTCACCATCTGCGCCTTCTTCATTCCTTCTGAATCTTCTATCCATTCACAGTTTCAAAGTGGCTTCCACATTTTAGGTATTTGCTAGAGCAGCACCCCACTCCCACGGTACCAATTCTGTTAGAGCAGCCTAGCTGACTAAAACACCACTCATCTAAATTTATCAAGAAAAAAGGCTGGCGTATATTTAAAGCAAACTATGCCCTAACACAATACAAAAAAAACAAATCCTTGAATTTGGTATTTGAAAACAGTGGACAGGTTTCCATTTTAAACTATTTGATTATTATTCTTTTGAAATATATTTTGCATATAGACATTGCTTAATGGGGAAATGTTTACTGTGTCACACGTGTTTTTTTCAGTCATATTTTCTGTTTTGTAACTGTTAACAACATAATTATATTACTAATGATACTTTTAAGATAAACAAGACCTATTATTAAGATTGATCATTAAGGAACTTGTGTTAATATTTTCAATATCTCAAATGTAGAACACACATATATGATCCAAAATTCTAGACTTTTAGGAGAATATTCATGGTTAGAAATGAAAATAGTGTACATAACAAAGTATAAAGTAAATTGTAAAAGAAGAGAGATGTGCACATTTTCTTCATCTTGAAGTTTTCAGGAACATAAAACACACCTTGGAACTGGAAGAATAAACGACTTTGTTCACCAGATTATCTAGACTTTTTTTTTTCATATCATAGCCTTTATTCTTGTTAGAAAACTCCTGCTTTGTGTGAAGTGTGTCATCATAAATCAAAGGACATAACCATGTTTGAGATCACTATGTCAAGTCTGGAGTCATCATCCATAAGAGATTTATGTGAAAGATATAATAGCGATCAGTTAGAAGGGTTCAAGTGAAACTTAATCTCTGATACAGAATGGGGCACATTATCCATTCTTTCTCCTGAACTCTCATTGAAGAGGTGGCTTTACAGATTATGAATTTTACTTTTTTTAATAAGTGTGCTTTAGTTTTGCTTAAATAGAGCCCTGGTGTAATAGTGGTTAAAGCATTGACCTACTGACTGAAAGGTTGGGGGTTTGAACCTACCAGATGCTCTGTGCAGGGGTAAAAAAAAGTATCTGTTTCCATAAAGTATTCAGCCTTGGAAATTCTATGGATAAGTTTTACTCTGTCCTGGAGGGTTGCTGTGAGTTGGAATTGACTTGATGAGAACAGATTTGGTTTTGATATATTTTCAGGTAGATGACAGTATAGAGGCATTATATTTCAAATTCCTGACAAAACACTGTTAAGTATTTGGGTTTTTATGAATAGCTTTTAAGAAGCCATGAAAAATTATAGTAATTTTTACCCAAATAGGAAGAATGTAGAGCTTTCACATGATTCAAAATAAATCACATGAAGTGTGGATTATGAGTATTTTAATGCATGGTTTATTAGAAACTAGCATTTATTAGGCATTTGACTTCATATCATAACAAATTATGGCTAATGTTGTGGATAATGGGAATTCCAGAAATCTTAATTGTGCTGTTAAGGAATCTGTACATGGATCAAGAGGCAGTTGTGCAAACAGAACAAGAGGAAACTATATGACTTAAAGTCAACAAAGGTGTGCATCAGGGTTGCATACTTTCAACACACCTTTTCAATCTGTGTGTCGAACAAATAATCCAAGAAGTTGGACTACAAGAAGAAGGAGGCATCAGGATTGGAGATTCATTAACAACCGGTATTATGCAGGTGACACCACCTTACTTGCTGCTGATGAAGACCAAAGGCCACATCCTTCAGTACGGATTGCACCTCACTGTTACGAAAAAAATCCTCACAACTGGACCAGTAAGCAGCATTGCCATAAATGGAGAAAGGATTGAGGTTGCTGTGGATTTCATTTTACTTGTTTTCACAATTAACACCCATGGAAGCAACACTCAAAAAAACCACAAGATGTATTGCATTGGTAAAATCTGCCACAAAAGACCTCATAAAAGTAAAGATACCACCTTTAAGACTAAAGTGCACCTGACCCAAGCATGGTATTTTCAGTCACATCATACGCATACAAAAGCTTCACAATGATCAAGGAAGACATAAGAAGAATTGATACCTTTGAATTGTGGTGTTGGAGAAGAATATTCAAGGTACCATGGGCTGCCAAAAGAACAAACTGATCTGTTCTAGAAGAAATATGATTAGAATGCTCTTTGGAAGCAAAGATGGCAAGCCTGTATCTTACATATTTTTTACCTGTTGTCAGGAGGGATCAATCCCTGGAGAAAGACATCATGTTTGGTATGGTGGACAGTCAGTGAAAAAGAGGAAGATCTTCAATGAAATGTATGGACACAGTGGCCCCCCAAATGGGCTTAGGCATAAAAATTATTGTGGACATGGCAGAACACTGAGCAGTGTTTTGTTCTGTTGTGCGTAGGGTCATTGTGAGTCAGAGCCAATCTGATGACACCTAGCAACATCTATTCACCGTAGCAACTAATGCTATATTGATATTGCTTATTCATTTTTTTTATTGTGATTAAGTGAAAGTATAAAATCCAAATTAAATTTACATGCTGTCCTATCTGCAGCTCCTTCTGTTGTTCTTGCTTGGTGACAGCACACTCCTCCTTTTCATTCTATATATATCATATCCTCTTAACAATCTCCTGGCCCTTCCTTTCCACCCTGTCCTCTCTCTTCTAGTAAGAGGCCAGTTGGATAGCATCCTACAGATGCATAGAGCCATAAAGTACACACACCATATACTCACATTATGTCCTCGCGTTCAGTCCATTTCTGTCCAGAGAGTTGACCTCAGTGATGTTTTCAGGTTAGGGGCAGCAGCAGGTTTAGGGGCCATGCTCCCAGGGGAACCATCAGGATTTTAGACCATTAGTTGTCATTTCTTAGTAGAGCTCTTGAGGTGCACCCCTCTTTTTCTCATGTTGCCACTGGGACTCGACATTGTATGCCCCATCAAGGTTGTCTTTGGTGATGGCTGGGTAGCATCTGGTTCTTCTGGTCACATGTTGGTACAGTCACCAGTTCAAATGGGTCCTTTAGTCTCCTGGGGTCTTTTTCCTTCATGTCTTTGTTGTTCTTAGTGTTTATCTGTTTCAGAAGAGTTGGGACTATTTGGTGTACCTCAGATGGAAGCTTGCTAGCTTTTAAGACCCCAGATACCACTCACCAATAAGTGGTGTAGAGGACTCTCTTAGCAATAGGCTAGTTATGCCAGTTGGCCATGACGTCCCTGAAACCATGGTCCCCAAACCCCTGCCCCTGCCACTCTATCCTTGCAATATTGGATTAGGATTAGAGAAATTTTCAGTTTATTTTGAACTCCAGTTAAGTTGATCTTCCTTCTACTGTGTTCTGGCGCTGCTTTCACCCAACAGAATTTCTATCAACTATCTAATCTATGACCAGCCCTCTCACTCCCTCCATTCCCTTCCAGCCATCAGAGATTCTTTTGTAGATCAGTCTAAGTCCTTACAGTAGGGGTCTCATACAATATTTGTTCTTGTGCTGCTGACTGATTTCACTTAGCACAGTCTTCCAATTGAAACCACGTTAGGAGATGCTTCCTAAAATCATCATTATTCCTTACCATTGCATAGTGTTCCACTGAGTACATGTGCTGTAGTTTGCTTGTCCATTAATCTATAGCTGGGCATCTGGGTTGATTCCATCTTTTAGCTATTGTGGACTGTGATGCAATAAACACTCGTGTGCATGTATCTGTTTGTGTGACTGCCCTTGATTCTCCAGGATATATTCCAAGCAGTAGGATCACTGGGTCAAATGGTTTACCTTTTTCCAGTTTTTAAGGAAGTGTCAGATTGCTTTCAAAAGAGGTCGTACTATTTTTCAATCCCACCAGCGGTATAGAAGAGTACCAGTTTCTCCATAGCTTCTCCAGCATTTGTTGTTTTGTGTTTTTTGGATCATGGCCAACCTTGTTGGGGTGAGACAGTATCTCATCACAACTTTGAATTCTATTTCTCTAATACTAGTGATCCTGAGCATTTCCTCATGTGTATTTTGGCTGCCTGGATGTCCTCTTTGGTGAGGTGTCTATCTGCTTTGCCCATTGCTTAATTGGTTAATTAACTTTTTCTTGTTGGCATTTTGCGGTACATTGTAGATTATGAAAATCAGATGACGTTCTGACCTGTAGTTGCCAAATATTTTTTCTCATTGTGTAGGTGGTCTTTTAACTCTTTTGATGAAGTCTTTGGATGAGCAAAGGTGTTTGACTATTACAGTTTCCTTTTATCTTTTTTGTTTTCTGTTGATTGTGCTTTGTCAGATTTTGAAGTCTGTCTAAGCTATGTATTAAAATTTCAATTGTCAAAACTACTTTTTCTTGCATGATCTTTATCAGTTTAGGTTTGATATTTAGGTCTTTTAACCAACTTGAGTTAATTTTTCTGTAAGGTGTGAGACATGAGCTTTGTTTCAGTTTATTTGCAGATGGATATCTAATTTTGCCAGCACCGTTTGTTGAAGAGACTGTTTTTACCCCAGTTTATAATCTTAGGACTTTTGTTGAATATCAGCTGTTCCTAAGCATGTGGTGGCATCTCTGGAGCCTTAACTCTGCTCCATTGTTGTATTTGTCTCTTTTTGTACCTAGTACCAGGCTAATTTGACTACTGTGGCAGTGTAATAGGTTCTAAGGTATGGTAGTGTGAAACCTCCCACTGTGCTCCTGTTCTTCAGTAGTGCTTTGCTTAATCAGGGTTTCTTTTCTTTCCAAAAAATGTTGGTGATTTGTGTCTCCATCTACTTAAAAACTGTCACTGGACATATAGATCAATGGGACAAAGTTGAGATCCCAGAGATGCCACCATCCTCCTATGAACAGTTTATATTCAACAGAGGCCCTACGACTTTAAACTAGGGTAAAAGCAATCTCTTTAACAAATGGTGCTGGCAAAATCGCATATTCATTTCCAAAAAAATTGAAACAAAACCCATATCTTACACCTTATACAAAAACCAAGTCAAATTGTATAAAAAACCTAAATAGCAAAACTAAAATAATAAAGCTCATCCAGGAAAAAACAAGATCAACAATGGAAGTTTTATTACACAACGTAGACAAATTTCACAATCTGTCAAACAAAGCACGATCAACAGAAGAGAAAATAGATCAGTGGAGACTACTAAGAGTCAAGCACTTTTGCTCATCCAAAGACTTCATCCAAAGAATTAAAAGACCACCTACAGAATGGGAAAAAGTACTTGGTAACTATGTGTCAGACTGACATCTGATCTCCATAATCTACAAGGTACTGCAAAATATCAACAAAAAAAGGATAAATAATTCAATTAAGCGATGGATGAAGCAGATGGACAGACACTTCTCTAAAGAGGAGATCCAGGCAGCCAAAAGACACATACAGAAATGTTCACGATCATTAGTTATTAAAAAAAACCTGAATCAAACAACCATGAGAATAATCTCACCCCAACAATGTCAGCCATGATCCAAAAAACACAAAACAACAAGTGCTGGAGAGGTCTTGGGGAAATTGGAACTCTCCTATACTGTGGGTGGGATTGCAAAATGGTACAACTTCTTTGGAAAGTAATCTGATGCTTCCTTAAAAAGCTAGAAATAGACATGTCATTTGACCCAGTAATCCCATTTCTTGGAATATATGCTACAGATGCAAGGGCATTCATATGAACAGATACATGCACAAGAATATTTATTGCAGCACAATCCACAATAGCAAAAAGATGGTATCAACTCAGATGCCCAACAACAGATTAATGGATAAAAGAACTATGGTATGTATACTCAATGGAACATTGCAATGAAAAAGAACAATGATGATTTCAGGAAGCATCTTATAACCTAGTTTCAACTGGAAGACATTATGTCTACTGAAATTAGTAAGCGGTACAAGGACAAATAGTGTATGAGACCCCTACTTTAAAAACTTGAAAACAGACTCATTTACAGAAGAAAAGACTCTTTGATGTCTACAAAGGAATGGGGGGAGGGAGAGAGATGGTTAGTTATAGATAAGACAGTTGATAGAAACTTGTGTGTGTGAAATCCGTGACAGCACACATAAGGAAGAAGATCATTTTAGCTGGACTTCAACATAACCTGAAAAGCTCTTCCAATCTTAAGCCGATATGGCAAGGACAGAGTACAGGCGCGGGGGTCCGAACACCATGCTCTCAGGAGACATCAAGGTCAATTGGCATAACTAGCCTATTGCAAAGGGAGTCTACTCCATTCCATATTGGTGTGTGGCGTCTGGGGTTTTAAAAGCTAGCAAGCTACCATCTGAAGTACACCAAATGGTCCCAACTCAGCAGAAACAGATAGATGATCACCAAGGACAAAATCAACATGGGGAAAAGAGAACCCAGAAGGCAGGAAGACCCATGTGAATGGGTGACTATATCAACATACAACCAGAGGAAACACATGGTGCCCAGCCACCACCAGCTAAAGCCGTGATGGGGCTCACAATGATTAGTCCCAGTGGCAATACGAGAATAAAAAGGTGTGCACCCTGAGAACTCCACTGAAAGTTCTCAATTGATGATCTGAAGGCCTGGGAGTTCCCCTGGGAGAACCCCCTCTACATCTGATGCTGCCCCTGATCATAAATCATTACTGAGGTCAACTCCTTGGACAGGAATAGATCGGACTCAGCAACACAGAGTAACCATATCGCGTGTGCACTTTATGATTCTGTGCATCTATAGGATGTTGTCCTATAGGCCTCTTACTAGATGGGAGTAGAGAGGGTGAAGAGGAGAGAGGGGATTGTTAGGAGGATTTGACTTGTAAGGAACAGAAAGGAGAAGTGTTCTGTCACCAGGCAGGGAGAGCAGTAAGAGCTGCACATAGGCAGGAATGTGAATTTGAACCAGATTGTACACTTTCACTAAATCACAATTGAAAAAAAAAAATCACTGGAATTTGTATTGGGATTGCATTGCATGTGTAGATCATTTAGGGTAAAATAAAAGTTTATTACAAATTAAGTCTTCCTATTCATGAGCAGGGTAGGTTTCTCCATTTATATAAGTCTCTCTTGGTTTCTTGCACTAAGATCTTGTAGTTCTCTTCATATAGGTCGCTTGTTTCTCTAGTTAGATTTACTCTTAGCTATTTTATCTTCTTCGGGGCTATAGTAAATGGTATTGATTTGGTGATTTCTCCTTTGATGATGTCTTTGTTGGTATAAAGAAATTCTACTGGCACTTGGCTACTGACTTACTTATGTTTATCTTATATCATGATACTTTATGGAACTCTTCTATTAGTTCAAGTAGTTTACCTATGGATTCTTTAGAATTCTTTGCATATACAGTCATATCATCTGCAAATAAGGAGATTTTTTTCCTTTTTCTTTCCCAGTGTGGATGTCCTTTATTTCTTTGCCTTGTGTAATTACTCTAGACAGAACTTCTAATACAATGTTGAATAGAAGTGAGAGTGGGCATCCTTGTCCAGTTCCCATTCTCAAAGGGAATTTTTTCACTCTCTAAGCCCCTAGGGTCGCCATGAGTCGGATCCGACTCGATGGCACTTGGCTGGCTGGCAACCATTCAGGATGATGTAGGTGGTTGTCTTTGCATAGTTGCCCCTTGTTGCATTTAGGAATGTGCCTTGTATTCTTATTTTGCTGAGAGTTTTTAGCAGGAATGCATTTTGGACTTTTTCAAATGCCTTTTCTGCATCAGTTGGCAAAATCAGGTAGATTCTTAGCTTTTTGGTTATCTATGTGATTGATTACATTAATTACTGAACCAGCCTTGCATCCCTACTATGAATCCCACTTGGTCACAAAGTACTATTTTTTTGATGTTTTGTCAAATTATATTGGCATGGTTTTTGTTAAAGATTTTTGCATCTAGGTCCATGAGTGATAATTGGTCTGTAATTTCCTTTTTTGTGGGATCTTTTCCTGGCTTTGTATCAGGGTTATGCTGGCTTCACAAAATGAGTTTGGGAGTATTCCATCCCTTTCTATGCTGTGAAATAGACTCAGTAGTATTGGAGTTAACTCTTCTTTAAAAGTTTGGTAGAATTCTTTGGTGACATCTGTGCCATGACCTTTTTTGGTTAGTAGTTCTTTGATGACTTTTTCAATCTCTTCCTTTGTGATGGGTTTATTAAGTTGTTCTACATTTCCTTGTGATAATTTGGTAGGTGAAATGAATCTAGGAATTTGTCCATTTTGTCTGGGTTTTCAAATCTGTTAAAGTGAAGTCTTACAGTATTCTGTCATACTTTTGGTTTGAGTCGGGTCTGTTGTGACATCTCCAATCTCATTTCTTGTTTGGGTTGTTTCCTCTCCTGTTTTTCTTTTGTAGGTTTAACTAATGGTTTATCAATTTTGTTGATCTTTTAAAAAAAAAACAGCTTTTGGTTTTGCCAATTTTTTCAATTGTTCTTATATTCTATAACTCATTTAGTTTTACTTAAATCTTTATGATCTGTATTCTTCTGGTGCTTGAGAGTTTCCTCTGTTGCCATCTTTCTACTTCTTAAATCTGTAAGGTTAATTCATTCATTTGGGTCATTTTTTCCTTTCAGATATGTTCATTTATAGAGATAAATTGACCTCTGAGCACTGCTTTGACTGTATCCCATAAGTTCTGTTAGGAAATGTTTTTATTCTCATTTGGTTCCATAAATTTGTTCATTTCATCCTTGATTTCTTCCATAATCCATGGCTTTTTGTGCAAGCTGTTGTCCTGTTTCCATGAGTTGAAATTTTGATCTATGTTTTCTCTGGTATTGATTTTAACTTTTATGACTTTATGGTCTGAGAAGAGGTTTTGCAATAATTCAATGGCTTGGATTTTGTTGAGATTTGCTTTATGTCCTAACACATGGTCTATTCTTGAAAATGTTCCATGTGTGTTTGAGAAGAAGGTGTGCTTATCTGTTGATGAATGAAAGTTTCTATGTCAATGAGGTCTAGTTGGTTAATTGTGGCAATAAGATCTTCTTTGTCTTTATTGAACATTTTCTATATGATTACTGAAAGTAGACGGTTGAAGTCTCCAGCTATTACTGTGGAGTGATCTATCTCATTTTTCAATGTAGTCAGTGTCTGTGCTATTTATTTAGATGCTCTGGTATTGGGTGCATAAATATTTAATATTGCTAAGTCCTGCTTGCACATTGAATCTTTCAGCAATGAATAGTGACTATCCTTGTCCATGATGGTGAATTTTATATTAAAGTCTATTTTATCTAAGATTAGTATTGCCATTCCTGCTCTTCTTTGTATGTTGTTGGCTTGATATTTTTCCATCCCTTAATTTTCAGTTTGTTCATTTCTTTGGGTCTTAGGTGTGTTTCTTGTAAGCAACATATAGATGGATCTTGCATTTTGATCCAAGATGTGACTCGCTGTCTTTATTGGAGCACTCAATCCACTTACATTCAGTGTAACTATTGATAGGTATGTGTTTAGTGCTGTCATTGTGATGTATTTATTTTTGTGTTGGTGTTTTCTGTGTTGTTCTTAATATTCTGTTCTTGGTCATTCCTCTTTATGAGTTTACTGTCCATCTTTTTCAGTGTTGGTATTGTGATTGTTGAAACTCCTGCATTACTTTTCTTGTTCTATTACGGTGCATTGCTATAGTACTTTGTGGCTACCTCTGGGATCCCCCTTGACTTTGCACGTTTAAACCCAATTTTAACTTCTGTTTGCCTTTTTAACTTCCTCTTCATCTGAAAGGACTATAATTTCTGTAGTATATCCCTCTTTTTAGTGTAATGGTTTCATACTTTTTGTGGTATGATCACTGGTTCACTTCTTTTAATATTGTAGCTTTGATTGAGTTCCATGACTTTCTTAACTGACTAGGTTTCTGCACGCTGTGTCCTGCATTGCCTCCTTAAATATACACTTAATGATTTTGTTTTTCTAAGTAAAGAGCCTCATTCAGTTTTTGTTGTAGTTTTAGTTTGGGTTTTACAAAATATCTAAGCTTCTGTTAATCTGTGTATGTCTTAATTTCATCTCCATATTTGAGAGACAGTTTTGCAGGATATATAATTCTTGATTGAAAGTTTTTCTCCTTCAAGGCTTTGAATGTGTTATCCAATTGCCTCCATGTCCACATTGTTTCTGCCAAGAAGTCAGATGAAAGCCTACAGGGTTTCTTTCTGAATGTTGGCTTTACTTTGAACCTCACTGCCATTAAGAGCCTCTGTTTATGTTTCATTTTATTAAGCTTGTTTATAATATGACTTGGTGTCTTTCATTTGGGGTCTTGTTTTTACTGTGTTCAATACATCGCTTGGCTATGTATGTTCTCTTCTTTCACAGCTTCAGGGAAGTTTTCTGTCAGCAACTCAATAACAGTTTGCTCTGTGTTTTCAGCTCTCCTTCCCTGTACAGGAACTCCAGTTAGTCATAGATTATTTGTCTTAATAAAGTCCCACAGTATTCTTAATGCTTCTTCATTTTTCTTTTCTCTGATTTCTCCTCATAAACGCTGGTGTCAGTTGTTCTGTCCTAAAGGTCATTAAGTCTAACTTCCATCTTCTCAGTTCTGCTCTTTTAGCTTTGGATTGAATTGTCCAGTTCCGTAATTTTGTTATTGATCTGTTGGATTTCAGAATCTTGATGTTATGTCAGTTCAAATAGCTTGCTAAATTTTTCATTTTGCTCTGCTGCATTTTGTCTAATCTCTAGGAGGGCTCTCTATGTAATTCTTTTGTTCTCACCCTCCAATGGCTTCAGAAAGCCTTATCTTCAAAGTTTTTTATTCTTTTTGGGGAAAGTCGTTATGGGCTGTTTCTGTAAATGGTTAGAGGAAGTCATCTGTCTTTGGGCCATCCTGATGCTGTTTAGTTTCTTTGGTAATACCTCAACAGGAGCCAAGGTGTGGTTCTGTGAAGCAAGTTGGTCACCAGCCACTACTGTGTACCATGTTGACTGGCCCTGGTGGACCCTCCAGTGTGGTAGGCTCCACCTCCTATCTAGCAAAGATGCCACCCTACTTATGGAGTCACTGGGGGGCCATCAACTGACCTTATGATGTGGGTCAATAAAGGGTAGAAAAGATACCACCAGGCCACTCAGCAGCTATTTTCCCAGGTAGTCTTATTTTAAAAATTTAGGAGCTATCCAACAGCAGCCAAAATCAGTCAGGCCATCAGGTGTGGCAGGCCGTACCTTCCAGCTGACAATGGAAGCACCTCCTCATCTGTCCCCAGATGCTACAATGTAAGTCAAAGTAGGGAAGGATTATGGCCTTGCTGTTATTCTCAGTCAGATCCTACCTATAAGGCAACACTGTGCTAATCATAGCCTTTCTGCTGGAGAAGCACTTTGTGGACTGGCACTGCTTCTTAGCTTGGGAATTAGCCCCTGCTGAGGCCTCCGGTTGGGTGACTCTGCATCCCAGTCGACCAAAATGGCATTTCAACTAAGCTGCCCTTCCTGCCACCAGAGCTCAGCAAAGAGAGTGGGGGGGGGCAGTTGTGCTCTCAGTCATAAGCCGGGCTCTCAAAATATGACTATCACACACACTGTCTCTGCTGTGCTGTGGGATGTTTATTTTAGCACTGTAATTCTGCATATTTGCTGGTTCATGCCATCCTCCACCTCCTGGATAACAAGAACAACAAAAAATGTAAAAAGCTTCAGTACCTGCAGTCCACCCAAGTGATAAGTCAGCAGGTGTGGGTCTTGGCATGTTCTGCTTTGTCAGAGAGAGGTAGTTTCCCATTTAGTGGCTGGTAGTCCAGACTGACAAACCTATGGAGTATCCTAGGGCTCCCTGAGTGTCTATAGTGTTCCATTCAGTTATCAGTCCAGGCCTTAGTTTTCAGAGGGAATGGAAGATACATGTATCTAGCCTACTGTCTTAGCTCTGCCCCTGTTTATTTATTTTTTTGATAGGTTAGAAGAGACTAAAAAATCAAAACAAAGGTAGGATGTGTCTTTGTCACCTGGCGTGGCCATACAGAAACACAAGTGGGTGGCTTTAAGAGCAAAAATTTATTTCCTCATAGTTGTCTGAAAATTATATCTCAGAAAATTAGGAATTGATTGTTTTTCTGATACCAACTACAAAGATATACCAAATCTTCATTGTTCAGACCTGACACTACTCATTCATGTGGCACTTCTTTCTCTCACACTAGCCATCCAGAGCTAGGTTATATCTCACAAGTTAGAAAGACAGAACCATTCAGGCCAAGACTTCAGATGCCAGCTGCTAATTCACCAATTATTTTTCTAAACATAACTACACAGAACTAGGCCAGATCTCCAAGTTAAAAAGGTATTATCCTACAGACATCCAGTCAGAAGCCAGTCATAAGTTTTGGAGTCCACACAACAGTTTCACTTCTGACCTGCAAGTTTCTAATTTCAGATTTTCCTTTACCTTTTCAGAATGCCAGCTGCAACTTGACAGTCACCCCTGGACTCCCTCACTTCTGCCATGTTGCCGCCCATGACACCTTTGGGCTTGATAATTCACTGGAATAAGTCATAGAACTCATAGGAAGTGTTGTACTTATCACTACAGCTTTATTATAGGAAAAAAAAAGGATACAAACAATGAGATGCAAAGGAAAAGATATGGGAGAGTTCCTTACATAAAGTTTCCATATTCCAAAGTGTTAGCTACTCTTTCACACATATTGATGTTTTTCACCAACCAGAAGGTCCACTGAGCTCCCATTTCCAGAGCATTCATTGACCTCAATGTATAGGCTCGATTGATTGAAGCATGCTCTTCTGTTTCCTCTTTGAGGTCAGTGGATATCACACTTCAAAGACATCTTTATGGCCCAGCCGTCCACCATTCATTGGAAGAAATCATCAGGTATTATTTAGATAAGAAAGATATCTCATTTATTCAGGAAATCCCAAAGGTTTGTAGTTATCTCTCAGTTGTTATCGGGCCCTGAAGACAGGTCCTATTCATAGAGACCCTATATGAAACAGAACAAAACACTAACCAGTCTTACAATATCTCACAATTGTTGCTATGTTTGAGCCCATTTTTGCAGCCACTGTGTAAACCCATCTTGTTAAGGGTCTTCCTCTTTTCCACTGACCCTCTACCAAGAGTGATGTTCTTCTCTAAAGAATAGTTCCTCCTGATAACACACCTGAAGTACATGAGATGAAATTTCTTCATCCTCCTGTCTAAGAAGCATTCTGGCTATATTTTTACAAGATGGATTTTCTGATTAAACTGGCAGTCCATGGTATATCTCTCAGTAAAGTAGAACAGTGACCATTATTATTTTAGGTAGAGTTAAATTTGTTATCCCATCTCTAGTTCCTAGTGTCTGCCAGTGATCCTTGTTGTTCCTTGCCATCTGTCTTTCTGTCTTTCCTGGTGTGTATATCTGTGTCTATTTTGGTCTTTTTGTATCTCAGAGGTGATTAAGTTTTGGATCCACCTTACACTTGTGTGCTCTCATGGCCATAACAAAAGAACACAAGCACAGGGGTTAGTGTTTCAGCACAATTATTTGGTGACACAATTCAATCCATAACACTATAACTATGCTGCTCTTGAAAATAAGAAGAAAATAGAATTGTTTGGTAATTCAGCAGTCTCCAAAGCAAGTTACATATACCCACACTGATTTCTAAAGACAATTGAGACATGGAAAGCATTATTATTTTTTTTAATCTCAATCTCACCCTTCTTCAATTTCGGAAACCCCGATGGTATAGTGGTTAAATACTATGGCTGTTAACCAAAGGTTGGTAGTTCACACCCGCTAGGCACTCCTTGGAAACTCTGTTTATAGGGTTGCTATAAGTTGGAATTGACTGAAAGGCGATGGCTTTTGGTTTTCCTCAATTTTAGTTTTTGCATATATTTTATAATATATGCATTGGCTTAGTAACATATAAATGAAAATATATGGAAGTGATGTGTTAGGTTTTATTTTTCTGATAGGTTGTGCTAGGAAATATATTAGAGACCACTAATCTAGATAACTGATTTTACCAGAGACAAGCCTTTTTATTTTTTTTATTATGATTGATTTGCATGCTCACCTATATGCACCTTCCACTGCTCTCCCTGCCTGGTGACAGCACACTCTTCTTCTCTGTTCCATACATGTTCTATCCTCCCAACAGTCTCCTTTCCCCTCCTCTCCACCCACTCTCCTTCCTCCAGTAAGAGGTCAGCAGGATAATATCCTATAGATGCATAGAACCATAAAGTGCCCAGAAAATATGGTCACTCTGTGTGGCCACATCCAATCCATTCCTGTCTGAAGAGTGGAAGTTTGTTATGATTTATGGACAGGGGCAGCATCAGGGCCAGGGCTCATGCTCCCAGGGGAACCCCGAAGCCCCTGGACCATCAATTGCAGCCTTTTAGTGGAGATCTTAGGGTGCACCCCTTTTTATTCTTGTGTTGCCAGTGAAACTCAACTTTGTAAGCTCTGTCGCACCTATCACTTGTGTAGCTGGGCACCAACCAGTTCTTCCAGTCACCGGTCTATGTAGACACCCACTCATGTGGGTCTCTCTGTCTTCTGGGTTCCCTTTCCCCCATGTTGTTATGGACCTCAGTGATCATTTGTTACTGCTGTACCCTCAGATGGCAGCTTGGCAGCTTTAAGACCCCAGATGCCACCCACCAATGTGCGGTGCAGAGAGATCTAATTAGAAAAATGCTAGTTGTGCCAATTTACCTCAATTTCCCCTGAGAGCATGGTCCCCAGCTCCCTGCCCCAGCTATTCTGTCCTTGCAATATTGGAGTAAGATGGGAGAAGTACTCAAGTTGTGCTGAAGTCCAGTTAATATTAATCTTCTTACTAACGTGTGCTCTCATCGACTTCATCCAACCAAATTTCTAACAACTATCTAATATAAACCCTAACCCCATGGCCCTCCCATCCTCCCCACCCTTGCAGCCATTAAAGAGTCTTTTCTTCTATGGATGAGTCTGATTTTAAGTTCTTATCGTAGGCGTCTAATACAATATTTTCCCTTTTGTAGCTGACTTTCACTCAACATAACGTCCTCCAGTTGAAACCAGGTTATGAGATGTTTCCTAAAATCATTGTTGTTCTTTATCATTGCATAGTGTTCCATTGAGTATATATACCACAGTTTACCTATCCATTCCTCTGTTGTTGGGCATCTGGGTTGATTTCATCTTTTTGCAATCGTGGACTGTGCTGCAATAAACATTCTTGTGCATGTATCTGTTGGTGTCAATAGCTTTGAGTCTGTAGGATATATTCCAAGCAGTGGAATTACTGGGTCAAATGGTATATCTAGATCCAGCTTTCTAAGGAAGCGTGATATTGCTTTCCAAAGAAGTTGCACGATTTTGCAATCCCACCAACAGCATAGGAGTGCTCTAATTTCCCTACAGCCTCTCCAACATTTGTTGTTTTGTGCTTTTTGGATCATGACTAATTTTGTTGGGGTGAGATGGTATCTCATTGCGGTTTTGACTCGATTAATAGCTAATTATTAGCTAATTATTGTGAGCATGTCCGTATGTGTGTTTTGGCTGCCTGTATCTCCTCTTTAGAGAAATGTCTATCCATCTTCTTTGCCCATCACTTAATTGGATAATTTATATTTTTCTTATTGACATTTTGTAGTACTTTATAGATTATGGGGATCAGGCGTCAGTCTGACATAGAGTTGCCAAATATTTTTCTCATTCTGTAGGTGGCATTTTGATTCTATTAATAAAGTCTTTGGATGAGCAAAAGTGTTTGATTCTTAATAGTTCCCATTTATCTATTTTCTCTGTTGATTGCAGTTTGTTTGACAGATTTTGAAGTCTGTCCATGTTGTGTATTAAAACTTCTGTTGCTGTTCCTACCTTTTGTTAGATGTGCTTTATCATTTTAGATTTGACATTTAAGTCTTTTATCTAGTTTGAGTTGGTCTTCATATAAGGTGTAAGATATGGGTCTCATTTTAATTTAGTGCAGAAGGATATCTAATTTGGCCAGTACCATTTGTTGAAGAGATTGTTTTCTACCCCAGTTTAATGTCTTAGGGCCTTTGTCCAATATCAAGTGTTCATAGGAAGATGGAATCATCTCTGGGGTCTCATTTCTTGTCCATTGATCTGTCTGTCTGTTTTTGTACCAGTACCAGACTGTTTTGACTACTGTGGCAGTGTAATAGGTTCTAAGGTCAGGTAATGAGAGGCCTCCCAGTGTGTTCTTCTTTAGTAGTGCTTTCCAACTTGGCGGCACTTGGCTTTGGCTTACTTATCCTGGGTTTCTTCCCTTTCTGAACAAAATTGATGATTTGTTTCTCCATCTGATTACAAAATGACACTGGAACTTGTATTGGGATTGCAATATATAAGTAGATTGCTTTGGATAAAATAGACATTTTCACAATATTAAGTATTCCTATCCATGAGCAGGGTAGATTTTTCCATTTATCTAAGTCTCTCTTAGTTTCTTGTAGTAAGGGCTTGTAGTTCTCTTTGTAAAGGTCTGTTATTTCTCTGGTTAGATTAATTCCCAGGTACTTTATCTTCTTAGGAGCTATAGTAAACGGTATTGATTTGGTGATTTCTTCATTACTAGTCTCATTGTGGTTTAAATGATTCCTAATAATTTACTTATGTCTGTCTTGTATCCTGAGACTTTGCTGAAGTCTTCTATCAGTTTGAGTAGATTCTCTGTATACACAATCATATCATCTGCAAATAGGGAGATTTTGACTTCTTCTTTGCTGATGCAGATACCCTCTGTTTCTTGGTCTTGTCTAATTGCTGTGGCTAGAACTTCTAGTATAATGCTGAATAGGAGAGGTGAGAGTGGGCATCCTTGTCTAGTTCCTGTTCTCAAGGGAAACTGTTTCAGTCTCTCTCCATTCAGGATGACATAGGCAGTTGGCTTTGTATAATTGACCTTTACTGCGCTGAAGAATTCACCGTCTATTTCTATTTTGTTGAGAGCTTTCAGCATGAATGGATGTTGGACTTTTTTGAAAGCCTTTTCTGCGTCAATGGACATAATCAGGTGATTCTTATCTTTTGTGATATTTATGTGGTTAATCACATGATTTGTTTTTCTTATGTTGAATCAGCCTTGCATGCCTGGTATGAATCCATCTTGGTCATGAAGTATTACTTATGTTGTTGTATTCTATTGGTAAGAATTTTGTTGAAGATTTTTGCATCTAGATTCATGAGTGATATTTGTCTTAGTTCTCCCTTTTTGTAGGATCTTTCCCTGGCTTTGGTTTCAGGTTTATGCTGGCTTCGTAGAATGAATTTGGGCATATTCCATCCCTTTCTAAACTGTGAATTACTCTCAGAGATATCGGAGATAACTCTTCTCTAAAATCTTGGAATTCTGTGGTCAAGCTATCTAGGCTTTTTTTGGTTGGCAGCTTTTGGATGACTTTTTCAATCTCTTCCTTTGTGATAGGTTTATTAAGTTGTCATGCTTCACCTTGTGATGATTTTGGTAGGTGATATGAATCAAAGAATTTGTCCATTTCCTCTAGGTTTTCAAATTTGTTAGAGTACAGACTTCATAGTATTCTGTTATGATATTTTTTATTTCTGTTGGATCTGTTATAACAGCTGTCCTCTCATTTCTCATTTGGGTTATTTGTTTCCTTTCCTGGTTTTCTTTAGTAAGTTTATCCAGTGATTTCTCAATTTGGTTGTCCTTTTCAAAAAACCAGCTTTTGGCCTTTTCAATTTTTTCAACTGTTCTTCTAGTCTCTAATTCATTTAGTTCTGCTCTAATCTTTATGGTCTGTTGTCTTCTGGTGCCTGAGAGCTTCCTCTGTTGTTCTCTCTATTTGTTCAAGTTATAGGGTCAATTCTTCAATTTGGTTTCTTTCTTCCTTTCAGATGTGTGCACTGATGGAGATAAACTGACCTATAAGCACTGCCTTTGCTGTATCCCATAGGTTCTGTTAGGAAGTGTTTTCGTTCTCATTGGAATCCATGAATTTCTTAATTTCATCCTGATTTCTTCTATAACTCATGGTTTTTTTAGCAAGATGTTGTTCAGTTTCCAAGAGTTCAACTTTCTATCTATGTTTTTTTCTGCTATTGATTTCGACTTTTATGGCTTTATGATCTGAGGAGATACTTTGCATTAATTCAATGGTATGAATTTTGTTGAGAATTGCTTAATGTCCTAACACATGGTCTATTCTGGAGAATGTTCCACGTACACTAAAGAAGAAGGTGTAGTTGTCTGCTGATGGGTAGAAAGTTCTGTATATGTTGATGAGGTTTAGTTGGTTAATTGTGGCAATAAGATCTTCTGTATCTTTACTGAGCTTTTTCCTACTGAGCTTTCCAACTCTCTAATATTGAGAGTTGAGTGTTGAAGTCTCCTACTATTATTGAGTGATTTATCACCTTTTTGAGTGCAGTCAGTGTTTCTTCAATGTATTTAAGTGCTCTAATATTATGTGTATAAATATTTAGTATAGTTAAGTCTTGGTTGTGTATTGAAACTTTCAGCAATAAGTAGTGTGCATCCTTGTCCATGATGGTGGATTTTACATTAAAATAGATTTTATCTGAAATTGGAATTGCCACACTTGTTCTTCTTTGTTCATTGTTAGTGTGATACATATTCTTCCATCCTTTAATTTTCAGTTTGCTCCTATCTTTAAATCTAAGGTGAGTTTCTTGTTGGCAACATATGGATGGATCACGTCTTTTGATCCAAGAGGTCACTTGATGTCTTTTTACCAGAGCGTTCAGTCCATTCACATTCAATGTAACTATTGATAGGCATGTTTTCAGTGCTTCCATTATGACATGTTTATTTTTGTGTTGATATTTTTTCTCTTGTTCTTATTAATCTGTTTTGGGACATTCTTATTAGTCTGTTCTTGGACTTCTTTTTTTGTCAGTTGATTTTTCACCTTTTTCAGAGTTGGTTTTGTGGTTCTTGAGACTCCTGTGCTACATTTCTTGATATGGTATGTTGCATCTTTTTGTGCTTTATGGCTGCCCCTATGATCCCTCTTAATAAACTATGTATAAACCCATTTTAATTTCTGCCATCTTATTAACTTCCTCTCCCTCTGGCAGGACTATAACGAATGTAGTCCATCCCACTTTTTAACATGATGACACCACAGTTTTCATGATAATCACTGGATTATTTCTTTCAGTATTAAAGCTTTGATTGAGTTTGGAGCCTTCCCTGAGTAGCATTCTGGGTGATGTGTCCTTCTAAACTATATAGGTAGTGGTTTTGCTTTTCTAAGCCAAAGCCAAGAGATCCTTTCAGTGTTTCTTGTAGCTTTCATTTGGTTTTTACAGTCTCTGAGTTTCAGTTTATCTGCAAATGTTTTAATTTCATTTTCATATTTGAAAGGTAATTTTTCAGGATATACGATTCTTGGTTGAAAGTTCTTCTTCTTCAAGGCTTTGAATATGTCATGCCACTGTCTCCATGCCAGCATCATTTCTGCTGAGAAATCTGACAAAAGCCTACAGGGTTTCCCTCTGAATGTTAGCTTTGCTTTGGTCTTGATGCTTTTAACAGTTTCTGCTTATTTTTCATTTTGTTAAGCTTGATTATGATATGTCTTGGAGTCTTTCTTTTGAGATCTGTATTGAATGGTGTTCGATACGCATCCTGGAAATCTATATTCTCTTCCTTTCTGATTTCTGGGAAGTTTTCTTTCAGCAGCTCAGCAACAATACTCTCTGTGTTCTCAGGTGTCTCACCCTATTCAGGGACTCCAGTTAATCACAGGTTGTTCCACTTAATAGAATCCCACATGCTTCTCAATGCTTCTTCATTTTTCTTGTTTTTGTTTTTTCTGATTTCTCCTCATAGATGCTGTTGTCAGTAGCTCTGTCTTCCAAGTCAGAAAGTTTCTTTTCCATTTGTTCCATTCTGTTTTCTTGGCTTTGAATTGAAGTTTCTATATCTTTGATTTTGTTCTTGATCTGTTGGATTTCAGAGTACTGGTGTTCCATCAGATCAAACAGCTTGCTTAATTTTTCGTTTTGCTCTGCTGCATTTTGTATATGTTCTAGAAGGGCTCTGTATATAATCTTTTTGTATTCACCTTCCAATAATTTCAGAAAAGTTTCTTCTGGGAAGCTCCTTGGTTGTTTCATTTGGGGGCTTCTCAAGCCATGGGTGATTTCTTGTTTACCATTTTCTCAAGGTTCTGTTGCTTTTTGGGCCTCATGTGAGTGGATAAAAGCTGGGAGAGATACTTTGAGGATGGACAGCAAATGCTTCTGTAGGCTGTCTTAAAATGAAAAATAAAAGGTATCTGACCACTTCCCAAGTCAGTCAGGTTTTCAGATTTAGAGATCCTTCTTTCCAACTGGCAAAGTATACACCTCTGCATCCAACACCAGGTGATATGAGCTAGTTCAAAATACAGCAATGCTACTGCCCTGCTGGCCTCTACTGACAAGCCCAAGCCCTAGGCAACACTGTGTAAACTACTGCTTTTCTTTCAGAAAAGCGCTGTCCTGTGGGCAGGCACTCACTCCCAGGCTAAGAAGTAGGTCCAGATAAAATCTCTGTATCCATGATGATGTCCTGCACAGGGTTGCCGCCACTTCCATACAAACTACACTGTCACAGAAGCAGAAAGAGAGGCCCAAAGTGGTGAGATGAACAGAGTCTTAAGCCTGGCTCTCAAAATATGGCAATTTCGCCTGCCTATCCCACCAGCAGTGCATCTGAGACTAGCCGCTAGGCAAGACACAGCTCCTCCCACTGGCTAAGACAGATAAGAAAAAATCAAAATGGTGAGTTACCTTCAGTCCATAAGAGCCAGAACTAGCTAGGAGCAGGAGTCAGTGAGATAGAGAAGGTTTTGTGTTCAGTGGTATGAAGTCCAAATTAATAGCTCTGTCCCGTGTCTTGGGGCTCACTAGGCGAGCAGAAGACTCCGTTTGAGTATCAGTTCAGGTCTTGATTTCCAGAGGGATTTAGGCAGACGTGCGCTTAGTGTGCCATCCTGACTCTGCCTCCGTGTTTGATTCTTAGTAGTTCCCACTTATCTATTTTCTCTTCTGTTGATTGTGGTTTGTTTGACAGATTTTGGGAACTGTCTAGAGCCAAGCCTTAAGTATACTGTTTAAAAGTTTGAAATTTGAAAGGAAATGTCTGGTTTTAGTATATAGGACCCTGTGTTAAATTTTGACAAGAAAAAGCATATTGATTGTAAGTGTGAATAACGTACAGATAAGAGAAATAGCTAATATGCTAATTATCTGATAAACTAAGTGTAATACAGTAAGCATTAGGTTAATTTTTATTCCTTTTTCTTATTAAAATCTGTAAAGCAAAGCAAACATAATAACTAAAACTCAGCTATCCAGCAAAAGAGGCTAACTATAAAACCAGACAAAATATTGTGTCTAATGGGGGCTGATTTGAGAGAGAGGCAATGAACTTTTGACTTCCCAAATAGTCTCTTGAGCCAATTTTAGAGGAAATAAGCAAAGCAAATGTTGAGACCCAAGGTTTTCATTTTAACGAACTGTGTATTTTGTGGCAGTCACTTTTTTTTTTGGTAAATCAAAAGACAAATCCTTGACAAGTAGAATCAAATTTATACACTAAAATTAGTTTTGGA
Source organism: Heterohyrax brucei (assembly GCA_028571685.1). Taxonomy (NCBI): domain Eukaryota; kingdom Metazoa; phylum Chordata; class Mammalia; order Hyracoidea; family Procaviidae; genus Heterohyrax; species Heterohyrax brucei. The sequence goes on along the minus strand of CM053166.1, from coordinate 111,387,675 downwards.
AGAAGAATAGATGAATGAATAAAACAACTCTTTCCTGAGTAAAAGTTGAGATGCCTGAGATGTCTACTGGACTTCAGTGAATCCATGGAGAGCTGAATGTCTGTATTGGGAAATGGCTTGGTCACTTAATACATAAGTTTTTTCCTGATGCCGGTGACGTTGTGTTGCATAGAGTTGACATAATTAATACTACCTCTATATATCTCCTATTTCTCATTGCTGTTCAAGTTACTGCCATGAATAGCCCTATTGAGGTATTGTAGGAGATGACTGTCCCAATATTTGAAGATGTCCAACTGAAAGCTTTGCACATAATTTGCACATCAATTATCCAGCAGAAGAAATGTCACCTTAAACTACTTCTTTTCTATACCCCTAAAGTGATGATAATCACCTGTCCAATAGAAGATGGTTCCCTGGATACCTAGAAAAGAAAAAGGCAAGATTGTAACAGAGAAAGCACTCAAACTTCCGGTGATGGGTGAGGCTAAATAGAACCATAGAGAAATTGACTTTCCTTTTTAAACAAGAACAGTATTGGATTACTATTCAGTATATACCTGCTACACAAGATACGTTAGCATATGAGATTATGCGTGGATAAGAGACAGGTAGGAATATGGTGGCATACAAACCAGGTCAAAAGAGATGACTGGATAGAACTTTTTTTTGCTGTGGGGTGATGTCAAGTTGGTTCCAACTCATAGTAATCATGCATACAATAGAATAAAGCACTGACCAGTCCTGCGCCATCCTCACAGTTGTTGCTGTATTTGAGCCTGTTGTTGCAGCCAGTGTGTCATTCTGTCTCATTGAAGATCTGCCTCTGTTTTGTTGACCCTCTGCTTTACTAAGCATGATTTCCTTCTCCAGTGACTGATCCTTCATGAAAGCTTGTCCAAAGTATGTAAAACTTAGTCTTGCCATCTTTGCTTCTAAGGACTGCTCTGGTTGTACTTCTTCCAAAACCGATCTGTTTGCTCTTTTTGCAGTTCATGCTATATTCAACATTCTCCTCTAATATCACAATTCAAAGATGTCAATTCTTCTGTCTTCCATATTCATTGTCTAGCTTTCATATGCCTATGATGTGATTGAAAGCACTATGCTTTGGGTCACGCATACCTTAGTCTTCAAGGTGACATCATTGCTTTCCAACATTTAAAAGAGATTTTTTGCAACAGATTTTTCCAGTGCAATGCATCTTTTGATTTCTTGACTGCTGATTTCATGGGTGTTGATTGTGGAACCAAGTAAAATTAAATCCTTGGCAACCTCAATCTTTTCTCCATTTATCATGATGTTGCTTACTGACCCAGTTGTGAGGATTTTTGTTTTCTTTATGTTGAAGTGTAATTCATACCGAAGGCTGTTGTCTTTGATCTTCATCAGTAAGTGTTTCACGTCCTCTTCACTTTCAGCAAGCAAAGTTGTGCCACTTGCATATCCCAAGTTGTTTATGCATTTACTTCAATTTTTAGGCCTCATTCTTCTTAATATAGTCCAGCTCCTCAGATTATTTTGCTCAGAATACATATTGAATAGATATGGTGAAGTGATACAACCTGACACACACCTTTCCTAGCTTTAAACCTTGCATTATTGCCACATTCTGTTAGAACAACTGCCTTTTGATCTATGTACAGATTTCTCATCAGCACAAGTAAATGTTCCAAAATTCCCATCGATGTCCATTGTTCTGTACCTAAAGAACTTACAATGCAGAGGAAATGGACATATGGATATAATTACGATAACAAAAGTACTTAATGGATCAAGTTGGAGACACAAAACAGAGAATTTTCAATTTCATGAGAGGTTGGGGAGGAGATGGATTAATAAAGACTTCTCTGATGAGACGACACTTAAGATAGAGATTGAAAGGTGAGTACTATTCACCAGCTGAATCAAGGAAAGGAGAGAGAGATTAGTATGAGCAAAAATAGAGAAGACATGAAGGAATCTGGCATGAGTTGAATGTAGGAAAAAGGTAGGATTTTATAACGGCTTGAGTTAAAGCTGAGGAGCCCTGGTTACATGGTAGTTAAGCATCTGGCTGTTAAGTAAATGGTTGGCTGTTCAAGCCCACTGGCTGCTCTGGGGGAGAAGGACTTAACAGTCTGCTTCTGTAAAGACTTATAGCACTGGACATTCTATGTATGCACTTCCACTCTGTCTTACAGGGTCACTGTGAGTCAGAATCAACTCAATAGCAATGAATTTGGTTTTGGTTTCAGAGATGAAGTCTTAGAAACAGTTTTTGGAAGTTTGGTAAGGACCAGAACATGGAAGGCCATGATATGCTGTCAGGACTTTATCCTGAAAGTGTGAATAAAGGAAATATGTTTTACAGATAAGTGTCAGTAGAGCCAGATAGCTTTCAGTCACAGATTATGTAAGGGGTATGTAAGAGTTAAGGGGGGGGGTTAGACATTCTTGGAACAATGCATGTTTTCCAAATGGATTTACAGAGGCTAGGCAGAACTTCCCAACCTATTGTATCACAAAAGAGTGATAGATATGCCAAGACATTTATCCATTCAACCTTCACAACAGTCAGATGGGGATTTGAACTGGTGGAGTCTCTAAAGCTTCAAACTAATGAACAGCTTCAACCACTTTTTCCCAGTGTGTCCCTCAAATGTTACAATTTTCTATATGCGCTATGTTGTTGTAAACGCTTGGAAAACATGGAGGGAAGCAAAGCAGGAAAAGAGCAGGTTTTGACGACAAGAGTTTAATTTTTAGTGTATAGATTTTAAGATACCCATGGGTCATCCAAAGTCAAGAAATTATTTGACATAAATGTGATGTTCAGGAGAGTGTTCAGAGTTGAAAATATGTATATTGAAGTCATAAAATTTAAATTCATGGGAATGGGTAAGAGTTTTTCAAGAAAACCTGTAGAATGAAGAATGAAAGGACCAAGGGCAGAATCTTAATAACCACCAATAATCTAAGCAGTGCAATAAAAAAAATCTACAAACAGAAAGAAAACAGAAATATAGCAGAACTAGAAAATATTATGCTCTTTAAGCCAAAGCAGGGTTTCAAGAAACAGAAAATGTTCAACAGTGTTAAATATAGCATGAAATTAAATATTGTGAAGATTGAGAAGGGTCCATCAAACAACTATTGGTTTAGGACGTTACAAAGCCTCATTTTATTCCTAAAATATTATGGCAGACAATAATGAAAACTGGCAAAAACATTAAGTTATCAAGAGTATATTTTTTGTTTCTAGCTGCCACTGAGTAGGCTCAGACTCATAACATTCTTATGAATAACAAAATGAAACATTGTCCAGTACTGCACCATCTTCATTGCTGTAGCTATCATATCAGTCTAACTGGGAGTTACCTTTGTTCATGCTGATGCTCTACCAAGCACGATGTTCTCTTCTTTTTTATTTTATTTTATTTATTTATTTTTTATTATGACTGAGTGAAAATGTACATTCCCATATAAATTTACATGCCTACCTATATGCAGCTTCCACTGTTCTCCCTGTCCGGTGACAGCACACTATTCCTCTCTGCTCCATACATGTCTCATCCTCCCAACAGTCTCCTTTCCCCTCCTCTCCATCCACTCTCCTTCCTCCAGCCAGAGGTCAGCAGGATGATATCCTATAGATGCATAGCACCATAAAGTGCATCCAATATGTGGTCACTCTGCATCGCCAAGTCCAATCCATTCGTGTCTGAAGAGTGGACCTTCGTTATGGCCCCTGGCCTTGATGCTGCCCTTGCTCATAAATCATAACGATGTTCTCTTCTAATGACTGGTCTTTCCTAATGCCGTGTCCAGAGTAAGCAAGCTGAAACATCATCATCCTTGCTTCTGAGGAGTATTTTGGTTGTATTTATTCTAAGACTTATTTATTTGTTCTTCTGATAGTACACAGTATATTAGATATTCTTCTCCATGACTACAACACAAATGCATCAATTCTTCTGTATTCCTTTTTCATTGTCCAGTTTTTGCATACATATGTGGCAACTGAAAAAAACGTGGTTTGGTACAGTGGCACCTTAGTCATCAAAAGGACATCATTGATTTCTAAAACTTTATAGAAGTCTTGTGAAGCAGAGTAAATTTAATTATATATTCTGAAAATATATTGTGGTTAAACAGAATGACAATCCATTTGAATTAACCACGTTGTTATTGCTGTTAGGTGCTGTAGAGTCAGCCCGACTCATAGTGACCCTATACATAACAGAAGGAAACACTTCCCATATTTGTGCCATGTCTGCAATCATTTTTATGTTTAAGCTCACTGTTGCAGCGACTGTGTCAAACCATTTCATCAAAGGTCTTCCTCTTTTTCACTGACTATCCACTCTAACAAACATGATGTCCTTCTCAAGGGATTGATCTCTCCTGACAAAGTGTCCAAAGTATGTAAGACACAGTCTTTTCATCTTTGTTTCCAAGGAGCACTCTGGTTGTACTTCTTCCAGAACAGATGTTTGTTATTTTGGTGGTCCACTTTACATTCAACATCCTTCTCCAACATCACAATTCTAAGATCAGTTCTTCTGTCTTCCTTAGTCATTGTCCAGCTTTTGCATGTACATGATACAGCTGAAAATACCATGCTTGGGCCAGGCGTTCCTCAGTCTTCAAGGTGACATCATTACTTTTCAATACTTTAAAGAGATTCTTTACAGCAGATTTTCCTGATGCAATGCATCTTTTGATTTCTTGGCTGTTGCTTCCATGGGCATTGATTGTGGACCCAAGTAAAATTAAATCCTTGACAGCCTCAACCTTTATCCATTTTTGATGATGTTGCTTACTGGTCCAGTTGTGAGGATTCTTGTTTTCTTGATTTTGAGGTGCAATGCATGCTGAAAGCTGCGATCCTTGATCTTCATCAGTAAGTGTTTCAAATATTCTTCACTTCCAGCAAGTAAGGTTGTGTTGTCTGTGTAACACAGGTTGTTAATGAGTAGTCCTCCAATCTTGATCCTTCATTCTTTTTCGTATAATCCAGCTTCTTGGATTATTTTCTGGGCAAAGAGTTTGAAAAAGTATGGTGAAAGAATGCCATTCTGACACAAACCATTTCTTACTTTAAACCATGCAGCATCCACTTGTTCTGTTCACACACCTGCCTCTTAATCCATGTACAGATACCTTAAAACCAAAACAAACAAAACAAAAATGCCCACTGCTGTCGAGTCAGATCTGACCCATAGCAACCCTAGAAGTCAGAGTAGAACTGCCCCCTAGAGTTACCAAGGAGAGCCTGACAGATGTGAATTGCCAACATTTTGCTTAGCAGATGTAGCACTTAACCTACTATGCCACCAATGTTTCCAAACGTTCCTTAAGAGCACAGTTAAATGTTCCAGAATTCTCGTTTTACGACAATGTTACCCATAATTTGTTATGATCCACACAGTCAAATTCTTTTGCATAGTCAATGAGACACGGTTAGACATCTTTATGGTGTTCTCTGCTTTCAGCCAAGATTCATCTGACACTAATGATATCCCTAGTTCCATGTCCTCTTCTGAATCCACCTTGAATTTCTGGCAGCTCCTTGCCAATACACTGTTGCAGTCCCTTTTGAATGATCTTAAGCAAAATTTTACTTGCACATGATATTAATGATATTGTTCAGTAATTCGGCATTCTGCTGGATCACCTTTCTCTGGAAATGGCATAAATATGAATCTTTTCCAGTCAATTGGCTATGTAGCTGTCCTCTAAATTTCTTGGCCTAGATAAATGAGCACTTCCAGCACTGTATTTGTTTGTTGAAATATCTCATTTGATATTCCACCAATTCCTGGAGCCTTGCTTTTTTTTTTTTTTTTTTGCCTTCAATGCAGCTTCAACTTCTTCCTTTAGTACCATAGGATCCTGATCATACGTTACCTCTTCAAATGGCTGAACATTGGCCAGTTTCTTCTGGCATAATGAATATGTGTATTCCTCTGCATATCCCTTTCATCTTCTTTTGATGCTCCCTGAGTCATTAAATATTTTTCCTGTAGAATCCTTCACTATTGCAACTCAAGGTTTGAATTTTTTCTTCATTTCTTTCAGTTTGGGGAATGCAGAATGTGTTATTTCCTTTTGGCTTTCCATTTCCAGCTTTTTGCACATGCTATTTTAATACTTGATTTTGTCTTCCCAAGCTGCCCTCTGAAATCTGTTTTGGTCTTTTATTTTGCCATTCTTTCGTTTTGCTTTAGCTCTGACTTTTGAGAGCAAGTTTCAGAATCTCTTCTGACAAAGAATTTTGTCTTTTCTTTCATTCCTGTCTTTTTAATGACCTCTTGCTCTCTTTGTGGATGATGTCTTTGATGTCATCCCACAATGTGTCTAGACTTCTGTCATTAGTGATCAACACATCAAATCTGTTCTTGAGATGGTCTTAAATTCAGAAGGGATATACTCAAGATCATGCTTTCACTCCTGTGGACTTGCTCTAATTTTCTTCAGTTAATTGACCTAATAGTTAAAGAGTTCTGATGATGTAGTGCTTAAGATCTCAGCTGTTAATGAAGAGGTCAACAGTTCAAATCCAACAACTGATTCTTGGAAACCATATAGGGCAATTCTATTCTATAAGGTCACTAATGATTTGGCATCAACTTGAAGGCAACTGGTTAATGGGTTAATATAGATAAAATTTTAAAAATAGTAACAAATTATGATGGGGATGTAGAGAAGTTGGAACCCTTGTCCATTGTTCTTGGGAAAAGAAAATGGTATAGCTATGGAGGAAATCAGGGACAGTTCCTCAAAATGATCCAGCAACTCCACTCCTACACATATACCCAAAAAACTTGAAAGCAGAAACTCAGATACTGTATACATCAATGTTCATTGCAGCACTATTTACAATAGCCAACAGATAGAAACCACCTGCTTATCAACAGATGAATAGATGAACATAAGGTAGTACTCACATACAGTGGAATACTACTCAGCCAGTAAGAGAAATAAAGACTTGAAGCATGCTACCATTTGGATGGAGCTTGAAGATCCTATGATGGGCAAAATAAGTCATTCACAAAAGAACAAATATTGTGTAACCTCACTTATACAAAAAGAAAAGCACGAGTGAGTACGTAAACAATGAAGTCTGTCAGTGATTGCCAGAGGCAGGAAGACGTGGAATGACGGCTATTGCATATGGAGCACTGAATTTCTGTTTACAGTAATGGAAAAAACATATCACATCTATTAAGGTTTAAAGATTGCACAGCTAATAAATGCAATTAATGCTAATAAGTTTTACACCTGTAAAAATTTGAATTGGCAACAATGTGATAAATACATTTATATCAAATACTTTTGAATTACATGACACTGCTTTTCTTTGAAGAAAATACATGCTATAGATCATTTTCTTGTCTGCCTCAAGAGAATTTATAAGTTAGAAATTTCAGTTTTAATATGTAAAAATTTTTTTTTGTAGCTTATGCTATTTTATTATTCTAGAATGTATATTGAATAGAAAATTATAACACTGAATCCAAGGAAGTATTAGGTACTCCAAGTCACCTGAGTAAAATAACCCGAATATATGTTGTAACATATGTGTTCCAAATGAAAACTAAGAATATATAGGAAATAGTGTTTTTTTATGCTGTTACCTTTTATATTTTCATCATCTGTCCTACTGATTATATTCTCAGTTAGTACTGTAAAGCAAGATACTGTATTTTAATAAGTGCAACAAAGCTTTGAAAAGCTAGGTTCAAAAAGAATAAAATAAAAACTGTTTTAAATGAAAGCAGTTGTTGCTAAGTGCCCTCATAATTCTAGTAATAAAAACATATCTTGTATTGCAATAACATGTCAAAAACAGAATTAATATGGTGTTTTTTTATTAAGATAACTGATAATTTCTGTACTATTATTTGCATTAGATAAGAAAAAATTCTGTGGTATATTATTTTTCCTATCAGTGTAAGCTTTTAAGCACATATTGAAAATTATACTATACCCATTACAAATTCAGCTGCATACTCCACAAACTCTACTATTTATTTGATACTGTGAATTTAGTTACTATGGATTCAAGAAATGAGTGCAACTTTTCACATTTTTTGGTTACAATTATCTATTATTATAATCACCGTAGTTTTTTAACAAAGCAGAAAACTTGCAGAACTGACATTGTTTTAACAAGGAAAGTTGATGTACTTTATTTTTTATATTCCACCTTGTGTTGCTCGTGTTAGTTGCCATCAGGTCAGTTCTGACTCATAGAGACCCTATGCACAACAGAACAAAATACTGCCTTGTCTCGTACCATGTCCATAAACGTTTTTATGCTTAAGTTCATTGTTGCAGCCTCTGTGTCACTCCATGTTGTTGAGGGTCTTCTTTTTCACTGACCTTCCACTCTACCAATCATGATGTCCTTCTCCAGGGACTGATTCCTCCTAACACCATGCCCAAAATATGTGAGATGCAATCTTGCCATCTTTGCTTCCAAGGAGCACTCTGTTTTACTTCCAGAACAGATCTGCTTGTTCTTTTGGTAGTCCGTGGTATTCAGTATTCTTCTCCAGCACCACAATTCAAAGGCATCAACTATTCTTCTGTCTTTCTTATTGACTGTCCAGCTTTTGCATGCATACCATGGGTCTGGCACACCTTAACCTTCAAGGTGATATCTTTACTTTTTAACACTTTAAAGAGATTTTTTTGTGGGAGATTTTCCTAATGCAATGCACTTTTTGATTTACTGACTGCTGCTTTCTTGGGTGTTGACTATGGAGCCAAGCACAATGAAATCCTTGACAATCTCATTCCTTTCTCCATTTGTGAGGATGGTGCTTAGTGGTCCAGTTGTGAAAATTTTTGTTTTCTTGATGTTGAAGTGTAATTCATACTGGAGGCTGTGGTCTTTGATCTTCATCAGTAGGTGTTTCAAATCCTCTTCACTTCCAGCAAACAATATTCCATATTAGCATTTTTTTTATTTTTGCTGGAATTTTAAGAAAAAATATCAACATAAAGATGGAATTTTGTAGGCTTTGTTTTTCTTCTTAGTTGAGACAAAGCAGGAAAATGATCTCTCAAGCTTAGACATATACATCCACTCCTTGAAGCACGTTGATTATATACATTAATGGTGCTTAATGTCAGTACCTTTGTGTTGTTGTCATCAGGCACCACAGAGTTAATTTCAAATCTTAGCAATCCCATGTGTCAGAATAGACTTGTCCATAGGTTCTTCTAGGCTTTGATCCTTATGTGAGCAGACTGTCAGGTCTTTTTCTCTCAGAGCCTCTGGGTGAGTTTAAACTCTTGACCTTTTTTAACAGCTATGCCCTTAACAATTGAACTACCAGAGGATCACAATTACTTTTGTTGTTGTTGTTTTGTGCTATTCAGTTTATTCCTTCTTATGGTGATCCTGTAGGACAGAGTGAACTGTCCCACAGAGTTCCCTAGGAAGTAATCTTTATGGGAGCAAATTGTCCAGTCTTTTATCCTCTGGAACTGCTAATGGGTTAGAACTCCCAGTCTTTTGGTGAGCAGACAAATGCTTAACCATTATGTCACCAGGGCTTCTTACGGAGACCTTTGTAGCTTCTACATTCTTTTCTATAATCAACAGAGGCAGTAAGCTTCAAAATGGATCTAAAATTCAGTCCTACCAGCAGGAAAAATGAGAAACTTTGTGTCCTAATAAATACATTTTGTATGAATTTAAATGCACAAGGACTGCCAATCAAATTATCAAAATCATCCTAGAAAAAGTACTACATACCTCATTGGTGAAAAGTACTACGGTCACCTTTGAAGTACAGCCTTTGGGAAGCTATGCACCATGAACAGCACCTAGTCCACCCTTCAAAGCAATTTTAGAACTCTTTTGCTGAAATGGCCATATGAGTTATTGTCTTATAACCCTTGATGTCCTGAATATCATTAAAATGTCTTCCTTTCAATAATTCTTTTGTCTCTGGGTAAAGAAAAAAGTCATGGGGCCAGATCAGGTGAATAGGGAGGGTTTTCCAATACAGTTATTTGTTTACCAGCTAAAAATCTCCTCACAGACTAACTATAAAATTCACAATGGCCATTCCGAAAAGAGTTCCAAAATCACTTTGAAAGGTGGACCGGGCACTGGCATTGGTGCATAGATTCCCAAGGGGAGTACTTCTAAGGTGACCGTAGTGATATTCAGCAATAATGTACGTAGCACTCAGAACAATTAGTTCTTGGACTTGTCAGACCTGGTATATCCCCAAACTGAGAGAAACTTTGATATAGATCTATAGCCTGATTGGGCTTGTAAATGAATGACCGTTGTCTTCATGTTAGGAGTATCCTGCCTTATTCTCTTTTTCTGTAATACTCTATTAATCCTTTACTGATCAATATGTTGTAACTCATACTATGTATTAACTTACATAAAATTTGCTACCAAATAATTTAGATAAATATATTTCAACACCTAGACAATGGAAAAAAAGGCATCAAGTGGCTCATTCATCAAATGAAGTAGTTTTCATTTTAAATTGAACCTATGAGTTGAGAAATGTGCTTTCTTAATTTCTAGACAAAAGGGACTTTTGTTTTTGATTTTGTGATAATTTGTAGTTTCATTGTGTTGGGACCAGAGAAATTGTTCATAGTATTTTCACTTTGAGAATTAGACAAAAACTTCCTCTAAATTAATAAAATGCTTATCAAGCTTTAAAGCATTTATGAAATACTGCAAATCTTATTATACCATTATGGGCTGAATTATGTCCCCCCAAAATATGTGTTAACTTGGCTAGGCCATGATTCCCAGTATTATATGGTTGTCCACCATGTTGTGATCTGATGTGATTATCCTATGCATTGTAAATCCTAACATCTATTATATTAAAAAAAGCTGGACTAGAGACAGTTATATATTGAGGCAGGACTCAATCTACAGGAATAAGTTGTATCTTGATTCACTCTTTTTAGAGCTATAGAAGAGAGGAGAGGGATCTATTACCACTGAGAAAAAAGAGCCAGTGGCAGAGCACATCTCTTGGACATGCAGTCTCTGTGCTGATAAGCGACTAGACCAGGGAAAGATTGATGATAAGGGCCTTCCCCCAGAGCTAACAGAGACAGAAAGCCTTTCTCTAGACCTGGTGCCCTGAATTTGAACTTCCAACCTAAATCTTGAGAGAATAAACTTCACCTGTAAAGCCATCCACTTGTAGTATTTGTGTTATAGCAACACTGGATACTTAACATAAATACAGATTCAGAATTTAGATTCTACCTACCAGGCCTGACAATTAACTCCACAAACTTAATTGTTCTAAGTGCTATATATCCCATGGCTGAATATCAATCACTGTGGTCACCTTTGAAGTACTCCCCTTAGGAAGCTATGCATTGATGCCAGCGTCTAGGCTAACCTTCAAAGCAACTTTGGAACTCTTTCTGAAATGCCCATTGCACGCAGTGGCAAAGTGACAAATTCACAAGTTTGTGAACTTCATTCTATAACTGTGAGGGAGTTTCTAGCCAATAAACAAATAACTGTATTGGAATATGCTCACTACTCACCTGATCTGCCCCCAGTGACTTTTTTCTTTAGGCAAAAATAAAAGAAATATTGAAAGGAAGGCATTTTGATGGCATTTAGGACATGAAGGGTAATACAATCACAGCTCTGAAAAAAGAGTTCTAAAATTGCTTTGAAGGATGAACTAGGTGCTGTTGTCAGTGCATGTCTTCCCAAGAGCTGTGTTTTGAAGGTGACCATAGTGATATTCAGCAATGAGGTATGTAGCAGTTTTTCTATGATGGCTTTGTGAACTTAATGGGCAGTCCTTGTATCTGGCATAGGGTCCAAATTTCTGCATTTCTAATGAAGTCCTTGGTGACATTGATACTGCTGGTCTTAAGTAACAAGTGCCTAATACTGGCCAATTTACACACATAATCTATATGTGCACTTTTCATTTTCTGTATGTAGAGTTGTACACAGAGACTTATAAAATCATAACTATTTTATTGACTGCTACGTGAAAAAAAAAACAACTCATCTCCATCAAGTCAATTCTGACTCATAGTGACCGGTTATGGCAGAGTAGAACTTCTGAGGAGTGCCTGGTGCGTTTCAACTACTACATTTTCTTTAGCAGACATAGCACTTAACCTCTACGCCACCAGAGTTTCATATGCTTAATACATTTCTGTGTTTTTGTGTGCCCTGGAGCTGATTCTGACTCACAGCTACCCAATGTGACAGAAGAGAACTACCCAATAATGTTTCTATTGCTGTAATCTTTATGAGAGTAGATAGTCTGATCTTTCTCCATGGAGCCACTGCATGTAATCAAACCATCAAACTTTCGGTTAGCAGTCTAGTGCTTAACCACATGCATCTATTAAATATACCATGGTAGATTTTGTTTTAGTATATATTTTTATCCCCTTTAATTTATTTTACTCACCATTGCCACTATGTTATCTGCTGCATTCCGGTCATTATTTTATAGGGCCCTTTGGACCCTATATACTGTAAGGACCCTAATGCCTTGAAACTTTTTTTTCTTTTTCAAAGTGGGTAATTGAGAACATGAAATAACTAATGTCACAATGATGCTCTAAAAAATCTGTGTTTTCACTAAGTAATCTGTGTTTCTTCTGACATAAAATGTTGTTATAAAATATTTTTAAATAGTCTTTATAAAATAGTCATTATAAAATAGTCTTATGCAATGATTCTTAAGCTTGAAGTCTACATTTTCTTTTTTAAAAATTATATATTTCTTCTTTATAGTGTTTTGCATGAAAATTTACAATTTAAGTCAGTTTCTCACACAAAAACTTACACTCACTTTGTTATGTGACCTTGGCTGCCCTCCCCACACTGTGAAAACACAGTCTTCCCCTCTACCCCTTGTGTCCCATGTCCATTAAACCATCTGATGGCTGCTTCTGTCTTCTCATCTCATCTCATCTCCTGGCAGAAGCTGCCCAGTTAGTGTCCTATATCTGCTTAAGCTAAGAAGCATACTGTTCATTGGTACTATTTTATATCTTACAGACAACTTCAAACTTTGGCTAATAGCTTGGCATCTGGTATGGACTCAGTTTTGGACAGAGAGTTCAGTAGCCTTGCCTTCCAGGGAGCCTCCAGTTTGTCAGACCATCAAGTCTGGTCTTTTTACTAGAGTACCAGCTCTGTACCCCAACTTTCTCCTGCTCCATGAAGGACTCTGTGACCTTAATACCTTGAAACATTTTTTTTTTCCTTTTGAAAGTGGGTAATTGAGAGCTTGAAATAACAAGTGTCACAGTGATACTCTAAATAATCTGCAAGTGTTTTCAATTGCACCAGCAATACTGGCCTCTTTCCAAAGAGATGCAGAGCCCTCTCAGCGCCTGCAGTCTTGGTCTCCCTCCTCTTCTCCACTCTCTTGAGAAATGGCCTTCAGACTATAAGATAACAGCTAGGAAGGTTACCTGGCATTTTTTGTGTGTGTATGTCTACAACCTTCTTTCTTGCTCCTTTGCTCAGAGTGGACTTGGCAGGCTAGTTCACTAGCTGAGTAATTTTTACATAATTTTTGTTTTTGCCTGTTATAAACATACAGATTAGAGTCCAGGTGTCTGACATACATATCTTTAGTTTAATAAAGAGTTTCTTGTGGTTATTTTATGATGTATACAGTTGTGTGTAGCCTATGTGCTTAAAAACAGAAAGTAACCCTTGCCAAAAATGATTCATAAACTCTGATTTAAGAATTATCTCTTGATACTCCATGGAGAACAGCCTGCATTGCTGTCAAGTCTCCAGTGGTATCATACCTCCTAATAAATCTCCTTCCTCCTTCTGACTTGGAGAATGTTTCATTAGCTTAGCTGCTCCAGGGCATGGACCCTAATTGGGTAACAACTCTTTATTGAGTTCCCTGTAAGGGCAGTCATTGGTAATGGCGAGGCCCAAACTAGTTCTTCTGGTCCCATGCTGCTATAGTCTCTGGTTTATGTGGCCTTTTTGGTGTCTTGGGCCCATATTTTCCCTATGTGTTTCATGTTCTTCATTCTCTTTTGTTCCAGGTAAGTTGAGACCAATTGACGCAGCTTAGATGAGCATTTGATGAGTTTTAAGATCCCCTACACCGCTCTCCAAAGTGAGATACAAAACGTTTTCTTAATAAACTTTGTTATGTCAATTGACCTAGATGTTTCCTGAAACAATAGTCCCTAGACCCCTGTCTTGCTATCTTGTCCCTTGAAGTGTTTAGTTGTATTTATTAAGCTTTTTAGCTTTCAGTTTAGTCCAGTAGTGCTGGTTTCTCCTCTACTGTGTGTCATCCTTACCTTCAACTAAAATAATACTTGTCTGAAATCAAGTTAGTGAATAACTCTATTTCCCTTCCCATGTTCGTAATCATCAAAGACTGCTTTTCCTCTGTATTTAAACCTATTAGTCATTATAATAGCGATCTCATGCAATGTTTGTCCTTTCTCAACTAATTTCACTAAGCATGAGAACTTCCAGATTCCTCTGTTGTGAGAAGTCTCCCAAATTACTCATTACTTATTATTCTCTTTCATTAAATGATATTCCATTGTGTAAATATACCAAAACGTGTTCATCCATTCTTCTGCTGGTGAGGACCTACGTTGATAACATCTTTTTGCTTCTGTGGACAGTACTTCAAAAGAATATTGATGTACATGTATCTATTTCTATGGCTGTTCTTATTCCTCAAGGATATATTCCATGAAGTAGATTGCTGGATTGTATGATAATTCTATTTCTAGCTTTTTTTTTTATTGTGATTGAATGAAAGTATACAATCCAAATTAAATTTACATGACCACCTATCAGCAGCTCCTTCTGCTCTCCTTGCCTGGTGACAGCACACTCCTGCTTTCCGTTCTATACATGTCGTATCAGCTTAACAAACTGCTGTTCCCTACTCTCCACCCTCTTCTCTTGCTTCTAGAAAGAGACCAGTAAGACAGCATCCTATAGATCCATAGAACCATAAAGTACACACATGATATGGTCACATTGTATCTCCAAGTCCAATCCATTCCTGTCCAAAGGATTGACCTAAGTAATGTTTTCTGATCAGGGATAGCAGCAAGTCTAAGGGCCATGCTCCAAGCCATCCCCCAGGACTTTGAGTCATCAATTTCTGCTTTTAACAGAGTTCTTGAGGTGCAAACCTCTTTCTCTCTTGTTGCCATTGGGATTCGACATTGTGTGCCCCATCACAGCTGTCTTTGGTGGTAGCCAGGCACCATCTGGTTCTTCTGATTGCATGTTGGTACCATCACCCATTCCCATGAGTCTTTCAGGCTACTGAATTCTTTTTACCTCATGTCTTTGTTGTCCTTGATGATCACCTGTTCTGGCTGAGTTGGGACCATTTGGTGTATGTCAAATGACAGCTTGCTAGCTTTTAAGACCCCAGAAGTCACTCACCAATATGGAGTGCAGAAGACTATTCTAGCAATAGGATACTTATGCCAGTTAGCCTCAATGTCGCTTGACAGCATGGTCTCAAGAACCCTGCACCTGCTACTCTATCCTTGCCATATTGGGTTAAGATTAGAAGAGTTTTCAGTTTATGTTGAAGTCCAGGTAAGTTTATCTTCTTTCTATCGTGGGTTGCGACTGCTTTCGCCCAAACGAATTTCTATCAACTTTATAATCTATGACCAACCTTCTCAATCCCATCCTTCTCTTGTGGCCATCAGAGATTCTTTTCTTCTCTGCATGAGTCTGTTTTAAAGTCCTTATCATAGGGGTCTTGTGCAATATTTGTCCTTGTGTCACTGACTAATTTCACTCAGCTTAATGTTGTCCAGTTGAAACCAGTTTATAAGATGCTTTCTAAAATTGTCAGTGTTCTTAATTATCGCTTAGTGTTCCATTGAGTACATGTACCATAGCGTGTTTACTCATTCATCTGTGGTTGGGCATCTGAGTTGATTCCATCTTTTAGCTACTGTGGACTGTGCTGCAACAAACATTCTTGTGCATGTATCTGTTCTTGTGACTGTCCTTGATTCTCTAGGATATATTCTGAGCAATGGGATTACTGGATCAAATGGTATATCTATTTCCAGCTTTTCAAGGACTATAAGGACTTTAAAACAGACTCATGTAGAGAAGGAAAGACACTTTAATGGCTGCAATAGAGGGGTGGGATTGAGAGGGTTGGTCATAGATTAGACAGTTTATAGAAGTTTGTTTGGGTGAAGAGCCAGATTGCTTTCCAAAGAGGTTGTATCATTTTGCAATCCCACCAGCAATGTAGGAGAGTTCTCATGACTCCATAGATTCTCCAGCACTTATTGCTTTGTGTTTTGGGGATCATGGCCAGCCTTGTTGGGGTAAGGTGGTAATTCATTGCAGTTCTAATTTGGATTTCTTTAAAAGCTAATGACTGTGAGCATTTCCTCATGTGTCTTTTGGCTGCCTGGGTGTCCTCTTTGGTAAGTGTCTGTCAATCTCCTTTGCCCATCACTTAATTGGGTTATTTACCTTTTTCTGCTAATATTTGCATACGTTGTAGATTATCAGTTTGACATGTAGTTGCCAAATATTTTTTCCCATTTTGTAGCTGGTCTTTTAATTCTTTTGGTAAAGTCTTTGGATGGGCAAAAGTGCTTGTTTCTTAGTCATTCCCATTTATCTATTTTCTCTTCTGTTGATAGAGCTTTGTCAGATTTTGAAGTCAGTCTAAGCTGTGTATTAAAACTTCCATTGTTGAGCTTACTTTTTCTTGCATGATCTTCATCACGTTAGGTGTGATATTTAGATCCTTTATGCAATTTGAATTAGTTTTTGTGTAAGATGTGAGATATGGGTCTTATGTCAATTTTTTACAGATGGATATCCAATTTTGCCAACACTATTTTTTGAAGAGACTGTTTTCACCCCACTTTGTAATCTTAGGGCCTTTGTTGAATATCAACTGTTAATAGGAGGATGGTGGCATCTCTGGGGTCTCAACTCTTTTCCATTGGTCTATATGTCTCTTTTTGTACAAGTACCAGGCTGTTTTGAGTACAGTAGCAGTGTAATAGATTCTAAGGCCGGGTAGTGTGAGGCCTCCCACTGCATGCCTCTTCTGGAGAAGGGCTTTTCTTATCTGGTTTTTTTTCCCCTTTCCAAACAAAGTTTGTGATTTGTTCCTCCATCCCATTAAAAAACATCACTGGAATTTGTGTTGGGATTGACTGGATACGTTGATCGCTTTGGGTAAAATAGACATTTTCACAGTTTTAAGTCTTCCTATCCATGAGCAGCATAGGTTTCTCCATTTACTTAAGTCTCTCTTGGTTTCTTCTAGTAAGGTCTTGTAGTTCTTGTTGCATAGGTCTCTTATTTCTCTACTAAAATTTATTCCTATGTATTTTACCTTCTTGGGGGCTATAGTAAATGGTATTAATTTGGTTATTTCTTCTCTGATGATCTCTTTATTGGTATAAAAGAATCCTACTGATTTCCTTATGTTTATCTTATATCCCGATACTTGGCAGAACTCTTCTATTTGTTCAAGTAGGTTACTTATGGATTCTTTAGGATTCTCTGCATATACAGTCATATCATCTGCAAATAGAGAAATTCTTATTTCTTTGCCACTGTGGATGCCCTTTATTTCATTGTTTTGTCTGATTACTCTGGGCAGAACTTCTAGTACAAGCGTCGAATAGAAATTATGAGAGTGGGCATCCTTGTCTATTTCCTGTTCTCAAGGGTAATTCTTTCAATCTTTCTCCATTCAGGATGATGTAGGTGGTTGGCTTTGCGTAGATGCACCTTATTTTGTTGAGCAATTTGCCTTCTATTCCTATTTTGCTGAGAGTTTTTAGCATGAATGAGTGTTGGACTTTTCAAATGTTTTTTCTGCATCAATTGACAAAGTCAGGTACTTCTTGTCTTTTGTGTTATTTGTGTGGCTGATCACATGAATGCGTTTTCTTTTCTTTTTTTTTTTTTTGAACCAGCCTTGCATCCTTGGTATGAATCCAGCTTGCTTGTGATGAATTATTTTTTTGATGTGTTGCTGAATTCAACTGATAAGGATTTTGTTGAACATTTTGCATTATGTTCATGAGCAATATTAGCATGTAATTTTCCTTTCTTGTGGAATCTTTCCCTGGCTTTGGTATCAAGGTTATGTTGGCTTCATAGAATGAATTTGGGAGTATGCAATCCCTTTCTATGCTGCAAAATAGTCTCAGTATTTTTTGAGTTAATGCTTCTCTAAAAGCTTGGTAGGATTCTGTAGTGAAGTCATCTGGTCCATGACTTTTTTGGTTGGTATTTTTTGGATGACTTTTTCAATCTCTTCCTTTGTTACAGGTTTATTAAATTGTTCTTCTCCTTGTGATAGTTTTGGTGACACGAATCTAGAAATTTGTCCATTTCCTCTAGATTTTCAAATCTGTTAAGAGTTCAGTCTTTGGTAATATTCTGGTATGACACTTTTTATTTCAGTTTGGTCTGTTGTGACGTCTCCAATCTGATTTCTTATTCATTTAGTTCTGCTCTAATCTTTATGATCTGTTTTCTTCTGGTGCTTGAGGGGATTCTCTGTTTCTCTCTTTCTACTTGTTCAAGCTGTAGGGTTAATTCTTTGGTTTGGGTCCTCTCTTCCTTCCAGATGTGTGCATTTATACAGATAAATCTACCTCTGAGCACTCCTTTGGCTTTATCCCATAGGCTTTGGTAGGATGTGTTTTCCTTCTCATTTGAATCCATACATTTCTTTATTTCATTCATAACTCATGGCTTTTTGAGCAAGGTGTTCACTTTCCATGAGTTCCAGTTTCTGTTTTTTATGCTATTGATGGTCTGAGAAGATGCTTTGCAATAATTCAATGGTTTCAACTTTGTTGAGATTTGCTTTCTTCCCTAACATATGCTCTATTCTGGAAATTGTTCCATGTGCATTGGAGAAGAAGGGGCACTTACCTGTTGATGGATAAAAAGTTCTGTTTAGGTTGATGAGATCTAATTGATTAACTTTGATTAATTGTGGCAACAAGACCTATGTCTTTACTGAGCTTTTTTCTATAATGATGTATCCATTACTAAAAGTGGAGTGTTGAAGTTTCCCACTAGTATTGTGGAGTGACCCATCTGATTTTTCAATGTAGTCAGTATTTGTTCAATCTATTCAGATGTGCTGGTATTGTCTGCATAAATATTTATTATTGTTAAGTCCTGCTTCTATATTGAACTTCTCAGCAATAAACAGTGCACATCCTCGTCCACAATGGTGGATTTTACATTAAAATCTATTTTATATGAGATTAGTATTGTCACACCTTCTCTTCTTTGTATATTGCTGGCTTGGTATATATTCTTCCATCCTTTAATTTTCAGTTTGCTAATATCTTTAAGTCTGAGGTGTGTTTCTTGTAAGCAACATATAGACGGGTTGTGTCTTTTGATACAAGTTGTCACTCATTGTCTATTGGAGCATTCAGTCTGATTCCATTCAGTGTAATTATTGACAGATATGTGTTTCATACTGTCATTTTGATGTATTTATTTTTTGTGTTGGTGTTTCCTCTGTTGTTCTTAATACTCTGTTCTGATTCGTTCTTCGTTATGGGTTGACTTTTCATCTTGTTCATTGTTGGTGTTGTATTTCTTGAGACTCCTGTGCTATGTTTCTTGTTTTCATATGTTGCACTGTTATTGTGCTTTGTAGCTACCCCATAATCTCCCTTAATATTCTAAGTTTACACCCAATTTTAACTTCTACATATCTTTTTCACTTCCTCTCCATCTGAAAAGACTATAACTACTGTAGTATATCCCTCTTTTTAGTGTGATGGTTTCGTAGTTTTTGTCATATGATCACTGGGTACCTTCTTGTAATATTGTAGCTTTGATTGAGTTTTCTACCTTCCCTAACTGAATAGGCTTCTGAATGTTGTAATGACTCCTTAAATATGCATTTAATGGTTTTGTTTTTCTAAGTAAAGTGCTTCTTTCAGTATTTCTTGTAGTTTTGGTTTCATTTTTACAAAGTCTCTATGCTTCTGTTTCTATGTGAATGTCTTAATTTCATCTTCATATATGAAACGCAGTTTTGCAGGATTTATAATTCTTGGTTAGAAGTTACTCTCTGTCTAGGTTTTGAATGTATCATCCCACTGCCTTCTTCTGAAAGTCATTTCTGTGGAGAAGTCAGACAAAAACCTATAGGGCTTCCCTTTGAATGTAAGCTTTGCTTTGAGTCTCGTTATCTTTAAGAGTTTCTGTTTCATTTTATTAAGTTTCATTACAATATACCTTGTTGGTTTTCTTTTGGGATTTAGTTTTTGTAGCACATGATACATATCTTGGATATCTATGTTCTCTTCTTCCACAATTTGAGGGAAATTTTCTGTCAGCAACTCAACAACAATACTCTCTGTGTTTTTAGCTATTCCTCCCTGTTCAAGATCTCCAGTTAATTGTAGATTATTCCTCTTAATAGATTCCCACATATTTCTTACTGCTTCTTCATGTTTATCATTCTTTTTTTTCTGATTTCTCCTCATAAATGCTGGTGTCAGCTGCTCGATCCTCAAGGTCACTAACTCTGACTTCTGTCTCCTCAATTTTACTCTTTTGGCTCTGGATTGAATTGTCTAATTTTGTAATTTTGTTATTGGTCTGCTGGATTCCCAAATGTTGATGTTTCATCAGTTCAAATAGCCTGCTTAATTTTTCAATTTATTCTGCTGCATTTTGTTTAATCTCTAGGGAGACTCTCTATATAATTCTTTTGTACTTGACTTCTGATAGTTTCAGAAAAGCTTCTTCATCTGGGAAGTTTTTTGAGTCACTTTGGGAGTTTTCCAGAGCCAAGGTGGGTTGTTTTGTTAAATGATTAGCGATGGTCTGTTGCCTTTGGGCCATCTAGGGGCTGTTTAGTTTCTCTGGTGTTGACTCAATGGGAGCTGAGGCATAGTTCTGAAAATGATGTTGGTCACCAGTCACCCCTGTGTACTCTAGTGACTGACCCCAGTGTACTCTCTTGGGTGGCAGGCTCTGCATCCTGGCTGGTAAAGACACTGCCCTGCTTGTCAACTTTGTTGGGGGTGAGATGGTATCTCATTGTAGTTTTTTGATTTAGCCAAGCCAAGTGCTGTCGAGTCAGATCCAACTCATGGTGACCCTAGGGGCCAGGGTAAAACTGATCCCCCAGATTATTCAAGGAGTGCCTGGTGGATTTGAACTGCCGACCTTGATTTCTCTAATAGCTAATGATTGTGAGCAAATTCTCGTGTGTCTTTTGGCTGCCTGAATCTCTTCATTGGTGAAGTGTGTGCCTACCTCCTTTGCCCATTGCTTAATTGGGTTATTTACCTTTTCCTTGTTGATATTTTGCAGTACCTTGTAGATTAGGGAGATCAGATGTCAATCCAACATGTAGTTGTCAAATATTTTTTCCCATTCTGTAGACAGTCTTATAATTCTCTTGATAAACTCTTTGGATAAGCTTAAGTGTTTGATTCTTAGTAGTTTCCATTTATCTATTTTTTTCTTCTGTTGTTCATGCATTGTTTGTCAGATTTTGTAGTCTGTCTAAGCCATATATTAGAACTTCCATTGGTGATCCAATTTTTTCTTGCATGATCTCTTATGGTTTTAGGTCTTTGATACATTTTGAATTAGTTTTTGTGTAAGGTGTGACATACAGGCCTTATTTCACCTTATTTTTTGCAAACAGGTATCCAATTTTGCCAAAATCATTTGTTCAAGAGCCTGTTTTTACCTTACTTTACAACCTTTGGGCCTTTGTTATGTATCAACTGTTTGTAAGAGGATGGTGATATTTCTGGGGTCTCAATTTTGTCCTGTTGGTCTATATGTTTCTTTTTGTACCAGTACCAAGGTATTTTGACTACCATGGCAGTTTAATAGGTTCTCAGGTTGGGTAGTGTGAGGCCTTCCACTATGTTTCTCTTCTTCAGTAGTGCTTTACTTATCCAGGGTTTCTTTGCTTTCCAAACAAAGTTGATGATTTGTTCCTCCATCTCATTAAAAAACAAAAAAATGACACTGGAGTTCATATTTGGATTGTATTGCATATGTAGATTGCTTTGGGCAAAATAGAAATTTTCGCAATGTTAAGACTTCCTACCCATGAGCAAGGTAGGTTTCTCAACTTATGTAAGTCTCTTAGTTTCTGGCAGTCAGGATGTGTAGTTCTCTCTGTATGGGTCTCTTTTTTCTCTGGTTAAGTTTATTACCAAGTATTTTTTCTTTTGGGAGCTATAGTAAATGATATTGATTTGATGATTGCATTTTTGATGATCTCTTTGTTGGTGTAAAAGAATCCTGCTGATTTACTTATGTTTATCTTGTATCCTGATAGTTTGCTGAACTCTTCTATTAGTTCCAGTAGTTTATGGATATCTTAGGGTTCTCTGTGTATATACTCACATTGTCTGCAAATAGGAATACTTTTACCTCTTTGCCTATGTGGATGCCCTTTAATTCTTTACCTTGTCTAACCACTCGGGCTAGAAACTCTAGCACAAAGTTTAATAGAAGTGGTGACAATGGGTATACTTGTCTAGTTCCCATTTTCAAGGGGAATTTTTTCAGTCTGTCTCTTTTCAGGATGATGCAGGTGGTAGGCTTTGTGTAGATGCCTTTTACTGCACTGAGAAATTCCCCTCTATTCTTATTTTAATGATAATTTTTAACATGAAGCGGTGTTGGACTTTGCATCAAATGACAAAACCAGATGATTCTTGTCTTTTGTGTTATTAATGTGTTTGATCACATTGTTTTTTTGATGTTGAACCAGCCTTGCATCTCTCCAATGAGTCCAGTTTGGTCATGATGAGTAACTTTTTTGATACATTGCTGAATTCTATTGGCTATTATTTTCTCAAAGATTTTAGCATCTAGGTTCATGACTGATATTGGTTTGTAATTTTTTGAGTGTGTGTGTGAGGTCTTTCCCTGGATTTGGTAACAGGGTTATGCTGGCTTCACAGAAGGAGTTTTGGAGTACTCCATTCTTTTCTATGCTGTGAAAACGTCTCAGTAGTATAGAATTAACTCCTCTCTAAAAGTTGGGTAGAATTCTCCAGTGAAACTGTCTGGACTGGGACTTTCTTTGATTAGTAGTTTTTTTGTTGTTTGTTTTTTAATTACTTTTCCAATCTCTTCTTTTTGAATGGGTTTATTAAGCTGCTCTACTTTTTGTTGTGATAATTTGGGGAGGGAATATGACTCCAGAAATGTGGCCATTTCCTCTAGGTTTCCTAATCTGTTGGGGTACAATTTTTTTGTAGTCTTATGTCATGAAACATTTGATTTCGTTCAGTCTGTTGTAACATTATCTGTCTCATTTCTTATTTGGGTTATTTGTTTCCTCTTCTGTTTTTCTTTTGTAAGTTTAGCCAATGGTTTATCAATTTTCTTTATCTTTTCAAAAAAACCAGCATTCAATTTTCTTTTTTTTATTATGATTGAATGAAAATGTACGTTACCATATAAATTTCCATGCCCATCTATATGCAGCTCCCACTGCTCTCCCTGTCCAATGACAGTACACTCCTCCTCTCTGCTACACACATGTCTTATCCTCCCAACAATCTCCTATCACCTCATCTCCACCCACTCCCCTGCCTCCAGTAAGAAGTCAGCAGGACGACATGCTATAGATGCATACAACCATAAAGTGTACACATGATATGGTCACTCTGTGCCACCAAGTCCAATCCATTCCTATCTGAAGAGGTGAACTCCATTATGATTTATGGACTGGGCAGCATCAGGGCCAGGGGCCATGCTCCCAGGGGAACTCCAAGGCCCCTGAACCATCAATTGCAGCCTTTTAATGGAGATCTCAGGTGCACCCCTTTTTGTTCTTGTGTTGCCAGTGAGACACAATGTTGTAAGCTCCATCACAGCTATCACTGGTGGTGGCAGGGCACCATCTTGTTCTTCTGGTCACAAGTGGATGTAGAATCCACTTATGTGGGTCTCTCTGTCTTCTGAGTTCTCTATCCCACATGTCATTTTGATGCTTGGTGATCATTCATTCCTGCTGAGTTGGGACCATTTGCTGTAACCTCCACTGGCAGCTTGGCAGCTTTTAAGACCCCAGACAGCACTCACCAATGTGGGGTGCAGAAGGCTCTCTTAGCAAAACTATAGTTGTGTCAATTGGCCTCAATTTCCCATGAGATCATGGTCCCTGGCCTCCCAACTCAGCTACTCTGTCCTTGTAATATTGGGTTAAGATGGGAGGAGTAATCATGTTATGCTGAAGCCCAGTTAATATTGATTGGTTTCCAAAGACGTTGCACTGTTTTGTAATCCCTCCAACAGTGTAAGAGAGTTCCAATTTCTCAACAGTCTCTCCAGCGTTTGTTGTTTTGCATTTTTTGTATCATGGCCAAGCTTCCTGGGGGGAGACGGTATGTCATTGTAGTTTTGATTTGAATTTCTTTAATAGCTAATGATCATGAGCATGTCCACATGTGATTTTTGGCTGCCTGGATCTCCTCTTTAGAGAAATGTCTGTCCATCTCTTTTGCACATCACTTAATTCAATGATTTATCTTTTTCTCATTGATATTTTGTAGTATCTTATAGATTACGGAGATCAGGCATCGGTCTCACATATAGTTGCCAAATATGATTTCCCTTTCTGTAGGTGGCCTTTTAATTCTATTGTTAAAGTCTTTGCATGAGCAAAAGTGTTAGATTCTTAGTGGTTCCCATTTATCTACTTTCTCTTCTGTTGTTTGTGGTTTGTTTGACAGATTTTGAAGTCTGTCTATGTTGTGTATTAAGACTTTCATTGTTGTTCCTACTTTTTCTTGGATGAGCGTTATCGTTTTAGATTTGATATTTAGGTCTTTTATTCTGGCTTTATCCAGCTTGAGTTAGTTTTTGTATAAGGTATAAGATATGGGTCTTGTATCAACTTAGTGCAGATGGCTACCAAACTTTGCCAGCACCATTTATTGAAGAGATTGTTTTTACCCCAATTTAACATCTTAGGGCCTTTGTCAAATATCCACTGTTCATAGGAAGATGATGTCATCTCTGGGATCTCAATTCTGGTACATTGATCTAGTTGTCTCTTTGTAACAGAACCAGGCTGTTTTGACTACTGTTGCAGTATAATAGGTCCTAAAGTTGGGTAGTGAGAGGTCTCCCAGTGTATTCTTCTTCTTCAGTAGTGCTTCACTTATCCAGGGCTTCTTCCTTTTCCAAAAAAAGTTGATGATTTGTTTCTCCATCTCATTAAAAACTGTCACTGGAATTTGTATTTAGATTACATTATATATGTGGATTGCTTTGGGTAAAACAGACATTTTCACAATGTAAAGTCTTGCAATCCATGAGCAGGTTAGGTTTCTCCATATATGTAAGTCTCTCTTAGTTTCGTGTATTAAGGGCTTGTTGTTCTCTTTGTAAAGGTCTGTTATTTCTCTGGTTAGATTTATGCCTAGGTACTTTATCTTCTTAGGGGCTATAGTAAATGGTATTGATTTGGTGATTTCTTCTTTAATAATCTCGTTGTTGGTATAAAGAAATCCTACTGATTTACTTATGTTTATATTGTTTCCTGAGACATTGCTGAACTCTTCTTTCATTGTGAGTACTTTCTTTATGGATTTTTCAGGATTCACTGTGTATACAACCATATAATCTGCAAATAGGGAAATTTTTACTTCTTTGATTTCTTTGTCTTGTCTAATTGTTCTGGCTAGAACTTCTAGTATAATGTCATATAGGAGAGGTCAGATTGGCCATCCTTGTCTAGTTCCTGTTCTCAAGGGCCATTTCAGTGTCTCTCCATTCAGGATGATGTAGACAGTCGACTTAGTATAAAAGATCCTTATTACATTGAGGAATTTACCATCTATTCCTATATTATTGAGAGTTTTTAGCATGAATTAGTGTTGGACTTTATCGAATGCTTTTTCTGAATCAACAGACAAGATCAGGTGATTCTTGTCATTTGTATTATTTATGTGACTGATCACATTAATTGTCTTTCTGCTGTTGAACCAGCCTTGCATCCCTGGTTTGAATCCAACTTGGCCATGATGGATTATTTTTTTTGATATGTTGTTGTATTCTACTGGCAAGAATTTTGTTGAAGACTTTTGCATCTTGATTCATGAGTGATATCAGTCTGTAGTTTTCCTTTCTGGTTCAGTCTTTCCTGGCTTTGGTACCAGGGTTATGTTGGCTTCCTAGAATGAATTTGGGAGTATTCCATCTTTTTCTATACTGTGAAACAGTCTCAGTGGTATTGGAGATAACACTTCTCTAAAAGCTTGGTAGAATTCTGCAGTGAAGTGATCTGGGCCAAGGCTGTTTGTTGTTGGTAGTTTTCAGATGATTTTTCAATCTCTTCCTTTGTGATGGGTTTATTAAGTTGTTCTGCTTCACCTTGTGATGATTTCAGTATATGATATGAATGAAGGAATTTGTCCATTTCCTCTAGGTTTTCATATTTGTTACAGTACAGTCTTTCATAGTATTCTGTTATATTTTTGATTTCTGATGCATCTGTTATGACAACCCCCCTCTCATTTCTCATTTGGGTTATTTGTTTCCTTTCCAGTTTTTCTTTAGTATATTTAGCCAGTGGTTTGTCAATTTTGTTGATCTTTACAAAAAAGCAGCTTTTGGTCTTCCCATTTTTTTCAGTTCTTCTCTTATTCTCTAATTCATTTAGTTCTGATCTGGTCTTTATGATCTGCTTTCCTCTGGTGCCTGAGGGGTTCCTCTGTCGTTCTTGCTCTTCTTGCTCAAGCTGTAGGGTTAGTTTTTTGGTTTGGTTTCTTTCTTCCTTCCAGATGTGTGTATTCATGGACATAAACTGACCTCTGTGCACTGCTTTGGCTGTATCCCATAGGTTCTGGTAGGAAGCATTTTCATTCTCTTTGGAATCCACAAATTTATTTATTTCATTCTTGATTTCTTCAATAACTTGTGCCTTTTTGAGCAAGATGTTGCTCAATTTCCATGAGTTTCACTTTCTATGTTTTTCTGCTATTGACTTCAACTTTTATGACTTTATTATCTGAGAAGATGCTTTCCATTAATTCAATGATATGGATTTTGTTGAGAATCACTTTATGTCCAAAAAACATAGTATATTCTGGAGAATGTTCCATGTGTACTGGAGAAGAAGGTGTAGCTGTCCTCTGATGGATAGAAAGTTCTGTATATGTCGATGAGGTGTAGTTGTTTAATTGTGGCAATAAGATCTTCTGTGTCTTTACTGAGTTTTTTTCTAGATGATCTGTCCAATATTCAGAGTGGAGTGTTGACGTCTCCCACTATTATTGTCGAGTGATCTACCTCATTTTTGAGTGCAGTCGGTGTTTCTTTGACATATTTAGGTGTTCTAATACTAGGTACATAAATATTTAATATTGCTAAGTCCTGCATATGTATTGAACTTTTCAGGAATAAATAGTGTCCATACTTGTCCTCCATGGTGGATCTTACATTAAAATCAATTTTATCTGAGATGAGAATTGTCACACCTGCTCTTCTTTGTTCATTGTTAGCTTGATATATATTCTTCCATCCTTTAATTTTCAGTTTGTTCCTGTCTTTAAGTCTAAGGTGAGTTTCTTGTAGGCAACATCTAGTTGGGTCGTGTCTTTTGACCCAGGATGTCACTCAATGTCTCTTTACTGGAGCATTCAGTCCATTCACATTCAGTGTGATTATTGATAGATGTATGTTCAGTGCTGTCATTGTGATATGTTTATCTTTGTGTTGATGTTTTCTCTGTTGTTTTTATTAGTTTTTTCTGGGACATTCTTCTTTGTGAGTTCATTTTTCACCTTTTGCAAGGTTGGTTTTGTCATTGTTGAGACTCTTGTATTATGTTTCTTGATTTGATATGTTGCATCTTTATTGTGCTTTATGGCTGCCCTATGATTCCCCTTAATAAACTATATATAAACCCAGTTTAAATTACTACCATTCTTATTAACTTCTTCTCCATCTGGAAGGATTATAACAACTGTAGCACATCCCTCTTTTTAATATGATGGCATCATAATTTTTGTGATATGATCACCAGATTATTTCTTTCACTATCATAGCTTTGATTCAGTTTGGAGTCTTCCCTACCTGAGTAAGATTCTATGTGATGTGTCTTGTATTTGCTTCTACAACAAAAAGTTAGTTGTTTTGTTCTGCTGAGACAAGAGATTCTTTCTGTATTTCTTGCAGCTTTGGTTTGGTTATTACAAAGTCTCTAATTTTCTGTTTATCTGTGAATGTCTTCATTTCATTTTCATATTTGAAAGATAGTTTTTCAGGATACATAATTCTTGGCTGGAAGTTCTTCTCTTTCATGTCTTTGAATGTGTCATACACTGTCTCCATGCCAGTATTATTTCTGCTGAGAAATGTCATGAAAACTTACTGGGTTTCCCTCTGAATGTAATCTGTCCTTCCAGTCTTGCTGCCTTTAAGAGTTTCTGCTTTTGTTTCATTTTGTTGAGCTCGATTATATGTCTTTGAGTCTTTCTTTTGAGATCCTTATTGATTGACCTTCACTCTGTATCTTGGATGTTTATATTCTCTTCCATAATTTCTAAGAAGTTTTCTGTCAGCAGCTCAGTAACAATACTGTCTGTGTTCTTAGGTGTATCACCCTGTTCAGGAACTCCAATTAATTGTAGATTGTTCTTCTTAATAGAGTCCCACATGCTTCTTAATGCTTCTTTGTTTTTCTTGTTTCTTTTTTCTGATTTCTCCTCATAGATGCTGTAGTCAGTGGCTCTGTCTTCCAAATCAGAAATTGCGTTTTCCATTTTGTCCATTCTGTTTCCTTGACTTTGAATTGAAATTTCTATGTCTTTGATTTTGTTCTTGATCTGTTGGATTTCAGAGTGCTAGTGTCCCTTAAGATCAAACAGCTTGCTTAATTTTTCATTTTGCTCTGCTACATTTTGTCTAAGGTCCAGGAAGGCTCTCTGTATAATTCTTTTGTATTCACTTTCCAATAGTTTCAGAAAAGCTTCTTTGTCTGGGAAGTTTTGTCGAGCTTTCTTTTGGGGGCGTTCTGAAACCATGGGTGATTTCTTGGTTATATTTTTCTCCAGAATTTGTTTCTTTGAGGGCATCATGTGAGTCAGTAGAGGCTGGGAGAGATGCTATGTGAATGGACCACAGTTGTTTCTCTAGGCTGTCTTAAACTGAGAGGTTAAAAAGCATCTGAGAATTTCCAAAGTCAGTCAGGTTTTCTGGTGTATAGGTCCATCTTCCTAGCTGGCAAAGTAAGCACCTCTGTGTTGAACCCCAGATCTTATAAACTAGCTTTAAATACAGAAAGTCTACTGCCCTGCTGGCCTCTGCTGTCAGGCCCCAGCTGTAGATGGCACTGTGTAGAATGCTGCATTTCTGCCTGAAAATCTCTCTCCTCTGGGGAGGCACTGCCTCCCAGCCTAGGAACTAAGTCCAGGTGTGGCCTGTGTATGGGTGTATCCACCTCCTAATGGATCAAAATTGCATCCTGCACAAGCTCGCTACCTGTCTCAGTACCCAGTGTTTTATGGCAGAGGCAGAGAGGCCAAAGGTGCCTAGATGCACAGAGTCCAAAGTCAGGCTCTCAAAATGTGACAATTTCACCTGCCGATCCCTCCAGCAGTGCATCTTAGATTAGCTGTTAGTCAAGTCCAGTACGATTGGCTTGCTAAGTCAGAGAAAAAAATTTAAAATGGTGAGTTACCTTCGGTCTGTGCAACTGGCAGGTACCAAGAGTAGGGTCAGTGAAAGAGAAGAGGGTTTTCTTTCAGTGGTATGAAGTCCAAATTAATAGCCCTATGCCATGTTCTAGAGCTCACTAGGTGTCCAGACAGCTCTGTTTAATTATCAGTTCAGGTCTTGGTTTCCAGAGGGATTTAGGGAGATGTATGTTTAGTCCACAATCTTGACTCTGCCTATCTTTTAAAGCAGTCTTTAACTTCTGTATAGCTTCTTAATTTGCTCCCATCTGAAAGAGTTATAGCTACAGTGATGTATCCCTTTTTATGCTGTGATGATGTCATGGTTTTTGTGTTAAGATCACTGGTTCCCTGCTTTTTACCATTTGCCTTTGATTAAGCTTAGTGACTTCCTAAGTGTGTAGGCCTCACATTTGATGTGTTCTACATTGCAACCTTAGGTATACATTTGATTCTATTGTTTTTTTAAACATAGACTTTCTTTCAGTATTTCTTGTAGTTTTGGTTTGGTTTATGCCAAGTCTCTAACCTGTTTATCTGCCAATGTCAGAATTTTGCCATCATATTTGAGAGACAGTTTTGCAGGATACATAATTTGTTGGAAGTTTTTCCCTTTCAAGGCTTTTCATGTGCCATCCACTGTCTTCTTGTCAATATGGTTTCTGCCGAGAAGTCAGACAAAAGCCTACAGGGCTTCCCCTTGTATGTTAGTTTTGCTTTATACCTTGCTGCCTTTAAGTGCCTCTTTTTCTGATTCATTGTATTAAGTCTGATTATGTTATGTCTTGGTGTCTTTCTTTTGGGGTCTGGTTTCTGTAGTTTTCAGTAAGCATCTGGAACATCTACATTCTCTTCTTTCTTGATTTCTGGGAAGTCTGTTGTCAGTAACCCTTCAACAATTCTCTATTTTCTGCTAGCCCTCCCTGTTCAGAAACTTCAGTTATTCAAACGTTATTTCTCCTGATAGAGTTCCACACACTTAATACTTCTTCATTTTTCTTGTTTTTTTTATGTGATTTCTCCTTGTAAATGCTGGTGTCAGTTGCTTTATCTTCAAGCTCACTAATTTTTTATTCCATTTCCTCAATCTGTCTCTTTTGGCTTTGCACTGAGTAGTCTAATGCTGTAATTTTATTATTGATCTGTTGAATTTCAGATTGCTGATGTTCTAGGATTTCATACAGCTTGCTGAATTTTTCATTTTGTTCTGGTGCATTTTGTTCAATCTCTAGAATGGCTCTATACATAATTCTTTTGTATTCTACCTCCAATAATTTTAGAAAGCCTTATTCACCCAGAAAGTTTTTCGATTCTCTATTTTGGGAGTTTTCCGGAGCCATGGTGGTCTGTTTCTTTAAATGGTTAGGTATTGATTGTTGTCTTTGTGCTGTCAAGACGCTGTTCAGTTTCTCTGGTGAAACACCAGTGGGCGCTGTGGTGTAGTTCCAAGAAAGGAGTAGGTAAGGGAACCACTTGATTTGGTTGCCAGCCACCAGTTCATTCTCTAGGTGCAGCTGATTCTGTATAGCTTCTTTGGCAATATAGACACTGTCAAGCCCCTGATGCTACTCAGCTTAATGTCTGGGCCCAGTTGGGACCTGAGTGGTGGTAGGCCCTACCTCTAATTGTGTCAACTGTCTGTTGTCATGACAGTTGAGACTATGGTGTGGCTCAGGGAAGGGAGGAGAGAAGGATGCTGCCACACTCAGCTGTCAGGGACCACTGGTTCCTTAGATGCATTTGTCTTAAAAATTGCTTCTCTGCTGAAACATGTGTTGTCCAGCAGCCACTGAAAGCAGCCAGGTGCTCAGAGGTCGCAGACCCCATCCTCTGACTGGCAAAGACAGCGCTGTACTTACAGAATCTCTGGGGAGTCGTCAGCTGATGCTATGATGTGGCTCAGTAAAGACTGTTGTAAATGGTACTATCACACTCAGGTGCCAGTCACCACTGAATTGTCTAGCTGCTCTCAACATAAAAGATGCTTTTTCTGCTGAGAGAGACATTGACCAGCAGCAGCTGAAAGCAGCTGGGCCTTCTGGGGTGGCAGGCCCCACCTCCTGGCTGACAGAGACAGAGTCTCATAGGCTTCCCCCAGCCTGTATGACATGCTTCAAGGAGGAGAGGTGCTACGGAACTACTGCAATAAGCCCCCAGCCCCCACTATGATCCCTAGGTACAATCATCTTAAAAACAGCTTTTCTGCTGTTGCTCAGTGTGGGAATTATCCCCAGCTGAGACCTCAGGTTGGCTAATGTGATCTTTCAGCTGACCGAGATGGTGTCCCCCCTGAGCTGCCTTTCCTGCACTCAGTCAGCAGTTATCTATGATGCAGCTCAGAGAAGAGAGAGGAGAGGGGCACTGGCACCTTGGTCACCAGCTGCAGCTGGACAAGCACAGGATCTCTGCTGCAGAACATGATGTTTACTTAAGCCCTGCAGTTCAGAGTAGCAGCTGGCTAGTGCTAGGATCACAGGCTTGGAAGCCCTGGTCCCAGCCTCCTGGTTACCAAAGAAGACATCTGTACCTACAATCCTCTCAAACTATTTGCCAGCAGAAGTAGGACTCAGCTCACCACTGCCTTGTCTCTGACAGAGATAGCTTCCTCCTTCCTGTCACCCAGTCCAGTCTCACAACACTATGATAGATCTTGGGTCTCCCAGAATGTCCACAACATTCTGTTCAATTATTTTTCTAGGCTTTAATTATTAAAGGGAATCAAGGAGATGTGTGTCTAGTCTACCATCGTGGCCCCACCCCCAAAATTGTCTGGGATTCATTTTTTTACAACTGTATTTAAAATATTTATCTAATTGGCTTCAGAGACAAACCAAGATGTTTTGTTTAGATAAAATTAGTTTTTCCATAATATGTAAGCATTTTATTCTTAACGAGTTCCAAAAAGTTGTACAGCATTTTTTTTAAAAAAAGATGATTGAATATAAAATTCTAGTTAATTTCAATTCTTCTCTACTAAAACTTTTGAAATGTTATGTGGTAGCTATGACCTATGGAAGTATATGACTTAATGTGATTAGAAAAGGATGCAGTTGTCTCTATTGTAACTTATTAATTACTTTAGCAGGTGTGCTTTGTTCCATTAGTTCCTCTGGAGGATTAAGTACCACAGAACATATGTTAAGTTTTAGCAGTCTTGTGTTTATAGAAGTATAAAAATATTTTGTGCAGTTGTGCATAAAATTATTTAATCTTTCTCATGAGAGGAATTGCTAACAATGTTTAAATCAAGCAGAACCACTTTCTATGAAAGTGTTCTTACATATGAGAAGGTACTGAATTAAATATCAAGTCTAAAATTTACTTAAGGGCTGAACATGAGCAAAAATATAACAACTATGTTAT
The DNA here is from genome assembly GCA_028571685.1 of Heterohyrax brucei. Classification (NCBI taxonomy): domain Eukaryota; kingdom Metazoa; phylum Chordata; class Mammalia; order Hyracoidea; family Procaviidae; genus Heterohyrax; species Heterohyrax brucei. The sequence goes on along the minus strand of CM053166.1, from coordinate 111,354,612 downwards.
GTGTAAAGACACATTAGCACAAAAAAAACCCAGAAAACTGAAAAATGTTTTGTATGGCAAAGTTAGATGATACATGGAAGTGAAATTTATTGAAGACGCTTACGGAAGTGTGACCACAATAAGGCTAAATAATATTACACAAACTCAGTGACAGGAAAAATGGATTTGAAAGCTAGCAAATTGTTAGATCACAAATGATTTCACAATAAAAGTGCTAAATGAAGCTGGTAGGTAGACCCAATTTTTATTTAAAATTAACATGAACTAAAAATTTGACCCCTTTCCTTAACATATAGAAGAGTACAGAATGAATTAAGATTATTGTTAGCTTGAAAATATATATATATATATAAAAAGAGTAAGGATCCTGGAGTCAATGACTACATTTCTATTTCTTTAAGCACAATACACGGCATACAGTGAAGGTGTAATAACTTTTGGATGAACAAATACATAAATAGCACTGTAACTGTTTTTGGAAGAAATAAAATCTGACCATAAAAAGTGTAAAATCAATTAAGCGTATTTCCTCCTACTTTAAAAATAAGAAGTGAAGCCTTACAGTGCACTGCATTATTGTTTTGAAAAGTGTATTTATGTTAAAAAAGAATTGTATCCTGGTTTTGAATAAAGTTTGTAGACATATATTGAATCTTTATAACCTCTGTTAAGAAAACTTTTCAACGAAGGCATAAAAATTACTATTTTTCACATGTGAAAAAATTGGCAGCTCATCGTAAATAATCTGTATATGTGTTTGTTTGGAGTTGAGATAACCTTAAGAGACTCATGATATATCCAGTCCTAAATCTTGGAAATGTAAAAACTTAAATTTGAGAAGTTTGTTGAACTGATAATCGATTCTGAGACTCAAAACACAAAACATTGATTATATCTGTTTACTGCTTTAAAAGTCCATTTCTGTGATGTAATAAGAGATGGACAATTGATTCATCCTTTTGATTTATTTAAATTCTTAACAGGAATCCATGACACAAGAACTGATAATCGTGCATAAACAGAATACCAGAGCATAGGTGTCATGGATTGAGTGTGTTCCCTAAAAAATTTGTAACAATTTGGCTGCGCCATAATTCCTGGTACTGTGTGATGTTCTTCCATGTCGGAATTCTTGCCTCTATGATGTTAATAACAATGGATGGGCAGCAATTGTGTTCGTAGAGCTAGATTCAGTAAATTTATTTCGTGTCTTGAAGTGATCTCCAAAACTATAAAAGGAAAAATCTGACAGAGAGATGTGGGAACCTCAAACCATCAAGAAAGCAGACTAGGACTAGAGCTCATCCTTCAGACCTGAGGTTCCTTTGCCAAGATGCTCCCTGAATAAAGACTGATGTAGCACAAGGACTTTCCTCCAGAGCTGACAAGAGGTAAAGCCCTCCCCTGCAGCAGATAACCTGAATTCGGACTTGTAGCCTACTGGACTGTGTAAGAATAAATGTTGCTTTGTTAAAGCCATCCACTGATGGTATCTCTGTTAGAGCAAAACTAGCTGACTAAAACAATAAGTCTCGAGTAAAATTTATCTGATATACATCTCTGTATCCATATATTTATATATATAACTGCTTATCCATGTATCTATGTCTCTACCTCTCTATCTCTCTGTAATTTTTTCATCTATCACTATAGAGAGAGGCATTGTGGCACTACAAATAACACTGAAGTAAAGAAACTTGCATGTATATGTTCACAAATAGTAACTAACTTAAGGATAACTTCCAAAAAGCAGAATTTCTATACCAGGTACTAAGAAGCTGTATGACACTATTTTTATCAGGCATGGTAAAATATTCCCTATGTCCAGCCAGTAATCCCTTTTGGTGCAAGTATTGTTCCTCTCCTGCAAGTTCAGCATCTCTGTCTACCCTGGACAGTGCTAAACTCATACTATCTAAATGGGTCTTCTCTAAAACAAATATTTTTCCTCTGCTGTCTATTCTCTGTAAAACTAGTAACATCACTGATTTAGCTCTTGTTACTTGGTTGTTTCTTTTGACTCCCACTGCAAGTTAGTTAATTTAAACTCACAAGGTCAACATTATGCCCTTTACTGCACTTTTAAAGGTATTGGAGGACACTTCTCTAGCACCTCTGTGTACTATCTACCACCCCAATACAAGATTTATTTTTAGTCCTGTTCTAAGCTCTTATTGTACTATAATTTGTTGACTAAATGTAATTGGGAAAGATGTAATAATTTTTATAGAATTAGTTTCACTGCTACATTGAAATAAGTCAGTAATTTGAATGTAGTATTTTCATTCTTCTCATTATTGAGTAACCGAGAGAAACCCAAACAGAGAAAAGAAAAGGAAGACATCAATAAACAAAACAAAACAGTAAGGAAAAATTCAGTGAAAATACATGAACAGAGAAATAACTAGTAAATACTAGCTTAGTATAAATAAGAAGAGGTGGGTCAGGTCAAGAAAGAAGCTGAGGGGCATCTTTGGCCTTAGATTTTAACATGTAATTGCTTAGTACACTACAACTCAAATATTTCACACATTCAGTTTTCCACTTTTAAAAATTAATATTACCCTCCTCTGTGTAATAAGAGAATGGTACTAAACCAATGCAGTTAGAATACATTGGTAAGATGGCATTATCAAGGATTGTAAATACATTTGGAATGGGCTTATATTCCAGAATTTCTGAACATTGAAATACTTCAAGTTTTACTCCATAATGTTAAAAACTTGAGGATCATGCTTTTCAATGTATATATGGCTGGAACAATTCACCAGGAGGGCAGTATAGGTCAACTGTGAAGGACAGAGTTGATAAAAAACTTACTTTCTCTGAACTTTTCATTGTTTACCAGTAACATTAGGGTAGTACTACATACTTTATTGTTGTTATTGTCAGGTGCTGTCAAGTTCATTCCAACTCACAGCAACCCTATGTATGACAGAACGAAACACTGCCTGGTCTCATGCCATGTCCGTAATTGTTTTTCCGTTTAAGCCCATCACTGTGGCCATTGTGTCAATCCATCTTATTGAGGATCTTCCTCTTTTTAACTGACCCTCCACTCTATTAAGCATGATGTCCTTCTGCAGGAACTGATACTGCCCGACAACATGTTCAAAGTTTGTAAGACACAGCCTCGCCATCTTTGCTTCCAAGGAGCACTCTGGTTATATTTATTCCAGAACAGATCTGTTGGTTCTTTTGGCAGTCTGTGGTACATTCAGTATTCTTCTCCAGTACTACAGTTCAAAAGCATCAATTCTTCTGTCTTCTTTATTCATTGTCCAACTTTCATATGCATATGATGCAATTGAAAATTCCATGCTTGGATCATGTGCAACTTAGTCTTCACAGTGACATCTTTACTTTTCAATATTTTAAAGCGGTCTTTTGCAGCAAATTTTCCCAGTGCAATGTGTCTTTTGACTTCTTGACTGATGCTTCCATGGGCATTGATTGTGGACCCAAGTGAAATGAAATGCTTGACAACCTCAATTCTTCATTTATCACTGAATTGCTTACTGGTTTAATTGTGAGGATATTTGTTTTCTTGATGGTGAGGTACAATCCGCACTGAAGGCTGTAGTCTTTGATCTTCATCAGTAAGTGTTTCAAATCTTCTTCACCCCCAACAAGTAAGGTGGTGTCATCCACGTAACACAGGTTATTAATGAGTCATCCTCCAGTCCTGATGCTTTGTTCTTCTTCATATATTCCATTTTCTTGGATTATTTGTTCAGCAAACAGAAGGAAAAGATATGGTAAAGGGATACAACCTGACACACATCCTTCCTGACTTTAAAATATGCAATTTCACCTTCTGATTGCAAGACTGCCTCCTGATTCATGTACAGATTCCTTAAGAGTGCAATTAAGTGTAGAATGGGAATTTCAGAACACTTAATTGTGCTTTTAGGGAATATGTGCATATTTAATAAGACAGCAAAATGTTAACTTACACAAAACATCTAGTGAACTGGTTGGAACATGTTAACTGTTCAGTAAATTTAACATTATTAGTAATTCCCAATAATTAGCCTTTTTACTGAATACCAAGTGATGTGGAAAATAGAAGACTGGTTCTCTGCTCTTTAAATCAGTATTGTTCAAAGAACTTCAATGCAAACTACATATACAATTTTAATTTTTCTTAGAGTCACATTAAAAAAGGAAAAGGAAAAAAATAAAATTAATTTAATACTGTATTTAACTTAAAATACTTAATATACTATCATTATAAAATATGTGATCAATAACATTTTACCAACTAAATGACAGTGTTGTTTGTGACTACCCAACTGGACAAAACAACTCTAAAGCTTACAGTCTGAGGACGTGGAAGGAAAGGATACCCATGAAACAATGCTTGTTGAATCAAAAGCTAAACTCTGTATAACTATTTCTCAGCTGAATAAATTGTCAGGAGGTTACGATGAAATCATCACAGTACTTTGTAGAAGACTATGGGACACAAGGAATTCTGGTGCCATGGTGATTAAGTGCTCAGGTACTAACCAAAAATCACCAAACTCACTAGGACCTCCATGAGGAAAAGATGTAGGAGTCTGTTTCCATAAAGATTGACAGCGTTGAATGTCCTATGGGGCAGTTGTGCTCTGTCCTACAGAGATGTTATAAATAGGTCACCACTGAACTACAACTTTGCATTAATTGAATGGTATGAATTTTGTTGAGAATTTCTTTATGTCCTAACACATGGTCTATTCTGGAGAATGTTCCATGTGCACTGGAGTAAAAGGTGTAGTTGTCCACTGATGGATAGATAGTTCTGTATATGTCGATGAGGTCTAGTTCATTAACTGTGGCAGTGAGGTCTTCTGTGTCTCTACTGAGCTTTTTTCTAGACGATCTGTCCAATATTGAGAGTGGAGTGTTGAAGCCTCTTACTATTATTGTGGAGTGATCTATCTCCTTTTTGAGTGTAGTCAATATTTCTTTGACGTATTTAGGCACTCTAATGGTGCATAAATATTTAATATAGTTAAGTGTTGCTTGTGTAGTGAACATTTCAGCAATAGTGTCTGTCTTTGTCAACAATGGTGGATTTTACATTAAAATCGATTTTATCTGAGATTAGAATTGCCACACCTGCTCTTCTTTGTTCATTGTTAGCTTGATATATATTCTTCCGTCCTTTGATTTTCAGTTTGTTCTTATCTTTAGGTCTAAAGTGAGTTTCTTGCAGGCAACATATAGATGGATCATGTCCTTTGATCCAAGAGGTCACTCGATGCCTCTTTAGTGGAGCATTCAGTCTATTCACGTTCAGTGTAATTATTGATAGGTATGTGTTCAGTGTTGCCATTGTGATATGTTTCTTTTTGAGTTGGTGTTTTGTCTGTTGTTCTTATTAATCTGTTCTACGACCTTCTTTGTGAGTTGATTTTTCACCTTTTTCAGGGTTGGTTTTGTAGTGTTGAGACTCTTATATTACATTTCTTGATATGGTATGTTGCTGCTTTATTGTGCTTTACTGCTGCCTCTATGAACCCACTTAATAAACTATATATAACCCCAATTTTGATGCTACCAGTCTTGTCAACTTCCTCTACATCTGGAAAGACTGTAACGACTGTAGCACACCCCTCTTTTTAATATGATGATATCATAGTTTACATGATATGATGAATAGATCGTTTCTTTCACTATTATAGCTTTCATTGTGTTTGGAGCCTTCCCTGAGTAGGATTCTGAATAATGTGTCCTTCTAAAGTACAAAGTTAATGGTTTTGTTCTTCCAAGCCAAGAGATTCTTTCAGTATTTCTTGTAGCTTTGGTTTGGTTTTTAAAAAGTCTCTGAGTTTCAGTTTATCTGTGAATTTCTTCATTTTCATATTTGAAAGATAGTTTTGCAGGGTATATAATTCTTTTTTGGAAGTTCTTTTCCTTCAAGGTTTTGAATGTGTCATGCCACTGTCTCCATGCCAGCATCATTTCGGCAGAGAAATCTGACAAAAGCCTACAGGATTTCCCTCTGAATGTTAGCTTTGCTTTGAGTCTTGCTGCCTTTAAGAGATTCTGCTTATGTTTCATTTTGTTAAGCTTGATTATAATATGTCTTGGCGTCTTTCTATTGAAATCTATATTGAGTGGTGTTTGATACATATCTTGGATATCTATATTCTCTTCTTTCGTAATTTCTGGGAAGTTTTCTGTCAGCAGTTCAGCCACAGTACTGTCTGTGTTCTCAGGTATCTCACCCTGTTCAGAAACTCCAATTGATCGTAGATTGTTCTTCTTAATAGAGTCCCACATGTTTCTTAATGCTTGTTCATTTTTCTTGTTTCTTTTTTCTGACTTTTCCTCATAGATGCTGGAGTCAGCAGCTCTGCCTCCCAAATCAGAAAGTCTTTTTCCATTTGTTCCACTCTGTTTCTTGGTTTTGAACTCAAGCTTTCATTTCTTTGATTTTGTTCTTGATCTGTTGGATTTCAGAGTACTAATGTTCCATCAGATTGAACAACTTCCTTAGTTTTTCCTTTTGTTCTGCTGCATTTTGTATAAGGTCTAGTAGGGCTCTCTATATAATCATTTTGTGTTCACCTTCTGATAGTTTCAGAAAAGCTTCTTCATCTGGGAATTTCTGAGGTGGTTTCTTTTGGGGACCTTCTTAAAGCATTGGTGATTTCCAGGTTAACATAGGCTCCAACGTTTGCTGCTTTGGGGGCTTCATGTGGGTCAATAGAGGCTGGGAGAGATGCTGTGAAGATGGGCCACAGTTATTTCTCTAGGCCGTCTTAAGATGAGAAGTAAAAAGTATTTGACAACTTCCAGCGTCAGTCAGGATTTCAGGTGTAAACGTCCCTCTTCCCAGCTAGCAAAGTAAGCACCTCTATATTGAATACTAGATGTTATAAATTAGCTGAAAATACAGAAAGGCTACCGGCCTCCTGGCCTTTGCTTTTGGGCCCCAGCTGTAGGCGATACTGTGTAGAATTCTGCTTTTCTGTTGGAAAAGCAGTCTCTTCTGGATAGGCCTTGCCTCCCATCCCAGGAATTAGGTCCAGCTGAGGCTTCTGTATGGATGACCCCGCCTCCCAGCAAAACAAAATGGCATCTCACATAAGCTCGCTAGCTGGCTGGGACCAAGCTCCTGGCTGAAACAGAGGCCAAGGGTGCCAAAATGCCCAGAGTCCACTCCGCTGCTCATCAAGTCCCAGTTCGGGAAAAAATCAAAGTGGTGAGTTACCTTCAGTCTGTGTAAGCCTGTGCTCTCTGAGAGTGGGGTCAGTGAAAAAGAGGAGGTTTTGCGTTCAGTGGTATGAACTCAAAATTAACAGCCCTATGCCGCATCCCAGGGCTCATTAGGTGTCCAGAAGGCTCCATTTAACTATCATTTCAGGTCTTGGTTTCCAGATGGATTTAGGGAGACATGCGTTTAGTCTGCCATCTTGACTCTGCCCCCCAAAATTTAAAATCTTGATGCAGAAAATCTATCAGCAGGAAAAATAGCACTTTGGGATTTACCTGTTAGATTCGGTAGAGTCAACACAAGCTTCTCTGTAAAAGTTATTGGACCATTCTGATTTCTAGGTGCTAGCCTGAATTATTTGGCAGTTTCTAAGCCACTCACTGCATGAAAGTACTGTTGGGGGTTATGTTTCACTGGACTCCTAAAGACTTTCTTCTTCCTGATCCAGCATTGAAATACAGGTGCTCCCATTCTTCTGTACAAAATAAAGTATTATTTTTCAAACATACAAAATTCTATTTTGGAATCAAAATTCAGAAAACAAAACACTGAATTGTTTCTTTAAAAAAATGTGTTTCTCATAAAACATCTATACTGAAAAACTGAAAACTCATTGCCTTTGGAGTCAATTCCAGCTTATATCCATTCTTGAGAACAGATTAGAACTGCCCAAAGGGTTTCCAAAGTCGGAATCTATACTCAAGTCAACTTCCACATCTTCCTTCTGTGGAGCAGCTGGTGGATTTGAAACACTGACCACTGGGTTAACACTGTGTCACTAGTGGTCCTAGCTTTATTGAGGCAAAGTACAGTTTACATACGATAATCTGCTGTATATTTAGAATGTACAATATGAAAATTTTTCACCACATAGATACACCTATAGAACCAAAATGACAATCCAAATAGTAAAATACGTATACTGATCGGATATGTCATATTCAGAATTTTCTTTTCCAATCCACAGGTAGTCATTTTACTCTTTGGTAAAGTTCAGATGAACATAAGTGTTAGTTTTTCAGGAGTTTTCAGTTACCTCCTCTTCTGGTGTTTGTGCATTGTTAGTAATTTGTGTGTGTGTGTGTGTGTGTGTGTGTGTGTATATGTCTGCACATGTGTGTGTATTCTGTTTATGCCATGTATTAGGGCTCCCAGCATTGTCCCTATTTTTTTCTTCCCATGATCTTCATTGTTTTAGATTTTATATTTAGGTCTTTGATCCATTTTCAGTTAGTTTTTGTGCATGATGTGAAATATGGGACTTGTTTCATTTTTTTTATATGCAGATGAATATCCAGTTATGCCAAAGAGACTATCTTTTACCCAATTACAGACATTGTCAAATATCAGATGTTCATAGGTCGATGACTTTATCTCTGGATCCGCAATTCTGTTCCTTTGGGCTATGTATCTGTGGTTATGTAGTATTTTAGTCAGTTAGTGCTACTCTAACAGAAATACCACATAGTGGATGGCTTTAACAAAGTAAAGTTTATTCTTACACAGTCTTGTAGGCTCCAAGTCCAAATTCAGGATGTCCACTCCAGGGGAAAGCTTCCCCCCTTGTTGGCTCTGGAAGAATGTCCAGTATTGCATCAGTCTCTGTCCAGGGAGCATCTGGGAGCAGGAACCTCAGGTCTGAAGGATGCTCTCTTCTCCCGGTGCTGCTTTCTTGATGGTGTGAGGTTCTCAATTCTCTGCTGGTTTCCCTTTCCTTTTGCCTCTTGTAGGATAAAAGAATTGAGGGTGGGGCAACCCATACTCCAGGGAAACTCCCTTTACAGTGGAGCAGGGAGGTGATCTTATAAAGGGATTTACAGTCCCACCCTAATCCTTTAACATACAGCATAGAAAAACCACAAAATGAAGGACAGTCACAAGATATTGGGAGTCATGGCCCAGCCACATGGTTACACATATTTTTGGGTGACACAATTCAATCCATGACAGCCCACTTGGACAGAAACTCTGCCCCATCAGCTTTAGGTGCATGCTAAGCCCAACTGAGTGGCAATTCCACCCTTACAAACACAGGACGCCATGTCTCCACCCTCTCAAACCCTTGAGGTCGTGGCCATAACTTTTGAGACTGAGGCAGCTAAGATTCTCACACTGCTTGTCTCTTCAGCTTCTGCTTCCGAAGACCACACTGCCAGCACCTCAGGCCCTCATCTGCCCTACAGTAGCAAGTGTTCCAAAGCTCTGTAGCTCCACTTATTCAAGTGCCTTAAGGCACTCCACTCAGGAAGCCTCCTGCACAAAGGCACTCAGCTCTCTGCTCCGTGGTTCAGTAAGGCTAGCTCCACCAATTCAAGTGCCTGGAGGCACTCTGTTCCACCAGAAAGTCTCTGTGCATAGGCACTTAGCTCTCTTGCTCCATGGGTCAGTTCCAGCACTGTCTCTGGTTCTACTGCTGCTGCTGCTGCTGCTGCCACTGGTCCTCTGCTGCTTGATTCTTAACCATCTACACCTTTCTCGGTATTAACAGTTCTTCTCAGTTACTTCTGAATCTTCTATCCATTCACAGTATCAAAATGGCTTCCACATTTTAGGAATTTGTTAGTGCAGCACCCCACTTTCAAACCATATCAGGCTGTTTTGACTACCCTGGCAATGTAATACAGTCTAAATTCAGGTATTATGAGGCCTCCCACTTTGTTCCTCCTCTTCAGTAATACTTTACTTGTCTGGGACATCTTCCTTTTCCACGTGAAGTTTGTGATTTATTTCTTCATCTCATTAAAAACTATCTTGGAATTAGAATCAAGATTGCATTGTATCTGTAGATCTTTGGGGGCAGGAAAGACATTTTCATGATTTTGAGTCTTCCTAACCACGAGCAACGTGAGTTTCTCCAGTTAGGTAGATCTCTTTTGGTTTCTTGCAGTAGTGTCTTGCAATTTTCTTTGTATAGATCTTTATGTTTATGGTTAGATTTATTCCTAAGCATGTTATCATCTTCAGGGCTATTGTAAATGGTACTGATTCAGTGATTTCCTCTTTTACAGTCTGTGTTTGTTAAGGTGAATCCAACTGATTTTCATATCTTTATGTTGTACCTCTAGTCCTTTGCTGTAATCATTAAAGAATTCCAATAGTTTTGTTTCTTTTGGATTTGTTACAGTTTTTTGTGTATAAGGTCATGTCATCTGCAAACAGAGATCCTTTTACTTCTTCTTTACCAATCTGTATGACTTTTGTTACGTCGTCTTCCAGGATTGCTCTGGCTATCCTGGAATGTTGAATAATGTTGAACAATGTTGAATAGAAGTATTAACAAAGGGCGTCCTTGTCTGGTTCCCATTGTTAAGGGGAATACTTTTAGACTGTCTGCATTTAGAACAATATTGTCTATTGACTTTGTATAAATGTCCTTTATTATATTGTTGAATTTCCCCCTCTATTGCTATTTTGCTAAGAATTTTTAACATGAATTAATGTTGGACTTTCTCAAATGCCTATTGTGCATCAGCTGATAAAATCAAGTGGCTCTTTTCTTTAGATTTATTTTTGTGGTTGATAACATTGATTGGTTTTCTAATGTTGTACCATCCCTGCATACCTGGTATGAATCCCACTTGGCCATGGTGAATTATACTTTTTGATATGTTGTTGAATTATATTGGCTAGAATTGTGTTGAGGATTTTGCATTTAAGTTCATAAGAGACTGAAAAAAAAAGAACACTGCATCTCATTGATTTTGACTCATAGTGACCCTATAGTACATAGTAGAACTGGTCCACAAAATCAAACTTCCAACTTTTCGGTTAGCAGAGGTAGCACTTAACCACTTGATATGGATCTGTAGTTTTCTTTTTTGTGGTATCAGTACCTGATTTGGTATTCAGGTTTATACTGCCTTCAGTGAATGAATTTAGCAGTATGCCATTCTTCTCTATGCTCTGAAATATCTTTAGTAATGGTGGGATTAACTCTTCTAAAAATTGGGTAGAATTCTCCACAGAAGGTATCAGGGCCAGGTCCCCTACCTTTTTTTTTTTCTTTTTTTTTTTTTGCTGGGAGTTTTTAAATTACCCTTTCAATCTCTTCTTTTATTATGAGTTGATTTATTTTTCCTACCTCTGTTTGTGTTAGTAAGCAAGTAGTGTGTTACCAGAAATTTGACCCTTTCTCTAGGTTTTCAAATTAGTGCAATTTTGCATAGACTTCTGTTATTATTATTATTATTTTTTAAAGTTCAGTTGTGTCTGTTGTGGTATCACCCATCTCAATTCTTATTTGATTTATTTACTTCTCCTCTTGTTTTTCTCTCAGTTTGGCCAATGGTTTATTAACTCTGTTGATCTTTTCAAAGAATCCGCTGTTGCTGTTTTTAACTCTTTTGATTGTTCTTCTAATGCTTAAGTCATTACTTCTGCTCTAATTTTTATTATTTTCCTCTGGTGCCCAAGGTTTTCTTTTGCCGCTTTCTTTCCACTTGTTCAAGTTGTAGGGTTAATTCTTTGATTTGGACTCTTTCTTCTTTTTTAATATGTGTACTCCTTGAAATACGGTGACACCTGTACAATGCTTGTGGTGTGTCCCAAAGTATCTAGTTGGATGCATTTTCTTTCTCATTTGATTCTGTGAATTTCTTCTTCTTATTATTATGATTGAATGAAAATATACATTCCCATATAAATTTGCGTGCCCCCGTATATGCAGCTCCCACTGTTCTGCCTGCCCAGTGACAACATACTTTTCCTCTCTGCTCCATACGTGCCTTTATCCTCCCAAAAACCTTCTATCACCTCCTCTCCACCCACTCCCCTTCCTCCAATAAGAGGTCAGCAGGATGACACCCTTCAGATGCATAGAACCATAAAGTGCACACATGATATGGTCACTCTGAGTCACCAAGCCTAATACATTCATGTCCGAAGAGTTGACCTCCATTATGATTTATGGACAGGGGCAGCATCAGGGTCAGGGACCATGTTCCCAGGGGAACTTCGAGGCACGTGAACCATCAATTGTGGTCTTTTAATGAAAGTCTCAGGGTGCACCCCTCTCATGTTGCCAGTGAGACTCAACTTTGTGAGCTCCATCACGGCTCTTTCTGGTGATGGACAGGCACCATCTGGATCTTTTGGTCACAAGTTGATGTAATCACCCACTCATGTGGGTCTCTCTGTCTTCTGGGTTCTCTTTGCCCCATATCATTTTGGTCCTTGGTGATCATGCATTCTTGCTGAGTTGGGATGTCATGCCTTACCCTGAGATGGCACCTCGGCAGCTTTTAAGGTCCCAGACACCATTCACCAATGTACGGTGCAGAGGGCTCTCTTAGCAAAGTGCTACTTGTGCCAATTGGCCTTGATTTCCCCTGAGAGCATGGTCCCTGGCCCCCTGCCCCAGGTACTCTGTCTTAGCAGTATTGGATTAAGATGGAAGGAGTAATCATGTTATGTTGGAGTCCCGTTAATACTGATTTTCATTCTAATATGTGCTGCCACAGATTTCACCCAACCAAATTTCTATCAACTAATCTAAACCCTCCCCCCTTCACCCTCCCACCCTCTTCACCCTTGCAGCAGTCAAAGAGTCTTTTCTTCCACACATGAGTGTGTTTTTAAGTTCTTATTGTAAGGGTCTCATACAATATTTGTCCTTTTGTCAGTGACTACTTTCACTCAACATAATGTCCTCCAGTTGAAACCAGGTTATGAGATGTTTCTTAAAATCATAGTTGTTCTTTATCATTGCATACTGCCCCATTGAGTATATATACTATAGTTTACCTATCCATTCCTCTGTTGGTCATCTGGGTTGATTCCATCTTTTTGCTGTTATGGACTGTGCTGTGATGAACATTCGTGTGCATATATCAGTTGGTGTGAATGGCCTTGATTCTGTAGGATATACGCCAAGGAGTGGAATTACTGGATCAAAAGACCTATTTAAATCCAGCTTTTTAAGGAAGCACAAGATTGCTTTCCAAAAAGGTTGCACTGATTTGCAATCCCTCCAATAGTGTAGGAGAGTTCCAATTTCTCCACAGCCTCTCCAGCATTTGTTGTTTTGTGTTTTTTGGATCATGGCCAACCTTGTTGGGGTGAGATGGTATCTCATTGTCATTTTGATTTCAATTTCTTTAAGAGCTAATGATCGTGAGCATGTCCACATGTGTCATTTGGCAGCCTCAGTCGCCTCTTTAGAGAAGTGTCTGTCCATCTCCTTTGCATATCACTTAATTCGATGATTTATATTTTCCTTGTTGATATTTTGTAATATATTATAGACTATGGAGATCAGGCATCGGTCTCACATATAGTTGCCAAATATTTTTTCCCATTCTGTAGGTGACCTTTTAATTCTATTAATAAAGTCTTTGGATGAACAACAGTGTTTGACTCTTGCCAGCCAAGTGCCAAGTGCCGTCGAGTCGGATTCGACTCATTCCCATTTATCTATTTTCTCTTCTGTTGTTTGTGGTTTGTTTGACAGATTTTGAAGTCTGTTGATGTTGTGTATTAAAACTTCCATTGTTGTTCCTACTTTTTCTTAGTTAAGCTTCATTGTTTTATTATTAATATTTAGTTCTTTCATCCAGTCTGAGTTGTTTTTTATATAAGGTGTAAGATATGTGTCTTGTTTCAATTTAGTGCAGATGGCTATCAAATTTTACCAGCACCATTTGTTGAAGAGATTGTTTTAACCCCAGTTTAATGTCTTAGGGTTTTGTCAAACATCAACTGTTCATAGGAAGATGGTGTCATCTGTGGGGTCTCAATTCTGGTCCATTGATCTATCTGTCTGTTTTGGTACCAGTACCAGGCTGTTTTGACTATTGTGGCAGTACAACAGGTTCTAAAGTTGGGTAGAGAGAGGATTCCCATTGTGTTCTTTTTTAGTAGTGCTTTACTTATCTGGGGCTTCTTCCCTTTCCAAACAAAGGTGGTGATTTGTTTCTCCATCTTATTAAAAAATGTCAGTAGTATTTGTATTGGAATTACATTGTATATGTAGATTGCTTTGGGTAAAATGGACATTTTCACAATGTTAAGTCTTCCTTGATGAGCAGGGTAGGTTTCTCCATTTATGTAAGTCTTTCTTAGTTTCTTTTAGTAACGTCTTTTAGTTCTCTTTGTAAAGGTCTCTTATTTCTCTGGTTAGATTTATCCCTAGGTACTTTATCTTCTTAGGGACTAGGAATCCTACCGATTTACTTATGTTTATCCTGTATCCTGAGACTTTGCTGAACTCTTCTATCAGTTTGAGTAGTTCACTTATGGGCTCTTTAGGATTCTCTGTGTATACAGTCATATCACCTGCCTATAGGGAGGTTTTTTACTTCTTCTTTACCTATGCAGATGTCCTTGATTTGTTGGTCTTGTCTAATTGCTCTGGCTAGAATTTGTAGTACAATGTTGAACAGGAGAGGTGACAAGGGCATCCTTGTCTAGTTCCTGTTCTCCAGGGAAGCTGTTTCAGTCTCTCTCCATTCAGGATGACGTAGGCAGTTGGCTTTCTATAAATGGCCCTTACTGTGTTGAGGAATTGGCCGTCTATTCCTATTTTGCTGAGAGTTTTTAGCATGAATGGGTGTTGGACTTTCTCAAATGTCTTTTTTGCACTTGGCTGTCTAGACAAAATCAGATGATTCTTGGCTTTTGTGTTGTTTATGTGGGTGATCACATTAATTGTTTTTCTGATGTTTAACCAGCCTTGCATCCTTAGTATGAATCCAACTTGGTCAGGATGGATTATTTTTTGGATATGTAGTTGTATTCTATTGGCAAGAATTTTGTTGAAGATTTTTGCATCTAGATTCATGAGTGATGCTGGTCTGTAGTTCGCCTTTTTTATTGGGTCTTTCCTTGGCTTTGGTACCAGCATTATGCTGGCTTCATAGAATGAATTTGGGAGTATTCCATCCTTTCCTATACTGTGAAATAGTCTCCATAGTATTGGAGATAGCTGTTCTCTAAAAGCTTGGTAGAATTCCGCAGTGAAGCCATCTGGGCCCTGGCTTTTACTCATTGGTAGTTTTTGAAAGACTTTTTCAATCTCTTTCTTTCTTATGGGTTTATTAAGTTGTCTGCTTCAGCTTGTGATAATTTTGGTAGGTAATATGAATCAGGGCATTTCTCTATTTCCTCTAGGTTTTCAGATTTGTTAGAATACAGTCTTTCATAGTATTCTGTTATGTTATTTTTTATTTCTGTTGGATCTGTTATGACAACTCCCCTCTCATTTTGTATTTGGGTTGTTTCCTTTCCTGTTTTTCTTTACTAAGTTTAGCCAATGGTTTGTCCATTTTGTTGATCTTTTCAAATAAACACCTTTTGGTCTTTTCATTGTTTTCAATTGTTCTTCTAGTCTCTAATTCATTTAGTTTTGCTGTAATCTTTATGATCTGTTTTATTCTGGTGCCTGAGGGGTTCTTCTGTTGTTCTGTCTCTACTTGTTCAAGCTGTAGGGTCAGTTCTTTGACTTGATTTCTGCCCTCCAGATGTGTTCACTTATGGGGATACACTGACCTCTGAGCACTGCTTTGGCTTGTATCCTATAGGTTCTATTAGGAAGTGTTTTCATTCTCCTTGAAATCCATAAATTTCTTTATTTCATCCTTGATTTCTTCTGTAACGCATGACTTTTTGAGGAAGATGTTGCTCAGTTTCCATGAGTTCCACTTTCTATCTATGTTTTTTTCTGCTATTGTTTTTGACTTTTGTGGCTTTATGATCAGAGAAGATACTTTGCGTTAATTCAATGTTGTGGATTTTGTTGAGTACTTCTTTATGTCCTAATACATGGTCTATTCTGTAGAATGTTGCCTGTGAGCTGGAGAATGTGTAGTTGTCCGCTGATGGATAGAAAGTTCTGTATATGTCGATGAGGTCTAGTTCATTAGTTGTGGCAATAAGGTCTGTGTGTCTTTGCTGAACTTTCTTTCTAGACGATCTGTCCAATATTGAGAGTGGAGTTTTGACGTCTCCCACTATTACTGTGGAGTCATCTGTCTCCTTTTTGAGTGTGGTTCATTTTTCTTTGGTGTATTTAGGTGCACTAATACTAGGTGCATAAATATTTAATATTGTTAAGTCCTGCTTGTGTACTGAACCTTTCAGCAATTAATAGTGACCTTCCTTGTCCACAATGATGGATTTTACACTAAAATCGATTTTATCTGAGATTAAAATTGCCACACCTGCTCTTCTTTGTTTATTGTTAGCTTGATATATATTATTCCATCCTTTAATTTTCAGTTTGTTCCTGTCTTTAAGTCTAAGGTGACTTTCTTGTAGGCAACATACAGATGGGTCACGTCTTTTGATCCAAAATGTTGCTCAACGTCTCTTTACTGGAGCATTCAGTCCATTCATATTCAATGTGATTATTGATAGGTATGTGTTCAGTGCTGCCACTGGGGTATGTTTATTTTTGTGTTGATGTTTTCTCTGTTGTTCTTATTAGTCTGTTCTGGATCATTCTTTTTTGTGAGTTGATTTTTCACATTTTCCAAGGTTGGTTTCTTGGTTTTTGAGACTCCTGTATTACATTTCTTGATTTGATACGTTGCATCTTTAGTGTCCTTTACAGCTGCCCCTATGATCCCACTTAATAAACTCTATATAAACCCATTTTAAATTACTACCATTCTTATCAACTTCATCTCCATCTGGAAGGACTATAATGACTGTAGTACTTCCCTCTTTTTAATATGATGGCATCATATTTTTCATGATATGATCACTGGGTTATTTCTTTCACTATTAAAGCTTTGATTGATTTTTGGATCCTTCCCTAACTGAGAAGGATTCTGGGTGATGTGTCATGTATTTGCTTCTAAAATATAAAGTTAGTTGTTTTCTTCTTCTAAGCCAAGATCTTCTTTCAGTTTTTCTTGTAGTTTTGGTTTGGTTTTTCAAAGTCTCTCAGTTTATTTTTATCTGCAAATGTCTTAATTTAATTTTCATATTTGAAAGATAGTTTTTCAGGATGTTTAATTCTTGGTTAGAAGCTCTTCTCCTTCAATGCTTTGAGTGTATCATGCGACTGTCTCTGTGCCAGCATTGTTTCTACTCAGAAATCTTACAAAAGTGGCAGTAGAAAGTAGCTGACAACTTCCAAAATCAGTCAGGTTTTCAGGTGTATAGGTCCCTGTTCCCAGCTGGGAAAGTAAGCACTTCTATATTGCACTCCAGATGTTATAAACTAGCTCAAAATACAGAAAGGTTACAGCCCTGCTGTCCTCTGCTGTTGGGCCCAGCTGTAGCCGACACTGTGTAGAATACTGCTTTGCTTCTGGAAAAGCACTCTTCTACTGTCAGGCGCTGCCTCCCAGCCCAGGAATTATGTGCAGCTGAGGCTGCCTTATGGGTATCTCTGCCTCCCAGTGAAACAAGATGGTGTCCTGCCCAAGCTCGCCACCTGTCTGGATCCAGGTGACTCTAGGGTGGAGGTAGAAAGAGAGGTCAAAGGTGCTGAGATGCACAGAGTCCACAGCCTCTGTTGTGAGGCCCCAGCCATAGGTGACACTGTGTGAAATACTGTCTGCTGGAAAAGCTCTCTTCCCTGGGAAGACACTGCCTCCCAGCCTAGAAACTAAGTCCAGATGGGGCCTCCTTATGGGTATATCTGCCTCCCAATGAATTAAGATGGTGTCCTGCACAAACTCACCTCCTGGCTGGGTCCAGGCTACTCTATGGCAGAGGCAGAGAGTCCAAAGGTATCAAGATGCACAGATTCCAAAGCCAAGCTCTCAGAGTATGGCTATTTTGCTTGCTGATTCCACCAGCAGTGTGTCTGAGACTAGTGGCTGGTCAAATCCCAGCTCCACCCTCTAAGACAGAGAAAAAAAATTAAAATGATGAGTTACCTTTGATCTGTGCAAGCCCACACCAGCCAAGAGTGGGGTCAGCAAAAGAGAGGAGGTTTTCCGTTCAGTGGTATGAAGTCCAAATTAACCGCCCTATGCTGCTTCCTACAGTCCACTAGGTATGTAGAAGTCTCCATTTAATTTTCAATTCAGGTCTTGGTTTCCAGAGGGATTTAGGGAGACATGTGTTTAGTCTGCCATCTTGACTCTGCCCCCTCTGTGAATTTCTTTATTCCATTCTTGACTTCTTCTATAACCCATTAATTTATTTTATTACACTTTTTTAAAAATTGTGGTTAAGTGAAAGTTTATAATGCAAGTCACTTTGTCACATAAGGCCTCAAGTTTCCTCTCTGCAACTCTATCTAGTCTCCTTACTCTGTGACAGCACACTCTTCTTTTCTACTCTTTATTTCCAATATCCTCTCAACCAACATTTGTCCCCTCTTCCCTACTTTCTCCTCTACCATCTAAAAAAACCCAGAAAGACAGCCTCATACATATATTCCACAATAACGTACACATACCACATGCTTCATTCTGTGTCCCAAAGTCCAGTCCATTCTTTGTCTGAAGTGTTGGCTTCAGAAGTTGTTTCAGTTCTGGGCTAGCAGGAATTCTAGGAGCCATGTTCTCAGGGGTCCTTCCAGGTTGTCAGACCACCAATTCTGGTCTTTTAATAGAGTTCTTGATCTGGACACCTCTTTTTCTCATGCTGCATCAGGGACTCTGTATTGTGTCCCCTGTCAGGGCTGTCTTTGGTGGTGGCCAGGCACCATCTAGTTCTTCTGATCTCATGCTTATGTAGTATTCCAGTCATATGGGTCCTTCTGTGAGCTGGGCTCATTTTTCCTCGTGTCTTTGATGTTCTCTATTGTCATCTGTTCCAGGTGGATTAGGACCAGTTGATGTTCCTCAGATGGCAGCTTGCTTGCTTTTAATACCCCAGATGCCACTTACCAATATAGGGTGCAGAAGAGTCTGTTAACAAAAGAATATCTATGCCAAGTGACTTCAATGTCCCTTGAAAACAGCCTAATTACTGATAGGTTTAGTGCTGTCATTCTGATGTCTCTTGTATGTTGTGTACAATTCCTTTTTGTCATCTTAATTTTCTGTGTAAAGTCATTTTTCTTTATGTATTTTCATCTTTTAATTATGGTTGATTTGGTATATCTGACTCTCTACAATGCAGATAAATTTTGTTTTATATATTCTGCAGTCCTATCATTAGGTACATCAACTAATATAGTTGTGTCCCCATGAAGTAGTGACACTTAATCATCATATACTGTCCTTCTTTATCCAACATGGTAGATTTTACTTTAAAGTATGTTTTATCAGAAATTAATATTGCCACCCCTGCTCTTTTTGAAATGTTATTTCCTTAATAGAACTTTTTGAATCTTTTAAGTTTTAGTTTGTTCAGTTTTTAAGTCTAAAGCATGTCCCTTGTAGGCTGAAGCATAGATAGATCATGTTGTTTTTAATCTAATCTACCATTCAGTGTCTCTTTATTCATGTATTAATTTAAATTCAGCCTAATTACTGATAGGTATGAGTTTAGTGCTGTCATTCTGATGTTTCTTTTGCATGTTGTATACAATTTCTTTTTTCTGCTTAATTTTCTGTGTGAAGTAACTTTTCTTTATATGTTTTCATCTTTTTCATTATGGTTGATTTTGTATATCTGAGACTTCATGTTTTTCTTGCTTTTAATTTCCATGCATAGGACTGTTAATTTCCTTTGCTGCTATCATAATATTTACCCCTACTTTTTTCTAAATTTGAACCAATCCTTTAATTCTTTGTATGTGGTCTGACAACTAAGTCTGCAAACTCATCTTGGAAAAAGTGCTACATAACTCATTGCTGGATATCACTAAAGTCACATTTGAAGTAGTCCCCTTGGAAGGTATACATCAATGCCAGTGCCTAGCCCAGCTTTCAAAGCAGTTTTCAAACTCTTTTTCTGGAATGGCCATCAGAGCTGTTGTCATATTACCCCTGATGGCCTGAATGGCATCTAAATGTCTTCCTGTCAATATTTCCTTTATCTTCAAGTGAAGAAAAAGTCATTGGGGGCTATATCATGTGAGTAGGTATGGTGTTCTAATATAGTTATTTGTTTACTGGCTAAAAACTCCCTCACAGACAGTTCTGTGTGAACTTGTGCATTGTTGGTATGCAAGAGTCATGAGCTGTTGGCAGAAAGTTCAGGTCGTTTTCATCTAAAAGTTTCACCCAGCCTTTCAGTGTTTCCAAACAGTAAACTTGCTTAATTGTTTGTCTGCTTGGTACAAATTCATAATGAGCAATACCTCTGATAGCCAAAAAGATAAGCAACATTATTTTGACTCTTGACTTGAATCGACAGAACTTTTTTGGTAATGGTGCTTTGGCTGACTTCCACTGTGCACTCTGACACTTTGTTTCAGGGTCGTATTGGCACATCCAGGTTTTATCACCAGTGATGAAACATGGCCCAAAACATTGTCTTGCCTCTCCAAAAGGTCTTGACAAAACTTGGACTCTCCTTTACTTTTGTTCATTGACAAAGTCTTTCAGGACCATTTTTTGCACATACCTTTCTCATGCCAAGATTTTCAGTGAAGATTTTCCTGCTTATCCATCAATGTTTACTTGGTCTGCTAAACTTCTCACAGTCAACCAATGATTTTGACATGCAATTCAATGCATTTTTGCCATGTTTTCATCAGTTCTGCTCATTGCTGGTCACCCTCACCTCTCTTCATCAGTGATGCTTTCTCTCCTCTCAGGAAAATGTTTAATTCATTTGTACAGTGCTGTTTTCTTCGTGGCATTATCCCCACAAACTTATACTAGCATACCACTGATTTCATTTCCACTCTTCCCAAATTTAATGAGAAATTTAATGTTTGTTCATTGCTCTAATTTAAACTCCAGCATTCTCTTGATGGCACACAAAAATATGCAACAATAGTGAACATTACTCAGCAAAACATCACCACATGTTGACATGAACACAGCTGCGAGACACTGTTACAGCAGTGTTGTGAAGTCTTACTGAGTTGTTTGTACAGTGCTGCCAACATAAGTGCACAGTGGCAAGTTCACAAACTTAATTGTCATACTTAGTATTTCCTTGACTTCCTCTCCATTTGAAAGATTCTTCGGCTGGCAATTTTTGTCCTTCAAGGCTTTTTGTATGTCATCTCATTGCCTTCTCACCTGCATGGTTTCTGTTGAGTAATCTGAACTTAGTTTTATTTACTCTCCTTTGTAGATTATTTTTGTCTATTCCAAGCTACTTTTAAAATTGTCTCCTTATCTCTAGTGTTGACAAGTTTGACTATAATATGCCTTGATTTTCTTCCTTTAGGATCTACCCTGTGAGGACTTTGCTGAGCTTCTTGGATATATATTGCCTCATCTTTCTTAATATCAGGGAGGTTTTCTCTCAACAAGTCTTCAACAGTTCTGCCTGTATTTTCTACTTATCTCCACTCATGGAGTATTCGTCTTGATAGAGTCCCACATAATTTTTAGTATTTCTTGATTTTTTAAAATTCTTTTATCTAAATTTTCCTCAGACATATTGGTTTCACATGCTTCATCTGCAGTGTCTCTATTTTGGCCTTTTATTGCCTCAGTTCTGCTCCTCTAACTTTCTACTGTGTTGTCTAATTGTGTAACTTTGTTATTAATCTTTTGAAATTCTACTTACTGTTTCTGTATGCTTTCTTGCAGCCTGCTCAATGTACCACTAAGCTCTGCAGCATTTTGCCTCATCTCCTTCCTGATCTCTTGAAGAGTTCTAAATAATAATCTCCTGCATTCTACTTCCAATAATTCCAGGAAGTTCTCTTCATCTGGAAAATTTCTTTATTCTTTGTTTTGCACCACTGTGTTGTGCTTCTTTAAGTGGTTTAATATTGAATGTTGTCCCCGAATCACCAGTAAATTGTTGTATTCATTTATCTTATGTTTAATTACTATGTGCTAGCTTCTGGTTTCATTTTGTTTTACAGACTGATTGTGTGTTCTAGTTTGGTTATTGGCACCTTTGAAGTTCTAGCTTCCTGTCACCAGGTGATTGGAGCCATTACTAAGCTTGGGAGCCTGGAAGCCCAGGAATCCATTTACTTTTCTTGTACAAACTCAGGTTGGGTATCCAGGTAGTCAATCCCAAGTGTCTAGTGCAGACTCTCCTCTACAATCCTAGATGGACAGGGTGATTTCTATAGGCACAGGTATCTGGCTGAAGGCTCTCAGTAAGGCGAGGGGCTGACAGCCATACCTGAGTGTCTGTGAGGGAAATGTGTCCCTTATGACTTATGCTAGGTGAAAGAAGTGTTTCTGCCCTAAATTTCCACCTCAGGGGAGTTGGCAGATTGTTTTACCCCCCTTCCACCTGTTTGTTTAATATTTTTCCCTCCAAGTCTAGCAGAATTGCTCTGTGCAAGTATGAAGAGTCCTACTTTTGACTCAGGTAATGGCATCAGACTCTGGTACTGGGTGCAGTTCAGAGAAGGGAGAGGGATGTGCTTGGAAAAGGGAGGGAGGTTTATGCTGAAGTTTTAGATCTGCACATGGCAGGTCAGACACTTGCTACTTACCTTTTGATGATGGAATACAGTTTTTGACTGTTTCTGGAGGCATGAGTGACCTCTCTCCTACTCAGCCTCCCCTGCTGAGGATGATGCTCTCTGAATGCCAGTGCTCCAGTCACACACTGATTATAGACAGTTCCTAGCAGCTCAGATCTGGCCAGTCCTAGGTACTTCTGGATCTGCTTTCCCTTCCCCATCACTCAGTCCAAATCACTCAGTCCAAATTCTAAACTTTTTTTTTATGTTTAGAGCGCCTAGAATGTCATATGTCCTTTCAGATCATTCTTGTTAGAGGGATCACAGGAAGCATCTGACTAAATCTTGGCTGGGATTGTCACATGACAATCTTTAAATGACATATACTTTAAGTTCTCTTGTGTGAGTACATAAGAATAGGATAACTGGATTGTATAACACGGATATGGATGACTTTTTAAGATATTGCTAGAGTGCTTACCAAAGTATTTGTACAACTTAAAATTTTTACCAGAAGGATATGAGATTTCTGGTTGCTCCACATTCTTGGAAACATTTAAAATGTTCACTGTTTTAATTTTAGACATACTAAAATGTGTGTGTTGTATCTCCATAATAGCAATGTTGTTTAAACTTTTATATACTGTTTTAATATCAATATATCTTTAGACAGGAATGGATTGGACTTGGCAATATAGAGTGACCATATATTGGATGCTCTTTATGGTTCTATACATCTATAGGATATCATCCGGCTGACCTCTGGCTGGAGGAAGGGGAGTGGGTGGAGAGGAGGGGAAAGGAGACTGTTGGGAGGATAGAACATGTATGGAGCAGAGAGGAAGAGTGTGCTGTCACCAGGCAGGGAGAGCAGTGGAAGGTGCATATAGGCGGGCATGTAAATTTATATGGGAATGTACATTTTCACTCAGTCATAATAAAAATATATATGTATATATCTTCTTTAATTAAATCTTCTTCAATCTCCTGTCCCTTTTCCTTTTTGATGGTTTATTTTCTTGTTATTGAATTTTAGATTTCTTTGTATGTTCTAGATATGACTCATTTATCAGATAATTTATATGTAAATATTTTATCTCAGTGTCTTAGTCATTTAGTGTGGCTGTAACATTTATTTCACAAGTGGATGACTTCAACAAAGAGAAGTTTATTCTCCCCCAGATCGATAGGCATCAAGTCCTGATTCTGGCTGTCAAGTCCAAAGTATGTGCTCTGCTCCCACTACTGTTTCCTTGGTCTCCAACTTATTACTGCTTTCCTTTCCTTTTATCTTTTGTAAGATTGACAATTGGTACAACCTCTTTGGAAAGCAATCTAGCACTTCCTGTATAAGCTGGAAATAGATGTACCATTAGATCCAGTAGTTTCAGTGCTTAGAATTTTTCCTTTGGAAACAAAGGCTGTTACAGGAACAAACTCATGTACATGAATGTTTATTGTAGCACGGTCCATAACAGCTAAAAGATGGAATCAACCCAGATGCCTATCAACAGAGTAATGGATATACAATCGATGGTACATATAATCAATGGAACACTATGCTATGATAAAAAAAATACAGATTCTAGAAAACATCTCATAACATAGTTTCAGTTGGAAGATATTATGCTGAGTGAAATTAGTGTCAAAAGGGCAAGTATTGTATGAGATCCCTGCTATAAGGACTTAAAAACAGATATCTACAGAAGAAAATAACTTTGATGGCTACAATGGTAGCGGAGTGAGGGTTTATCATAAAGGAGATTGTTGACAGATGTTGAAAATGTTATTCATTTAGTATAATAAATAAATTTAAAATAAATAAATAATAATAAATTTTAAAAGAAAAGTGTTACAGGTCACACCCCATAGAAACTCACTTATGACTTACCAGGAATGTGACCTTAATAAGTGTGTTATGACTTCACCCTAATCCTCTTTAATGTAAGATTACATTCATGAAATGGAGGGTAACTACATAATACTGGTAATCATGGACCAGCAAAATTGATGCACATATTTTTGGGGGGATACAATTCAAATTGTGACACCTAATATGTGACTGTTTTTCATTTTCTGAGATTTTTTTAAATCTTAATTTTGTTCTTGTATTGAAAAATATGCATAGCAGAACATACTCCTATTCAACAGTTTCTGCATGCACAATTCAGCGAAATTATGTTCTTCAAGTTGTGCAGCAATTCTCACTCTCCTCTTTCAAATTGTTCCTTCTCCACTAACACAAATTCACTGCACCTTAAGTTTTATATCTAATGTTTTGATTTGTTGTTGTCAATTTTATCCCCAATAAATATTATTTTTTAAAAATGCACAGTGCACAAGGCAAACATTCTCATCTAATTAAAATAAACTACCACTTGGTTTAAGAAGCCTTAAGAGAATATTTTTGGTTTAAGGTTTAATAACTATCTCAGGAAATAATTTTGAAGGTTCATCTACACTATACGGTTCCCAAAATTCTAGATTCCATGAGAATTTGAAATTCTATGTTTTCTCCCTTTTGATAAGAATTATTCTATAAAATATTTTATCAAAATGTTCAATAGTGGAACCTGTACACCATCCAATTCTTCTGGTGTCATGGCAAAGAAGGCAGTTGTTCATGGAAGCAATTAGCTACATACTGAATTTCTTCCCCCTCTTCCCTACTCCTTTCTATGTTATTCCAGGCAGAGAACAACTACTGTACCTTGGATACCTTCTTACACACTTTAAAACCCTATACACTGCACAACAAATTGGAATGTAGAAAAGAAGCACTATACATGTTAGGCCAGTTAACTGAGATGTCCTATGGAACCATGACCCTTCACCTCCAAACCAAAGAGCCAAATTTCTTAAGTTGTTTGGTTGTGCATAATCAGCCACAGCAGCTACTCTTTTTATGCTCTTGTTGTAGATGTATGTATAATGCAACTATCACTGATTTATGTTTTTACAGGTATACAACTTATTGACAGCAATTACATTAATCTGTCTTCACAACTGTTCTCCTTATCAACTTGAGTTTTCCAAGACTCTCAACCAAAACTCAGTGCTCCGTAAGTAGTAACCCCCTTTTTTTTCCCTCCCTCTCGTCACTGGTAACCACCAATAAACTTTCCTTTATATGTTGTTACTTCTTCTTGTACTTTTATATTAGTGAGTTTATACAACATAATGTCATCATACAAAATCATCCATGCAGTTACATGCATAAAGAGTTGCATTTCTCAGATTGGGGCCAAGATGGCAGACTAGACACATGTCTACTCAATTCCCTCTGGGAACTAAGGCCTGGAATGATAACTGAATGGAGCATCACAGACATCAGGGGAGCCCTAGGATCTGGCATAGGGATCTCAGATTGGACTACGTGCCATGAATAGGGTAACTACCTCTCTCAAAGATGAGGCAGCTCCTGCTCCTGATGACTCACTCTTTGGGAAGACAGTGGGTACTGGTGCCTTCCTTGCTATCTGGGAGGTGAGGACTGGGCATCAGCTGGCTAATACACTGAACTGCAGTGCTTAAATACACAGCATATGGCACAGCAGAGAGACTGTGCTTGCGATAGTCACATATTGGGAGCCCGGGTGCAGACTGACACCACTGCCCCTCCAACTTGTCTTTCTCATCTGAGAGATAGATTCTGCTGTTTCACAGCAGGAAGGGTAGCTCAGGTGAGATACCACCTTGGTCACCTGGGAGGGAGAGTCACCCAACCAGAGGTCTTAGCTAGGTCTAATTCTCAAGCTGAGAAACTGCCTGTCAGAAAAGTGCTTCTTCATCAGAAAACATGTGTGTAAGACTGTGGTGGCAAGAGGTACTGGGGTGGCTGACAGAGGATGGCAGCAAGGCCATAGCCCCTCCCTGTTTTGAACCACATCATAACATGTAGGGACAGCCTATGAGGTGCTTTTGTTGTCATCCAGAAGGTGGGGCCTGCCACACATGAGGGCCTCATTGGTTTTGACAGCTGTTGGACAGCTCCTCGCTTAGCAGTAAAGTACTTTTTAAAATAGGATCACCTGGAGAACTGATGGCTGAGTGGCCTGGCAGCATCTACTTCACCCTTCACAGATCCACATCGCAGCATCAGCTGACAGCCCACCAGTAATTCCATAAGTAGGGCACCATCTTTACCAGCCAGGAGGCAGAGGCCTTCACGCCACAGAGCCTACCTGGGACCACTCACTGGAGTACACAGACACAGCTGGTGACAAACTGCCTTCTTAGAACTATGCCTATAAAAAAAGAAAATAGAAAGAAGACACATTGCAACCAACCCTATCGACATGAAGATAATTATGAGAGAATGTCGTGGACAGCACTACAGAGACAAACTACATAAATGTAGATGAAATAACTAATTTGGGGAAGAACACGACCTATCCAAACAGACTCATAAGGAATCAGAAAGTCTCAACTGATCTACAACAGGCAAACAACTTGAATTAGTGATCAAACACTTCCACAAAACAACAATAGTTTATGATGAAGTCTAGTTAAATTAATCTACTTTGTATTGTGTGCTGTCAACTGCTTTCACCTAACCAAATTTCTATCAACTATTTAATTGATGACCAACTCTCTCCCTCCCTCTCCTCCCTTGTAGCTATCAAAGAGTCTTTTCTTTTGCACATAAGTCTGTTTTTAAGTCCTTATATCAAGGATCTCATCCAATATTTCTGCTTTTGCCGCTGACTGATTTCACTCAGCATGTCTTCCAATTGAAACCAGGTTATGAGATACTTTCTAAAATCAACATTGTACTTTATCATTGCATAGTGTTCCTTTGAGTATATGTACCATTGTTGGTTCTCCACTTCTCTGTTGACGGGCATCTGGATTCGTTCCATCCTTTTGCTATTGTGGACAGTGCTGCAGTATATTCATGTACATATATCCGTTCCTGTGACAGCCTTTGTTTCTGTAGGACATATTCTCAGCAGTGAGATTACTGGATCAAATGATATATCTATTTCCAGCCTTTTAATGAAGCACTAGATTGCTTTCCAAAGCGGTTGGACCATGTTGCAATCCCACCAGCAGTGTAGCAGAGTTTCAATTCTCCACAGCTTCTGTAGCATTTGTTGCTTTGTATTTTCAGGATCATGGCCAAACTTGTGTGAGATGTGTCTCATTGTAGTTTTGATTTGGGTATCTCTGACAGCAAATGATCATAAGCATTTACGCATGTGTCTTGGCTGCCTGGATGTCCTCTTTGGTGTGGTGTCTGTCCATTTCCTTTGCCCATCTCTTCATTGGGTTATTTAATTTTCCTTGCTGATATTTTGCAGTACCCTGTAGATTATGGAGATCAGACATTGATCTGACATGTAGTGGCCAAATATTTTTTCCCATTGTGGAGGTGGTCTTTTAACTCTTTTGGTGAAGTCTTTGGATGAGCGAAAATATTTCATTCTTAGTAATTTCCCTTTATCTATTTTCTCTTCTGTTGATTGTGCTTTGTCAGATTTTGAAGTCTATCTAAGCTGGACATTAGAAGTCCCCATTGGCAACTCTAATTTTTCTTTCATGATCTTCATCATTTTAGGTTTACTATTTAGGTCTTTCATGAACTTTGAGTTTGTTTTTGTGTCAGGTGTGAGATATGGTCTTGTTTCAGTTTTTGGCAGATGGATATCCGATTGTGCCAACACTGTTTTTTAGGGAGACAGTTTTTACTGCAGTTTACAATCTTAAGGCCTTTGCTGAATATCAACTGTTCTTAAAAGGATGGTGGCATCTCTGAGGTTTCAACTCTGTCTACATGTTGCTTTTGGTACCAGTACCAGGCTGTTTTGACTACTGTGGCAGTGTAACAGGTTCTAAAGTCAAGTAGTGCAAGGCCTCCCACTGCGTTCCTCTTCTGCTTTACTTATCTGGAGTTTCCTCCCTTTCCAAACAAAGTTGGTGATTTGTTTCTCCATCTCATTAAAAAATGTCACTGGAATGTGTCTTGAGGTTGCATTGTATATGTAGATCACTTTGAGTAAAATAGCCAATTTCACAAAGTTAAGTCTTCCTACCCATAAGCAGGGTAGGTTTCTCCTTTATGTAAGTCTCTTTTGGTTTCTTTCAGTAAGGTCTTGTATTTCTGTCTGTGTAAGTCTCTTACTTATGTTGTTAGAGTTCCTAGGTATTTTATCTTCTTGGGGGCTATAGTAAATGGTATTGTTTTGGTGATTTCTTCTAAGATGATCTCTCTGTTGGTATAAAGGAATCTTATGATTTACTTATGTTTATCTTATCTCCTGATACTTTGCTCAATTCTTCTATTAGTTCCAGAAGTTTACTCATTGATCCTTTAGGGTACTCTGCATATGCAATCATATCTTCTGCAAATAGGGAGATTTTGACGCCTTCTTTGCTGATACACATGCCTTTTATTTCTTTGTGTCATCTAATTTCTCTGGTTAGAACCTGTAGTTCAATGTGGAAAAGAAGTGGTGAGAGTGGGCACCTTTGTCTAATTCCTGTTCTCAAGGGGAATTCTTTCAATCCCCCTTCATTCAGGATGACGTAGGTGGTTGGCTTTGCATAGACGCCCCTTACTGTGTTAAAGAATTTGCCTCTGTTCCTATGTTGCTGATAGCTGTCAGCATGAATGTGTGTTGGACTTCTTTGAATGCCTTTTCTGCATCAATTGAAACTTCAGGTGATTCTTAACCTTTGTGCTATTTATGTGGTTGATCACATTAATTGTTTTTCTGATGTTTCACCAGCCTTGCATCCCTCATATGAATCCAACTTTGTCATGATGAATTATTTTTTTGATATGTTGTTGAATTCTATTGGTTAAGATTTGGTTGAAGATTTTTGCATCTATGTTCATGAGTGATATTGGTCAGCAATTTTGTTTTTTTGTGAGATCTTTCCCTGGCTTTGGTATCGGGGTTATGCTGGCTTCATAGAATGGATTTGGGAGGATTCTATCCTTTTCTATGCTGTGAAATAGTCTCAGTAGTATTGGAGTTAACTCTTCTCTAAAAGCTTGGTAGAATTCTGCAATGAAGCCACCTGGGACAGGAGTTCTTTTGACTGGTAGTTTTTTGATGACTTTTTCAATCTCTTCCTTGGAATGGGTTTATTAAGCTTTTCTACTTCTTATGATATAATTTTGGTATGTGATGTGAATCTATAAATTTGCCCATTCCCCCTAGTTTTTCAAATTTGTTGGAGTATAGTCTTTTGTAGTATTCAGTTGCAATAGTTTTGATTTCAGTTGGATCTGTTGTGACATTTCTCATCTCATTTTTCATTTGGGTTATTTGTTTCCTCTCCTGATTTTCTGTTCTCAGCTTAACCAATGCTTTATCAATTTTGTTGATCTTTTCAAAGAATTAATTTTTGGATTTGTTAACTTTTTCAATTTTTCTTCTATTTTCAAATTCCTTTAGTTATTTTCTAAGTTTTATTATCTGTTTACTCCAATGCCTGATGGGTTCGTCTGTTGCTCTCTTTCTAATCATTAAAGCTGTAGGGTTAATACTTTGATTTCGGTCCTATCTTCATTATGGATGTGTGCATTCATAGTGATAAATTGGCCTCTGAGCACTGCTTTTGCTGTATCCTGTAGGTCCTGGTGGGATGTGTTTTTATTCTCATTTGATCCCATTAGTTTATTTACATCATCCTTGATTTCTTCTATTTAACTCATGGCTTTTTGAGTAAGGTGTTCTTCAGTTTCTGTGAGTTCAAATTTATACCTGTTTTTTTCTGCTATAGATTACAACTTTGACGGCTTTATGGTGGGAGAGGATGCTTTGCAATTATTCAGTGATTTGGATTTTGTAGAGACTTGCTTTATGCCCTAACAAATAGTTTATTTTGGAGAATGTTCCAAGCACGTTAAAGAAGGTGTACTCATCTGTTGATCTATAGAAGGTACAATGTATGTCGATAAGATCTAGTTGGTTAATTGTCACAATAAGAGCTTCTGTATCTTTACTGAGCTTTTTTCTATATGATCTGTCCATTACTGTAAGTGGAGTCTTCACACCTCTAAGTAGTATTGTGGAGTAATCTATCTCATTTTTCAGTGTTATCAGTGTTTGTTCAATGTATTTAGATGCTCTTGTATTGGCTGTAAAATATTTAATATTGTTATGCCCTTTCACCAGCAAATAGTGGTCATCTTTGTCCACAATGGTGGAGTTTACATTAAATTCTATTATATCTGAGATTATATCTGTTCTTCTTTTATGTTGTTGGCTTCATATATATTTTTCCATCCTTTAATTTTCAGTTTGTTAATATCTTTGAGTCTAAGGTGTGTTTCTTGAAAGCAACGTATAGAAGAATCGTGTCTTTTGATCTAGGATGTCACTAGCTGTCTCTTTATAGGAGCATTCAGTCCGTTTACATTCAGTCTAATTATTGATAGATACGTATTTAGTGCTGTCATTTTGATGCATTTATTTTCGGGCTGTTGATGTCTTCTATGTTGCTGCTAATATTCTGTTCTTGGTCATTCTTCTGTAGGGGTTGACTTTTCATCTTTTTCAGTGCTGGTTTTATGTTTGTTGGAACTCCTGTATTATGTTTCTTGTTTCCTTATGTCTCATTGTTATTTTGCTTTGTGGATACTCCTATGATTCCCCTTACTATTCTAAGTTTAAACCAGACTTTAACTTCTGCATGACTTTTTCATTTCCTCTCCATCTGAAAGGGTTATAACTAGTTTGATGATGTCATAGTTTTCATGATATGATCACTGGCTTTCTTCTTTTAATATTGTAGCTTTGTCTGAGCTTTGTAATTTCCCTAATTGTGTAGGATTCTGGATGCTGTGTCCTGCCTTGTCTTCTTAAGTATGTACCTAATGTTTTTGTTTTTTCTAAGCAAATAGCTTCTTTCAATATTTCTTGTAGTTTTAGTTTTGTTTTTTCAGTGTCTCTAAGTTTCTGTTTATCTGTGAATGGCTCGATTTCATCTTTACATGTGAGACACAGTTTTGCAAATGTATAATTCTTGGTTGGAAGTTTTTCTTCTTGGAGACTTTGAATATGTCATCCCTCTGCCTCTTGGACAACATGGTTTGTTCTGAGAAGTGAGATAAAAGCCTACAGGGTTTCCCTCTGAATGTTAGATTTGCTTTGAGCCTTGCTGTGTTTAAGGGCTTCTTTTTATGTTTCATTTTATTAAGCTTGATTGTAATGTCTGGTGTCTTTTGGTGTCTAGTTTTTGTGGTGTTTGATACACATCTTGGAAATTTATGTTCTCTTCTTTCATAATTTCAGGGAAGTTTTCTGTCATCAGCTCTACAACAATATTCTGTATTTTCAGCTATCCCTATCTGCTCGGGAACTCCAATTAACCATCAATTATTCCTCTTTATAGAGTACCATATGTTTCTTAATGATTCTTCATTTGTTTTATTTCTTTTCTCTGATTTCTCCTCATAAATGCTGGTACCTTTTGCTCTATCTTCAAGGTTACTAAGTCTGACCTTCATCTCCTAAATTTTACTCTTTTTGTTTTGGATTGAATTGTCTAATTCTGTAATTTTGTTATTGATCTGCTAGATTTCAGATCATTGATGTCCCATCAGTTCAAATAGTCTACTTAATGTTTCATTTTATTATGCTGCATTTTGCTTAATGTCTAGGAGGGCTGTCTATATAATCCTTTTGTTCTCAACCTCTGATAGTTTCAGAAAGTCTTCTTCATATGGAAAGTTTGCTTATTATTTGGGGAGTTTTCTAGAACCATGTTGGACTGTTCCCTTAAATGTTTAGCTATGGACTGTTGCCTTTGCACCATCTAGAAGCTGTTCAGTTTGTCTGCTGTTTCCTCGACAGGAACTGAGTCATAGTTCTAAGAAGGATTTGGTCAACAGCTGCCTCTGTATACTCTATGGACTAGCCCCAGATGGAGTATCTAGGATGGCAGGCTCTGTCACCTTGCTGACCAAGACAATGCCCTACTTTTGGGATCACTGCGGGCACTGTCAGTCAACACTAAGATGTGGGTCAGTGAAAGGTGTAGATGATGATGCCGGTAGCTCAGCTGTCAGTTCTCCAGGTGATCTAATTTTAAAATGCTAAGCAAGGGGCTGTCCAACAGCTGCTGACATCAGTCAGACCCTTAGACGTGGCAGGTCCTGCATTCTGCCTGACAACAAAAGCACCTTATAGATTGTCCCCAGATGCTAGGCTATAGTTCAAAGTCCAAAGCCAAAGCCAAGTAGAGAGAGGTTATAGCCTTGTTGCCGTCCTCTGTTATGCCCTACCCATAACTCTAGAGGCTCCACTATCATAAACCCAGCCCTACTTCTTCGTGTGAATATTAGCCACATCTAAGTCTTCCAGATGGATGACTCTGATTCCAGCTGACCACAATGGCATCTTGTCTGAGGTGCCCTTCCTGCCATTAAACAGCAGAATCTATGGTGCAGCTCAGAAACAAGAGATGGAGGGGCAATGGTGTCCTTAGTCAGCAGCCAGGCTCTCAGTATGTGACTATTGCACTCACAGACTCTCTGCTGCACTATATGCTGTTTAGTTAAGCATTGTGGTTCAGCATATTCACTGGCTCACGTCCAGTCCTTGCCTCCCTGGTAACAAAGAAGATGTCAGTACCTGCAGTCGTCCCTAATGGTGAGTCAGATAAGGAAAGATTCAGCACACGCTGTCTTGTTTTAGAGAGAGGTCATTTCACATATAATGGCACGTAGTCCAATATGACAAGCCTATGCCAGATTCTAGGGCTCCCTGGATTTCCTTGCTGCTCCATTCAATTATCAATCCAGTCCTTAGTTCTCAGAGTGAATTGAGGAGCTGTGTGTCTAGTCCACCATTTGGCCCTGCCCCCTCCATTTTCAACTGAAAATAATTTACATTATCTTCTCATTGAATGGAGTGTTTTACATCACAGTATTTGTACATTTGTTCAACTTTTCTATTTCTGTCATGGTCTTCTTTTTGTTCTATTCATTATTTAACTTTGAGCATTATAGTACTCAGCTGTTATTTTTGCATTTGCTGTGTCTCATATCTGTCAGTTTTTGTTTCATGCATTTTGTTGTTTTGGTTTTTTAGTACTTATGTGTTTAAAATGGTTGTATGTTTTTTCAAATTTTTTATTATAAACTCTTCCAGCCTCCATTGTTTTGGTTGAGAAGTTGTTAATCTTACTGAAATTTCCATGCGACTACTAAGTCGTTATTCCTTCTACTTTCAAGATTTTCCCTGGTCTTTGATTTTTAGTATGTTTACTATGATGTGACCATTTGTAGATCTCTTTGATTTCATCTGACTTGAGGTTCATTCAGCTTTATGGATGTGTAGGTTATTATTTTTCAATAAATTTGAAGAATTTTTAGGCTGTATTTTAAAAATATTTTTTCTGCTCCTTTTTGTTTTTCCTCTCCTTTGGTATTCCCTTAGGAGTATGTTGGTGTGATTAATGGTGTTCTGTACTTCTCTAAGGCTCTCTTCAGTTATTGTCATGGATTGATTTCTGTTTCCCCCATAACATGCATGGGTCTTTGGCTAGGCCATGATTTTCAGTCTTGTGTCATGTTCCTTTATGTTGTAAACCCTAGTCTTAGGGTGTTAATGAGGAAAGATGGGCAACAGCTGCATTGGTGGGACAGGACTTAATGTGTAAGATTGCTTTCTGCCTTGAGGCAGTCTCTTGGGATATAAATGAAACAAGACAGCAGAGAGATTTTGGGACTTCATACTATCAAGATACAGTGCCAGGATCCAGGGTGCCTGTGCCTCAGAAGTTTCCAGTCCAGGGGAAGATTGACGACAAAGACATTCCTCCAGAGCCAGCAGAGAAAGCCTTCCCCTGGAGCCAACACCTTGAGTTTGGACTTTTATAACACTGTACTGTGACAAAATAAAATTTCTTTTTTTAAAGCCATCTACTTATATTATTTCTCTTAAAGCAGCAGTAAATGACTAAAACAATTCATTTCTTTTTTCCTCTCTGTTTCTGAAACTGTACAATATCTATTGGTCTATCCCTAAGTTTGTTTTATCTTTTGTCAGTTGAAATCTCATGTTGGGCACCTCCAGGGATTTTTTTCAGATACTGTACTTTTCAATAACAAAATTTTCATTTGCTTCTTTTTCAAAAATTTATATTTCTTTATATTCATACCTTCTCTTTATGTGACATTATCGTCATACTTCTTTAAATATGGTTTCCTTTAGTTCTATGAACTTGCTCATATTGGCTACTTGTAAGTTTTTATCTGATACATTTAACACCCACAGGTCACTTTCAGAAATCCTGGTGCCATAGAGGTTAACTGCTACAGCTTCTAACCAAAATATCAGCAATTAAAACCTTCCAGGTACTTCTTGGAAGCTCTCTGGGGCCATACTGCTCTATCCTATAGCGTTGCTTGGAGTCAGAACTGACTCATTGGCAACTGATTACCACCCCCTAGGATAGTTTCTATTACCTGTATATATATATTTTTTGGGGGGGGTCTTGATCACTATGAGTTGGACCCAACTTGACAGCAGTGCATATGGGTTATATTTGTTTCTTTCTTTTTGTGTGCTTCATACTTTTTTTTTGGTTGGAAACTAAATATTTTAGATATTATAGCAACTCTGAGTACTGGTTTGTCCTCACTTTGCACCAGGCTTCTTTCTTTAGTTACTGGCTGGATTATTTTAGTACAGTTTACCCCCTCCACAGGTAAGCCCCATATTTTGCTCTTGAGTATGTCCATAATCACTAGTGTAACAGTCATTTAGCAAGGCAATCTTCCACCCTTTATATGACCATACCCAGGTGTGAAGATCCACTAATTTCTGACAGATTGCTCAATAACTTTCAACAATGACCTGGTGAGTAAATTCCTTTGCAAATAATCCAGTAAAATTGTCGCTTCTCTAAAATAATAGATTCTGAGGTCAGTGTTTGGTATTTATTCTCACTATAGAAGGAATCCTCCTAGCTATCTTGTTATCTGATTCTCCTCTGAAAAAGAGCAGACCTAAAGTTTAGCCAGTATCTTGAATCTCTTCCCAAATGCCTTTCACTCTAACCTCCAATGTTCCTGAGAGTATCCTTGGGCTTCAACTTCTCCATGCCCTGTTAATTTCCTTTGCAAAGAGATTAGGAGCTGTTTCTGTCCACAGGCAAAACCTCTGAGCCAGAGCTCTGGAGTGATAAGACCAGTGATAAACCTCTCAAAATGAAATCTTGTCTAGTTGCTGGGTACTTGGTAGAGAGGGGAACAGCATCCTGAATTACTCTTGGATCCCCCTATTCTGTTGTGGAATCACCACTTCACATCTGGGGCAAGTATGATCAGGGCCTAATTTCTATTAAGCTGCGTCAAGGTGAGTTTTCAGTCCATGCATGTGAAATGGGCACCAGAAGGTGCCCCCATCTCTCAACAGCGTGCACCTAGCACTTACATTCAAGAACAGATAGTCAGAAGCAAAATGAAAAATACTGATGTGCTTCTACTCCACTGAAGAAAGCCCTATAACTAAGATCTGAGAGGAGATGGACCCTTGTGCTCTTGGTTTCAGCTGTCAGGAAAGGAATCTCCACCTTACTGAGCTATAAGAGTTGAGAAAGAGATAAATCTTCCTTCAAAATAACATACAGTCTCACAGATGATCTT
This sequence comes from Heterohyrax brucei, assembly GCA_028571685.1. Classification (NCBI taxonomy): domain Eukaryota; kingdom Metazoa; phylum Chordata; class Mammalia; order Hyracoidea; family Procaviidae; genus Heterohyrax; species Heterohyrax brucei. The sequence continues at coordinate 111,318,396 of CM053166.1, read as the reverse complement.
GAATAGATGCTTCTTCATTTTTTTCCCCCTTTCGTAGGCAGTCATTAAGTCTGTCAGGATTTGTGGTGACCTGATGTATAACAGAACAAAACACTGTCTCCTCCTGCACAATTTAAATGAAGGTATGTTTGAGATCATTGTTGTGGCTATTGTGTCAGTCCACTTTATTGAGTGCTATCCTCAATTTTGTTGACCCTCTACTTTAATAAATGCGTTGTCCTTTACCTTTCTAACAATTTTTCTTTCCTGATAATGTGTCTAAAATAAGTAAGTTGATGTTTCACCATCATTGCTTTTAAGGAGCATTTTGGTTGTATTCCTTTTGAGACTGACTCGTTCATTCTTTTGAAATTCCATAGTGTATACAACATTTTTTGCCATCACCACAGTTTGAATACATCAATTCTTCTTCCATGTTTTGTTTCCTCCACCCAGCTTTCACTTGTTTATAAGGTGATTGAACAGACCAGGACTTGGGTCAAATGTATCATAGTCTTCATAGTGTCATCTTTAAGGTGATCTTTTACAAAATATTTTCCTAATGCAACACATTTCATTTGATTTCTTGATTGCTGCTTCCATGGGCGTTGATTGTTGATCCAAGTACAACGAAATTTTTGAAACTTAAAATATTTCTCCATTTACCATGATGTTGTTTATGGATCCAATGATGAGGATATTTATTTCATTAACATTCAAATGTAATTCATACTAAAAGGTGTAGTCTGGTCTTCACCATTAAGTGTTTTGTGTCATTTTCATTTGCAGCAAATAAGTTTTGGTCACCTTCATATCACAGGTTGTTAGAGTCTTCCTCTAATCCGGAGGCCACATCTTATTTATATAGTCCAGCTTTATGGATTATTTGCTTAATTTACAGATTGAGTAAGTAAGGTGAAACAATATATTTCTGCATCAACCTTTTCCAGTTTTAAATTACACAATATTACATTGTTGAAATGACTGCCTCTTGATCCATCAACATGTTCCACAAGAATACAATCAAGTGTTCTGGTATTCCCATTCTTTGTAATGTTATCCTTAACTTGTTAGAACCCACATAGTCAAATGCCTTTGTATAGTTGATAAAACACAAATAAACATCTTTTTGGTAGTCTCTGCTTTCAGTCAAAAATCCATCTGACATCAGCAATGATATACTTTGTTTCACATCCTCTTCTGAATCTTGTTTAAAAGTCTGTTAGTTCCCTGACTATGTATAGATGCAGTTATTATGTTATTTATTATCTTAAGCAAAGTTTTTCTAGCATGTAATATTAATGGTGTTGTTCGAGAAATTCCGAGTTCTATCTGATCACCATTCTTTGGAATAGGCACTAATATGTATTCTTCCACATTTTTAGACAGAGATGAGTAAACGCTTCAGTTTGATAAAACATGTCCGCTAATGTCCACCAAGTCCTGAAACTTTTTCAATATTTGTCAATTTCTTCATAGCAAATTAAACTTCTTTCTTCAATGTCAGAAGTTCTTATCATATGCTAGTCTCCTGAAATAGCTTTACATCAACCAGTTCTTTTTTGGTACAATAACTCTGTGTATAAATTTCATTTTCTTTTGATGCTTCTTTTGTTGTTCAAAATTTGCCCATAGAATCTGTCAGTATAGCAACTCAAGGCTTAAATTTTCTCTTCAGTGCTTTTAGCTTGAGAAATGTCCATCTTTATCTTCCTGTTTAATTGTCTAACTGTAGGTCTTAACACATTGTATTATAATACTTCACATTTTCTTATCAAGACACCCTTTGAAACCTTATATTTAGCTCTTCATAATTTTCTCTGTTTGCTTTAGCTGCTCTGCAGTTAAGAACTAGTTTCTTCTGATATCTGTTTTGGTATTTTCCTACTTTCCTGTCTATTTCACAATTTTTTACTTTCTTTTTATATGATGCCTTTTATCTCTTCCCACAACTCTTCTGGTTTTCATCCATCAGTGTTCAATTCATCAGACCTCTTCTTAAGATGATGTCTAAATTCAAGTGTTGTACTTTGCCTCTCTTAAATTTTCTTTGATTTAATACAGCTTCAACACAGACTTATACGTGAGTAATTGATGGATTGTTTCACAGTAAGCCCCTGACTTAGTCTTGACTGATGATATGGAGCTTCTCCATCTCTTTCAACAGATATATTCAATTTTATTCTTGTGTTATTCATTCAACAAGTTACATGTGTATAGTCACCAATTGTGCTGTTGGAAAAAAAAGTGTTTCTGATGAATAAGTCATTCATCTTGCAGAATTTTATCATGCAAACTCTGGCATTGTTTCTAACACCAATGTCATATTTTCCAACTGCTGACCCTTCTTTGTGATTTTCAACTTTCATATTCCAAAGATTAGTAACCATTAATGCATATTGATTGCATGTTTGATTACTTTCAGATAACAGTAAGTTGTAAAATCTTCAACTTCTGCATGTTGTATTTATGTATTTAGATGCTCTTGTATTTGGGTGTATAAATATTCAATATTGGTAAGTCCTGCTTCTGTATTGAAACTCAGCAATAAATAGTGACTGTCCTTGTCCATGATGGTCGATTTTACATTAAAATCTATTTTATCTGAAATTAGTATTGCCACACCTGTTCTTCTTTATATATTGTTAGTGTAGTATATATTATTCCATTCTTTAGTTTTCAATTTGTTTGTATCTTTAAGTCTAAGATGTGTTTCTTGTAAGCAACATTGTAGATGGGTCATGAATCTTGTTCCAAGATGTCACTTGTCTCTTTACTGGAACATTCGGACCATTTACAGTCACTGTAATTATTGATAGGTATGTGTTTAGTGCTATCATTTTGATGAGTTTATTTTTGTGTTGGTGTTTTCTATGTTGCTCTTAATATTCTGTTGTTGGTCCTTCTTTATGGGTTGACTTTGCATCTTTTTCAGTGTTAGTTTTGTGTTTGTTGAGACTCTTGTATTACATTTCTTGTTTTGATATGTTGCATTATTATTGTGCTTTTTGGCTACCCCTACGATCTACCTTAATAATCTGAGTTTAAACTCAATTTTAACTTCTGCTTATTTTACTAACTTCAGCTCCATCTGAGAGCACTATAACTACTACTATAGTGACTACAGTCACTATAGTGACTGTCCTTGTCCATGATGGTCGATTTTACATTAAAATCTATTTTATCTGAAATTAGTATTGCCACACCTATTCTTCTTTATATATTGTTAGCATAGTATATATTATTCCATTCTTTAATTTTCAGTTTGTTTGTATCTTTAAGTCTAAGATGTGAAGTGTATCACTCTTTTTAATGTGATGATATCTTACTTTTCATGATACATTCACTGGTTCCTTTCCTTTAATGTTGTAGCTCTGATCGAATTTTGTGTTTTTCCTAACTGAGTAAGTTTCTGTATGTTGTGTCCTGCATTGCCTCCTCAAATATAGAGTTAATGGTTTTCTTTTTCTCAACTAAGAGGTTCTTTCAGTATGTCTTGTAGTTTTGGTTTGGTTTTTACAAAGTCTCTAAGCTTCTCTTTGTCTGTGAATGTCTTTATTTCATTTTCATATTTGAAAGAGTTTTTGAGGATATATAATTCTTGATTGGAAGTTTTTCTCCTTCAAAACTTTGAATGTGTCATCCCACAGCCTCCATGCCAACAATGTTTCTACTGACAAGTCAGATGAAAGCCTACTGGGCTTCCCTCTGAATATTAGATGTTCTTTGAGTCTCACTGCCTTTAAGAGTTTCTGCTTATGTTTCATTTTATTAAGCTTGATTATAATATATCTTGGTGTCTTCCTTTTGGGGTCTATTTTTGTAGCATTTGATATACATCTTGGACATCTATGTTGTCTTCTTTTGTAATGTCAGGGAAGCTTTCTGTCATCAACTCACTAACAATACTCTGTGTTTTCGGCTATCCCTCCCTGTTCAGGAACTTCAACTCACTGTAGATCATTCCTCATTATAGAATCCCATGTGTGTCTTAATGCTTCTTCATTTTTCTTATTTCTTTTCTTTGATTTTGCCTCATAAACACTGGTGTCAGTAGCACTGTCTTCAAGGTCACTAAGTCAAATTTTCAGTTTGTCAATTCTGCTCTTCTGGCTTTGAATTGAATTGTCTGAAATTTTGTTACTGATCTGTAAGATTTCAGAATGTTGATATTCTACCAATTTGAATAGCTTGCTTAATTTTTCATTTTGTTCTGCTGTGTTTTATTTAATTTCTAGGAGGGTTCTCTACATAATTATTTTGTACTCGACCTCCAATAGTTTCAGAAAGGCTTCTTCTTCTGGGAAGTTTTTTGATTCTTTATTTTGAAAGCTTTCTGGAACCATGGTGGGTTGTTTCTTTAAATGCCTGGCAATGGTTCGTTGCTTACTAGACATCTAGAGGCTGTTTAGTATCTTTGGTGTTACCTAAACAGGCATAGTTCTGAGAAGGGAGTTTGCCACCAGCCACCTCTTTGTCCTCTAGTGGCTGGCCCTAGTGGACTTTCTCGGGTGGCAGGCTCCTCTTTTTGGCTGGTAAAAACACAGCCCTACTTATGGAGTCACTGGTGGGCTGTCAACTGACCCTATGATCTGGGTAAGTAAAGGTTGGAAGAAATGTGGTTGGGCTGCACAACAGTTATTTCTCCAGACAGTCTTATATTAAAAAGCTAAAAGCTACCTGACTGCTTCCAAAATCAGTCAGCCCATCAGGTGTGGCAGGCCCCTCCTTCCAGTTGACAACAGAAGCGCCTCTTCAGTTGTCTGCAGATACTATGATGCAGATCACAGCAGGGAGGGGCCACTATGCTGCTGTCATTGCCTACTGGGTAACACCCACAAAGAAACACCACCCTAAACACAGCCCCTCTGCTATAAAAGCACTCCCCATATTGACACTGCCCCCAGCTTGCAAATCAGCCCCTGATTAGGCCTTCGGTTAGGAAACACCCCTCCCAGCCAAACAAAATAGTGACATGGTCAAGCTACCCTTCTCTCCGGGAAGCAGCTGAATTTATGGTGGAGTTCTGAAAAGGGAGGGTGAAGGTGCTGTTATGTCCCCAGTCTGCCTCTGTGCTCTCAAAGTGTGATTATTCCACACACTTTCTTTCCCCTGCAGCACACTCTTTTCACTTCAGCACTGTAGTTCAGTGTAGCTGCCAGCTCATGTCTATCTCCCGCCTACCAGCTAACAAAAAGGAAATAAGTTAAAAACACCAAGTACCTTCTATCTGCACAAGCCAGCCTCTCAGAAGAGCAGCAGTCAATGATAGAGAGGAAGTTTTCCACTTTGTGGCATGTAATCCAAACTGACAGCCCTATGCCATGTCCTAGGGCTCACTGGGTGTCCAGAAAGCTCTGTTCAATTATCAATCCAGGCCTTAGTTTTCAGAGGGAATTAAGCAGATATGTGTCTAGTCTGCCATCTTAACTCCACCCCTCAAAATATTATTTTTAATGATAAATCCAATGCTATTCCTTTTCAATTTGTTGTCCTTGGTATAGTAGGCTATATGATTTGTCTACTACAAAATGGCTGAATTGATCCTTTTCACCTCATTAACAATTATATCAATCTTGAAGCATTCCAATTCACATTTGAAAAATTCCAGTTTTCCTTAATTCATACTTTGTATAGTCCATGTTCTGATTATTAATGAATGTTTGCAGCTGTCATTACTCATTTTGAGTAATGCTACAACAGAAGTTGAAGGTCCTGAAGGCTTTACTCCACTCACGTTTTTAAAGTTTACTGTATTTTGATAATGAAACTCTTCCACAAAGTTTTATTTGCACGCATTTCAACCTGAGGCTCATCCTCTATTACTTTATCAGGCAATATTCTGTTCTTACACATGAGGCTTCTATTGGTTTATTTTTGGACATATATTGCCAGCCCTTTTCTCCTAATCTGTGTTAGTCAGGGAGCTCTGCTAAAATTAGCCCCCAAAGGTGATCTTTCTGGTATGAGAAATACCATTGGCATACCTTGAAGCATCATATCAACATAGAAACCACCACAAAATGATGTTTTTATAGGCTTTAAATGGTTTTTATTTATTTTATTTTTTATAAACATCACCACTTTGGAGAGTATGTCAGCAAAGCTTTTCATGCAATCATGGCTAAAGTTGATTTCCTTCATACCACTTTTGTTACTCTGGAAATGTATGTTGGCAAATGTTCTTAGACCTAAGGGTATTATCCCACTGCTGTCGAGTCAGGTCCAACTCATAGTGATCCTAAAGGTCAGAGTAGAACTGCCCCACAAAGTTTATAGGGATACTCAAAAATGTGTATAAAGAGATTAGGATCTGCAGAGCAGTTGTACCAATGATGCTCAGCCACCTCAATGATCTTCAATCACCAAACAGATGATCCTTTTTTCTGGGAAGTATGGCCTAGTATATGTCCATCACCCAAAATACAAGGAAGACAAAGAATCAAGGACAAAACACATTGAATTTTCAAGGCAGAGACCCTATTTGCTTAGCATTGTGGCCACATATGTCTGTTTCAGATGGCACAAAAGTTTCCTACCATGTTATTGTGTTCTGTCAAGTAGATTCTGACTCATAGTGACCCTATGGGAGAGAGTATAGATACCTCATGAATTTTACTAGGCTGTAATAGTTATGGGAGGAGATGGTCAGGTCTTTTCTCCTACAGTGTCATTAGTAGGTTCCAACTGATAACTTTTTGGTTAGCAACAAAGCACTTAACCATTTTGCCACGAGGGTTCCTTTCTCCTACCATGGGGAGAAGTAAATGGGAGACAAAAAGAGACACTGAAATTTTTTTCTCCAATATCAGTTCTTCCTTAAGAGGGAAGCAAAATTCACTCTTCTTTCTGAAAATGTTAGGGTAGAATAATAAGTAAATATCCCTAATCAATTATTTATATTTATCAAAATAAAATAATCTACATAGAAATGCCAGAAATTTAGAAATCCATTTATTATAAAAGATCCACGTCAGCTGTAAACAAGGAGAAACTTGATTTTTTGGCACTATGCATTTCCTGATCTGCGCATATTAATTATTTGAATATGTTCTTATATTGTCGAGAACAATTTAGATTAGGCTATTTCCTTTCATTTATTTTCTTTGAAGTATTCATTTAGTAACTACTATTTGTCAGGCATGTGTCGGATCCGACTCAATGACGCTTGGCTTGGCTTGGCTAAGTTAGGCCTGGAGCCTAGAAGCTAGCAGTTAAGAACTTGGCTGCTAACCCAAAAGTCAGCAGTTCAAAGCTACCAGACATTCCTTGGAAACTCTATGGGACAGTTTTACTATGTCTTATAGGGTTTCTGTGAGTGAGAATTGACTCAAGAAGCAATTAATTTTTTGTGATAGGCCCTGGGACATAATGATGAATGAGGCACAGTTTCTGCATTATACTTCCAAATAACCAGAGGAAATGAAAGAGCACTGTACTATTTAAGGAATTGCTCATCCTTCTGAAGGAGTAATGACAACTACTCAAAGATCACTTTTGGACTTATGAAGTTTTCGATGGTCCCACCCTTGCAGAAGAATTGAAAGGTTGAAAGCTGAAATGTCTAGTCTTGAAAATATAATTAGTTTTTAAGGATAAAAACATTAAAATTGAACATAAAACATGAGTGGATTCTTTGAGTCTAATTTACCTCTCTAACACAGGTTAAATGTAATATTCTTTTTCACTTTCTACTGAGAGATGATATACCCTGTTAAGTAACTGCCATTTTCCAGTTTTTCAGTCTATGTGTTTCTGCCCAAAGTGAAAGGGAGTATACCATTCTTACATTTTGTTTGCTAGCTGTTTAGATATGGAGGCTTTTAAAACGTCAAATATGTGGCTTCATGACAAAAACATTTTACTCTAAGAGATTGTGAGGCAAACTACATACATCAAAGTGAAAAAATAATTAAACAAACAGCGTATGTCTGTATGAGTGTTGGGAGGTTAGTGTGATCCTACGAAATATTCAGGAAGCTGTGCTAAGCTCTCATTCAGTGGCTTTGTTTCTAAAATTATAAATCTGCTATTGCTGTATTTCCTGTTTCTGATTGATAATAGTTAGAATAAAAACACTAGAGATAAGTTTCCAGTTTAAATTTCTTGGCACCATTTCTTGACAAGGAAAGGATCTTTGAGATAAGCATACACACCTGTGATAAAACAATAGATATTAATAAATAACTTAATAAAGATACTCAAGTGGACCTTGGTTCTAGGAAGACAATTGTCTATGAGCTACATGGTTCCAACAAAAGCCCTTTGGTATTTACCTTTCATTCTTTACAGTGAAGGATGGAGAAATAATTCCCTCAACTGAAATAGAATGTGTGTGTGTGTGTGTGTGTGTTGTGAGTGTTGGATATGAAACTAGGTAAAAAAAAAAATTTAAGAAGAAATGCTATGTATATTGGTCTCAGAAAACTATTAATATGCATGAGAAAGTACAAATGTAAAACGGAAAGACAGGAACCTGCTGTGACCTTTATCATTCCCTGTTGTTGTTAGTCACTGTGGAGTCAGTTTCCACTCATGGTGACCCCATGTGTATCAGAGAAGAATTATTTTCAATGTGGTAACTTTTTGGAAGCAAATGGCCAGGTCTCTCTTCCAAGGTATATCTTTCAATTAATAATCAAGAGCTTAACTGTTTGTGCCACCCATGGATTCCTAAATCATTCCATAGCAGCCCCTGAAAACATAATTCTGCTTCATTTTTAGCTCTTGACTCATTTGTCTTAATTCTCTCGTCTCTCACTATTCCGTACTTTAGATATAATTCATTCTTGTCTATCTTACATTCATCAGCCCGACAGTAACAGAAGGCTAATATTAATTTGGATATTTATCCAACTCTCACAAATAGTGTATCAGTAGGTAAAATATTTTTTCAGCACTAAAACAGTATCCCGCAAAAGTCTTTTTAAAAAAAATATATTTTATTGTGCTTTAAGTGAAAGTTTACAATCCAAGTCAACTGGCCATATAAAATTCAGCAACATACCTCTATGCAACGCTAGCTGCTGTCCCAACCCTACAACAGCACGCTCTTCATTTTCCACCATGTACTTCCCATATTCATTCTACCAACTCCTCTCCACTATTTCCACCCTCCCGTCTCACCTCTTAACAGCAGCTGTTCTGATAGCCTTATATATATATATTTAAGCCAAGAAGCACACACTTCACATGTGCTTCTTGTCTATGTCTCATTGTCCAGTTCAATCTTTGCCTGGATGGTTGGCTTTGGTACTTGTTTCAGCTCTAGGCTAACAGTGAGTCCAGGGGCCATGTATTCAGGAGATGCTGTAGGATGTCATACCATCAAGTCTGGTCATTTAATACAGTTCTAGACCTACACTTCCATTTTTCTCCCACTGTATCAGTGACTCTACACTGTGTTCTGTATCTGGGCAGTCATTGGTGGTGGCTAGGCACCATCTAGCTCTTCTGAACTCATGCTGATGTAGTCTCTGAATCATATGACACCTTCTGGCTGCCTGGCTTATATTTCCCTCAAGATTTTGATGTCCTTTGTTCTCTGCTCCAGGTGGTTTGGGACCAATTGAGGCTGCTTAGAAAGCTGCTTACAAGAATTTTTAGAACCCAGATGCCATTCACCAAAGTAAGATGCAGAACATTTTCTTTAAAAAAAAAATTAGTTATGACAATAGACCTAGATGTTCCCTAAAACCATGGTTTCCCAACCCCTGCCTCTGCAACTCTGACCTTCAAATTCTTCGATCTTATTTAGGAAATCTCTTAGCATTCAGTGTTGTCAAGCAGTGATAATCTCCCTTCTACTGCATGCTGTCATTTAATTCACTTAAACCAATTCCCATCTATTATCTAATCTGTGAAAACCACTCTCTCTCTCCTTCCCCTCACTTGTAACCATCAAGGATTATTTTCTTATATACTTAAACCTTCCCTTGAGTCCTTATAATAGTGGTCTCATATAATACCCTTGTGTGACTAATTTCACTCCACATAGTGTCTTCCAGACAACCCCATGTTATCAGACATTTTCCAAGTTCACCTTTATTCTTTACCTTACCACAGTATTCCACTGTGTGAACATAACCATAGTTTGTTTATCCATTATCTGCTGATGGACATCTAGGCTGATTCCATCTTTTAGCTACTGTGGACTGTGCTGCAATGAACATTGGAGTGAATATAACTATTCATGTGACAGCTTTTCTTCCAAGTAATGGGATTGCTGGATCATATTGTGTCTCTATTTCTAGGTTTTTAAGACAAGAGCCAAAACTGTTTCCAAAGTAGTTGTACCACTTTACATTTCCATTAGATGTGTAGAGGAAGTCAAGTCTCTCCACAACTTCTCCAGTGTTTACTGTTTTTTGTTTATTGGATAAATGCCACACTTTTTGGAGTGAGATGGTATCTCATTGTAGTATCAATTTGGATTTCTCTAATGGCTTATGATCGTAAGCATTGTCTCATGTATCTGTTAGCATCCTGGATGTGTTCTTTGGTGAACTACCTGTTCATATCCCTTACCTTTTTTTTTAAATTGGGTTATTTCTCCTTTTCTTAATGAGGTTTTGCAGTACCCCGCAAATTATGGGGATTAGACACAGATCTACCAAATGACCGTACTTGATGGTCTGTCAATATAGAAAGTCCCCTGAAGACACGACTCCCAGATGTTCTATCAACCCAAAACCGCATCCAGCACCGAAGCCAGCTCTCCAAAGGCTAAACTGGACTATGTAAGACATGGCGTGATGCTGGCAACAATCATAATTTTAGGCTTAAATATATACATGGAGCTGTCTGAGAAATTCATTGCTGGAGGTAAGATGATATGAGGAGGGAGGACAGGACTGGGTTGAGTGGTCATGAGACGTTCAGGGTAGAAAGGGGAAGTGTGATGTCATGGGAGGTGAGGAAGGAAGGAGAGAGTACACAGAACAGAATAATGGTGTGAGTTTCAGGTATTTATATGACTGATTGATAAGGATTGTAAACTTTCACTTAAAACACAATAAAATTTATTTTGAAAAAAGAACCCCTCAAGTACCAGAAGAAAAGAGATAACAGAAAGTAAAGCAGAACTAAATGAATTGGAGAATAGAAAAACAATTGGAAGAATTAACAAGAACAGAATCTGCTTTTTTGAAAACCACAAGAAAATGGATAAACCATTGGCTAAGCTGACAAAAGAAAATCAAATAACTCAAATAAGAAATTAGAAGGGCAGAGTCACAACAGAGACAACTGAAATTAAAAGAATAGTAACAAAATACTATGAAAAATTGCACTCAAATCAGTTTGAAAATCTAGAGGAAATGGACTAATTTCTAGAAACACATTGCCTACCAAAATTAATACAAACAGAAGTAGAACAAATAAATACATAAATTACCTCTAGATGGTCCGATGCTATCGGTTATTTCCCTAAATCATCATGATTCCTTACCATTGCATAGTATTCCGTTTTGTGAATATACTGGTTTGTTTAATCATGCATGTGTTGATGGGCATCTAAGTTGGCTCCAACATTTTGCTGTTGTGGAGATAGCTGCAATAAACATTGGTATGCATGTAGCAGTTTGAGGGGTGGCCATTACTTCTTTGGCATATAGTTCAAGGAGTGGGATTGCTGGATCATATGGTTTTTCTATTTCTAGTTTTTTTTTTAATTATGATTCAGGGAAAGTATACAGTCCATGTCAAATTTACATACTGGCCTATCTGCAGCTCCATCTGCTCTCCTTACCTAGTGACAGCACACTCCTTCTTTCCATTCTATACATATCATATCCTTTTAACAGTCTCCTGTACCCTCCTCTCCACCTTCTCCTCTCCTCTCTGGTAAGAGGCCAGTAGGACAACATCCTGTAGATGCACAGAACCATAAAGTGCACACACCATATGGTCACATTGTGTCCCTGTGTCCAATCCATTCCTGTGGGAAGAGGTGGCCTCGGTAAAGATTTCTGGACAGGAACAACAGCAGGTCTAGGGGCCATGTTCCCAGGGGAACTCCCAGACTTTTGGACAATCAACTGTGGTCATTTAGAGGAGTTCTTGAGGCACACCCTGGACTCAACATAGCGTGCCCCATCGCAGCTATCTTTGGTGGTGGCCAGGCACCATCTTGTTCTTATGATCACATGTTGATACAGCCCCATGGGCTCTTTTTTCCCTGATGTCTTTGTTGTTCTTGATGATCATCTGTTCTGGCTGAGTTAGGACAATTTTGTGTACCTCAGATGGCAGACTGCTAGCTTTTAAGATCTCAGATGTGACTCACCAATATGGGGTGCAGAAGACTCTCTTAGCAATAAGCGACTTATACCAGTTGGCCTTGATGTCCCCTGAGAGCATGATCACTGGACCCGCACCCCTGCTACTTTATCCTTGCAATATTGGGTTAAGATTAGAAGAGTTTTCAGTTTATGTAGAAGTCCAGTTAAGTTGATCTTCTGTCTGGTATGTGCTGTCACTACTTTTACCCAATGAAATTTCTATCAACTGTCTAATCTATAACCAGCCTTCTCCCTCCCTCTCTCCTCTCTCTTGCAGCTGTCAAAGTGTCTTTTCTATATGTGAGTCTGTTTTTAAGTCCTTATAGTAGGGATCTCATGCCGTATTAGTCCTTGTACCACTGACTGATTCATTCAACATAATGTCTCCCAATTGAAATCAGGTTATGAGATGCTTCCTAAAATCATCATTGTTCATTATCATTGCATAGTGTTCCATTGAGTATATATACCCTAGTTTATTTATTCATTTATCTATTGTTGGTCATCTGATCTGACTCCAACTTTTTGTTATTGTGGACTGTGCTACAATAAACATTAGGGTGCATGTAACCATTCGTGTGACTGCCCTTGATTCTATAGGATATATTCCAAGCAGTAGGATGACTGGATCAAAAGGTATATCTATTTCCAGCTTATTAAGGAAGCATCAGACTGCTCTCCAAAGAGGCTGTATCATTTTGCAGTTCCACCAGCAGTGTAGGAGTGTTAGTTTCTCCACATCCTCTCGAGCTGTTGTTTTGTGTTTTTTAGATCATGGTCAATATTGTTGGGGTGAGATTGTATCTCATTGTAGTTTTGATTTATGTTTCCCTAATAGCTAATGATTTTGAGCATTTCTTCATATGTCTTTCAGCTGCCTGGATGTCCCCTTTACTGAAGCATCTGTCCATCTTCTTTATCTATTGCTTAATTGGGCTGTTTACCCTTTTCTTGTTGATATTTTGCAGAATCTTGTAGATAATGGAGCTCAGACATCATTCCAACACATAGTTGCCAGATATATTTTTTCCCATTCTGCAGCTGGTCTTTTAATTCTTTTGAGAAAGTCTTTGGATGAGCATAAGTGTTTGATTTTTAGTAGTTCCCACTTATCTATTTTCTCTTCTGTGGCTCGTGCTTTGCTTGTCAGATTTTGAAGTCTGTCTACATTGTATATTAAAACTTCCATTGGTGACCCTATATTTTTCTTGCATTGTTTTGGTTTTGGTTTTGGTTTTGATGTTTAAGTCTTTTATCCAATTTGAGTTAGTTTTTGTGTAAGGTATGAAATATGGGTCGTGTTTCAATTTTTTGTGGTTGGATATCCAATTTTGCCAGCACCATTTGTTAAAGTGACTGTTTTTACCCCCGTTGACAATCTTAGGGCTGTTGTCGAATATCACCTATTCATAGGAGGATCGTGCCATCTCTGGTGTTTCAAGTCAGTTCCTTTGGTGTATTTGTCTCTTTTTGCACCAGTATCAGGCTGTTTATGGTGGCAGTGTAATAGTTTCTAAGGTTGGATAGTGTGACGACTCCCATTGTGTTTTTCTTCTTCAGTAGTGTTTTACTTATCCAGGACTTCTTCCCTTTCCAATGAAAGTTGGTGATTTGTTTCTCTATCTCATTAAAAAATGTGATTGGAATTTGTATTGGGATTGCAATGTATATGTAGATTGCTTTGGGTAAAATAGACATTTTCACAATGATAAGTCTTCCTATGCATGAGCAGGCTAGAATTCTCCATTTATGTAAGTCTCTCTTCATTTCTTGCAGTAAAGTCTTATAGTTCTCTTTTCATAAGTCTCTTATTTCTCTAGTTAGATTTATTCCTAGGTATTTTATTTTTGGGAGGGCTATAGTAAATATTATTGATTTGGTGATTTATTTGTTCTTTGTTGGTATAAAGAAATCCTACTGATATCCATATGGTTAGCTTATATCCTGATACTCTGCTGAACTGTTCTATTATTTCAAGTAGTTTTACTTATGGCTTCTTTAGGATTTTCGATGTTTACAATCACATTATCTTTCAAATACAGAGATTGTTACTCCTTTGCTGATGCAGATGACTTTATTTCTTTGTCTTGACTAATTGCTCTGGCCAAAACTTCTATTGTAATGTTGAATAGAATTGTTGAAAGTGTGCATCCTTGTCTAGTTCCCATTCTCAAGGGGAATACTTTCAGTCTCTCTCCATTTAGGATGATGTAGACAGATTTGTGTAGATGCCCCTTATTGTGTTGAGGTATTTTCCTTCTGTTCCTATTTTGTTGAGAGTTTTTATCATGAATCGGTGTTGGACTTTGTCAAATACCTTTTCTGCATCAATTGACAAAATCAGGTGACTCTTTTGTGTTATTTATATGGTTGATCACATGATTTATTTTTATGATGTTGAACCAAGCTTGCATCCGTGGTACAAACTTGATCATGATGAATTATTTTTTTGTATGTTGTTGGATTCTACTTGTAAGTATTTTGTTGAAGATTTTTGCATCTAGGTTCATGGGTGACATTGGTCTGTAAATTTCCTTTTTTGTGGGATGTTTCCCTGGCTTGGGTATTAGGGTTATTCTGGCTTCATAGAATGAATTTGGGAGTATTCCATGCCTTTCTATGCTGTGAAATAGTCTCAGTAGTATTGGAGTTAAGTTTGATCTAACAGCTTGATAGAATTCAGTAGTAATGCCATCTGGGCTAGGGCTGTATTCGGTTGGTAGTATTTTGGTGATTTTTTTCAATATCTTTCTTTGGAGTGGTTTTATTAAGTTGTCTGACTTCTCTCTGTGATAATTTTGGTAAGTGATATGAATCTAAGAGTTTGTCCATTTCCTCTATGTTTTCAAATCTGTTAGACTACAGTCTTTTGTAGTTTTCTGTTATGATAATTTGATTTCAGTTGGATCTCTTGTGACATCTCCAATCTCATTTCTTACTTTGTGTTATTTGTTCCTCTCCTGTTTTTCTTTAGTAAGTTTAGCCAGTGGTTTGTCAATCTTGTTGATTTTTTCAAAAAAACAGCTTTAGGTCTTATCAACTTTTTCAATTGTTCTTCATTTCTCTAAATCATTTAGTTCTGCTCTAATCTTTGTGGTATGTTTTCTTCTGGTGGGGGATTCCTCTACTGCTCTTTCTGCTTCTTCAAGCTGTAGAGTTAGTTTATTGGTTTGGGTCCTTTGTTCCTTCTGAATGTGTGCATTTAAAGAGATATACAGTGGGAACAGAGTCAAGATGGTGGACTAGACACTTGTCTCCTTAATTCCCTCTGAAAACCAAGGCCTGGATTGGTAATTAAGTGGAGCCTTCTGGACACCCAGTGAGCCCTTGAACACAGCATAAGGATGCCAATTTGGACTACCTGCCACTGAATGGGGAACTTCTCTTTTGCTGATCCCTACCCTTGTTGAATATCGACTCTCACAGACTGAAGGTAACAGTGGTTTTAACTCATTTTTCCTCTGTCTTAGCCAGCAGGTGGGGCTTCGGCTTAACTGGCAGCAAAGCTCAGCCACACTGCTAATGGGATCAGGAGGCAGAATAGCCACATTTTGAGAGCCCAACTCTGGACTCTGTGTGCCTCAGCTGCTCCACCCTTTCTTTCCAAATGTCTCCCATTGAATTGGCTGTATCACAGCAGGAGGGAGAGCTTGTGTGGAACACCATGTTGTTTGACTGGGAGGCAGAATTACCAAAATGGAGGCCTCAGCAGGGGCTAATTCCCAGGCTGGGAAGCAGTGACAGCCCAGAGAGCGCTTTTCCAGCAGAAAAGCTGTGTTAGCACAGTGTGGCCTTATGGGTGGGATCCTGCAGCATATGATAGCAGGATAATAGCCCTTCCATGCTTTAAACTAGTTTATAGCATCTGCAGCTGGATGTACAGGTGCTTACTTGGCCAGCTGTGAAGAGGGGCTTGCACACCTCACAGCCTGACTGATTTGGGATGATTTCAGATAGCTTTTATCTTTCAATATAAGACTACCTAGAGAAGTAACTGCAGTGCATCCTGGCGGCATCTCTTTGAGCCTTTACTGACCCACATCATAGGGTCAACTGATGGCCCCCGAGTGACTCCTTAGGTAGGCATGTGTCTTTGTCCGTCAGAAGACAGAGCCTGCTACCCCAGAGATTCCACTGGGCCCAGTCACTGGAGTACATAGACGTGACTGATGATACCAGTGTTACCTTAACAGGATCTGAAGTACCTTCCTTCTCAGAGGGTACTTCAGATCCTGTTACAGTAATACCAGAGAAGCTAAACAACTTCTAGATGCCTGAAAAGCAACAAACCTTGGCCAGAAACTTGAGGAAAAATTCACCTATGGCTCCAGAAGACTCACAAAACAAAGAACTTCCCTAAGGAAGATGCCTTTCTGAAACTATCAGAGGCTGACTACAAAAGGATTGTATATAGAGCCCTCTTAGACATTGTACAAAATGCAGCAGCCAAGCCAAGTGCTGTCGAGTCAGATCCAACTCATGGTGACCCTAGGGGCCAGGCAGAGTAAAACGAAAAATTAAGCAAGCTTTTTGAACTGATGGAATAACAGTACTCTGAAATCCAACAGATCAGTAACAAAATCAAAGAAATAGAAAATTCAATTCAAAGCCAAGAAAACAGAGTTGAACAAATGTAAAATAGATTTTATGACTTGGAAGCCAGAGCTACTGATTCCAGTATCTTTGAGGACAAATCAGAGACAAGAAACAACAAAAAATGAAGAAGAATTAAGAAGCATGTGGGGCTATATCAAGAGGAACAATCTATGACTAATTGGAGTTCTTGAACAGGAAGGGATATCTGAAAACACAGAGAGTATTGTTGAGCCGCTGACAGAAAAGTTTCTTGAAATTATGAAGGAAGAGAATATAGATATCCAAGATGTGTATCGAATGCAACTCAATATAGATCTCAAAAGAAAGACTCCAAGACATTATAATCAAGCTTAACAAAATGAAACATAAGCAGAAACTCTTAAAGGCAGTCAGACTCAAGGCAAAGCTCACATTCAGAAAGAAACTCTGTAGATTTTTGGCTGACTTCTCAGCAGAAATTATGGTGGCATGTAGGCAATAGGATGACACATTCAAAGCCCTGAAGGAGAAAAACTTCCAGCCAAGAATAATATATCCTCCAAAACTATCTTTCAAGCACAAAAATGAAATTAAGACATTTACAGATAAACAGAAACTCAGAGACTTCATAAAAACTGAACCAAAGCTACAAAAACACTGAAAGAAGTTCTTAGCTTAGCAGAACAAAACCATTAACTTTATATTTTAGGAAGCAATACAGGACACATCATCCAGAAACCTACTCAGTTAAGGAAGGCACAAAACTCCATCAAGCTGTAATATTAAAAAAGGTATCCAATGATCATTTCATGAAAACTATGTTATCATCATATTAAAAAGAGGGATATACTACAGTAGTTATAGTCCTTCCAGATGGAGATGAGATTAATAACACACGTAGAAGTTAAAATTGGATTTAAATAGATTATTAAGGGGGATCATAAGGGTAGCTGCAAAGCACAATAAAGATGCAACATATCAGATTAAGGAATGTAATACAGGAGGCTCAACAAATACAAAACCAACACTGAAAAGAGTGAAAACTCAACCCATAAAGAATGTCCCAGAACAGAACAGAAAGAGCAACAGAGAAAACATCAACAAAAAAATAAACCCATCACAATGACAGCACTAAACACACACCTATCAATAGTTACATTGAATATAAATGGACTGAATGCTCCAGTAAAAGACATCGAGTACATCTTGGATCAAAAGACAAAACCTGTCTATATGTTGCTTACAAGAAACTCACCTTAGACTTAAAGATATGAACAAATTGAAAATTAAAGGATGGAAGAATATATACCAATTTAACAATATACAAAAAACAACAGGAATGACAATACTAATATCAGATAAAATAGACTTTAATGTGAAATCCACTGTTATTGACGATGGACTCTATTTATTGCTGAAAGGTTCAACACACAAGCAAGATTTAGCAATATTAAATATTTATGCACCCAATACTAGAGCATCTAAATACATTGAAGAAACACTGACTACTTTAAAGAATGAGATAGATCACTCCACAATAACAACAGGAGACTTCAACATACCACTGTCAGTATTGGACAGATCTTCCAGAAAAAAAGATCAGAAAAGACACAGATCTTACTGTGGCAATTACCCAGCTAGATTTCATCGACATATACAGAACTTTCTATCCATTAGCAGATAGCTACCCCTCTCCAGTGCACATAGAACATTTTCCAGAATAGACCATGTGTTAGGACAAAAAGCAAATCTCAACAAAATCTGTACCACTGAATTAATACAAAGCATATTCTCAGACCATGAAGTGATAAAAGTCAAAATCAATAGCAGAAAAAACATAGTTAGAAATTGGAACTCAAGAAAACTGAACATCTTTGTCAACAAGCTGTAGGTTATAGAGGAAATGAAGAATGAAATAAATAAATTTATGGATTCAAATGATAATGATAATACTTCCTACCAAAACCTATGGGATACACACAAAGCAGTGCTCAGAGGTCACTTTATCTTGATAAGTGCACACATCCAGAAGGAAGGAAGAACCTGAAGCAAAGAACTAATCCTACAACTTGAACAAATAGAAAGAGAGCAACAGAGGAACCCCTCAGGCACCAGAAGAAAAAAGATCAGAAAGATTAGAGCAGAACCACACAAATTAGAGAATAGAAGAACAATTGAAAAAACTGAGATCAAAAGCTGTTTTTTTGAAAAAATCAATAAAATTGACAAACCATTGGCTAAACTTACTAAAGAAAAACAGGAAACAAATAATCCAAATATTAAATTCGATGGGAGATGTCACAACAGATCAAACAGACATTAAAAATATCATAACAGAATACCATGAAAGACTGTATTCTAACAAGCTTGAAAACCTAGAGGAAATGGACAAATTCCTAGATTCATATCACCTACCAAAATTATCAGAAGGTGAAGCAGAACAACTGAATAAACCCATCACAAAGGAAGAGATTGAAAAACTCATCCAAAAACTACCAACCAAAAAAAAAAGCCCTGGCCCAGATGTCTTCAATGCAGAATTCTACCAAGCTTTTAGAGAAGAGTTAACTCCAATACTACTGAGACTATTTCACAGCATAGAAACAGATGGAATACCACAAATTCATCCTATGAAGCCAGCATACCCGTGGTATCAAAGCCAGGGAAAGACTCAACAAGGAAGGAGAACTACAGACCAATATCTCTCATGAACCTAGATACAAAAATTTTCAACAAAATCTTCACCAATAGAATCCAACAACATATCAAAAATTAATTCATATTGAGTAATTTTGATTCATACCAAGGATGCAAAACCAATTCAACATCAGAAAAGCAATTAATGTGATCAACTACATAAATAACACAAAAGACAAGAATCACCTGATTTTGTCAATTGATGCAGAAAAGACAATTGATAAAGACCAATACCCATTCATGTTAAAATCTCTCAGCAAAATAGGCATAGACAGCAAATTCCTCAATGCAATAAGGGCCGTTTATACAAAGCCAATTGCCTACATCACCCTGGATGGAGAGAGACTGAAAAACTTCCCCTTGAGAACGGGAGCTAGACAAGGATGTTCACTCTTTGTTCTCCTATACAGCATTGTACTAGAAATTCCAGCCAGAACAATTAGACAAGACCAAGAAATAAAGGGCATCTGCATCAGCAAAGTAAAAACCTGCCAGTTTGCAAATATGATTATATACACAGAGAACCTAAAGAATCTGTAAGTAAATTACTGAAACTGATAGAAGAGTTCAGCAAAGTATCAGAATCCAAGACAAACATAAGTGACTCAGTAGAATTCCTTTATACCAACACTGAGATAATTAAAGAAGAAATTACCAAATCAATACTATAGCCTGCAAGAAGGTAACCTAGGAATAAATCTAATTCGAGAAATAACAGACCTTTACAAAGAGAACTACAAGATCTTACTACAAGAAACTATGAGAGACTTATATAAATGGAGAAACCTACCCTGCTCATGGGTAGGAAGACTAAATATTGTGAAAATGTTTACTTTACCCAAAGCAATCTACTTATGTAATGCAATCCCAACACAAATTCCAGTGACATTTTTTAATGAGATGGAGAAACAAATTACCACCTTTGTTTCAAAAAGGAAGTAGCCCAGGATAAGTAAAGCATTACTAAAGAAGAACACACTGGGAGGCCTCCCACTGCCCAACTTTAGAACCTATGACACTTCCACAGTTGTCAAAACAGCCTGTTACTGGTACACAACTAGACATATAGACCAATGGAACAGAGCTGATACCACAGAGATGCCACCATCCTCCTATAAACTGTTGATGCACCACAAAGGCCCTAAGATTTAAACTGGGGTAAAAGCAATCTCTTTAACAAATGGCAGTGCTGTCAAAATTGGATATCCATCTTCAAAAACTTGAAACAAGACCCATATCTCACACCTTATACAAAAACCAAATCAAACTGGATAAAAAACCTAAATATCAAATCTAGAATGATAAAATTCATCCAAGAAAAAGGATAAACAAAGGAAGTTTTAATGCACAACTTGGACAGACTTCAAAATCTGACAAAGCACGATCACCAGAAGAGAAAATAAATAAATTGGCACTACTAAGAATCAAACATGCTCATCCAAAGACTTTATTAATAGAATTAAAAGACCACCTACAGAATGGGAAAAAATATTTGGGAACTGTATGTCAGAATGATGTCTGATGCCTACAGTCTACAAGGTACTGTGAAATATCAATAAGAAAAAGATAAATCATCCAATTAAGTGATGGGCAAAGGAAATGTACACACTTCCCTAAAGAGGATATCCAGGTAACCAAAAAACACATGCAGAAATGCTCAGAATCATTAGCTGTTGAAGAAATTCAAATCAAAACTGTGTTGAGATATTATCTCACCCCAACAAGGTTGGCCATGATCCGAAAAACACAAAACAACAAATGCTGGAGAGGCTGTGGAGAAATTGGAACTCTCCTACTTGCTGGTGGGATTACAAAATGGTACAACCTCTTTGGAAAGCAATCTGGCACTTTCTTCAAAAGCTGGAAATAGATGTACCACTTGACAAAGTAATTCCACTGCTTGGAGTATATCCTACAGAATCAAGGCTGTTCACACTAACTGATACATGCACATGAACGTTTATTGCAGTGCAGTCCACAACAGCGAAAAGATGAAACCAACCCAGATGCCCAACAACAGATGAAAGGATAAACAAACTATGGTATATATACTCAGTGGAACACTATGCAATAATAAAGAACAATGATGAATCTAGAATGCATCTCATAATCTGGTTCCAATTGGAAGACATTATGTTGAGTGAAAGTAGTCAGTGGCAAAAGGACAAATATTGTATGAGACCCCTATGGTAAGAACTTAAAACATACTCATGTATAGAAAAGTTTCTTTGATGGCTGTAAGGGTGGGGAGAGAGGGAGGGAGAGGTTTGGTTATAGATTAGATAGTTGATAGGAATATGTTTGGGTGACATTGATGACAGCACACATTAGAAAGAAAATGAATTCAACTGGACTTCAACATGACCTGAAAACTCTTCCAATCTTAGCCGAATATTGCAAGGACAGAGTAGCAGGGGTGGATGTCTGGGGACGATGCTATCAGGGGACATCAAGGTCAATTGGCATAAGTAGCATACTGCTAAGAGAGTCTACTGCACTCCACATTGGTGAGTGGTGTCTGGGGTCTAAAGAGCTAGCAGTCTGCCATCTGAGGCAGACCAAATGGTCCCAACTCAGCAGGAACAGGTGAGCAACAAGGACCAAAACAGCATGTGGGAAAGAGAACTCAGAAGACAGACAGACCCACGTAAGTGGATGACTACATCAACGTGAATGAAGGAACCAGATGGTGCCTGGGCACCACCAGTTATAGCCATGATGGGGCTCACAAAGTTGAGTCTCACTGGCAACATGAGAATAAAAAGGGGTACACCATGAGAACTCCACTAAAATACAGGAATTAATAGTCCAGCAGCCTCGAGGTTCCCCTGAATACGTGGCCCCTGGTCCTGATGCTGCCCCTGTCCATAAATCATTACTGAGGTCAACTCTTCAGACAGGAACAGATTGGATTTGGCAACAGAGTGACCATACTGTGTGTGCACTTTATGATTCTATGAATCTATAGGATATTGACCTGCTGGCCTCTTACGGGAGGGGGTGGAGAGGGTGGAAAAGAGGGGACAGGAGATTGTTAAGAGGATATGACATGTATAGAATGGATAGGAGGAGTGTGCTGTCACTGGATAGGGAGAGCAGTGGGAGATGCACATAGGTGGGCATGCAAATTTGTATTGGATGTACACTTTCATTTAATCAAAATCAAATAAAATCAAATGAGATATACTGACCTATGAGAACTGCTTTGGCTGCCTACCATAGGTTCTGGTACAATGTGTTATAATTCTTGTTAGAATCTATAAATTTCTTTATTTCGTCCTTGATTTCTTTTACAACCCATAGCTTTTTTGAGCAAGGAGTTGTTTAGTTTCCATGAGTTCCAATTTCCGTCTACGTTTTTTCTGCTATTGATTTCATCTTTTATGGCCTTATAGTCTGAGAAGATGCTTTGCAATAATTCAGTGGTTTGGATTTTGTTGAGATTTGCTTCAGGTCCTAACATATGGTCTATTCTGGAAAATGTTCCATGTGCATTGTAGAAGGTGTACTTATCTGTTGATGGATAAAAATTTCTCTATATGTCAATGAAGTCTAACTGGTTAATTGTGGTAATGTGATTTTCTATGTATTTACTGAGCTTTTTTCTAGATGTTCTATCCATTACTGAGAGTGCTGAAGTCTCCAACTGTTACTGTGGAGTGATCTGTCTCATTTTTCAGTGTAGTCAGTGTTTGTTCAGTGTATTTAGATGATCTAGCATTGGGTGAATAAATATTTAATATTGTTAAGTCCTGCTTGTGTACTGAATCTTTCAGCAATAAATAGTGACCGTCTTTGTCCACGATGGTCATTTTTCATTAAAATCTATTTTATCTGAGGTTACTATTGCCACACCTGTTCTTCTTTATTTATTGTTTGGTATATATTAATCTATCTCTTAATTTTTAGTTTGCTTGTATCTTTAAGTCTAAGGTGTTCTTGTAAGCAACATGCAAATGGGTCATGCCTTTTGATCCAAGATATTACTTGTCTTTTTATTGGAGTGTTCACTCCTTTTCCATTCAGTTTAATTATTGATAGATACATGTTTAGTGCTGTTATTTTGATCTCTTTATTTTTGTGTTGTTGTTTTGTTTCTTTTTATTTTATTTATTTATTTTTATTATGACTGAGTGAAAATGTACATTCCTGTATAAATTTACATGCCCACCTATATGCAGCTTCCACTACTCTCCCTGCCCGGTGACAGCACACTATTCCTCACTGCAACATACATGTCTCATCCTCTCAACAGTCTCCTTTCCCCTACTCTCCACCTACTCTCCTTCCTCCAGCCAGAGGTCAGCAGGATGATATCCTATAGATGCATAGAACCATAAAGTGCACCCAATACATGGTCACTCTGCATCACCAAGTCCAATCCATTCACATCCGAAGAGTGGACCTTCCTTATGTTGTTTTCTGTGTTGCACTTGATATTCTGTTCTGGGTAATTTTTGTTTATGAGTTGACTTTTCATCTTTTTTGGTGTTGGTTTCCTGTTTGTTGAGACTCCTTACATTTCTTGTTTTGATATGTTGCACTGTTATTGTGCTTTGTGGTTATTTCTACAATCCCCCTTAATATTCTAAGTTTAAACCCAATTTTAATTTCTGCCTATCTTTTTAACTTCCTCTCCATCTGAAATGACTATAACTAGTGTATTATATCCCTCTTTTCAATGTGATGGTGTCTTAGTTTTTATGATATCACTTGTTCCCTTCTTTTAATATTATACCTTTAATTGAGCTTTGTGACTCCCCTAACTTAGTAGGTTTCTGGATGTTGTGTCAAGTACTACTTACTTAAATACACACTTAAAGGTTTTCATTTTCTAAGCAAAGAGTTGCTTTCAGTATCTCATAGTTTGGGTTTGATTTTTACAAAGTCTCTAAGCTTCTGTTTATCTGCAAATATCTTAACTTCATCTTTGTATTTCTAACAGTTTTGCAGTATATATCATTCTTGGCTGGAAGTTTTTTTGCCTTCTAGGCACTGAATGTGTCACCGAAGTGCTTCTTTGCCAACATTGTTTCTTCTGAGAAGTCAGATGAGAGTCTACGGTGTTTCCCTCTCAGTGTTAGCTTTGCCTTGAGTCTCTCTGCCTGTAAGATAATCTGTCATGTTTCATTTTATTAAGCTTGATTATAATATGTCTTGCTGTCTTCCTTTTAGGGTGTTGTTTTTCTGGCATTCAATACAGCAGCCAAGCCAAGTGCTGTCGAGTTGGATCCAATTCATAGTGACCCAACTACAATACATGTGTTGGCTATTTTCCCTTATTTCATAATTTTGAGGAAGTTTTCTACCAGCAACTCTACAACAATAGTGTGTGTTTTTGGCTATCCCTCCGTGTTTAGGAACTTCAATTAATCATAGATGATTCCTCTTAATAGAGTCCCACATTTTTCTTAATGCATCTTCATCTTTCTTTTCTTTTATTTCTCCTCATAATTGCTGGTGTCAGTTGTTCTATCTTCAAGGTTACAGTCTGACTTCTCTCTTCAGTTCTGCTCTTTTGGCTTTAGATTGAATTGTGTAGTTCTGTAATTTTTTTTGCTGACCTGCTAGATTTCAGATCATTGATGTTCCATCAGTTCAAATTGCTTGCTTGATTTTTCATTTTGCCCTGTTACATTTTATTTAATATCTAGGATTGTTCTGTTATAATTATTTGATACTTGACCTCCAATAGTTTCTCAAAGCCTTCTTCACCTGGGGAGTTTTTTGACTCTTTATTTTGGGAGTTTTCCAGAGTTTCCATGGTGGACTGTTTCTTTAAATGGTTATAGATAGTTTGTTGCCTTTAGGCCATCTAGATACTGTTTAGTGTCTGTGTTTTTACCTCAACAGGAGGTCAGAGTAGTTCTCAGAAAGGAGTTCATCATCAGCTGCCTCTGTGTACTCTATTGCCTATCCAAAGTGTACTATCTGGGGTGGCAGTCTCCGTCTCTGGGCTGGCAAAGATGTCACCTTACTTAGGGAGTCACTGAGGGCCCATCAACTGACCCTACAATGTTGACAGTAAAGGCTGCATGAGACGCTGCTGGGCTGCTCAGCATTTCTCTCTCCAGGCAGTTTTATTTTAAAAATTTAGGAGCTATCTAATAACTGCCAAAATCAGTCAGGCCATCAGGTATGGCAAGCCCTGCTGTCCTGTTGACAATGGAAGAACCTCTTTGGCTGTCTCCAGATGCTATGACATAGTTCAAAGTAGGGATGGGTTATGGCCTTGCTGCCGTCCTCATCTGGGCCCTATCCGTAAGTTAACACTGTAATGAACACAGCCTTTCTGCTGGAAAAGCAATTTTTGCAGTGGTACTGCTTCTCAGCTTAGGAATTATCCCGTGCTGAGGCCTCTGGTTGGCTCATTCCACCTCCCAGATGACCAAGATGGCTTCCTGGCCAATCTGCCCTTCCCACAGCACAAGAGAGGGAGAGGGAGAGGGAGAGGGAGAGGGAGAGGGAGAGGGAGAGGGAGAGGGAGAGGGAGAGGGAGAGGGAGAGGGAGAGGGAGAGGGAGAGGGAGAGGGAGAGGGAGAGGGAGAGGGAGAGGGAGAGGGAGAGGGAGAGGGAGAGGGAGAGGGAGAGGGAGAGGGAGAGGGAGAGGGAGAGGGAGAGGGAGAGGGAGAGGGAGAGGGAGAGGGAGAGGGAGAGGGAGAGGGAGAGGGAGAGGGAGAGGGAGAGGGAGAGGGAGAGGGAGAGGGAGAGGGAGAGGGAGAGGGAGAGGGAGAGGGAGAGGGAGAGGGAGAGGGAGAGGGAGAGGGAGAGGGAGAGGGAGAGGGAGAGGGAGAGGGAGAGGGAGAGGGAGAGGGAGAGGGAGAGGGAGAGGGAGAGGGAGAGGGAGAGGGAGAGGGAGAGGGAGAGGGAGAGGGAGAGGGAAGTGTCAGTACCTGCAGTCCACCTAAGCAGCAAGTCAGCAGGAGTGGGGCTCAGAGATGTGTGCCAGAGAGAAGAAATTTCCTGTTTAGTTGCATGTAGCCCAGTCTGGCAACCTTGTACTGTATCCTAGGGCTCCCTGGATGTGCAGAGTGCTGTGTTCAGTTTTCAATCCAGGCCTTGGTTTTCAGAGAGAATTGAGGAGATGTGTGTCTAGTCTGTGATCTTGGCTCCACTGCCTGATTCTATGGAATTCTTTATTGAATCCTTGATTTCTTCTAATACCCAGTAGTTCTTGAACAAAATGTTTGATTATAACATGCCATCAGTTTCCATGATTTTGATTTTATTTGTATCTTTTTTTCTGTTGTTTTCTAGTTTTATGGCTTTATGGTCTGAGAAAAAGCTTTGTATTGTTTCAGTGTTTTGAATTTTGTTAAGGATTGCTCCATGGCCTAATTCATGGCCAATTCTGGAGAACATTTCGTGCATATTGGAAAAGAAAGTACATTTGGCTATTTTTGGATGAAGTCTTCTGAATATGTCTATGAGGCCAAGTTGTTTAAATGCCGCATTTAGATCTTTTGTGTGTTTACTAAGCCTTTTTCAAGATGTTCTGTGTTTTACTGAGAGTGGTGTGTTGAAGTTTCCTATTATTATTGTGGAACTGTCTCTTTCTGTTTTCAGTGCAAATAGTGTTTGTTCTGTGTATTTGGAGCCTTTTATTGGGTGCACAGATATTTAGTATGGTTATGTCCTCCTGCTGTACTGCATCTTTGATCATTATATAGTGTCCCCCATTGTCCCATATGGTGGATTTAACTTTAAAGTCTGTTTTGTGAGAGATTAGTATTGCCATTCCTGTTCTTTTTTGATTTTTGTTAGCCTGGTATGTTTTTTTCCAACCTTTGAGTCGTAGTTTGTTTTGTCTTTGACTCTAAGGCATGTATCCTGTAAGCAGCACATAGATGAGTCATATTTTTTAAGCAATTTGCTACTCTCCTCTTTAATGGTGCATTTAGTCCATTTACACTCAATGTGATTATTGATATATATGCTGTCAGTTCTGTCATTTTGCTGCCACTTTTGGGTGCTGTGGACAGTTCCTCTGTTGCATCCCATTTCCTTGGCTGAGTCTTTTTTCTTTGTGTGTGTTTTGTTTTCATGGTTTTCAATGTTTGTGTTTTTGAAATTGTGTCTTTGTATGTCCTTGACTTCCTCCACATATTTTTTTTAATTCTCTTTTTCATTAATGTAGTTGTCAATTATGTCCTGAGATCTCTGAATTTCGATTATTTGTGATTTGGTTTTGGTTATCATTTTTTTATTTCCTTTCCTGATGGTATCTAGATGCTCTGCTAAGTGATAGATGTTTAAATATCTGAAGTTATTGATTTTCTAACTGAAGAACTTCCTTTAATGTTTCTTGCAATTTTGATTTGGCTCTTGCAAATTCTCTAAATTTCTGTTTATCTGTAAAAGTCTTAATTTCACCTTCATACCAGAGGGACAATTTTGCAGGATATATAATTCTCAGTTGGCAGTTTTTTTCCCTTCAATATTTTGTAGGTATTATCCCATTGTCTTCTGGCCAGCATGGTTTCAGCTGAGTAGTCTGATATTAATCTTAATAATTTTCCTTTGTAGTTATTTTTGGTTTAACTCTGGCTGCCTTTAATAGTATCTCCTTATATCTAGCTTTATTGAGCTTGATTATGACATGCCTTGATGTATTTCTATGGTGATCTATCTTTAGTGGGGTTTGATAAGCATCCTGAATCGAGATCGTCTCATCTTTCATGACGTCTAGGAAGTTTTCTGTCAACAGATCTTCAAAAATTCTTTCTGTATTTTGAGCTATCCTACATTGTTATGGTACAACAATCATTTGAATATTATTCCTCTTAATAGAGTCTCACATCATCCTTAGTGATTCTTCACTCTTACTGAGTCTTTGATTTTTCCTCATGTATGCTGCTGTTATTTACTTTGTCTTCAATCTTGCTATTTCTACATTCCATGCCCACAATCCTGCTCCTTTGGCTTTATATTGAGTTATCAGGCTTGATGAATTTATTCTAATCTGCCGAATTTCTGAGCATTGCTGCTCAAGATTTTCTCACAGCTTATTTAATTTTTTAGTGTGCTCTGCTGCATTTTGCCTGATCTCTCTCTTGATATCTTGCATAGCTCTGTACATCAGTCTTTTGTATTCTGTCTCTGATGGTTGTAGTAACTCATCTTCATCTTGGAAATCCATTGATACCTCATTTTGTGAGTTTTTGGAAACCATGGTAGTCTGCTTCTTTAGGTATTAGAAGTTGATTGTTGTCTCTGAGCCATCAAGAAGTCATTGAAGTTAATAGTTCGGTTCCCTGTCCAGAGTCTCTCTTTTGGGGCCAGGTCATAGTTTCTCTATGTAATGTGAGCAGGCCAGACAGAGTGCTGCTGCTAGTGCAGCTCCCAGGGGGGGGGGGGTCACATCTGCTTTAAGCTGTGACACTGCTGCTTCTGCTTTTGGGCTGAGGGGTCACTTGTGCAGCTACCTGGCTTTTGCAGCCTCCCCAGATGGGCAGGACACAGTGCCATTGCTGCTGCTGACTCTGGGTGGGGTGGGTCCCTTTTGGAGCCTCCACCGTGACTCAGGTTGAGGAGAGGTCACATGGCCCTTCACCACTGCAGGCCCATTTGCACTGGCACCGCTGCCTCTGAGTTGGACATGTCTCAGGAGGAGCTTTGGCAGTCACTCTCGGGCAGTGTAGGCTTCACCCTCCCCTTTGATGCCATGGACCTCTTTGCCTCTGGTACACACTGCCTCTGGGTTGGGCTGATTGCTGGAGGTTCCTCTGCAGTGGCTCTCAGGCATTGGAGAGTTCACACAGCTGTTAGCTACTACTGGCCCCTTTGCCACTGGTGCCTAGTGCCTCTGGGTTGGGCTAGTTGCAGAAAGAACCTTTGTAGAAGCTTTCAGGTGGGGGATGGGTTGCACGCCCATTTGCTACCACTGGCCCCTTTGCCACTGGTGCCTATGGCCTCTGGATTGGGCTGGTTGTAGGGGGAACTTTGCAACAGCTCTCAGGTGGGGAAGGGGTCGTGCTCAAGCCTTGTTCTCCATGCTACTGTTGCCAGTGCTGTTTCTGCTGTCTCTTGGCTGGACTGGTATCTAGAAGAGCTTTAACGATGGCTTTCCAGTGGCGAGGGGGTGATCACATATCCCTTATTTGTAGCTCCTGGGTCATGTGCATGCCCCTTTGACACTGCCTTTTCCACCTCTGGACTGGGCTGGTCGCCCACAGAGCCTCAGTTGCAGCTGGGGCTCACAGGCAGGGAATAGGTCATGCATGCCCTTGCTGCTGCTCCCAAGTCAAGCACTTCCCCTAAGTCATTGTCATTGCCACCTCAGGGTCACATGCACTCCTAAATCCACCCCTGTCTCCAGGCTGCATGTGCTCTTACACTGCTGCCTGGGCACTCATGCCTATTCCTTCTTCAGTTCTCCCATGACCATGGGATCTATGCATCCTTGACTTAGCCCACTCTAGGGCCTGTGGGGCCACCGGGTCCCAATGCCTTCTGATTGATGGACTGGTCTCAGTCCTCTCTGCCCTGTATAGAAGCCTTCTGTACTGGGCTGATTTATTCAGGCAGGTGTGGATTACCTTTGCCCCAGATCTGATGGCATCTCTCAGTCCTGCTCTGTGTATTTGTTTTGGTTGAGGAGTTCTACTGTGCTCACTTCACCTTCTGTGCATGGGATCTCTTTGTCTGGAGCCTCATAGTTTTCTCTGTGGTGGTCCTGTGCTCCTATGATCTTCCTGTCCATTTTTATACTTTTCTACCACATGTTAAGGCCTCCTGGAGTGCCCAATGTGGTTGTTTTAACTGATTCTGGTGGTCTTTGGTTTCAGAGGGTTTGGCAGGGTCATGTGGCTATGCTGCCATCTTGACTCTGCCTGCCGCTTGATTTTTAAGAGTTCTCAATTGTCTATTTTCATTCTGGTGCTTGTGGAGTGTTAGTGATTTTATTTTTTAGACTGTGAATGCTGTGAATTAGGGCTTCCAGTGTCATCTCAATTTTTTCTTCCATTATCTTTACATTTTAGGTTTTATATTTAGGCTTTTCATACATTTTTAGTTACTTTTTGTGCATGGTGTGAGAAATGGGTCTTGTTTCATTTTTTTGCAGGTGGATATCTAGTTATGCTAACATTGTTTGTTGAAGAGACTATCTTTTCCTCAGTTCGCAGCCTTTGGGCCTTTGTCAAATGTCAGTTGCTCATAGGTGGATGATGTTATATCTGGGTTCTCAAGTCTATTCCATTGATCTATGTGTCTGTTTTTGTGCCAGTACCAGACTATTTTGACTACTGTGTCAGTGTAATAGTTTTTAAGGTCAGGTAGAGTGAGGCCTCCCTCTTTGTTCTTTTTCTTTAGCAATGTTTTACTACTTTATTGAACCTCCTTGCTTTCCATATGAAGTGGGTGATTTCTTTCTCTATCTCATTAAAAAATGTCATTGAAATTTGTGTTGGGATTGCATTGTATGTGTAGATAACTTCAGGCAATATAGGCATTTTCACAATGTTAAGTATTCTTATCTAAGAGCAAAGTAGGTTTCTTATCTTATGTAAGTCACTTTTTGTTTCTTGCAGTAGGGTCTTGTAGGTTTCTTTGTATAGTTCTTTTATGTCTCTGATTAGATTTATTCCTAAATATTTTATCATCTTGGGGGTAATGTGGTAATTGATTTTGAGATGTCCTCTTTGAATATGTCTTTGTTGCTGTTCAGGAATCCAAAGGATTTATGTATGTTTATATTGTATCCTGGTAGTTTGCTGAAGTCTTCTATTAGATCCAGTAGTTCTCTTGTGGATTCTTTAAGGTTTTTTTATATGTAAGATCATGTCATACACAAATAGTAATACTTTAACTTCTTCTTTATGAATTTAGATGCCCTTTATTTCTTTATCATGCATGACTGCTCTGGCCAAGATCTCCAGAACAATGTTGAATAGAAGTGGTGACTATGGGCATTCTTGTCTGGGGCCTGTTCTCAAGGGGAATGTTTTTAACTTCTCTCCATTTAGATTGATTTGAGGGGTTCTTCTGTTGTTCTCTTTCTACATGTTTGAGTTATAGGGTTAGTGGTTGATTTGGAACCTTTCTTCCTTTTTTTTTAGTTCTGTAATTATAACTTGAATTAAAATATAATGCAAAATATTCCATGAAGTGAAAACAGTGCTGAGTAATAGAATGAAGCCTTTAGGACAATTTGCTCTTTAGATAAAACTTCACAATTTAAAACGAAAGTTTTAGTGTACCTTTTTTCCAAAAATTTCATCCTTTCAGTATAATTTTAATTCAGCATCTTTCTTAATAAAGACTAATTAATGTTTATTTATGGTTTTAAACCTTGCATTTTCTTCTGTTTGCTGAGTACTAAAATCCCTTTTCAATTGTTTCAGACAGCTTCCCTTAGAGTTCGCTAAAAGAGACACTGATACTTTCTCCCTTGCATATCATAATTTATAGGACAGTGCCTTTGAGTTAGAACATGGCTCGGAACCTTCAGTGACTAAAAACTTGAAAGCTCATGTCCTCTTAAAAGTGTGTTAACATATCAGTCCCTTTCACCTGGCTGCCATGGAGATGATTTGATTGCTCCAGGCAGAATAAAATTTAGATCCTCTAAAATGGAATTAGGAAGACGATGAAGTGACCTTCTGGTGATGTTTTTAATAATCATTTGCTGTTAAACACTTCTCAGAGGAATAGAGTTGCCTAATAGTTTTGCCCAGATGTTAGACTTAAATTTCAAAGCCTGGTGGAATTTGAGGCCATTTGCCATGATGCTAAAGTCATATGCATTTCTAAAGGCCCTTTAGACTGCTCTTTAATTTGAAAGCTACACTGCTTTTGCCCACCTTAAGAGGTGTATGAAAGAAAAATACCAAGCTTGAAAATCTTGCATTTTTTCAACTCATCACCTCTTAGCTGTTTTACATTCAGAAGTAGATTTACCTGGTTTTCAGTTAAAACAGTTTTAAAAAACTGAGAATATCAACTGAATGCATACTGCATATACCTAAATAAAAATAAGAAGAAGGACATTTCCCTGAGTTGTTGTTTTCCTGTACTACCACTTTCCCTGTGTTTTGTATTCCATTCCTGTAGGTCTAGTGGAGATTCCAGGTGATTTTTGTTCAAGTAACTTGGGAAATATTGTACTGGGTGTTCGCAGGCTTACAGAGTAATATACTTCTTTTATTTTTTATTTTTATTGTAGTTCTACCCTGGCCCCTAGGGTCACCATGAGTCGGCTCCGATTCGATGGCACTTGGCTTTGGCAATTAAGTTTACAATACAAATCAATTTTCCAGGTAAAACCACAAGCACCCACTTCTCTACAACTCTATCTGCTCTCCTCACCCTGTGACAGCACACTCTTCTTTTCTACTCTTTACTTCCAGTATCCACTCAACCAGCACTTGTCCCCTCCTCTCCACTCTCTAGTCTTCCCTCTAAAAAAGAAGCCAGTAGGACTGCCTCATATAAATATTAAACCATAAAGTGAACCCACCACATGCATCACTCTACTTTGCCAAGTCCACTCCATTCTTTGTCTGGTTTCAGCTCTGGGCTAGGAGCAAGTTGGGGCCATATTCTCAGGGGACCCTCCAGGTGGTTGGAACATCAAGTCTGGTCTTTTAGTACAATTCTTGATCTGCACACCCCTTTTTATCATGCTATGTCAGGGACTCTACATTTTGTTCCCTGTCAGGTGGTGGCCGGGCACCTTCTAGTTTTTCTGTTCTTCTGCTGATGTAGTCTCCCAGTCACGTGGGTCCATCTGTCTAGTGGGCTCATTTTTTCCCATGTCTCTGATTTTCTTGGTTGTCATTTGTTCCGGGTATGTTGGGACCAACTGATGTTCCACAGACGGCAGCTTGTTGGTTTTTAAAACCCAAGATGCCACTCACCAATATGGGTTACAGAAGACTGTCTTAGAAAAAGAGTAGTTATGCTGGTTGACCTTGATGTACCCCGAAAACATGGTCCCCAGACCTCTGTCCCTGTTACTCTATCCTTTGACATGTTGGGTTTAATTTAGAAAACCTTTTAGCTTATGTTGTAGTCGGTTATGCTGAGGTACCTTCTACTGCATGCTGTCACTACCCTCACCTAACCACATTCCTAACGACTGTCTAATGTATGAGTAACCCTCTCCCTCCTTCCCCAGCTTTGTAGCCCTCAAAGAGTATTCTCTTCGATGTGTAAGACTTTTATTAAAACCTTATAAGAGTGGTCTCATACAATGTTTGTCTTTTTTGCAGATTGATTACACATAGCATAATGTCTTCCAGTTGATTCTAGGTAATGAGATATTTCATAAAATCATGATTGTTCTTTATCATTACATAGTGTTCTGCTGTGTATATACACCATAGTTTGTTTAGAGTAATGTAATTCTTAACCCAAAGAATTTACAACTCTAGTGGCTGATGTTACTAATTCAATGAAGGAACACCAAGAGTCAACGATTATGTTAACTTTCCATTGAGTTTGGTAGAATGTATCATGCACCTGCAGGAGTAGGGAAGAGGGCTGGAGTAAGAAGGGACAGGGGTTAACCAGCCCTTTGGGCATGGGGAATAAAGTAGAAGTCTTGTTTATGATTGGAGCTCAGTCACGCAGGGTAAGTGTTCAAGGTAATCAAGAAAAGGTGTTGATTGGTACTGCTGGGTGCAGGGTGATGATACATTCAGGACTAATTTCTTGCTTTGTGTTCTGTGTTAGGGTCAACAATCTTGAATACTCATTCCTAGTACATCCAACTACATCCAACTAGTTGCCTGGATTTTCATACCTCCTGATCATTGTTGTAAGAATTGGTGCCTTTGGACAACAACTTTGGGTGTCTCATATTGATCTCCTTCACTGTGCCTAACTTAAGGCCTGTATATTCATTGGCATTCATTAAAGATTTACTTCTAACACATAAACATGTTTGACACAGTAAACATTTCTCAATGTATCAGCAACCCTTAGCAGAAACACATTTAGAAAAAGCTCATCTTTCCTGCTGCTTCTCCAGACTTACTTCCATAAAGTAGCAATTGTGAACAACTGGGTATGCATCTTTTTGCACATTCTGTTGAATGTAGATTTTAATTTATTTTTCTATTAAAAAAAAAGAAAGTGTACATACTCGGTGCTTACAATACTGGATTGAGAGGAGGAGTACACAAGTTGTGTCGAAGTCTCATTAATATTAATCTTCTTACTAATGTGTATTGTCACCAATTTCACCCAACCAAATTTCTAACAACTATCTAATCTAAGCCCTCACCTCTTGCCCTCCTGTTTTCCCACCCTCCCCACCCTTGTAGCCATCAAAGAGTCTTTTCTATTATGTGTGAGTACACTTTTAAGTGTTTATCGTAGGGGTCTCACATAATTGTCCTTCTGTCGCTGACTAGTTTCGCTCAACATAAGGTCCTCCAGTTGAGAACAAATTGAGAGATGTTTCCTGCAATCATCGTTGTTCTTTATGAATGTATAGTACTCCACTGAGTATATATACCAAAGTTTACCAATCCATTATTCTGTTGTTGGGCATCTGGGTTGATTCCAACTTTTTGCTGTTGTGGACTGTGCCGCAATGAACATTCGTGTGCATGTATCAGTTGGTGTGAATGGCCTTGATTTTGTAGGATGTATTCTGAGCAGAAGAATTACTGGGTCAAATGGTATATCTATATCCATTATTTTAAGGTAACACTAAATTGCTTACCAAAGAGGTTGCATCATTCTGCAATCCCACCAACAGTGAAAGAGAGATCCAATCTTTCCACAGCCTCTCCAACATTTATTGTTTTGCATTTTTTGGATCATGGCCAATCTTGTTGGGGTGAGATGGTATCTCATTGTGATTTTGATTTGAATTTCTTTGATAATTAATGATCGTGAGCATGTCCGCATGTGTTTTTTGGCTGCCTGGATCTCCTCTTTAGAGAAGTGTCTGTCCATCTCCTTTGCCCATTGCTTAATTGGATGATTTGTCTTTTTCTTATTGATATTTTGTAGAACATTATAGATTATGGAGATCAGGCATTGGTCTGACCTACAGTTGCCAAATATTTTTTCCCGTTCTGTAGGTGGTCTTTTAATCCTTTGGATGAAGTCTTTGGATGAGCAGAAGTGTTTGATTCTTATTAATTCTCCTTTATCTATTTTCTCTTCTGATGAATGTGATTTGTTTGTCAGATCTTGAAGCCTGTCTATATTGCGTATTAAAACATCCATTGTTGACGCTATTTGATCTTGGATGAGCTTTATCGTTCTAGCTTTTATATTCAGGTCTTTTATCCAATTTGAGTTGATTTTTGTATAAGGTGTGAAATAAGGGTCTTGTTTCAATTTTTTGCAGATGGATATCCAATTATGCCAGCACCATTTGTTAGAGACTGTTCTTATCCAGTTCAAAATCTTAGGACCTTTGTCAAATATCAGCTGTTCATAGGAGGATGGTGGCATCTCTGGGGTCTCTACTTTGTTCCATTGGTCTATATGTCCCCTGTTGTACCAATACCAGGCTGTTTTGACTACTGTGGCAGTGTAATAGGTTTTAAAGTCAGGTAGTGAGGGGCCTCCCAGTATGTTCTTCTTTTTCAGTAGTGCTTTACTTATTCGGGGTTTCTTCCCTTTCCAAATAAAGCTGATAATTTGTTTCTCCATCTCATTAAAAAATGTCGCTGGAATTTGTATTGGGATTGCATTATATAAGTAGAGAGCTTTGGTCAAAATAGACATTTTCACAATATTGAGTCTTCCTATCCATGAGGAGGATAGATTACTCCACTTATGTAAGTCTCTCCTAGTTTCTTGTAGCAAAGTCTTGTAGTTTTCTCTGTAAAGATCTCTTATTTCTCTAGTTAGATTCATTCCTAGGTATTTTATCTTCTTGGGGGCTATAGTAAATGGAATTGATTGGTGATTTCTTCTTTAATAATTTCACTGTTGGTATAAAGGAATCCTATTGATTTAGTTATGTTTATCTTGTATCCCAATACTTTTCCGAATTCTATTAACTCTAATAGTTTATTTGTGGATTTCTTTGGATTCTCTGTATAAACAATCACATCATCTGCAAAGAGGGAAATCTTTACTTCTTCAGTGCCAATATGGCTGCCTTTTATTTCTTTTTCTTGTCTAATTGCTCTGGCTAGAACTTCTAGCACAATGTTGAATAGAAGTGGTGAGAGCGGGCATTCTTGTCTAGTTCCTGTTCTCAGAGGGAATTCCTTCAGTCTTTTACCATTCAGGATGATGAAAGCAGTTGGCTTTGCATAGATGCTACTGATTGTATTGAGGAATTTCCCTCTTATTCCTATTATTCTGAGAGTTTTAAGCAGGAATGGATGTTGAACTTTGTCGAATGACTTTTCTGCATCAATTGACAAAATCAGGTGATTTCTATCTTTTGTGTCTTTAATACAGTTGATTACATGAATTGTTTTTCTGATGTTGAACCAGCCTTGCATCTCTGGAATGAAACCAAATTGATCATGATGAATTTTTTTTTTTTTTTTGTATGCTGTTGAATTTTATTGGCTAGAATCTTGTTGAAGATTTTTATATCTAGATTCATGAGTGATATTGGCCTGTAATTTTCTTTTTTTGTGGGATCTTTCCCTGGTTTTGGTATCAGGGTTATGCTGGCTTCATAGAATGAATTTGGAAGTATTTCATCTCTTTCTATGGTGTGAAATAGCCTCATTAGTATTGGAGTTAATTCTTCTCTAAGAGTTTGGAAGAATTCTCTGGTAAAACTGTCTGGGCCAGGACGTTTTTGGGTTGGTAGATTTTTGATGACTTCCTCAATCTCTTCCTTTGTGATAGATTTATTAAGTTAATCTATTTTTCCTTGTGACAGTCTTCGTGAGTGATATGAGTCTAGAAATTTGTCCATTTCCCCCAGGTTTTCAAACCTGTCAGAGTATAGCTTTTCGTAGCATTGTGTTATGTATATTTTATTTCAGTTGGGTCTTTTGTAACATTTCCCAACTCGTTTCTTAATTGGGTTATTTGTATCTTCTCTTGCTTTTCTTTTGTAAGTTTAGCCAATGGTTTATCAATTTTGTTGATCTTTTCGAAGAACTAGCTTTTGGTTTTGTTAACTTTTTCAATTGTTTTCCTATTCTCTAATTTATTTAGTTCTCCTCTAATCTTTATAATCTGTTTTCTTCTGGTACCTGAGGGGTTCTTCTCTTGTTCTCTTTCTACTTGTTGAAGTTGTAAAGTTAATTCTTTAATGTGTGCTCTTTCTTCTTTTCGGAAGTGTGCATTTATAGAGATAAACTGACCTCTGAGCACTACTTTTGCTGTATCCCATAAATTCTGGTAGGAGGTGTTTTCATTCTCGTTTGAATCCATAAATTTTTTTAATGTGTCTTTCATTTCTTTTATAACCCAAGACTTTATGAGTAAAGTGTTGTTCAGTTTCCACAAGTTGGAATTTTTACCTATGAATTTTCTGTTGTTGATTTCAACCTTTGTAGCTCTGTGGTCCGAGAAGGTACTTTGCAATAAATCAATGATTTGGATTTTATGAAGAATTGTTTTATGACCTAACACATGGTCTATTCTGGAGAATGTTCCTTGTGCATTGGAAAAGAAAGTGTACTTATCTGTTGTTGGGTGGAGTTTTCTGTGTGTGTTTAAGAGGTCATGTTGGTTGATTGTATGTACCATTTAGATCTTTGGTGTCTTTAATAAGCTTCTTTCTGGATGTTCTGTTCTTCATCAAAACTGGTGTGTTAAAGACTCCTACTATTATTGTGATGCTATCTAAATTTTCATTGCTGTTAGAGTTCATTTGATGTGTTTATAAGCTTTGTCATTGGATGTCTACATATTTAATATGGTTGTGTTCTCCTGATATATTAACCCTTTAATCCATAAATAGCAACCTTCCTCACTAACTGTGGTGAATTTTAAAGTCTATTTTATCTGAATTTAATATTGCCACTCCTGCTTTTCTTTTTGAATATTTTTAGCATGGTACATATGTTTCCATCCTTTGAGTTTCAGTTTGCTTGTATCTTTCAGTCAAATATGTGTCTCTTGTAAGCGATGTATAGATCAATCAGGCATTATTTATCAAGTCTGCTACTCATTTTCTCTTTATTGGTACATTCAACCTATTTACCTTCAAAGTTATTATTGATCGGTGTGAATTTAGTGCTGTTTTCTGCTATTCTGTGTGTTGTTGACAGTTTCCTTGTTCTATTTGATTTTTTGTGCTGAGTCATTTTTCTTCATGGGTTTTCTTTTCATCCTTCTTGTTGGTTTTATATGTGCTGAGACTTCTTGATTTAATTTCTTATATTGATTTTCAGGCTTGTTTATTCCTTTTGTGGTTGTCTTAATATTTCCCTCCAATGGTCTAACTTTAAACTGGTCTTCAATTTCTTTATATTGTCTTCACTTCCTCGCTGTCTGAAAGATCCATGAATACATTATTTTTCCTTCTTTTGGTATCATATTGTCATCATTTGCATATAGAGAACTCTATTTCTCTATTTTTAGTGTTCTAGCTTTGATTTATTTTTGTTGATTCCTTATCTGTATTGATATACGGATGCTCTATCCTACACTGTAACCTTGAGTATATTCCTGATGTTATTGCTTTTATAGTCAAAGAATGTCTTTCAGTGTTTATTGTAATTTTGGTTTGATTTTTGCAAATTCTCTATGCTTTTTTTTACTTTGGAATGTCATAATTTCACCATCATATTTGAGAAACAATTTTGCAGAATATACAATTCTTGGCTTTGTTCAAGCCTAGCTGTCTTTAAAAACATCTTGTTGCCTTTACTTTAGGCAAGTTTGATTATGTCTTGATGTTGGGCAGAGCCAAGATGGCAGACTAGACACATGTCTTCTTGATTCCCTGTAAGCACTAGGCCTAATAGGTGAATGGAGCAGTGTGGGCATTCTGGGAGCCCCAGGATCTGGCATTGGGTTGTGAGACTGGACTGAGTGACTAGAAAGGGGAAACAACCTCTGTCAGATAGGAGGCAATGGCTCACTGAGTCCTGCTTCTGCTGATGCATCATTTGAGGGAACTGCAGGTATGGATGCCTTCTTTATTACTTGGGAGGCTGGGACCAGATCTGCTTAGCCTGTGAGGCTGGCACACTAATGTGTTGAACTGAAGTGCTTGAGTGAATAATGTATATTGCAACAGAGAGACTGTGCTTGGGGCAGTCACATCTTGAGAGCTCAGCTGCCATTAGAGGACATCAGTGCCCCTCTCCCCCTCTTTGTGCTGCAACATACATTCTGCTGACTTATGGCAGGAAGGGAGCTGAGGCAGGATGCTATCTTAGTCAGCTGACAGGTGGAATCAGCCACACCTGATGTCTCAACAAGGGCTAATTCTCATGCTGAACAGCAAAGCCTGTCTG
Source organism: Heterohyrax brucei (assembly GCA_028571685.1). Lineage (NCBI taxonomy): Eukaryota > Metazoa > Chordata > Mammalia > Hyracoidea > Procaviidae > Heterohyrax > Heterohyrax brucei. Next base: position 111,278,513 of record CM053166.1, on the reverse strand, counting down.
GAAAGTGCTTCTTCAGCAAATATCTGTTTTGGAGATGATCCAATATTGAGCTCACAGTGCGGTGGCCAATGGTGGCTGTTTCCTAACCCTCCCCTTCTTCGAGCCACATCATAGTGTCTGGGGATGGCCTATGAGGCACTGGTTTTCAGCAGGGAGGTGGGGCCTGTGACCACTGAAGGCCCAGCTGCTCTCAGCAGATGCTAGACAGAGCCTCTCTCAGCATGCAGCTTTTAAAATGAAACCAGCTGGAGAATGCAGCAGTGACAGACAACTGAATGGGCTGGCAGAATTTTCACCACCCTTCACTGAGCCACGTAACAGTGTCAGCTGATGGTCCCCAAGAGACTCCATGAGTAGGGCACCATCTCTGCCAGATAGCAGTAAGGGCCTGCCAATCCTGAGGGCCCAGCTGCTCTCATTGCTTGCACTGTGCGCCTCTCAGCAAAAGGGCAGTTTTTAAGTTAAATGCATATGGAGAGTACAGCAGTCCCAAGCAGCTGAGTGTGATAGCATCCTTCTCTTCTGCTCTACCTGAGCTGCACTGTAGGTACAACTGATGTAACAACAGAGAGTTGCCACAAGTAACTCGCAACCTTTAGCAGCCAGGAGGTGGGGCTTGCCACCCCTGAGAGCCAGGCTGGGGCCAGTCACTAGAGAACACAGAGATGGCTGGGAAACAAACCTAGCGATGTCCATATTCCCTTCTTAGAACTACACCATAGCTCCTGCTGGTGTAACAGTAGAGAAACTGAACAGCTTCTTGATGGCATGAAGACCACAATCAGTATCTAACCACTTAAAGAAGCACACCACCATGGATCCAGAAAACTCCCAAAATAAAGAATCAAAAAACTTTCCAGCTGAAGAAGATTTTCTGAAATTATTGCAGGTAGAATACAAAAGAATTATGCATACAGCCCTCCTGGAGATAAAACAGAACACCACAGAACAAAATGAAAAATTAAGTAAGCTATATGTATTGCTGGAGCATCAATGATCTGAAATCCGGCCAATCAATAATAAAATTAAAGATTTAAACAATTTAATGCAAAGCCAAAAAGAGCAGGATTGAGGAGTTGGAAGACAGAGTTAGTAAGCTTAAAGATGAAGCAACTGACACGAGTGTTTGTGAGGAGAATCCAGAATTAAAAAAAAAGAAGATAAATGAAAAAGCATTAAAAAAACATGTCGGACTTTGTCAAGAGGAATAGTCTATGAATAGTTGGAATTGAACAGGGATGGATAGCAGAAAATACAGAGAATTGTTGAAGAATTGCTGACAGAAAAGTTCCCTGAAATTATGAAAGAACACAGATATCCAAGATGCTTCCTGAATGGCAAAAAAATAGACCCCAAAAGAAAGAGACACCAAGACTTACTACAGTCAAGTGTGATAAATGAAACATAAAGAGAGACTCTTAGAGACAGTGAGATTTAAAACAAAACTAACACAGAAGGGAAGCCATGTAGGCTTTACTCTGATTTCTTGGCAGAAACCATGTTGGTAAGATGGCAGTGGGGTGACATATTCAAAGCCTTGAAAGAGAAAACTTTCAAAACAAGAATTATATATCCTGCAAAACTGTATCTCAAATATGAAGGTGAAATTAAGGCATTCACAGATAAACAGAAGCCAAGAGGTTTTGTAAAAAAACAAACCAAAACTACAAGAAACACTGAAAGGAGCTCTTTGTTTAGAAAAACAAAAGCAACAAATGTATACTTAAGGATGCAATGCAGGATACAACATCCAGAATCCTACTCAGCTAGGGAAGTCAGGTAGCTCAAAGTTAAAATACTAAGAGAACCAGTAATCTTAACATGAGAACTAGTGCATCATCACAATGTAAAGACAGAAATATTACATTAGTTATAACCCTTTCAGATTAAGAGGAAATGAAGAAGACATACGGAAGTTGAGTACTGTTTAAATTTAGAACATTGGGGGGATCAAAGAGGTAGCAAATTAACAACGTGACATATCAAAAAATTAAAATAAAAAATAATACAGGAGTTTCAACAAACACAAAACCAACACTGAAAAGGATGAAAAGTAAACCTATAAAGAAACATGACCCAGAAAAGAATATTAAGAGAAACAAAGAAAACATCAACAACAGAAAAATAAAGGCATCAAAATCACAGCACTGAACACATACCTATCAATAATTATACTGAATGTAAACATATTAATGCTCCAATAAAGAGGCAGAGAGTGACAACCTAGTTCAAAACACACAATCTGTCTATATGATCTTATAAGAAACACACCTTAGACTCAAAGATATGAACAAACTGAAAACCAAAGGATGGAAGAATACATACCAAGCTAAGAACACACAAAGAAGAGCAGGAATGGCAATAATAATCTCAAATAAAATAGATTCTAGTGTAAGGTCCACCATCATGGACAAGGATGTTGACTGGTTTAGTCAGCTAGTGCTGCTCTAACAGAAATACCATGAGTGGATGGGTTTAACAAAGAAAGTTTATTCTTACACAATCCAGTACGCTACAAGTCCGAATTCAGCATGTCCACTGCAGGATAAGGCTTTCCCCCTTGTCAACTCTGGAGGAAAGTCCTTGTGTTGCATCTGTCTTTTTTCAGGGAGCATCTTGGCACAGGAACTTCAGGTCCGAAGGACATGCTCTATTCCTGGTGCTGCTTTCTTGACAGTGTGAGGTTTCCCACTGTCTCTGCCAGATTTTTGCTTTTATAGCTCAAGAGACCACCTCCAGGCACAAAACAAACTTACACATCGAATCTTGCTCTACCAACACAACTGTTGGCCATCCACCCTCATTAACATCATACAGTCAAGAAACCCAATGTGGAGGAATATCACACAATACTAAAAAATATGGCAGAGCCAAATTGTTGCAGAATTTTTAGGGAAAACATTCATCCATGACAGTCACTATTTATTACTGAAAGGTTCAATACATAAGCAGGATGTCACATCATTAAATATTTACATACCCAATACCAGAGCATATAAATATATTGAACAATGGCTGACAACCTTGAAATAAGAGATAGATCACTCCACAATAACAATAGGAGACTTCAACACTCCATTTCAGTAATAGACAGATCACCCAGAAAACAAAGCTCGATAAAAATACAGAAGATCTTGTGACAATTAACCAACTAGACCTCATTTACATATACAGAAATTTTTACCCAATAACAGATAGGTACACTTTCTTTTCCAATGCACATGAAACATTTTCCAGAACAGTACTAGAACATAAGGCAAGTCTCAAAAAATCCAGACTATGAAATTATTGCAAAGCATCTTCACAGACCATAAAGCCATAAAAGTTGAAATCAATAGTAGAAAAAACACAGATAGAAATCTGAACTGATGGAAACTGAACAACACCTTACTCAAACATCCGTGGGTTATAGAAGAAATCAAGTACACAATAATGAAATATATGAGATCAAATGAGAATGAAAACACAACCTACCAGAACTTATGGGGTGCAGCATAAGCAGTACTCAGAGGTCAGTTTATCTCTATAAATGTACACAATCAGAATGAGGAAAGGGCCCACACCAAAGAATTAATGCTGCAGCTTGAATAAATAGAAAGAGAGCAATGAAGGAATCCCACAGGCACCAGAAGGAAACAGATAATAAAGATTAGAGCAGAACTAAATGAACTGGAGAGTAGAAGAATAATTGAAAATATTAACAAAACCAAAAGCTTGTTCTTTGAAAAGATCAACAAAATTGATAAAGCATTGGCTAAATTTACAAAATAAAAACAGGAGAGGAAACAAAAAATATGAATAAGAAATGAGATGGGGGATGTCATAACACCTCAGCCAAAATTAAAAGTATCGTAACAGAGTACTATAAAAGACCATACTCTAGCAGATTTGAAAACGTAGAGGAAATGGAGAAATTTCTAGATTCACATATCCTACTAAAATTATCACAAGGAGAAGTAGGACAACTTAATAAACCCATCACAAAAGAAGAGATTGAAAATGGAATCAAAAGACTACCAACCAAAAAAGTTCTGGCACTGATGGCTTCAATGGACAATTCTACCAAGCTTTTAAACAAACAAACAAACAAAAAACCTCACTGCAGTACGCCATCAGTGAATTCTGATACTACTGAGGCTATTTAACAGCATAAAAATAGATGGAATACTTCCAAATTTTTTCTATGAAGCCAGCATAATCCTGATACCAAAGGCAAGGAAAGATTCCACAAAGAAAGAAAATTACAGACCACCATCACTCACGAACCTAGATGCAAGTATCTTCAACAAAATCCTACCCAATAGAACTCAAGAACACAACAAAAAATAATTGATCATGAACAAGTTGGACTCACACAAGGGATGCAAGGCTGACTCAGTATTAGGAAAACAATTAATGTGATCAACCATCTAAATAACACGAAGGATAAGAATCTCCCAATTTTGTCAATTTATGCAGAAAAAACATTCAACAAAGTCCAACACCCATTCATGCTAGAAACTCTCAGTAAAATAGGATAAGAGAGGAAATTCCACAGTGCAACAAGGGGCATCTATGCAAAACCAACTACTTACATCATCTTGAATGGAGAGAAATTGAAGGAATTCCCCTTGAGAATGGCAACTAGAAAAGGATGCCCACTTTCACCATTTTTATTCAACACTGCACTAGAAGTCCTATCCAGAGCAATTAGACAATACAAAGAAATAAAAGACATCTACAGTAGCATATATGAAGCAAAGATCTCCCTATTTGTAGCTGGTACGATGTTATACACAGAGAATCCTAAAGAATCCATAAATAAACAACTGGAACTAATAGAAGAGTCCAGCAAAGTGTCAGTCAGGATATAAGATAAACATAAGTAGATCAGTAGAATTCCTTTACATCAACAAAGAGAACATCAAAGAGGAAATCATGAAATCAATGCCATTTACTATAGCCCCCAGAAAATAAAATACCTAGGAATAAATCTAATCAGAGAAATAAGAGACCTATACATGGAGAACTACAAGACCTGACTGCAAGAAACCTACTCTGCTCATGGATAGCAAAATTTAACACTGTGAAAATGTATATTTTACCCAAAGTGGTATACATATACAATACAATCCCAATATGAATTCCACTGTCATTTTTTAATGAGATGGAGAAACAAATCACCAGCTTTGTTTGGAAAGGGAAGTATTCCCAGACAAATAAGCACTACTGAAGAAGAAGAACACAGTCAGAGGCCTCACACTACCCAATGTTTGAAACTATTACACTGCCGTGTTAGTCAAAACAGCCTGGTACTGATATAAAAAGAGAGATATAGACCAATGGAGCAAAATTGAGACCGTACAAATATCACCATCCTCTTACAAACAAGTGAAATTCTGTGTTTTAGTCAGCTGGTCTGCTCTAACAGAAATACCACAGAGTGGATGGCTTTAACAAAGGAAGGTTAATTCTTACACAGTCCAGCAGGCTACAAGTCTAATTTCAGGATGTCCACTCCAGGTGGAGGCTTTCCCCCTTGTTGGCTCTGGAGGAAAGTCCAGTATTGCATCAGTCTTTGTACAGGGAGCGTCTTGGTGCAGCAACCTCAGGTCTGAAGGACATGCTCTTCTTCTGGTGCTGCCTTCTTGGTGGTATGAGTTTCCCAATTCTCTGCTTGCTTCTCTTTCCTTTTATCTCTTGTAGGATGAAAATATTAAGGGTGGGACAAGCCATAATCCAGGGAAACTCCCTTTGCAGTGAAGCAAGGAGGTAATTTTATGAAGGGATTTACAGTCCCACACAAATCCTGTAAAATATAGCATGGGAAAAGTCACAAAATGGAGGACAATCACAAAATATTGGGAATCATGGCCCAGCCACATGGCTACACATATTTTGGGGAGTATATAACTCTATCCATGACATCCAGCAAAGGCCCAAAGATCATAAACTGGGTTAAACACTGTCTCTTTAACAAATGGTGTTGGCAATATTGGATATCAATCTGCCAAAAAAGTGAAACAGGACCCATATCTCACACCTTACACAAAAACTAACTCAAAGTGGTACAAAGGCCTAAATATAAAAACTAAAACAACGAAGATCATACAAGAAAAAGTGGGGTCAACAATGGAAATTCTAATACACGACTTTGACTTCAAAATCTGATGAACACAGGACAAATAACAGAAGAGTAAATAGAAAAATGGGAACTACTAAGAATCAAACACTTTTGCTCATCCAAAGACTTAATCAAGAGAGTTAAAAGAGTATCTACAGACCGGGAAAATATATTTGGCAACTATATGTCAGACCAACATCTGATTTCCATAGTCTTCAAGATACAACAAATTTTCAACAAGAAAAAGGTAAATAACCTCGTTAAGTAATGGACAATGAAGATAGGCACACATTTCACCAAGGAATACATCCAGGCAACCGAAAGATATATGAGGAAATACTCATGATCATTAGCTATTAGAGAAATCCAAATCAAAACTACAATGAGATACCATCTCACCCAACAAAGTTGGCCATAATCCACAAAACACAAAACAAAAAATGCTGGAGAAGCTGTGGAGATATTTGAACTCTCCTGCATTGCTGGTGTGAATGCAAAATGGTACAACCTCTTTGGAAAGCAATTTGGAGCTTCCTCAAAAAGCTAGAAATAAAAATACCCTTTGATCCAATAATCTCACTGCTTGGAACATAACCTGCAGAAATAAAGGCAGTCACATTAACAGATAAATGCACAAGAATGTTTATTGCAGCATAGTGCACAATTACAAAAACATATAATTAGCCTGGATGCCCATCAACAGGTGAATGGATAAACGGTGGTACATATACTCAATGGAACTCTATGCAATGATAAAGAACAATGATGATTTCAGGAAGCATCTCATAACCTGGTTTAAACTGGAAGACATTATGCTGAATGAAATCAGTCAGCAGCAAAATGACAAATATTGTATGAGACCCCTGTTGTAAGGACTTCAAAATGCATTTATGTGTGGAAGAAAAGACTCTTTGACAGCTAAAAGGGCGAGGGGAGGAAGAGAGGTTTGGTTATAGATCAGACAGTTAATAGAAATTTGTTTAGGTGAAAGCAGTAGAGAGTAGATCAAGTTAACTGGACTTCACCATAAACTGAAAGGTTTACTGTACTCAAACTAATATTTCAAAGGATAGAGTAGCAGGGACAGAAGTCTGGGAACCATGTGTTCCGGGGAAATTGAGGCCATTTGGCATAAATAGCCTATTGCTAAAATAATCTTCTGTACCCCATATGTGTGAGTGTCATTTGGGATCTTAAAAGTTAGCAAGCTGTCATCTGATGTACACCAAATGGTCCTGGCTTTTCTGGAACAGACGATCACCAAGAACATCAAAGATATGTGGGAAAAAGAGCCCAGGAGACCGACAGATCCATATGAATGAGAGACTGTAACAGCGTGAGTCAAGCAGAATTTAATGTTGCCCAGCTACCTCCCAAGGACGCTGTGACATGGGACAGAATGTAGAGTCCCATAAGCAACATAAGAAAATGAGATGAGCCACCAAAGCCAGCTCTTCAGACAAGAATGGACTGGATTTGGAGACACAGTGTGACCACATGGTGTGCATACTTTATGGTTCACAATGTAGAGGCCATTAGGCAACACGAGAAAAAGAGGGGCAACACAAGAATTTTACTGAAAGACCGCAATTGATGGTATGACAGCCTGGAGGGTCCCCTGTTTAAATTTTCATTATGTTGGGATGCACTTAGCTTAATCTCATTCCTGATGTCTTGAAGAGCTCTGAAGATTACTTTTGTTGTATTCTGTCTCCAATAATTGCAGCAAGACTTCATGTGGAAAACTTTCTGATTCCTTGTTGTTCTGAAACCATCATGTTCTGCTTCTTTAAATGATTACAACTTGATTGTTGCCCCCAATCTTTCAGAAATCTGCTGTAATTTATGTGAGGTTATTGTGTTGTGTTCTGATTTACATATATTTATATATATATTTGTTTATATATAATATATATACTTTAGTTTTTGAGTGTCCAATGATATGGACATTTGAATTAGCTTGATTATTTTGAAGACTTAAAAATTCAGGTGCCCTGTTACCTGGTGGTTAGATCTGTGAATGCACTGAGAAAGTCTGGTGAAATTTCAGAAGAGCTGACACAGGTGAGTACCTCATTGCATAATGTAAGATGCCCACTTCTGGCCCAGGTAATGTATCACAGTGTAGCACTCCATTCAGAGTGGAGACAGGCATGGGAAGTTCTGGGGAAAGTGAGTTAAATCAGTGTGTAGGAAAGATTTAAATCCACAAGAGTTCTCAAGCATTTAGCTTATGACGTTCACGTGAAAGTCCTCTGTAGTTCTATGTGGCTGTCTGAAGCTCAGCTTCCCTACTGAAAAAGATGTGCTCCACTCATGGCACTTCTATTCTCTTCAGCAGCTTGCTGCCCTGCTGTGGCTCCTCATAGTTAGCATAAGCAGGTCCCTTTACAGCATGAAAATTTAATTCTGGCCTAAGTAATTGCTTCTGGACATGCTCTCCCCTCCCTATCTCCCAGTCCAGTCTCTCAGCTTTCTTCTCTGCTATTCAGGGCTTCTAGAATGTCCTATATAATCTTTTCAGTTGTTTTTCTGGTTCTTTGCTGTTAAAGGGATCAGAGAATACATGTAGATACTTCGCCATTTTAGCCCCACCTTGCATCTTGCAAATTCTGACTCACATGACACTATATATGTCAGAGTAGAATTGTGCTATGTAGGGTTTTCTCTTAAAAACATATATTTTATTGTGTTTCAAGTAAAAGTTTACACAGCAAATTAGGTTCCCTTTTTAACAGTTTTTTTATATGCATTGTTCCAAGACATTGGTTATAACTAATACAATGTGTTAGCATTCTCATTACTTCATTTTGTTTGTTGTTTCCATTGATCTAGTTTTCCTATCCCTCCTTGCCTCTTCATTTTTTATTTTGGTAAATGTTGACTGCTTGGTCTCATGCACTTTTTAAGAGTGTGTATTACTTATAGGTGATATTGTTTACTTCTTTTTTTCATATTGTTATTGAGTGAAAGTGTACGATACAGTTTAAATTTGCTTGCTCACCTATCTGCATCTCCTTGTGCTTTGCTTGCCCAGTGACAGCACACCCCTCCCTTGCAGCCATGAAAGAGTCTTTTCTTCTCTACATGAGTCTGTTTTTAAGTCCTTATAGTATGGGTCTCGTACAATATTTGTCCTTGTGCCACTGACTAATTTCACTTAGCATAATGTCTTCCAATTGAAACCAGGTTATGGGACACTTCCTAAAATCATGATTGTTCTTTATCATTGCATAGTGTTCCACTGAGTATATACACCATAGTTTGTTTATCTGTTCATCTGTTGTTAGGCATCTGGGTTGATTCCATCATTTTGCTATTGTAGACTGTTCTGCAATAAACATTTGTGTGCATGTATCTCTTTGTTCCTGCCCTTGATTCTGTAGGATATATTCTAAGCAGTGGGATTACTGGGTCAAATGGTATATCTATTTCCAGCTTTTTAAAGAAGTACCAGATTACTTTCCAAAGAAGTTGTACTGTTTTGCAGTCCCACCAGCAATGGAGAGTTCCAATATGTCCACAGTCTCTCTAGCATTTGTTGTTTTGTGTTTTCAGATCATGGCCAACCTTGTTTGGGTGAGATGGTGTCTAATTGTAGTTTTGATTTTGGATTTCTTTAACAGCTAATGATCGTGAGCATTTCTTCATGTGTCTTTTGGTTGCTTGGATATCCTCTTTATAGAAGCATCTGTCCATCTCCTTTTCCCAATGCTTAATTGGGTTATTTATCCTTTTCTTGTTGATATTTTGCATTACCTTGTAGATTATGGAGATTAGACAGCAGTGTGACATATAGTTGCCGAAGTTTTTTTTTCCCCCATTCTGTAAATGGTCTTTTAATTCTTTTGATAAAGTCTGTGGATGAGCAAAAGTGTTTGATTCTTAGTGACATTGTTTATTTCTTAAGCTCATCTACTATTTGTCTGAAAAGTAATCTCTAGGAGTGGCTTCATTTCTAAGCTCAAAGGGTATCTTAGGGATAAAATTTAGGGGTTTCTCTAGTCTTTATTGAGCCAGTAAGTCTGACCTTTTTTTTTTTTTTAAGACTTTTAATTTTGTTCTACATTTACTCCTATTCAGTCCAGGACCTTCTGTTGTGTCCTAGGTCAAAATGATCAGTAGTGGTAACCAGGACAATATCATTCTGGTCTCAGACTAAAAGAGGCTATGGTTTAAGTGGGCTAATGATTTTGTGGACTCGTTTCTTTTCTGAAATTTTGGGTTCTTTCAGTCTCATTTGTTCCAGGCAAATAGAGACCAATAGTTATATCATAGATGGCTGCTCGCAAGTTTTTGAAACCTCAGATTCTACTTGCCAAACTAGAAGGTACGATACTATCTTTATGAACTATGTTATGCCAATTCACTGTGTTGTCCCATAAGGCTATGATCTTAAGCCTTTTTAATTCAGTAAGCAATCCCATGAGATGTTTTTATATATCCAGGAAGTCTTCTATACATACCCTTTATGTGTTTTAGTAAATACATGGATGCAGTACACACAAATATGTATATACGTATGCCTACAGGTATGTGGATCCCCAGTGGCCCAGTGGTTAAGAGCTACAACTGCTAACCAGAGTGTCAGTGATTTGAATCTTCCAGCCATTCCTTGGAAGCCCAACTGAGCAATTCTACCCTGGAATATAAAGTTGCTATGAGCCAGAATCAACTTGATGGCATGTAACAACACAGAAACACCTATACATGAAAACATACATATTCATGAATACCTTTCAATATGCATAGATGCATCCATATCTACCTATGTAACCACACACTTTTTATTGTTATTATTGTTAAAAAAAATTGTATATAGTATAGCATTTGCCAAAGTTGCCCCTTAATTTTGCATACATCTTAGTGTCTTCGTTTACACTGGTTAAGTTGTGTTGACTTCAACTATATTGCACGTAACTTTTTCCATCACCACAGATAACAAGTGTCTACTGTCTAGAAAGTGACACACCTTCCTCTACCTTCCAATCCTGGTAACCATTCAAGAGTGTTGCTTTCTTTATGTATACCTATTCCTAACTTTTCATAAACAGAAGATCATAAAATATTTGTCCTTTTGTGACTGCCATCTGTCACTCAGCATGACATCCTCCAGATTCATCCTTGTTATAACATGTTTACAGACTCCTCATTATCCTTTACAGTTTTGTGATATTCCATTGTACGTATGTTCCACAATTTATTTATCTAGTCATCCATTGATGGGCACTTAGGTTGTTTCCATCTTTTTGCTATTGTGAATGATGCTGCAATGAACATAGGTCTATTCGAGTCACTATTCTTTTATCTCTGGGATTTATACCTCTGGGTTATATACCTAGGAATGTGATTGCTAGATCATAAGGTATTTCTATTTCTAAATTTTGAGGATATGTCACACGATTTTTCATAGTGGCTGTACCATTTTATAATCTCATGAGTTCAAGTCTTATACAAACAGAACTGTAAGAGTTGCAGTCTCCCCAGATTTTGTTGTTTTCTGTTTTGTTTTGTTTTTTGACCAGTGCATTTTTTGTGGGAGTGAGATCATATCTCATTGTAATTTTGATTTGCTACTCTCTGGAGCCCTGGTGGCAACCTACGGCTGCTAACAAAATGGCAGTCAGTTTGAATCCAACAGCTGTACACTGGAAACCCTATAGAGCAGTTCTACTATGTCCTATAAGGTTACTATATGTCAGAATCAACGTGAAAGCAATGGGTCTCAGGTAAAGATAAAGGCTAATTATCATAAGTGTCTTTTCATGAGTTTGTTAGCTGCCTGAATGTCCCCTTGGTGAAGTGTTTGTTCATGTACTTTGATGATTTCTTTAACAGGATTGTTTGTCTTTTTGTTGTTGAGTTGAAGTTATTTTATGTATTTTAGAGATTAGTCTCTTAACAGAGATGTTATTGTCAAAGTTTTTCCCCCAGATTTCAGGTTCTCTCTCTCTTTTTCTGATGAAAGGAATTATTTAATTTTTAGATGTTTCCAGTTATCTAATTTATACCCTAGTTTTGTTCATTGTGTTAGCTTCCAGGAACATCTACTTTTAGCTTTAACATACAGTGTGAAATTTGGATTTTATTTTATTTTCCTGCAAATAGCTATCCAGTTTTGCCAGTATCATTTGCTAGAGGGACTATTTCTTCTCCGACTGAATGAACTTCAACAGTTTGCTAAAGTTCAGCTGTCCATAGATGTATGGACTTATTTCTGGGTTTGAATTCTGTTCAGTGGTCTATGTGTTTGTCATTAAACCAGTACCAGGCTGTTTTGATTTCTGTGGCTGTATAGTAAATTTGAGATCAAGAAGAGTGAGGCCTCCTACTTCTTCTTCAGTAGTGCTTCAGCTATTGTAGGCTTCTTTCCTTTCAAGTTTGTTGATTAACTTTTCCATTTAATTAAAGCGGAGCCAACTCGACGGCACTTGGCTTGGCCATTGTTGAGATCTGGATCAGAATTGCGCTGTATTTATGGATTACTTTGGGTGGTATTGACATTTTCACAGTAATAAGTTTTCCAGTCTATGAACATGGAATATTTTTCCATTTATGTAGGTCTCTTTTTGTTTCTTGAGGTAACATTTTATAGTATTCTTTTTACGTCTCTAGTTAGGTTTATTCAAGGTACCCTTTTGGAAGCTATTGAAATGTTATTGCATTCTTGATTTCCTTTTCAAACTCCTTGTTAGTGTAGTATCCTGTCACATTAATGAATTGTGCTGTTAGTTTTAGAAACATTCTTGTTGAATTTCTGAGATTTTCTATGTATTGAGTTATGTCACCTGCAAATAGGAATAGTTTTACTTTGTCCTTTCCAATTTGAATACAGCTCATTTAATTTTCTTCACTTACTGCTCTGGTTAGGACATCCAGTATAATATTGACTAAGACTGGTAATAGTGGACATCTTTGTCTTGTTTTCATTGTTAAGGGAAATAATTACAATCTTTCTCCACTGAGAATGATGGTTTTTCTTTTTTAAAAATGCCATTGAGTTGATTTTAACTCTTAGATACCCTATAGGAGAAGGTAGAACTGCCCTGAAAGAGTTTCCAAAAAGTGACTAGTGGATTAGAACTGTTGACCTCTTGCTGAGCAGCCAGACTCTTAACAATAGCATATATACCCTCAATTATGTTGAGGAATTAACTTCTATTCCTATTGTACTGAGAGTTTTTTTTAAATTCTTTTGCTTTATTTATGTATGAATTTCTTTGATTTTCTAATGTTGAAGCAGCTTTTCATTGCTGCTATACATTTCACCTGATGATAATGTATTATTTTTTTGGATATACTGTTGAATTTTGTTAGTTAAAATTTTGGTGAGGATTTTTATAGCTATATTCATGAAAGTTATTAGTCTTTTTGTGGTGTATTTATTTGGCTCTGATATCACCGTTATGCTGGCTTCATAGAATGGATTAGGGAGTACTCTTTCCTTTTCTGTCTTCTAGAATACTGCAAGTAGAATTGATGTTAATTTTTTCTGACTGGTAGAATTCTCTCGTGAAGCCATATGTGAAAGGATTTTTTTTTTTTTTTTTTGCTATTATTGGGAGTTTTCAATGACATCTTTGATGTCTTCTTTTGTTAAGAATCTATTTGTATTTATACCTTTCTATGTGTCATTTTAGGTAGGTAATTTGATTCAAAGACTACAGACTGCAGAATAGGTTGCAACTGAACATCAAGAAAATGAAAATCCTCACAACAGGACCAGTAAGCAGCATCACGATAAATGGATAAAACATCAAAGTTGTCAAAGATTTTGTTTTACCTGAATCTACAATCAAAGCCTTTAGAAGTAGTAGTCAGGAGATCAAATGACACAATGCATGGGGCAAATTTGCCACAAAGGACCTCTTTAAAGTGATACACACTAAACATATCACTTTAAGGACTACAATGCACCTGTTCCGTGGTGTTTTCAATTGACTAACATGCACGCAAAGTGAGGCAATGAATAAGGAAGACTGAAAAGAACTGACACCTTCAAATTATGGTGTTCACAAAAAACAGTGAACACAGTGTGGACTACCAAAAGAACGAACAAATCTATCCTGAGCAAAGTATGGCCAGAATGTTCTTCCGAAGAGAAGATGGCGAGACTTTGTCTCATCTACTTTGGACCTGTTGTAAGGATGGACCATTCCGAAAGAGGAAGATCCTGAATTAAATCAATTGACACAGTGGCTGTAACAATGGACTAAAGCATAACAATAGTAATGAAGATGGTACAGGACCAGGCAGTATTTCGTTCTGTTTTACATATGGTCATGATGAATTGGAACCAATGCCACAGCACCTAACAACAACATCACATCTTTCTAGAAATTTGTCTGCTTCTTCTAGATATTGAAATTTATTGAAGTACAATTTCTCATTGGTTATGATCTTGTTTATTTCACTGTTCCCTGTTGTAGTGTCACCCATGTCATTTCCTATTTTGGTTTTTTGCATCTTCTCATTTTTTTCCTTTGTCACTTTTAGCAGTGGTTTGTCAATTTTATTCATCCTTTCAAAGGACCAACTTCTATTCTCCCTGATTTTTTATACTATTTTCTATTGCACTATTTGTACTCTAATATTTACTATTTCTTTTAGTCACTGCAATCTTCTTTTGCTCTTTCTTTTTCACTTGTACAAGTTGTGAGGTTATTTTGGGCATCTCTTCTTTTCAGATATATGCTTATATTGAGATAAAATTTTCCCTCAGTACTGTTTTTGCTGTGTTGCAAAGGTTTTGGTGTATTGTATTTTTATTCTCATTTGATTCTAAATATTTTTAGTTTTCATTTTTAATTTCTTCTATGACCTAATATTTTTTATGTAATGAATTATTTAGTTTCCATTTATTTCATTTTTTTTCTTTGTTCTTCATGTTATTGATTTCTAGTTGTGTCATACCATGGTTACCCAACCTGTCTGTCAGTTTGTCATAGAGTGGGGGTTTGCATTTTG
Source organism: Heterohyrax brucei (assembly GCA_028571685.1). Classification (NCBI taxonomy): domain Eukaryota; kingdom Metazoa; phylum Chordata; class Mammalia; order Hyracoidea; family Procaviidae; genus Heterohyrax; species Heterohyrax brucei. The sequence continues at coordinate 111,263,443 of CM053166.1, read as the reverse complement.
TTCTGATGCTGTAAGCTATACCACTGGTATTCAAATACCAGCACTGTCACCCATGATGGATGTGCTTCAGCTGAGCTTTCAGACTAGGGCAGATTAGTAAGAAAGATCTGAAAAAATTTAGCAAGTGAAAATCTTATGAATAGCAGCAGAACATTGCTTGGTATAGTGCTGGAAGGTGACCTCAACCCCACAGATTTGAAGGCACTCGGAAGACAATTGGAGGAAGAGCTGCCTCCTCAAAGTAGATTCCACCTTAATGACGTGGATGAAGTCAGTCTTTCAGGGACCTTCATTTTCTGACGTGAGATGACTCAGATGAAAAGAAACAGTTGTGAATATACATTTATCATTGGAACATGTAATGTACAAAGTACAAATATAGAAAAATTGGAAGTCATCAAAAATGAAATGGCACTTATAACCATTGATATTCTAGGCAATAAAACCAAAAACCAAACTCACTGCCATCAAGTCAATTCCAATTCATGGCAACCCTATAGACAGAGTAGAACTTCCCCATAAAGTTTCCAAGGAGCACTTGGCAGATTTGAACTGTCGATCTTCTGGTTAGCACTAAACCACTATGCCACCAGGGTTTCCTGGTGCTGCTATTTGCCATTTTAAGTCAGACAATTGTATGGCCTACTATGCTGGGAACAACAACTTGTAGAGGAATGGTGTTGTGTTCATTGTCAAAAGAGCTTCTCAAGATCTATCCTGAAGGACAGTGCAATCATTAATAAGGTAATATCCATATGCCTATAAAGAAGACTAGTTGTCATGTATTGAATTGTGTTCCTTCAAAAAATTTGTAGAAATTTGACCTGGCCATGATTCCCGGTATTGTGTATGCTGTAAATCCTGACCCTATGATGTTAATGAGGGGAGATGGGTGACAGCTGTGTTGGTGGGGTAAGGCTTAATGTATAAGATTGTTTTGTGCCTTGAGGCAATCTCTTGAGGCTTTGCAAAGGAAAGAAACTAGCAGACAGATCTGGGAATCTTATACCATCAAGAGTGCAGCCCCAGGAGCATGATGTATCCTTTAGTTCTGAGGTTCCTGCTCTAAGATTCTCTCATGTCAAAGAAAGACTGATACAACACAAGGACCTTCCTCCAGAGTTGACACAAAGAGAGAAACTTTCCCTGGAACTGATACCCTGGATTCAGACTCGTAGCATACTGGACTGTTTAAGAATGAATTTCTCTTTGATAAAGCCATCCACTTGTGATGTTTCTGTTAGAACAGTACAAGATGACTAAGACACCAGTTAAAACAGCTATTATTCAAATTTACACACCAACTACAAGGCCAAAGAGGAAGAAATTGAAGATTGTTGCCAACTTCTGTGCATGAAATTGATCAAACATGTACTCAGTACAAATTGATAATCAGGAGATTGGAGTGTAAAGCTTGAAACAAAGAAGAAGACTCGGTAGTTGGAAAATATGGCCTTGGTGATAGAAACCGTGTCCAAGATTATATAACAGAATTTTCAAAGACCAACAACTTCTTCATTGTAAAAACCTTTTTCACTGACATAAACGATGACCACACATATAGACCTCACCAGATGGAATACACAGAAATCAGACCAACTGAATCTGTGGAATGAGATGATGGAAGAGCTCAGTACCACTAGTCAAGAAAGGCCAGGGGCCAACTGTAGAAGAAACCATCAATTGCTCATATGCAAGGTCAAGTAAACTGAAGAAAATTAGAACAAGTTGGCAAGGGCTAAAGTACAGCTTTGAGTGTATATTACCTAAATTTAGAGACCATCTCAAGAAGAGATTCAATGCCCTGAACACTAATGACGAAATACCAGAGGAGTTGTGGAATGACATCAAGGACATCGTGCATAAAGAAAACAAAAGGTCATTAAAAAGACAAGAAACAAAGAAAAAATGAAAACGGACGTCAGAAGACACTTTGAAACTTGCTCTTGAATGTAAAGTACCTAAAAGTGAAGTGAAAAAATGGTGAAGAAAAAGAATTGAACACATAATTTTAAGGGGCAGTTCAAGAAGGCAAAGTAAAGTACTATAATGTCAAGAGCAAAAACTGGATATGGAAAATCAAAAAAGAAGAACAGAATCTGCATTTCTTAACCTGAAAAAACTGAAGAAAAATTCAAGCATCAAGTTGCAATATTGAAGAATATGATGTGGGAAATATATTTATTTTTAATATTTTATTGTGCTTTGGAGCCCCTGGTGGTACAGTGGGTTAAGTGCTTCATCTGCTAAGCAAAAGGTCGACAGTTCAAGTCTGCAAAGTGTTCCATGGAAACTCTACAGGGCAGTTCTACTCTGACCTATAGGGGCACTATGAGTTGGACCTAACTCAATGGCAGTGGGTTTTTCTTTTTTCTTATTGTGCTTTAAGTGAAAGTTTACAATCCAAGTCAATTTGCCATAAAAAACCTTGCAGCCACACTGCTATGCAACTCTAGCTGCATATAAGGTAAACGTTAAACAACTCAGGAAACTTCAAAAGAAGATGTAAGCAATACGCAGAGTCACTATACTAAAAAGAAATGGTCAACACTTAAACATTGCAGGAGGTACCATATAAACAGGAATCAATGTTAGTGAAGGAAGAAGTCCAAGCTGCACTGAAGGCATTGATGAAACACCAGGGTCCAGTAATTGACAGAATATCAATTGAGATGTTTCAATAAATAGATGTAAGGCTGGAAGGACTCACTTGTCTGTGTCAAGAAATTTGGAAGACAGCTACCCCACCAACTGACTGGGAAAGACCTATATTTATGCCCATCCCCAAGAACAGTGTTAACACTGAATGCAGAAATTATCTAAAAATATCATTAATATAGCAAGAAAGGAAAAATTTGCTGAGGATTGTTCAAAATTAGCAGCAGCTGTATCTTGACAGGAAAATTCCAGAAGAATAAGCTGGTTAAAAAAACAATGCGAAATCAGATATCTTTGCTAGTGTTGGATGGATCATGGTTGAAAGCAGAGAATACCAGAAAGGTGTTTAGTTGTGTTTTATCATCTATACAAAGTAATTTCACTGTTATCCCTCGTAACAAAGCATGGATAACATTGCAAAGAATGGAAATTCCTGAGCACTTAATTGTGCTCAAGAGAACTCTGTACATGGATGAAGACATAGTCGTTCACAAGGGAATACGGTGGGATTTAAAGTGAGGAAAGTTGTGCATCATGGTTCTATTCGTTTACCATACCTATTCAATCTGTAGAAACTCTGGTGGTATAGTGGTTTAGTGTTATGACTGCTAACCAAAAGGTTAGCAGTTTAAATCTGACATACACTGCTTAGAAACTCTATGCAGCAGTTCTACCCTGTCCTATAGGGTCACTATGAGTTGGCATTGACTCAATGGTTATGTGATTATATGAAGAAGAAGAGGACATCAGGACTGAAAGAATTATTGATTAGCAACCTGAGTTATGCAGATGACACAAGTTTGCTTGCTGAAAGTGAAGAGTACTTGAAGTACTTTCTGATGAAGATCAAAGACCACAGCCTTCAACCAGAGGTCAGCAGGCTGATATCCTATAGATGTATAGAACCATAAAGTGCATACAATATATGGTCACTCTGCATTGCCGAGCCCAATCCATTCGTTTCCAAAGAGTGGATCTTCGTTATGATTTATGGGCAAGGGCAACGTCAGGGCCAGGGGCCATGCTCCCAGGGGAACCCCGAAACCGTTGGACCATATGGGAATGTACGTTTTCACTCAGTCATATGAAATTTAAAAAAATTAAGAAAAGAAATTCAAAAAAAAAAGACCACAGCTTTCAATATCGATTACACCCCAACAAAAAGAAAAAAAAAATCCCTACAACTGGAACAGTATCATAATAAATAGGTAAAAGATTAAAGTAGCTAAGGATTTCATTTTACTTGAATCCACAGTCAACACCGATGTAAGCAACATTCAAGAAATCAGACAACACTCTGCTGCTAAAGACCACTTCAATGTGTTGAAAAAAAAAAAGATGTCACTTGACCCAAAGATGTCGCTTGACCCAAGACATGATGTTTTCAATCATCTGGGCATATGAAAGTTGGATGATGAATATGGAAGATCAAATAAAAATTGATGGCTTTGAATTATATTGTTGCACAACAGTACTGACTACACATTGAACTGCCAGAAGAACAAGCAGGTCTGTCTTGCAAGAATTATAACCTGAATGTTTCTGAGAAGAACGGTGAGATGACTTCTCATATAACTTGAACATGTTGGTGGGGGGATCCATGCCAGGTGAAGGACATAATACTTGGTAAAGTAGACAGCTGGCAAAAAACAGAAAGACCCTCGATGAGATGCACTGACACAGTGGCTGAAACAATGGGATTAAGCATAAAGATTGTGAGGATGGCACAGAACCCGGCAGTGTTTTGTTCTTTGTACACAGGATCACTACGAATTGGATCCAACTTTAGGACACCTAATAACAACAGCAACAGTGCCATGGTCAGAGAAGTTCTTTTGATGGGCCTGAAATGGGTTTATTCTGAAGAATATTCCATGTACTTTGGAGAAAAATGTGTAATGTGCTTCTCTTGGATGGTGTACTCTGTTTAAGTCTCAGTCAAGTTGACTGATTGTGTTATTTAGAACATCAGGTTTTTTGTGTTTATTGTCTTTCTAGTTCTGTTCATCATCAAAAGTGGTGTGTTAAAGTGTCTACTATTACTCTAGGACAGTTGTTTTCTCTTTTCTATTGTGTTAGAATTTGTTTTATGTATTTTGGAGTTCTGTCATTGGATGCAAAAATAGTTTCCTGTCTCCTTGGTGAATTGTCCCTTTAATCATTAAATAATGCCCTTCTTTGTCTCTTTTAGTGGATTTTGACTTTAAGTGTATTTTGTCATAAATTACTGCTACTACTCTTGGTCTCTTTTGGCTAGTGATGCTTGATATATTTTTCCTATCTTTTGATTTGTAGCCTGTTTATATCTTTATGTCTAAAGTATGTATCTTGAAGGCAATATATTGATGGATCTTTTTTTTTTAATTTTGTATTAATTTATTTTTGTTGATGATGTTGGGAATATACACAGTAGAACAAACACAAATTCAACAATTTCTACATGTACAATTCAATAACATTCCTTAAATTCTTTGAATTGGGCAATGCTTCTCATCTTCCTTTTCATAATTGTCCCTCCCTCATTAGCATAAACTCACTGCCCCCTAAGATTCTTATCTAATCTTTTGAGTTGGTGTTGTCAGTTTGATCCCAAACAGATATATATATATTTTAATTTTGATGAAGCCCAATTTATTTATTTTGATTTTTTTAATTTAATATGACTGAGTGAAAATGTACATTCCTGTATAAATTTACATGTCTACCTATATGCAGATTCCACTGCTCTCCCTGACCGGTGACAGCACACTATTCCTCTTTGCTCCATAAATGTCTCATCCTCCCAGCAGTCTCCTTTCCCCTCCTCTCCACCCATTCTCCTTCCTCCAGCCAGAGGTCAGCAGGATGATATCCCACAGATGTATAGAACCATAAAGTGCATCCAATATATGGTCACTCTGCATCACCAAGTCCAATCCATTCATGTCCAAAGAGTGGACCTTCATTATGATTTATAGGATCTTGTTTCAATTTATTGCAGATGGATATCCAATTTTACCAGCACCATTTGTTGAAGATACTGTTTTCACTCCACTTTAATATCTTAGGGCCTTTGTCAAATATCAACTGTTCATAGGCAAATGGTGTCGTCTCTGGGGTCTCAGTTCTGTTCCATTGACTGATCTGTCTGCTCTTGTACCAATATCAGGCCATTTTGACCACTGTGGCAGTATAGTATGTTCTAAGGTTCAGTAATGAGAGGCCTCCCAGTGTGTTCTTCTTCTTTAGTAGTACCTCACTCGTCCGGGGCTTATTCCCTTTCCAAACAAAATTGGTGATATGTTTTTCCATCTCATTAAAAAATGACACTGGAACTTGTATTGGGATTGTATTACGTAAGTAGATTGCTTGAATAAAATAGACAGTTTCACAATGTTAAGTCTTCCTAGCCATTAGCAGGGTAGGCTTTTCCATTTATCTAAGTTTCTCTTAGTTTCTTGTAGAAAGGGCTTGTAGTTCTCTTTGTAAAAGTCTGTTATTTCTCCGGTTAGATTAAGTCCTAGGTACTTTATCTTCTTAGGGGCTATAGTAAGTGGTATTGATTTGATAATTCCTTTTTTTATTTTTTTATCAAGTGTTTTGGGCTTTTATTAGATATACTTTTTTTAAGTTTTCTTTTTTATTATGACTGAGTGAAAATGTACATTCCCGTATAAATTTACATGCCCACATATATGCAGCTTCCACTGCTCTCCCTGCCCGGTGACAGCACAGTATTCCTCTCTGCTCCATACATATCTCATCCTCCCAACAGTCTCCTTTCCCCTCCTCTCCACCTACTCTCCTTCCTCCAGCCGGAGGTCAGCAGGATGATATCCTACAGATGCATAGAACAATGAAGTGCTTCATTAACAGTCTCATTGTTGGTATAAAGTAATCCTACTGATTTACTTATGTTTATCTTGTATCCTGAGACTTTGCTGAACTTTTCTATCAGTTTGAGTAGTTTACTTATAGATTCTTTCGGATTCTCTGCATATACAATCATATCATCAGCAAACACGGAGATTTTTAGTTCTTTTTTGACAATGCAGATGCCCTTTATTTCTTGGTCTTGTCTAATCACTCTGGCTGGAACTTCTAGTACAAAGTTGAACAGGAAAGGTGAGAGTGGGTATCCTTGTCTAGTTCCTGTTCTCAAGGGAAAGTCTTTTAGTCTCTCTCCATTCAGGATGACATAGGCAGTTGGCTTTGTATAAATGGCCCTTATGCGTTGAGGAATTTTCCATCTATGCCTATTTTGCTAAAAGTTTTTAGCATGAGTGGGTGTTGGACTTTATCAAATACCTTTTCCGCATCAATGGAAAAAAATCAGGTGATTCTTCTATTTTGTGCTATTTATGTGGTTAATCACATTAATTGTTTTTCTGATGTTGAACCAGCCTTGCATCCCTCGGATGAATCCAACTTGGTCATGATGGATTATTTTTTTGATATGTTGTTGTATTCTATTGGCAAGAATTTCGTTAAAGATTTCTGCATCTAGGTTTATGAGTGATATCAGTCTGTAGCTCTCCTTTTTGGGTGAGTCTTTCCGTGGCTTTGGTATCAGGGTTATGCTGGCTTCATAGAATGACTTTGGGAGTACTCCACCCCTTTCTTTACTGTGGAATAATCTCAGTAGTACTGGAGATAACTCTTCTCTAAAAGCTTGGTAAAATTCTGCAGTGAAGCCATCTGGGCCCGGGCTTATTTTAGTTGGCAGTTTTTTGATGACATTTTCAATCTCTTCCTTTGTCATGGGTTTTTTAAGTTGTTCTGCTTCACCTTGTGATAATTTGGGTAGGTGGTATGAATCAAGGAATTTGTCCATTTCTTCTAGGTTTTCAAATTTGTTAGACTACAGTCTTTCATAGTATTCTGTTATGATATTTTTTATTTCTGCTGGATCTGTTGTGACAGCTCACCTCTCATTTCCTATTTGGGTTATTTGTTTCCTTTCCTGTTTTTCTTTAGTAAGTATAGCCAGTGGTTTGTCAATTTTGTTGATCTTTTCAAAAACCAGCTTTTGGGCTTTTCAATTTTTTCAATTGTTTTTCTATTCTGTAATTCATTTAGCTCTTCTCTAATCTTTATGAACTCATTTCTTCTGGTGCCTGAGAGGTTCCTCTGTTGTTCTCTTTCTACTTGTTCAAGCTGTACGGTTATTTCCTTGATTTGGTTTCTTTCTTCCTTCCAGATGTGTGCATTTATGGAGATAAGCAGACGTCTGAGAACTGCTTTGGCTGTATTCCATAGGTTCTTGTAGGAAGTGTTTTCATTCTCATTGGAATCCATGAATTTCTTTACTTTATCCTTGATTTCTTCTATAACTCATGTTTTTTTTTGAGCAAGATGTTGTTCAGTTTCAAGAGTTCTACTTTCTATCTATGTTTTTTCTGCTATTGATTTTGACTTTTATAGCTTTGTGATCTGAGAAGATGCTTTGCTTTCAGGGTATGGATTTTGTTGAGAATTGCATTATGTCCTAACACATGGTCAATTCTGAAGAATGTTCCATGTGCACTGGAGAAGAAAGTGTAGTTGTCTGCTGATGGGTAGAAAGTTCTGTGTATATCAACGAGATTTAATTGGTTAACTGTGGCAACGAGGTCCTCTGTATCTTTTCTGAGCTTTTTTCTAGATGATCTATCCAGTATTGAGAGTGGAGTGTTGAAGTCTCCCACTACTATTGTGTAATAATCTATGTCTTTTTTGAGTGTAGTCAGTGTTTTCTTTGATGTATTTAGGTACTCTAGTACTAGGTGCACAAATATTTAATATAGTTAAGTCTTGTTTGTGTAGTGAAACTTTCAGCAAGAAATAGTGTCCATCTTTGTCCACAATGGTAGATTTTATATTAGAATTGATTTTGTCTGAGATTGGAATTGCCACACCTGCTCTTCTTTGTTCATTGTTAGATTGATATACATTCTTCCATCCTTTAATTTTCAGTTTGTTCCTATCTTTAAGTATCAAGTGAGTTTATTGTAGACAACATATGGATGGGTCATATTTTTGATCCAGGATGTCACTCGATGTTTCTTGACTGGAAAATTCAGTCGATTCACATTCAATGTAATTATTGATAGGTGTGTGTTCACTGTTGCCATTGTGATCTGTTTATTTTTATGTTGATGTTTTCTCTGTTCTTATTAGTCTGTTCTGGGACCTTCTTTGTTGTGAGTTGATTTTTCACCTTTTTCAGAGCTGGTTTTGTAGTTGTTGAGACTCCTGTGTTACATTTCTTGATATGGTATGTTACATCTTTGTTGTGCCTTACAGCTGCCCGTATGATCCTCCTTAATAAACTACATATAAACCCAATTTTAGTTACTACTGGTCTTGTTGACTTCCTCTCCATCTGGAAGGACTACCACAACTATAGTACATCCCTGTTTTAAATATGATGACACCATAGTTTTCATGACAGTCACTGGAGTGTTTCTTTCAATATTAAAGCTATGATTGAGTTTTGAACCTTCCCTAACTGAGTAGAGTTCTGAGTAATGTGCCGTTTTAAAATATAAAGTTAGTGGTTTTTTTATTCTAAGCCAAAGTCAAGAAGTTCTTTCAGTATTTCCTGTCACTTTGGTTTGGTTTTTACAAAGTCTCTGAGTTTCTACTGATCTGAGAATGTCTTAATTTCATTTTCATATTTTCAAGATAGTTTTGCAGGATATTTAATTCTTGGTTGGAAGTTCTTCTCCTTCAAGGCTTTGAATGTGTCATACCACTATCTCTGTGCCAGTATGGTTTCTGCTGAGAAATCTGATTAACGCCTGCAGGGTTTCCTTCTGAATGTTAGCTTTGCTTTGAGTCTTGCTGCCTTTAAGAGTTGCTGCTTATGTTTCATTTTGTTAAGCTTGATTATAAAATGTCTTGACGTCTTTCTTTTGAGATCTGTATTGGGTAGCGTATGATATGTATCTGGGATATCTATATTCTCTTCCTTCATGATTTCGTGGAAGTTTTCTGTCGTCAGCTCAGTAATGATACCCTCTGTGGTCTCAGGTGTCTCATCCTGTTCATGGACTCCAATTAATCGAAGGTTGTTCCTCTTAATAGAGTCCCACATGCTTCTTAATGCTTCTTCATTTTTCTTGTTTTCTTTTTCTGATTTCTGCTCATAGACACTGGCATCAGTAGCTCTTTCTTTCAAGTCAGAAATTCTTTTTTCCATTTGTTGCATTCTATTTTCTTGGCTTTGAATGGAAGTTTCTGTCTTTGATTTTGTTCTTGATCTGTTGGATTTCAGAGCACTGGTGTTCCATGAGATCGAACAGCTTGCTTAATTTTTCCTTTTGTTCTGCTACATTATGTATAAGATCTAGAAGGGCTCTGTATGCAATCCTTTTGTATTCACCTTCTGATGATTTCAGAAAAGTTTCTTCATCCTGAAAACTCCTTGGTTGTTTTGTTTGTGAGCCTTCTGAAGCCATGGTGATTTCTTGTATGCCACAAGCATCTGTTGATTTTTTGGTTTCATGTGAATAAGTAAAGGCTGGGAGAGATATTGTGAGGATGGACTACAGATGTTTGTCTAGGCTGTCTTAAAATGTAAAACAAAAGGTGTCTTACCACTTCCCAAGTCAGTCAGGTTTTCAAGTGTAGATGTCCCTCTTCCCAACTGGGAAAGTAAACACCTCTATATCCAACCCCAGATGATATGACCTAGTTCAAAATACAGCAATGCTACTGCCCTGTTAGCCTCTGCTGACATGGCCCAGCCTTAGGCGACACTGTGTAAACTACTGCTTTTCTGGTAGAAAAGCACTCTCCTGTGGGCAGGCTCTGGCTCCTAAGCTAAGAAATAGGTCCAGCTGTGGCCACTGAATGTAAGATGGCACCCTCCACACAGTGAGCAGATAGAGGGGCTAAAGGTGCTGAGATGTAGTGAGTCCTCCAACTCTGTTGTCAGGTCTCCACCGTAGGGGACACTGTGTAAACTACTGCTTTTCTGTGGGAAAAGTGCTGTCCTGTTTACAGCTGCTGACTCCCAAGCTAAGAATTAGGTCCCACTAAAATCTCTGTATCCAACATGGCGTCCCACACACAGGCACTGTGGTTTTGTACAAACCACACTGTAGCAGTGATAAAAGGACAGGCTCAAAGTGGCTAGATTAACAGAGTCTTAAGTCTAGCTCTCAAAATATGGCAATTTCGCCTGCCTATCCCACCAGTAGTATGTCTGAGACTAGCAGCTAGACAAGACCCAGCTCCACTCACCGACCAAGACGGAGAAAAAAGAAGTCAAAATGGTGCATTTACCTCCAGTCCATGAGAGCCAGGGCTAGCCAGGAGCGAGAGTCAGTGAAAGAAAGGAGGTTTTTCGTTCAGTGATATGAAGTCCAAATTAACAGCCGTGTGCCGTGTCCTGGTAGCTCACTAGGTGACCAGAAGGCTCCATTTGATTATCAGTTCAGGTATTGGTTTCCAGAGGGATATAAGGAGACATGTGCTTAGTGCACCATCTTGGCTCTGCCCCTCTGCCCTTTGTTTCTATTTATCTTGAAATGTCCTAGATTTGCACTCAGGACTTCTTATAAGACATTTTTTTCTGCATGTATGATTTATGACTATGAGTTCTTTTCTACAAGGAATTTGTATATGTCATCCCATTACCTTCTCACTTGAATTGTTTCTAATGAGAAATTAATTCTTAGTCTTATTGATGCCCCGTTGTAAATGAAATTTCACTTTCTGTAAGCTGATGTCAACATTTTTTGGTTCTGTAAAGTTTGATAATATCTTTTGGTGAATTTTTTGGAGTGGTCTATCTTTTATTAAGGAGCACTTGTGCAGTGGTGAAGTGATATGGCTTCTAAACAAAAGGTGGAACTTCAAGTCTACCAACTGTTCCTTGAAAACCCTATGGGGGAGTGCTGCTTTTTCCTCTAGGGTCACTATGTGTCAGAATCAACTAGATGGCAACAAGTTTCACTTTTTGATTCATCTTTTATTGGGTCCATTGAGTTTCTTTGTTTTTTGTTTATGTCTTTCATAATATTTGGGAAGTTTTCTGCTAATTGGTCTTCAAAACTTTTCTCTACTTTTTTCTCTTCTTTTTTCTGAAATTCCTATTATGTAAAAATTATTCCTCTTAATAGTGTCCCACTTAACTCTTGCCAGGCCAAGTCCGTCGAGTCAGATCCAACTTCATTTCCTTTTAGTTTTTTTTTGTTTGTTTGCTTTCTGATTTTTTTCTCCAAAAAAATTAGTACCAAAGGGTTTGCCCTTTACTTCACTGTTATTTCTTCAATTCTACATCAGTGTTCTTCCTTTGAGCTATCTATTTCTGATATTTTATTGCTAAATTTCTGAATCTCTACCTCTTCTTTTTGTATGGTTTATATTTTTCTACCAGGTTTGTCATTTTGTTCTTGTGCAATTTTCCTCAGTTATTCTAGGTTTTTTTCAGTGTTTTCATTGAAATCTTTGAGAAGTCTACATATAAGCCTTAGTGAAACCAAGATGATGGAGTAGTCAGATGCCTCCTTTGACCTGTCCAACCACAAAAATCCCCTCAAAAATGAATCCATTACATAAGACATCCTAGGAGCCAAGAACATCAAAGGGAAACTTGAAAACTGGACTGAACAACAAGAAAGAGAGAGTAGGATTCACCACACAAGACCCACTGAGAAATAGCTGTGACCAGCATGGTGAGCAGAGCACAGTGGTTGGAGGGTTTCTTCCCAGCAAGAGACACTGACCGGAGAATCCACATGTGCCTCCAGAACCAGTGAAAAAATGGCATGAGATCATCAAATCTAAGTCTTTGCATGTAACCTACCCTGTGCAGGTCTTTATCTTTTCCTTGGGATAAACCAATCTCCCTTCTCCCAAAACTTCCCCCTCCTTTCCCTGCTTTGCCTAGGCTCTAGAGTATGACACTACTAACTGATCTGGAAGTAGGACTCCTTAAGCCTGCCCTGAAACATTGTCTCAGACTTAGAGAGGGAACACTTTAACAAATAGGGGAATGGGGGAGAGAAAAAACCTGCTGACTCCCCTGAGCCAGAAATTAAGGGCAGAAACTGCTCCTTCACATAGATTTGGACATAAGGGGACATGCCATGCTCACAGACACTCAGGTACAGCTGTTAGCTCCCTGACTTTCTCAGTGAGTGCAGTCAGATAGCTGAGCCAACAGCTCACCCCCACCCATCTAAGACAGTAGGTGAGAACCTACACCACATGCTTCATGACTGGCTACCTGCACATCTGAGCTGAATCCATACAAGAAAATAAAATAAATTCTTGGGCTCGCATGTCTAGTAACAGTTCTAACCATCTGATGTCAAGACATGAGAGATTCAAAGGTGCCACTAACCAAACCAACACACAAAAAAGCCTATTTGGACATCTCAAAACAAAACAAGAAGCTATAACAAACACAGTAAGCAAAAATAAAATAAGTAAATACAACAACTTACTGATGACTTCAAGGCAATAATCAATAGGAAATCACTTGAAAAGCTAAAACAAGATGGCTTCAGAAAGCTCCCAAACCATGTAATCAAGAAATTATCTAGACTAAGAGGACATGCTGGGATTATTGGAAGCAGAATACAAAAAGTTGATTTGTAGAAGTCTTTAAGAGATCAGGAAGGAGATAAGGCACAATGCAGCAGAGCATAATGACAAACTGAAAAGACTGCAAGAAAGAAGAGAGACAGGAATTAGAAATTCAGAAGATCAATGATAAAGTTATAGAATTAGACAACTAAATAAAAAGTCAGAAGAGCAGAACCAAAGCAACAGAAGACAGCATTAGTAAGATTAAATACAAAGTTCATGACAACAATACATTTGAGGTAAAATCAGATAAAACAATTTTTAAAAATGAGGAAAAACTAAGAATTATGTGGGACTCCATCAAGAAGAATAATAATCTACTAATAACTAGAGTACCAGAAGGGGAGGAGATCACAGAAAATACAGAAAGAACTGTCAAAGATTTTTTGACAGAAAGCTTCCCTGAAATCATGAAACATGAGAAATATCTAACCAAAACACTTATCAAACTACACACAAGGTAGATTTCAAAAAAAAGACACCAAGATGTATTATAATCAAACTTACCAAAACTAAAGATAAGGTGGCAATTTAAAAAGTGGCTAGGATAAACAAGTTATCTACAAAAAAGAGTCGACAAGACTAAGCTCAAACTACTCAGTAGAAACAATAGAAACAAGAAGGCAATGGAATGATATATACAAAGACTTGAAGGAAAACACGTTGCAAGCCAAAGACTATGTATTTAGCAAAACGGTCCCTCACATATGATGGTGAAATTAGGACATTTCCAGGTGGACAGAAGTTTAGGGAATTTGCAAAAAGCAAATCAAAAGTATAAGAACTATTAAAGAAACGCCTTCATTTAGAAAATCAATAATACCTGATAACAACTCAAGACTGGACCACTAAACAGACTAACTGAAAACCAACCCAGATAGCATAATCACAAAAGTAAATCAAAGACAAAACACTGAAAATCGGTAAACAAAAATGTAATAATGTTAAATATGACATCATGACAAAAAAGAGGTGCTTAAAAAATGCAGTCATAAATCTTTCATATGGAGAGGAAGTCAAGGCAATACAAAGAAATTAAAGACTGGTTTAAGTTTAGACAAAAAAGGGAGTAAATATCCAGGTAACCAGAAAGGAAATCAACAATACTTTACATCAAATAAATGGAAAGAAAAACAGTCTCAGGAAACACAAAATCAACAATAATGAAAAAGATGAAAAGAAAACACATAAGGAAAACCAACTCAACACAGAAAACTAAGTAAAACTAATGAATAGTCTGTAATGCACAAAAAAGGCATCAAAATGACAAGATTAAACTCATATTTTATCAGTAATAATAGTAAGTGTAAATGGATTAAATGCTCCAATAAAGAGGCGGAGAGTGGCAGATTTGATAAAAAACACTATCGATATGCTGCCTACAGGAGACACACCCTAGACTTAAAGCCAAGCCAAGTGCCTAAGACACGAACTAAAACTCAAAGGAATATATTATGCAACCCACATTCAGAAAAGAGCAGAAGTGACAGTATTAATTTGTAATAAAATAGACTTTCAAGTAAAATCTACCACATTGGATAAGGAAGGACACTATGTAGTGATTAAATGGTCAATACTCCAGGGAAACATAACCGTATTAAACATACATGCACACAGTACTAGGGCTTCTAAATACATAAAACAAGCTATAACTACATTGAAAAGAGAAATAGTCAGCTTCACAATAATAATGGGAGACTTTAACACATCACTTCTAGCAAGGAACATTACATCCAAAAAGAAGAACAATAAAGTCTAAATAAAGACAAAGAAGATATGAAAGCTGCAATCAACCAGCTTCACCTCATAGACATATACAGAAAACTCTACCCAACAACAGCCAAGTATACTTTCTTTTCTAACACACTTGGAACATTCTCCAGAGTAGAACACACATTAGGCCATAAGGCAAGCCTGAACATAATTCAAAGCACTGAAATATTGCAAATTATCCTTTTAGCCCAAAGTAGTAGCAATCAATAGCAGAAAAAACAAGGAAAAAAATTAAACACATGGAAACTGAACAATACTTTGCTCAAAAACTTCTGGGTTCTAGAAGAAATCAAGGATGGAGTAAAGAAATTCATTAAATCAAATAGGAATAATATAGGCTACCAAAACTTTTAGGACACTGCAAAACTGGTGCTCAGAGGACAGTGTGTTTCCATAAATGCACACCCTGAAAAACAAGAAAGGGCCCAAATAACCCATTAACCCTGTAACTCAAACAAGTAGAAAGAAAACAGCAAAAGAAACTCTTGGACACCAGAAGAATGGAAATAATAAAAAAAACATTAAGCAGAACTAAATGAATTAGAGAATAGAAAAATGATTTAAAAGAGTTGACAAGAGCAAACTGGTTCTTTGAAAAGATCAACAGAATCAATAAATAACTTGCTAAACTAACCAAAGAAAAATAGGAATGGAAGCAAGAAAGCCAAATTAGAAATGAGATGGATATCATGGATTGAATTGTTTTCCCCCACAAAATGTGTGTAGCAATGTGGCTAGGCCTTGATTCTACTGCCTCTAAGATGTTAATGAGGTAGGATGGGCACCCATTGTGTTAGTGAGGCAGGACTCAATCCCTAAGAGTCTATGTACCTTGAGGCAACATTTGTGATATAAAGGAAAGGGAACCTAGCAGAGAAGTGGGGCTCTCACACCACCAAGAAAGGAATGCCAAGAGCAGAATGTGTCCTTTCTGCCTGGGGTTTCTGCACCTAAGAAGCTCCCAGTCCGGTACAGGATTGATGACAACGACCATCCTCCAGAGCCAACAGGGAAAGCCTTCCCCTGGAACTGACACCCTGAATTTGATAGCCTACTGAATTGTGACAGCACAAAATTTCTCTTTGTTCAAGCCATCCACTTGTGATGTTTCCGTTACCGCAACACTAGAGGACTGTGACAATGGGTGACAACAGAACAGACCCAATTGAAATTATAAAAAATCACAACAGAATAATATAAAAAATTGTACTCTAACAACTTAGAAGATTTAGAGGAAATGAACAAATTTGTAGACTACCACATACCCAAACTAACACAAACAGAGGTAGAAAAATAAATAAAACTGTAACAAACAAGGAAATCATTGAGGCATAGTAGTTAAGTGCTTTGTTTCCTAACCAGAATGTCAACAGTTCAAATCTGCCAGGTCCACCTTGAAAACTCTCTGGTGCACTTCTACTCTGTCTTACAGAGTTGCCAAGAATCAGAATCAACTCAATTGCAGTCTGTTTTATTTTTTTTCTATGTTTTTTTCCTTTTTATTTATAACACACAAAGGGATTTAAAAGGTAATTTTAAAAATCGACAATAAAGAAAAGCTCTGGCCCTAACGGCTTCACTGGAGATTTCTACATAACTTTTAGAAGAGAAGAGTTAACACCACTATTAATAAAGGTATATCAGATCATAGAAAATGGTGGAATACTCTCCAAGAAACTTAATGAAGCCACGATGTTCCTAAAAACAAAACCAGGTAAAGGAACCAGAGAAAAAGGAAAATTACAAACCGGTGTCTCTCAGGAATTTAGAAGCAAAAGTCCTCAACAAATTTTTAGCCAATAGAGTTCAACTATATATATATAATTCACCATGACCAAATGGAATTCATACCAGGCACATAGGGATGGTTCAACATTAGAAAAATAATCAATGTAATCAACTATGTAAATAAACCAAAAGACAAGAACTACTTGGTTTTATCAATTAATGCATAAAAGGCATTTGACAGAGTCCAACAACTATTCATGTTAAAAATTCTCAGCAAAATAGGAAAAGAAGGGAATTTTATCAGTATGATAAAAGGCCTTTATAAAAAAGCCAATAGCCAACATCATCCTAAATGTGAAGAATATGAAAGCACTCCTCTTGAGAACAGGAATCACACAGGGATGATCTTTGTTACCACTTTTATTCAATACTGTGCTGAAGGCTCTAGCCAGGGCAATCACACAGGATAAAAAATAAAGGGCATCCAAATTGGTAAAGAGGAAGAAAAGGTACTTCTATTTGCACATGATAGGATCCCATACATAGAAAACCCTAAAGACTCCACAAAAAAACTGCTGATGCTAATAGAAGAATACACAAATCAGGACACAAGATAAACATGCAGAAAGCAGTTGGATTCCTTTACACCAATAAGGAGAACATCAAAGAGAAAATCACCTAATCAATACTGTTTACAACAGCCCTTACCTACTGCCATTGAGTCTGTTCTGACTCATAGAGAACCTAAAGTACAAAGTAGAACTTCCCCATAGTTTCCAAGAACTACCTGAAGATTTGAACTGCTGACCATTTTTCTCCCACTATGTCAAGAACTCTGTGCTTTATTCTCTGTCAGGGCAGCCAATGACTGCCCTGACAGGGAATAAAGCACAGAGTTCTTGACATAGTGGGAGAAAAATGGATGTGCAGAACTACAACTCTAGTAAGACCAGACTTGATGGTCTGACAGACAAGAGGGTTCCTGGAAGACATGTCTCCTGGATACTCTGTTAGCACACAGCTGAAACTATTCGCAAAGCCAACTCTTCAAAGTTCAGACTTGACTATAAGACATAAAATGATACTGACTAAGTGTAAGCTTCTTGGATTAAGTAGATACGAAGGACTAACTGGTTAGCTCCTATCTGGAGGGGAGATGAGCAGGCAGAGGGGGACTGGATCTAGTTGAATGGACATAAGAAGTACAGGGATGAAATGAGGAGTGTGCTATAACAGTGTGGGGGAGAGCAGCTGGAATTACATAGCAATCTGTGTGTAAATTTTTGTATGACAAATTGACTTGTAAACTTTCACTTGACTGAAGCACAATATTTTAAAAAGGGAAAAGAATGTACATAAGCAAACTAAAAAGTACCATTATTGGTTCCTTTTGTTATACATTAACACCTGAAGCTCAAGAGTCAAATCTGCCAGTTGCTCAACTATTAGGCAGCATAACTAGGATTTGACCCCAGTCAAATCTGACATCAGAGCTACAGCACTTAGCCAGGGTACTATATTAAACTGAAGTTGACTAACTTTAGAAGGCACTTATCTGAAAGTGTATGATTTTTTCATATAGTTAAACTTTTCCACTGAAAGCCTTCCAGGGTTGAGACACAGCACCAGTTGTTTTGTACCAAAGTAAACCAGGACCAATGATCTTACTTTTTTGGGAGTGATTAATGGAAGAGACAGACCATAGTGTTAAAACACATCTGTTAATGACTTATCTGTGAGATCATGGGTTGTTTCCTTCAGTTCTATGACAAGGTCAGTACTTTTAACCCACTGCCATCAAGTTGATTCCAACTCGTAGCAACCCTATAGTGACCTATAGGTCAGAGTAGAACTGCTTTGTAGCATTTCCAAGGAGTGCCTAGCAAATTTGAACTGCTGACTTTTTGGTTAGCAGATACAGCACTTAACCACTATGGCACCACAAGTTTTCTTCATAGTATGTATTTATTCATTAGTTAAACTCAATGTTTATTAAGAGCTTAATAAGTTCAAGGAACTCTAGTAAACGTTGGTGGTACACAGCATACGAAAGAGGCAAATATTTCTGCCTTATGGAACTTGTACTCTAGTGGAGATGAACAAACAATAATTAAATCTAAAAATCAAAGTGGTAAAAAAAGAAGGGAATTGTATACATGGGGGTGTGTAGAAGGTAAAGTTTGAAGTAGGGTGGTGCAACAGTCATTACTAATATCCCACCTTTTCCTCAGGCCTTATCATTTCAGTGCACTTCAGTTTGGTTTTCAACTACTAGTATCTGCAAATCATTGCCAAGGGAATTAGCCCTCTCACATGCACACAAAACAGCCCTGTACCCTTGAAGTGGGATGAACTCTGAGATTGCTATAGTACACTGGCTCTCCCCAGAGGCATTAAGCTGCCATTGCCCTCAGTGATAAGCTGCTTGATAAAGCACCCTTTGTTTCCTTCCCTTACAAGTCTGACTCACTCACATAACCAGAGCCATTGAATCAATTCTGATTCATAGGGACCCAATAGAACAGAGTAGAACTGTTTCATAGTTTCTGAGGACTGTCTGGCAGATTTGAACAGCCAATCTTTTGGTTAGCAGATGTAGCACTTAGCCAATATGCCGCAAGGGTTTTCACGAGCCTCCCCTAAAACTGTTTCCTCAGACTAGCTCTCAAATAAATTTGTACTTTGAATTTTGACTTTAGGTTTCCTTCTGGAGAACACGATCAAAGGAAATTAGAGAAGGGAATCATGCAACTCTCAAAAACACTCCATTAAAATGTGGATAACTGGGGAGGTTGAGCAGCATGACATACTAGACACAGGTCTCCTCAATTCCCTCTGAGTACTAAGGCCTGGAATGATAATTAAACAGAGTGTTGTGGACACCCAGGAAACCCTAGGATATGACATAGGGTTGGTAGATTGGACTAAACATCACCAAACAGGACATTACCGCTCTCTGACACGAGGCAATGCATCTTGAGCCTTGCTCTTGCTGACTCACTGCTTGGGCAGACTGCAGGTACTAACACCTTCTTTGCCACCTGGGAGGCGGGGGATGGGCATGAGCTGGCAAATACACTGAACTGCAGTGCTAAAATAAACTGTATATAGTACAGCAGAGAGACAGTGCATGGGATAGCCACATTTTGATAGCCTGGTTGCTAACTGAGGGCACCACAGCCCCTCGCCTCTCTGTTCTGAGCTGCACCACAAATTCTGCTGTTTCATGGTGGGAAGGGCAGCTTGGCCGGAATGCCATCTTGGTCAGCTAGGAAGTGGAGTCACCCAATCGGAGAACTCAGCAGAGGTTAATTGTGAAGCTGTGAGGCAGGGCAGGTCTGGAAAGCACTTTTCCAGCAGAAAGGCTGTGTTTAGCATAGTGTTCCCTTAGGGGGCCCAGCTGAGGATGGCAACAAGGCCATAACCTCACCCTACTTTGAACTACATCATAGCATCTGTGGACAGCTGAAGAAGTGCTTCAATTGTCAGCTGGAAGATGGGGCCTGCCACACCTGATGGCCTGACTGATTTTGGCAACTGTTGGACAGCTCCCACCTTTTTAAAATAAGACATCCTGGAGAAATAACAGCTGAATGACATGGTGGTTGAATGACATGGTGGCAACTCCTCCAGCCTTCTGTGACCCACATCACAGGGTCAGCTGACAGCATCCAAATGACTCCACAAGTAGGGTGCTATCTCTGCCACACAAGAAGCAGAGCCTGCCATACCAGAGAGTCTGCTGAGGCCAAACACTAGAGTACACAGAGGCCACTGGTGACCAACTCCCTTCTCAGAACTATGCTTCAGCTCCTGTTGATGTAACACCAGAGAAATTGAGAGCCTTTAGATGGTGTAAAGGCAACAAAATATTGCTCACCATTTAAAGAAATAGTTCATCTTGGTTTCAGAAAACTCCCAAAATAAGGAATCAAAAAATTTCCAAGATGAAGCAGTCTTTCTGAAATTATCAGAGGTCGAGTACAAAAGAATTATATAGAGAGCCCTCCCAGAGATTAAACAAAATGCAGCAGAGTAAAGTGGAAAAAAAAGGAAATTATTTGAACATATGGAACATCAACAGTCTGAAATCTAACAGGTCAGTAACAAAATTACAGAATTAAACAATTCAATCCAAAGACAAAAGAGCAGAATTGTGGAGACACAAGTCAGAATTACTGAGCTTGAGGACAGAGCAACCGACACTAGCATTTACAAGGAGAAATCAGAGAAAACAAATAACAAAAGTGAAGAAGCATTAAGAAACATGTGGAACTCTATTGAGAGGAATAATCTATCAGTAATTCAAGTTGCTGAACAGGGAGGGATAGAGGAAAACACAGAGAGTATTGTAGTTGAGTTGGTGACAGAAAAATTCCCTGAAATTATAAAAGAGAACATAGACTTCCAAGATGCATCTTGAACAGGACAAAAACAGACCCCAAAAGAAGGACACCAGGTCATATTATAATCAAGCTGAATAAAATGAAACATAAAGAGATACTCTTAAAAGCAGCTAAGCTCAAAGCAAAGCTGAGCTTCAGAGGGAAGCCCTGAAGGCTTTCGTCTGACATCTCAGAAGAAACAATATTGGCAAGGAGGCAGTGGCATTACACATTCAAAGCCTTAAAGGAGAAAAACTTCCCACCAAGAATTATATATCCTGCAAAATTGTCTCTCAGATATGAAGGTGAAACTAAGACATTAATGATAAACAGAAATGTAGACACTTTGTAAAAACCAAAACAAAACTACAAGAAATACTGAAATAAGCTGTTTGCTTAGGATTTAAACAACCACTATGTGTATATTTAAAGAGGCAGTACAGGACTCAGCATCCAGAAACCTACTCAGTTAAGGAAGCCACAAAACTCAAAGCTCCCATCCCAGTGCCTTTGGGTCTGATCCGACAGGCACTGGGATGGGAGCTTTGAGTTTTTTAAAAAAGGGAACCAGTGATCATATCACAAAAATGATGACACTATCACCCTAAAAAGAGGGATACACTACAGTAATTACAGTCCTTTCAGATGTAGAGGAAGTTACAAAGATATGAAGAATTAAAAAATGAATTTAAACTTGGAATATTAAGGGGGATCATAGGGTAGCCACAAAGTACAAAAACAATCCAACATATCATAACAAAAAATATAATACAGGAATCTTAACAAACATAAAACCAACACTGAAAAAGATGGAAAGTCAACTCATAAAGAAGAATGACCTGGAACAGAATATTCAGAGCAACATAAAAAAAAAAGACAGGACTAAACACATACCTATAATTACACTGAATGTAAAGGGACTGAATGCTCCAATAAAGAGACAATGAGGGACATCTTGGATCATACGACGACCTGTCTATATGTTGCTTACAAGAAACATATCTTAGACTCAAAGATATGAACAAAATCAAAATTAAAGGATGGAGTAATATATACCAAGCTAACAACATATAAAGAAGAGCAGGTATGGCAATACTAATCTCAGATTTTAAAAAAAGTAAAAAAAAAACTTTAAAGTGAATTCCACCATCAAGGACAAGGATGGTCACTATTTATTGCTCAGAATTTCCATATACAAGCAGGACTTAACCATAGTAAATATCTGTGCACCCAATAACAGAGCATCTAAAGCCATGAAGAAAACACTGACTACACTGAAAAATGAGATAGCTCACTCCAAAATAATAGTTGGAGTCATCAACACTCCCTTTTCAGTAATGGACAGATCATCCAGAAAAAAGCTCAGTAAAGCCACAGAAGATATTATTGTGACAAATAACCAACTAGACCTCATAGACATAAATAGAACTTTCTACCTATCAACAGATAAGTATACCTTCTCTAACACACATAGAACATTTTTTCAGAATAGACCATGTGATAGGATATAAAGCAACTCTCAACAAAATCCAACCACTGAATTATTGCAAAGCATCTTCTCAGACCATAAGCCATAAAAGTCAAAATCAATAGAAGAGAAAACATGGATACAAATTTGAACTCATGGAAGCTGAACAACACCTCACTCAAAAAGGCATGAGTTATAGAAGAAATCCAGGACAAAATAAATTTATGAATTCAAATGAGAATGAAAACACACCCTACCAGAACCAATAGGATACAGCCAAAGCAGTGCCCAGAGATCAATTTACCTCTATAAATACACACATCTGGAAGGAAAAAAGGATCCAAACCAAAAATTTAACCCTACTGCTTGAAAAAGTAGAAAGAGAGCAACAGAGGAACTCCTCAGTCATGAGAAGGAAACAGACAATAAAGATGAGAGCAGAATTAAATGAATTAGAGAACAGAAGAACAATTGAAAAAAATTAAAAAAAAAACAACAAAAACTGATTCTTTGAGAAGATCAACAAAATTAATAAACTGTTGGCTAGGCTTACAAAAGAAAAACAAGAGCCACAGCCAAGTGCCGTCAAGTCGGAAAAACAAGAGGAAACAAATAAGCTAAATAAGAAATGAGATGGGAGGTGTCACCACGGATCCAACTGAAATAAAAAGTATCATAACAGAATACTACAAAAGACTGTACTCTAATGAATTTGAAAACCTAAACGAAATGGATAAATTTCTAGATTCATATCACCTACCAAAATTGTCAAAAGGAGAACAACATAGTATGTTGCTTACAAGTTAATATAACCATGATATAACAACTTAATATACTCATCACAAAGGAAGGGATTGAAAAACTCATTAAAAAAAACTACCAACCAAAAGAAGTTCTGGCCCAGATGGCTTCATTGGAGAATTCTATCAAATAGTTAGAGAATAATTAACTCCAACACTACTGAGACTATTTCACAGAATAGAAAGGGCTGGAATACTCCCAAATTCATTCTATGAAGACAGCATAACCCCAATATAAAAGTCAGGGAAAGATTACACAAAAAAGGAAAACTACAGACCAATATCTCTCATAAACCTAGATACAAAAATCTTCAACAAAATCTTTGTAATAGAATTCAACAACATATCAAAAAAAAAAAAATTCATCACGACCAAGTTGGACTCATACCAGGGATGCAAGTCTGGTTCAACATCAGAAAAACAATTAATGTGACCAACCACATAAATCACACAAAAGATAAGAATCACCTGATTTTGTCAATTGATACAGAAAAGGCATTTGACAAAGTCCAAAACCAATTCATGCTAAAAACTCTCAGGAAAATGGGAATACCACCAATTTCTCAATGCAATAAGGTGTATCTATGAAAAACCACCCATCTACATAATCTTGAATAGAGTGATTCAAAGAATTCCCCTTGAGAATGGGAACTAGACAAGGATGTCCATTCTCAACACTTCTATGCAGAACTGTACGAGATGGTCTAGCCAGAGCAATTAGACAAGACAAAGAAATAGAGGGCATCTGCGTCAACAAAGAAGTAAAAATCTCCATATTTGCAGATGACACGATTGTATACACAGGGAATTCCAAAGAGTCCATATGTAAACTGTTTGAACTAATAGAAGAGTTCAGTAAAGTATCAGGATATAAGACAAACATAAGTAAATCCCTAAGATACCTTTTTACCGACAGGATGATTCTCAAAGAAGAAATCACCCAATCAATCATTTATGGTAGCCCCCAACCAGATAAAATATCTAGGAATAAGTCTAATGAGCAATAAGAGTCTTAACAAAAAGAACTACAAAACCCTGCTACAAGAAACTAAGACAGACCAGCATAAACAGGAAAACCTACCCTGCTCATGGTTAAGAAGATGCAACATTGTAAAAATGTCTATTTTACCAAAAGCAATCTACATTTACAATGAAATCCCAATACAAATTCCAGTGTCATTTTTTATTGAGATGGAGAAACTAATCATCAACTTTCCAAAGGGAAAAAAAAAAAACCTGGATAAGTAAATCACTACTGAAGAAGGGGAACACATTGGGAGGCCTCACACTACTGATCCTTAGAACCTATTACACTGCCACAGTAGTCAAAATAGCCTGACACTTGTACCAAAAGAAATATATAGACCAATGGAACAGAGTTGAGACCCCAGAGGTTCCACCATCCTCTTACGAACAGTTCGTATTCGACAAAGGCCCTAAGATTGTAAACTGCAGTAAAAACCATCTCTTTAACAAACAATGTTTATGAAATTGGATACCCATTTGCAAAAAATTGAAACAAGACCCATGTCTCACATCTTACACACACAAAAATAGCTCAAATTGGATCAAAGACCTAAATATCAAATCTTGAGCAATCAAGATCATGCAAGAAAAAATAGGGTCAACAATGGAAGTTTTAATACACAGCTTAGACAGACTTCAAAAGTCTGACAAAGCACAATCAACAGATGAGAAAATAGATCAGTGCGAACTACAAAGAATCAAACACTTTTGCTCATCTGAAGACTTTATCAAAAGAGGTAAAAGACCACTTACAGAATAAGAAACAATATTTGGCAACTATATGTTGGACTGATGTCTGATCTCCATAATCTACAAAGTACTGCAAAATATCAATATGAAAAAAGTCAATAACCCAATTAAGAGATGGACAAAGAAGATGGACAGAGACTTCACCAAAGAGGATACCCAGGCACCTAAAAGACATATGAGGAAATGGCCACAGTCATTAATTATTAGAGAAATCCAAATCAAAACGATGATGAGATACCGTCTCACCCCAACAAAGTTGGCCATGATCCAAAAAACACAAAACAACAAGCTCTGGAGAGGCTGTGGAAAGATAGGAACTAGCCTACACTGCTAATGGGATTGCAAAATGTACAACCTCTTTGGAAAGCAATTTGACACTTCCTTTAAAAGCTGGAAATAGATATACTACTTGAATCAGTAATCCCACTCCTCAGAATATATTCTACAGAATCAAAGGCAGTTACACGAACAGATACATGCACACAAATGTTTATTGCAGCACAGTGCACAAAGGCCAAAAGATGAAAGCAACCCAGATATCCAACAATAGATAAATGAAGAAACAAACTATGGTATATATACTCAATGGATTTTAGGAATCATAGCCTGGTTACAGCTGGAAGACGTTATGTTGAATGATGTCAGTAAGCGGCAAAAGGACAGAACTTGTATGAGACCCTTGCTCTCAGGGGACACTGAGGTCAATTGGCATAACTAGCATATTACTAAGACAGTCTTTTTCACACCATATTGTTGAGTGGCATCTGGGGTCTTCAAATCTAGGAAGCCACCATCTGAGGTACACCAAATGGTCCCAACTCAGCAGGAATAGACTATCACCAGGGACAACAATGACATGGGGGAAGAGAACCCAGAAGACAGAAAGGCCCACGTGAATGGATGACTACATCAACACGCAACCAGAAGAAGCAGATGGTGCCCGGCCACCTCCAGTGACAGCCGTGATGGGGCTCACAAAGTTGACTCCCAGTGGCAATACGAGAACAAGAAGGGGTGCACCCTGAGAACTCCACTAAAAGATTGCAGTTGATGGTACAAAAGTCTCAGGGTTCCTCTGGGAGTATGGCCTCTAGGCTTAATGCTGCCTATGATCATAAGTCATTACTGAGGTCATTTCCTCAGACAGAAAGGGATCACACTCAGTGATATACAGTGACCATATCGTACATGCACTTTGTGGTTCTGTGAATCTACAGGATGTTGTCCCACTCGCCTCTTACCAGAGGGGAGTGGAGAGAGGGGAGAAGAGGGGACAGGAGATTGTTAAGAGGATATGACTTGTATAGAACAGAAAGGAAGAGTGTGCTGTCACCAGGCAAGGAGAGCAGTAGGAGCTGCACCTAGGCGGGCATGCAAATTTAAACTGGATTATACTGTTTCACTCAATCACAATAAATTTAAAAAATATATGTGAGACCCCTACTATAAATCTACCCACGTCATCAATTCGGCTCTGAAAAAATAGACTTATGTACAGAAGAAAAGACTGATGGCTGGCAGAGTGGGGAAGAAGGGAGGGGGCTGGTCATAGATTGTACAGTTTACAGAAAATTCGATTGGGTGAAAGCAGTGACAGCACACAGTAGAAAGAAGATCAACTCAACAGGACTTCAGCATAACCTGAAACCTCTTCTAATATTAAAGCGATATTGCCAGGACAGGGCAGAAGGGGTGGGGATCTGTGGACCATGCTCTCAGGGGACACCAAGACCAACTGGCATAACTAGCCTATTGCTAATAGAGTCTTCTGCACGTCATATTGTTGAGTAGCTTCTGGGGTCTTAAAAGATGCTATCTGAGGTATGCCAAATGGTCCTGACTCAGTTGGAATAGATGATCACCGAGAGCAACAAAGACACAAGGAATAAAGAGCCCAGGAGACAGAAATACCCATGTGAATGGGTGAATGTATCATCATGTTACCAGAAGAACCAGCTGGTGCCCAGTCACCATTCAAGTTAGCCATGATGGGGCATGAAATTTTGAGCCCCAATGGCAATATGAGAAAAAGAGGGATGCACCTCATGAACTCCAGTAAAAGACCACAAATGATGGACCAGTGGCCTGTGGGTTCCCTTGGGAGCATGGCCCCATACCTGCCGCTGCTCCTGACCAGAAAAGATTACCGAGGTTAACTCTTCACACAGGAATAGATTGGACTTGGGGACACAATGTGACCATACTATGTGTGCTTTATGGTTCTATGCATCTATGGTATGCGGTCCTACCTGACTCTTACTAGAAGGGAGATGAGTGGGTAGAGAGGAGGTGAGAAATTGTTAAGAAGACCTGATATATATGGAATCGAAAGGAAGTGTGTACTGTCACCAGGGAAGGAGAGCAGAAGGAGCTGCTGAAAGATGGGCATACAAATTTAATTTGGATTGTATGCTTTCAGTTAATTACAATAAAAAAAAATGTGGATAACTTTTAACCAACTGTCATGGGTTGAACTGTGTCCCCCAAAAAATATGTGTAGCCACGTGGCTGGGATATGGTTCCCAGTATCTTGGGACTGTCCTCCATTCTGTGGTTTTGCTAAACTGTATGTTGAAGGATTGGGGTGGGGCTGTAAATTCCTGCATAGGATTACTTCCTTGCTTTGCTGTAGGGGGAGTTTCCCTGGAGTATGGCTTGCCCCACCCTTAATACTTTCAGCCTGCAAGAGATAAAAAGGGAAAAAGAAGCAAGGAGAATCGAGAACCTCGCTACCATCAAGCAAGCAGCACCAGGAGAAGAGCATGTCCTTCAGACCAGGGGTTCTTGCGCCAAGACGCTCCCTGGACAAAGACTAATGCAATACCGCACTTTCCTCCAGAGCCAACAAGGGGAAAGCTTTCCCCTGGAGTGGCCACCCTGAATATAGACTTGCAACCTACCAAACTGTGTAAGAATAAACCTTCCTTTGTTAAAGCCATCCACTCAGTGGTATTTCTGTTAGAGCAGCCCTAGCTGACTAAAACACCAACTATGTTTTCTTTATCATTAAAAGTTATTGTAAAAAACCATCATGTCTGTGCACGAACATTTTAGTCTTATCAGTAACGTGTAAAAAGCTTAAAATGCCCATTTCAACACTGTATATTAAAGCTTTTTGTAATATTTGTAGACCTTAGGGAGGAAAGAAATTTCATGATTTCGTCACACTTCAGAAATGTTGTTTTTTGATCTTTCGGTTACTTGCTTGTCTTTTTCTTTTTCCTTACTTATTTTAGTACACTTCTATGGTGAGGTGATCAACTTTACACTAATTTGTAAGAGCAATAAGCTATGTGCTTACTAAAGCTTACTAAAGCTCTTATGCCTTTGTTGTATATGACACAACTATTAGACCCAGATTTTTAGTTACTTTTTTGTTTCAGGAAGCCCTGGTAGTATAGTGGTTAAGTGCGAAGCCTGTTAACCAAAAGGCGTACAGTTCAAATCTACCAAGTATTCCTTGGAAACACTGTGGGGCAATTGTACCATATCCCATAGGACCACTTTTTGGCCAACATAAATGTTGACTATACACATGGACCTTGCCATATGGAATACATAGGAATCCACTCAACTACATCTGTGGAAGGAGACGATGGACAAGCTCATTATCAGTCAGAACAACACCAGTTACCAATGCAGCACAGAACATCAATTGTTCCTATGCAAGTTCACATTGAAACTGAGTAAAATTAGAGTAAGTCCCCTAGAGCCAAAGCATGACCTTGAGTATATACCTCTTGAGTTTAGAGACGATCTCAAGAAAAGATATGATATGTGGAACACTAATGGCCTAAGACCAGGCTAGTCATGGAATGACATCAAACACATCATCCATGAAGAAAACAAGAGGCCATGAGAAAGACAGGAAAGAAAAGACCAAATTGCATGTCAGAAGAGACTCTGAAACTTGCTCTTGAATGTCTAGTATCTAAAGAAAAAGGAAGAAATGATGATGTAAAAGAACTTAACAAAAAATTTCAATGGACATCTTGAGAGACATCGGAAAAAATATTGCCATCAGGTCAATTCCGACTCATAGCAACCCTACAAGACAGAATGAGACTGCCCCCAAAGAGTTTCCAAGGAGCGTCTGAAACATTTGAACTGCCAACCTTTTGATTAGCAGCTATATAAAAACCACTGAAAGTAAAGTATTATAAGGACACGTGAAGTCTGATAATTAAGTCCACAAACTTAATTGTTCTGAGTTCTACATGTATCATTGCTTAATATCAGTACAGTCATCTTTGGAATACTCCCCTTGGGAAACCATGCTCTGATGCCAGTACCTAGTCCACACTTCAAAGCAATTTTGTAACTCTTTCCAAAATGGCCATTGTGCACAGTGGCGCCAAGATTAGCTGGGGAAACTGATCACTGCTGTCACATACTGTCATGGATTAAATTCTGTCACCCCAAAAATAGGTGTAGCCACATGGCTGGGCCATGATTCCCAGTGTCTTGTGACTGTCCTCCATTTTGTGGTTTTTCTATGTTGTATGTTAAAGGAATAGGGTGGGACCTGTAAATTCCTTCATAGGATCACCTCCCTGCTACAACCATAAAGGGAGTTTCCCTGGAGTATGGCTTGCCCCACCCTTAATCCTTTCAGCCTGCAAGAAATAAAAGGAAAGGGAGACAGGCTGAGAACCGGGAACCTCATACCGTCAAGAAAGCAGCCCTGGGAGAGGAGCATGCCCTTCAGACCTGAGGTTCCTGTGCCAAGATGCTCCCTGGACAAAGACTGATGCAATACTGGATTTCCCTCCAGAGCCGACAAGGGGAAAGCCTTCCCCTGTAGTGGACACCCTGAATATACATTTGCAGCCTACCAGACTATGTAAGAATAAATCTTCCTTTGTTAAAGCCATCCCCTCTGTGGTATTTCTGTTAGAGCAGCCCTAGCTGACTAAAACTCATACCAACATATGTTACTCCAGCATCTAACATTTTCTAGAGATAACAAAGTTTATGGTTTACTCTATAGAACACATATAGTATTGATAAGGCAACCAAGGAAACCTGATCTGCCACATACCAATAGTTCTTCCTGGCAGTTTGTGATACAAATATAACAGTTCTTCCTGATAGTGTCATGCAAATATAGCAATTCCTCCTGACAGTTGTGAAATGATGACAGTAGCCTCAAGCCCAATCAGAAACCAAGTTACTACCCCACTCTCATCTATAACATCACTCCCTCCTTTTGCCAATAAAAAGGACCCCTAAAATCTATAATGGGTCTTTTTCCACTCATGGAGACTGACCCATTCCCTCTTTGGAATATACTTTCCTTTAATAAACTTTTCCATCATTTACTACTAAAAATATTGTGTCCTCATGTGCTTTGGGGGAGAAGGGCCCAGTTTCCCACCTGTTGGGAGACCTTACTTGCTAGCATGATCTCCGGAAAATGAACTAGGTAATCAGTTACAGGACCTTGACAGTGGCACAGTGGCAAGTTCGTGAACTTAATTGTACAAGTGTTTGTGAGGGAGTTTTTGGTCAGCAAACAAGTAACTCTATTGGAACAACCAATCTACTCACCTGATTGGGCCCCCAGTGGCTTTTTTCTTTACCCAAAGACAAAGGAAATATTGAAGGAAAGACATTTTGATAACATTCAAGACATCAAGAGTAACACAACAACAACTCTTATGGCCAGTCCAGAAAAAAGAGTTCCAAAATTGCTTTGAAGGGTGGACTAGGGTGCATGCACTGATGCACAGTTTCCCAAGGGGAGTACTTCAAAGGTAACCATAGGGATATTTAGCAATGAGGTATGTAGCAGTTTTCCTAGAATGAGTTCACAAACTAATTGTCACACCTTGTATGCAAAGTGCTAGAGACAGAAAACCAAAAGTGAACAAATTCTGCATTTATCAAGCTGAAAGAACTGAAGAAAGGGGGAGTGAAGTCAAGATGACAGGTTAGACACATGTGTCCTTAATTCCCTGTGAAAGCAAAGCCCTAGATTGATAATTAAATAGAGCTTTCTGGACACCCAGTGAGCCCTAGAGCACAGCATAGGGCTGTCACTTTGGACTCAAATCTTCCCTATGGCAGTTTGTGCCATGAATGGGAAACGTCTCAGGCTGAGACTCACTGTGGGTGAACTGGCTGGCTCCCGCAGACTGAAGGTAACCAGAGTTTTTAACTTTATTTATTTATTTGGCCAGAAGGCTGCTCAATCAGCAACTACAAAGACCCGCAGTGCTAAAGTGATCAGCGGGTGGAATAGCCACATTTTGAGAGCCTGGCTCTGCACTCAGAGCACCACAGCCCCTCCAACCTCTCTTTTCAGCCCTCTGCCATAGATCCTACTGTTTTGTGGGGGCAGGATAGCTTGACTAGGATGTGATCTTGTTTTACTGGGAGGCAGGCTTACCAGAGGCCTCAGCAGGGGCTAATTCCCAGGCTGTGAGGCAGTCCCAGCATGGGAAGTGCTTTTCCAGCACAAAAGCTGCATTTAGCACAGTGTAGCCTTATGGGTAGGCTTGACAAGGGATGCCAGTAGGGCATCAGCCTTTCCCTTGAACTTTATCATATCATCTGGGGACAATTGAAGAGGTATATCCATTATCAGCCATAAGGATGGGCTTCCCACACCTGACTGATTTTGGAAGCTGTCATATAGCTTTTGCCTTTTAAAATAAGACTGCCTAGAGAAATAACTGTGGTGCAGCCTGACAGCACCTATTCCAACCTTTATTAACCCACATCATAGGTCAAGTGACTGCCCCCTAGGGACTCCATAAGTAAGGCTGTGTCTTTACCAGTCAGGAGGTGGAACCTGCTACCCAGAGATTCTACTGGGCTCAGTCAATGGAGTATATAGAGGTGGCTATTGACTAACTCCTTTCTCAGAACTGCATCTCAGCTCGTGTTAAGGCAACACCAGAGAAAACAGCCTCTAGATGTCCTGTGAGCAACAAAACCCAACCAAACATTTTAAAAAAACATTTAACCATGGCTCCAGAAAACTCCCAAAATAAAGAATCAAAGAACTGCCCAAATGAAGAAGCCTTTCTGAAACTATTAGAGGTCGAGTACAAAAGGATTATATATAGAGCCCTCCTAGACATTATACAAAATGCAGCTGAGCCAAATGAAAAAAAATAAGCAAGCTGTTGGAACTGATGAAACATCAGCGTTCTGAAATCCGAAGGAACCATAATAAAATTAAACAATTTGACTCGAAGCCAAAGGAGCAGAATTGAAAAACTGAAACTAGGACTTAATGATCTTGAAGATAGAGCTACTGACACCAGCATTTATGAGGAGAAATTGGAGAAAAGAAACAAGAAAAATGAATAAACATTAAGAAACATGTGGGACTCTATCAAGAGGAACAATCTATAATTAACTGGAGTTCCTGAACAGGGAGGAATACTGAAAACACAGAGAATATTGTTGTTGAGTTCCTGACAGAAACCTTCCCTGAAATTATGAAAGAAGAGAACATAGATATCCAACATGTGTATTGAATACCACATAAAATAGACCCCAAAAGAAAGACACCAAGGCATATTATAATCAAGCTTAACAAAATGAAACATAAGCAGAAACTCTTAAAGGCAGCAAGACTCAAAGCAAAGCTAACATTCAGAGGGAAGCCCTGTAGGATTTCGTCCGACTTCTCAGCAGAAACAATGTTGGCACAGAGGCAGTGAGATGGCACATTCGAAGCCTTGAAGGAGAAAAACTTCCAATGAAGAATTATATATCCTGCAAAACTGTCTTTCAAATATGAAGATGAAATTAAGATTTTTCCAGATAAACAGAAACTTAGAGATTTTGTAAGAATCAAATCAAATCTACAAGAAATACTGAAAGAAGCTCTTGGCTTATAAAAGCAAGACCATTAACTGTATATTTAAGGAGGCAATACAGGACACAACATCCAGAAACCTGCTACTCAGGGAAGGCACAAAACTCCTTCAAAGCCATAATATTAAAATAAGGGAGCTAGTGATCATATGAAAACTATGATACAATCATATTAAAAAGAGGGATATACTACATCAGTTACAGCCTTTCCATCTGAAATTATGAGAGGAAGTTAATAAGATATGTAGAACTTAAGATTGGACTTAAACTTAGATTGTTAAACGGGATCACAGGGGTAGCCACAAAGCACAATAAAGATGCAGCATATCAAAACGAGAAACATAACACAGGAGTCTCAGCAAAAACTGAAAAGGAAGAAAAATCAATAAAGAAGAATGACCCAGAACAGAATATTAAGAGCAACAGAGAAAAAAAAAAATACAAAAATAAATACATCAAAATGACAGCACTAAACTATCAATAATTACACTGAATGTAAATGGACTGAATGCTCCAGTAAAGACATGAACGACATCTTGAATCAAAGACAAAATCCGATCTCACCCCAACAAGGTTGGCCATGATCCAGAAAACACAAAACAACAAATGCTGGAGAGGCTGTGGAGAAAGTGGAACCCTCCTACACTGTTGGTGGGGTTGCAAAATGGTCCAGCCTCTTTGGAAAGCAATCTGGCGCTTCCTTAAAAAAATGGATATTGATATACCATTTGACCCAGTAATTCCACTACTTGGAATATATCCTACAGAATCAAGGCCTTTCACACCAACGGACACATGCACCAGAATGTTTATCGCAGCACAGTCCACGATAACAAAAAGATGGAATCAACTCGGATGCCCAACAACAGAAGAATGGATAGGTAAACTGTGGTATATATACTCAGTGGAGCACTATGCAATGATAAAGAACAACGACGACTCCAGGAAACATCTCATGACCTGGTTTCAACTGGAAGACATTATGTTGAGTGAAAACAGTCAGCGACAAAAGGACAAATATTGTATGAGACCTCTACGATAAGATCTCAAAAACAGACTTGTGTATAGAAGAAAAGACTCTTTGACAGATGCAAGGGAGGGGAGGGGGGAGGGTTTACATTAGATAGTTGCTAGGTATCTGGTTGGGTGAAATCAGTGACAGCACAAATTAGACACAAGAACAATATTAAGTAGACGTAAACATAACATGAGTACTCCTTCCATCTTAACCCAATATTGCAAGGATAGAGTAGCTGGGGTGGGGGGCAGGGGACCATGCTCTTAGGCGAATTCCAGGCCAATTGGCACAACTAGTGTTTTGCTAAGCAGGCTCTCTGCACCCCACGTTGGTGAGTGGCATCTGGGGTCTTAAAAGCTGCCTAGCTGCCATCCGAGGGCACAGCAAATGGTCCCAACTCAGCAGGAACGGGTGCTCACCGAGAATCAAAATGACATGGGGGAAAGACAACCCGGAAGACAAAGAGACCCACAGCAGTGGGTGCCTACATCGACTTGGGACCGGAAGAACAGAATGGTGCCCGGCCACCACCAGTGATAGCCACGATGGAGCTCACTAACTTGAGTCTCACTGGCAACACAAGAATAAAATGGGGTGCACCCTGAGATCTCCACTAAAAGACCTCAATTGATGGTCCAGTGGTTTCGGGCTTCCCCTGGTAGCATGGCCCCTTGCCCTGATGCTGCCCTTCACCATAAATCATAACGAAGGTCCACGCTTCGGACAGGAATGTATTGGACTTGGCGATGCAGAGTGACCATGTATTGGGTGCACTTTATGGTTCTATACGTCTATAGGATGTCATCCTGCTGACCTCTGGCTGGAGGAAAGAGAGGGGGTGAAGAGGAGGGAAAAAAGAGACTGTTGGGAGAATGAGACATGTATGGAGCAGAGAGGAATAGTGTGCTGTCACCGGGCAGGGAGAGCAGTGGAAGCTACATACAGGTGTGTATGTAAATTTATACGGGAATGTACATTTTCAGTCAGTTATATTAAATAAAAAATTAAAAAAAAATCCGTCCATATTTTGCTTACAAGAAACTCACCTCAGACTTAAAGGCATGAAGAAACTGAAAATTAAAAGATGGAATAACATATACCAAGCTAACAGTATACAAAGAAGAGCAAGTTTGGCAATACTAATCTCAGATAAAATAGATTTTAATGTAAAAGCCACCACCGTAGACAAGGATGTTCACTATTTATTGCAGAAAGGTTCAGTACACAAGAACCGAAGTAAAAATTGAAGCCTCGATTTGCAATAGTGAAGGGATTCTACAGGAATAATATTAAACAACATAGAAATCTTCAAAAGAAGATGGGAGGAATACACATAGTATATCAGAAAGAATTTCAAGAGGTGTCATATTATCAGGAACCAATGGTACTGAAGGAAGAAGTGGAAGCTGCCTTGCTTAAAGGCACTGGCAAAAAAACAAGGCTCCAGGAATTAATGGAATATCAATTGAGATGATTCAACAAAAGGATACAGTGGTGGAAGTGCTCACTCATCTGTGCTACCTGGCCAACTTGCTCGAAACGATCAATATTTATGTCCAAGAAAGATGATCCAACCAAGTGTGGAAGTTATTTAACAATATCAGTAATATCACACACAAGTAAAATTTTGCTAAAGATCATTCAAAAGCAGCTGCTACAGTATATTCACAAGAGACTGCCAGAAATGCAAGCGAGATTCAGAACAGAATGTGGAACGAAGAATAACATTGCTGATGTCAGATGGATCTTAGTTGAAAGCAGAGAGTACCAGAAAGATGTTTACCAAGGTTGTATTGACTATGCAAAGGCATTAAACTGTGTGGTTCATGACATGTCATGGATAACATTGCCAAGGATGGGAATTCCACAACACTTAACTGTACTCATGAGGAATCTGTACATGGATCAAGACGGACTTGTTCAAAAAGAACAAGAGGACACTGTACGGTTTAATGTCAGGAAAGGTGTGTGTCAAGGTTGCTTCCTTTCCCTTTGTTTACAATCCACATGCCAAGCAAACAATCTGAGAAGTTAGACCATGTGAAGAAGAATGAGGCATCAAGATTGGAAGAAGATTCGTTGCAACATGTGTTATGTGGATAATACAACCTTCACTGCTGAAAGTGAAGAGAATTTGAAACACTTCTGATGGAGATCAAAGCAGACAGCCTTCAAATATGGATTGCATCTCAGCATCAAGAAAACAAAATACCTTACAACTGGAACAGTAACAGCATCATAAGTGCAGAAAAGATTGAGGTTGTCAAGGATTTTATTTTATTAAAGCAGCAGTGAAGAAATTAAGCGAGTCATTGCACTAGGCAAATCTGCTGCAAAAGACCTTTTTAAAGTGTTGAAAACTAAAGATGTCACCTTTAAGACTAAAGTTTCTCTGATCCAGGCCATGGTGTTTTCAATTGCATGCAAAAGCTGGACAATAAATAAGGAAGATAGAAGAGTCGACACCTTTGAAATGTGGTGCTGGAGGAGAACACTGAATGTACCAAGGACTACCAAAAGAACAAACAGATCTGTCCTGGAAGAAATTCAGAGTGCTCTTTGGAAGCAAGGATAGTGAGGCTGCATCTTACATATTTTGAACAAGTTGTCAGGAGGGATCAATCCCCGGAGAACAACCCTATACTTGTTAAAGTGGAGGGTCAGCTAAAAAGACGAAGGCCCTCAACAAGGTGGACTGACACATTGGCTACAACAATGGGCTTAAGCATAACAATGATTGTGGGCATGGCGCAGGACCAGGCGGTGTTTCATTCTGTTGTGCACAGGGTCACTATGAAGTGGAACCAACTAGAGAGCACCTAAGAACATAGGGTCACTATGAGTAGAGTTACCTCAAACCTCAGCAGAGTTCACAATGCCTACAGCAAACAACCAATATTTGAGATAGAGTGAAATGAGAAGCAAGAGGTTTTATTTTGTACTGGTATGCAAGGAGACAGAGGGGATGTATTCCTGCAGAGTTTGTCTTCCCAAAAATGAGACTAGGTGGAGGTTTTATAGAAAATGGGATAAGGTTCTATGAGTCCTAGGAATTTGTAGAATGTTAATTCTTCTTTATGTGGTCACAGAAATCATGTTCCAGATGTGTTGATCTCGTAATTGGTATTTTGGGCCCACAGGTGGTCTGACTGTCACATAAGTTGTCGGTCACAGGCAAATTCCTTTGTTTTACTCTTATGGTTTTTCATTACTATGCCTTGTTTTTCCACAGTCCTAAAGACAGCATAAGCCCTGGTGGCATAGTGAGTTAAGTGGTTTTTTTTTTTTTTGGTTAAAGAGAGCATGGAAACCCTGGTGGCATAGTTGTTAAGTGTTACATCTGATAACCAAAAGGCTGGCAGTTTGAATCCTCCAGGTACTCCTTGGAAGCCCTATGGAGCAGTTCTACTCTGTCCTATAGGGTTGCTATGAGTCAGAATTGACTTGATGGCAGTGGGTTTGGTTTTGGGATTTTAAAGGGAGCACAGATTTGTCTTTAACTTGAGAGAAAGTAAGGGAAACATTGGACTCATGTTTAGGAATATGTGCTTGGAGACAGAATTAAGAAACAAAATAGTCTAGGTTATATTCAAGATGTGGCTACTTATTTTACTCTTCCTTCTCCAACAGGGAACAATTAGAAGGCAATGTTTTTCATTTAAACATGTAATGTTTACCTTTTTATACATCAAATCTGTCAGTGTCTCCCTTTATTCTGACTTTGTCATTGAATTTAGAATGACCTACCCTAGTTAAGCTTATGTAAACACACACATATGTTAGTATTTCAAATAATTTTATCATTTCATCTTTTACATGTATACTGTATCATGTAGAAATCTAAGTTTTTCATCAAATATTTGCCAATTTCCTCATCAGTTATTGAACAATCTGTGGTTTATACCGTGATTTCAAGTCATATAATTAATGTTAGAACAAGAGGGTAGTGAGACCAAAGGTATGATTATTTTTCATAGGTTAGTTAACTTCATACTAAGAATAATTCTCATTACTCTGCCTTATTCATAAGAAAGTATTGTCATCTTTCCAAGATAGAGGGTTTTTTATTATTACATAAAATATTTTCTATCTTTTTAATTATTGTAACAAGAAGCATATTAAGATATGCCACCCTGTGTAATTTGGAATAAGGCATTTATCAAACTATCAATGATCAATCCATTTGAAAGACTTTTGTTGAAAACACTGAATTACATCAAGTTTTCTACAACTTGTTCGAGTAGTGAATAGTTCAATGGTCTGTCTCCAGCAAATTGAGCCTTTGGTTAGTAACAATTCTGAAAATAACAAGTAAAAAAAAGACCAGACCCACTGTCATTGAGTTGATTGCAACTCACCGCAACTACATAGCTATCCTATAGGGCAGAGTAGAAATGCCCCATAGAGTTTACAGGGAGTAGCTGGTGGATTCAAACTGCCAACCTTTTGATTAGTAGCTGTAGCACTTAACCACTAAGCTACTCGGGTCTGAAAATACATGATACCAGTAAATAATTTCAGTACAGAACAGGCACTTTGAAGTAGTTCCATTTGACGTAGTTCCCATCTTCCCACTTCTCCAAATTGGAAGCCTTTAATTCATATCTTTTGTTATTACAGTGCTGGCAATTTATTCAGCTGGAATTGAAGTCAGTTGGATGAAACAACAGCAGTGTGCTTAAAAAAATTGCAGACTTTTGATTTTTATTTCAATATTATTAGAAAGCTTTGCTATAGGTCACATTAACTTACTAATGTTAGAATGTCATCTATACTAGGAAATGGGGCATAACAAGATTGAAAACAATCAGTTTCATGACTTAACAGTCTATTGTTAAATTTGGTTTTTTTAAAAATTCATGCAGTTTGAAATCAAGAATTAGACGGTAAGAATTTAAAAATTACATTACCTACCACTGCATCTTACATTTATCAAGACAAGTATTATGGCCATTGAATACCTTAATTTCATAAAAAATGTTATCCAAATTTCAAGTTTCAAGATCTTGTTAAAAGAGGATGAGACATGTATGGTGCAGGGAGGAATAATTTGCTGTCACGGGACAGGGAGAGCAGTGGGAGCTGCATATAGGTGGGCATGTAAATTTATACAGGAATGTACATTTTCACTCAGTCATATTAAATAAAAAAATAAAAATAAAGAATATTAAAGTTGGAAATTCCAGTGTGTTTCATTATGAAAGAATTAAAATTACCTTTCTTTATCAATCTATTGATCGGTAATCCAATAGATAAAAAAAAAAATCCAAGTAAATATCAGTAGCTGAAAGAATGAAAGAGATTGATTTTGAGTTTGAGACAGGACTTTTAATGAAGTTCAGTCTTAATTAAGCAGGCCATACCTCCAGCTATTAGCCTGTGGTACAGGGTGAAATTGGTTACAGAAACTCAAACTGTGGCAGCTGATAGCTTATTTCACCCACTAGGAGGTCAGACACCAAAGAGAGGACAGAGAACAAAAATAGGAAAAAGAAGTTCTTCATAAAGAACACTTAAAGAAGTGAAAATGTCCTCAACACTCATACTGATCTCTCATTTCAGAGGATTTATAGGTAAAGAAGTTTAAGGCAAATGTAGACCTTTAATGGCATTGAAGTTCAGGGTTTTTCCTAGACGAAATGTTTCTTTTTCTTATTTCATAAATATGTCATCTCTATATTTAATGGGGAAATTCTCACTGCATAGTGGTTAAGTGCTATATATGTAAACCAAAAGGTCAGCAGTTCCAATCCACTGGGTGCTCCTTGGAAACCTTATGAAGCAGTTCTACTTTGTCCTGTAGGGTCACTATGAGTCAGAATTGACTCGACAGCAGTGAATTTGGTTTGGGTTTGGTTTTTATGTTTAACGGAATTTCTTTAGGGGTAATAATGATATAATTCCTCCAGTATCATTTTTCAAATGACACAATTTATACTAATACATATGCCTCAACCTAATTTAAGACTGGATTATTCAAAGAAGATTGTGGCTTCAAGGCTTCTCTGAAAGGACTAACAAGATGTATTTTCAGTAGCCATGAAAAATAGTAAAGAATGCATGTACATATGAGTGATGCGGTCAGTGCTATAGAAGTTCAGAAAAGTGGTTATATTAATGTGGCCTGAAATGATAAGTGAATATTGTATAAAGGAACAAGGTTAAGTATGGGCTTTAAGATAAAATATGGGAAGACAAACATGAGTGAATAGTGAAAATGGAAAACAGTGTGGGATAAATAGATCAAGCAACATTTATGCCAAGGAGAAGATTGTGCTGTAATAATAGCTAATGTGGCTATTTTTTTTTAATTAATATAGTGACTGACCTATAAAAGTAAAAAGTTTAGATGCAATATCATATATAATATGGAAAAAATTCTCTACAATTTTGAAAATATTATTATCCCCATTTTGAAGAAAACAGAATGGAGATTCAAGGTCACCCAGACACTAAGTGACAGAATTTGAATTTGAACATAGGCCCAGTCAAATTCAAAATTATAAGCACTTCAGCACTTATGTAAGTCATCTAGGAGGTTTAGAGATATTGAAGATAGGGTCGCCATGAGTCGGATCCGACTCGACGGCACTTGACTTTGGCTGGCTAAAGAAAATCAGTTTCTTACCCAGATAGGATGAAATAACAAACACTAAGGATAAAATCAATGAGGCTGTTAGAATAAGTCTAAGTCCTGAAGGATTCTCTTGTGCTATATTCTGAAAGTAATATAGTTTTCAGTCTTTCTCTCCACACACACATATATACATGCATATATATACATATGTACATGTATACATGCATGTGTATATATACATATATATGTATATATACACATATATACATATATGTGTATATATATACATATGTGTACTTACACACATATGTATATATACATATATACACACATACATAAACACACCGATTTAAGTCCGAAGCCATTTTGAGTTAATTTTTGTATAAGCTGTGAAGTTTAGGTTGAGTTTCAAATTTTAACCCTATGGAACTTCAGTTGTTCCAGCATTTGTTTTTTAATAACACTTTTCTTTTTTGGTGAAACTTTACACAAAAAATTAGGTTAGGTTCCCATTTGACAATTTCTATACAAGTTGTTCGTTGATATTACATTTTTCACAATATATCAGCATTCTCTTTAATTGCATTCTTGTTGATCCATTTCCAGTACAGGCAATCCCTGGTTTACCAACAAGTTCCATTCTTTCTTAACTCTATCTTTAAATCACATTTGTTTATTTTGGAACAGTTAGGTACATTTCTTATCTAACCTCAGTTACTCAGATGTTTGTCTTAATATATAGCATATGAAATAGCTTTCTTTGTGTAAAAATACTACAGAAGAAATATCCAGGCACACTAAAACATCTTTAGTGTAATACGGTATTAATTCAGAAGTGAATTTAAAGTAGTGCCTGTTCGTTACTATGAACCATTTTATGTACCTTGAATCTTTCATGTAATTTATGGGGGTTGATTGTATATAAGTTTACTTTTATAACCCTAGGACTGCCCATACTCTAGTTTCCTGCCTCTTTATCTTTACATTTTTGCTTTAGAATAATTGTTGACATTTTAGTTTCATATAGCTTGTATTTCAATGGAGCACTGTACTCACAGGTGGTATTCTTTATTCTGTGAGGCAATCTGTTATTTTGAGCACCGATTATAAATCAGTGAGGACAGTGAATGAAGTTGTCATTTAAAAGATCCCTTCTACTTCCAGTTTCTACCAGTTTTTCCTGGTTATATGAGGAAACGGGTTTAACATGCAGTAAGTCTGTTGGGTACTCCTCCAGCACCTGTGTTTGGCTCTTTCAGATTAGTCATCAGATGCCAGCAACATCCTGAGAGTCAAGTAGCTGGTGTATCTGTGTTTTTGTTATGAATGCAATAAAACTGAATGTGGATTAGTGTTATCAGAGTTGTCTATCACAAACAGTATTCCTGTAGAGAAATAAAAAGAATAAACAATTTCAAATGCCATTTGAGTGTTAAGATTAGTGGAGTAGTTATTTATATATTTGCAAAGAGAAAATTGAAGCACAGCCTTTCAGTAAAACTGAAATTAAACCTTAGAAAATGACAATATTCTTTGTATGTGTGTGAATATATAAGGATGTGTAAGAGCATGTCTGTGTGTGTGCACAGGTGATCAGTTTGAAGGGTGAAAGAGGGGCAAGAGGCAGAATTCGAGTGTTAGAGCACAAGAAACATAAATACTGACCCCCTAAAGCATATTAAACTCAGTTAGGAGGTTATTAGGCAATGAATATTTTAAGTATACTTATTTAATACACATTAGTGAGGAAAAAAAGCAAATGGTAGCCTGAGTTAGTAAGAACTAAAAATAATAAAACAACAAATGTTGCAAGCACTAGAATGCAGGTTTCCTTTGTCCTGTACTCAAGGTAAATTATAGTATACCATTAACAGCATGACACTCCACCAAAACTCAGTGAGTTAAACTTTGGAATTTGCAAGTTTTTAATTAAAACACTCTCAGATTATCCATTCAGCGGGTTGGGATGGGAGGATTACTCAAGTTATGCTGAAGTCCAGTTAATACTGATCTTCTTTCTAATGTGTACTGTCACCAATTCACTCAACCAAATTTCTGTCAACCATCTAATCTAAACCCTCTCCCCCTCATCTTCCTCCCTCCCCACTTGCAGCCATCAGAGTCTTTTTTTTCTATGCATGAGTCTGTTTTAAGGTTCTTATCATAGGAGTCTCATACAGTATTTGTCCTTTTGTCACTGACTAACTTAACATAATGTCCTCCAGTTGAAACCAGGTTATGAGATGTTTCATGAAATCATCATTGTTCTTTATCATTGCATAGTGTTCCATTGAGTATATACACCATAGTTTACCGATCTATTCCTCTATTGCTGGGCATCTGGGTTGATTCCATCTTTTTGCTATTGTGGACTTTGCTGTGATAAACATTTGTGTGCATGTATCAGTTGGTGTGAATGGCCTTGATTCTGTAGGACATATTCAGAGCAGTGGAATTACTGGGTCAAACAGTATATCTAGATCCATTTTC
Source organism: Heterohyrax brucei (assembly GCA_028571685.1). Classification (NCBI taxonomy): domain Eukaryota; kingdom Metazoa; phylum Chordata; class Mammalia; order Hyracoidea; family Procaviidae; genus Heterohyrax; species Heterohyrax brucei. The sequence goes on along the minus strand of CM053166.1, from coordinate 111,220,377 downwards.
GTAAGGGAGCTCTAGATTGCTTTCCAAAGAGATTGCACCATTTTACAATCCCACCAACAGTGTAGAAGTGTTCCAATTTCTCCACAGACTCTCCAACATTTGTTGTTTTGTGTTTTTTGGATCATGGCCAACATTGTTGGGGTGAGATGGTATCTCATTGTCGTTTTGATTTGAATTTCTTTAATAGCTAATGATTGTGACCATGTCCACATGTGTTTTTTGGCTGTCTGAATCATGTCTTTAGTGAAGTGTCTGTCCATCTCCTTGGCACATTGCTTAATTGGATGATATATCTTTTTATGTTGATATTTTGTAGTACCTTATAGATTACGGAGATCAGGCATCGGTCTGACATATAGTTGCCAAATATTTCCTCCCATTCTGTAGATGGCCTTTTAATTCTGTTAATGAAGACTTTGGATGAGCAAAAGTGTTTGATTCTTAATAATTCCCATTTATCTACTTTCTCACTGTTGATTGTGGTTTGTTTGACAGATTTTGAAACATGTCTATGTTGTGTACTAAAGCTTTCGTTGTTGTTCCTGCTTTTTCTTGGGTGAGCTTTATTGTTTTAGATTTGATATTTAGGGTTTTTAGCCAGTTAGAGTTGGTTTTTGTATAAGGTGTAAGATACAGGTCTTGTTTCAATTTATTGCAGATGGATATCCAATTTTGCCAGCACCATCTGTTGAAGACATTGTTTTTACCCCAGTTCAATGTCTTAGGGCCTTTGTTGAATATCAACTGTTTATAGTCAGATGGTTTCATCTCTGGAGTCTTGATTCTGTTCCATTGATCTGCTTGTTTCTTTTTGTACCAGTACCAAGCGGTTTTGACTACTGTGGCAGTGTAATAGGTTCTGAAGTCAGGTAATGAGAGGCATCTCAGAGTGTTCTTCTTTAGTATTGCTTTACTTATCCAAGGTTTCCTCCCTTTCCAAACAAAATTCGTAATTTCTTTCTCCATTTCCTTAAAAATTGACACTGGAAGTTGTATCGGGATTGCATTATACAAGTAGATTACTTTGGGTAAAACAGACATTTTCACAATGTTAAATCTTCCTGTCCATGAGCAGGGTTTTTCCTTTTATCTAAGTCTCTCTTAGTTTCTTGTAGAAACAGCTTATACTTCTCTTTGTAAAGGTCTGTTATTTCTCTGGTTACATTTATTTCTAGGTACTTTATCTTCTTGGGGGCTATAACAAATGTTATTGACTTGTTGATTTCTTCCTTAATAATTTTGTTGTTGGTATAAAACAATCCTACTGATTTACTTATGTTTGTCTTGTATCCTGAGACTTTTCTGAACTCTTCTATCAGTTTGACTAGTTTATTTATGGATTCTTTGGGATTCTCTGCACATACAATCATATCATCTGCAAATAGGGAGATTTTGACTTTTTCTTTGCCAATGCAGATGCCCTTTATTTCTTGGTCTTGTCTAATTGCTCTGGCTAGAACTTCTAGTACAATGTTAAATAGGAGAGGTGAGAGTGGACACACTTGTCTAGTTCCTGTTCTCAGGGGAAACTGTTTCAGTCTCTCTCCATTCAGGTTGGTGTAGGCAGTTGGCTTTGTATAAATGGCCCTTATTGGATTGAGGAATTTGCTGTTTATTCCTATTTTGCTGAGAGATTTTAGCATGAATGGGTGTTGGACTTTATTAAATGCCTTTTCTGCATCGGTAGACAAGGTCATGTGATTCTTGTCTTTCATGGTATTTATGTGATTGATCACATTTATTGTTCAACTGATGTTGAATGTGCCTTGCATCCCTGATATGAATTCCTCTTGGTCATAATGGATTACTTTTTTGACATGTTGTTGTCTTCTGTTGGCCAGAATTTTGCTGAAGATTTTTGCATCTAGATTCATGAGTGATATTGGTCTGTAGTTCTCCCTTTTTGTTGGGGTCTTTCCCTGGCTTTGGTATCAGGGTTATGCTGGCTTCATAGGATGAATTTCAGAGTATTCTGTCCCCTTCTATACTGTGAAACAGCTTCAGAAGTATTGGAGATAACTTTTCTCTGAAAGCTTGGTAGATTTCTGTAGTGAAGTCATCTGGGCCCAGGCTTTTTGTGGTTGGCAGTATTTGTACATTTCCTCTAGGCTTTCAAATTTGTTAGAGTACTGTCTTTCACAGTATTTTGTTAAGATATATTTATTTCTGTTGGATCTGTTCTGACAACTTCCTTTCACTTATTTGGGTTGTTTGTTTCCTTTCCTGGTTTTCTTTAGTAAGTTTAGCCGATGGTTTCTCAATTTAGTTGATCTTTTCAAAAAACCAGCTTTTGGTCTTTTCCATTTTTTCAATTGTTCTTCTATTCTCTAATTCATTTAGTTCTGCTCTTATCTTTATGATCTGTTTTCTTCTGGTGGCTGAAGTGTTTCTCTGTTCTCTCTCTACTTGTTCAAGCTGTAGGGTCAGTTTTTTAATTCAGTTTCTTTCTTCCTCCCAGATGTGTGCATTTCTGAGCACTGCTTTGGCTGTATCCCATAGATTCTGTTAGGAAGTGTCTTCATTCTCATGGAATCCATAAATTTGTTTATTTCATCCTTGATTTCTTCTATAAGTCATGGTTTTTTGAGTAACATGTTGCTCAGCTTCCATGAGTTCCCCTTTTTGTCTACGTTTTTTCTGCTATTGATTTTGACTTTTATGGTTTTATGAACTGAGAAGATGCTTTGCATTAATTCATTGGTGTAGATTTTGTTGAGAATTGTTTTATGTCCTAACACATGGTCTATTCTATCTCCCTTTTGAGTGTAGTCAGTGTTCCTTCGACATATTTACGTGCTCTAATATTAGGTGCATAAATATTTAATATTGTTAAGTTCTGCTTGTGTATTCAACCTTTCAGCAATAAATAGTGTCCATCCTTGTCCACGATGGTGGATTTTACATTAAAATCTGTTTTATCTGAGATTAGAATTGCCACACCTGCTCTTCTTTATTCACTGTTAGCTTGATATATATTCTTCCATCCTTTAATTTTCAGTTTGTTGATATCTTTAAGTCTAAGGTGAGTTTCTTGTAGGCAATGTATGGACGCGTCATGTCTTCTGATCCAAAATGTCGATCAGTGGGTTGCCTTAATATGTACCCCCATTTTCCCAAATTTAATCCAATCTTTAATTTCTTTATATCAGTTTGACTTCTTCACCATCTGAAACATCTATCACTACATTTTCTTTTGAGTCTGTCTTTTTACTCATAATGTTTACAACAGTGACATCTTGGTTTCATGATTTTTACTCTTTTGCTTTTGATTTATTTTTGTGATTCTTCTGTTTGGGTTGATACCAGTTGCTCTGTTCTGTGTTCTGGTCTTGGGTTGTTACCTGGTGTTTTTGATTTTCTAACTAAAGGACTCCCTTTTGTATTTCTTGTAATTTTGGCTTGGTTTTTGAAACTCCTTAAATTTTTGTTTGTCTGGAAATATCATACTTTTGCCATCATATTTGAGAGACACTTTTGCTGGATATATAATTCTTGGATAGCAACTATTTTCCTTGAAGACCATGTATATAGGTTCTGACAATTAAGTCGACGAACTTAATTTTTCTTAGTGCTACACACCTCATTGCTGAATACCACTGCATCATTTGAAGTACTCTCCTATGGAAGCTATGCACTGTTTCCATAACCTAGTCTACACTTTAAAGCAATTTTTTTTATTTAACATAACTGAGTGAAAATTTACATTCACATGTAAATTTACATGCCCCCCTATATGCAGCTTCCACTGCTCTCCCTGTCCGGTGACTGCACACTATTCCTTTCTGCTCCATACATGTCTCATCCTCCCAACAGTCTCCTTTCCCCTCCTCTCCGTCCACTCCCCTTCCTCCAGCCAGAGGTCAGCAAGATGATATCCTACAGATGTATAGAACCATAAAGTGCTTCCAATATATGGTTACTCTGCATTGCCAAGTCCATTCCATTCCTGTCCAAAGAGTGGAACTTTGTTATAATTTATGGGAACAGGCAGCATCAGGGCCGGGGGCCATGCTCTCAGAGGAACCCCAAAACAGCTGGACCATCAATTGAGGTCTTTTAGTGGAGATCTCATGATGCACCTCTTTTTAATCTTGTGTTGCCAGTGAGGCTCCTCTCTGTGAGCTCCGTCATTCCTATCACTGGTGGTGGCCGGGCACCATCCGGTTCTTCCGGTCCCAGGTCGATGTAGGCACCCACTCTTGTGGGTCTCTCTGTCTTCTCGGTTGTCTTTACCGCATGCCATTTTGGCCCTCAGTGAGTATCCGTTCCTGCTGAGTTGGGACCCTTTGCTGTGTCCTTGGATGGCAGCTTGGCAGCTTTGAAGACCCCAGATGCCACTCACCAATGTGGGGTGCAGAGAGCTCTCTTAGCAAAATGCTAGTTGTGCCAATTGGCCTGGAATTCACCTAAGAGCATGGTCCCCTGCCCCCCGCCCCAGCTACTCTATCCTTGCAGTATTGAGTTAAGATGGAAGGAGTACTCAAGTTATGCTGAAGTCCACTTAATGTTGTTCTTGTTTCTAATGTGTGCTGTCACCGCTTTCTCACAACTAGATTTCTAGTAACTACCTAAACTAAACCCTCCCCCCTCGCCCTCCCTCCCTCCTTCCCCTCCCTTGCAGCTGTCAAAGAGTCTTTTCTTCTATACACAAGTCTGTTTTTGAGATCTTATCGTAGAGGTCTCATACCGTATTTATCCTTTTGTCGCTGACTACTCTCACTCAACATAATGTCTTCCAGTTGAAACCAGGTTAGGAGATGTTTCCTGGAATCATCGTTATTCTTTATAATTGCGTAGTGCTCCATTGAGTATATGTACCACAGTTTACCTATCCATTCTTCTATTGTTGGGCATCTGGGTTGATTCCACCTTTTTGCTATTGTGGACTGTGCCATGATAAACATTCTGGTGCATGTGTCCATTGGTGTGAAAGGCCTTGAATCTGTAGGGTATATTCCAAGTAGTGGAATTACTGGGTCAAATGGTATATCAATATCCATTTTTTTAAGGAAGCACCAGATTGCCTTCCAAAGAGGCTGGACCATTTTGCAATCCCACCAACAGTGTAGGAGGGTTCCACTTTCTCCACAGCCTCTCCAGCATTTGTTGTTTTGTGTTTTCTGGATCATGGCCAATCTTGTTGGGGTGAGATGGTATCTCATTGTTGTCTTGATTTGAATTTCTTTAATAACTAAAGATCGTGACCATGTCCGCATGTGTTTTTTGGCTGCCTGGATCTCCTCTTTAGTGAAGCCTTTAAAGCAATTTTAAGAGTCTTCCTGAAATGGCCATTGCACTCAGTGGCATGGTAGATAGTTTGTGAGCTTAATTGTATTGTCTGTGAGGGAGTTTTAGACAATATAACTGTACTGGAACATCCTCCCTACTCACTTGATCTAGCTCCCAATGACTTTTTTCTTTACCTAGAGATAAAGCAATTATTGAAAGGAAGACATTTTGATGACATTCAGGACATCAAGGGTAATATGATGACAAATCTGACAGCCAATCCAGAAAAAGACTTACAAAATTGATTTGAAGGGTAGACTAGGTGCTGGCATCAGTGCATGGCTTTCTGAGGGGGTACTTTGAAGGTCACCGTAGTAATATTCAGCAATGAGGTATGTAGCACTTTTTCAAGGACGATTTTGTGAACTTAGTTGATAATCCTCATATGTCATCCTTTTGCCTTTTTGCTTGCATGATTTCTACATAGTCTGAGATTTGTCTAATTAATTTTACTTTGTAAGTTATTTTCCCATTTATCCCTAGTCCCTTAAAAGTATCTCCTTATCTTTAATTTTGGCAAGTCTGGTCTTGGGTTAATTGTAATATACCTGGTGTCTTTCTATCTTGTGCTGAGTTTAATGAACGTTTTGGATAGTTATCTTCTCAATTTCATGATATTATGGATGTTTTCTGTCAGAAAATCTTCATCAATTCTCTCTGTGTTTTCTGTTATTCCCCTGTGTTCTGTTACTCCAGTCATCTTAGATTATGCTTTTTCATATAATCCTACATAATTCTTAGTGTTTCTTGATTATTTAATTTTTTTCATGTCACATGCATTATCTTCAGACTCACTAATTCAGCCTTCCATTGCCTCAATTCTGCTCCTTTTACTTTATGCTGAGTTGTCTAATTTTGTACTTTTTAAAATAAATTGTCTGAATTTGTAATTCTAGCCATTGTATGCTTTCTTGCAGCCTGTTCAATTTGTCATTATGCTCTGCTGCGTTTTGCTTCATCTCTTTCCTCATCTTTTGAAGAGTTCTAAATATTAATCTCTTGTTTCTATCTGTGATAATTCCAGGAATTTCTCTTCCTCTGTAAAATTTGATTCATTGTTTTGGAAACTTTCTTAAAAAGTCATGATCAGCCCTTATATTTTGAAATTGACTGTTGTTTCCCAGCCATCAGTAAATTGTATTTATTTATTTTATTTTTACCCACCGTATTGTAGCTTCTTCTTTTGAAATGTACTAACAGGCTTGTTGTATGTGATAGTCAGGTTATTGCTTTCTTTGAGTTGCTAATGTTTCCTCCAGGTGGTTAGAGCTGTCATTAGACATGGGAGCCCAAAAGTCCATTTACTTTTTTTATATGTATTTGGCTCAGATGACCAGGAACTCTGCCACCTATTGTGAGGTACAGGCTCTTATCTACTGTCCTAGATGGGCAGGAGTGATTGGTATAGGCACTGGTGTCTTGTGTATCTCCTTATGTCTGAATCTAGGTGAAGGAACAGTTTCTACCTTGATTTTCCAGCTTAAGGGAGCCAGTTGAATTTTTCCTCCTTCCCCCATTTTGTTTAATTGTTCCCACCTTGAGCCTCAGAGAATGTCTCGGGGCAGACTTCAGAGTCCTAATTCTGGCTTAGTTAATGGTATCATATTTCAGAGCTGGGCATAGTGTAGAGAAAGCAGAAGGGGGTGTTGGGAGAAGGCAGATAGGCCTGTCTCAAAGTAAAGATTTAGATCCACACATGGTAGGTTTTGGGCAAAAGCTTAGTTTTCGATGATCTAGTGCTGTTTTTCACAGGTTCTGGTGGCACAGGTGATTCTCCAGACAATTACTCCTGCTGAAGAAAGACCCTGGCAACCTCCATGCTTGGCTTACTACAAGTGGCTGTGGCTGTTTCCCTGCAGGTCAGTTCTGTAGGATGCTATGTACTTCTGTGGCTACTTTCTCTTCCCCATTGCTCAGTCCAATTTCTCAACTTAACCTTTAATGTTCAGAGAGCCTAGAATGTCATATTACTGGATTCATTTGTTCTTTGGGGTCTTTGTTGTTAGAGGGGTCATGGGAAGCATCAGTCTACTCTGCCATCTTGGCACTGCTTCATGGTAGACCTTTTTTAAAGTCTTTTTTTTAATTGGGATTAGTGTTGTCATTCCTCGTCTTTTTTGTTGGCAATTTGATTGATTTTTCCCTTTCTTTGATTTTTAATAAATGTAGTCTTTCTTTCTAAGGTGTGTCTCTTGTAGACAGCATATTGATGGGTCATGTCTTTTGGGTTTTATTCATTCTGTAACTCTATGTTTCTTTAAGAGTGCATTCAAGCCATTTATGCTCATTGTAGTTATTGATAGCCATGAGTTTGTTGCTGTCATTTTGTAGTGCTTTTTACTGTGCTGCTGATGTTTTCTTCGGTCTTACTGTTCTGTGCTCAATTTCTCTTTTGTATGTGGTTTATTTTTCTTTCATTTTTTTTTTGTAAATTTTATACTGAGACGTCATAATTTCCTTTATTTTTTTGATGAATTAGTTTGTTAACTTTCCTTGTGATTATCTTAAAATTCATCCTTGTATTCCTAATACTAACCCAGTATCCTATGATTTGTTATCACGTTGACCTCCTCTCCACTTGAAACTTCTGTACCTACACTGACTATTCTCTTTTTAATTCTGACATTGTATCATTTAGAGATTGACCTCTCTGGATCCATGTTGTTTTAGTTACCTGGTACTGCTCTAACACAAAATACCATGAGTGGAAGGCTTTGTGAGAATAAATCTTATTGACGCAGTCTGGTAAGCCACAAATCCACTCACAAGTTATGAGTCCATGCAATGAGAGGCAGGATTCACAACACATGGGAGGAATTGCAGCATACTGGGACTAATAGCCTAGTGAAATCAATACCTACATTTTTGGGGAGACACAATGCAATCCATGACACATGCTGTAAATCTTTACTTTTTTTCTTAAGTCAGTGAGAGTTCATTCTTTATGAGGTTAGTGTCAGGCTGATGCAGTCTTGTGTCCTGGATTCAGCTTGTCTTATGATATTGTTGATTCCCTAACCAAAGAACATGTTTAAGTAATTGTTCTAAGCTTGTTTTAATTTTTACATACGCGTTTACTTTTGCGTATCTGGAAATGTCCTAATTTCACCATTGTATATTGCTGATATGAGTCAGAATTGACTTGATAGCAACAGATTTGGTTTTGGTTTATGGTATTTCAGCGAGAGATTTTCAGGGTATGTTATTATTGGTTTGTCTTTTTGTTTTTTTCCTTCAAGAGTTTATATATGTTATTCCTTTGTCTTTTTGCCTGTGTGGTTTCTTCAAGAAATCAGAAGTTAGTCTTATTATTTCCTCTATATATGTATCTTTCTTTTTCTTGAGTAGCTCTCAGAATTCTTTATAAGTCTTTCTTTGGTCTTAGTAAGTGTAGTTATGATATGTCTTAGTGATTTTTTTTTGGATTGTATCTTATATGGAGTTCATTGACACGCTTGTATAATTGCATTTTGTCCTTCATTATATTAATGAAGTTTTATGTCAGTGATTCTTTTTGTGTTTTCCACTTACCTCTTTCTCACCCATTCTTGAACTCCAGTCACAGGTAATTTTTTGCTTTTGATACCAGCCCATATGATTATCAGTAATTTTTCATTTTTCTTCATTCTTTTTCCTGATTTTTCCTAAAACAATGTGGTGTCCAAAGTTTTGTCCTCAGTTTCATTGATCCTCTTTCCCATTGTTTCAAATTTGTTCCTAAAACCTTGTCTTGTACTTTAAATTTATGAAATCTTGTTTTTTTTGGATTTCTGATTGCTGTTTTGGTATGATTTCCAGCTGTTTCTTTATTTTGACCTTTTGTTCTAGTATTATCTTCCTAAATTCTTCCATTGCTTTGTCTGTGTTTTCTCTTTGTATTTCACGTGATTCTGCCGCTTTATTCACTATTTTGTCTGATTTTCACTTCATTTTCTAGAGAACCATGAATATTAGGATTTTGATTTCCTGTAAGTTAACATCACTGCCTTTTCTTGACTGGGAGCTCACATGTCGCGTATTTTTCCATACATTTTTGGATTAGCAGCTGTATTTGTGGCATTCCAAAGTTACTTCATTTACTGATTATAGATTTTTTTGTCTCATCCTCTTTTCTTCTTTAATATGGTATGTCTAGGGAGGCAGGTAGGGTGTCTTTTGTTGCTTGTTCACCTGAGGACATGATACTTTTCACTACATTGTCCATGTACTCAGGGCTGGTCACTCAGCTATGGTACTGGAGGGCAAGTCTTATGGGGAAGAATGGTGAGGATGGGTCACTTGTGGCATGCACTATGTCTGAAGGGGCACGTCTGGGGGATAACGAAGGGCAGAGTCCAGAAAATTGATGTTGGTGTTGCTTGGGAGGGCAGTGTGCTGCATGTGGTGCAGAAAGACAGGAATGAAGGTAGAGAATGTGTTGTGTGCAGCTAAGTGTGTGAGTGAAAGGACAGGAACAAAATAAAACATAAGAAACAAAAAATAAATAAAGTGGTGGTTCATTTGGATCCTATGATAGGGTGGAGTGGGGTAGACATGGTGACGTGGTGTTTCTCTAGGGCAGCTATGTATATTAAGAAGGTGTCTGGGAAGCCCATGATGCTAGGTTGGTAGGAGAAAGGAAAAGAAAGAGGAAAAAGAGAAATGAAGCCAATCAAAAAACATACAAAAATAAATGAATTAAATGAAACAAAATGAATAAATATGGTGATAGGGAGCTGGCCATTGGGTACTGAGTATCATTGGGTTGGCAGTGAGCTGATATCTCTTTCCTCCCTCACAGAAACGCATACGCCATCAGGAAGGCATGGAAGCCCTGGAGGATGTAGGTGGGTATGAGAAGGAAAAGTGAAAAGGAGAAATAAAATACAGAGCACTGACAGAGCCAACATGTGCAGGTGCTGCTGTCCAGTCATACAGCACAACCCACCAAGAAAGGAGTGGATGGTGTGTGGGGCTAGGTGGAAGGGGGAAGAAAAAGGAAAGAAAGGAGAAAGAGAAGAACCAATATAATAAGCAACCAAGGAAATTTGGGGGATGGGGCCAAGATGGAAGATTAAACATATGTATCCTCAATTTCCTCTAATAACTAAGGCCTGGATTGATAATTGAATGGAGCACTCTGGACACCAAGGGAACCCTAAATTACAGCATGGGGTTGTCAGATAGGACTATGCACCACTAAACAGGAAGCTGTGTCTCTCTAACATGAGGAAGCACACACTGAGCCCTGCTCCTGCTGACTCACTGCTTGGGAGGATTTTAGGTACTGATAGCTTTTTTGCTATCTGAGAGGCAAGAGATGAGTATGAGCTGGCGCATATGTTGAAATGCAATGCTAAAGTAAACATGTTATAGCACAGCAGAGAGACAATGCACAGAATAGCCACACTTTGAGAGTGTACCTGCTGACAGAAGGTACCACTACCAGTCAACCCTCCCTTTTCTGAGCTAGGATGCCAGCTTGGTCTGCTGGGAGGTGGACTCACTCAGCTGGAGTCATCAGCAGGGGCTAATTCCCAAGCTGAGAAACAGTGTGAGCCTGGAAATTGCTTTTCAAGCAGGAAGGCTGTGTTTAGGACAGTGTTATCTTATGGGTGGGGCCTGGCTGTGGATGGCACCAAGGCTGTAACCCCTCCCAACTTTGAAATATGTCATAACACCTGGGGATAGATGAAGAGGTGCTTCCATTGTCAACTGGAAGGCAAGGACTGCCACATCTGCTGACCTGACTGATTTTGGCAGCTGTCAGACAGCTCCCAGCTTTTTAAAATAAGACTTCCTGGAAAAATAACTGCTGAATGGCCTGATGGCACCTCTTCTAGCCTTTACTGACCCACACCATAGGCTCAGTTGATGGGCCGCAAGAGACTGCGTAAGTAAGGCACTGTCTTTGCCAGACAGGTGGTGGAGCCAACCACCACAGAGTCCACTAGGGCCAGTCACTAGACTGCAGAGGCTGCTGGTGATAAACTTCCTTCACAGAACTATGCCTCAGCTCCTGTTGAAATAAGACCAGAGAAACTAAACAGCCTCTAGATGGCCCAAAGGCAAAAAACCATTGTGAACCATTTAAAGAAAGAGTATACCATGGCTCCAGAAAACTCCCAAAATAAAGACTCAAAAAACTTCCCAGTTGAAGAAATTTTTCTGAAACTATCAGAGGCTAAGTACAAAAGAATTATATACAGAGGCTCCCTGGAGATCAAACAAAGTGCAGCACAGCAAAATGAAAAATTAAGCAAGCTATTTGAACTGATGGAACACCAACAATATGAAATCCAGCAGATCAATAACAAAATTACAGAATTAGACAATTCAATCCAAAGCCTAAAGAGCAGAATTGAGGAGTTGGAAGTCAGACTCAATGGCCTCGAGGATAGAGCAACTGACACCAGCATTTATGAGGAGAAATCAGAGAAAAGAACAAATTGAATAAAGATTACAAAACATGTAGTACTCTATTAAGAAGAATAATCTATGATTAACTGGCATTGCTGAATAGGGAGGGATAGATGAAAACACAGAGAGTATTGTAGTTGACTTAATGACAGAAAACTTCCCTGAAATTGTGGAAGATGAGAACATAGTTACCCAAGATGCTTACTGAATGCCACTAAAACAAGACCCCAAAAGAAAGACATCAAGACATATTATAATCAAGCTTAACAAAATGAAACATAAGTAGAGACTCTTAATGACAGTGAGTCTCAAAGCAAAGCTAATATTCAGAGGAAAACCCTGTAGGCTTTCCTCTGACTTCTCAGCAGAAGTGATGTTGGCAAGGAGGTAGTGGGATGACACATTCAAAGACATGAAAGAGAAAAATTTCAAAACAAGGATTACATATCCTACAAAACTGTCACTCAAATATGAAGATGAAATTAATACATTCACCAATGAACAGAAGCTTAGATACTTTGTAAACACCAAACCTAAACTACAAGAAATACTGAAAGAAGTTCTTTGCTTAGGAAAATGAAATCATAAAGTGTATATTTAAGGACGCAATGCAGGACACAGAATCCAGAATCCTACTCAGTTAGGGAGTCAGGAAACTCAACCAAAGCTACAATATTACAAAACCAGGGATCACATCACGAAAACCATGACACCATCACACTAAAAAGAGGGATATACTACAGTAGTTACAGTCATTTCAGATGGAGAGGAAGATAAAAGGATATGCAGAAGTTAAACTTTAGTTTAAATTTACAATAGCAATGGGGATCATAGGGGTAGCTGCAAAGCACAATAACAATGCAAAATAACAAAACAAGAAATGTAACATAGGAGTCTCACCCAACACAAAACCAACACTGAAAAAGATGAAACATCAACCAACAAAGAATGACGCAGAACATAATATTAAGAGCAACATAGAAAACACCAACATGAAAATAAATACGTTGAAATGACAGCACTATATACATTTCTATCAATAATTACAGTGAATGTAAATAGACTGAATGCTTCAATAAAGACACGAGTGGTATCATATACGTTGCTTACGAGAAACATACCTTACACTTAAAGATACGAACAAACTGAAAATTAAAAGATGGGATAATATACATACATACAAACATACAAAGAACAACATACAAAGAAGAGCAAGTGTGGCAATACTAGTCTCGGGTAAAATAAATTTTAAAGTAAAATCCAACATCATGGACAAAGATGGTTACTATTTATTACTGAAAGGCTCAGTACACAAGCAGGACTTAAAAATATTAAATATTTATGTACCCAATACCAGAGTATCTAAATATATTGAATAAACACTGACTACATTTAAAAATGAGATAAGCCACTCCACTAGAATAGCTGTAGACTTCAACAATCATTTTCAGTAAAGACAGATCATCCAGGAAAAAGTTCAGTAAAGACACAGAAGATCTTACTGAGAAATTAACCAACTAGATCTAGTCAACATATACAGAGCTTTTTATCCATCAGCAGATAAATACACTTTCTTGTCCAATGCAGTGGAAAGTTTTCCAGAATAGACCATATCTTAGGACATAAAGCAAATCTCAACAAAATCCAAACCACTGAATTATTGCAAACGATCTTCTTAGACCATGAAGTCATAAAAGTCAAAATCAATAGCAGAAGAAACATGGGCTGGAAGTGAAACTCATAGAAACTGAACATCTTCTTCAAAAAGTCATGGGTATTGTTTTAGTCAGCTAGGGCTGCCCTAACAGAAATACCACATAGTGGATGTCTTTAACAAAGAAAGGTTTATTCTTACATAGTCTGGTTGGCTACAAGACCGTATTCAGGGTATCCGCTCCAGGGGAAGGCATTCCCCTTGTCGTCTCTGGAGGAAAGTCCTGTATTGTATCAGTCTTTGTCCAGGGAGCCTTTTGGCTCCGGAACCTCAGGTCTGAAGGAAGCGCTCTTCTCCCAGTGCTGCTTGCTTGATCCTACGAGGTTCCTAATTCTCTGCCTGCTTCTCTGTCCTTTTATCATTCATGGGATGAAAGGATTAAGGGTGGGGCAAGCCATACTCCAGGGAAACTCCCTTTACAGTGGAGCAGGGAGGTAATCCTATGAAGGAATTTGCAGCCCCACCCTAATCCTTTAACATGCAGCATAGGAAAACCACATAATCAAGGAGAGTCACAAGATAGTGGGAATCATGGCCCAGCCACATGGCTACACATATTTTTGGGGGGACACAATTCAATCCATGACAGGTATATCGGCGAGTGGCATCTGGAGTCTTAAAAGCTAGCAAGCTGCCATCTGAGGTGCACCAAATTGTCCCAACACAGCTGGAATACACTATCTCAAAGGACAACAATGACATGAGGGTAAAAGAACCCTGGAGACAGAAAGACCCACATGAATGGGTGGCTATATCAACAGGTGACCAGAAGAACCAGATAGTGCCAGGCCACCACAAATGACAGCTCTGATGGGGCTCACAATGTTGAGTCCCAGTGGCAACATGAGAAAAAAAGAGGGTGCACTGTAAGAACTCCACTGAAAGACTGCAATTGATGATCTGAAGGTCTTGGAGTTCCCCTGAGAGCATGGTCTCTAGACCTGATATTGCACGTGATCACAAATCTTTACTGAGGTCAAATCTTTGGACAAGAATGGATTGGATTCAGAGACACAAAGTGACTACATCATGTGCACTTTAAGTTTCTATGCATCTAATGGATGTCGTCCTACTGGCCTCTTACTAGAGAAGAGTGGAGAGGGTGGAGAGGAGGGGGCAGGAGACTGTTAAGAGGATATGACATATATAGAATGGAAAAGAGGAGTGTACTGTCAACCGGCAAGGAGAGCAGACAAAGCTGCCGATAGGCAGGCATGAGAAGGTAAACTGGATTGTACACTTTCACTCAATCACAATAAAAAAAAACAAAACATATGTAATAGAAGAAATCAAAGGGTGAAATAAATAAATTTATGGAATGAAGTGAGAACGAAAACACATTATACCAGAATCTATGGGATAGAGTCAAAGCAATGCTCAGAGATGAATTTGTAAATGCACACATCTAAATGAAGAAAGGACTCAAGTCAAAGAATTAACCTTATAGCTTGATGAAGTAGATAGAGCAACAGAGGAACCCCTCAGGCACCAGAAGAAAACAGACAATAAGAATAGAGCAGAAATAAATGAGTTAGAGTACAGAAGAACAATTGAAAAAAAATTAACAAAACCAAAAGCTGATTTTCTGAAAAGATCAACAAAATTGACAAAGCATTGGCTAAACTTAAAAAAGAAAAACAGGAGAGGAAGCAAATAACTCAAATAAGAAATGAAATGGGACATGTCACAAAAGACCCTAGTGAAATCAAAAGTATCATAACAGAATACTACAAAAGACTGTTCTCTAACAGGTTTGAAAACCTAGAGGAAATGGACAAATTTCTAGATTCACATCACGCGCCGAAATTATCACAAGGAGAAGCAGAACAACTTAATAAACCCATCACAAAGGAAGAGATTGAAAAGGTCATCAAAAAATTGCCAACCACAAAAACCCTTGCCTAGATGACTTCACTGGAGAATTCTACAAAAATTTTAGACAAAAATTAACTCCAATAATACTGAGACAGTTTCACAGCATAGCAAGGGATGGAATATTCCCAAATTCACTCAATGAAGCCAGCATAATCCTAATACCAAAGCCAGGGAAAGATCCTACAAAGAAAATTACAGACCAATATTACTCATGAACCTAGATGTAAAAATCTTCAACAAAATCCTAGTCAATAGAATTCAGCAACATATCAAAAAAAAAAAAAAGAAAGAAAGAAAGAAAGAGATTCTTCATGACTAACTTGTATTTATAACAGGGACACATGAAAACATCAGAAAAACAATTAATGTGATCAACCACGTAAATAACACAAATGATAAGAATAACCTGATTTTGTCAATTGATGCAAAAAAGGCATTTGATGAAGTGAAACACACCTTCATGCTAAAAACTCTCAGTGAAATAGGAATAGAAAGGAAATTCCTCAGGGCAAATAGTGGTCTGTACACAAAGCCAATCACCTATATGATCCTGAATGGAGAGAAACTGAAAGAATTTCCCTTGATAAAGGAAACTAGATAAGGATGCCCACTCTCACCACGTCTATTCAACACTGTGCTAGAATTTCTAGCCAGAGCAATTAGACAAGACAAAGAAATAAAGGACATCAACATCAGCAAAGAAGTAAAAATCACCCTATTGCAGATGATAAGATTGTATATGGAGAGAATCCTAAAGAATCCATACATAAACTACTGGAAGTAATAGAAGAGTTCATCAAAGTATCAGGTATATAAGTAACATAAGTAGATCAGTAGGCTTCCTTTATAACATCAAAGAGATCATCAAAGAAGAAAGCACCAAATCAATTCCACTTACTACAGCCCCCAAGAACATAGAATATGTAGGAATAGATCTGAAGAAATAAGAGACCTATAAAAGAGAACTACAAGACCTTACTGCAAAAAGCCAAGAGAGACATACATAAATGGAGAAACCTACTATGCTCATGGATAGGAAGACTTAATATTGTGAAAATGTCTAATGTACCCACAGCAATCTACACAAGCAATGCAATCCCAGTACAAATTCCAGTGACAGTTTTTCAAGAACTTTAGAAACAAATCACCAACATTGTTTGGAAAGTGAAGAAATCTTGGATAGACAAAGTACTACTGAAGAAGGATCACAGTGGGAGGACTCACACTACCTGACCTTAAAATCTATTACATTGCCACAGAGGTCAAAAATCCTGGTACTGGTACAAAAAGAGGCAGATTTGAGACACCAGAGATGCTGCCGTCTTCTTATGAACAGGTGTTATTTGACAAAGGCCTTAAGATTGTATACTGGGGTAAAAACAGTACCTTTAACAAGTGCTGTTGGCAAAATTGGATATCCATCTGCAAAAAATTGAACCAAGGCCCATATCTCACACATAAGCTAACTCAAATTGGACCAAAGATCTCAGTATGAAACTCTGAGAGATAAAGATCATGCAAGAAAAAATAGAGTCAACATTGGAAGTTTGAATACATATCTTAGACCAGCTTCAAAATCTGACAAAGCACAATTAACAAAAGAGAGAAAATAGATAAATGGGAACTACTAAGAATCAAGCACTTTTTCTCATCCAAAGATGTTATCAAAAGACTTAATTGACAACCTACAGAATGGGAAAAAATATTTGGCAACTATATGCTGGACCAATGTCTGATCTCCATAATCTACAAGGTACTGCAAAATATCAGCACAAAAAGTATAAATAACCCAATTAAGTGATGGACAAAGGAGATGGACAGACACTTCACCACAGAGGACATCCAGGCAGCCAAAAGACACCTGAGGAAATTCCCACAATCATTTGTTATTAGAGAAATTGAAATCAAAACTACGATGAGATACCATGTCACCCCAACAAGGTTGGCCATGATGTAAAAAACACAAAACAACAAATGCTGGAGAGGCTGTGGAGAAATTGGATCTCTCCTGCACTGCTGGTTGGATTTCAAACTGGCCTGACCTCTTTGGAAAGCAATTTGGCACTTCCTTAAAAAGCTGGAAATAGATACACCATTTGATCCAAGCATTCCGGTGTTTGGAATATACCCTACAGAATCAAGGAGAGTCTCATGAAAAGGTGCATGCACGTGAATGTTTATTGCAGCACAGTCCACAACAGCAAAAAGATGGAATCAACCCAGATGCCCCAAAACAGATGAATGGATAAACAAAATATGGTACTTATGCTCAGTGATTCACTATACAATGATAAGAGCAATGATTTTAGGAGGCATCTCATATGCTGGTTTCAGCTGAAAGACATTATGCTGAGTGACATCAGTCAGTAGCAAAAGGACAAATATTGTATGAGACCAGTACTATAAGAACTTAAAAACAGAGTTATGTACAGAAGAAAAGTCTCTCTGATGGCTGCAAGAATGGGGCAGGAGTTAGAAGGCTGATCATAAATTAAGCTAGTTGATAGAAACTTGTTTGGGTGAAAGTAGTGACAGCACACAGTAGAAAGATGAACTTAACCAGACTTCACCATAAACGGAAAATTCTTTTAATCTCAACCCAATGTTGCAAGGATAGAGTAGCAGGGGCATGGGTCTGGGGATCATGCTCTCTGGGAACATAGAGGTCAATTGGCATAACTAGCCTCTTGCTGAGAGAGTCTTCGGCACTACATATTGGTAAGCAGCATCTGGAATCTTTAAAGTTGGCAAGCTGCCATCTGAGATACACCAAATGGTCCCTAATCTTCTGGATCAGGTGGTCAGCAAGAACCACAAAGACATGAGGAAAAAAGATCCTTGGAGACAGTGGGGCCCATGTGAATGGTTGACTGTCAACATGTGACCAGAAGAACCAGATAGTTCCCAGCCACCACCAAAGACAGCCATGATTGGCCATACAACATTGAGTCTCAGTGGCAGCATGAGAAAAAGAAGAGCGCACCTCAAAACTCCACTAAAAGTCCACAATTGATGATCCAGTGGCCTGGGGGTTCCCGTGGGAGTATGGCCCCTAGACCTGCTGCTGCCCCTGACCAGAAAACATTACTGAGGTCAACTCTTTGAAAAGGAATGTACTGGACTGGGGACACATTGTAATCATATGGTGTGTCTACCTACTATAGGATGCTGTCTTACTGACCTCTTATTGTAAGGGAGAGGATAAGGTAGAGAGGAAGGGACAGGCAATTGTTAAGAGGTTATGACATATACAGAATGAAGAGGAGTGTGCTGTCACCGGACAAGGAGAACAGAAGGAACTGCAGATAGGCCAGCACACAAATTTAAACTGGATTGTATACTTTCACTTAATTCCTTCCTCCCTAAAAAAAAAAGAAAAGGAAATGAACTAACAAAAATATGATAAATAAATTTACATTGAGTAAGATGGTCAGTGATTGTGGCAGAGACCTATGGAGATCAAGCACCACTGACTCTCCAGCCAAGCAGTGCATCATTGCCCTTCAAAGAAACAGTGGTGGTGATACACAGGGCTAGGTATTTTGGGGAAAGTAAAAGGGATACAGCAAAGAAACAGGAAAAAAAAAAGTAATTAAACCAAAAAATACCTCATTGAGAAAGTCAGTTGGTAAGAGTAGCATGGACCTGGGGAGGCTTTGGGCTGGTAACCTCTCAATCAGGAAGTGAAGGAAAGTCCATCGAAATGGACTGGTAACAGCACACAAGTCCAGGTAGAGAGGAGAAAGTATAGGACGGATGGAATAGAGAGAGAAGAAACAAAGAAAAATAACAACAATAACATTATGATGCCAAAGGAGGTGGCCAAGTAGTGCAACACTGCCTGTTGAGAAGAGATGGGGCAGCTCACAGGCAGGTGGGCTGTAGGAGGGAGAGGAAGGAAGGGGCAGAGAAGCAACAAAAAAGTAAATAAATTAATTAAAAAACAACCCTCCAAGCAAAAATAATGCTTAAGGTGTCAGCTGGGGAGGCAGGGCAGATCCAGATGGCAGTGACTTGATGTCTCTAGGCTGAGTAACCAAAGTGATGGAGGCTACATACAGGGAAGAAGTGTGAGGGGTGGGAAAACATGTATCCTTTGTTACCAAGTATTCTGTTTCCTATTGGCAGTACAAGGATGTTGTCTTCCTGTACTCTCTGTCTATGTTCCTTGGTGGTTGTAGTCCAAGATGGCAAATTTATGCCATGTTAGCTGGTAGGGGACCTCAACTCTGTGGCTCTCTTCCTTCTCTGTTTTCTGTCACTTTCTTATTCTATTCTGTGTTTGATCAAGTTATTTACTCCTTTGTTTGATACTTAGACTTCCAGAATAGATGTCTATTTGTTTTACCTAGTTTTTTGATGTTTGCTGCAGAGGGAAGGCATAGCACTTCTGTCTTATGGCAACATGTTGGCTCTGTCACCCCATCTTAATTCTCTGTTCCAGCAGTTACTTTTTCACTTTTATGAATATTTAATTGACTACATTTGTGTATGTCTGTTTGAACTGTTTATTATATTTCAATGATCTATATGTCTATTCCTCTACCAATAAAATCTTGTTTACTGTAAGTATATATTAAGTCCTATAATTGAGTAGTAAGTTCTCTGTCTTCACTAATATATTTTTTTTATTTAATATGACTGAGTGAAAATGTACATTCCCGTATAAATTTACATGCCCACCTACATGCAGCTTCCACTGCTCTCCCTGCCCGGTGGCAGCACACTATTCCTCTCTGCTCCATACATGTCTCATCCTCCCAACAGTCTCCTTTCCCCTCTTCTCCGCCCACTCTCCTTCCTCTAACCAGAGGTCAGCATGATATCCTATAGATGTATAGAACCATAAAGTGCATCCAATGTATGGTCTCTCTGTATCGCCAAGTCCAATTCATTCGTGTCTGAAGAGTGGACCTTCATTATGATTTATGGGCAAGGGCAGCATCAGGGCAAGAGGCCATGCTCCCAGGGGAACCCCAAAACTGCTGGACCATCAATTGAGTGGAGATCTCATGATGCACCCCTTTTTATTCTTGTGTTGCCAGTGAGACTCAACTTAGTGAGCCCCATCGCGGCTATCACTGGTGGTGGCTGGGCACCTAAAAATTATCTATGCTAGTTCACTAGACCTTCGTGTAAATTTTTGTCTCTATCTATAAAGCATGTTGTTAAGAGTTTTAGAGGAGTTACATTACAGGTTTAGCATACCAATTCTGGCCCCTAGGGTCACCATGAGTCGGATCCAACTCGACTGCAGTTGGCTTGGCTTGATGAAAACTGATATCTTTACTACATCGTCTTCCAACCCATAAGATGGTATGTTTTCTCATTCATTTAGATTCTCCTCCATGTCTCTACATATTTTTTCATTCTACATATTTCATCAGATTTGTATGTATTTTATTTTTTGAATGAATATGAATGATTTTTTAAAATGTCCACATGTTTATAGTATATAGAAATACAACTGAATTCCGTTTGTTGATTTCTATCTGGGAAATTGCTGACCTTGAGTGTTAGTTTTTTGAGGTCTTGTTTTGTCTTAAATTTGGGGGGGCTTTCTCCATCAACCATCATGTGTCTACAAATGACTGATTTACTTCTTTCTTTCCATTTTTTTCTCATTTCCTTACCTTATTGTGTTGGCTAGAAGTTCCAGAACTATGCTGAGTAACAATAATGAGAATGGGCATTCCTGTTTTTTCACTGATCTTAGGGAGAAAGTAGTCTTTCACCATTAAGTGTCATGTGAGTTGTAGGTTTCCATAGATGTTCTTTAAAAGGTGATGCAACAATGCTCTATTTCTAGTTTTCTTATTTTTTTTTTTTTAACTAGGAATGGGTCTTGATTTTTTTCAAATATTCTTGTTATATGTATGGATGTGATAATGTGTTTTAGGTTTTAGGTTTTTAATGAGGTGTATTATTAGATTGACCTTCAAATATTAAAACAGTTTTGAATCTACGAAATAAACTATTTTACCATAGTCTATAGCTCTTTTTTTATGCTTCTGAATTCAATTTGTTAATATTTTTTCAATTGTGCTTTAGAAAGTTTACAGAACAAACTAACTTCTCATTTAACAGTCAGTACACACATTGTTTTATGATATCAGTTAACAGTCCCACAATGTGCCAACATTCTCCCTTCTTAAAGTTGGGTTTCCTATTACCAGCTTTTCTGGCTCCTACTGCCTTCTAGTCCTTGGCCCTGGGCTGTTATACACCTTGAGTCCTGTTTTGTGTTATGAGCCTGTCCAATTTTTGGCTAAAGGGAACCTCAGGAGTGACTTCATTAATGATCTAATATTATTAAAGGAATTCTGTGTTTATATACAGGAAGAATATTGATATACACTTATCCTTTTTTCTTATTGTCTTTAGTTTGGCATCAGAATAATACTACATAAAATAAGTTCTGAAGTACACTCTCCTTTTTCATTGTCAGGAAAAAAATTGTGTAGAATTGGTGTTAGTTCTTGTTAGCAAATTTGGTAGAATTCTATGGTGATGACATTTGGGCCTGAGTATGTCTTTGGGGGGGGTTAAATTATGAATTCAGTTTCCATAATAGGTGATTTACATTATTTTTTTCATATTGGGTGAATTACAGTAATGTGCATGCTTCAAAAAATTTATATGTTTTGTCTAAATTGTGGAGTTTATGTATAGAGTTGTTTGTAGTACTCTCTTATTGTTTCAATATCTCTATGGGCTGTGACAGTATCTCTCTTATTCCTGGTGTTATTAACTTGCGTCTTCTCTATTTTTCCTTTTCTTTTATAGCTAGAGGTTTGTCAATATCATTGATCTTTTAAGAGAACAAGCTCTTCATTTATTTTCTTTATTGTTTTCAACTTCATTGGCTCCTGCACCTATCTTTGTTATTCCCTTATTTTTGCTCACTTTTGATTTAATTTGCTCTTTTATATTTATGGCTTATTGAGGTGGGAACTTAGATTGCTTGTTTGAGAATTTTTTTCTTTTCTAATGTATGCATTTAATGCTATACATTTCTTTCTTAGTATTGTTTTTCACTTTCAGGCAGTTGAATGTATACTTTTATTTACATCGAGAGTTTTTCTTTGACCAATGGATTATTTAGAATTATGTGATATAGTTTTCAAAACTTTGTTACTTTCTGTTATTATTTCAAGGTTTACTCCATTATGGTAAGAATATCTTTATGATTTTAACAGTTTTAAACTTGTTTAGGTTTGTTTTATGGCTCATAATATGCTATATCTTGTTATTTATTCCATGATCACTTAAAAGAGAATGTATATTTTGTCATTTCTGCTTTAGGTGTTTTTAAAGTATTGATTAGCTCATTTTGATGATGGTGTTCCTTAGCCCCTTCTCCTCTCCTGTTTATTGGCTTATTTTCTGTTTAGTTGTTCTACTGAACATTGGGAGATCTTGGTTGCATAGTGGTTAAATATTATGGCTGTTAACCAAAAGGTCAACAGTTCAAACCCTCCAAGCACTCCTCAGAAACTCTATATGGCAGTTCTACTCTGTCCTATAGGGTCTCTATGAGTCAGAATCGAGTCAACATCAAAGAGATTGACTGTTGAGAGAACGCTGTTGAAACCACCAAATAAAATTGCAGATTTCTCCATTTAGTTCTACACGTTTGCTTTACATATTTTGTAGCACTGTTGTTAGGTGCATAGATCTTCAGAATTGTTCTCTTCTTGACTGATTGACTGTTTTCGTTATGTAATGTCCTTTCTGTTCCTGATAATTTTCATTACTTTCAAGTCTACTTCAGAGTATGCTTTAGATGTAGCGCCAGAAGTGCTCACTTGTATATGCCAAGAAATTTGAAATACGGATACTTAGCCAATTGACTGGAAGATACCCATAATTATGCCTATTTTCAATAAAAGACATCCAAGTGAATGCAGACATTATTCAACAATATCATTAATATCACATTCTAGAAAAATTTTGGTGAAGATCATTCAAAGAGAATGCAGCAGTATACCAACAGGGAACTACCAGAAATTAAAGCCACATTCAAAAGAGGATATGGAACCAGGGATATCACTCCTAACGTTAGATGGATTCTCATTGAAAACACAAAATGCAGGAAAGACATTTATTTGTGTTTTATTGACTATGCAAAGGCATTCAATTGTGTCAATAACAAATGTGTATAATATTAAGAGAATTGGAATTCCATAACACTTAATTTTGCTCAAGAGGAATCTTTACATAGATCAAGAATCAGTCATTCAAAGAGAAACAGTTCATACTGCATGGTTCAATGTCAGGAAAGGTGTGCATCAGGGTTGTATTCAATTTATGTGATGGACAGGGTGAAGAGTTAAGATGGTGGAATAAACACATGTCTCCTTAAGTCCCTCTGGAAACCAAGACCTGAATTGATAATTAAACGGAGCCTTCTGGTTACTTAGTGAGCCCTAGGACACGGCATAGGGCTGTTAATTTGGACTTTATACCACTGAAAGGAAAATTTTGTCTCTTTTGCTCACCACTGCTTTTGGTGAGGGCTGGCTTTCATGGACCAAAGGTAACTTGCCATTTCAACTTTTTTTCTCTGTCTTAGCTGGTGGGTGGAGCTGGGACTTGATGAGCAGCTAATCTCAGATGCGCTGCTGGTGGGATCAGCAGGTGAAATTGCCATATTTTGAGAGCCCAGCTTTGGACTCTGTGCATCTGGGCACCTTTGGCTTCTCTTTCTGCCTCTGCCATTGAGTACCCTGTACCAAGGCAGGTGGGGAGCTCGTTCAGGACGCCATCTTGTTCTACTGGGAGGCAGATATACCCATACAGAGGTCTGAGCTGGAGCTAATTCCAAGGCTGGGAGGCAGCACCTGCTTGAAGGAAAGCATTTTTCCAACAGAAAAGCAGTATTCTACACAGTGTCACCTAGGGTTGAGGCTTGAAAGCAGAGGCCATCAGGGCAGTAGCCTTTATGTATTTTGAACTGGTTTATAACATCTGGGGTTTGACATAGAGGTGCTTTGCTAGCTGCGAAGAGGGACCTATACACCTGAAAAACTGACTGACTTTGGAAGTTCTCAAATACCTTTTCCCTTTCATTTTAAGATGGCCTAGAGAAACAACTGTGGTCCATCCTCACAGCATCTCTCCCAGCCTCTATTGACTCACATCATGCCCCAAAAGCAACAAACTCTGGAGAAAACCATAATGAAGAAATTACCCATGGCTTCAGAAGGCCCCCAAAAGAAACAACCAAAGAACTTCCCAGACCAAGCAACCTTTCTGAAACTATTGGAAGGTGAATACAAAAGGATTATATATAGAGCCCTCCTAGACATTACATAAAATGCAGCAGAGCAAAATGAAAAATTAACCAAGCTATTCTATCTGATGCAACACCAGTATTCCAAAATTCTGCAGATAAAGAACAAAATCAAAGAGATAGAAACTTCAATTCAAAGCCCAGAAAACAGAATGAAACAAATGGAAAACAGATTGTCTGACTTGCAAGACAATGCTGACTCCAGCATCTATGAGGATAAATCAGACCAAAGAAACAAGAAAAATGAAGAAGCATTAAGAAGCATGTGAGACTCTACTAAGAGCAACAGTCTATGATTAATTGGAGTCCCTGAACAGGGTGAGACACCTGAGAACACAGAAACTGTTGTTGCTGAGCTGCTGACAGAAAACTTCCCTAAAATTATGAAAGAAGAGACTATAGATACCCAAGACGCATATCGAATGCCACTCATATAGATCTCAAAGGAAACACTCCAAGACATTATAATGAAGCTTAACAAAATGAAACATAAGCAGACACTCTTAAAGGCAGCAAGACTCAAAGAAAAGCTAACATTCAGAGAGAAACCCCGTAGACTTTCATCAGATTTCTCAGCAGAAACAATGTTGTCATAGAGACAGTGACAAGACACATTCAAAGCCTTGACAGAGAAGAACTTCCAACTGTTTTAGTCAGCTAGGGCTGCTCTAACAAAAATGCCACAGAGTGAATGGTTTTAACAAAGGAAGGTTTATTTTTACGTAGTCCGGGAGGCTGCAAGTCCATATTAAGGATGTCCTCTCTAAGGGAAGGCTTCCTCTTGTTGGCTCTGGAGGAAAGCCCGGTATTGCATCAGTCTTTGTCCAAAGAGCATCTTAGCACAGAAACCTCTGGTCTGAAGGACTCGCTCTTCTCCCAGTGTTTCTTTCTTGATAGTTCGAGGTTCCCAATTCTCTGACCTTTTATCTCTCGGAGGATGAAAGGATTAAGGGTGGGGTAAGCCATACTCCAGGGAAACTCCCTTTACAGTGGAGCAGGGAGGTAATCCTATGAAGGGATTTACAGCCCCACCCTAATCCTTTAAAATACAGCATAGGAAAACCACAAAATGGAGGACAGTCACAATATACTGGGAATCAGGGCCCAGCCATAGGACCACACATATTTTTGGGGGGACATAGTTCGATCCATGACACCAACCAAGAATTATATATCTTGCAAAACTACCTCTCAAATATGAAAATGAAATTAAGAGATTTTCAGATAAACAGAAACTCAGAGACTTTGTAAAAACCAAACCAAAACTACAAGAAATACTGAAAGAAACTATTGGCTTAGAAGAACAAAACCATTAATTTCATATTTTATGAGGAAATACAGGACACATCACCCAGAAACCTACTCAGTTAAGGAAGGCTCCAAACTCAATAAAAGCTGTAATATTAAAAGAAGTGATCCAACGATCATATCATGAAAACTATGATGTCATCATTTTAAAAAGAGGGATGTACTACAGTCATTATAGTCCTTCCAGATGGAGAGGAACTTAATAAGACATAGTAATTAAAATTCAGTCTATACATAGTTTATTAAGGGGGCTCATAGAGGCAGGTGTAAAGCACAATGAAGATACAACATATCAAACCAAGATACGTAATAAAGGATTCTCTAAAACCACAAAACCAACACTGAAAAAGGTGAAAAATCAACTGACAAAGAAGAATGCCCGAGAAGAGGTTAAAAAGAACAACTGAGAAAACATCAACACAAAAATAAACATATCACAATGGCAGCACTGAGCACATGCCTATCAATAATTACATTGAATGTGAATGGACTGAATGCTCCAGTAAAAAGACATCAAGTGACATCTTGGATCAAAAGACACGACCCATCCATATGTTGCCTACAAGAAACTCACCTTAGACTTAAAGATATCAACAAACTGAAAATTAAAGGATGGAAGAATATATATCAAGCTAACAATCAATAAAGAAGAGAAGGTGTGGCAATTCTAGTCTCAAATAAAATTAATTTTAATGTAAAATCCACTGTTGTGGACAAGGGTAGACACTACTTATTGCTGAAAGGTTCAAGACACAAGCAGGAATTAACAATACTAAATATTTAGGCACCTAATATTAGAGCACCTAAAGACAACAAAGAAACACTGACTACACTCAAAAGTGAGACAGATCACTCCACAATAATAGTGGGAGAATTCAATGCTCCATTCTCAGTACTGGACAGATCATCTAGAAAAAAGCTCAATAAAGACAAATAAGATCTTATTGCCACAATTAACCAACTAGACCTCATCGACATATACAGAACTTTCTATCCATCAGCAGACAACTACACCTTGTTCTCCAGTGCACATGGAACATTCTCCAGAATTGACCATGTGTTAAGACATAAAGCAATTCTAACAAAATCTGTACCACTGAATTAATGCAAAGCATCTTCTCTTATCATAAAGCCATAAAAGTCAAAATCAATCACAGAAAAAACAGACAAAAAATGGAACTCATGGAAATTGAGCATCTTACTAAAAGCCATGCGTTATAGAAGAAATAAAGAATGAAATAAAGAAATTCATGGATTCCAATGAGAATGTATGATGGACATACAATCCTAGAAGGTAGACTATGAAGAAGAACATGACATCATGACTGGAAAAAGAGTTCATTAACAACCTGTGTTTTACAGATGATACAACCTTGCTTGCTGAAAGTCAAGGGTATTTAAAGTACTTACTGATGACTTTCGGTATGTATTTCACCTCAACATAAATGAAACAGAAATCGTCACAAGTGGAACATTTAGTAACATTATGATAAATGGAGAAAAGATTGAAGTTGTCAAAGATTTAATTTCACTTGAATCCACAATTAACACCCATGAAAACAAAGTAAAGAATAAAAACATACATTGTATTGGACAAACGTGCTGCAGAAGACTTCTTTAAGATGTCACTTTGAAGACTAAGATATATCTGACCTGAGGCATGTGTCATGGATTGAATTATGTGCCCCCCAAAATAGGTGTAGCCACGTGGCTGGGCCATAATTCCAAGTATCTTGTGACAGCCCTCCATTTTGTGGTTTTCCCATGCTGTATGTTGGATTACCTCCCTGCTCCACTGTAAAGGGAGTTTCCCTGGAGTATGGCTTGCCCCACCCTTAATCCTTTCATCCTACGAGAGATGAAAGGACAGAGAAGCAGGCAGAGAACTGGGAACCTCGTACCATCAAGAAAGCAGCACCAGGAGAAAAACGTGTCCTTCAGACCTGAGGTTCCTGAGCCAAGATGCTCCCTGGACAAAGAGTGATGCAATACCAGACTTTCCTCCTGAGCCAACAAGGGGAAAGTCTTCCCCTGGAGCGGACACGGTGAATATGGACTTCCAGCCTACTGGACTCTGTAAGAATAAACCTTCCTCTGTTAAATCCATCCACTCTGTGATATTTCTGTTAGAGCAGCCCCAGCTGACTAAAATAGCATGGTATTTTCAATTGCCTCCTGAGCATAGAGGATCCGGGTAATAAATAAGAAAGTCTGAAGAAAAATTGACACCTTTGAACCATGGTGTTAGTGAAGAACATTGAATATACCATGCATTGCTAAAATAACACACCTGTCTTGGAAGATGGGCAGTCAGAATGCTCCTCAGAAGTAAGAATTGTATGACTGTGTCTCACATACTGTCGACATAGTATCAGGAGGGATCAGTCCTTAGAGAAGGACATCATGCTTGGTGAAGTACAGGATCAGTGAAAAAGAGGAAGATCCTCAAAGAGACAGACTTACACAGTGCCTGTAACAATGAACTCAAGCATAACAAATATTGTGTGGACAGTGCAAGATCAGGCAATGTTTCATGCTGTTATACATAGGGCTGCTGTGAATTAGAACCTACTAAATGGTGTCTACCAACAGCAGCAAAGTCTACTTGTTTTGATATTAATATAACCATTGCTGTTTTCCTTTTATTAAAGTTAGTATACTCTTTTTTCCATCCTTTTTTTCACATTTAAAGGCAATTTTTTGTGGATGGCAGGTAGCTGGGTCACATTGACTTTGTTTATTTCTACTTTTATTGTTATTCTTTTAATACATTCTGCCTTTTAGTTGGTATAATTAGACCATTTGGATACGATGTAGTTACTGATGTATTAGGGCTTCAGTCCACCATTCTGTTTCTTTGTTCTCTGTTCTCTATGTCTTTATCTGTTTTAACTTTTCTGCCTTCTTTTAGGGCATTTGAAAAATACTTCCAAAGTGGGGCCAAGATGGTGGACTTGTTACACATCTCCTCAATTCCCTCTTAGAACTAAGACCTAGAAAAACAACTAAACAGAACAGAGTGGATATTTTAGGACCCCCAAGATCAGGCAGAATATTGTTAGATTGGACTTGGCAATCGGAAGGGGAAAGCTACCTTTGTTGGAGGTGAGACAGCAGTGCAGTGGCCCCTTCTTCTGCTGTCATGGCAGTGGAGAGGCTTATAGATATAGACACCATCTTTGTCAACCAGGAGACTGGGACTGGAGATGTTGTGCCTGAGAACCTGGCTGGGCCAGCTGAGATGATGAGCAGCAGCACCTGAGTGGACAGCACCTTTCTCAGCAGAAAGGTGATACTTAATACAGCCACATCTAGAGAATGTAGTAGCACCTGGTGGCTGAGTGCAGAAGCATCATTGCCCTTCTCTTCTCTGAGTTTTGCCATAGATTATGCTGATGCAGCACAGTAGAGGCAGCACAGGTAGCACACCATCTTTGTCAGTGTTGAGGAGGGATCTGCCATGCTAAGGGCCCAGCTGGAAACTGGCTGTCATGCTGACCAACAGTGCCTGACTGGACAGTGCCTGTCTCAACAGAGAAGCTGTTTTTAAGACAATAGTACCTAGAGAACAT
This sequence comes from Heterohyrax brucei, assembly GCA_028571685.1. NCBI lineage: Eukaryota > Metazoa > Chordata > Mammalia > Hyracoidea > Procaviidae > Heterohyrax > Heterohyrax brucei. The sequence goes on along the minus strand of CM053166.1, from coordinate 111,190,925 downwards.
AGTGGTGACTGGTGGCCGAGTGCTCCAGTGCCCTACCCCCTTCCATTCTTTGAATTACACCATATCATCTGTTGGCACAGCTCCAGAGAGACTGCACAAGTAGCTCACCATCTTTGTCAGCTGGGAGTTGGGGCTTGCTGAATATGATGGCCCAGCTGGGGCTGGCTTCCATGCTCAGCAACACCACCTGACCAGACAGCTTCTGCCTCAGCAGAGAAATTGTTCTTAAGACAGCTGCACCTAGAGAATGCAGCAGCAACTGGCAGCTGAGTTTGGTAGCACCCTTCCCCCTCTCTTCTCTGAGCCACACCATAGCTTCTGCTGGTGTGACACTAGAGCAGCTGAACAGCTTTCTGATGGCTCGAAGGCAACAATCAGTATCTAACCATTTAAGGAAGTAGACCACCAAGTCTCCAGAAAAATCCCAAAATAAAGAATCAAAAAACTTCCCACGTGAAGAAGCCTTCTTGAAATTATCAGAGAGAGAACACACAAAAAAAAAATTGTATAAAGCCTTCCTAGATCTTAGGTTGCAGATTAGACAAGGTGCAACAGAACAAAATGAAAAATTAAACAACCTATATGAACTTCTAGAACAACAATGATCTGAAACTCAGCAGATGAATAATAAAATTATAGAGTTACAGTTCAATTGAAAGCCAGAGGAGGAGGACTGAGAAAATTGAATGCAGAGTTAGAAAGACTGAAGATAAAACAACCGATGCCAGCACTTATGAGGAGAAATCAGATAAAAGAATTGAGAAAACTGAAGAATCATTAAGAAATATGTGGGAGTCTATCAAGAGGAATAATTTAAGAATAACTGGAGTTCTAGAATAGGAAGGGATAGCAGAAAATAGAGAGAACTGCTGAACAGATGACAGAAACTTCCCTGACATGAAGAAAAAAGAGAAGATAGCCATTCGATACTCTCATTGAACTCCACAAAAGGTAGATCCCAAAAGAAAGATACCAAGACATATAATCAAGCTCAATAAAATAGAACACAAAAATGGCTCTTAAAGGCAGCTAAGCTTAAAACAAAATTGACTTATAAAGGAAAGTTCATTAGACTGAGTTCCAAAACCATTTTTGACTTAAAGACAATGGGATGACACATACAAAGACTTGAAGGGAAAAACTTCCAATGAAGAATTATGTATCCTACAAAATTGTCTCTCATAAGACAGTGACATTAGGACATTCTCAGATAAACAGAAGCTTAGAGACTTTGCAAAAAGCAAATCAAATTTACAAGAAATACTGAAGGAAGTTCTTTGATTAGAAAATCGGTAACACCAGATGTATACTCAAGAATGCAATGCAGGAAACAGCATCCAGAGTCCTGCTTAGTTAGAGAAGTCACAAAGCTCAATCAAAGCTAAAATATTAAAATTAGGGAAAGAAATCCCAGCATGGGAACTATGACAACATTACACCATAACGAGGGACAGATTATTGTAGTCATAGGCTCTTCAGGTGAAGAGGAAGTCAAGGAGATATAAAGAAGTTAAAGACTGGTTTAAACTTACATCATTAGAGGGGAATATGGAATAGCCACAAAGCAAAGTAACAATAGTACATACTGAAACAAGAAACACAATACGGAGGTCTCAGCAGACACAAAATCAACATTGAAAATGAAGAAAAGAAAATCCATAAAGAAAAAAATGACCCAGAACAAAATAATAAGGGGGACAAAGAAAACATCAACAACACAGAAAATGAAGGCACCAAACTGACAGCACTAAATACATATCTATCAGTAATTGTACTGAATATAAATGGAATAATGCCCTAATAAAGAGACACAGAGTAACAGGCTGGACCAAAAAACACTATCCGTCTATATATTGCTTACAAGAATCACATCTTAGACTCAAAGACATGAACAAACTGAAAATCAAAGGATGGTAAAATATATACCAAGCTAACAACATGCAAAGAAGAGCAGGAGTCCTAATACGAATCTCAGATAAAAATAGATTTTAAAGTATACAATACACCATCATAAACAAAGATGTTCCCTACTTATTCCTTGAAGATTCAATACACAAAGAAGATGTAACAATATTAAATATTTATGTACCCAATATCAGAGTATCTAAATGCATCAAACAAATGCCAACAATATTGAAAAATGAAAAAGATGACAATAATGGTAGGAGACTTCAACACTCCACTTCTAGTAGTTGACAAATCATCCAGAAAAAAGATCTTATTGTGACAATAAGATCTTATTGTGACAATATCAATAAAGATCTTACTGTGACAGTCAACCATCTCAACTTCATAGACATATACAGAACTTTTTACCCAACAAAAGACAAGTGCATCTTTATTTCAAACACACATGGAACATTGTCCATAATAGACCACACATTAGCCCTTAAAGCAAGTCTAAAGAAAATCCAAACCAATGAATTATTGCAAAGCATCCTCTCAGACCATAACGCCATAAAAGTTGAAATCAATAGCAGAGAATACATGGGTAGGGATTTGAACTTATGGAAATTGAACAACACCTTGCTCAAAAATTCATGGGTTGTAGAAGAAATCAAGGATGCAATAAAGAAATTCATAGAATCAAATGAGGTTGAAAACACATCCTACCAGAACCTTTGAGATATGGCAAAAGCAATGCTCAGAGGTCAGTTTATCTCTGTAAAGTGCATACACCTTGAATGAGGAAAGGGCCCAAACCAAAGAATTTACCATACAACTTAAACAAGTAAAAAGAGAACAACAAAAGAACCCCTCCAGCACTGGAAGAAAGCAGATAATAAAAATTAGAACAGTACTAAACAAATTAGAGAATAGAAAACCAAATGAAAGAATTTAAAAACTCAAAAGCTGTTTTTCTGAAAAGATCAACAAATTTGATAAACCATTACCTAAACTCACAAAAGAAAGACAAAAGAGGAAACAAATTACCCAAATAAGAAATGAGAGAGATGTGATAATAGATCCAATGAAAGTAAAAAGTATCATAGCTGAATACTTAGAAAAATTGTTCTCTAACAGATATGAAAGCCTAGAGGAGATGGACGAAATTCTAGATTCATATCACCTACCAAAATTATTACATAGAGAAATAAGAACAACTGAATCAAAACATCACCAAAGAGAGTGGTGTCTGGGGTCTTAAAAGCTGCCAAGTTGCCATCCGAGGGCACAGCAAATGGTCCCAACTCAGCAGGAATGAATGCTCACCAAGGACCAAAATGACATAGGGGAAAGACAACCCAGAAGACAAAGAGACCCACATCAGTGGGTGCCTACATCGACCTGGGACCGGAAGAACCAGATGGTGCCTGGCCACCACCAGTGATACCCACAATGGAGCTCACTAAGTTGAGTCTCACTGGCAACACAAGAATAAAAAGGGATGCACCCTGAGATCTCCACTAAAAGACCTCAATTGATGGTCCAGTGCTTTTGGGGTTCCCCTGGGAGCATGGCCCCTCGCCCTGATGCTACCTTTGACCATAAATCATAACGAAGGCCCACGCTTCGGACAGGAATGGATTGGACTTGGCAATGCAGTGACCATATATTGGGAAAAAAGAGACTGTTGGGAGAACGAGACATGTATGAAGCAGAGAGGAATAGGGTGCTGTCACCGGGCAGGGAGAGCAGTGGAAGCTGCATATAGGTGGGTATGTAAATTTATATGGGAATGTACATTTTCTCTCAGTTATATTAAATAAAAAATTTTTTAAAAATCACCAAAGAAGAGATTGCAAAAGTAATCAAAAAACTACTGAACAAAAAGTGACCTGGCCCAGATGACTTCACATGAAAATTCTACCAAACTTTTAGAGGAATTAGTTCCAATACTACTGCAGCCATTTTGCAGCATAGAAAGGATAGAACATTCCCAGATTCTTTCAATGAAGCCAGCATAACCCTAAGAGGAAAGCCAGGTACAGCTCCCATGAAAAAATGAAATTACAGACTAATATCACTAGTGAACTTAGATGCAAAACTCTTTGCCAAAATCCTAGCCAGTAAAATTTAGCAACATTTAAAAAAAAATGATTCATCATCACCAAGTAGGATTCACACCAGAGATGCAGGATTGGTTCAAAATAGGAAAAAGAATCTGACCAACCACATAAATAACAAAAAGGGTAACAATCACTTGATTTCATCAATTGAAACAGAAAAGGATTTTGACGAAGTCCACCACTCATTCATGTTACAAACTCTCAGCAAAATAGGTATAAAAGGGCAATTCATCAACTCAATAAGGAGCATCTACACAATGCCAACTGGCAGCATCATCCTGAATGGAGAGAGACTGAAAGCTTCTCCCTTCAGAATGAGAACTAGACAAGGATGCCCACTGTGACCACTTCTATGCAACATTGTGCTAGAGGTTCTGGCCAGAACATTCAAACAAGACAAACAAATAAAGGTTATCCACATTCACAAAGAAGTAGAAGTATCCTTATTTGAAGATGATCTGATCAAATACACAGAAAACGCTGAAGAATCCATAAAGAAACTACTGGAACTAATAGGATAGTTCAGCAAAGTATTGGGATATAGGATAAACATAAATAAACCAATAGGATTCCTTTACATTAACAAAGAGATCATCGAAGAGGAAATCATCAAATCAATACCATTTAAAACAGCCCCCAAGAAGAAAAAAATGCCTAGGAATAAATCCAAACAGAGATGTAAGAGACTTACACAGAGAAAGTTGCAAGATCGTACTGCAAGAAACCAAAAGAGACTTACATAAGTGGAGAAACTTACACTGCTCATGGAGAGGAAGATTTAATATTGTGAAAAGTGTATTCTACCCAAAGCTATCTACATATACAATGCAATCCCAATACAAATTTTAATGTCATTTTTTAATAAGATGGAGAAACAAACCACTGACTTTGTTTGGAAAAGTAAGAAACCTTGGATAAGTAAAACACTACTGAAGAAGAAGAACACAATGGGAGGCCTCACACTACACAACCTTAGAAACGATTACACTGCCAAGGTAGTCAGAACAGTCTGGTACTGGCACAAAACCAGATATATGCACCAGTGGAACAGAATAGAGAATCCAGTAATATCACCATCCTTCTGTGAACAGTTGATATTTCATAAAGGCCCGAAGGTTGTAAACTGGGGTAAAAATAGTCTCTTTAAGAAATGGTGTTAGGAAAACTGGACATCTGTCTGCAAAAAACTGAAACAAGACCCATATCTCACATCTTACACAAAAACTAACTCAAAATGGATCAAAGAGCTAAATATTACAACTAAAATGATAAAGATTATGTAAGGAAGACTAGAGTCAACAATGGGAGCTCTAATACACAGCTTAGACTACAAAATCTGACCATCAGTGGACAAACCACAGAAGAGAAAATAGATAAATGGGAACTACTAAAAATCAAACATTTATGCTTATCCAAGGACTTTATCAAGATAGTTAAAAACTACCTACAGAATGGTAAATAATATCTGGCAACTATGTACCTGATTGACATCTAATTTCCATAATCTACATAGTACTGCAAAATATCAACAAGAAAAAGACAAATTAGCCAATGAAACAATGAGCAAAGAACATGGACAAACACGTCACCAAAGGCAGCCAAGAGACAAGAGGAAATGCTCATGATCATTAGCTGTCATGGTTGGAATTGTGTCCCCCCAAAAATGTGTGCAGCCATGTGGCTGGGATATGGTTCCCAGTATCTTGGGACTGTCCTGCATTGTGTGGTTTTGCTAACCTGTATGTTAAAGGATTAGGGTGGGGCTGTAAATTCCTGCTGTAGGGGGGAGTTTCCCTGGAGTATGTCTTGCCCCACCCTTAATGCTTTTAGCTTGCAAGGAATAAAAGGAAAAAGAAACAAAGGACAATTGGAGAACCTCGCTACCATCAAGTAAGTAGCACCGGGAGCAGAACGCGTCCTTCAGACCAGAGGTTCTTGCGTGAGGACGCTCCCTGGACAAAGACTGATGCAATACCGGACTTTCTTCCAGAGCCCACAAGAGGAAAGCCTTCCCCCGGAGCGGACACCCTGAATATGGACTTGCAACCTACCGGACTGTGTAAGAATAAATCTTTCTTTGTTAAACCCATCCACTCTGTGGTATTTCTGTTAGAGCAGCCCTAGCTGACTAAAACAGAATTGGTACCGTGGGAGTGGGGTGCTGCTCTAGCAAATACCTAAAATGTGGAAGCCACTTTGAAACTGTGAATGGATAGAAGATTCAGAAGCAACAAAGAAGGCGCAGATGGTGAGAAACAACAGAGGACCAGCAGCAGTGGCAGCAGCAACAGCAGAACCAGAGGCAGTGCTGGAGCCGACCCGTGGAGCGAGAGAGGTCAGTGCCTATGCAGAGTTTTCCTCGAGGAACAGGGTGCCTCTGGGCACTTGAATCTGTGGAGCTGGCCTTGCTGACCCACGGAGCGAGAGAGTTGAGTGCCTTTGGGCAGGACGCTTTCCAGCAAGAGTGGGGTGCCTCCAGGCACTTAATCCAGTGGAGCTACAGAGCTTTGGAACACCTGCCCGGCAGGGCAGATGTGGGCCTGAGGCCTGGGCCATGCGGCCATAGGAAGCTGAAGCTGAAGAGACAAGTAGTGTGAGAAGCTGAGCTGCCTCAGTCTCAAAAGGTATGGCCAAGACCTCAGAGTTTTGAAAGGGTGGAACCATGGCGTGCTGTGTTCATAAGGGTGGAATTGCCACTCAGTTAGGCTTAGGGTGCTCCTAAAGCCAATGGGACAGAGTTTCTCTCCAAGTGGGCCTTGAAGGCAGAGTTGTAGCACGGGGCTGGATGTCTCCACTCAGAAACCAGAGAGTGTGGCCAATACCTAGAGTCTGGAGAGCATTGCTGTTGTGTAGAATGTCTCAGAAAATGTAAGAGTATTTCCAAAGCTTTGAGGGCTAATGTAATGTGTTCTGTTGACTTGCCTGTTGTCTGTTAATGCCTTCTAAGTTTCACAGATGTAGAAGAGTTTTTGTATTTTGGACTTGGAACTGATTTAAGACTTCTGTTATATGAATGGACATAATTTTGCTATGGTGAGATGAATGTGTTAAATGTTTTTGAGATGTGATTTTTGGGTTGTCAAAGGGTGGAATGTTCTTGCGTCAGGACGCTCACTAGACAAAGACTGATGCAATACCGGACTTTCCTCCAGAGACGACAAGGGGAAAGCCTTCCCCTGGAGCAGACACCCTGAATATGGACTTGCAACCTACCGGACTGTGTAAGAATAAATCTTTCTTTGTTAAAGCCATCCACTCTGTAGTATTTCTGTTAGAGCAGCCCTAGCTGACTAAAACATTAGCTATTAGAGAAATTGAGATCAAAACTATAACGAGATACCTTCTCATCCCAATGAGGCTGGCGATAATCTAAAAAACACAAAACAACAAATGCAGGAGAAGCTGTGGACAGATTGGAACCGTCCTATACTGCAGATGGAAGCGCAAAATGTTACAACCTCTTTGGAAATCAATTTTGCACTTCTATAAAAATCTATAAATAGAAATATCATATGATCCAGCAATCTTCCTGCCTGGAATATATCCTACAGAAATAAGGACTGTCACGTGAACAGATACATGGACATATATGTTTATTGCAAAACTGTCCCCAGTAGCAAAATGATGGAATCAACTTAGATGCCCACCAACAGATGAACGATAAACAAACTATGGTACATCTACACCATGAAACACTATGCAGTGATAAAGAGCAATGATGATTTTAGGAAGCGTCTCATAATCTGGTATCAACTAGAACACATTATGGTAAGCAAAATCAGCTACAAAAGACAAGTATTGTATGAAACCACTATCATAAGGATTTAAAACAAGGACTTACACACAGAAGAAAGGAGTTTTTGATGGCTACAAGGATGGAGCGGGAGGGAGAGGGTTGTTGATAAATTAGATAGTCAACAGGATTTCAGTTAGGTTAAGGGAGTGACAGCACACAGAATGCAGGTCAGCGTAACTGGACTACATCATAAACTAAAAGGTTTTCTAATTTTAACCCAACATTTCAATTGACAGAGTAGCAGGAACAGTGGTCTGGGGATGTGTTCAGGGCACATTGAGTTCAATTGGCATAACTAGTCTTTTGCTAAGAGATTCTTTGGCACCCCACATTGGTGAGTGGCATCTAGTGTCTTAAAAGCCAGCAAGCTGCCATATGAGGAACTTCAGTTGGTCCCAACCCACCTGGAACAGATGATGACCAAGAATATCAAAGACTAGGAAAAATGAGTCCAGGAGACAGAAGCATCCATATGATTTGGAGACTACATCAGCATGAGACCAGAATAACCAGATGGTACCTGGCCACCACCAAAGACAGCCTTGATAGGGTACAAGATATAGTGTCTTAGGTGTAATATGAGAAAAAGAGATGTGCAGATCAGGATAGAACTGATGGTCTGACAACCAGGATAGTCCCCCAGGAACAGGGCCCCTAGACTTCCTGCTAGCCCAGACCTGAAACTAGTACTGATGTCAACACTTCAGACAAGAATGGACTGGATTCACAGACACAGAGTGGGCATATGGTATGTGTACTTTATAGTTTTATACATTTATAAGAGGCTGTCCTACTGGTTTTTCTAGAGGGGACAGGAGAGGATGGAGAGGAGGGGACAGATGTTTATTAAGTGTTTACTGGAAGTAATGAGTGAAAAGAAGGAGTGTGCTGTCACAGAGTAAGGAGAATAGGCAGAGTTAAAGAAAGGTGGGCATGCAAAATTGAATTAAACTGTATAGTTTCACTTAATCATAATAAAAAATCCATATTGATGTATCTGTGTGGTTTATGTTGTATCTTTTGTATAACATTTAAAGTGTGCTCTAGGTATTAGTATACATATATCTAACTTTGCACAGTCCAATTGTACCTATAGTTCACCAGTGCATGCGAAATTTAGAAATAATGCCACTTTTACATCACTTTTCATTTAGTAAAATATTTTCTCCATGTGAATTTAGAACCACAGCACATAATGTTATAATTTCAGTATCAATTGTTAGCTCTAATTTGGAAAACTCGGGTAGAAGAAAACAGAAAATATGCTTTCTATGATTTATTTTATTTTAAATGCACTAAGCCCTGTTTTATGGAAACCCTGGTGTCATAGTAGAAAAGATCTATAACTGCTAACCAAAAGGTGTTTCATGACCTAACATCTAGGCTAATGATCCTATGCATTTAAGAAGAATGTATGAACTGTTTTATTAATAGGAGTGTTTTGTAGACGTATGTTAGGTCTAGTTAGTAGTTTATCCTGTTGTTTAAGCATTCTATTTCCTAACCAGTGTTCTATCTAGATGTGCTATACATTATTAGATGTGATATATTGGAGTCTTCAGCAATTATTGTAGAACAATTTCTCTCTTATTTCTGTCAATATTGGTTTAATATATTTTAGGTTTTCTTTTTTTAGATATATATATAGACTTATAGTATGTATTTTTGTTTGTGAATATACATTTTCAACAATATATGCTTGTCCCTTGTAGTAGTTTTTAAGTTAAAGACTATTTTCTCTTATATGAACACAGTGACTCCATCTGCATTAGTTACTATTTGCATGAAGTATCTTTTCCATCCTTTCACTTTCAGCTTACGTTTCCTTAGATGTGAAGTGAATTTGTTGTAGACAGCATATAGTACGATCATGATGATTTTTTCCTCATGGTGACACTGTCTTCCTTTTTCATTGGACTGTTTAATGCGTTTATTTATTTGTTTGTTTGCTTATTGTGATTGAGTGGAAGTGTAAATTTGGGTTTAAATTCGCATCCCCACCTATGTGCAGCTCCTACTGCTCTCCTTCCCTGGTGACAGCACACTCCTCCTTTCTGTTCTATACAAGTCATATCCTCTTAACAATCTCCTGTCTCCTCTTCTCCACCCTCTCCACTCCCCTCTAGTAAGAGGCCAGTAGGATGACATCCTACAGATGAATAGAACCATAAAGTGCACACACGGTATAGTCACTCTGTGTCCCCGAGCCCAATCTATTCTGGCCCAAGAAGTTAATCTCAGTAATGATTTATGATCAGGGGCAGCATCAAGTCTAACGGCCATGCTTCCATTGGAATCCTGAGGCATTCAGATCATCAGTTACAGTCTTTTATTGGAGTTCTCAGGGTGCAACCCTTTTTAATCTAGTATTGCCACTGGGACTCAACTTTGTAAGCTCCATCATGGCTGTCACTGGAGGTTGCCAGGCACCATCTGGTTCTTGTCACATGCTGATGTAATCACCCATTCACATCGGTCTTTCTATCTTCTGGGTTCTCTTTCCCCCATGTCATTTTTGTCCTTGGTGATCATCTGTTCCTGCTGAATTGGGATCATTTGGTGTACCTCAGATAGCAGCTTGCTAGCTTTTAAGATCCCAGACGCAGATCACCAATATGGGGTGGAGAAGACTCTCTTAGCAATAGGCTAGTTATGCCAATTGGTCTCGATGTCCCATGAGAGCATGGTCCCTGGACCCCCGCCCCTGCTACTGTGTACTTGCCATATTGGGTTAAGATTGGAAGAGTCTTCAGGTTGTGTTGAAGTCCAGTTAAAGTGGTCCTCTTTCTAATGTGTGCTGTCACTGATTTCACCTAAATTTCTATCAACTATCTAATCAATAACCAGCCCACTCCCTCACTCCCTCCACTCCCTTGAAGCCGTCAAGGAGTCTTTTCTTCTGTATGTGAGTCTGTTTTCAAGTCCTTAAAGTATGGGTCTCATACAATATTTGCCCTTGTGCTGCTGACTAATTTCACTCAACAATGTCTTCCAATTGAAACCAAGTTTTGAGACGCTTCCTAAAATCGTCATTGTTCTTTATCATTGCATAGTGTTCCACTGAGTGCATATACCATAGTTTATTTATCCATTCATCTGTTGTTGGTCATCTGGTTTGATTCCACCTTCTTGCTATTGTGGACTGTTCTGCAATAAACATTCATGTGCATGTATCCGTTCGTGTGACTATCCTTGCATCTATGGGATATATTCCAAGAAGTGGAATTACTGGGTGAGATGATATATCTATTTCCAGCTTTTGAAAGAAGTGCCAGATTGCTTTCTAAAGAGGTTGTACCTTATGGCAATTCCACCAACAGTGTAGGAGAGTTCCAATTTCTCCACAGTCTCCAACATATGTTGTTTTGTGATTTTTGAATCATGGCCAACCTTGTTGGGGTCAGATAGTATCTCACTGTCGTTTTGAGTTGAATTTTTTAAATAGTTAATGATCGTGAGCATGTCTGCATGTGTCTTTTGGCTGCCTGGATGTCCTCTTTAGAGACGTGACTGTCCATTTCCTTTGCCTGATGCTTAATTGAATTATTTATCCTTTTCTTGTTGATATTTTGTACTACCTTGTAGATTATGGTTATCAGACATTGGTCTGACATATAATTGCCAAATATTTTTTCCCATTCTGTAGGTAGTCTTTTAATTCTTTTGATAAAGTCTTTGGATGAGCAAAAGTGCTTGGTTCTTAGTAGTTCCCATTGATCTATTTTCTCTTCTGTTGACCATGCTTTGTTTGACAGATTTTGAAGTCCGTCTATGTTGTGTATTAAAATTTCCATTGTTGATCCTATTTTTTCTTGGATAAGCTTTATTGTTTTAGATTTGGTGTTATGTCTTTTATCCAATTTGAGTTGGTTTTTGTATAACGTGTAAGATATGGGTCTTGTCTCATTTATTTGAAGATGGATATCCGATTTTGCCAGTGCCATTTATTAAAGAGACTACTTTCACCTCAGTTTAAAATCTTGGGGCTTTTGTCAAATATCAACTGTTCATAGGAGGGTGGTGGCATCTCTGGGGTCTCAACTCTGTTCCATTGGTCTATATGTCTGTTTGTGTAGCAGCACCAGCCTATTTTGACTACTGTGACAGTGTAGTAGGTTCTAAAGTTGAATAATGAGGGGTCTCCAGTGTGTTCTCCTTCTTCAGTAGTGCTTTACTTATCCGGGGTTTTTCCCCTTTCCGAACAGTTGGTGACTTGTTTCTCCATCTCATTAAAAAATGTCACTGGAATTTGTATTGGAATTGCATTATATATGTAGATCATTTTGTTTAAAATAGATATTTTCACAATGTTAAGTTTTCCTATTGATGAGTAGGATAGGTTTCTCCCTTTATATAAATCTCTCTTAGTTTCTTGCAGTCGGGTCTTGTATTTCTCTTTATATAGGTCTCTTATTTCTCTAGTTAGATTTATTCCTAGGTATTTAATCTTCTTGCGGTCTTTAGTAAATGGTATTGATTTGGTGATTTCTTCTTTAATAATCTTGTTGTTGGTGTAAAGGAATTCTATTGATTTTCTTATGTTTATCTTGTATCCTGATGCTTCGCTGAACTCTTCTATCAGTCTGAGTAGTTACTTATGGATTGTTTATGCTTCTCTGGGTATACAGTCATATCATCTGCAAATAGGGAGATTTTTACTTCTTTGTTGATGTGAGTGTCCTTTATTTCTTTGTCTTGTCTAATTGCTCTGGCCAGAACTTCTAGTACAATATTGTACAAGAGAAGTGAGAGTGGGCATCCTTGTCTAGTTCCTGTGCTCAAGGGGAGTTCTTTCAGTCTCTCTCCATTCAGGATGATGTAGGCAGCTGGCTTTGCACAGATAGACCTTATTACTTTGAGGAATCTGCCTTCTATTTTTATTGCCTTCTATCGGATCCAACTTGACGGCACTTGGCTTGGCTGCCTTCTATTTTTATTTTATTTTTATTGCCTTCTATTTTATTTTATTTTCACCATGAATTGGTGTTGGACTTTGTTAAATGTCCTTTCTGCATCAATGGATAAGATCAGGTGATTTTTATCATTTGTGTTATTTATATGATTGATCACATTAATTATTTTTCTGATGCTAAACGAACCTTGGATCCCAGGCATGAATTCACCTTGGTTCTGATGAATTACTTTTTTGATATGTTGTTGAATTCCATTGGCAAGGATTTTACTGAAGATTTGTGTTCCTGTGTTTGTGAGTGATATTGGTCTTTAGTTCTTGTTTTTTGTTGGACCTTTCCCTGGCTTTGGTATCAGGGTTATGCTGGCTTCATAGAATGAATTTAGGAGTATTCCATCCCTTTCTATGTTGTGAAATAGTTCCAGTAGTATTCGGGTTAACTCTTTTCTAAAAGCTTGGTAGAATTCTGTGGTGAAGCGGTCTGGGCCAGGGCTTTTTTTGTTTGTAGTTTTTGGTTGACTTTTTCAATCTCTTCATTTGTGATGGGTTTATTCAGTTGTTTTACTTCTTCTTGTGATAATTTTGGTAAGTGATATAAGTCTAGGAATTTGTCCATTTCCTCTAAGTTTTCAAACTTGTTAGAGTGTAGTCTTTCATAGTAGTATGTTATGATATTTTTTTGTTTCTGCTGGATCTGTTTTAACATCTCCCATCTCATTTCTTAATTGCGTTATTTATTTCCTTTCCTGTTTTTCTCTAGTAAGTTTAGCCAGTGGTTTCTCTATTTCGTTAATCTTTTCAAAAAACCACCCTTTGATCTTATCAATTTTTTTCAATTGTTCTTCAGTTCTCTGATTCATTTAGTTCTGCTCTAATCTTTATGATCTTCTGGTGCCTGAGGGGTTCCTCTGTTGCTCTCTTTCTACCACTTCAAGCTGTAGGATTAATTCTTTGGTTTGGACACTTTCTTCCTTCCAGATGTATTCATTTATGCAGATAAAATGACCTCTGATTACTGCTTTGGATGTATGCCATAATTTCTGGTTAAGATATTTTTCATTCTCATTTGATTCCACAAACATCTTTGTTTCATCATTGACTCTTCTGTCACCCAGGGCTTTTTGAGCAAGGTGTTATTCAGTTTCCATGAGTTCCAGTTTCTTTCTGTATTTCTTCTGCTATCAGTTTTGACTTTTATGGCTTCATGGTCTCAGAAGATGCTTTGCATTAATTCAATGTTACGGATTTTGCTGAGATTTGCTTTATGTCCTAACACACGGTCTATTCTGGAAAATGTTCCATGTAAACTGGAGAAGAAGGTGTAGTTATCTGTTGATGGATAAAAAGTTCTGTATATGTCAATGAGGTCTAATTGGTTACTTATGGCAAGAAGATCTTATTTGTCTTTATTGAGCTTGTTTTCTAGAAGATCTGTCCAATACTGAAAGTGGAGTGTTGAAGTCTCCCACAGTTACTGTAAAGTGATCGATCTCATTTTTGAAAGTAGTCAGTATTTCTTCTATGTATTTAGATGCTTTTGTATTGGGTGCCTAAATATTTAATATTGTTAAGTCCTGCTTGTGTATTGAACCTTTCAGCAGTTAATAGTGTTCATCCTTGTCCACGGTGGGTGGATTTTACATTAAAATCTATTTTATCTGAGATTAGTATTGCCACACCTGCTCTTCTTTGTATATTGTTAGCTTAGTGTGTGTTATTCCATCCTTTAATTTCCAGTTTGTTCATATCTTTAAGTCTATGGTGAGTTTCTTGCAGGCAATATGCAGACGGGTCATGTCTTTTGAATCAAGATGTCACTCACTGTCTCCTCACTGGACCATTCAGTCCATTTACATTCAGTGTAATTATTGATAGATATGTGTTTAATGCTGTCATTTTGGTGTATTTATTGTTGTGTTTGTGTATTGTCAGATCCAACTCGATGACACTTGGCTGGCTTGGATTGTCTGTTGCTTTTAATTTTCTGTTCTGGGTCATTCTTTGTGAGTTTAGTTTTCCTCCTTTTGGGTGTTGGTTTTCTGTTTGCTAAGACTCCTGTGTTACATTTCTTCTTTTAATATGCTGCATTTTCACAGTGCTTTGTGGCTACCCTCATGATACCCCTTAATAATCTACGTTTAAACCCAATTTTAACTTCTGCATATGTTATTAACTTTCTCTCCTTTTGGAAGGACTATAACTGCTGTAGTATATCCCTCTTTTTAGTGTGATGGTGTCTTATTTTTCATGATATGATCACTAGATCCCTTCTTTTAGTATTATGTCTTTGATTGAGTGTTATGCCTTCTCTAACATAGTAGGTTTCTGGATGTTGTGTCCTACATTGCCTCTTTAAATACAGCCTTAATGGTTTTGTTTATCTAAGCCAAGAGCTTCTTTCAATATTTGACGTAGCTTTGGCTTGGTTTTTACAAAGTCTCTAAGTTTCTGTTTATCTGAAAGTGTGTTAATTTCATCCTTTAATTTGAAAGACAGTTTTTCAGGAGATATAATTCTTGGTTGGAAGTTTTTCTCCTTCAAGGCTTTAAGTTTGCCATGCCACTGCCTCTGTGCCAATATCATTTCTGCTTAGAACTCAGAATAAATCCTACAGGGCTTCCTTCTGAATGTTAGCTTTGCTTTGAGTATTGCCGCCTTACAGCATTTCTGCTTATGTTTCATTTTGTTAAGCTTGATTATAATATGTCTTGGTGTCTTTCTTTTGGGGTCAATTTTATGTGGTGTTTGATATACATTTGGATATCTATGTTCTCTTATAATTTCAGGGAAGTTTTCTGTCAGCAACTCAAAACAATACTCTGTGTTTTCTGGTATCTCTCCCTGTTCAGGAAGTCCAATTAATCATAGATTGTTCCTCTTGATAGAGTCCCACATGCTTCTTCATGCTTCTTCACTTTTCTTGTTTCTTTTCTCTGATATCTCCTTATAAATGCTGGTGTCAGTAGCTCTGTCTTCAAGATCAGTAAGCCTAGTTTCCAGTTGTTCAATTCTGGTCTTTTGGCTTTGAATTGAATTGTCTAGTTCTGTAGTTTTGTTATTGATCTTTCAGATTTCAGACTGCTGATGTTCCATCAGTTCAAACAGCTTGCTTAATTTTTCATTTTTTTCTGCTGCATTTTGTATAATGTCTAGGAGGGCTCTCTATACAATTATTTTGTACTCGCTCTTTGATAGTTTCAGAATGTCTTCTTCATCTGGGATGTTCTTTGATTCTTTATTTTGAGAGTTTTCTGGAGCTATATATGATTGTTTTCTCTGGTGTTTCATTAGGGTCTGTTGCTTTCTGGACATTTAGAGGTTGTTTGGTTTCTCTGGTGTTGCCTTAACAGGAGCTAAGATGCAGTTCTGAGAAGGGACTGGGCCAAGTGGAATCTCTGGGGTAGGAGACTCTACCTCCTGGCTGGCTAAGATACAGCCCTACTTACAGGGTCACTGGGGGGCCATCAGATGACCTGGTGATGTGGGTCACTAAAGACTGGAAGAGATGCCGTTGGGATACATCACAGTTATTTCTCTAGGCAGTTTTATTTTAAAAGGTATAAGCTAGCTGACTGCTTGCAAAATCAGTCAGGCCAGCAGTTGCGGGAAGACCCTCCTTGGGGCTGAGAATGGAAGCACCTGATCAGCTATTCCAAGATGCTGTGATGTAGTTCAAGGGACAGGCTACTGATCTGCTGACATCCCTTTTCAAGCCCGTTCTGTGAGGCTACATTGTGCTAAACACAGCTTTTCTGTTGGAAAAGCAGTCCTTGGGCTGGGACTGCCCCCAGCTTGGGAAATAGTCCCTGTTGAGGCTTGCAGTTAGGTATTTCCACCTCCCTGTTAAACAAAACGGCATCCTGGCCAAGCTGTATCACCCCTACAAAACAGCAGAATCAATGACATAAGTACAAAATGAGAGAGTGGAAGCACTGTGGTGCCTGGGTCCAGAGCCAGGCTTTCAAAATGTGGCTATTCCACCTGCTGATCACATTAGCACCATGGGGCTGTGTAGCTGCTGTTTGAGCCACTCCTCTGTCTGCCAGCCAACAAAAAGAAAAAAAAAGTTAAAAACGCCAGTTACCTTCAGTTCGTGGTAGCCAGCAAATTCAACCAGAGTGGTGCTATCCAAAGACAAGCAGTTTCCCATTCAGTCACTTGTAATCTAATTTGACAGACCTATGCCATGTCCTAGGGCTCACTGGGTGTCCAGAAATCTGTTTAAGTATAAATCCAGGACTTAGTTTTCAGAGGGAATTAAGAAGACCCATGTCTAGTCTGCCATTTGACTCCACCCTCTCTCTCTCTCTTTCCTTCCTTCCTGCTTCCCTCCCTTCCTTCAAAAACAACAAACAAATAAATAAATGCTTCTTGGATTACTGAAAACCTTGGCGAATGTCAATAGTTCTGAAAAATTTGATTTTAATACTTTTTACTAGTCTTTTCATCACTTTTGTGAGAATGAATCTTTATACAGCTTTCTTCTTACATTCCAGAAGTCATATACAAAGACAATTATTAACAGAAGATTTTTATTTGGTAAAGATCTGTTTAATGACAGCAAGGAGGTTGGAACTGAGCATAAAACGAAAACCAGTTATTAGGCATTTGGTCTAGGCAAAAGATAATACACCTTTAACAAGACAATGAATAAGTGATGAAGCTGAGAGAAAGCTTCAAAATTTACTGTGTATTACTACCATAATAACTATTCTATTGCAGCCATCTATAAATTTATAACAAGTTATACTCTTGGATAGGGAATAAAAAATGTAGATAACTATAGGTCTTGAATCATGCCTTGAGTCTAGCATTGTGGCATTTGTTCTTGGAAAGAAGGAAGACCTCACAAAGGAAAAGGTATAGAAATAGCCTAATAAAAATCCTATTTTCCCATCATAGACTGGAAACAACAGAGACACATTAGGCATAAAAGGACACCCCATGTGTACGAATAACTTATGATTGGCTGTTTCTCTGTAAAATAACAACATAACCCTAGGATGGGGGATTCAGTGACTTAGAGAAAAATCTCCTCAGTCTGAGGGAATAGATGATTTGTTGTATTTAGATTAACCTAATACAAAATAAATAATAGTGATACATGCTGCCTTCTCATCAAGAATGCTACAGTCTACTCAAAGTTTTTAACTGTCTACTTCTGATTCCTTCTTCAGTGCTCAATACTAAAGAGAATAGTCAATAACAGTAGCAGATCAGCTACTTACACCTTAAAAAAACTTATTTCTACTTGATGGAAATACATGCCACCCAATATATATCTGTTCATAATTTCTACATGAACAATGCAGTGACACCATTTACATACTACATATTGTGTCACCATCCTCACTATCTCTACCCATATTGTTCTCTCACTATCAGTTTAGGTTGACTTCCCCCTAAGGGTTCTCATCTTCGCTTTAGATTAACTGTTGTCCATTAAAAGTCATATAGATAAGTCTGTATAAAAGTATTATACTTAAGGCAAATATCTTTTATTAATTAGACTAAACTGTTATTAAGTTTAATTATGATGGGATAGTTTCACTTCAAGGTTTAAAGACTGTTTCCAGGCACTAGATTCTGGAGTTTTCCCATCTCAATAAATCTAGTAAATCTGGTTTCTATATGAATTTGAAATTCTGTTCCATGCTGTCCATTTCTTCTGGCCTCATGGCAGTATTTTACAGTAGTTTATGAAGGCAATTAAACCTGCAGTCCATTTTCCTCTCGAATTTTTGAGTATATTTCTGCCTATGTTGTTCCAGGTAAATAGACACGAATGTATCGTGGATGACTGCCCTAGAGTTTTTAAGATTGCAGGTGCTACCCACTGTAATAGGAGGTAGAAGAGAAACTCTAAAAACAATTTTAGGCCAATTGAGTAGATATACCTATGCACCATGACCTTAACCTTTGAATCTTGAAACTAATCCCTTGAAGTTTTCAGTTGTACCTAAGTAGTATCAGCAGGTGCAGCCCCTTATTCCTTTTCTAGGCTGTTGTAGTTTTAAAGTTATATAAAACAGTGTATTTGCCTTGTCACTTCCCTCCTTTTTTTTTGTAGTGTATGATCAGTGGTAACAGCTACGTTAGTTTGGTTGTGTAACCATTAATCTCAGTCAATTGAAATTTTCCTATCACTATAGATAAAAATACACTACTTCCAAGTAAGTGATTCTGCTTCCCCTTTCCCATTCCCTCTCCCCACCCCTGGTAACCACTAGTAGTTATTTGTCTCCATACAGTTACCTGTACTTGTCATTTCATATTAGTGAGAACATACAATCATTTATCCTTTTGTGATTGATTCAGTTCACTAAGCATGATGTCTTTAATGTTCATTCATCTTGTAGCATGTATCAGGATTTCATTTTTCTTTAAGAATGAGTAGCATTCCATTGTATGTATGTATCACATTTTGTTTATCCATTCATCTGCTGATGGACATTTGCATTGTTTCTACCTTCTTGCTATTGTAAATAATGCTGTCATGAACATCAGTGTCCATATGTCTGTTCATGTCATTGCTTTTAGGCTCTTAGGATGTATATCCAGAAGTGAATTTCTGGGTCATACAGTAAGCAAAGTTTTACAATTTTGAGGAATTGCCATACTGTTTTGTTGTTGTTGTTGTTTTTAACAGTTGTACCATTTCACATTCCCACCAGCAGTGGTAAGAGTTCCACAATCCTTCATCCTCATCTTCTTTTTCTTTCAGTTTATTGATATTCTAGTAAGGATGAGGTGACATCTCATTATAGTATTGATTCATTTCTCTTTAACGGTTAATGGGAGACTTACTGGTGCAGTGGTTAAGAGCTCAGCAGTTCAAACCCACCAGCTACTCCATGATAACCCTATGGGATAGTACTACCCTCCAGCCACTCCATGGGAGAAAAGTGTGGCAGGCAGCTGCTGCAAAGATTTCAGCCCTGGAAATCCTGTGAGGCATGTCTACTGTTTCCTATGAGTTCATTATAAATTGGAATTGACTTGATGGCAGTGGACAAAGTTTTCTAAAGGCTAATGACAATTATCATGTTTACATGTGTTGGTGACCTCTTGAATATCCTCTTTGCTGAATTGTTTATTTATGTCCTTTGTCCATTTTTTGATTCGGCTGTTTATCTTTTTGTTGTTAAATTGTAGAAGTTTGATATATTTTTTGCCTATTAGACACTTACAGGTTATATTGCTCCCAAAGATATTTTTCCCAGTCCCTAGGCTGTTGTTTTACTCTTTTGATACAGCCTTTTGATGAATAAAATAATTTAATTTTTACAAAGCCTCTGTTATCTATTTGATTTTCTGCTACTTGTGTATTTGTAGTTGTGCCTGATAATGTATCATTCACAAAAACGAGATCCCATCGTTTCACCCCATGCTTTTTTCTAGGAATGTTATAGTTTTAGATCTAAAATTTAGTGCCTTAATCCATTTTGAGTGTTTGTGTATGGTGTGACGTATGATGTTTGCTTTATTTTTCTGCACTTGGATGTCCAATTTTGGCAACATCATTTGTTGAAGAGATAAGTTCTTCCTCCATTGAATGAACTTAGACCCCTTGTCAAAATTAGTTGTTCATAAATGTATGGATATTTTTCTGGGCTTGCAGACCTACTCTGTTGTGCTGTGCATTTAACACTGAACCAGTGCCAGAATGTTCTGGTCATTGTAGCTGTATAGTACATTTTGAAATTGGATAGTGTGAAACCTCTTATTTTGTTCTTTTTCAAAATTGCTTAGGTTATACAGGGATTCTTTCTTATCACATAAAGTTGATAATTAGTTTTTCCATTAATTAATGAATGCTATTGAAGTTTTCTGTGAGATTATATTGAACTTATAAATCATTTTGGGTGGTACTGATGTTTTCACAGCTTTCAGTTTTCCAATCCATGAGCATCAATTATCTTTACATTTATACACATCTGCTTTAGTGTCTTGTAGCATTGCTTTGTAATTTTCATTGTATAAGCTTTTAGTATTTCTGTTGTTTAAATTATCTAGTGCTGCTTTAACATAAATACCACAAGTGGATACCTTTACAAGGAGAAATTTTATTTTGTCACAGTCCAGAAGGCTAAAAGTCCAAATCCAGGGTGTCAGCTCCAGGGGAAGATTCAAAATAATTTCATTAAGTCCTGCCCCACCAATGCAATAGCACCCATCTACCCTCATTAGCGTCACAGAGGCAGGAATTCCAACATGGAGGAACACCAAGTAATACCAGGAGTTACGACCTAGCAAAATTGCTACAGATTTTTGGGGGCATACAGCTCAGTCCATGACACTTGGTTAGGTTTATTCCAAGGTGCTTTCATTTCATTTCTAAGGTGTTATTATAAATGGCATTCTTTTCTTTATTTCCTTTCAGATTTATCCTTGTTGATGTATAGAGAACCAAATAATTTTGTGTGGGGATCTTGTATGCTGTAAGTTTTCAGAATTCTTCCATCATTTTCAAGAGCCTTTTTGTAGATTCTTGACTATTCTCTATGTATTGAACTATGTTACCTACAAACATAGACAGTTTTACTTCTTCCACCCCAATTTGGATTAATTTTATTTATTTATTTTTTTCTCTTATTATTGCTTGGCTAGGATTTCCAGTCCCCAACTGAAAGGAAGTGGTAGTTATGAGTACTTTTGTCTCATTCCCATTCTCGTGATAAGGAAAGTTCTCAGTCTTTCTCCATTGAGTCTAATGTTGTCAGTTGTTTTTCCATAGATGTCCTTAGTCTTATTAATGAATTTCCATTCTGATTCTACCATACTGAAAGCTTTTCTCTCTGGAAAATGTGTTGAATTTTTTTGCTTCTTCATGCATTTCATTCTACATCAACAGTTCAGAGGATGAGTGCATTTATGAAGAAGACCAGTTAATATGACCATTAGTAAAATTTAAACATCCATATGTTGCCTAAAAGAAACTCATCTTAGACTTAAAGGTACGAATAAACTGAAAATTAAAGGATGGAAAAATGTATACCCAGCTAACAATACACAAAGAAGAACAGGTGTGGCAATTCTCATCTCAGATAAAATAGATTTTAATATAAAATCCACCATCGTGGACAAGGATGGATGCAATTGCTTAAAGGTTCAATACACAAGCAGGACTTAACAATATTAAATATTTAGGTACCTAATATTAGAGCACCTAAATGCATCAAAGAAATACTGACTACACTCAAAAAGGAGATAGATCACTCCACAGTAATAGTGGGAGACTTCAACACTCCACTATCAATATTGGACAGATCATCTAGAAAAAAGCTCAATAAACACACAGAAGACCTTACTGCCACAATTAACCAACTAGACCTCATTGACATATACAGCACTTTGTGTCCATCGGCAGAGAACTACACATTCTTCTCCAGAGCACATGGAACATTCTCCAGAATAAACTATGTGCTAGGACATAAAGCAATTCTAACAAAATCCATACCATTAAAATAATGCAAAGCATCTTCTCAGATCATAAAGCCAAAAAAGTAAAAATCAGTTGCCAAAATAACTCACAGAGAAAGTGGAAGACATGGAAACTGAACATGATCTTACTCAAAAGCCATGGACTACGAAGAAATCAAGTATGAAACAAAGAAATTCATGGATTCCAATGAGAATGAAAACACTTCCTACCAGAACCTATGGGATACAGCCAAAGCAGTGCTCAGAGGTCGGTTTCTCTCCATAAATGCACACATCTAGAAGGAAGAAAGAAACAAAATCAAAGAACTGACCCTACAACTTTAACAAGTAGAGAGAGAACAACAGAGGAACCCATCAGCCACCAGAAGAAAACAGATCATAAGGATTAGAGCAGAAATAAATGAATTAGAGAATAGGAGAACAATTGAAAAAATGGAAAAGACCAAAAGCTGGTTCTTTGAAAAGATCAACGAAATTGACAAACCATTGGCTAAACTTACTAAAGAAAAACAGAGAAGGAAACAAATAACCCAAATAAGAAATGAGAGGGAGTTGTCACAACAGATTCAACATACATCAAAAATATCATAGCTGAATACTATGAAACACTGTATTCTAACAACTTTGAAAAGCTAGAGGAAATGGACAAATTCCTTCGTTCATATCACCTACCCAAATTATCACAAAGCGAAGCAGAACAACTTAATAAACCCATCACAAAGGAAGAGATTGAAATAGTCATCATAAAACTGCTAACCAAAAAAAGCCTGGGCCGAGACAGACTCAATGCAGAATTCCACCAAGCTTTTAGAGAAGAGTTATCTCCAATACTACTGAAACTCTTTCACAGTATAGAAGAGGATGGAATACTCCCAAATTCATCCTATCAAGCCAGCATAACCCTGATACCAAAGCCAGGGAAAGACCCAATAAAAAAGAACTACAGACTGATATCACTCCTGAATCTAGATGCTAAAATCTTCAGCAAAATTCTGGCCAACAGAATACAACAACATTTCAAAAAAGTAACCCATCATGACCAAGTGGGATTCATACCAGGGATACAAGGCTGGATCAATATCAGAAAAACAATATATGTGATCACATAAATATCATGAAAGACAAGAATCACATGATCTTGTCTATTGACGCAGAAAAGACATTTGATAAAGTCCAACACCCATTCATGCTAAAAACTCTCAGCAAAATAAGAATAGACAGCAAATTCCTCAATGAAATAAGGGCCATTTATACAAAGCCAACTGGGGGCAGAGTCAAGATGGTGGACTAAACAAACGTCTCCCTAAATCCCTCTGGAAACCAACACCTGAATGATAAATAAACAGAGCCTTATGGACCCCTAGTAAGCCCTGGAGTGCAGCATAGAGCTGTTAATTTGAACTTCATACCACTGAATGCAAAATCTCCTCTCTTTCACTGATGTCACTCTTGGTTAGCAGAGGCTTACACAGACTGAAGGTAACTCACCATTTTGATTATTTTTCCCTCTGTCTTGACCAGCAGGCAGAGATGGGACTTGACTAGCTGCTGGTCTTGGATGCACTGCTGGTGGGACCTGCAAGCATAATTGTCAGGTTCTGAGAGCCTGGCTTTGGACTGTATACATCTCGGCTCCCCTGGCCTATTGTTCTGCCTCCGCCATGTGGTAACCATACAGATGCACTTGTACAGGATGCCATTTTGATCCACTGGGAAATGGAGAAGCCCTGGTAGAGGCCCTGGCCAGACTTGGTTCCTATGCTGTGAGGTGGTACCTGCTGGGGGGAGAGTGCTTTTCCAACAAGGAAGTGGTGTTTTGCACAGTGTTGACTGGAGGCTGTGGACTCTGGGCATTTTGGCACTCTTGGCCTCTCTTTCTGCAGAGAGACTGGTCCTGGCTAGCTGGTGAGCTTGTGTGGGATGCCATCTTGCTTTGCTTGGAGGCAGAGTCATCCATCCAGAAGCCTCAGCTGGACCTAATTCCTGGGCTGAGAGGCAGTGCCTACCCAGAAGAGCCTGCTTTTCCAGCAGAAAAGCAGAATTCTACACAGTCTTGCTTATAGCTAAAGCCCGACAGCAGAGGCCAGCAGGGCAGTAGCCTTTCTGTATTTTGAGCTAGTTTATAACATCTGGGGTTCAATGTAGAGGTGCTTACTTTGCCAGCTGGGAAGAAGGATATATATACCTGAAAACCTGACTGACTTTGGAAGTTGTCAAATACTTTTTACTTCTAATTTTAACACAGCCTAGAGAAATAAATGCAATCCATCTTTACAGTATCTCTCCCAGCCTGTATTGACCCATATGAAGCCCCCAAAGCAACAAATGCTGGAGAAGATGGTAAACTGGAAATCAGACATGGCATAAGAAGGCCCCCAAAAGAAATAATCTCAGAACTTCTCAGATGAAGAAGCTTTTCTGAAACCATCAGAAGCTGAATACAAAAGGATTGCATATAGAGCCCTCCTTGCCAGCCAAATGCTGTCGAGTCAGATCTGACTCATGGTGACCCTAGGCACCAGGGTAGAACAGAGCCCTCCTAGACCTAATACAAAATGCAGCAGAGCAAAAGGAAAAAATTAAGCAAGCTGTTCAATCTGATGGAACATCAGTATTTGGAAAACCAACAGATCAAGAGAAAAATCGAAGACATAGAAACTTCAATTCAAATCCAAGAAACTGAATGGAACAAATGGAAAAGAGAATATCTTGTTTGGATGACAGAGCTACTGACTCCAGCATCTATGAGGAGAAATCAGAAAAAAAGAAATAAGAAAAATGAAGAAGCATTAAGAAGCATGAAGAACAATCTACAATTAATTGGAGTTCCTGAACAGGGTGAGACACCTGAGAACACAGAGAGTATTGCTGCTGAGCTGCTGAGAGAAAACTTCCAAGAAATTATGAAAGAAGGCAATATAGATATTCAAGATATGTATCACACACCACTCAATATAGATCTCCATAGAAAGACTTCAAGACATATTATAATCAAGCTCAACAAAATGAAACATAAGCAGAAACTCTTAAAGGCAGCAAGACTCAAAGTAAAGCTAACGTTCAGAGGGAAACCCTGTAGGCATTCGTTGAATTTCTCAGCAGAAATCATGCTGGCACAGAGACAGTGGGATGACATATTCAAAGCTTTGAAAGAGAAGAACTTCCAACCAAGAATTATATATCCTGCAAAAGTATCTTTCAAATATGAAGATGAAATGATGTCATTTGCAGATAAACAGAAACTCATAGTCTTTGTAAAAACCAAACCAAAGCTACAAGAAATACTGAAAGAATTTCTTGGCTTGGAAGAACAAAATTGCAAACCTTATATTTTAGAAGGACACATTATCCAGAATCCTACTCAGGTAGGGAAGGCTCAAAACACAATCAAAGGTATAATAGTGAAAAAAAGATCTAGTGATCATATCATGTAAACTATGATATCATGATACTAAAAACAGTGATGTACTACAGTTGTTATAGTCCTTCCAGATGGAGAGAAAGTTGACAAGATTGCTAGCAATCAAAATTGGGTTTATATGTAGTTTATTAAGCGGGATCATAAGGGCAGCCACAAAGCACAATAAAAAAGCAACACACCATATCAAGAAATGTAATACAGGAGTTTCAACAACCTCAAAACCAATCCTGAAAAAAAGGAAAAAATCAACACACAAAGAAGAAGGTTGCAGAACAGATTAATAAGAACAACAGAGAAAACGTCAACACAAAAATACGTGTCTCACAATGGCAGTACTAAACACATATGTATAAATAATTACATTAAATGTGAATGAGCTGATTGCTCCAGTAAAGAGATATCACGTGACATCTTGGATCAAAAGACATGACCCATCTAAATGTTGCCTACAAGAAACACACCTTAGACTTAAAGATAGGAACAAAATGAAAATCAAAGGATGGAAGAATCTGTATCAAGCTAACAATGAACAAAGAAGCACACGTGTGACAATTATAATCTCAGATAAAGTCAGGTTTAATGTAAAATCAACCATCGTGGACAAGGACTGACCCTATTGCTGAAAGGTTCAATACGGAAGCATGACTTAACAGTATTAAATATTTAGAGCACTTAAATACATTAAAGAAACACTGACTACACTCAAAAAAGAGATAGATGACTCCACAATAATAGTAGGAGACTTCAACACTCCACTGTCAATATTAGACAGATTGTCTAGAAAAAAGCTCAATAAACATGCAGAAGACCTTATTGCCACAACTAACCAACTAGACTTCATTGACATATATAGAACTTTCTATCCATCAGCAGACAACTACATGTCTTCTTTAGTGCACATGGAACATGCTCCAAAATAGACCATGTGTTGACTTGTTAGGATATAAAGCAATTCTCAACAAAATCCATATCATTGAATTAATGCAAAGCATCTTCTGAGATCATAAAGCCATAAAAGTAAAAATCAATAGCAGAAAAAAAAAGACAGAAAGTGGAACTCATGGAAACTGAACAACACCTTGATCAAAAAGCATGGGTTATAGAAGAAATCAAGGATGAAATAAAGAAATTTATGGATTCCGATGAGAACAAAAACACTTCCTACCGAAACCTATGGGATACAGCCAAAGCAGTGCTCAGAGGTCGGTTTCTCTCCATAAATGCACACATCTAGAAGGAAGAAAGAAACGAAATCAAAGAACTGACCCTACAACTTTAACAAGTAGAGAGAGAACAACAGAGAAACCCCTCAGCCACCAGAAGAAAACAGATCATAAGGATTAGAGCAGAAATAAATGAATTAGAGAATAGAAGAACAATTGAAAAAATGCGAAAGACCAAAAGTTGGTTTTTGAAAAGATCAACGAAACTGACAAACCATTGGCTAAACTTACTAAAGAAAAACAGAGAAGGAAACAAATAATCCAAAGAAGAAATAAGAGGCAGTTGTCACAACAGATTCAACATACATCAAAAATATCATAGCTGAATACTGTGAAACACTGTATTCTAACAACTTTGAAAAGCTAGAGCAAATGGACAAATTCCTTCATTCATATCACCATCCCAAATTATCACAAGGTAAAGCAGAACAACTTAATAAACCCATCACAAAGGAAGAGTTTGAAATAGTCATCAAAAAACTGCCAACCAAAAAAAGGCCAGGCCCAGATGACTTCACTGCAGAATTCTACCATGCTTTTAGAGAAGAGTTATCTCCAATGCTACTAAAACTATTTCACGTAAAGAAAGGGATGGAATACTCCCAAATTGATCCTATCAAGCCAGTATAACCTTGATACCAAAGCCAGGGAAAGACCCAAATAAAAAGGAGAACTACATAGGGACCCACTCATGTAGTTCTCCTTTTTTGTTGGGTCTTTCCCTGGCTTTTGCCTACATAGACTTGGGACTGGAAAAAGCAGATGGTGCCTGGCCACCACCAGTGATAGCCGCGATGGAGGTCACTAAGTTGAGTCTCACTGGCAACACAAGAATAAAAAGGGGTATACTCTGAAATCTCCACTAAAAGACCTCAATTGATGGTCCAGTGGTTTGGGGGTTCCTCTGGGTGCATGGCCCCTGGCCCTGATGCTGCCCTTGTCCATAAATCATAATGAAGGTCCACTCTTTGGGTTCAAATGGATTGGACTTGGTGATGCAGAGTGACCATATATTGGGTGCACTTTATGGTTCTGTACATCTATAGGATATCATCCTGCTGACCTCTGGCTGGAGGAAGGAGAGTGGGTGGAGAGGAAGGGAAAGGAGACTGTTGGGAGGATAAGACATGTGTGGAGCAGAGAGGACTAGTGTGCTGTCAGCAGGCAGGGAGAGCAGTGGAAGTTGCATATAGGCGGGCATGTAAATTTATATGGGAATGTACATTTTCACTCAGTCATAATTAAAAAAAAAGGAGAACTACAGACCATTGTTGCTCATGAATCTAGATGCAAAAATTTCCAACAAAATTCTGGCCAACAGAATACAACAATATATCCAAAAATAATCCATCATGACCAAGTTTGATTCATATCAGGGATGGAAAGCTAGTTCAATATCAGAAAAACAATTAATGTAATCAACCACATAAATAACACAAAAGACAAGAATCACCTGATTTTGCGTATTGATGCAGAAACGCCATTTGATAAAGTCCAACACCCATTCACGCTAGAAACTCTCAGCAAAATAGGAATAGATGACCAGTTTGTCAATGCAATAAGGGCCAGCTGCCTATGTCATCCTGAATGGAGGGAGACTCAGTTTCTCTTCAGAATGGGAACTGGACAAGGATGCCTACTCTCACTTCTATTCGACATTGTACTGGAAGTTCTAGCAAGAGCAACTAGAGAAGATCAAGAAACAAAGGGCTTCCGCAGTGGCAAAGAAGAAGTAAAAATGTCCCTATTTGCAGATGATATGACTGCATACACAGGGAATCCTAAAGAAATCATAAGTAAACTACTCAAACTGATAGAAGACTTTAGCAAAGTCTCAGAATACAAGACAAATATGAGTAAATCAGTAGGATTCCCATATACCAACGAGATTATTAATGAAGAAATCACAAAATTAATACCATTTAGCATAGCCCCTAAGACAATAAAGTACCTAGTAATAAATCTAACCAGAGAGATAACAGACCTTTACAAAGAGAGCTACAAGTCCTTTCAACAAGAAACTAAGAGTGACTTACATAAATGGAGAAACCTACCCTGTTCACGGATAGGAAGACTTAACATTGTGAAAATATCTATTTTGCCCAAAGCAATCTACTTACACAATGCAATCCCAATACAAATTCCAGTGACATTTTTTAATGAGATGGAGAAACAAGTTACCAACTTTGTTTGGAAAGGGAAGAAGCCTCGTATAAGTAAAGCACTACTGAAGAAGAAGAACACACTGGGAGTCCTCTCACACCTGACTTTAAAATCTATTACTACACTGCCACAGTAGTCAAAACAGCCTAGTACGGGTATCAAAAGAGACAGATAGATCAACGGAACAGAATCAAGACCCCAGAGATGACATCATCTGCCTATGAACAGTTGATATTCGACAAAGGTCCTAAGACATTAAACTGGGATAGAAACAATGTCTTCAACAAACAGTGCTGGAAAAATTGGACATCCATGTATAAAAAACTGAAACAAGACCCATATCTTACACCTTATACATAAACCAACTCAAACTGGATAAAAGACCTAAATATAAAATCTAAGACAATAAAGCTTATCCAAGAAAAAGTAGGAGCAATGGAAGTTTTAATACACAACATAGACAGACTCCAAAATCTATGAAGCAAACCACAGTCAAAAGAAGAGAAAATGGATAAATGGGAACTATTGAGAATCAAACACTTCTGCTCATCCAAAGACTTCATTGTAGGATTGAAAGACCACCTACAGAATGGGAAAAAAAATATTTGGCAACTCTATGTCAGACTGACATCTGATCTCCATAATCTATAAGGTACTACAAAATATCAATAAGAAAAAGGTAAATCATCCAATTAAGTGATGGGCAAAGAAGATGGACAGACACTTCTCTAAAGAGGAGATCCAGGCAGCCAAAAAATACACACAGGTATGCTCACGATCATTAGCTATTAAAGAAATTCAAATCAAAACTACAATGCGATACCATCTGTCATGGATCGAATTGTGTACCCCAAAAAATATGTGTGGCCATGTGGCTGAGCCATGATTCCCAGTATCTTGTGACCATCCTCTATTTTGTGATTTTCCTATGCTGTGTGTTAAAGGATTAGGGTGGAGCTGTAAATCTCTTCATAGCATTAGCTCCCTGCTCCACTGTAAAGGGAGTTTCCCTGGAGTATGGCTTGCCCCACCCTTAATCCTTTCATCCTACGAGAGATAAAAAGACAGAGAAGCAGGCAGAGAAGGGGGAACCTCATACCATCAAGAAAGGAGCATTGGGAGAACAGCGTGGCCTTCAGACCTGAGGTTCCTGCGCCAGGATGCTCCCTGGACAAAGACTGATGCAATACCAAACTTTCCTCCAGAGCTGACAAGGGGAAAGCCTTCCCCTGGCGCAGACACCCTGAATATGGACTTGCAGCCTACCAGACTATGTAAGAAGAAACTTTCCTTTGTTAAAGCCATCCACTCTGTGGTATTTCTGTTAGAGCAGCCCTAGCTGACTAAAACAGCATCTCACCCCAAAAAGGTTCGCCATGATCCAAATAACACAAAACAAGTGCTGGAGAGGCTGTGGAGAAATTGAAACTCTCCTACACTGCTGTTGGGATTGCAAAATGATGCAGCCTCTTTGGAAAGCAATCTGGCGCTTTCTTAAAAAGTTGGACATAGATACACCATTTGATGCAGTAATTCCGCTGCTCATAATATATTCTACAGAATCAAGGCCCTTCACATGAACTGATACATGCATATGAATGTTTATTGCAGCACAGTCCACAATAGCTAAAAGGTGGAATCAACCGAGATGCCCAACAACAGAGGAATGAATAGGTGTACTATGGTTTATATATGCAATGTAAAACTATGCAATGATAGTGAACAACGGTGATTTTAGGAAACATTTCATAGCCTGGTTTCCATTGGAAGTCCTTAGGTTGAGTGAAAGTAGTCAGCAATAAAAGCACAAATACTGTATGAGACCCCTACGATAAGAACTTAAAAACAGACTCATGCATAGAAGAAAAGTCTCAGGGCTGCAAGGGTGGGGAAGGAGGGAGGGCGAGGGGGGCAGGGTTTAGATTAGATATTTGACAGAAATTTGGTTGGGTGAAATCTGCGACAACACACATTAGAAAGAAGATCAATATTAACTGGCCTCCTACATAACATTATTACTTGTCCCATGTTAATCTGATATTACAAGGACAGAGTAGCTGCAGCGGCAGCCCAAGACCATGCTCTTAGGAGAATTGGAGGCCTATTGGCACAACTAGCATTTTGCTAAGAGGGCCCTCTGCACTCCACATTGATGACTGTTGTCTGGGGTCTTAAATGCTGCCATCCGAGGGCACAGAAAATGGTCCCAACTTAGCAAGAATGGATGTTCACCAAGGACCAGAACAACATGGGGGAAAGAGAACCCAGAAGACAGAGAGACCCATGGAACTGGAAGGCTAAATCGACTTGTGACCAGAAAAACTGGGTGGTGCCCAGCTACCATCAGTGATAGCTCTGATTGGGCTCACGATCTTGAGTCTCACTGGCAACATAAGAATATAAAGGAGTGCACCCTGCGATCTCCATTAAAAGGTCACAATTGATGGTCCATGGGCCTCGGAGCTCCCCTGGGAGCATGGCCTCTGGCCCTCATGCTGGCCCTGTCCATAAATCATAATGGAGGCCAACTCTTCAGACAGGAATGGATTGGATTTGGCAACACAGAGTGACCACATCATGTATGCACTTTATTGGTTCTATGCATCTATAGGATGTAATGTGGCCTGCTGACACCTTACTGGAGGAAAGGGAGTGGGTGGAGAGGAGGGGATAAGAGATTGTTGGGAGGATAAGACATGTATGGAGCAGAGAGGAAGAGTGTGCTGTCACCAGGCAGGGAGAGGAGTGGGAGCTGCATATAGGTAGGCATGCAAGTGTATATGGAAATGTATATTTTCATTCAATCATAATTTTAAATAAATAAACAAGGCTAAGGGCTGATTGCAACAGACACCATCAATCGTTTCTAGGCAATTTCGAATTGAAACTAAAGAAAATTAGAAAAATTTTAAGATAGCCAATGTATGAACTTGAATATACTCTGCTGAAGTTTAGAGACCATCTCTAGAATACGTTTGATGAGTTGAATACTAATGAACAAAGGGCACACAAGCTGTGGAATGACATCAAGGACATCATACATGAATAATGCAAATAATCATAAAGAGACAGAAAAGGAAGAAAAGACTAAAGTGAATACCAGAAGAGACTTTGAAACTTGCTCTTGGACATCTGATAGGTAAAGCAAAAGGGAGAAACGATGAAATGAAAGAACTGAAGATTTCAAAGGTGACTTCGAAAGACAAAGTAAAGTGTTATAGTGATATGTGCAAAGAGCTGGAAATAGAAAACCAAAAGGGAAGAACATGCTTTGCATTTCTCAAGCTGGAAGAACTGAATAAAAATATCAAGCCTCAGGTGCAACAGTGAAGGATTCCACAAGGAACGTAATAAATGACTCAGGAAGCATCAGAAAAAAAGTTGAAAGGAATACAGAGTTATTATATGAAAAAGTATTGGTCAACATTCAACTATTTCAAGAGGTAGCATGTGATCAGAAACAGACGCTTCTGAAGAAAGCGTTGGCCAATAACAAGGTTCCAAGAACTGCTGGAATATTGACTAAGATCTTTTAGCACATGAATTCAGCACTGGAAGCTCTCACTCATCAATGCCAAGAAACATGGAAGACAGCTACCTGGGTAACTGACAAGAAGACATTCATATTCATGCTTATTTCCAAGAAAGGTGATCCAACTGAATGTGGAAATCATCAAACATTATCTTTAATATCACATAAAAGTGATATTTTGCTGAAGATCATTTAAAAGTGGCTGCAGCAGTACATTGACAAGGAACTTCCAGAAATTCAGGCCAGATTCAGAATAGAATGTTGAACCAGTGATATCATTGCTGATCTAAAGTTGATCTTGGCTGAAACCTAAACGATGTTGATCTGTATTTTATTGACTATACAAAAACATTTGATTGTATGGGTCATAACAAATTATGGGTAATGTTGCAGAGTAAGAATTCAAGAACACTTAATTATGCTTGTGAAAAGTCTGTACATGGATTAAGAGGCAGTCATTCAAGCAGAACAAAGGGACACTGCGTGGTTTAGTCAAGAAACGTATGTGTTGGGATTGCAGTCTTTCACCAGGCCTATTATGTCTGTGTGCTGAGCAAATAGTCTGAGAACCTGGACTATATGAAGAAAACATGACATCAGGATTGAAGAAAGACCCATTAACAACCTGCATTATGCAGATGACACAGCTTTGCTTCCTGCTTGAGATACAGTAGGCATTTAATAAGTATTTGCTAAATAAATGAATTCATGAATGAACAAATAATGAATGTGTGGATAGAAGATCAAATGGCATGCCAAGTGCCAAGTGCCATCGAGTCAGGTGCATAAATGACAAACGTTTATTCTTATGTGTATGAGTAGCCTTCGAAGTGTCGTGCATGCGTATGTGAAAAATCTTGAAAATGTTGCAGATTTAGATTAAGGAAATTTATTTTATTATATACACACAAAATTAGGTGCTAGAACTTAGGTGCTACAAAGCAAAGTAAGTTCTTATAGGCAACTTTTTTCCTAATTCATATTTTTCATACAATAGTTTTCTCCAACATTTTTCCCACATAAAGTTACTTTGAGTACTAGTTAACAAACTTTGACTTATCTTTCTTTTGAAGACGTTTAGTTTCTTTGCTACTAATTTAGACTTTATTATTGTATTTTTATAGTATAATATTCTAATTTACTTAAAATTTGTATTGGCATTTCCAGATGAAACTTTGATAACCTTCTCCACATAATATAATTGTCTCTGACAACATTAATTGGCATCTGAATGAATGCGTTAGTTAAAACTGTGTGTTTGTTAGTTCAATATTTAAAGCAGAGTATAGGTAGTTTTGATAGTGAATAACTAATTTTTGTTTGTGGAAATAATTCTATAAGGAGAATAATATGTAGCATTCATATTATCAAGAAAAATTTGAATTTTTGTTACTTTTATGAATGATGACTAAAACAGTTACAGAAACCTTGCTGGTATAGTGGTTAAATGCTATGGCTATTAACTAAAAGCTCAGCAGTTCAAATCCACCAGATGCTCCTTAGAAACTCTATGAAGCAGTTTTACTTTGTCCTATAAGGTAGGTATGAGTCAGAATCAACTCAATAGCATTGGGTTTAGTTTGGTTCTGACAGCCAATTACAGGATGTTTCTTAATGTATAAAAACACACGCCCATTTTTTCAAAGAAATTTGTGAAAACTAATCATTGAGTGTGGTGTTGTTCCTCTTTCCCCTTTGTTGTTCGACACTCAGTTATCAGCTCTCCCTGAAGGGCCTCCTGAATGCTCCAGCCTTTTTTAGTCTATTTTTTCAGTTACTGTTGCTTATATACTTTGTTTTACGTTCTTTAACACTTAACTGTTCACTGTTTCTCATATTTGCTATTAATTTATATATTAGTTTTGTCTCCTCAAGGATAGTACAAATGCCATGTTTTATACATTTTTGCATATCCAAAAGAGCAGGTAACCATGCACTCCTTTTTAAAAATGATTTATTTTACTTTGTTGTTGTTGTTGAGAATATACGTTGCAAAGCATATGCCGATTCAACAGTTTCTACATGTACAATACAATGATATTGATTACATTCTTTGAGTTCTGCAACCATTCTCATTGTTCTTTCTCAATTTGTTTTTCTTTCCTTAACACAAACTGACAGTCTCCTAAGGTTTCTATCTAATATTTCAAATGGTTATTTTCAATTTGACCCTATATAGAAAGAGCTTAAAAGAGCATAATGCTCAAGACAGATATTCTTTATTAGTTAAGGTAAACTATTGTTCTATTTTTTAAAAAGACTTCAGATTGCTCTGTTGGTTTAAAGATTATCTCAGAGAATAGTTTCAGGAGTCTGTCCAGCTTACATGGATCCGTAAAGTCTGGATTCCATGATAATTTGTAATTCTTTTCTTTATTCTCTCCATTTTTGTCAGGCCTGTTCTATACAATCTTTGACAAAAGTATTCAGTAATGGTAGACTGGTGCTACACTGTTCTTTTTGTTTCATGGCAAAGGAGTTTTTTTTTTTTTTTTTTAAATGTGCGTCATCGTCTGTGGTAAGACATTTCCAGAGAATAAATACAGCTCCTATTTAAGCCTGGAGATGAGAAATTCAAGTTAAAGGAGATCCAACCACACTATGTCACAATTGGCCCTATTTGACTATATTAATTTCAAGCTTTTAAAAATACACTGTTAGGAATGAATAGGCTTAAATGTCTTTGTGTTAGATAAAATTACTTGGTTGGCATTTAATTAATATCATTTGCATTTTTCTGTTTCTCATCAGCCAGTTTCTTTAGGTTTCTCCATCATGGACCTTTAACTCTGATCTTAATAGCTTTCCTTTCAACTAATAGATCTGTTACTGAATCATTCTGACAAAAATTAATATCATTATTCTTCTTAATAGTCTTTTGTTGAATGTCTGCTTTGTGTATGACACTACACCAGACTTATGACTTAAATCTTAAAATACTGGATAATTTCAATGTATGGTACTAACAATATCATTGCAATTTCAATGGACTTTTTTATTCCTTCTGTCGGATCCGACTCGACGGCACTTGGCTATGATAATCCTTGGAAACTGTATGGGGCAGTTGTACCCTGACCTCTTATGGTCACTATGAGTCAGATGTGACTCAACAGCAGCAGGTTTATGATAATCCTGAATTATCTGAATACTGGCCTCATTGAGTTGTTGTTCTTTGTTTTGTTTTGTTAACTACTGTAATGCATAATAAAAATCTTACTTGCTGAAGATAAAGGGGACTTGAAGAACTTACTGATGAAGATCAAAGACCACTGCCATCAGTATGGATTACACCTCAAGATTAAGAAAATAACAATCTTGAGAAGTGGACCAATAAATATCATGATGATACAACAGAAAAGATTGAAGTCATGAAGTATTTCAGTTTACTTGGATCCACAATCAATGCCCATGGAAGCCACAGTCAATAAATCAAATGACACACTGAATTGGGCAAATCTGCAAAAGACTTCTTTAAATTGTTAGAGATAAAAAGATTTCACTTTAGGAACTGAATTATACTTTACCCAACCCATGGTGTTTTCAATCCTCTCGTATGCATGTGGATGCTGGACAATGAATAAGGAAGACCAGAGAAGGCTTAATGCCTTTCGTTTATGATGTTGGCAAAGAATGTTGAATATACCATGGAGTGCTAGAAGAACAAACAAATCTAACTTGGAAGAAATAGTCAGAATGCTCCTTAGAGAGGAGAGTGGCACATACTCTGGACATGTTTTCGGGAGGGACCAATACATGACAAAAGTCATTGTGCTTGCTAGAGTAGTAGGCCAACGAAAAGAGCAAGACCCTCAACAAGATAGACGCAGAAGCTGCAACAATAGACTCAACCATGGAAATGATTGTAAGTGTGGCTCAGGACCTGGCAGTATTTCCTTTTGTTGCACATGGGATCACTATGAGTTGGAACCAACTTGACCCCATTTAACAACAACATAATAACAGCCAGCACTATATGACCACAAACTATGTAGAAGACACTGTTAACCTATAAACTCTTTTGTTTCTATGTTTTGGAGGGAATCAGAACAATTTGCATTAGAATTGTGGATACAACGGAGGAATGACAATGGAGGAGTTAGAATGCCTGAATTTGAATTAAACCTTTGTTACTTACTGGCTACTTAACCTTGGGCATTTTACCCCTCCTTGCTATAGGTGTGTGAGTGTGTATTTCATTTTTAAAATAAAGATAACAATATCCTGTACTTTGTAGTTTTTTCTGTTGATGAAATTTCACTCATGTACAATATTTACAATTGTATCTGTAATAGCATGCACCCTTTACTGTTATTTATTCTGAAACTAGGGCAATATGAATCTGTAGTTGTTAAGAATAAAGATTTTGACTTTGAGTAACAGTTCTGTCACCTAAGAGTTTGAGATTTCAGGCAAATTCTAAAAGTTACAGCATAAAAATGTCAGAGAATGAAAAGATGTGAGGAGGAGCAACTATTTTAAAATACATTTTTAAAAATTCAACATAGATAAGTACAAAATAGGTGTGCCTTGATGGATAATGAATAATACAAAGCAAATTTTGAAATAATCTAGGAAACAATATCATAAACTTGTTTTTTATTTGGTATTAAAATTATGCTCTTAAAAATTTTGTTACTGTCATCTTTAATAAAATTGGTTATTGATAATTGATAACTATTACTTAATTTGAGCACTTCTATTCCTGTAGGGTCGCCATGAGTCGGATCCGACTCGACGGCACTTGGCATTCCTGTATGGAGTTTCAAAATAATTTAGTTGAGTGGTAAATTTTGTCAAATGCTTCTTCATCATCTTTTGATAACACGTTATGATTTATCACCTTAATACTTGATGTAACTGATTATGTTGATATTGGTGGTAAATGTAAAGACCTAACGAAGCTGACTTAAGTTACTAGGCTACATTCTATCTTCTGGCTCAGTTACCACCCTCAGACCAGACTAGCATGTCTGCATGCCTCTCCCTATCTTATCCTCTCCTTATCTCTGAGGATATGGAGTTGATTAAGACCTCAGAAAAAAGATAATGAAATGTTGGGTAATTCACATTGTTTGTTAGATGTAATGAAACTTTATGATGTGATGAAATCTTATGACTCCTGACCATTGTTCTGTGACAAACCCCTACCCCTTTGAATTCTGGCTATAAAAATCGCTAGAAATGTAAACCAAATAGGACAGTTTTTAGAGAAACTATTCTTACTGTCCCCTAGATTTGATGGCCATCTGCAAATAAAGCATTGAACCCCATGCCATCTCTGAATTTTGGCTGTCAGTGACAGATGGAACGAACTGGCTTTGGTTCAGCAACATATTTTCCTGATATTAAATCTTTGTTACATTATTATGTAAATGTTATCTATCTAGATAGAATGTAATATTAACTTGATGCTTTATGAAATTTAAATGTTAATGTGTTATTAACTACTTTTGTGTTTATGTTTACAAAAGAGATTCTTCTGTAGTTTGTCTTTTTCCATAATACCTTTTTTAGCTTTTGTGATTAAAATTATGCTGGATTTAAAAATTGAATTGTAAGAATTTTCTTTTCTTATAATTGAAAAAAATTAAATGACATTAAATTATCTATTTAAAAGTGAAATACAAAATCAACCTATAAACACATCTATGCCTGATACTATTTTTATTACTAGTTTGTTAACCACCTTCTACTTGTCTTCACTAACGATTTATCTGTTCAAGTTTTGTACTTCTTTGGGAAATTTCATTAGTTTATTTTTGTTGGAAAGTATGTATTTCCTCAAGTTTTGTTAAGCTTTTTTCATAAGGAATTACTTCCAGTTCTTTTAAATCTCCTGTAACTCTGTCCATTTAGAACCTTAATTTTGCTCCTGAGAGTTTTCTGTATTTCATAGGCTTTTGTTAAAAAAACAACTTCATAATTTACTTATCCTGTATCGTTTTGTCTCACTTATTTTTATTTAATACTCTTTTTTACTATGACTGAGAGAAAATGTACAT
This sequence comes from Heterohyrax brucei, assembly GCA_028571685.1. Classification (NCBI taxonomy): domain Eukaryota; kingdom Metazoa; phylum Chordata; class Mammalia; order Hyracoidea; family Procaviidae; genus Heterohyrax; species Heterohyrax brucei. The sequence goes on along the minus strand of CM053166.1, from coordinate 111,152,422 downwards.
TCCTTAATACTCTTAGTTCTTTCCATATTTCATGATGTTACTTCTATAATTTCGTAAAATGATTCTCATAGTCCTTTATTCTTTTATCTTTCTTGTTTAAAAAGGAAGGTATTATACTGTAAGTCCTTCTTGACCTGGAAGTATGGAAAACTTTCCGAACTTTGACCCAAATTTAAGAAGGAATAATAATTAATATTGATGAATTTGACAATGGAAAAGTGAAGTCATACTCTTCAATGGCAAAAAAAAAAAATTACCATAAGCAAAGTAAAAAGACAAATGAACAGATAGGAAGAGAAGGTGTTTACAATTTTTACCTTAGTCAAATGGCAGTGGTCCTTAAAGATTTGCAAAAATATTCACCTACTCATAATAAAACAGTCATATCTGCAACAAAATTTAATTGTTCATTTAGATTTTCAAAAATAAATTTAAAAAAATTAGAAATATTAGACCGCAAACCTCTGTCAGCGAGGTTATGGAGTTACATGGTGCTCTTACACATTTCTTGTGGGGATTAAAAACAAAAGAGAACACATGAAGAAATTTACAATGTCTGAAGACTATGTTATTGTTAGGTGTCACTGAGTTAATTTATATCCTGAAAACAAACAATTTCATTTATAAGGATTTCTCCCAAAATCCTTACAAAATATAATGAAATATCCCCAGTGCTGCTCATTATGGTATTGTTTGTGATAGCAAGACTGGAAAGCAAAATGTTCATCAGTAGTGAACTAGTTAAATGAAATTACAGGGCATGTACATGCTGGAGTACTAAATAACCATAAACAGAAAGATTTCAATGTATAGTAAAGGATTATTTCCAATATATATTATAAAGAGAAAAACACAAAGATAAAAACAATGTTTATGGTATTATATTTTGTACAAAAAGAAAGGAAATATGTGATATATACCTAGATTTTCAAAATGAACGTGGAAACATAAACCAGAAAAAAAAAAGTACCCCTAAGACGAGGGAAAAGAAGTTTTGCTAGAAATAATATAAATATTCAACATAGTTAAGAAACAAAATTAAATCCCAAGGAAGCAAAAAAATTATATATATAAACACATTGCTTTAGATTTTTACTTCAGGACAGAGTAGAACTGTCCCACAGCATCTTCATGGAGAGCCTGGTGGACTCCCAGTAGTGACTTTTTGGTTAGTAGCCATTTGATTAACCCTTAAATAGTTAAAAACAACACACACCTAATTTAGAGAAATGACTCTAACTTTATTGGTTGAATAACCAAAAAGTTAGGAGAGTTATTTCATGTGATGTTGATTCTCTGACTCTTCAGCCATGGTAGGATATCTCCTAAGGGCAAAAGGACTGAAAAACAAACTAGTCTTAAACTGCATTCAGTAATATTGTTGTGAACATTATCAATATTGTCAATTTGAAACTGGTAGTAGACACATATTGTAAGATAAAGCAAATACATAGCTATGTTACTAGGATAAAAGATTTTCAGAGCAAGAGAAAATGTATAAAACAGTAAAATGAAATAAATTAGATGACGTATTTATAATATGAAATTTGGATTGGAAATATCAGTATGAACTATGGATTAGTTTTTCTAAGTATAAAAAGTGTTTACTAGGACTTCCATCTGATTTAAAATTAATAATAATAGAAGGAATACTCAATAGCACAATATTGTCCCTAAATCCTGGTTTTGAAATTTTGTTTCACACTAAAATAAATCAGGAATCCTGGGAGAAAGTTAATTCTAGCTAGGTCTGGGCAGGAAATGTACAAGATGAATCTGAAATATACCAGAAAATACAGAGTCTTAGAGTTGTGTTAAATGAACTCAACCTGAATAAGCTCTCACATGCCAAAACCAAAAACAAAATTGAAAATCAGCATAATGGCTATAATGGATTGAATCACACATAACATACATTAAGAAAAAGTCTGTGAGCTTGTAGAGTTAATGCCTTCCAAAACAAGAGAAAATACCTTACTTATAACATTGAAGGTTGCTAGGAGACCAGTTCATTATTTTGAAAGTTAATAAAGGTAGAAAATCAAACATTTATCCTACCTTTCCTGACAAGCTATATTTCAGGAGAAACAAATGCTTGATGAGGAATTTTTTTTGTTACAGATAAATATAGCTAATAAATGCAGAAGAAATTATAAATTTTGAAAATCACATTTTTCTTCTTATTAACAATATCATGTATTATGGATACCGAAGCTATTAGATAAATGTTTAATGGGATATTAGATGCATCTGGCTGAGAACACCTACCTATCGATCGAATCCAGCATCACTAAAAGAAAAACCATATACTCTGTGCTTCCTGATACGGAGCAGAAACAAGTACGTGGTTTTACCTATGAAAGAATCTTTTTTTAATATCTATGTTTATATATTTGTAAGTATGTACCTCTTGAACTAAGGTACCTTTAAATATACTATTAGTTACAAGGATATACTAGGAAAAAATAAACATTTACAAAATACCACAAATTATTATTCAGCCACATTTTGAATGTGGGGCATATGCATGCTGCAAAATATTTGTGGATGAAATGATATATCCAGGATTTGATTTTGAATTATTCAGTGAAAAATGGCATACATGACAAAATATTTGAAATATACCCCAGGGTCTCCATGAGTTGGATCCAACTCGATGGCACTTGGCTTTTGGCATTGATAATTGTTGAAGCTGAGTGACAGGTACAATGGATTTATTATATTTTCTTTCTAATTTTGTGTGTATTTGAATAACTCCATGATTAAAAAATTTTGATTAACAATGAAGGATTAACATTTTCTATTCTGATTACAGTGTTGAGTCATCCTAAACCTAGTTTTGAAGAAAGTTGCCCTTTTCAGTGTCTTCAGATAATTTTCCCTTTAATATCTTCTTTGATTAATGGATTATATTATAGTGTGATTCTGAATTTTCACGTATGTAAGGTTCAAGACTAAGATTTTCATTTATTCTTAAATTTAGGTGATTACAATTAGCATGTTTTGCAACATCTCTGCTTTTAATGTTTTATTTGTAATCACGTATATAATACATATTTTTTTAATGATCAATGTGTATAGAAAAAAATACCTCTTTCAGTGTGACTTTGAATCAGGTTTGCTCTTTGAATTATGCAATTGTTTTGACTTCACATATACTATAATCCACTGCATTCGTCCTTTTCTAAAAAAATATTTAATAAAACTTATAATTATTGTTGTTGTTAGCTGCCTTTGGGTCAGCCCCCAAGTCATGGAGTATCATACCTAGAAGGATCAGACCATTGTAATCCATAGAGTATTCATTGGCTGATAATTTGTTACAAAGATTGCTTCCTAGTCTGTGTTAGTTTGGAAGCTCTGCTGAAACTTGTTCTGCATCAGAGCAACATGCAAATCTCCACTGACAGATCCGTGATGACTGCACGTGTGGTGCGTTGGTCAGGAATCAAACTTGAGTCTCACATAGGGAAGGTGACTCTGAACTCTTATCACTGAATGACCACCGCCCCAGTATAACTGTAGTTTAAAACACTTTATCCTTCTGTTTCAGTTTTTGTTTTTTCATTGCCTTATTTACTTACTACACTGCTTCTGAGGTTTTCATTTGAATTTATCTAATGGCTCATGGATCCGACTCGACGGCACTTGGCTTTGCAATGATAGTGAACATCATGTCGTGCTTATTTGACATTCATATCTCTTCTTGGTGAACTGTTTACATTTGGGGCCTTTTTTACGTTAGGTTGCTTGTCCTTTTACTAGCAGGTTTTAAGCAGTCTTTATATGTTCTAGCCACAAGTTGTTCTTTTTTTTTTTTTCTGGTATGTGTATTAGTTTGTGCTTTTAGTTTCAATAAGATCATCAAGATTTTCTTCTGCTTTCTCCTGAAATTTTTGTATTTTAAGTTTTACATTGAGGTATATTATTCATTTTGAGATTTTTTTGTTTTAATTTTAGTTATTGAAGTTAATTCTCTAAGCTCTTTTTAATATGGATATCCAATTCCTCCAGAATCAGTTGTTGAAAAGTTATCCATTTCTCACAGAACTACCATGGCACATTTGTAAAATATAAGTTTACCATATATGTGAAGGTCTATTTCTGCACTCTTTATGTTTCCTATTTAAATGTCTATGTGCATGCTAATATCACTTTATCATGAATATTATTGTTGTTGTTAGGTGCCTCCCAGTCAGTTCCTACTCATTTGAGAAACCACCCTATGCACAACAGAACAAAATGTTGCCCAGTCTTGGGCCATTCCCACAATAGTTTTTATGCTTAAGCCCATTATTGCAGCCACTGTGTCACTCCACCTTGTAGAGGGTTTTCCTTTTTTTTTCACAGACCCTGTATATTACCAAGCATGATGTCCATCTCCAACGACTGATTCCTCCTGACAATATGTCTAAAGAATGTAAGATGTAGTCTTACCATCCTTGTCCAAGGAACACTCAGATTATACTTCTTCCAGGAAAGATCTGTTTGTTCTCTTAGCAGTCCACAGTTTATTCAATATTTTTCTCCAGCACCACAAGTTAAAGGCATCAATTCTTCTTCTACCTTCCCTATTCATTATCTAGCTTTCCCATGCAAGTGATGTGATTGAAAATACCATTGCTTGGGTAAGGGACACCTCAGTCTTCAAAATAACATCACTATTTTTCAACATTTTAAAGAGGTTTTTTTTCAGCACATTTTCCCTATGCAATATATCTTTTGATTTCTTGACTGCTGCTTACATGGACACTGATTTTGGAACCAAGTGAAGGAAATTCTTGGCAACCTGAATCTTTTCTCCATTTATCATGATGTTGCTTACTGGTCTGATTGTGAGAACTTTTGCTTTCTTGATGTTAATACGTAATCCGTACTGGAGGCTGTGGTATTTGATCTTCAACAGTAAGTGTTTCTAATCTTCACTTTCAACAAGTAAGGTTGTGTCACCTGCATAAGACAGATGGTTAATGAGTCTCCAGTCCCAACGCCCTGTTCTTTTTCATATAGTCCAGCTTCTCAGACAACTGGGTCAACAATACAGATTGAATAGGTATGCTGAAATGATATAACAGTGACACACACTTTTCTTAACTTTAAACTATACAGTCTCTCCTCATTCTGTTTGAACAGCTGCATTTTGATCCATGTGCAGATTCCTCATGAGCACAGTTAAGTGTTCTTGAATTCTCATTCTCTGAAAAGTTATCCATAATTTGTTATGATCCACACAGATGCATGACTTTGTATAGTCAATAAGACACAAGTAAACATCTTTCTAGCATTCTCCACATTCAGACAAAATCCATCTGAAATCAAAACTAATATCCCTAGGGGCAGACACAAGACAGCAGACTAGACAAAAGTCTCCTCAATTTCCTCTGAGAACTAAGGCTTAGAATAATAAATTAACAGAGCAGTGTGGACTTTCTGGGAGCCCCAGGATCTGGCAGGGGATCGTGAGATTATACTGAGCAACAAGAAATGGGAAACTACCTCTGTCAGAAGTAAGGCAGCAGCACACTGAGTCCTGCTTCTGCTGACGCATAATTTGAGGCAACTGCAGGTAAAGATGCCTTCTTTGTTATCCAGGAGGCAGGGCACGGGTCTGCTGAGCCTGGCACACTATTGTGCTGAGCTTCAGCTCTTAAATGAACAGTGTATACTGCAGCAGAGAGACTGTGGCTGGGACAGCTGCATCTTTAGATCCCAGCTGCCAACCAAGGACACCAGTGCCCCCCTTACCTATGCTGCACCACAGATTCAGCTGACTCACTCCAGGAAGGGTGGCTCAGGTGAGACACCATCTTGGTCAGCTGAGGGGCAGAGTCAAAATCACACCTAAATTCTCACTGGGGACTAATTCTCATGCTGAGCCACAATGCCTGTCTGGACAGTGTTTCTCCAACGAAATAACTTTTTACGAGACAATCTTATCTAGGGATAGTGGTAGGGCCTGGCAGCCGAGGGCAGCAGTTCCCTAACCTCTCCTTTCTTTGAGCCATGTCATGGGATCTGGGGATGGCCTATAAGCCTCCATTGTCATCAACAGGGATGCAGGGCCTACCACCCCTGAGGGTCTGGCTGCCCTTGGGGGCTGCTGGACAACACCTCTCTCAGCAGTAAGGCAGCTTTTAAAATAAGACCAGCTGGAGAACACAGCAGTAACAGGGGGCTGAGTAGGTTGGTGGTATTTCCACTACCATTCACTGAGCCACACTATAGTGGCAGCTAAAGGCCCCCAGAGACTCCATAAGTAGGTTACTGTCTCTGCCAGCCTGGAGGCAGGGCTTGCCAATCCAGAGGGTCTGGCTGCTCACAGCACTGGCTGGACAGTGCCCCACCCAGTATAAAACAGTTTTTAAGTTAAACGCACAGTGGTCCTGGCAGGCAAATGTGGCAGCATCCCTCTCTTCTTCCCTCTCCAGACTACACCATAGGCTCTAGTGGCATAATGACAGAGAGTTGCCACAAGTAACTCATCACCTTTAGCAGCCAGAGGGTGGGGCCTGCCACCTCTTAGAGCCCAGCTGGGGCCACTCACTTGAAAACACAGTGACAGCTGGTGAACAAGGTAGCAGTATCTGTATTCCACTATTAGAACTATGCCACAGCTCCTACTGGTGTAGTATTAAGAAACTGAACAGCTTCTTGATTGCATGAAGGCAACAATCATTATCTAACTGTTTAAAGAAGCAGACCACCATGGTTCTGGAAAACTCCCAAAATAAAGAATCAAAAACTCTCCAGATGAAGAAACCTTCCTGAAATTACTGGAGGTAGAATACAAAAGAATTATGTATAGAGCCCTCCCAGAGATTAAACAAAATGCAACAAAACAAAATGAAAAATTAAGTAAATTACATGAACTGCTGGAATGTCAATGATCTGACATCCAGGCTATCAATAATAGACTTAAAGATTTAGACAAATCGGTGCAAAGCCAAAAGAACAAGATTAGAGAGTTGGAAGGCAAAGTTAGTGATGTTGAAGATAAAGTAACTGATACCAGCATTTATGAGGAGAATTCAGAGAAAAAGAAATAAGAAAAATGAAGAAACATTAAGCAACACATGGGTCTCTATCAATAGGAATGATCTACAAATAACTGGAGTTCCTGAACAGAGAGGGATGACCAAAAGTGCAAGGAGCATTGTTGAAGATTTGCTGGCAGAAAACGTTCCTGAAATTATCAAAGAAGGAAACATAGATATCCGAGACATTTATCAAATGCCACAAAAACTAGACCCTAAAAGAAGATACCAAGATGTATTATAATCAAACTTAATAAAATAAAACATAAAGAGAGGCTCTACAAGGCAATGAGACTTCAAACAAAGCCGACATACAAAGTGAAGCCCTTTAGGATTTCATCTGACTTCTTGACAGCAACCATGTTGGCATGAAGGCAGTGGGATGACACATTCAAATCCTTGGAGCAGAAAAATTTCCAATCAAGAATTATATATCCTGCAAAATTGTCTCTCATATATGAAATTAAGACAGTCACACATAAACAGAAGCTTAAAGACTTTGTAAAAACTACAAACCAAAACTACAAGAAATACTGAAAAAAGCTCTTCAGAAAAAAGAATGCAATGTAGGACACAATATCCGGAATCCAATTCAGCTAGGGAAGTCACAAAGCTCAATTAAAGCTAAAATACTAAAAGAAAGGAACCAATACCTTAACATCAAAACTGTGACATCATCACAGTATAAAGAGGAATATATTACGATCGTTATAATCCAATCATATAGAAAGTAAATTAAGAAGATACACAGAAGTTAAAGATTTGTTTAAACTTAGACCATTAAGGGGGATCAAATGGGTAACTGAAAAGCAACAACGTGACATATCAAAACAAGAAAAATAATACAAAAATCTCAAGAAACACAAAACCAACATTGAAAAACAAGAAAAGTAAACTCATAAAGAAAAACAACACAGAACAGAACACCAAGAGAAACAAAGAAAACATCAACAACACAAAAATAAAGGCATCAGAATGACAGCGCTGAACACATACCTACCAATAATTACATTGAATGTAAATGGACTAAATACACCAATAAAGAGGCAGAGACTGACAGCCTGGATCAAAAGACATGATCCATCTATATGTTGCTTACACTTTATACTCAAATATATGAAAAAACTATAAAGGATGGAAGAAGGCATATGAAGCTAACAACACACAAAGAAGAGCAAGAGTGGCAATACTAATCTCAGATAAATAGATTTTAATGTAAGACCAACCATCATGGTTAAGGGTTTTCACAATTTATTACTGAAAGTTACAATGAATGAGCAGGATATAACAATATTACATATTTATTCACCCAATAACAGAGCATCTAAATATATAGAACAAACACTGACAAAATTGAAGAATGAGACAGATCACTCCACAACAATAATCAGAGATTTCAATACTCTGCTTTCAGTAAGGGACAGATAATCCAGAAAAAAAGCTCAGTAAAGATACAAAAGATCTTGTTGCAACAATCAACCAACTAGACCTCGTCAATATATACAAAACATTTTGCCCAACAACAGATAAGCACACCTTCTTTTCCAATGCACATGGAATGTTCTCCAGAATAGACCACAAACTAGGACATAAAGGAAGTCTGAACAAAATCCAAGCCACTGGATTACTGCAAAACATCTTCTTGGACCATAAAGCCATAATAGTTGAAATTAAAAGCAGAGAAAACATAGGTAGAACTCTGAACTCATGGAAACTAAACAATACCTTCCTCAAAAATCCACGGGTGATAGAAGAAATCAAGGATACAACAGTGAAGTTTATGGAATCAAATGAGAGTGAAAACACAACATACCAGAATCTATAGGATACAGTAAAAGTGGTGTTCAGAGGTCAATTTTTCTCTATAAAATCACACATCTGGAATGAAGAAAGGGCCCAAATGAAGGCATTAACCCCAAAACATGAACAAGTACAAAGACAGCAAAAAAGGGAATCCCTTAGGCACAAGAAGAAAGTACATAATAAAGATTAGAGCAGAACTAAATGAATTAGACAATAGAAGAGCAATTGAAAAAATTAACAAAACCAAAAGCTGGTTCTTTGACAACATCAACAAAATTGATAAACCATTGGTTAAACTTACAAAAGTAAAACAGGAGAGGAAATGAGTAACCAGAATAAGAAATGAGATGGGAGATGTCACCACACACCCAAATGAGATAAAAACTATCAAAACAGAATACTATGAAAGACTGTATTCTAAAAGATTTGCAACCCTAGATGAAATGGACAAATTTCTAGATTCATATCACCTACCAAAATTATCACAAGGAGGACAACATAAAAAAAACATCACAAAACAAAAGATTGGAAAATGAATAAGAAAACTATCAACCAAAAAAACTGCTGGCCCAGATGGCTTCATCAGAGAATTCTACCAAGCTTTTAGAGAGGAGTTAATTCCAACACTACTGAGAATATTTCACAGCATAGAAAAGGATAGAAAACTCTTAAATTCATTCTATGAAGCCAACATAACCCTGATACCAAAGCCAGGGAAAGATCCCACAAATAATGAAAATAACAGACAGATATCACTTGTGAACCTAGATGAAAAATCTTCAACAAAATCCTAGCCAATAGAATTCAGCAACATATCAAAAAAATAATTCATAATGACCAAGTTGGATTCATACCAGGGTTGCAAGACTAGCTGAACATCTGAAAAACAACTAATGTGATCAACCACATAAATAACACAAAAGATAAGGATCACCTGATTTTGTCCTTTGATGTAGGAAATGCATTTGACAACACCCAATACCCCTTCATGTTAAAAACTCTTAGCATAATAGAAATAGAGAGATAATTCCTCAGTGCAATAAGGGGTACCTATGCAAAGCCAACTGCCTGTACCATCCTGAATGGAGAGAGACTGAAAGAACTCCCCCTGAGAATGGGAACTATACAAGGATGCCCACCGTCATCACTTCTGTTCAACATTGTTCGAGAGGTTCTATCCAGAGCAATTAGATGAGACAAAGAAATAAAAGGCCCCCACATCAACAAAAATAAAGTAAAAATGTCCCTACTTGAAGATGATACTATAATATGCACAGAGAATCCTAAAGAATCTATAACTAAACTACTGGTACTAACAGAACAGTTCAGCAAAGTATCAGGACAAAAGATAAATATAAGTAAGTGGGTAGAATTCCTTTATACCAACAAAGAGAAAATCAGAGAAGAAAGTACCACATCAATACCATTGACTATAGCCCCCAAGAAGATAAACTACCTAGGAATAAATCTAACAAGAGAAACAAGTGACCTATACAGAGACAGTTACCAATTCAAATTCAAGTGTCATTTGTTAATGATATGGAGAAACAAATCACCAGCATTGTTTGGAAAGGGAAGAAACCCCAGATAAGTAAAATACTACTACACAGTGGAATCCCAACACTACCCAACCTTAGAAACCATTACACTGCCACGGTGTCAAAACAGCCTGGTACTGGTACAAAAGGAGACCAATGGAACAGAAATGATGTTTTCATAAAATACGGGTTCAGGTAACATGCTGCAAAAGTCAATAATGAGACAGCCAAGCCAAGTGCCGTCGAGTCAGATCTGACTTAGGGTTGCCATGAATAATGAGACAGGGGTAAAGTAAATGTCCAAGAGCCATGCCAGCATGTCAGGGATAGGGATAATTCAGTTCCTCAGAGCTTGTCCAAATTTGTCAGGCATGGTCACAGTATTTAAAGGGAAAAACCACATGCAGATGCAGGGAACAATGTGGGCAGTTGTGGGTCTGTGAGGGTTGATCAACTGGGTGAAGGCCGACTGGGTAGAGGCCAAATGGGTGCAGAGTGGAGGCAGACTGGATGCGGGAATATCAGCTGGGGTGGAGGTCGTCTGTTTCACATTCTCACAGGCCATCAAGGAAAGCAAAGTGATGTTAGACATTATTCAGCCAGCAATCAGAAAGAATGCTCAAACACAAGTTACTTCCCTGCCTTCCTCTGACCTCTTATTTAATTCCTTTGTTATGAGTTAAGAGTTCAATTATAAAACAAAAAGAGTCTTTCATTTCCTATAATTTGGTTGAATCTGTAGTGGTGCCTCCAGGGCCCCACACTAGCATCACCACCTGAGGCCTGTGGACCATGGGGGTCATGTCTTTCCTGGTGCATTGGCAGTGAACTGAGAATGTCTCTGAGGCCTTCAATCTTAAGCACACTTTGCATAGATGCTTTCAGCCTCTGGTTTCATTGATACCTATGAAATATCACCATCCTCTTATGAACAGTTGATATTAGACAAAGGCCCAAAGGTCACAAACTGGGAAAATAAACTGTCTTTTAACAGATGGTGTTGAAAGTATTAGATACCCATCTGCAAAAACAGATACAGTACCCATATCTCACACTTTACAGAAAAACTAACTCAAAATGGATTAAAGACCTAAATTCCAAACCTAAAATGATAAAGACAATGCAAGTAAAAATAGGGTCAACAATAAAAGTTATAATACAAGATTTAGACAGGTTTCAAAATCTGACAACAAAGCATGAACAACAGAAGATACTGACCAACATCATAGAGTTGGTTGATAGCCCCCCAGTGACTCCATTGGTAGGACTGTGTCTTTGTCAGCCAGGAAGTGGAGCCTGCTACCCAGAGATTCCACTGGGCCCAGTCAGTGGAGTACATAGAGGTGGCTGGTGTTCAACTTCCTTCCCAGAACTGCACCTCAGCTCCTGTTAAGGTAACACCAGAGAAAATAAACAGCCTCTAAATGTCCAGAAAACAACAAACCCTGGCCAAATATTTAAAGAGAAATCCACATATGGCTAGAGAAAACTGCCAAAAGAAAGAATCAAAGAACTTCCCAGATGAAGAAGATTTTCTGAATCTATCAGAGGTCGAGTACAAAAGAATTACATACAGAGCCCTGCTAGACCTTATAAAAAATGCAGCAGAGCAAAATGAAAAATTAAGCAAGCTATTTGAACTGATGGAACATCAGCATTCTGCAATCCAACACATTAATAACAAAATTATAGAATTAGACAATTCAAAACCAAAAGACAAAAATTGAGCAACTGGAAACTAGACTTACTGACCTTGAAGACAGAGCTACTGACACCAGCATTTATGAGGAGAAATCAGAGAAAAGAGAAAAGAAAAATGAAGAAGCATTAAGAAACATGTGGGACTCTATCAAGAGGAACAATTTACAATTAACTGGAGTTCCTGAACAGGAAGGAATACCCGAAAACACAGAGTGTTGTTGTTGAGTTGCTGACAGAAACCTCCCCTGAAATTATGAAAGAAGAAAACATAGATATCCCAGATGTGTATTGAATGCCACATAAGGCTGAGCATAAAATAAAGACACCAGGAAATAACTAAGCTTAGCAAAATGAAACATAAGGAGAAACTCTTGAAGGCAGCAAGACTCAAAGCAAAGCTAACATTCAGAAGGAAACTGTGTAGGCTTTGTCTGCCTTCTCAGCAGAAACAATGAGGGCACAGAGACAGTGGAATGGCACATTCAAAGCCTTGAAGGAGAAAAAATTCCAACCAAGAACTCTGTATCTGGCAAAACTGTCTTCCAAACATGAAAATGAAATGAAGACATTCGCAGATAAATGGAAACTCAGAGACTTTGTAAAAACCAAACCAAAGCTACAAGAAATACTGAAAGCAGCTTAGAAAAACAAAACCGTTAACTCTATATTTTAGGAGACAATGCAGGACAAAATATCCAGAAAACTTCTCAGGGAAGGCACAAAATCAAAGCTATAATATTAAAAGAAGGGATCCAGTGATCACATCATGAAAAGTATAACATCATCACATTATAAAGAGAGATTTACTACAGTATAGTCCTTCCAGATAGACAGGAAGTTAATAAGATATGAAGAAGTTAAAATTGGGTTTAAACTTAAGTTATTATGGGGGATCATATGGGTAGCCATAAAGCAAACTAAAGATGCAGCATAGCAAATCAAGAATCGCAACATAGGAGTCACAACAAACACACAACCAATACTGAAAAAGGTGAAAAAAACAGCCCATAAAGAAGAATGACCCAGAATAGAATATTAAGAAAAACAGAGAAAACACCAACACCAAAATAAATACATCAAAATGACAGCACTGAACACATACCTATCAATAATTATATTAATGCAAACAGACTGAATGCTCCAGTAGACAACAAGTGGTATTTTGAATCAAAAGACACGACCTGTCTATATGTTAATTACAACCTTAGACTTAAAGATATGAACAAACTTAAAATCAAAAGATGGAATAATACAATAATAAGCTAACAACATACAAAGAAGAGCAGGACTGGCAATACTACTCTCAGAAAAAATAGATTTTAATGTAAAATCCACCATCATGGACAAGGATGGTCACTATTTATTGCTGAAAGCAGGACTTAACAATATTAAATATTTAGGCACCCAATATGAGAGCATATAAATACATTGAAGAAACACTGACTACACTCAAAAATGAGATAGACCCCTCCGCAGTAATAGTAGGAGACTTCAACACTCCACTTTCAGTATTGGACAGATCTAGAAAAACACTCAAAAAGATACAGAAGATCTTCTTGCCCCAATTATCCAATTAGACCTCATCGACATCATACAGAACATTTTATCCATCAACAGAAAACTACACCTTCTTCTCCAGTGCACATGGAACATTTTCCAGAATACACCATGTCTTATTACATAAAGCAAACCTCAACAAAATCCAAACCATTGAATTATTGCGAAGCATCTTCTCAGATCATAAAGCCATAAAAGTCAAAATCAATATTAGAAAAAAACATAGATTGAAATTGGACTCATAGAAACTGAACAACATCTTGCTCAAAAAATCATATGTTATAGAAATCAAGGATGAAATAAAGAAATTTATGGATTCAAATAAGAATGGAAACACCTCCTACCAGAAACAATGGGATACAGCCAAAACAGTGCTCAGAGGTCAATGTATCTAGATAAATGCACACGTACAGAAGGAAGAAAGGACCCAAAGCAAAGAACCCTACAGCTTGAACTAGTAGAAAGAGAGCAACAGAGGAACCTCTCAGACATCATAAGAAAACAGATAATGAAGATTAGAACAAAACTAAATGAATGAGAGAATAGAAGAACAATTGAAAAAAATTCATAAGACTAAAAGCTGATTTTTTGAAAAGACCAACAAAATTGATAAACCTTTGGCTAAATTCACTTAAAAAAAAAAAACAGGAAAGGAAACAAATCAAATAAGAAATGGGAGAGGAGATATCACAACAAATCCAACAGCAATCAAAAGTATCATAACAGAATACTATGAAAGACTGTACATTAACAGATGTGAAACCTAGAGGAAATGGAGAAATTCCAAGATTCATATCACCTGCCAAAATTATTGCAAGGAGAGGTAGATCAAGTTAATAAACCCATCACAAAGTAAGAGATCGAAAAAGTCATCCAAAAACTACCAACCATAGTAAGCCCTGGCCCAGATGGCTTCACTGCAGAATTCTACCAAGCTTTCAGAGTAGAGTTAAGACCAATACTACTAACACTATTTCACAGCATAGAAAGGGATGGAATACTCCCAAATTCATTCAGTGAAGCCAGCATAACCCTGGTACAAATCTAGGGAAAGATCCAACAAAAAGGAGTACTACAGACTCATATTACTCATAAACCTAGATGCAAAAATCTTCCACAAAACACTTTGCCAATAGAATTCAACAACCAAGCCAGGGAATTCAACAGCATATTTAAAAAAAATAATAATAACTGATCATGACCAAGCTGGAGTCATACCAAAGATGCAAGACTGGTTCATCATCAGAAAAACAATTAAGGTGATCGACCACATAAATAACAAAATAGATAAAAATCACCTGATTTTGTCAATTGATGCATGAAAGGCATTTGACCAATATTGACCTATTCAATATTGTAATAGAAGTTCTGGCCAGAACAGCTGGAGAAGACAAAGAAATAAACGGCATCCACAATGGCAGAGAAGAAATAAAAATCTCCCTGTTTGCAGATGATATGATTGTATATTCAGAGAATCCTAAAGAATCCATCGTAAACTACTCAAACTAATAGAACAGTTCAGCAAAGTATCAGGACACAAGATAAACATAAGTAAATCAGGATTCCTTTATACCAACAAGCCAGCCAGCCAAGTGCTGTCGAGTCGGATATACCAACAAAGAGATTATTAAAAAAGAAATCACCAAATCAATACCACTTACTACAGCCCTGAGGAAGATAAAATACCTAGAAATAAGTCTAACTAGAGAAATAAGAGACTTAGACAA
This sequence comes from Heterohyrax brucei, assembly GCA_028571685.1. Classification (NCBI taxonomy): domain Eukaryota; kingdom Metazoa; phylum Chordata; class Mammalia; order Hyracoidea; family Procaviidae; genus Heterohyrax; species Heterohyrax brucei. The sequence goes on along the minus strand of CM053166.1, from coordinate 111,137,062 downwards.
AGAGAACTGTAAGACCTTACTGCAAGAAACTAACAGAGACTTACATACATGGAGAAACCTACCTAGCTCTTGGATAGGAAGACTGAACATTGTGAAAATATCTATTTTACCCTAAATGATCTACATAAACAATGCAATCCCAATACAATTTACAGTGACATTTTTTAGTGAGATGGAGAAACAGATCACCACCTTTGGAAAGGGAAGAAACCCCAGATAAGGAAAGCACTACTGAAGAAGTAGAACACACTGAGAGGTCTCTCACTACCCGACTTTAGAATCTATTACACTGTCACAGTACTCAGAACTGCGTGGTTCAGGTAGAAAAAGAGATATATAGACCACTGGAACAGATTTGAGACCTTAGAGATGCCACCATCCTCCTATGAACAGTTGATATTCGACAAAAGCCCTAAGATTGCAAACTGGGGTAAATACAGTCTCTTTAACTGTATTTACAATTAGACGTAAATACTGCCAAATATTGGCAAAATTAGTTACCCATCTGCAAAATCTGCAACAAGATCCGTATCTCCCACCTTACACAAAAACCAACTCAAATAGGTGTCAAACCTAAAACAATAAAGCTCATGTAAGAAAAAATAGGATTAACCATGGAAGTTTTAATACACAATTTAAACAGACTTTAAAATCTGACAAACACAGCTCGATCCACAAAAGAGAAAACAGATAAATAGGAACTACTAAGAATCAAACACTTGCTCATCCAAGGACTCTATCAAAAGAATTAAAAGACCACTTACAGAATGGGAAAAAAATATTTGGCAACTATATGTCAGACCGATGTCTCATCTCCATAATCTATAAGGTACTGCAAATTATCAACAAGAAAATGTTAAATAACCCAATTAAGCACTGCGCGAAGGAGATGGACAGACAGTTCTCTAAAGAGGATATCCAGGCAGCCAAAAGACACATGTGGAAATGCTTACGATCATTAGCTATTAAGGAAATTCATATCAAAGCTGCAAGGAGATATCATCTAACCCCAACAAGGTTGGCCATGATCCAAACAACACAAAACAACAAACAGCGGTGAAGCTGTGACACTGCTGGTGGGATTGCAACGCGGTACAACCTCTTTGGAAAGCAATCTGGTGGTCCTTAAAAAGCTGGAAATAGATATACCACTTAATCCAGTAATCCCACTGCTTGGAATATATCCTACAAAAGCAAGGGCAGTTACACAAACAGGCACATGCGCATGAATATTTATTGCAGCACAGTCCACAATAGCAAAAAGATGGAATCAACCCAGATGTCCAACAAGAGGTGAATGGATAAACAAACTATGGTATGTATACTCAGTGGAGCACTACACAATGATAAAGAACAACGATGATTTTAGGAAGTATCTCATAACCTGGTTTCAACTGGAAGACATGTTGAGTGAAATCAGTCAGTGGCCCAAGGACAAATATTGTATGAGACCCCTACTATAAGGATTCATACACAGAAGAAAAAACTCTTTCATGGCTGCAAGGGAGGGAAGAGAGGGGTGGATAGAGTTGGTTCTATAGATTATATACTTGATAGAAAATTGGTTGGGTGAAAACAGTGACAGCACATGCTAGAAAGATCAATTTAACTGGATTTCAATATAACCTGAAAACTCTTCCAATCTTAACCAAATATTGAGGCCAATTGGCATAACTAGACTAATGCTAAGGGAGTCTTCTGTACCCCATTTTGGTGAGTGTCATCTGGAGTCTTAAAAGCTAGCAAGCTGCCTTCTGAGGAACACCAAGTGGTCCCAACTCAGCTAGAACTGATAATCACAAAGGACAACAATGACACAAGGGCCAAAGAACCCAGAAGACAGAAAGACCCAAGTGAATGGGTGGCCGTATCAACATGTGACCACCAATAACAGCCGTGATGGGGCTCACGATGCTTAGTTCCAGTGGCAACACAAGGTAAAAAGGTGTGCACTGTAAGAACTCCACTAAAAGATTGCAACTGATGGTTGAAGGCCTGGGCGTTCCCCTGGGAGTGTGGCCCCTAGATCTGATACTGCATGTGATCATAGATCATTACTGAGGTCAACTTTTTGGACAGGAATGGAACAGACTCAGGGACACCGAGTGACCATATAATATGTGCAGTTGATGATTCTCTGCATCTATAGGATGTTGTCCTTTTGGCCTCTTACTAGAGGGGAGTAGAGATGGTGGAGAGGAGGGGACAGGAGTTTGTTAAGGGGATATGACATGTATAGAACAGAAAGGAGGAGTGTACTGTCACCGGACAAGGAGAGCAGAAGGAGCCACGGATAGACAGGCATGCAAGTTTGAATTTTATTGTTAACTTTCACTCAATCACAGTAAAAAAAAAAAGAAAACCAAATTAAATAAATAACTCAGTTATGTCAATTGATCTAGATGTCCCCTAAAACCACACCCCCCCCGTCACTGCCCCTGCTACTCTGCCCGTCAAAATGTTGTGTCATATTTGGAAAACATTTTAACTTTTGGTATAGTTCAGCTGTGCTGACTTCCTTTCTACTGTGTACTGTCACTCTCTTCATCTAACCAAATTCCTATGTACTATCTAATCAGTGAATACCACTCTTCCTCCTTCCCCACCCTTATATATATATATATATATATTTGCCACCCTTCTTGGTTTGAGATGGTATCTCATTGTAATTTTGATATTGACTCCTCTAATTGCTAATGATGCTGAGCATTCCTTCATGTATCTGTTAATGGCCTGGATGTCTTCTTCGGAAAAGTGCCTGTTGACATCTGTCATGGATTGCATTATGTCCCCCAAAAATATATGCACTGATTTGATTTATCCATGAGTCCCATTATGGTGCAACTCCTATGTGTTGTGAATCCTGCCTCTGTGATGTTAATGACAGAGAATAAGCAGTGGTTGTACTGGTGAGTCAGGACTCAAGTTATCAGCTGTGGGATGTAAGGGAGAGAAGTGAGCAGAAATGGTTGGGAAACTCATACTACCAAGAAACAGCACCAAAAACAGAGCATGCCCCTTGGACCTGAGTTTCCTGTGCCAAGATGCTCTCGCTGGATTTGGACTCAACCTACCAGACTGTGGTAATTTCTCCTACTGAGTGGGCATGAAACTCATAAATGGTTTTACAGCTTACTAGACTATGTCAATGAAATTTCTCTTCATAAAACCATCCATGCATGGCATTTTCTGTTAGAGCAGTACCAGGTGACTAAAACAGAATTTGGTACTTGGAGTGGGGTACTGCTCTAAGAAAAACCTAAAATGTGGAAGAGTTTTTTGAAACTGTGAAATGGATGGAAGAAGGAACCCCAAAGAACTGCTAACACCTGAGAAGACAGCAGATGGTGGAAAGTAGCAGCAGCAGTGAACTGGCAACAGCAGAACCAGGAGCTGACCCCCAGAGAGAGAGAGAGCTGAGTTCCTGTGCACAGAGTTTTCCTGGTGGAGTGGGGTGTCTCTGAGCACTTGAATCAGTGGGGCTAGGCTTGCTGACCTATGGAACAAGAGAGCTGAGTGCCTAGCTGAGTGCCTGTGTGCAGGAGGCTTCCTAGTAGAGAAGGGTGCTTCAAGGCACTTGAATCAGTGAAGCTTCAGAGCTTTGGAACACTTGCCCTTGCAGGGAAGATGTGGGCATGAGTCCCAGGCCATGAGGTCATGAAATCTGAAGAGACAAAGTTGAGGAAAAGCTGAACTGCCTCAGTCTCAAAAGGTATGCCCATGACACCAGGGATTTGAAAGTGTGGAGCCATGGTTTCCTGTGTTTGTAAGAGTGGAATTGCCTCTCAGTTTGGCTTTAAGGTGCTCCTAGAGCTGAGGGGGCAGCATTGCTGTCCACGTGGGCCTAGAAGGCAATGATGTAGCAAAAGGCCAGAGATCTCCTCTCAGAATCCAGTGAGTGTGGTCAATACCTTGAGTCTGCATGTAAAATGTCTCACAAAATGGAAGATTATTTTCAGAGCTTTGAGAGCTATTGTAATGTATTCTCCTGACTTGCTTTTTGGCTGTTAATGCTTTATTTCCCTGCAGTTTGTCCATTTGTAATGGAAATGTGTAGTTTGTGCCTGCCTGTTATACCATTATATTTTGGGAAGATAACATGTGTTTTGGATTTTACAGTTGAAGAGAAATTTATGGAGTTTGGACCTGGAATTAAGAACTCTTCTGTGCTATAAATGAATGTATTTTACATGTTCTAATGATATGATTTTGGGGGAGGCAAAGGATGGAGTGTCATGGATTGCATTGTGTCCCCCCCCCCAAATATATGTATTGATTTGACTTGGTCATGAGTCCCAGTGTGGTGCCATTTCTCTTATGTGTTGTGAATCCTGTCTCTGATATTGATGACAGAGAATGGGCAGCAGTTGTGCTGGTGAGGCAGGACTCAAGTCACTAACTGTGGGATATAAGGGAGAAAAATGAGCAGAGAAATTTGGGAACTTCATACTACCAAGAAGCAGCACCAGAGCACAGCACATTCTTTGAACATGAGGTTTCTGTGCCAAGATGCTTTCTTTGGATTTGGACTCTACCTGCCAGACTGTGATAATTTCTTTTACTGTGTTGACTTGTAACTCATAAATGGATTTTTAGCTTAACAGACCGTGTCAATAAAATTTCTCTTCATAAAACCATCCACTTGTGGTATTTTCTTTTAGATCAATATCAGGTGACTAAAACAATATCCTTTGCCCATTTTTTAATTGGGTCATTTCTCTTTTGCTTGTTGAGGTTTTGCAGTATCTTGTAGATTAAGGAGATTATCTGCTGACTGGATTTATGGTAGTCAAAATTTCTTTGCAGTGTTTGGATGATCATCAGTGTGAGTTTTAGGAATTATCAGTTATTGATTTTTTTCTTCTGGTGTTTGAGGATTGTAAGTAATGTTCTATAGTCAATTTAAGCTGTGCATTAAGGCTCTCAGCATTGTTCCTGTTTTATCTTCCATGATCTTTATTGTTTTAGGCTTTATATTTAGGTCTTTGAGAGTTGCTTTTTGTGCATGGTCTGAGACATCAATCTTGGTTCATGTTTTTGCAGATGGCTGTACAGTTATGCCAACACCATTTGTTAAAGAGACTGTTTTTACCCCAGTTTTCAATTTTTCATAGTATTTTCTTATTATTTTCATTTTATTCTTGTCTGTTGTGATGTCACTTATATCACTTCTTATTCAAATTATTTGCTTTCTCTCCTTTCTTTCTTTCACCAGTGTGGCCAGTGGTTTATCCATTTTGTTGATTTTTTCAAAAACCAGTTTTTGGTCTTGTTAAGTCTTTGAATCATTTTTCTACTTACTAATTCATTTAGTTCTGCTCTAATTTTCACTATTTGCTTTCTTCTGGTGCCCAAGGTGTTCTTTTCCTACTTTCTACTTGTTTGAGTTGTAGAGTTAATGCTTTAATTTGGGCCCTTTCTTCATTTTGAATGCATGTATTTATTTAGATAAATTTACCTCTGTACACTGTTTTTGCTGTGTCCCATAGATTCAGGTAGGATGTGTTTTCATTTTCATTTGATTCTGTGAATTTTTGTATTTCATCCCTGTTTTCATCTATAACCCAGTCCTTTTGGAGCCTTTTTCACTGAGGAAAAGGAAATAATCAATACTCTCGTGGGTTACTGTGTACAGACAGGTTCTTTTCTGACAAAAATTCCAGGAGATCTCAAACATAACTGTGGCCAACCAGTCAGTAAGCGCATAAGGAGGTCAGGTTATTAGTACAGCATTAGCTTATGTAGGTCTTACAATAGATCCAGTATGTCCTTGGACCTACCCTTAGTGATTTCCTCAGTTTCATCATGCATAATTGGAATAGATACAAGTATACCAAACAAAGGCAGAACAGCCACATTGGATCCCTGACAAGTGAAGTAAGAGCTATTATACTAATAAAAGCCAAGTAGAGCAATTGGAACTTCCCTTACGTAGAAAAAAAATAGTAAATAGAAACCAGTAGCGCACTCCTGAAATTTCAGCAGAGACTACTGTCATTGTCAAGGTCTTGAACAACAGAGGGTAGTAATTCTCATCCAATCTTCATTCCACTTGCATGTTTGGCTTTTTAAAAAACTGAAAATAAAGTCAGATGTATCCTGGAGAATGAATTATTGAAAACTTAGCCAGGTAGTGACTCCAATTGCAGCTGCTGTTCCAGATGTGATTTCATTGCTTGAGCAAATGAATATATTTCCTGGTAGCTGGCATGCAGCTATTGATTTGGCCATCACTGTTTTCTTAACCTTGTCTTGAAGGAAAACCTTAAGCAGTTTTCCTTCAGGTGTCACGGACAGCAATGCACCTTCCTTTTCCTGCTTAACGGCTATAGCAACTTTCCAGCTCTATACCATAATTTAGTCAATGGGAAATTTGATCACCATTCCCTACTATAAGACCTCACATTGGTCCATTACACTCATGAAGTTATGCTCAATGGAGCAACAACAACAACAACAAAAACCACTGTGAAAAGTTGAGTCTGACTCACAGCAAGCCTATCCATCAGAATACACAACTGCCCCACAGAGTTTCCAAGGAGTGCCTGGCAGATTTGAACTGCTGACCTTTTGGTTAGCAGATTATAGCAATTAACTCACTAAGCCACCTATTCACTGGAACTAGTAAGGAATAATTGTCTGTAACTATGGACTTATAGGTAAAACATTTGTATGCTAGAGAGTGAGATATTAATCCAACAAAAATTCAGCACCTTACAATTCCATGAAATTTCTAGGGGCTCAGTGATGTGGGGCACGTTGTGGTGTCTCTTCTAAAGTGAAGTAAAAGTTACTGGATCCGGTATGTCCCACAACTAAAACAAGGTATAATGCCTTGTGGCCATCTGGATTCTGGAGGCAACGCATCTCTGGTTTGGGTGTGCTACTCTTGTCTGTTTATCAACTGACTCAAAAAGGTGATAGATGTGTGTGGGGCCCAGAACAAGAAGAGGCTCTGCCACAGATTCAGGCTATTGTGCAGGTTGCTTTTCCACTTGGGCCACATGATCTGGCTCATCCAGCGGTGCTTGAATGCTGTTTGAAGTCTTCGGCAGTCCTCTAATTGTGAATCACAGCGCAGCCCTTAGGATTTTGAAACAAAGCCCTGCCACCCTTTTCAGATTACTCTATCCTTTGGAGAAACAGCTTTTGGCTTGTTATTGGTAGAGGTAGAATGCTTAACCATAGGCAACCAAGTCTTTATGTCACCCGAGCTGCCCATCATTCACTGGCTGTTGGTTGACTTTAGAGTCATAAAGCCAGATGTGCACAACACACCATCATTAAATAGAGTTGGCCCATAGAAGATGGGGCCTGAGCAGGACCTTAAGGCACAAGTAAGTTGTATGAGGATGTGACTCAAATGTCCGTGGTCTCCACTCCTGTCATGTTACCTTCCCTCTCCTATTTAGCACTTGTACCATCGTGGAGAGTTCCTTATGATCAGTTAACTGAGGAAGAGAAATCTCATGCCTCATTTACAAATGGTTCTATGCGATATACAGGCAGCACTAGAAAGTAGACAGTGGCAGCATTACAGCCCCTAATACCTTCCTTAAAGGCAGTGGTGAAGATAAAACCTTTCAATTTGCAGAAATCAAGTAATATATCTGTTCACTTTGCTTTGAAGGGTAAATTGTCATATGCGTGATCATATACGGATTGTATACCACTGTCAATGGTTTGACTGGATGGTCAGGGACTTGGAAGGAACATGATAAGAAAATTGATGACAAGAATACATGGGCTGTGTTGCGATAAACATTCTTTTGCATGTGTCTGTTGGTGTGAAAGGCCTTGATTTGTAGGATATATTCCAAGTAGTGGAATTACTGGGTCAAATGGTATATCTATATCCATTTTTTGAAGGAAGTGCCAGATTGCTTTCTAAAGAGGCTGGACCATTTTACAACCACACCAACAGTGTAGGAGAGTTCCACTTTCTCCACAGCCTCTCCAGCATTTGTTGTTTTGTGTTTTTTGGATCATGCCCAACCTTGTTCGGGTGAGATGGTATCTCATTGTAGTCTTGATTTGAACTTCTTTTCACTCAGTCATAATAAAAAAAAAAAGAATACATGGGGATGAGATATGTGGATAGACCATTCTGAATGGGCCAAAGAAGTGAAGACATTCATGTGTCACATGAATGCTCACCAAAAGCTGACCTTGACAGAGGAGGATACGAACAATCAAGTGGAACAATCAAGTGGATAGCACGGCATAGCTACTCCTGTCATTCCCGACAGTCTCAGGAGCAAAGTGGCCAATCCTTGCCAAGGATTGACGTTACTCATAAACTCAAATACAGGCTTTCACCCACCAAGGCCAACTTAGTGACATATATGCATATACACATACACAAACACAAACACATACACATACAAAAACAACCAAACCCATTCCCATCTAGTTGATTCCAACTCACAGTGACCTTATAGGACAGAGTAGAACTTTCCCATAGTTTCCAAGAAGCACCTGGTGGATTTGAACTGATGACTTTTTGGTTAGCAGCCCCAGCACTTAACTATGATGCCACCAGGTTTTATGTATACATACACATGGGGCCCTGGTGGTGCAGTGGTTAAGCATTTGGCAGGTAACCAAAATACTGACTATTCTAATCCAGCAGCCACTCTTAAGAAACAGTGATAGTTCAGATTGTATGTCAACTTGGCTGGGCCATGCTTCTCAGCTGTATAATGTTGTGATCATTCTCCGCTGAAATTTAGTATGTGATTACCTCCATGGTGAAATCTACTGAGTGGTATTGGCTGGGGTGGGGCCTGTGGGGGCTTACCACTCACTTAACCTTCATCTTTTCACCCTCGGTCACCTAATTCCTTCCTGTTTGCCTTGCCAAGGTTGTTGGCTTGTTCTTGATCCAGCAGCTGACTACAATCTGACTTGCAAGTCTTCTGACTTGAGCTAGTAGCTTACCCAGGCATCCTGGGACTCATCATTTTCACAGCCTGTGAGCAAGAGTTCTGCTCTCAGACCTGCTGATCTTGGATTCACCAACCCTGGAAGATGTGTGAATTAGGAGAAACCTTGTAGTCTTTCCTGAAGACCTTGAGATTCATCACCCTTTATAGCCTCTGACTCAGAGCCCTGCACTTCGAAATGGTGATCTTATATTCACAAGCTTCTGCCACTCTTTGACTTGGAAAAGGCCTCTGTCCTGATCCAGTGACTTGGGACATTGTAACTGCCATGTATCGAATTGTGTCCCCCACAAAGTATGTGTAGCCACGTGGCTAGACCATTATTACTGGTATTTTGTGATTGTCCTCCATTTTGTGATTTTCCTATGCTGTATGTTAAAGGATAGTGGTGGGACTGTAAATCCCTTCATAGGATCACCTCCCTGCTCCAGTGTAAAGGGAATTTCCATGGAGTTTGGCTTGTACCATCCTTAATCCTTTCATCTTACAAGAAATGGAAGGGAAGCAACCAGAGAATTGGGAACCTCACACCATCAAGAAAGCAGCACCAGGAAAAGAGTGCATCCTTCAGACCACAGTTTCCTGCCCCAAGATGCTCCCTGGACAAAGACTGATGCAATACTGGACTTTCCACTGGAACCTACAAGAGAGAAAGCCTTCTCCTCTATCTGCCCCTCTATCTGCTCTCCTCTATGACAGAATACTCCTCTTTTTCACTCTTTACATCTACTATCCTCTTAACAAACACCTGTCCCCTCCTCTCTACCCTCTCCTCTCACCTCTAGTAAGAAACCAGTAAGACAACTTCCTATAAATGTATAAAATGTACACGTACCACATGCTCACTGTGTGTCCCTGAGTCCAGTCCATTCTTTGTCTCAAGTGTTGATCTCAGTATTGGCTTTAGGTCTGGGGCAGCAGCAAGTCTAGGGGCCATGAATTTGGACTTGTAGCCTGCTGGGCTGTGTAAGCATAAACTTTCCTTTGTTAGAGCTGACCACTCCATGGTATTTCTGTTAGAGCAGCACTAGCTGACAAAAACACTAACCTCTAAAATTGTATGTGCCATTTTCTTGATCTCTCTCTCTATATAATGAGGTATATACTTACATACTTTACTGGTTTTGCTTCTCTAGAGAATCCAGCATAAGACAGAAATCCTATGGGATAGTTTTACTGTGTCCTATAGGGTCAGAATTGACTAAATGACAGCAGTTATAGTTTAAGTCTTTGGTATATATATAAATATAGATATATATATAACATACATACACATATATATATTTATGTTTTGGGTATATATATGTTATATATATACTATATATATATATGTTTTATATATATATAATATATATATGTTTATATATATATAAAACAGCCAAGCCAGCCAATATATACAACACATACATCATATATGTATATATATGCTTCCCTTGTTCTATTTCTCTAGAGAACACAGCCTAAGACACATATCAATTCACATATCTTACTAAAATATTCACTATATATTTGAATTTGTGGGTTGTATAGATGCTAATGTCTGCTATCTACTCTGAAGAGTATAGACTTGTTATTCCATGTTATGTTGCTAATTTTGTATTTTTTAAATTATGATTAAGTGAAAGAATACAATCCAAATCAATTTTGCTTTCCTGCTTCTCTCTCTGCCTCTCTATCTGCTCTCCTCACTCTATGACAGCATGCTCCCCTTTTTAACTCTTTACATCTACTATCCTCTTAACAAACACCTGTCCCCTCCTCTCTACCCTCTCCTCTCACCTCTAGTAAGAAACCAGTAGGACAGCTTCTTATAAATGTATAAAATGTATATATACCACGTGCTCACTATGTGTCCCCGAGTCCAGTCCATTCTTTGTCTCAAGTATTGATCTCAGTTTTGACATTAGGTCTGGGGCAGCAGCAAGTCTAGGGGCCATGTTCCTAGGGGACCCTCCAGGTTGTTGGGCCATCAATTCCGGTCTTTTAGTCAAGTTCTTGATCTGCACACCTCTTTTTATCATGCTATGTCAGGCATTCTATTCTGTGTCCACTATCAAGGTTGTCTTTGGTGGTGGCTGGGCAACATCTGATTCTTCTAGTCTCAGGCTGATGTATCTCCCAATCAAATGAGTCCTGTCTCATGGACACATTTTTCCTTATGTTTTTGATGTTCTTGGCCATCATCTGTTCCAGGTGAGTTGGGACCAATTGATGTTCCTCAGATGGCAGTTCGCTGGCTTTTAAGACACCAAATGCCACTCACCAATGTGTGGTGCAAAAGACTCTCTTAGCAAAAGACTAGTTATGCCAATTGACCTCAATGTGCCCTGAAAACATGTTGACCAGACCCCTGTACCTGCTACTCTGTCAATTGAAATGTTGGGTTGAATTTAAAAAACCATTTAGTTTATGGTGTAGTAGTTACTCTGACCTGCCTCCTACTGCGTGCTGTCATTCCCTTCACCTAACCAAATTCTTAGCAACTATATAACCTGTGAACAACTCTATCCATTTCTCACAACCCTTGTATCCATCAGAGTCTTCTGTTCGTAAGTCCTTTTCTAAGTTGTTATAATAGTTATCTCCTACAATAATTGTTAATTTGCAGCTGACTGATACCACTCAGCATGTCTTCTAGTTATCACTGTTCTTTATCGTTGCACAGTGTTTCATTGTGTATGTATATCATAGTTTGTATATTCATTTATCTGTGGATGGGAAACTTGTTTGATTCCGTATTTTTGCTGTTTGGGGCAGTGCTACAGCAAACTTTCGTGTGCATGCATCTATGTGACAGCTCTTGTATCTGTAGGATATATTCTGAGCAGTGGGATTACAGGATCATATGGTATATCTATTAATAACTGTTTAAGAAAGCACCAAATTGCTTTCCAAAGAGGTTGTACCATTCTGCAGTCCCATCAGCAGCATACGAGAGTTCCAATCTCTCTGCAGCCTCTCCAGTGTTTCTTGTTTTCTGTTTTTTGGATTATGGCCAACCTCACTGGGGTGAGATGATATCTCTGTAGTTTTGATTTGGATTTCTCTAATACCTAACCATCGTGAACATTTCCTCTTATGTCTTTTGGCTACCTGGACATCTTCTTTGGTGAAGTGTCTGTCCATGTCCTTTGTCCATTGTTTAATTGGGTTATTTGTCTTTTCTTTGTTGATGTTTTACAGTACCTTGTAGTTTATGGAAATTAGATGTCAATTTGATACATAGTTGCCAAATATTTCTTTCCCAGTGTGTAGGCAGTCTTTTAATTCTCTTGGTAAAGTCTTTGGATAAGCATAAGTGTTTTATTTTCAGTAGTTTCCATTTACCTGTTTTTTCTTCTGTTGTTTGTACATTGTTGGTAAGCTTTCATAGTTTGCCTAAGCTGTGTATTAGAACATCTGTTGTTGTCCCTATTTTTTCTTCCATAATCTGTATTATTTTAGATTTGGTATTTAGATCTTTCCAACTCATGGCGACCCTAGGGGCCAGGGTTGCCAGAAGTTGGATCCGACTGGACGGCACTTGACTTAGCATTTAGATCTTTGATATATTTTGTTATAGTTTTGTGTAGCCAAGCCAAGTGTAAACTGTGATATATGGGTATTGTTTCAGTTTTTTGTAGATAGATATCCAGTATTGCCAACATCATTTGTTAAAGAGACTGTTTTTACCCAAGTTTACAACTTTTGGGCCTTTGTCAAATACCACCTGTCCATAGGAGGATGGTGGTATTTCTGGATTCTCTATTCTGTTTCATTGGTATGTATATCTGTTTTTGTATCAGTACCAGGCTGTCTTGATTACTGTGGCAGTGTAATAGGTTCTAAGATCTAGTAGTGCGAGGCATCTCACTGTGTTCTTCTTCAATAATGTTTTGCTTTTCCAGGGTTTCTTCCTTTTCCAAACAAAGTTAGTGATGTGCTTCTCCATCTCATTAAAAAAATACATTGAAATTTTTATTGGAATTGCATTGCATATATAGATAGCTTTGGGGAGAATAGACATTTTCACAATGTTAAATCATCTTGTCCCTGAGCAGAGTAGGATTCTCCACTTACGTAAGTCTCTTTTGGTTTCTTGCAGTAGGGTCTTGTAATTTTCTTGGTGTGGACAACACAACCACAGCTGGGGCTGCGGGCAACTTGGCCATAAGCCAAGTCAAGTGCCGTCGAGTCGGATCCGACTCATGGCAGCCCTCATGGTTGGGGCAAATATTGAGGCCTGGGTGCAGGGCTTGTGAACCTGTAAGTGAGTGATTGTAAACAGCTGCAAATGGCTGGAATGTATGATATCAGACCATCGGAAATGATGATCTGCTATGCTGAATGTAATCTTGGTACCCGTCCCCAGGCCTAAGTGCTTTACCTCCTGGAGAGATGAATTCACCTGAGGAAGTGACCTTCCTTATGTTAGTTAGACAGGAAGACACCCATTTACTTTGTGGGGAACTATCCACACCCTATTCAAATTAATGCCTGCTTTACTGTCTACAACTATTTTGTTCACTAAATAAAAGGGAGCTGCCTGATGCCTAAGAGTTGTTGCTGGGGTGTCAGAGATACCAGCTTCCCTTCTCACCACCAGTGTTTCTTGTGTGGCATTCGTCATTGGCACCAATCAGCCACAGGGAACACAGACCCATGGAACTCAACACATGGTATAGGTCTCTTACATCTCTGGTTAGCTTCATTTCTATGTATTTTTATTTCTTGGGAGGCCATATTAAATGGTATTGATTTGTGGATTACCTTTTTGATGATCTCTTTGTTGGTGTAAAGGAATCCTACTGATTTATTTATGTTTATCTTATACCTTGATACTTGGCTGAAGTCTTCTATTAATTCCAGTAGTTTATTTATGGATTCTTTGGGGTTTTCTGTGTACTGGATCAGATCATCTGCAAATAGGGATACTTTTACTTCTTTGTGAATGTGGATGCCCTTTATTTGTTTGTCTTGTCTGAATGCTGTCACCAGAACCTCTAGCACAGTGTTGAATAGAAGTAGTGACAGTGGACATCTTTGTCTAGTTCACCTTCTCGGGGAATTCTTTCAGTCTCGCTCCATTCAGGATGATGTTGGCAATTGGCTGTGGAAAGATGCCATTTATTGCAGGGAGTAATTTCCCTTCTATTTCTATTTTGCTGAGAGTTTTTAACATGAATGGGTGTTGGACTTTGTCAAATAACTTTTCTGCATCGATTGACAAAACCAGGTGATTCTAATCTTTTGTGTTATTTATATGGTTGATCACATTAATTGTCTTTCTGATGTTGAACCAGCTCTACATCCCTGGTATGAATCACATGGTCATGGGGAATTATTTTTTTGATATGTTGTTGAATTATATTCACCAGGATTTTGTTTAAGATTATTGCATCAAGAAAAGGTAAAAATCTCCCTATTTGCGGATGATATGATTGTACATGCAGAGAATCCCAAAGAATCCATAAGTAAACTACTCAGACTGATAGAGGAGTTCGGCAAAGTCTCAGGATACAAGATAAACATATGTAAATCAGTAGGATTCTTTTATACCAACAACGAGATTGTTAAGGAAGAAATCACCAAGTCAATACATTTACTATAGCCCCTAAGAAGACAAAGTACCTAGGAATGAATAAATAACAGACCTTTACAAAGAGAACTACAAGCCCTTACTACAAGAAACTAAGAGAGATTTACAGAAATGGAGAAACCTACCCTGCTCATGGATAGGAAGACTTAACATTATGAAAATGTCTATTTTACCCAAAGCATCTTCTTATATAATGCAATCCTGATACAAGTCCCAGTGACATTTTTTAATGAGATGGAGGAACAAATTATCAACTTTGTCTGGAAACGGAAGAAGCCCTGGATAAGTAAAGCACTACTAAAGAAGAAGAACACACTGGGAGGCCTCTCATTACCTGATTTTAGAACCTATTACACTGGCACAGTAGTCAAAACAGTCTGGCACTGGTACAAAAAGAGACAGGCAGATCAATGGAACAGAATCAAGATCCCAGAGATGACACCATCTGCCTATGAATAGTTGATATTCGACAAAGGCTCTAAGATATTAAATGGGGGTAAAAACAATCTCTTCAACAAAGGATGCTGGCAAAATTGGAAATCTATCTGCAATAAATTGAAATAAGATCCGTATCTCACACCTTATACAAAACCCAACTCAAACTGGATAAAAACCTAAATATAAAATCTAAAACAATAAAGCTCATCCAAGAAAAAGAAGGAACAACAATGGAAGTTTTAATACACAACGTAGACAGATTTCAAAATCTGTCAAACAAACCACAATCAACAGAAAATAGATAAATGGGAACTGATAAGAATCAAACACTTTTGCTCATCCAAAGACTTTAAAAGACCACATAGAGAATGGGAAAAAATATTTGGCAACTATACATCAGACCAATGCCTGATCGCCATAATATATAAGGTACTGCAAATTATCAGTTAAAAAAAGATAAATCATCCAATTAAGTAAGGGGTAAAGGAGATGGACAGACAATTCTCTACAGAGGAGATCCAGACAGCCAAAAAACACATGCAGACATGCTCACGATCACTAGCTATTAAAGAAATTCAAATCAAAACGACAATGAGATACCACCTCACCCCAACAAGGTTGGCCATGATCCAAAAAACCCAAAACAACACATGCTGAAGAAGCTGTGGACAGATTGGAATTCTCCTACACTGTTGGTGGGGTTGAAAAATGGTGCAACCTCTTTGGAAAGCAATCTGACACTCCTTTAGAAAAATGGGTATAGATGTACCATTTGACCAAGTAATTCCACTGCTCAGAATATATCGTACAGAATCCAGGCCATTCACACCAACTGATACACACACATGAATATTTATCGCAGCACGGTCCACAATAGCTAAAAGATAGA
This sequence comes from Heterohyrax brucei, assembly GCA_028571685.1. Lineage (NCBI taxonomy): Eukaryota > Metazoa > Chordata > Mammalia > Hyracoidea > Procaviidae > Heterohyrax > Heterohyrax brucei. The sequence goes on along the minus strand of CM053166.1, from coordinate 111,121,212 downwards.
ATCAACCCAGATGCCCAACAATAGAAGAATGGGTAGGTAAACTACAGTATATATACTTGATGGAATCACTATGCAATGATAGACAACAATGATGATTTCATGAAACATCTCATAACCTGGTTTCAACTGGAAGACATTATGTTGAGTGAACGTAGTCAGCAACAGAAAGACAAATATTATATGAGACCCCTACTATGAGATCTTAAAATCAGACTCATCCATAGAGGAAAAGACTCTTTGATGGCTGGAAGGGTGAGGAGGGCAGGAGGTTGAGGGGGGAAGGGTTTAGATTAGATGTTAGAAATTTGGATGGGTGAAATCAGTGGCAGTGCACATTAGTAAGAAGGTCAACATTAACTGGACCTCAACACAACTTTTGTACTCCTCCCATCTTAACCCAACAGAGTAGCTGGGGCAGGGGGCCAGGGACCGTGCTCTCGGGGGAAATTGAGGCCAAATGGCGCAACTTGCATTTTGCTAATGAGGACTTTCCGCACCCCACATTGGTGAGTGGCATTTGGGGTCTTAAAATCTGCCAAGCTGCCATCTGGGGGTACAGCAAATTGTGCCAACTCAGCAGGAACAGGTGATCACCGAGGTCCATAACGACATGGGGGAAAGAGAACCCAGAGAACAGAGAGACCCACATGAGTTGTTGTCTACATCGACTTGCAACTGGAAAAACCAGATGGTACCTGGCCACCACCAGTGCTAACCACGAGGGTGCTCATAAAAGTTGAGTCTCACTGGCAACACAAGAATAAATAGGGGTGCATACTGAGATCTCTCCTAAAAGACCACAATTAAGGGGTTTGGGGATTCCCCTGTGAGCATGGCCCCTGGCCCTGATGCTGCCTCTGTCCATAAATCATAATGAAGGTCCACTCTTTGGACAGGAATGGATTGGACTTGGCGACACAGAGTGATCATATTTTGTGGGCACTTTGTGGTTCTAGGCATCTATAGGATGTCATCCTGCTGTAGTTTTTATTGTCTGTTTTCTTCCCATGCTAGACAGGTTCTTTTGTTGTTCTCTTTCTACTTGTTTGAGTTCTAGGGTTGTTTGGGTCAGGCCATTTCTTCATTTTGGAGGTGTGTATTTATAGAGACAAATTGACCTCTAATCACTGCTTTTGCTGTATCCCATGGGTTGTCATAGGATGTATTTTCACTCTCATTTCATTTCATGAATTTCTTTATTGTGTCCTTGATTTCTTCTACAACCCATGCATTTTATAGCAAGTTGGTATTCAATTTCTATGAGTTCAAATTTCCATCCATGTTTTTTTCTGCTATTGATTTGAACTTTGATGACTTTATGATCTGAGAAGATGCTTTGCAATAATTCAATTATTTGGATTTTGTTGAGACATGTTTTATGGACTAATATGTGGTCTATTCTGGAAAACATTCCATGTGCATTGGTAAAAAAGGTTTTACTTCACTATTTCTGGGTAAACAGTTCTATATATGTCTATGAAGTTGAGTTGGTTGATTGTCACAGTAAGATCTTCTGTATCTTTATTGAGCTTTTTTCTGAATGATCCATCCCCTACTGAAAGTGGAACATTGAAGCCTCCTACTGTTATTGTGGAGTGACCTGTCTCATTTTTCAGTGTTGTTGGCATTCGTTTAATGAATTTAGATGCCCTGATATCGAGTGTGTAAATATTAATACTGTTATAACCTCTTTATATTTTGAAATTTTAGACAATAAACAGTGACCATCCTTGTCCACAATATAGTAAATCTATCTTATCTGGGGTGAATACTGCCACTCCTATTCTTCTTTGCATGTTGTTAGCTTGGTATATGTTTTTCCATCCTTTGATGTTCAGTTTTTTCATATCTTTCAGTCTACATTGTGATTCTTGTAAGCAGCATGTAGATGGATGGTGTTTTCTGATCCAACCTGTTACTGTTTGTCTCTTTACTGGAATGTTTAATCCATTCACATTCAGTGTAATTATTGATAAATATGTATTAACGTTGTCAGTTTGATGTCTTTGTTTTTGTGGTGTTGACATTTTCTTTTTCCACTTAATATTCTGTTCCATGTCATTTTTCTTTTCATCCTTTTAAATGTTGGTTTTGTGTCCACTGACAATTCCTTATTGTGTTTCTTGTTTTGATATGTGGTATTGTTAGTTTGCTTTCTGGTTGCCATTTTACTTCCCTCTAATGTTCTAAGTTTAAACTAGTCTTTAACTTCTTTATAGCTCCTTGACTTCTTCTACATGTAAAAGGCTATGAATACTGTGATATATTTGTAGTTTAATGTCATAGTTGACATGTTAATATCTGTGGTTCCCTAATTTTAATATTTTAGATTTGATTAAGCTTTGTGACTTCTCTAACTAAATAGAACTAGATGCTCTATCCTGCATTACATCCCTGAATATACATCTGGTGTTACTGATTTTCTAATTGAAGAACTTCCTTCAGTATTTCTGGTAATTTTGATTTGGCTTTTGCAAAGTCTGTAAGCTTCTGTTTATCTGAGAGTGTCCTAATTTCACCATCATATGAGAAACAATTTTGTAGGATATGTAATTCTTGGTTAGAAGTTTTTTCTTTCAAGGCTTTGTATGCATCATCCCATTGCCTTTTGCCAACATGGTTTCAAATGAGTAGTCAAAAGTCAGTCTACAAGGCTTCCCTTTGTATGTTAGTTTTTGTTTAAACCTAACTACTTTTAAGAGCCACTCCTTATCTTTCATTTTATTAAGCTTGATTATAATACGACTTCTTGACTTTCTTTTGGGGTCTACCTTTTGTGGAGTTCAATGAGGATCTTGGATAGCTATCTTCTCTTATTTTGTGATGTCAGGGAAATTTTCTGTCATCAACTCTTCAACAATTATCTCTGTATTTTCTGCTATCCCTTCCTGTTCTGAAACTCCAATTATCCCTAAATTGTTCCTCTTGATAGAGTCTTGCTTCATTCTTAATGATTATTTTTTAAAATTCTGTTATATGATTTCTACTCATAAATGCTGGCGTCAATTGCTTTATCTTCAGTCTTGCTAATTCTGCATTCTATTTCTTCAATCCTCCTCCTTTCGCTTTCAATTGAATTGTCTAACTGTAATTTTATTATTCATCTGTTGAATTTCAGATAATTGTTTTTCTAGCAGTTCATATAATTTGTTTAATTTTTCATTTTGCTCTGCTTCTGTTTGTCTAATCTTTGTCTTAAGATGTAAAAGAGTTCTATACATGATTCTTTTGTATTCTACCTCCAATAATTTCAGGAAGGCTTCTTCATCTGGGAAGTTTTTTTATTCTTTATTTTGAGAGTTTTCCAGAGCCACGGTGTTCTCCTTCTTGAAATGTGTTGTCTTCAAGACATTGGAATGCTGTTTGTGTTTTTAACTGTTGCACCAGCAGAAACTGTGGGATAGCTCAGAGAACAGAGGGGGTAAGGGTGCTGCTGCATGTGGCTGACAGTTGCCACTGCATTCTCTAGGTGCTGCTGTCTTAAGTACAGCTTCTCTGCTAAGAGAGATGCTGTCCAGTCAGGTGGTGCTGCTCAGCTTGGCAGCTGGCCCCAGCTGGGCCCTCAGGGGTGGCAGACGCCAGGACCTGGCTGGCAAAGATGGAGACATACTTGTGCAGACTCTCCAGAGTCATGGCAGCAGAAGCTATAGCTCAGAGAAAGGTAGGTGAAGGGTACTCTTCACTCAGCTGCTGGCTGCTGCTGAAGTCTGTAGGTATGGCTATCTTAAGAACAGCTTCTCTACTGAGAGGGATGTTGTCCACTAAGTAATGCTGGTCAGCCTGGCAGTCAGTCCTAGTGGACCATAAGGCTTGGGAGACTCCATCTCCCAGCTAACAAAGACAGCAACCTACATGTGGAGGCTGTCTGGAGTCAGGCCAACAAACATTGTCGTGTGGCTCGGAGAATGGAGAGGGGATGGTCACCATTGAATTCAGCCACCAGATACTGCTGCATTCTTTAGGTGCAATTGTCTTAAAAACAGCTTCTTTACTGTGAAAGGCAGTGCCCAGTCAGGTGCTTCTGCTGAGCATGGCCAGAGCCCCAGTCAGCCCTTCAGGCATGGCAGACTGCCTCTAAACTGACTAAGATGGTGCTCTGTCTGAGCTGCTTCTCCTGCGCTACATCAGTGGAATCTATGGCATAGCTCTGCAAAAAGGGGAAATGGCACTATTGCACTCAGCCAGCAACCACTCCTGGATTCTTTAGATATAACTGTCTTGAGTACAATCTCCCTGCTGAGAGAGATGCTGTCCTCTCAGGTGGTGCTGCCCAGCATGGAATCTGGCCCCAGCCAGGCTTTCAAGAACAGCGGCCTCAGTCCCAGTCTTCCAGTTTACAAAGATTGCTTCTGTACCTGTAAGGCTCTTCACCATTGCACCATCAGAAGCAATCCATTTACACAGCAAACCTGCCTCCAACAAAGGTTGTTTTCCTTTCCTGTTGCACAGTCCAGTCTCACAACTTTCCACCTGATCTAACGGTTCCTAAAATGTCCACTTTGTTCTATTCAGTTGTTTTTCTAGACCTTAGCTCTCAGAATAAATAAAGAAGTGTGACTAATCTGTCATCTTGGCCCCACCTCCTAATTTAGCAATTTTTTAAATTATTTCTCCTTATATGTATTTTTCAGGGTTTGACTAATCTGTTTTTCATTCTACTTTTACCTTTCTAAGTTATGCTGTTGTTTTTGTCACATTAATAATTACTCTCCCTTTTCCTACACTTGTGATCAAACACATATTTCCTAACAAATGAGCTACTATTTCACTGCCAATGTAATTTTCTCATTCATATAGATATATTTTCTATCTACTTCTTTCACTCTAATAAAATAAAACCTTTAGAATCCTAGTACTAAAGGTCTGTCCTTCCTTAGTCTTCTGTCCACCCTCCAGCAACCCTGACCAAGTAAATATATTGGAATATTTTTGCTTTCAACCTCTCCATTATTGCCTCTAATTCTTGCTTGCTGTTTAGAGAGCATACCTATTTTAATTAGACTACTATAAGATTTTCCATTATAGTATATATCTTGTCATTCAAGAGCCTTTTTTTTACATTTATATTTTGCAATCTCAGAGACTATATGTACTGACACAAAGTTAACAATATAGACAATGACAATTACTTGAAAATTCATCGTTTACTATTGTTTCTTTCCTTCTTCCTGTCCTGAAATATGTGTTTTCCAATTACATGCTTTCATTTTACTTTCTTCAGTTGTATTTACCTCTTTCCTAACCCTTTCCCAGTTCTCCAATCATTGTTTTCATGCACTTTTGGGACAGGCTTGAAATAGTTCTCCTTACTGGGTCCCACTACATAATGAAATATGAGAGATCTTACTTTCACTCAGTTGCCTGTAATCTTTAGAGGGTTTTTACTTAATAAAAGCACATATATTTGAGTTGGTAGAAAAAGGTTGAGTTTGGGTGACCATTTTTTCATAATTTATTCATTCAACAAATCCTTCTAGAATGGTTAAGACTCTTCTCAGTGTTATTGATACAACAGTCAAGAAAGCAGAGGTTCATAAAATAAATTAAGTAAGAATACACATACACACAGTAAGATGGCCGTAAGTCTTTGAGATAAATAAAGCCAGATAAGAGTATAAGCTATGACAGGAGGGCATGACAAATATTTGATATAGTAGTTTTCTTCATTATCTAGTGCTCTGTAACAGAAATACCACTAATGAATGGCTAAAATAAACAGAAATATATTTTATTACAGTTTAGGTGGCTAGAAGTCTGAATTCAGAGGGCCAGCTCTAGGAGAATATTTTCTTTCTCTGTCAGCTTTGGAGGAATGTCTTTGATTCTTCAGGTTCTACTTTCTGGTTCCTTAGAGATCCCCATGTAGTTTGTCATCTATGTTCCCCATCTCTAATTTCTGGAGGGCTTGTTTAATCTCTGTTGTGTCTCACAAGAGACTGACTCAAGGTGCATCCTACACTAATTCTGCCTCATTAATATACCAAAGACACCTTATTTCCAAATAAGATTATCACCGCAGGCATAGAGGTTAGGATTTACAGTATGTATTTTGGGGGAACACAATTTAATCCATAAATGTTATCAAATAAGTTTCTCTAGAAGTAATGTTTGGAAAGGGACCTGAAGGGAGAAAGCCAGACTGATATTTGGTAGAGCATTGTAGGCAAAACAAACAAGGTGAGTTACTGAAGTAGGAAGGGTACCTGGCTTTTTCAGAAGCCCAGGATGGTTGAAAGGTGGTGAATGAGACACAGAGATCTATAAAAAATAACAAAGTTGTACCAAATTACCAGATATAGTAGATTTTGTAGGCCTTTGTAAAGAATTAAATTTTATTGTGTGGGTGACAATAAAACATTAGGGATTTTTTCAGTCATGATGACATCATTGACATAAACTTTCACATATTCTTATGACTACCTTGTATGAAATAGACTGTTGTTGTCCCCAGGTGCTATCAAATTGGTTCTGACTCATAGTGACCTTATGCCCAAAAGAACCTTACACTGCCTGCTCCTGTGCCATATCCACAATCATTTTTATGCTTAAGCCCATTGTTGCAGCCACTGTGTCAATCCATCTCATCAAGGGTCTTCCTCTTTTTCTCTGACCCTCCATTGTATCAAGCATGATGCCCTACTCCAGGGACTGACCCCTCTTGGCAACATGTCCAAAGTATGTAAGGCACAGTCTTGCCATCTTTGCGTTCAAGGAATGCTCTGGCTGTACTTTTTCCAGAATGGATCTGTTTGTCCTTTTGCTGGTTCCTGGTACATTCAGCATTCTTCTCCAACACCACAGTTTAAAGGTGTCAATTCTTCTGTTTCCTTTGTTCATTGTCCAGCTTTCTCATACATATGGTGTGATTGAAAATACCATTGCTTTCATCAGGTTTACTTTAGATTTTTAGGTAACATATTTACTTTTCAATACTTGAAAGAGGTCCTTTGCAGCAGATTTTCCCAATGCAATGTGTCTTTTGATTTATTGACTGCTGCTTTGATGGATCATGACTGTGGACTCCAGTAAAGTGAAATCTTTGACAACCTCAATCCTTTCTCCTTTTATGATGATGTTGCTCACTGGTCCAGTTGTGAGGATTTTTGTTTTCTTGATGTTGAGGTACAATCTAGAGTGAAGGCTGTGGTCCTTGATCTTCATCAGTAAGTGTTTCAAATATTCTTCACTTTCAGCAAGAAAGATGGTATCATCTGCATAACGCAGGTTGTTATCTGGTCTACCTCCAATTCTGATGCCTTTCTCTTCATATAATCCAGTTTCTTGGATTATTTGGTCAGCATAGAGATTGAAACGCAATAGTGAAAGGATCCAACTCTGACACACACCTTTCTTGACTTTAAACTATGCAATTTACCCTTGTTCTGTTTGCATAACTGCATACAGATTCCTTAAGAGCACAATTAAGTTTTCTGGAATTCCCATTTTATGCAATGTTAGCCATAATTTATTATGATCTGCACAGTTCAATGCCTTTGCCAAGTAAATGAAACACAGGTAAACATCTTTATCGTATTCTTTGCTTTCAGTCAAGATTCATCTGACATCAGCAATGATATCCCTGGTTCCACGTACTCTTCTGAAACCAGCTTTAGAAATAGACTGAAAGTGTGAAAATACAAAGAAGTATCATGGAGTGACAATGGAATTAGTACCAGAACTCCTACTCAACCTTTTTTTTGTATATAAACCCTCTACAACTGTACTTTATTAAGCCTTCTTTAATTATTATAACACTTAAACCACGTCAAACACTATAGCATAATTTGCTGTGTAACTACGTAAGTTGTAACATACACTAATGATTTGATACGTGTTAGACTAGTTCCCTCACATAAAATACACATCCCTTTAAGGCAGAAACCAACATGTTAATATCCACTAAATGTAACAGTGTGCTGAGCATATTTTAGCAGGTCTATAAATAAAATAAATGCATTTATTATAGCTCTCTTGAAGTTTTTTTAATATGTAGATTTTTCAAGATTGTGTTTCAGTAACATCTAAGGGGATTGCTTTGACTCATTTATATACAATATGGTTATCTAAAATACTGAAAGCTTGTCAAAAGACTTCCTTAATACTTTTTTGAAGCTTAAATTTTAACATGATAAAGATAGTATAAGGGAATACTGATCATATTGTTGTGTGTAAAATACGAAGTAAAGGATTTTGAATAGTATTACCTAGTGCTAATTAAACACTGAAGAATCATAACATCGAGAAAACATGGATCTCTTTTTGATTTGGCATTTATTACTTCAATATATATTAAAGTGCCAACTTGGAAAGGTTACATTGATGTTGGCCTGAAGGCTGCTATAATAAACCAGACAATTCTATCACATATCAAAATAAGAAAGGTAAATATAATGTGGTTAGAAAATACTTTTGTCTCACAGTACAAAGTGAACTTATCTGGCATATATAGCTGATATCTCTTTTACTCACTCGAAAAGTACTGACTGAATATTTCCTAAGTATCTGCCATGTTGATATGGGGGGCAGATACTAAAACTGTATTCCCTGCTTTCCCTGTTTGGAGGCAAAATTGTTAGTGGTGACAGATGCTAAACATAAAGCTACATAAAACAAATCCTGGTCCATCTCTGCAATCAGTGTAGGTGAGATTGTGGGACTCAACTGCTACACAGAAGGGAGAAAACATGAGATGCTGACATACCTATATGTTTATGTTTATTTCTTTTTCTAATTAATGAATGATGCTTCAGCCTTGGAAAACCTGGGGGTATAGTGGTTAAGTGCTATGGCTGCTAAGCAGAAGGTTGGCAGTTAACATCCTCCCAGCCCTCCCTGGAAACTCTGTGGGGTAGTTCTATTCTGTCCTGTGGAGTCACTGTGAGTCAGAATCATCTCAACAGCAGTGGGTTTTGGTTTGGCTTTAGCCTTACAAATATGACCAAAAGAAGGACAGCTGTTATTGTAGTATAATCCCAACTGAGTTAGTAATTATTGTGTTTCAGACTTCAGATATTGTAACTTTCCAATATCGTGAATTTCATTGCACTTAAAATTCGAATTTATAGATTCCGTCAAACTGTAAAACAGATTATAATACACTAGTAAAGAGACAATAATCTAAGTTGACAGCTAAGGCAGTTGGAGAATGGCTCTCTGAAAAATATGGCTCTCTAGTGTCTTATGATGACATGAGCTACATAGTAATAGAATATTAGAACATATTTGAGTTTGCAATAAGTCACATCTAGCTCTTAGTCCTAGAATCCCCAGTATCTAGCTGTATAACCCTAGGCAAGTAGTTTTCACTTCTTAGATCTCAGGCTTCTAATAGTTAACATAGATTAGGATTGTTATTAAGATGAAATGAGATGATATTTTTCCTAACAATATTTATCAAATGGCAGGTACTCAGTTTTCACACACTTCCAATGATATTTCACATCTTTCTCTGTGTCTTAACTTGTTCTCTCTAACATACACACTGACATATACACACAAACTGCATTGGAAGACAAAACAAAGGAGTGCAGGTTCATATTTTGATAATATTAGTAATAAAATAAACCTGAGTATTCAATATATTATATCAGGTTGTAGGTATTCTTTGACAGTATTCAAAGAGCTTTTGGGGGTGAAGAAATTTCTGGGCCATCCACTCAATTTCATAAGAACAACTCATTCTTCATAGATTTTTACATATTTTGCTTCTGTGTGAGAAATCTCTTGAAGCATTCACATTTTTTTAAAAAAGAACAATTATTTGGTCTACTGTCTTTCATATGTAAACATAGAAATAGGCTCTGAATAACTAAATTGCTTCACAAATTTATAGTAGAGAAGCTAAGGTCTAAAATCTGTCTGTCTTGTGACTTTCTGACCCTGTATAGTACTTCTTTCAATATAGCACACTGACTTCCAGATATTAAAAATAAATTAGGGGGTGGAGTCACGATGGCAGACTAGATACATATCTCCTCAATTTCCTCTGGAAACTAAGACTTAGACTGGTAATTAAAAAGAGCCTTCTGGACTCCCAGTGAGCCTTAGGACATGGCATAAGGCTGTCAATTTGGACTACATGCCACTGAATGGGAAACTTCTTCACTTTCATTGACCCCCACCCTTGTTGAATCCCGGCTCTCGTGGACTGATGATAATTTTTAGCTTTTTGTTCCCTGTCTTAGCCAGCAGGTGGAGCTTGGGCTTAACTGACAGCGGGACTCAACCACACTGCTGATAGAACCAACAGGCAGAATAGCCTCACTTCAAGAGCCCGGCTCTGGACTCTGTGCATTTTGGCCCCTCCACCCTCCCTTTCTGAACCTCTACCACAAAAATAAGCTATTCCATAGTGAATGGGAGAGCTTGTGCTGGATGCCATCTTGTTGGACTGAGAGGTGGAGTTGCTCAAATGGAGGCCTCAACAGGGAATAATTCCCAGGCTGGAAGTCAGTGCCAGCCCGGGGAACACTTCTCCAACAGAAAAGCTGTGTTTGGCACAGTGTGACCTTATGGGTCGGGCACAGCAGCAGATGACAGAAAGGCAGTAGCTTTTCCATACTTTGAACTAGTTTACATCATCAGAGGTTGGATATAAAGGTACTTACCTTGCCAGCTGGGAAGAGGGGCTTGCATACCTGACAGCCTGACTCATTGTGGAAACTGTCATATAGGTTTTACCTTCCAATGTAAGACTACCTAGAGAAATAACTGCAGTGTATCCTGAAGGCATCTCTTCCAGCCTTTACTGACTCAAAATACAAGGTCAGCTAACGACCCCCAGTGACTTCTATAAGTAAAGCCATGTCTTTGCCAATCAGTAGGTGGGGCCTGCTACCCCAGAGATTCCACTGAGCCCAGTCACTGGAGTACATAGAGGTGACTGGTGATCATTTTCCTTTTCAGACTGTCCTTTAGATCAACACTGGAGAAACTAAACAACCTCTAGATGCCAAAAAAAACCAACAAAACTTGGACAGAAACTTAAAGAAAAATTCAGCTATGCTTGAGGAAGCCCTCAAAAGAAAAAAACCAAGAACTTCCCAGACAATGAAGCCTTCTTGAAACTATCAGAGGTTGAGCACAAAAGGATTATATATAGAACCCTCCTAGGCATTATACAAAATGCAGTAGAGCAAATCGTAAAATTAACCAAGCTGTTCCAACTGATGGAACACCAGTAGTCTGAAATCCAACAGATTAATAAAGTCAAAGAAATAGAAAATTCAATTCAAAGCCAAGAAAACAGAATAGAACAAATGGAAAATAGACTTTCTGACTTGGAAGGTAGAGCTACTGACTCTAGGATCTATGAGGAAAAATCAGAGAAAAGAAACAAGAAAAATGAAGAAGCACAAAGAAGCACGTGGGATTCTATCAAGAGGAACAATCTACAATTAACTGGAGTTCCTAAACAGGGAGGGACACCTGAAAACAGGGAGGGACACCTGAATTATGAAAGAAGAGAATACAGACATCCAAGATGCGTATCGAACGCCACTCAATCTAAATCCCCAAAGAAAGCCTCCAGGACATATTACAATCAAGCTTAACAAAATGAAACATAAGCAGAAACTCTTAAAGGCAGTGAGACTCAAAACAAAGCTAATATTCAGAGGGAAACCCCATAGGTTTCTTCTGACTTCTGAGCAGAAACAATGCTGGCACGGAGGCAATGGGGTGACACTTTCAAAGCCTTGAAGGAGAAAAATTTCCAACCAAGAATTATATATCCTGCAAAGCTATCTCTCAAATATAACAATGAAATTAAGACATTTGCAGATAAACAGAAACTCAGAGACTTTGTAAAAAGGAAACCAAAGCTAGAAGAAATAATGAAAGTAGCTCTTGGCTTAGAAGAACAAAACCGTTAACTCTATATTGTAGGAGGCAATACAGTATACACCGTCCAGAAACCTACTCACATGAGGAAGGCACAAAACTCAACCAAAGCTATAATATTAATAGAAGTGATCCAGTGATAATATCATGAAAACTATCATATCATTTTATTAAAAAGAGAGATGTACTACAGTATAGTCCTTCCAGATTGAGCGGAACTTAATAAGATATGTAGAACTTAAAATTGGTTTTAAACATAGATCATTAAGGGGTATCACAGGAGTAGCCACCAAGCACAATAAAGACTCAACATATCAAATCAAGAAATGCAATACACAAGTCTCAACAAACACAAAACCAAAACTCAAAAGGGGGGAAAAATCAACACATAAAGAATGTCCTGGAAGAGAATAGTAAGAACAACAGAAAAAACATCAACACAAAAATAAACACATCACAACAACAGCACCAAACACATACCTATCAATAATTACGTTAAATGTAAATGGACTGAATGCTCGAATGAAGAGACAATGAGTGACATCTTGAATCGAAAGACATGACCCTTCTATATGTTGTTTACAAGAAACTCACCTTAGACTTAAAGATACGAACAAACTGAAAATTAAAGGATGGAATAATATATACCAAGCTAATAACATACAAAGAGGAGGTTTGGCAAACCTAACTTCAGATAAAATAGATCTTAATGTAAAATACACCATCATGGACAAGGACGACCACTATTTCCGAAAGTTTCAACACACAAGCAGTACTTAACAATATTAAATATTTATGCACCCAATACTGGAGCATCTAAATACATCGAAGAAACACTGACTACATTCAAAAAGGAGATAGATCACTTCACAATAAGAGTGGGAGACTTCAAAATTCCTCTCTCAGTACTGGACAGATCTTCTAGAAAAAAGCTCTGCAAAGACACAGAAGATCTTACTGCCACAATTAACCAAGTAGACCTCATTGAGATATACAGAAATTTCTATCAGCAGACAGAACTACACCTTCTTCCCCAGTGCACATGGAACATTTTCCAGAATAGACCGTGTGTTAGGACATAAAGTAAATCTCAACAGATTCCATACCACTGAATTATTGCAAAGCATCTTCTTAGACCAGAAAGCCATAAAGGTCAAAATCAAGAGTAGAAAAAAGGTAGATAGAAATTGGAACTCACAGAAACTGAACAACATCTTGCTCAAAAAGCCATGGATTATAGAAGAAAACAAGGATGAAATAAAGAAATTTATGGATTCAAATGAGAATGAAAACACTTCCTATCAGAAACCACAGGATACAGCCAAAATAGTGTTTAGGGATCAGTTTATAAATGCACACATCTGGAAGAAAGAAAGAACCCAAAGCAGAGAACTAACTCTACAGCTTGAACAAGTCGAAAAAGAGCAACAAAGGAACCCCTCAGGCACCAGAAGAAAACAGATCATAAAGATTAGAGCAGAACTAAACAAATTAGAGAACAAAAGAACAACTGAAGAAACTGAAAAGACCAAAAGCTGTTTTTTTGAAAAGATCAACAAAATCGGTACACAACTGGCTAAACTTACTAAAGAAAAATGGAAAAGGAAACAAATAACACAAATAAGAAATGAGAAGAGTGATGTAACAACACATGAAACAGAAATAAGATATCATAAAAGAATAGTGTGAAAGACTGTACTCTAACAAATTTGAAAACCTAGAGGAAATGGACAAATTCCTAGATTCATATCACCTACCAAAATTGTCACAAGATGAAGCAGAACAACTTAATGAACCCGTCACAAAGGAAGAAATTGAAAAAGTCACTCCAAAACTACCAACCAAATAAAGCCCTGGCACAGATGGCTTCACCACAGAAGTCTACCAAGCTTCTAGACAAGAGTTAACTCCAATGCTACTGAGACTATTTCACATCACAGAAAGGGATGGGATACTCCCAAATTCACTCTGTGAAGCTAGCATAACCCTGATACCAAAGCCAGGGAAAGACCCAACCAAAAAGAAAAACGACAGACCTATATCCCTCATGAACCTAGGTGCAAAAATCTTCAACAAAATATTAGTCAAGAGAATTCAACAACATATCAAAAAGTAATTCATTACAATTAATTTGGATTCATACCAGGGATGCAAGGCTGGAGGAACATCAGGAAAATAATTAATGTCATCAACCGCATAAATAACACAAAAGTGAAGAACCACCTGATTTTGTCAATTGATGCTGAAAAGGCATTTGATAAAGTCCAACACACATTCATGTTAAAACACTCAGCAAAATAGGAACAGACGGTAAATTTCTCAATGCAATAAGAGCCATTTATACAAAGCCAACTGCCTACATCATCCTGAACAGAGAAAGACTGAAACAATTCCCCTTGAGAACGGGAACTAGACAAGGATGCCCACTCTCACTTCCCCTATTCAACATTCTAGAAGTTCTAGCCTGAGTAATTACACAGACCAAGAAATAAACGGCATCTGCATCAGCTAAGAAGAACTAAAAATCTCCCTATTTGCGATGATATGAATATATACGCAGAGAATTCTAAAGAATCCATAAGTAAACTACTCAGACTGATAGAAGAGTTAGCAAAATATCATGATATAAGATAAATGTAAGTAAATCAGTAGGAATCCCTTAAACCAACAATGAGAGCATTAAAGAAGAAATCACCAAATCAATACTATTTACTATAGCCCCAAGAAGATAAAATACCTAGGAACAAATCGCCTTGACTTCAAAGAGAACTACAAGACCTTAATACAAGAAAGTGAGAGACTTACATAAATGGAGAAACTTATCCTACTCATGGATAGAAAGACTTAACATTGTAAAAATGTTTATTTTACCCAAAGCAATCTACTTATATAATGCAATCACAATACAAATTCCCGTGTCATTTTTTTAATGAGATGGAGAAACAAATTACTAACACTGTTTGGAGAGGGAAGAAGCATTCGATAAGTAAAGCACTAACTGAAGAAGAAGAACACACTGGGAGGCCTCTCACTACCTGACCTCAGAACCTATTACACTGCCAAAGTTGTGCAAACAGCCTGGTACTGGTATAAAAACAGACATATAGATCAATAGAACACAGTTGAAACCCCAGAGATGCCACCATCCTCCTATGAACAGCTGATTTTCAACAAAGGCCTTGAGACTTTAAACTAGGGTAAAAGCAATCTCTTTAACAAATTTTGCTGGCAAAATTTGATACTGATATGCAAACATTTGAAACAAAATCCATATCCCACAGTTATGCAAAAATCAATGCAAACTGGATAAAAGACCTATACGTCAAAATGAAAACAATAAAGGTCACAGAAGAAAAAGTAGGATCAACAATGGAAGTTTTAATATATAATGTAGATGGACTTCAAAATCTGTCAAAGAAAACACGATCAACAGAAGAAAAAAATAGCACAATGGGAACTACTATGAATCAAGCACTTTTGCTCATCCAAAGACTTTATCTAAAGAACTAAAAGACCACCCACAGAATGGGAAAATATATCTGGAAACTATAAGTCAGACTGACATCTAATATCCATAAAATACAAGGTACTGCAAAATATCAACAAGAAAAGGATAAATAATCCAATCAAGTGATGGGCAAAGGATAGGACAGGCACTTCCTCGAGAGGACCACCAGGCAGCCAAAAGACACATGTGGAAATGCTCACGATCACTAGCTATTAAAAGAATTCAAATCAAAATGATGATGAGATATCATTTCACCCTAATGTTGGCCATGATCCAAATAACACAAAACAACAAATTCTGGAGAGGCTGTGGAGAAGCTGGAACTCTCCTACACTGTTGCTGTGATTGCAAAATGGTACAATCTCTTTGGAAAGCAATATGGGACTTCCTTAAATAGCTGGAAATAGATATACCATTTGACCCAGTAATTCTACGGCTTGGAATAGATCCCACAGAAGAAAGGGCATTCACACCAACAGATACATGCACACGAATGTTTATTTCAGCATAGTACACAAGAGCAAGACAATGGAACCAACCCAGATGCCCAACAACAGATGAATGGATAGATAAAGTATGGTATATATACTCAATGGAATACTATGTAATGATAAAGAACAGTGATGATTTTAGGAAGCATACGATAACCTGGTTTCAACTGGAAGATATTATGTTGAGCAAAATTAGCCAGTGGTACAAGGACAGATACTGTATGAGACCACTACTTTAAGAACCTGAAAACAGACTCATGTACAGAAGAAAAGACTCTTTGATGGCTGCAAGGGAGGGGAGGGAGGGACGAAGAGAGTTGGTTATAGATTAGATAGTTGATAGAAATTTCGCTTGGTGAAATCAGTGATAGCACATATTAGAAAGATCAGTTTAACTGGACTTCAACATAACCTGAGAACTCTTCTCGTCTTAACCCCAAATGGCAAGGACAGAGTAGCAGGGGTGGGGGGTTAAGAGACCACGTTCTTAGGTGACATTGTAGGCAATTGGCATAACTAGCCTATTGCTAAGGGAGTCTTCTCAGTCCCGTATTGGTGAGTGGTGTCTGGGGTCTAAAAAGCTAGCAAGCTGCCATCTGAGGTACACCAAATGGTCCCAACTCAGCAGGAACAGATGATCACCAAGGAGAAAATTGACATGGGGGAAGGATAACCCAGAAAGAGGAAAGACCCATGTGAATGAGTGACTACATCAACATGTGACCAGAAGAACCAGATGGTGCCCGACCACCTCCAGTGTCAGCTGTGATGGGGCTCACAGAGTTGAGTCCCAGTGGCAATATGAGGAAAAGGGTTGCACCCTGAGAACTCCACTGTAAGACCACAGTTGATGGTCTGAAGGACTGAGGGTTCCCCTGGGAGCATGGTTCCTAGAGCTGATGCTGCCCCTGATCATAAATCTTTACTGAGGTCAACTCCTCAGGCAGGAGTGGATTGGACTCAGTGACACAGAGTGACCATATTGTGCGCACTTTATGGTTCTATGCATCTATAGGATGTTGTCCTACTGGTCTCTTACTAGAGGGGAGTAGAGTAGGTAGAGAAAAGGGGACAGGATTTGTTAGGAGGTTATGACTTGTACTGAAAAGAAAGGAGGAGTGTGCTGTCACCGGGCAAGGAGAGCAGTAGGAGCAGCACATAGGCAGGCTTGTAAATTTAAAACAGACTGTGCAGTTTCACTCAATCACACTAAAAGAAATGAAGAAACAATGAATTTTAAAAAAATAATTAAGGCAAGATATAAGAAAGAGTTTTCTCAAACCATAGATTTGTAATAATCCAAAAACTACTATGTCAGCATCTTGGGGCTCAACTGACCATTTGTGACTAAGAAATAGTGCTAACAGTTACCTTTCTCTTCGTATCTTTCTGTCTTTTAAATCATTTATTTCCTCATAAATCTCTACAAGATTTTTGCACTGCATTTGAGTCATAGCAACTGTTAAAGTATACATCACTACTACTTCCTCCTAAAATTGTGGCAGTCATTGCCAAATGCAAAGCATAGTTTATAAAATATTAACAAATGTATCCAGACTAATTACATGTGTTTTACTATTTAGAAGTAGACAATTAAAGAAAGAACTCTTTAATACAATTAAAGAGCAATTATTTACATGGAAACTTAAAATAAGTTAAAGCAATTAAGCAGTAGAGGACAAAACCTTGTACCATCATCAAACCTTTTCAATGTTTTTTTTAAGAAAAATATTTTAAAGATGCTAGCTCTATAAACATACATTTCCTGCCTATCTGCTTTTATTTTCTTTGTGTAAACATATCCCCAGTTTCCCAGCAGGTTCAAACACAGATGGCTGCCTCATTGTGACAGAAGCAAAAATGCTACATTAATGTTTAACAGGATTAAAAATCCTCTTGGCAGTAGTGGCATATGTTGCCAGTTAATTGTTGCACTGGAAGCTTCCGTGCTGTTTTAAAACAAGGGCTCATTTTACATGCTTTCTGCAGAGCAGCATGAAATGTCAAATTTGTTGGGATAAGTTTTATATTTAGCTTGACAAAAATTAGTCACAGAGAAGACAAGTATTCTGCTTTATCAAACTGTGAGTCTAAATAACAATGGATTGCAATATAGTTTTGGGGAAAGAAGAGCTGGTACTTACTTCATGTTCGTTCAAAGTTATTTGAATAATGCAGGGTGCTCCAGAGATGATCAATGATTTCTTATCTTTTATAAATGATTTTGCATCATTGATACCTTGACTACCACAACCTGCTGCACATAGAAAGTATTATCAGAGCACAAAATAGAATAAGCTAGATTTATCTTTATAAAGAAATAGTAAGCAAAGTATCTTTGATATCTACCCTGAAGTCTATAGCATAAACATCAACTATACATGTGGATCTCCCTATATAGAAAACACAAGGATCCAGTCGAGCACATTTAAGGAAAGTGACAATGGGAAAGCTCGATATCAGCAGTCAGAACAAGGCCAGGGGCTAACAGTACACCCGATCATCAATTTCTTCTATGCAAGTTAAAGTGGAAGCTGAAGAAAATTAAAACAAATACGCAAGAACCAAAATATGACCTTAAGCATATTCCACCTGAATTTGGAGACCATCTCAAGAATAGATTTGACACATTAAACACTAACGACCAAACCAGATTAGTTATGAGATAGAGAAAGCAAAATGTTGTTAAAAAGACAGGAAAGAAAGAAAAGACCAAAATTGGTGTCAGGAAAGATTCCAAAACTTTTTCTTGAACACAGTGTAGATAAAGCAAATGGAAGACATGATGAAGTGAAAGAGCTGAACAGAGGATTCCAAGAGGTGGCTCCAGAAGACAAAGTAAAGCATTATACTTAAGTGTGCAAATACCTAGAAAAAGAAAACCAACAGGGAACAACACACTCAGCATTTCTCAAGGCGAAAGCAGTAGAAAAAAATCCTAGAGTTGCAATTATGAAGTATTCTATAGGCAAAATATTGAATAATACAAAGAATATCAAAAGCAGAGGGAAGGTGTCATGGACTGAATTGTGTTCCCAAGAAAATGTGTGTAAAAATTTGGCTGGGCCATGACTCCTGGTATCATGTGATGTTCCTTTATGTCATAAAACATGCCTCTATGATGTCAGTGATGGACGATGGGTTGGCAGTTTTGTTGGTGGGGTGGGAGTCGATGTCTATCGTATTGTGCCTTGAGGCAATCTTTTGAGATATAAAGGAGAGAAGCTAGCAAAGAGATCTGGGGACTTCATGCCACCAAGAATGCACTGCTAGGAGCTGACTGCATCCTTTCAAAAGGACTGGCATCCTTGTGCCTCAGAAGCTTCCAGTTCAGGGGAAGATTAACAAGGGCCTTCCTCCAGAGCCAGCAGAGAAAACCTTCACCTGGAGCTGACACTCTGAATTTGGACTTTTAGCCTATTGGACTGTGACAAAATAAAATTTCTCTTTTTAAAGCCATTCACTTGTGGTATCTCTGTTAGAGCAGCACTTGATGAATGAAACAGAAGAAATACAGAGTCACTGTACCAAAAAGTATTTGCTGACATTCAGTCATTTCAGGAGGTAGCATATGATCTAGAACTGATAGCACTAAAGGAAGAAATCCAAGCTGCACTAAGTCATTGGTGAAAGAAAAAAAAAAAAGACTCTAGGAAATGAAGGAATACCAAATGAAAAGTTTCAACAAACAGATGTAGCACTGAATGTGCTCA
This sequence comes from Heterohyrax brucei, assembly GCA_028571685.1. Classification (NCBI taxonomy): domain Eukaryota; kingdom Metazoa; phylum Chordata; class Mammalia; order Hyracoidea; family Procaviidae; genus Heterohyrax; species Heterohyrax brucei. The sequence goes on along the minus strand of CM053166.1, from coordinate 111,101,659 downwards.
CTCACCTATGCCAAGAAATTTGAAAGACAGCTAATTGGCCAACCAACTGGAACAGATCCATATGTGTGCCCAATCTAAAGAAAAGTGATCCAACAGAATGCACAAATAACCAAACAATATTGTAAGTATCACAGACAAGCAAAATTTTGCTGAAGATAACTCAAAAATGTTTGCAGCAGTACATCCACAAGGAACCAGCAAAAATTCAAACCAAACTCTTAAGATGTGTAAAAAGAGACACCATATACTGATATCAGATGGATCTTGGCTGAAAGCAGATAATACCAGAAAAAAATTTACCCGTATTTCATTGACTATGCAAAAGTATTCAACTGCGTTGATCATATCAAATCATGTATAATATTAGAAAGAATGAGAGTTCCAAAATTTTTACTTGTACTCATGTGGAACCTGTTTATAGACCAAGAAGGAGTCACTGGAACAGAACAAGGGAATACTGCACGGTTTAAAATTAGGAAAGATGTGCATTAGGGTTGTATCTTTTCACCTTATTTATTCAGTCTGTATGCAAAGCAAATAATCTCATGAACTGGAGTATATGAGGAAGAAAGTAGAGTAAAAATTAGTGGAACACTTTTTAATAACATGTTATACACAGATGACACAACCATGCTGCTGAAAGCAAAGATGAAGTGAGGCATTTATTGATGAAGTTGAAAGAATACAGCTATTAATAGAAGCTACACCTCAACATAAAGGAAACAAAAATCCTCACAGCTGGACCATTAAACAACATAATGATAAATGGAGAAAACTGGACCAATAAGCAACATAATGATAAATGGAGAAAACATTGAAGTTATAGAAGATTTCATTTTACTTGGATTTACAATCAATGTCCATGCAAGAAGCAGTCAAAAATTGGAATGACATGTTGAACTGGGCAAATGTGCTGCAAAAGAACTCTGAGTTTTTAAGAAGCAAATATGCCACTTTGAGGCCTAAGATACACGTGACCAAAGTCCTGACATTTTCAGTTGCCTCATACACAAGTGAAAGCTGTAAGAGCTAAGAACTGTTATCTCTAAATTATGGTGCTGGTGAAGAATATTGAATGACCATAGACTGCCAGAAATACAATAAAGTCTGTCATGGAAAATGTGCATACAGAGTGTTCTTCAGAAATGAGGACAGGGAGACGTCATCTCATGTACTTTGTCCTTAGGAAAGGACTACATGTTTGGTAAACTAAAGGGTCGATAAAACAGAGGAAGAGCCTCAGTTAGGTAGATTGACAGTGGTTCAATAATGGGATCAAACAGGAATGATTATGAGAATGGCACAGGACCAGGGAGTCTTTCATTCTGTTGTAAACAGTGCTGCTATGAATCAGAACCTACTCTAAGGCACCTAGTGATAACAATAACTGAGGGTATTCAAGGAGTCCTTGAGTGTTGTAAGCAATTAAACACTGTTCTATTAACTTAAAGGTTGGTGGTTCAAACCCACCTATAGATACCTCTGAAGAAAGGCCAACTAATCTGCTTCCAAAAGGTCACAACCGTAAAATTGAATGGAGTGCAGTTCTGTTCTGAGACACATGGGTTCACCGTGAGTTGTATGAAAGAACTAAACTTTTAAATGCTTTTTTTAAAAAATAAGTTTTTCTATACATAAGTCTATTTTTGAGATCTTATCATGGGGTCTCATACAATAATCGTCTTTTGTTGCTGACTACTTTCACTGAACATAATGTGTTCCAGTTGAAACCAGGTTATGAGATTTTTCCTGGAATCATCATTATTCTTTATAATTGCATGGTGCTCCATTGAGTGTATATAGCCCTGATGCTGCCCTTGCCCATAAATCATAATGAAGTTCCACTCTTCGGACAGGAAGGGATTGGACTTGGCAATGCAGAATGACCATATATTGGATACACTTTATGTTTCTATGCATCTATAGGATATGATCCTGCTGACATCTGGCTGGAGTAAGGGGAGTGGGAGTAAGAGGAGGATAAAGGAAACTGTTGGGAGGATGAGATATATATGGAGCAGAGAGGAATAGTGGGCTGTCACCGGGCAGGGAGAGCAGTAGAAGCTGCATATAGGTGGACGTGTAAATTTATATGGGAACGTACATTTTCACTCAGTCATAATAAAATAAATAAATAAAAAAGAATGTAATACAGGAGTCTCAACAACCAAAAAACCAACCCTGAAAATGGTGAAGAATCAATTCATAAAGAAGAAGATTGCAAAACAGACTAATAAGAGCAACAGAGAAAATATCAACACAAAAATTAACATATTGCAATGGCAGCACTGAACACATACCTGTCAAAAATTACATTGAATGTGAATGGACTGAACACTCAAGTAAAATGACATCTTGGATCAAAAGACATGACCCATCTATATGTTGCCTATAAGAAACTCACCTTAGACCTAAAGATTTGAACAAACTGAAAATCAAAGGATGGAAGAACATATATCAAGCTAGCAGTGAACAAAGAAGAGCATGTGTGGCAATTCTAATCTCAGATAAAATCGATTTTAATGTAAAATCCACCATCATGGACAAGGATGGACACTATTTATTACTGAAAGGTTCAATACAGAAGCAGGACTTAACAATATTAAATATTTATGCACCTAACACCTAAATATGTCAAAGAAATACTGACTACACTCAAAATGGAGATAGGTCACTCCACAATAATAGCAGACTTCAACACTCTAATCTCAATATTAGACACATCGTCTAGAAAAAAGCTCAATAAAGACACAGAAAAACTTATTGCCACAATTAACCATCTAGACCTCATCGACATACACAGAACTTTCTATCCATCACTGGACAACTACACCTCTTCTTCAGTTCACATGGAACATTCTCCAGAATAGACCATGTGATAGGACATAACACAATTCTCAACAAAATCCATACCATTGAACTAATGCAAAGCGTCTTCTCAGATCATAAAGTAATAAAAGTAAAAAACAATAGCAGAAAAAAATATAGAAAGTGGAACTCATGGACTCTGAACAACACCTTGCTCAAAAAACCATGGGTTGTAGAAGAAATCAAGGCCGAAATAAAGAAATGCATGGATTCCAATGAGAATGAAAACACTTCGTACCAGAACTTATAGGATACAGCCAAAGAAGTGCTCAGAGGTCTGCTTACCTCCATAAATGCACACATCTGGAAAGAAAGAAATCAAATCAAAGAACTGACCCTGCAGCTTGAACAAGTAGAGAGACAAGAACAGAGGAACCCCTCAGGCACCAGAAGAAAATAGATCATAAAGATCAGAGCAGAAATAAATGAATCAGAGAATAGAAGAACAAGTGAAAAAATTGAAAAGACCAAAAGATGATTTTTTGAAAAGATCAACCAAATTGACAAACCATCGATTAAACTCTAAAGAAAAACAGAAATGGAAACAAATAAGCCAAATAAGAAATAAGAGGGGAGCTGTCACAACAGATCCAGCAGAAAGCAAAAATGTCATAGCTGAATACTATGAAAGACTGTATTTTAATAAATTCAAAATCCTAGAGGAAATGGACAAATTCCTTGATTCATATCACCTACCAAAATTGTGGGAAGCCAGGATGCCAGCGCTTCCCAGGATGCCAGCGACCAAGAAGAAGTAGGAGGTGGCCAGGTCAAAGAACGGTCAGTAAACTACCACTGAGAAACTAAGAAACAAGGAGAGAGCGTGTTCCCAGGCATAACTGGGACAAGAAGTACAAGTAGAATAAGAGATTAGGTCAGAGGGAGGTCAAGGAGGAAGTGCAGTGTATATAAGCAAGTGAAAAATAAAGCTCTGGGTCTCAGCTTGACTGGGTCCCTCCTGATGCGATTGTTTTGGCTCTTATTCAGCTCCCACGCCCTCCCCTCCATACTGTTCGTTCTGTGACAGCTGGTACCATCAAGTGGCACCCGAACAGGGACCAGAGGTACGAGGGAACACTGCGACTAGCCACCACGAAATACAAAAGGTGTGCACAGAAGGTTAGTATAAAAGGGGGCAGCGAAATTAGGTAACCATCAGGAGTAAAAGATGGGGACTACCAGCAGTAGGGCCCTATTTGCACAAATGCTGTGGCACATGTTGAAAGGCCGGGGCAGAAAGTTTGGACATAATCAATTTGAGAGATTTCTTGATTTTGCTGAAAAAGTATGTTCCTGGTTCCCTGAAGGGGGTAGTGTTGATTTGGCAGCATGGATGAAGGTGGGAGAGAAAATGAAAGATTATTTTTCCGCTTACGGGCCCAAAAAAATGTCCGTGGATGCTTTTGGCCTTTGGGAGTTAGTAAAGGATTGCTTAGATCCCCGTCATGAAATAGAAATGGTCTCCATCCCTTCCCTAATAACAGAAGGCAGTAAGAATGAGGCCATCCCCAGCGCGCCTCTCTTAGAGGCTAAGAATGAGGAGAATGAGAATTTAGATCCTACATCTGCGGCTGAATTGAATGAAGCAGCTGCACAATATCACCCAGAGGAATACCCTACGGCTCTAATTAATCTGGCCAAACCCACCCCCCAGATGAATGACCATAATCTCCTTAAGGTCATTGAGGAAATGCAACAGCATCTTAATAAATTGTTAGCTAGCTTATCTCCGCTGAAACCGCCTACTCTTTAGCCGTCTCCCGGTCCTGCACCCAGTGTTATAGTGGGCCTGGATCCCCCTGGTGTGGCTGAGCCTGCGATTGCAGTGGTGCAACAACCCCAACTTCAGCCCATAAAAATGAATACGCCCATGTCCCCCCTACAGTCGTCCCTCCAACAGGCAGCAAAAAGAGGGGAGGTTATTGGAGGATTTGGGCATTTATATCCAGTCTTTGAGGAACTAGGCCAACAAGAAAATTTACAAAGAGTACATAGGCCAATTCCCTTTAAGCAGTTAAAAGAACTGAAAACTTCCTGCGCATCCTATGGCCCTATGGCGCCTTTTACTCTGGCATTGATGGAAAACATTGCCACCAATACTCTGCCCCCAGCTGATTGGAAGGCATTAGCAAAACCCTGCCTCTCAGGAGGAGATTATTTGTGGCAATCAGAATTTCTAGACCATTGCCGTATAACAGCAGAACTGAATGGCCACAATCAGGCTGGAGTCACCTATGAGATGTTGGCAGGAGAAGGGCAGTGGGGTGCTCTGAATGACCAATTGGCTTATAGGAACCTATGCACAAATCAATGCGGCCGCAAAGAAGGCTTGGAACAACTTGCCCACCATGGGCAAACAAACAGAAGACTCATCAAAAATCAGACAGGGGCCCAATGAACCTTATCAAGATTTTGTGTCCCGCCTCTTAAAAATGGCGGAGAGACTCCCGGGTGTCACTGAAGCTGGGACACTCTTGATTAAACAACTAGCCTATGAAAATGCTAATTTGGCATTTTAAGCGGCCATCTGATCCTGAAAAAAAAATGGCCGACCTATCGGATTATATCAAACTATGTACAAATATAAAACCCAGTTATGTCCAGGGAGTCACCTTAATCGCAGCTTTACAAGAAAAAACTGTTAAGGAAGTACTGTTTCAGCAAGCAAAAGGGAAAGGGCGGCTGCGGTGCTTGTTTCAGGTGTGGTCAGTCGGGACACCTAGTGTGAAATTGCCCCTCTGGTAAGGAACAAAAGGAAGGGGGCAAGGGGGCCCCACCTAGACTTTGTCCAAAGTGTAAGTGAGGCAAACATTGGGCTAATGAGTGTAGATCTAAAACTGATAAAGACGGGAATCCCATCCCACAGCGAAACGGGAGGAGGGGCCAGCCCCAGGCCCCGAATCAATGTTATGGGGTGACTGAGTGCAGCCCTTCGGGCAGCTGAGAAGGAAATCCATTTGTGACCTCTGGCACAGTACCCTGGACAGCTAGAATCCCACTACCCATCTCACAAGTTATTACAGTTTGCCTCTGAGCACGCCTTTATTTTACCCAGGGTTACCAGCCCTTCTCCCATTCCCAATGCTCCCTTAGTATTCACGGATGGCTCCTCCAATGGTCGGTTTGCTTATTCTATTGACAGGAAGCTCCATCAGGTCCTATCCCCCCCTGCATCAGCTCAAATCATAGAACTCCGAGCCACTGCTGCTGTTTTCCAGCAATGCGCGCAGCAACCATTTAACTTATACACTGACAGTCAGTACATTGCCAATGCCCTTCCCTGGCTTGAAACTGCACTGCTTATCCAAGCTGTTAATCTGGAGATCAATCAGCTGTTTGGGCAAATACAAACTAGCATCCAGAAACATATACATTCTTTCTTTATTGCCCACATTCGTGCGCACTCTGGGCTCCCTGGGCCTCTTTCACAGGGAAATCACCTTGTTGATCAGGCTACACAGATTATTGGTCTCTCCAAAGTCCAGGAAGCCCAAGCTTCTCATGCAATCCATCATCAAAATAGTTACAGTTTACACCGCATATTTCATATTCCCTGAGAAGCTGCAAGACAAATTGTAAAACAATGCCAAACCTGCCCACAGCAATTCTCTATCCCTTACTATGGAGTAAACCCACGAGGACTTTTGCCTAATCACTTGTGGCAAATGGATGTAACTCATATTCCATCCTTTGGAAAAAGCAAATATGTGCATGTCACCATAGACACATTCTCTGGCTTCATCATTGCCACTGCTGCTGCAGGTGAGACAGGTAAGCATGTCATAACCCATTGCCTTCGATGCTTTTCTATCTTAGGTTTACCCTGGGTTATTAAAACTGACAATGGTACCGGTTACACTGGTCAGGTGTTCCAAACTTTCTGTACACAGTTACAAATACAACATAAAACAGGAATACCATATAACCCCCAAGGCCAAGGTATTGTGGAACGGGCCCATGGTACCCTAAAACACCAAACTGAAAAAATAAAAAAAGGGGAACTGCGCTCCTCAAAATCTTAATCACTCACTTTTTATATTGAATTTTTTAACCTTGGATCGGGATGGATGGTTGACTGCAGACCGCTTTTGGCACCCACAGATGCGCAACCACCTTGTCTTGGTAAGATGGAAAGACCCCCTAACAGGGGCATGGAATGGCCTCGACCCTGTACTTATCTGGGGATGAGGGCATGTTTGTGTTTTTCCACAGGACGCTGATGGAGCATGGTGGCTTCCTGAGAGGTTGATGTGCCTGGCAGATGAACCAAAAGGTGATGGTGTGGCTGTGGCTCCCCCTGATTATCCCAGTGATTCAAGGAGTGTTACACTAGGCATATGTCCTGAACCCTCCGCTGGTACATGCCAGTGTTTGGGGTTGAAAAACGTCCATCCGTCATGATTGAATTCAAAATTACACCGGCCTAGGGACAGGACGGGTGCTTTGTCTAGGAAAAAACATTCCTGGGACATACAGAGGATGCCACAACATAAGTGCTCTAAATGATACTGGAAGTTCTGTCTCCAGTGGCTGGGATGGGGGGAATTCCAGACTTGGACATAAACTAGCCCAATCTTTGTCTTATGGAACCACCACCACCTGCCAGTCCGGGGCCAATGTAATGTTGAAAGGAAATTCTAGCAACGGTGGTGTGATCATCACCTGGACTAAGGTGGCTGTTGACCATGGGAATGAAACCTGTCATAATGTAACCCACTTCAACATTTCATGTGTTAACTGTAATCTTACTAATTGTGTCGATCCCCTCACAGAAAGGGAGCTTGTAATTTTCCTGTATCATCCTGCTTTTGTGATCATACCTGTAAATTTGTCAGGACCTTGGTATCAGGATAGAGGGCTCCAAGTAATAGAAAAAATTACAGGAACTGATTAGGCATAAGCAGGCTGTGGGGAAGGTCATATTGCGCTTATCTTTGCTCTTGTCGCCACTACTACAGCTGCTGTAGCTTTTACCCAAAATGTACAAACTGCACAATTTTCAAAAGATGTGACACAACATATCACAAATCATGGGTACCCAAGAAATAATTGACATGAAAGTAGAACAAAAATTGGACTTATTGTTTGAGACTATAGAGTTTCTAGGAAACCAGGTTCAAATCCTACAACACCAGACTAAATTGGCTTGTCATGCTGAATTTACTTGGATTTGTGTGACCAACAAAACTTACAACGAATGCACCGACCCCTGGGAGAGAGTTAAACACCATTTGGAGGGATGTGGGAACATACTAATGAGACCTTGGAGTTAGCACAGTTACATTTGGAAATTCAGGCCTTGAGTCATGCCCATCCGCCTTTTGATGCCACGAAGACGGCTGAGAACCTTCTATACAATCTTAAAGAAATGTTTGCTGGACCTCTTGACCAGATTTGGCACCTGCTGGTGCCAATGGCCACTATTGGGGAAGTTGTCCTCCTGGTAATCTTCTGTGTGCCTTGCTTGCTTAGGCTGATCTGCAAAAGTCTGCAGCAACTCTTGATAGACTTACACCATCTTAAACTGCAGGCACGATGCGAACCACCTCCCCATACTATATAACCCACTGCGGTAGTCAAAGACGGGTAAGACATTTAGCTGATCTATCTCAACCTAAGACAGGAGCCAACCGTGAGAGGGTTGGACTCCAAAGACAGGTAAGAGGTAAAATCAGCAAATGCAACCTAAGACAGGCACGCAGATTGGGTCAGCTGTAGCCTAGCTGAATAAAAAATAAAAAAGGGGGGTTGTGGGAAGACAGGATGCCAGCGCTTCCCAGGATGCCAGTGACCAAGAAGAAGTAGGAGGTGGCCAGGTCAAGGAACGATCAGTAAACTACCACTAAGAAACAAAGAAACAAGGAGAGAGCATGTTCCCAGGGATAGCTGGGACAAGAAGTACAAGTGGGATAAGAGATTAGGTCAGAGGGAGGTCAAGGAGGAAGTGCAGTGTATATAAGCAAGTGAAAAATAAAGCTCTGGGTCTCACCTTGACTGGATCCCTCCTGATGTGATTGTTTTAGCTCTTATTCAGCTCCCGTGCCCTCCCCTCCGTACTGTTCATTCTGTGACGGCTGGTACCGTCACAGAATTATCACAAGGTGACACAGAACAACTTAATAAACCCATTGCAAAGGAAGAAATTGAAAAAGTCATCAAAAAGCTGCTAACCAAAAAAGCCCAGGCCCAAAGGGCTTCACTGCAGAATTCTACCAAGCTTTTAGAGAACAGTTATCTCCAACACTACTGAGACTATTTCACAGTATAGAAAGGGATGGAGAACTCTCAAACTCATTCTATGAAGCCAGTATAACCCTGATACCAAAACCAGGGAAAGACCCAACAAAAAAAGAACTACTCATGAATCTAGATGCAAAAATCTTCAACAAAATTCTTGCCAATAGAATACAACAACATAGCAAACAGTAATCCATCATGACCAAGTTGGGTTCATACCTGGTATGCAAGGCCAGTTCAGAATCAGGAAAACAATTAATGTGATCAACCACATAAATATCGCAAAAGACAAGAATTACCTGATATTGTCCATTGATGCAGAAAAAGCATTTGATAAAGTCAAACATCCATTCATGCTAAAAACTCTCAGAAAAAGAGGAATAGATGGCCAATTCTTCAATGCAATAAGGGCAATTTATACAAAGCCAACTGCCTACATCATCCCAAATGGAGAGAGACTGAGTTTGCCTTGAGAACAGGAACTAGGCAAGGATGCCCACTCTCACCTTTCCTATTCAACATTGTACTAGAAGTTCTAACCAGAGAAATTAGACAAGATCTAGGAATCAAGGACATCTGCATCAGCAAAGAAGAACTAAAAGTCTCCCTATTTGCAGATGATATCATTCTATATGCAGAGAATCCCAAAGAATCCATAAGGAAACTACTCAAACTGATAGTTTGGCAAAGTCTCAGGATACAAGATAAGCATGAGTAAATCAGTAGGATTCCTTTGTACCAACAACGAGATTATTAAGGAAGAAATAACCAAGTCAATATCATTTACTATAGCCTCTAAGTAGATAAAGTACCTAAGAATAAATCTAACCAGAGAAATTAACAGACCTTTACAAAGAGAACTACAAACCCTTACTACAAAAAACTAGGAGAGAGTTACATAAATGGAGACACCTACCCTGCTCATGGATATGAAGACTTAACATAGTGAAAATATCTATTTTACCCAAAGAATCTAGTTATATAATGCAATCCCAGTACAAGTTCCAGTGACATTTTTTAATGAGATGGAGGAACAAATTACCAACTTTGTTTGGAAAGGGAAGAAACTCCGGATAACTAAAGCATTACTAAAGGAGAAGAACACACTGGGAGACCTCTCATTACCTGACCTTAGAACTTATTACACTGTCACAGTAGTCAAAACAGCCTGGTACTGGTACAAAAACAGACAGATCAGTGAAACAGAATCGAGACCCCAGAAATTACACCATGTTGCTATGAACAGTTGATATTCAAAAAAAAGGCCCTAAGACATTAAACTAGGGTAAAAACAATCTCTTCAACAAATGGTGCTGGCAAGATTGGACATAGATCTGCACTAAATTAAAACAAGACCCGTATCTTACACCTCGTACAAAAACCAAATCAAACTGGATAAAAGACCTAAATATCAAATCTACAACGATAAAGCTTATTCAAGAAAAAGTAGGAACAACAATGGAAGTTGTAATACACAACTTAGACAGACTTCAAAATCTGTTAAACAAACCACCAACAACAGAAAATAGGTAAATGGGAACTACTAAAAACCAATCACTTTTGCTCATCCAAAGACTTTATTAATAGAATTAAAAGGCCACCTACAGAATGGGAAATAATGTTTGGCAACTCTATGTCAGACCAACACCTGATCTCCATAATCTCCAAGGTACTACAAAATATCAATAAGAAGATAAATCATCCACTTAAGCGATGGGCAAAGGAGACGCACAGACACTTCTCTAAAGAGATCCCGGCAGCCAAAAAACACATGTGGACATGCTCACAATCATTAGCTGTTAAAGAAATTCAAATAAAAACGACAATGAGATACCATCTCACTCCAACAAGGTTGGCTATGATACAAAAAACGCAAAACACTAAATGCTGAAGAGGCTGTGGAGAGACTGGAACTTGCCTACACTGTTGGTAGGATTGCAGAATGGTGCAACCTCTTTGGAAAGCAATCTGATGCTACCTTAAAATAATGGATATAAATATACCGTTTGACCCAGTAATTCCACTGCTTGGAATATATCCTACAGAATCAAGGCCATTCACACCAACTGATATGTGCACAAGAATGTTTATCGCAGCACAGTTCATAATAGCAAAAAGGTGGAATCAACCCAGATGCCCAACAACAGAGGAATGGATAGGTAAACTATGGTATATATACTCAATGGAACACTATGCAATGATAACGACGATGACAGCAGGAAACTTCTCTTAACCTGGTTTCAACTGGAGGACATTATGTTGAGTGAAAGTAGCCAGTGACCAGCCAGTGAAGCCAAGTGCCGAGGACAAATATTGTATGAGAACCCTACAATATGAACTTAAAAGCAGACTCGTGTGTAACAGAAAAGACTCTTTGATGGCTGCAAGTGTAGGGAGGGTCAGAGGGTGAGGGGGGAGGGTTTAGATTAGATAGTCAATAGAAATTTGGTTGGGTGAAATTGGTGACAGCACACATTATTAAGAAGATCACTATTAACGGGACTCCAACACAACTTGTGTACTCCTCCCATCTTAACCCAATATTGCAAGGACAGATTAGCTGGGGTGGGTTGCTGGGGACCATGCTCTCAGGGGAAATCCAGGCCAATTGGCACAATTAGCATTTTGCTAATGAGGTCTCTCCACACCCCAAATTGGTGAGTACTGTCTGGGGTCTTAAAAGCTGCAAGCTGCCAACTGAGGGTACAGAAAATGGTCCCAACTCAGCAGGAACAGATGATCTCCAAGGTGCATAACGACATGGGGAAAGAGAATCCAGAAGACAGAGAGACCCACATGCGTGGATTCTACATCCACTTGTGACCGGAAGAACCAGATGGTGCCTGGCTACCAACAGTGATAGCCATAATGGAGCTCACACAGTTGAGTCTCACTGGCAACACAAGTATAAATAAGGGTGCATCCTGAGATCTCCACTAAAAGACGACAATTGATGGCCCAAGAGCCTTGAAGTTCTTCTGGGAGCGGGGTCCCAGGCCCTAATCATGCCCCTGTCCATAAATCATATTGAAGGTCAACTTTTCAGACAGCAATGGATGGGACTTGGTGACGCAGAGTGACCATATTGTGTGGGCACTTTATGGCTCTAGGCATCTATAGGAGGTCGTCATGTTGACCTCACACTGGAAGAAGGGGATTGGGTGGAGAGGAGAAGACAGGAAACTGTTGGGAAGGTAAGACATGTATGGAGCAGAGAGGAAGATTGTGCTGTCACTGTGCAGGGAGAGCAATGGAAGCTGCATGTATGTTAGCATGCAAATTTATATGGGAATGTACATTTTCATTCAATCATAATAAAAAAATTCAAAAAAAAAAAGAATTTCATCTTACTTGGTTCCACGGACAGTGCCTGCAGCAGTCATGAAATAAAAAGATGCACTGCATTCGGAAAATTGGCTGCAAAGGATCTCTTTGAAGTATTGAAAAGTAAAGATTTCACACTGAAGACTAACCCAAGCCATGCCGACTCAATGGCACTTGGCTGGCTTTGGCATATACATGTGAAAGCTGAATAATAAGGAAGACAAAGCAATTGACACCTTTGGATTGTGGTTTTGGAGAAGAATATTGAATGTATGAGGGACTGCTGAAAGAATGAACAAATCTGTTCTGGAAGAAGTGTCCAACCAGGGTGCTCCTTGGAAGCAGAGATGGTGAGACTCTGTCTTACATACTTCGGATATTTTGTCACGAGGGATCAATCCCTGGAAAAAGACATCATACTCAGTCGAGTGGAGGATCAGTGAAAAAGAAGAAGACCCTCAAAGGGATGGATTGACACAGTGGCTGCAAAGATGGGCTTACATATAAAAGCAATTGTGGGCATGGTGCAAGACTGGACAGTGTTTTGTTCTGTTGTATATAAGGTCACAATGAGTCATAACTGACTCAATGGCACCTAACAACATCCATGAGCTTGGTATGTTTTTCCATTTATTTAGGTTTCTGTTGGTTTCTTGCAATAGTATTTTGTAGTTTTCTTTGTATGGATCTTTTATATCCCTGGTTAGATTTATTCCAAAGTATTTTATTTTTCATGGGTTTCTTGTAAACGGAATTGCTTTAATTTCTGTTTCATAGTCCTTTTTATTGTTGCATAGAACTCCAACTAATTCTTGTATGTTTATCTTGTATATTGCAACTCTGCTGTATCCATTAATTTCAGTAGTTCTCTTGTGGAGTCCTTTCGGTTCTCTAGGTCTAGTATCATATCATCTGGAAACAGGGATAATTTTATTGCTTCCTTACCAATTTGGACGCACTTGATTTCTTTTTCTTGCCTTATTTTTCTAGGTAGGTCTTCCAGGACAAAGTTAAGTAAGAGTGGCTACAAGGGCATATTAGTCTTGTTCTTGTTTCTCTCTCCATTGAGAATAATGTTGGCTGTTGCTTTTGTATAGATGCAATTTATTGCATTGAGGAATGTACCTTGTATTCCTATTTTATTGAGAGTTTTTTCAAGAATAAGTATTAGACTTTATCAAATATCTTTTCTGTTTTGATTGAGATGATCACGCGATTTTTTTATTTATGTCATTGATTATGTTGATTTAACTGCTAATATTGAACCATATTTGTATACCTCTATGAATCCCAGTTGGTCATTGTGTATTTTTTTATGTTATGCTGAATTCTACTGTCAAGAATTTTGTGGAGAATTTTTGCATCTATATTCATGAGCCATTGCTGAATATTTTGATCAGGGATTCTACAGAATAATCATAATCAAAAGGGGTGAAATAGGTTAAAGAACTTCAAATTTTCAGTGGAATCTAGACTTTCTGGAGCCATTGAGGCTGGATGGGTACCTAAACTCTGGCCCTCAGATAATTTTTAAACTTTAAACCCAAATTACCCCTTGAAATTCTTTGAACCAAAAAAGAGATTATTTTAGTTAGTAAAGTACATCTGTGTTGATCATTGTGCTCTTTTTAATAATTACTTCTGTGAGAAAATAAATTTAGGCTTGTTAAACTACACATCGGTGGTATTTCTGTTATAGTTGCACTGGTTAACTCAGATACTAGCAGAGGTAGTCTTAGAGAAAACTGGAATTAGAGTCTTCAGTTGTCTTGTGAATCTCCCTTGCGCGTGGAAAGAGGCATAGTCTTAGACACTTTCTAAGGTAACATTCCCAAAACATTTTAAACAGGTTGGTGGGGTTGCAAAATGGTCCAGCCTCTTTGGAAAGCAATCTGGCACTTCCTTAAAGAAATGGATGTAGATATACCATTTGACCCAGTAATCTCACTACTTGGAATATATCCTACGGAATCAAGGCTTTTCACACCAATGGACACATGCACAAGAGTGTTTATCACAGCACAGTCCACGATAACAAAAAGTTGGAATCAACCCAGGTGCCCGACAACAGAAGAATGGATAGGTAAACTACGGTATATATACTCAATGGAGCACTATGCAGTGATAAAGAATAATGATGATTCTAGGAAACATCTCATAACCTGTTTCAACTGGAGGACATTATGTTGAGTGAAAGTAGTCAGCGACAAAAGGGCAAAACATAATTTGAAAGCCTCCGTGAATAAATAAATGTTATCCGCCTATTTGGAGCTACATATCCTTTGCTCTAGGGCTGGACATGAATATTATCAGAACAACTGCTGTTGGTGTACCACAGAAACCAAACTCATTGCTGTCAAGACGATTCCAACTCATAGTAACTGTACGGGACAGAGAACAGTCAAACTTTTAACCATGGTGTCACTAGGGCTCTTCATTGGTACAAAAAAGTAATTAAAACAAACGAAAAACCCAAATTCATTGGCATAAAGTCAATTATGACTCATAGTGACCCTATAGGACAAAGGAGAACTGCCCCATAGCATTTCCAAGGAGTACCTGGTGGATTTGGATGCCTGACCTTTTGATTAGGAGCCATAGTACTTAACCACTACATTACTTGTTGGTGGCAGACATATACAAATAATGTACATTCACTATATTATCTTGGTGTATGTCAGAAAACCTTATCTGTAAGTGACAGAAGTCTTGCCCTAGCTTAAGAAAATAAAGAGAAATTATTATGTAGACACTGGAGTAACCCACAGAATCCCTAATAAAAAGGACTAATATGTTTACAAAAAAGTAGAGCTGACTCAAATCAGAGAGTACGATGCTTTCAGGAGACTTTCTCAATATTTTGTTTCTGCTTCTCTTTGTGCACTGCTCTACTTAACAAGGGTTTTTTTTTTTTTTTTTTTTTACTTAAATGGTAGGAGACATGGATGCTGCTGGATCCAGGCATGTATATTTGAAGTTTTGTGACCAAAGAAGAAAGAGAAATTTTCTTTTTGGATCTGGTATGAAAATACTTCATGAAATTCCTGTTAATGATCTGATTTGGGGCATACACTCACTAATTGGAACAATCACTTTAGCTAGCAGTTGGAGGGGATTCAAATTGAGTATTCTCATTACCCTGATAGAAGGAATGAGTGAAAATATATGTGTAAACAAAATCAGTAGATGTAAAGTCCAGGATATCAGTAAGTTTTAAGGCTTGCAAGTACACAAAACATAAAAGGAGTGAAAATGCAGACATAAAAAGTGTTAAGATGATTTATTATTAGCTTGAGTGTCTAGAAAAATTGATCTTAAAAATATTTTAGAAATTGTTGCTTTTGTCACAGAAAGATATATTTTGAGGCAAAAATCACAATTTTATTTGGCACATAATTTTACCACTTTAAGTTTTTGAATTTTTAAAAAATAATTCTATTCCTGTTTTATCATTTGCTAACTAGTATGCTTAAATTATGCTTTATTCTCAATTACTTTTTTCTCAAAGAACTTTCCATGAGAATAAATCTTTCTTGCTATTCTCCACTCCCTGTGACAGCACAATCCTCTTTTCCACCCTGTACTTCCTGTGTCCAATCAACCTGCTCCTGTCTCCCTCTACCCTGTCATCTTGCCTCTGGACAGGAGCTGCTCAGTTAGCCTCAAGTATGCACTTAATCCAGGAAGCACATTCTTTGTCAGCATCACTTTATGTCTTATAGTCTAAAGTCCTTATAATCTTATGGTCTATAACACAATCTTTGTCTAAAAAGTTGGCTTCAGGACTGCTTTCAGCTCTGGGCTAACAGAAAGTCTGAGGGCCATGTCCTCAGGCGACCCTCCAGTCTGTTCAACCATCGAGTCTGGTCTTTTAATAGAGTTCTAGTTCTGTACAGCCACTTTTATCTGCTGTCAGTGACTCTATCTTGTATTCCTTGGCAGGGCAGTCATGGGTGGTGGCTGGGCATCATCCAGTTCTTCTGGTTTGGTACTGATGTAGTCTCCAGATCACAGGATAGTAGTATTCTTATGTATGGTATTAATACTACTTTTTTCACTTCACATGTGGTTTCCTTTAGGGATTTCAAAATACTTAACTGGTTCTACATTTTGAGAGGATAGGGTAATCTTAATTTATGTCTTTGATTTAATTTTTAGCTAAGGAAACGTGTGTGTAATTTTCTGTAAACATGCAACTAAATAACTGAACCACATTTAATTGAAAGATAAGTCAGTCTGGGTTGTCAACCCTCTGTCCAACAAAGTCATGATAAAAAGATAATTTTAGAACAGTATTGTTGTTTTATGATCACAGTCTAAGTTATTGTTCCAGTTAATGGGACCAAGATGAATGGAGGCCCAAAGAAAGCTATAATTAAGTGTTTCTGTCATTAGATAAACATTATCTCTGGTAAAGCTTACTGCTGCATTTTACTAAATTGTAATTCTGTACAAATGTTCACCGTATCTGATAACACACTCAGAGTACTAGAAAATACTCTGTATCCCATCACCATCAACTTGACCCAAACCCATAACTACTCTATAGAACAGAGTAGAACTGCCTCATAAAGTGTTCAAGAAATGACTGGTGGATTTGAAGTATTGACTGTTTTGGTTAGCAGCCATAACACTTAACCATTGTGTCACCAGAGTTTACAAAAAATACCCTACAGATTCTTCAAAAGCTGCAATTCTCTCATTTTAGAGATCAACAGGTTGAATGTAAAGAGGTTAAATTGACATGGCCACATCACTTATCTAGTGTGTGGCAGAAGCAGGAGTAAAGCTGAGATGCTTTAATTCTTAAGTATGGATATTTTTACAATCCTGGTCTATTCAAAATACCAGTCTCTACTTACAAGATGGTTCCAAATAATTAAAACTTAACTATCTGAGTTTGAATGCTAATATTTTCCATAAAAGCTAACTTTCAGCTTAATTCCCCCCCCCACAATTGGAGTAGCCAATGCTGTGTAAGCACAGACAGAAAGATTTAATATGCCATTTGTGTTGGATATAATTTACTCTTGAGTATCTACCATAATGTTTATTAGACTTGAGACATATTTGTTAAAGGGCATGAATCTTTTAATTAGTGTCAACTAAACAACTAATAATAAATAAATTTGATATCCATTGCTGTCAAGTCAATGCCAATGCGTAGCAACACTATAGGACAGAGTAGATGTGCCTCATAGGGTTTCCAACTCTGTAATCTTTACAGAATCAGAGTACCACATTGTTCTCCTTTGGAGTAGCTGGTGGGTTCAAACAGATGACCTCTGGTTAGGAGTTGAGGGTTTAACAATTTCAATACCAGGGCTTCTGGTAAGTTTTGAATAGTTGGCCTAAAGCTGTGTTCCTGTTACAATATGAACAATTTGTCCCCTTTTTCAGACAGTGGTTAGATACTCCCACACATATATAGGCATGCTTGCATTCCTTCACACTGCTGCAGCTTTCAGCCTGTCACCATTTAATCCCAGCAAGTGATTCATGTTTTGAGCTTTCAGTTTTAATGCATTAAACTTGGGGCAACAAAATGGATTTTTTAAACAAACAGCAAATGATAACGAAATCTGGATGGTTCCTCCTGGTCTGCATGCCTTGGTATCAAGGATATAAGTTGACTCTCTGGATCTCTAAGTGAAATTTTTCAAAAAATGACTCTGAAATTTTTATTAATTGTACAACATAAAATACAGAAAAAGAATAAGTTGTATGATTATTTTTATTAGTCCCTGCAATGTAGCAAGAAAAATGTACATAAACAAAATTACAAAAATACAAGTTACCATAATCTTTCCAACTAATATAAAAAAAAATGTTATTATCCCATGTGTCTTTCTAGATGGATGCCTGTGTGTTTACATATTTTAAATGTGACCTTATTGGATATAGTAAATGACAAACTTTCTCCTTACTATTGTACTTAATGTTATTTTAGCTTTGCTAATACAGAAAAATTCCCAAGTTCTAAGGGAAATAATACAGATGATTATCTATGAATGTATAATCTAGTAAGTTTTCAAACTAAATTTTAAAAATTAGACAGTTTTAGATTTAGAAGATAGCATAAATTATGACTTAATTTTATTAATTAGCTTAGTTATTGCCTCAGGGTTCCCTGGGAGCATGGCCCCTGGCCCTGATGCTGCCCCTGTCCATAAATCATAATGGAGGTCAACTCTCGGACAGGAATTGATTGGACTTGGTGACACACAGTGACCATATCATATGTTCACTTTATAGTTCTATGCATCTATAGGATGTTGTCCTGCTGACCTCTTACTGGAGGAAGGGGAGGAGGTGGAGAGGAAGGGATAGAAGATTGTTGGTAGGCTAAGACATGTATGAAGGAGAGAGGAAGCGTGTACTGTTACCCAGCAGGGAGAGCAGTGAGAGCTGCATGTAAGTGGGCATGCAATTTATATGAGAATGTACATTTGCATTCAATGATAATAAAAAAAAGATTAAGCTCATACTACTCAGCTGATACCATGTTCGCCAGAAGACAGCAGGAAAACATATGCAAAGCCATGAAAGATAAAAACTATCAAGTCAGAATAATATATGCTGCAAAATTTTTTTTCATATATGAAGGTGAAATTAAGACTTTCACAGACAAACAGAAATTTAGGGAATTTGTAAGAACCAAAATGACAAGAAATATTAAAGGAAGTTCTTAGATTAGAAAATCAATAGCATTAGATATATACTTAAACATCCAGCATTTGACAGAGCATCTGGATAACAACAGGAAAGGAAGTCCAAACACGATAACCAAAACCAAATCACGAAAAATAGTGATTCAGAGATCTATGAATATAATTGACAACTATGGCTTGGCATATTATATGAATATAGTGGAAGGTATACATAGTGTCAGTGGAAGGTATACATAGACTTTCCTGATGTGGAGGAAGACAAGGAGATACACTGACACTGAAATTTTGACTACTTTTAGATTAATAAAAGAAAAAAGGATGGAATACTGCATTATTCATTTTATAAAGCCAGTATAACCTGATAGATACCAAAACCAAGTAAAGACAGCACAAAAAATGGGCAATTGCAAAACCAATATCCTTCATGAACATAGATATAAAATTCCTTTAATTCTAGCGAATAAAATTCAACAACATTGAAAAAATAATTAACCATGACCAAGTGGGATTCCTGCCAGAGATGCAGAAATGTTTCAACATTAAAAAAACAATTCATGATATCTACCATGTAAATAAAACAACAAAGAAAGAATCACCTCATTATATCAGTTGATGCAGAAAAGGCATCTGACAAAGTCCAACAACTCCTTCATGTTAAAAACTCTCAACCAAATAGGAATAGAAGGTAAATTCCTCAACATCGTAAGGGGTATCTATACAAAGCCAACAGCCAAAATCATCCAAAATGGAGAGAGTCTGAAAGCATTCTTCTTGAGAACAGGAAACAGACAAGGATACACATTGGCAACACTTTTATTCAATATTGTCCTGGAGGTTCTAGTGACAGCAATCATGTAATTTAAAGAAATAAAGGACATCCAAATTGTTGAGGAAAAAGTAAAAATATCTCTGTATCTCTAGAATCCACAAAAAGTCTCTGGAAATAACAGATGAGTTCGGCAAACTTTCAGGACACAAGATAAACTTACATAAATCAGTTGGATTTTACCACCAAGGTTTGGGTACGCCAAAAAAGAAAAACCCTTATACAAATAAACCATCAAAGAGGAAATCACAAAATCAATGCCATTTACAATATCCCCCAGGAAAATAAAATACCTAGGAATAAATCTAACTGGAGACATGAAAGACCTATACAAAGAAAATTACAAGACTAACTGCAGGAAAGCAAAAGAGACCTTCATAAGTAGAGGAGGCTACCTTGCTCATGGATCAGAAGGCTTAATGAAAATATCTGTTCTACCCAAAGTGATCTATAGCTACAATGCAATCTCAATACAAATTCCAAAGTCATTTTTTAATCAGATGGAGAAACATATCACCAACTTCATGTGGACAGGGATGAAGACCTGAGAAATAAAGCATTACTGAAGAAGACAAAATGGGAGGCCTCACACTACCTGGTTTTAGAATCTATTATGTTGCCATTGTAATTCAAAACAGCCTGGTACTGGTACAAAATCCAATACATAGATCAACGAAACAGAATAGGGAATGAAGAATTAAAATCATCCACCTATAAGCAGCTGATATCTCACAAAGGTCCAAATTCTATAAACTGGGGAAAGGACAGTCTCTGTAACAAATGTTGCCGATATAAGTGGATATCCATCTGCAAAAAACTGAAACAAGATCCATATCTCACACCATGGAGAAAGGCTAAATCAAGATGGATCAAAAACCTAAATATAAAATGTAAAGCTATAAAGATCACAGAAAAACACAGGGACAATGCTGATGCTAATGCTGTTTATGCTAATACACAGCATAAACAGACTGTAAAATATTACTAACAATGCACAAACACCAGAAAAGAAAATAGGTAACTGGGAACTCCTAAAAGTCAAACACTTGCACTCATCCAAAGACTTCACCAAAAAGAGTAAAAAGACTACCTCTGGACTGTGGAAATAACTGTTGGCCACCATGAATCAAACTGGTGTGTAATCTTCATAATCTACCAGGGACTGTGAAATCTCAAGATGAGAAAGCCCAGTTAAACAATGGGAAAAGGATGTGAACATACACTTCACCAAAGACAACACTCAGACAGCTAACAGATACAGGAGGAAATGTTCAGTCATTAGCTATTAGAGAAATTCAAATCAAGACTACAGTGAGATAACATTTCACATTACCAAAGATGGCATGTGTCCAAGAATAACAAAAAAACAACATAATAAAGTTGGAAAGATTGTGGAGACACTGCATTTGTTTTGCTCTGCTGATAGCAATGTAAAATGTACAGCCACTTTGGAAATCAATTTGGCAATTTCTTAAAAAGCTAAAAATAAAAATACCGTATTATTCATCCATCCCATTCCTTGGACTATATCCTAGAGAAATAAGGGCGGTCACATGAACAGACACTTGCACACCAATGTTTATTGCAGCCCTGTCCATAATACCAAAAATTGGAATCAACATAGGTGTCCATCAACAGAAAAATGGATAAACAGACTATGGTATATTCATATAATGAATATTATGCAATAATAAAGAACAGCAGTGATCTTCAGAAACATTTCATCACATGGACTCACGTGAAAGACATATGCTGAGTGAAATTAGTTGCAAAAAGACAACTACTATAGTATGAGAACACTATTATACTAGGTCTACCAATTAAGTACGTGAACCTACCACCATGTGCTTACATTGACAGCACTGTACAAACAACTTTGTAAGGTTTCATAAACTTGGTATATCAGTGTCTCACAACTGTGTTTGTGTTGATGTGTGGTGGTGTCTGGCTGAGTGGTTTTCATTGTTGTCACTGCCTGTTTTTGTATGACACTGTGAGAATGTTGGAGCTTTAATTAGAGAAACGAACAAACATTAAATTTCTTGTTCGAGTTGGCAGGAGTGGAAGTGGAATAAGGGACATGTTAGTTCAAGTTTATGGGGATAATACAATGAAGAAAATGGCAGTGTACAAACGGAATAAATTCTTTCTGAGGGGAGAGAAAGCATCACTGATGAGGAGAGGTTAGGGTGGATAGTAAAGAGAAAAACTGATAAAAATCATCAAAAAAAAATATCATCCAAATCATCAGCTGACTGTGAGACGCAGAGTAGACCAAATCAATACTGATAGAGAAGGAATTAGGAAAATCTTAACTGAAAATCTTAGCATGAGAAAGGTTTATGCAAAAGTGGTCCCTGCTGAGTTGGGACCATTTGCTATGCCCTCGGATGGCAGCTTGGCAGCTTTTAGGACCCCAGATGCCACTCACCAATGTGGGGTGCAGAGAGCCCACTTAGCAAAACACTAGTTGTGCCAATTGGCCTCGATTCCACCTAAGAGCATGGTCCCCCACCCCCTGCCCCAGCTACTCTATCCTTGCAATATTGGGTTAAGATGGAAGGAGTATTCAAGTTATGCTGAAGTCCACTTAATATTATTCTTATTTCTAATGTGTACTATCACCGATTTCACCCAGCCAGATTTCTAGCAACTATCTAATATAAACCCTTCCTCCCTTGCCCTCCCTCCCTCCCTGCCATTGCAGCCATCAAAGAGTCTTTTCTTCTATACATAAGTCTGTTTTTGAGATCTTATCGTAGGGGTCTCATAAAATATTTTTCCTTTTGTCGCTAACTACTTTCACTCCAGGACCAAAATGACATGGGGTAAAGACAACCCAGAAGATAGAGAGAGACCCACATGAGTGGGTGCCTACATCGACTTGGGACCAGAAGTACCGGATGGTGCCTGGCCACCACCAGTGATAGCCGTGATGGAGCTCACTAAGTTGAGTCTCACTGGCAACACAAGAATAAAAAGGAGTGCACCCTGAGATCTCCGCTAAATTGATGGTCCAGCAGTTTCGGGGTTCCCCTGGGAGCATGGCCTCTGGCCCTGATGCTTCCATTGCCAATAAATCATAACGAAGGTCCAATCTTCAGACACAAATGGATTGAGCTTGGCAATGCAGAGTGACCATATATTGGATGCACTTTATGGTTCTATGCATCTATAGGATACCATCCTGCTGACCTCTGGCTGGAGGAAGGAGAGTGGGTGGAGAGCAGGGGAAAGGAGACTGTTGAGAGGATGAGACATGTATGGAGTGGAGAGGAACAGTGTGCTGTTACTTGGCAGGGAGAGCAGTGGAAGTGGCATATAGGTAGGCATGTAAATTTATATGGGAATGTACATTTTTACTCAGTCATAATAAAAAAAAATAAAAACCCAACCAAAAAAAAAAGAAAAGTGGTCCTGAAGGAGCTTACAGATGAATAAAAGCAAAGGAGAGTCAAAGTTTGCCAAGACCTTTTGGAAAGGCAAGACAATGTTTTGGGGTGTGTTATCACTGATTGTAAAACAAGATTGTACCACTACAACCCTGAAACAAAACGTCAAAGCGCACAATGGAAGTCAGCCAATTCTTCACCACCGAAAATGTTCCATTAGTGGAAATCAAGAGTCACAATGAGTTTCCTAACTTGGTTGATATCAGAGGGATTGTTCATTATGAATTTGTGCCAACTGGACAAACAGTTAACGAAGTTCACTACTTGGAATTGTTGAAAAGGCTGCATGAAAAAGTTAAATGAAAATGACCTGAAGTTTTCACCAACAACTCATGGCTCTTATATAGCACTGTCTTTGAGAGAGTTTTCAGGCAGTGAACAATTAACTGGATTGGAACACCATATCCACACACTGATCTGGTCCCCAATGATTTCTTTTTGTTTCCTGAAGATAGAGCAAATATTGAAAGGAAGACATCTTGATGATATAAGGACATCAAGTATAATATAACGACAGCTTTGATGGCCATTCCAGAAAAAGAGTTCCAAAATTGTTTTGAAGAGTGGACTAGGCACTGGCTTTGGTGCATAGTTCCCAAGGGAAGTACATTGAAGGTGACCGTAGTGATAATCAGCAATGAGGTATGTAGCACTTTTTCTAGGATGAGATCACGAACTTAATTGTTAGACCTCATAAGGACTTAATAAAACTTTTAAACACAGAAGAAAATAATCTTTGATGGTTACAAGGATGGGGAGGAACGAAGAGGGGTAACCATAAGTTAAGTAAAGGATCGCCCAATAAGGATGTCTTATTTATGACAGTTCAAGGTGGCCACATTTTTGAAGCTATAGTGGCTATATTTATTACATTTTTTTAAATTAGTCTTGACAAACGACCATGAAAAGTTACGTGATTCGACCATTATCAAATGGGTATTCTTTTCATCAAATACTCTGTGTGTTAAGTGAAATTTATGATGTACGTAATCATACTACCAAGACAACCATTTGATGTTTAATCAAAAAATTTCAGACAACCAGCTCTGTTGCCAATCAGACGCCTGTGCATCAATGAATGGCACATTCCAATGAAAACATTGCAAACCATTTGTCAGAATGTACACGAGAATCTATCCCAATCAATTTTTTGCTGAGCACAAGAGCTAGGTCTTTTGTCAACCACAGTTTGGTGGTTTTGCATCTGCACTTGAAGCTTTACCCTTACAAAATTATTTTGACTGAAAAACTGAAATCTAATGACCATAGATTGTGCCATTCATTTCCTGACTGTGTTCTGGAGGAACTTGAAGGTGACCCTGAAAAAATCATCTTCAGCAACGAGGCCTATTTTTGGATGAAGAGTTTTGTTAAAAACAAAACAAAAAACTGTTTCATTTGGAGCAATGATTATCCAATGGAGATTCAAGAATATCGACTTCACCCACAATAAACTTATGGTGTGGATTTAGGTATGGCAGACTCGTTGGCTCTTATTTTTTCCAAGATGAATGTGGGGAGGCTGTGACTGTCAAAGGTGAAAGTTATCAGGCTATGATAACTACTTATGTTTGGACCCATTTGGAAAGTTCCCTGGTGGTCATTTACCCAAAGTTTTCTTCCACACATAATGCCATCAAATGTACTTCAAAATAAGAAAGCAATAAACTGTATCATTTACACAAGTTATTTTATTTAAGTTTAAAGACAGGACAACCTTACTGAAAGGCCCTTAAGTAGGTAGGCATCAGGTTATAAGTGTGTGACAGCATACAGTAGAAGGGGGGTTAACACGACTAGTCTACACCAAAATCTAAAAGGTTTTCTAAATACTATCCAATATTTTGAAGAACAGAGTAGCAGCAACAGAGGCCTGGTGACCAAGTTTTCAGAGGACCTCTAGGTCTATTTAAAATAACTACTTTTTTTAAAGAAAATATTCTATTCTATACATAAGTCTGTTTTTGAGATGAGACATATATGGAGCAGAGAGGAATAGTGTGCTGTCACCAGGCAGGGAGAGCATTGGAAGCTGCATATTATGTGGGCATGTAAATTTATATGGGAATGTACATTTTCACTTAGTCATAACAAAATAAAATAAAATATTCTATATCATACATTGGTAAGCGGCAACCTATCAAGTGGCCATCAAAGTAGCATCAATTCGTGCCAACCCACATAGAACAGAGGAGAATGAAGGACATTAAAGACAGGAAAATATGAGCCCAGGAGACAGAAGGTGCCACATGATTCAGACACTACATCATCATGAGTCCAAAAGAACTAGATGGTGCCTGGCCCCCACCAATGACTGTCATAACAGGGAACACAATGTAAAGTCCCTGATGTAGCAGGAGAAAAATGGGTGTGAATAATTAGAACTCAACTGAAACACCAGACTTACCGGTCCATGAAAATGGAGATACTAAAGCGAAATCTTCAGACAAACATTATTCTGAACTATAAGACACAGGGAAACCTTGGTGCCTCAGTGAGTAAGTGGTACGTCTGCTAACCAAAAGATTGGCAATTCGCATCTGGCAGGTGCTCCTTCGAAAGTCTATGGATCAGTACTACTGTGTCCTATAGAGTCACTATAATGGGGCTTGACTATGGCAGTGGGTTTTTTTGCTTGTTTGTTTTGATAAGACACAGAATGATGATGAATTATATGTGTCTTTCCTTAAATACGAGGACTGCCAATTAAGCTCACAAACTCATCCTAGCAAAAGTGCTCTAATACCTCATTCCTGAATATGACTATTGTCACCTTGGAAGTACCCCCTTTGGAAAACTATGTACTGATGCCAGTACCCTGTCCACCCTTCAAAGCCATTTTGGAACTCTTTCTGGAATGGCCATCAGAGCTGTCATCATATTACCATTGATGTCCAGAATGTCATCAAAATGTCTTCCTTTCAATATTTCTTTTATCATCAAGTAAAGAAAAAGTTATTGGGGGCCAGATCAGGTGAACAGGGAGGGTGCTCCAGGACAGTTATTTGGTTACTGGCTAAAAACTTTCTCAGAGACAACTATACAATTAAGTTCACGACTTGCCACTCTAAGCAAAGGCCATTCCAGAAAGAGTTCCAAAATTGCTTTGAAGGGTAGACTAGTCCCTGGTATGGGTGCATAGCTTCCCAAGGGGAGTATTTTGAAGGTGACTGCAGTGATACTCAGCAATGAGATATGTAGCACTTAGAACAATTAAGTTAATGGACTTAATTGTCAGACCTTGTATATACATGAAGCTGTCTGAGCAGCTTTGTCTGGAAGTGAGATAAGAGAGAATATCATTCATGATTAGCAATTCTTTTCTTCCAAGGTTTTTATTTATATCATCCCATTGTCTTCTTGCCCGCATTCTTTCTGCCAATTAATCACAACTTAGTCTTATTTTTCCCTCTCTCTATATAACTTTTTGCTTTTCTCAAGCTTATCTTGGGATTCTTTGTCTTTCATTTTAGCAATTGTGATTATGATACGCCTTGGTGATTTTCTTTTGGTGTCTATACTGTGTTGGGATTGTTGAGCTTCTTGGATGGTCAGCTATTCATCTTTCAAGACTTTCAGGAAATTTTCTGTCACCTTTTTTTCACTGATCCTCTGTGTTTTCCATTTTCTCTCCCTGTTCAGTGAATCTAATAGCTTACAAAATTTTGCTTTTGTTTGTATTCCACTTAATTCTCAGAGTTTCTTCACTTTTCTTTTTCCTTTTTATTTTATTTTTTCCTTACTTTTTCTCAAACAAACTTGTATCCAAGTATTTGTCTTCAGTTTTACTAATCTTGTCTTAGATTGTTTGAAACCTGTTCCTAAGCCCTTCTACGACATTGTTCATTTCTAAAATCTTGCTTTTTATCTTTTGGATTTCTAATTATTATTTTTGTATAGTTTCTAGTTGTGAATTTACTTCTAAACGTTCTCGTCTTATTTTCCTGAATTCTGTTTTTTTTTTCCCCCGTGGTTTTGTCTGTTTTTTTCTCACTGCTTTTTGCTTCTACTCTTGTATAGCTCTGAATAGTAGACACATAAATTCCTTATCAGGTAGTTCCAGGGCTTTTTCTTTTACCAGAAAGTCATCTGGTGTGCTGTTTTGGATGTCTATTGTTACCATCCTGTCCTTTCTTTATTGGTTTTCATATTGTCTGTTGTCTTTGAAACATTCAGTGGTTATTTTGTTTTTGTTTACTAATTGTAGATGTGTTTGTTTCAACCTGCTTTTTCAATTTGGTTATGTCGGACCAGGCAGACTATCTGTTCTTTGTTGTTTGTTCACCTCCTACTCCAAGGGGAAGAGCCAGTCACTCAGCTATGGTGCAGCAGGGCAGGTTCAGCTGTCCAGGAGGAAGTGGGATGGGTTGTTTCTGACACATACTTGGGCTGACAGGGCAGGTCTGGGGTCAGTGCAAGGAAGGTCTCAGAAGGTCATGCCTGTGATTCTTGTGGATATGATGTTAACACAAGATGCAGATATGCAGGAGGTAGGGGGAGAATCTACTTATGTATCTACGTGGGTATGGGATAAAAGAGATATAAGAGAGAGAAGCAGGAGCAAAAAAAAATCCTGAGGTATCCTGCCTTGGGGTGAAGAGACTAAAAAGCCAAAAAGGAAAAAAAAGAGAGAGAGAGAGAGAGAGAAATTATAAAATAAAATAAATGCCCCCAAGGATCTCACCAGTGACCAAGGAAGTGGATCCCAGGCCTCAGGGCACAGCCCATCTAGAAAGGGCACAGTTGCCAGTAATTAGGATATAGAAAAAACAGGAAAGTGGAGTGAAAAGAGAAATAAAAAAAATAAGGAAAAATAAAGAGGAAACAAAAAAAGGAGGAAAATAAATAAGCAAATAACAAAGGAATTCCCCCAGGAATCCCACTGGTGACTGAAGAAGTGGCTGCCAAGCTTCAGGGAATAGGTCTTTTAGAACTGATAGAGATGGCACACAGAATGAGGTATTAAAAAGAATCACAAATTCCTGACCATTGAGTTGATTCTGACTCATAGTGACCCTATAGAATGCAGCAAAACTGCCTATAAAGTTTCTAAGGAGTGCCTGGTGCCTTTGTACTACTGACCTTTGTTTTACCACTGTAGTGCTTAATCACTATGCCATCAGGCTTTCCACTAGGTATTCAGGAGACAGGAAAGTGGAGAGAGACCAGAAACTTAGAAATGAAGAAGAGAGAGAATAAACTAGAAATGCCCATGAGACCCCACTAGCACAGCCCACTCATACAGTATAGCCTGGCTAGAAGGCGTAGAGGTGACACCAACTACTTCCCTAGCCAAACAGTGCTTCACAGACTGTCAAGAAGAAGCAGAGATGGCATGCAGAGCCAGATGTTTAGGAGAAATTTAGGGGAGGAAATGAGAGGGGGGAAGAAACCAAAAGAGACAGAGAAAAGCAATACCAGTGATAAAAATGGTACTGAAGGAGCTGGCCTTCAGTGTGGGTAGGATTAATCCAAGTGGCATGAAACTGATGCTTCCTGTCTTAATGACTATGGTCCACTAGGAAGTAGCAAAACCCCTAGCATGAGAAGAAGGGTAGGGATGATAAAGCATGTACTGCTGGTTACCCAGTATTCTATCTCCTACTTTGTCTCACAGCATCAGGTAAAGCAGGTAACAGCATTAGGTAAGGAGGGTAATAGCATCAGGTAAAGAGGGCAACGCCATCACATAAGTGGGTAACACCATCAGGTACTGAAGGAAGAAGTCGAAGCTGCATTGAAGACACTGGCAGAAAAACAAGGCTCTAGGAATTGATGGAATATGAATTGAGATATTTCAACAAACAGATGCAGCCTGGAAGTGCTCACTCGTCTATGCCAAGAAATTTGGAGGACAGCTACCTGGCCAATGGACTGGAAGAGATCCATATTTATGCCCATTCCAAAGAAAGGGGATCCAATCAAATGTGGAAATTACTGAACGATATCACTGATACCACATGCAAGTAAAATTCTGCTCAAGATCATTCAAAAGTGATTACAACAATATATTGACAAAGAACCGCCAGAAACTCAAGCTGGGTTCAGAAAAACACGTGGAACCAGGGATATCATCAGTGATGTCAGATGGATATTGGCTGAAAGCAAAGAATACCAGAAAGACGTTTATTTGTGTTTTATTGACTATGCAAATCATTTGACTCTGTGGGTCATACTGTTATGGCTAACGTGGAGAATGGGAATTCCAGAACACCTAATTGTGCTTTTAAGTGATCTGTATATGGATCAAGAGGCAGTTGTGCAAACAGAACAAGGAGACACGTCTCAGTTTAAAGTCAGAAAAGGCGTTCATCAGGGTTGTATCCTTTCACAATACTTTTTTAATCTTGTATGCCAAGCAAATAACCCAAGAATCTGGATTATATGAAGAAGAACAAGGCGTCAGTGTTGGAGGACGACTCATTAACAACCTGTGTTATGCAGACAACACGACCTTACTTTCTGGAAATGAAGATTTGAGATACCTACTGATGAAGATCAAGGACCACAACTTTCAGTATGGATTGCACCCAACATCAGGAAAACCAAAATCCTCACAACTGGACCAGTAAGCAACATTGTCATAAATGGAGAAAGGATTGATGTTGTCGAAGATTTCATTTTTCTTGGGTCCACAATCAATGCCCTTGGAAACAGCAGTCAAGAAGTCAAAAGACACTTTACATTGGGAAAATCTGCTGCAAAGGACCTCTTCAAAGTATTCAAAAGTAAGGATGTCACCTTGAAGACTAAAATGTGCATGACCCAAGCCATGGTATTGTCCATCTCATTGTATGCATGTGAAAGCTGGACCATGAACAAAGAAAACAGAAGAAGAATTGAATTGTGGTGTTGGAGAAGAATGCTGAATGTAGGATGGACCACTGTCATGAATTGAATTGTGTCCCCCCAAAAATATGTGTAGCCGTGTGGCTGAGCCATGATTCCCAGTATCTTGTAACTGTGCTCCATTTTGTGGTTTTCCTATGCTGTATGTTAAAGGATTAGTGTGGGACTATAAATCCCTTCATAGGATTACCTTCCTGCTCCACTGTAAAGGGAGTTTCCCTGGAGTATGGCTTGCCCCACCCTTAATCCTTTCATCCTACAAGAGATAAAAGGACAGAGAAGCAGGCAGAGAATTGGGAACCTCATGCCATCAAGAAAGCAGGACCAGGAGAAGAGCGCGTCCTTCAGACCTGAGGTTCCTGCACCAAGATGCTCCCTGGACGAAGACTGATGCAATACTGGACTTTCTTCCAGCGCTGACAAGGAGAAAGCCTTCCCCTGGAGCAGACACCCTGAATATGGACTTGTAGCCTACCAGACTGTGTAAGAATAAACCCTCCTTTGTTAAAGCCATCCACTTTGTGGTAATTCTGTTAGAGCAGCCCTAGCTGACTAAAATATGTTCTTATTGCTAGTTAAGCTAAACTAATGTTTTGTTTTAGGAAGACTTCTGTATGCAATGATAAAGAACAATGATGATCTTGGGAAACATATCATAACATGGAGGAATCCTGAAGACATCATGCTGAATGAATCAGTCAGTTGAAAAGGACAAATATATGAGACCACTATTATAAGGACTCAAGAAAAGGTTTAAAGAAAAAAGAAAACAGCCTTTAATGGTTACAAGGGTGAGGAAGGAGAAAGAGGGGTATTCATTAGACAACAAATAGAAATTGGGTTAAGCAAATTAAGGGAGGGACAGCACACAGTATAAGGGAGGTCAGCACAGCTGAACTATACCAAAAGCTAAGTGGTTACCTAAATATAACCCAACACTTCAAAGGACAGAGTAGCAGGGCCAAGACTCTCAGGATCAGTGGTTTCCAAAAACATCTAGGTTAACTGGCATAACAAAGACCTTTTTAAGCAAATAGTCTGCACCCCACTTTGATGAGTGGTGCCTATGGTCTTAAAAGCTAGTGAGCTGCTGTCTACGTAGCATCAACTTGTCTCAACCTACCTAGAAAAGGAGAATGAAAGACATCAAAGACATAAGGAAAATATGAGCCCAAGAGACAGAAAGGGCCATATAACACAGAGAATACATCAGCATGAGAGCAGAAGAACTAAATGGTGCCCAGCCACCACCAATGACTCCTCTAAGAGGGAATACAGCATAGAGTCCTTGATGTAGCAAGAGAAAAATGATTGTACAGAACTCAAACTCTATTAAAAAGAGCAGACTTGATGGTCTGCCAGACTAGAGGTTCCCCAGAAGCCACGGCCCCTGGATTCTCTGTTAGCCCACAGCTGAAACAATTGACGAACTCAACTCTTCAGACAAAGATTGGACTAGACTATGACATTAAATAATACTGTTGAAGTGTGTGCTTCTTGATTTAAATAAATACATGAGGTTGAGATGAGAAGGCAGAGGGGGACAGGAGCTAGTTGAACGCACTCAGAAAATAAAGGGCAGGTGGAATCTAACTACCTGTTCAGGCCAGCGTGTTGGACAGCTCCCAGGTCCCAGCTCCCAGCTCAGCACCTGGATAGCTCCAAGTATAGAAGTGCAGTTCATGTTTAAGGCTGAGAGGCTTATGTATCTGCCTGGAGATCTGTCTGTTGAGAGTCCCAGCAACTTTTCCTCCCACTCTTCTCTGACCCAAATTGTAGGATTGGCAGATAGCTCCCAGTTTCTCCATAAGCAGGGCAGCCTCTTTGCCACTCAATAAGCAGAGACTTCTACCCCAGAGTCCACCTGGGGCAAATCAGCAGAGTACTAGAGACAGCTGGTGACCAAAAATTTTCTTAGATCCAGTACCAGAGAAATCAAACAGTGTCTAGATGGCAAGCAGGCAGCAGACCATAATTAGTCATTTAAAGAAGCAGTGTTCAAATGCTCCAGAAAATACCCTAAATAAAGATTCAAAAAATTTCCTAGATGAAGAAGCCTTTATGAATCTATCAGAGGTTGAATACAAAAGGTGTATATATTGAACCCTCCTAGAGATTAAACAAATGCAGGAGAACGAAATGAAAAATTTGGTAAGCTATTTGAACTGATGGAACATCAGTGATCTGAAATACGTCAGATCAATAACAAAATTACAGAATTAGATAGTTCTATCCAAAACTAAAAAAAGAAAAAAGAAAAGAAAGGGTAGAATATAAGAGTGTGCTGTCACAGGGTGGGGAGTGCAGCTAGAGTTATACAGCAGTGTGTGCAAGTTTTTCTATCACAAATTGTCTTGGATTGTAAACTTTCATTTAAAACACAATATTTTTTATTATTAAAAGAAGCCTTCAGGTGATATTTTTAGTTTAAGTTTTAAGGATTATCTTAGGGCAATAGTTTCAAAGGTTCATCCAGTCTTCATGTCTCCATAAAGTCTGGAGTACAGGACAATTTGAAGTTCTGTTCTCGATATTATCCCTTCATTAGGATTTTCTGTAGAATCTTTGAACAAAATGTTCAGTAATCTTGGGCACACCAGACCAGAGGCATGAAACTGTGACCCTAAGCTTCCAAAGACAGGAACCAAATTTCTTCAGTTTTTTTGTTGTATAAGTCGGATCTGACTCAACGGCACTTGGTTGGTTTGGCAAGCAAGCTTAGCAGCTACTCATTGTTTTGTTTTGTTTTCCTACTTTTGCAGTTATTGTAAATATACTATTTGTCCTTTCATGACTGACTGATTTAACTTGACAAAGTCTTTAAGCTCCATCCACATTGGAGTATGTATCAAGACCATTTTTCTTACTGACTGAGCAGAATTTTGTTTCACAGTTCACTTCTTGATGGGCATACAGGTTGTTTCCTGCTTCTGGCTCTTACAAATAGTGCTATGATGAACACTGGTGTAAAAGTCTTTTGAGTCTCAGTTTTTAAGTCTTTGGGGTATATACCTAGAAGTGGAATTGTTGGGTCATATCGTAGTTGTCCTTGACAGCGTACTGAATGAGTACTAAGGCTGCTAACCAAAAAGGTGGCAGTTTGAGTCCACCAGGTGCTCATTGGAAACTCTATGTGGCACTTCTACTCTGTCCTATAAGGTTGCTATGAGTTGGAATTGACTCTACAGCAACAGTTTTGATATTTGTTTTTATGATAGTTGTATTTTTAGTTTTGGAACAACTGCCACAGTGTTTTTCACAATAGCTCTAGCTATTTTCTGTGTATTTGTCTTTTTTAATCTTAGCAATCCTAATGTATCTCATTGTGGTTTTGATTTGATTTGCACAGATGGCTTTCAGGATTTTTTTTCATGTGTTTGGTGACCATTTGAATGTTCTGTCAGTGAAATATCTATTGATATCCTTTTCCCATTTTATGATTGGGTTTTCTTTTTCTTGTTAAAGTTTCATGTGTGTTTTGGTTATTATATTTGCATTGGATGCATGGTTTCTGAAAGTATTCTTCCATTTGGTCCCTTGTCACTTTTCTTGGTAAAGTCTTTTGATGAAAAAAACTTTAATTTTTATGAGGTCCAATTATTTATTTTGTCTTTGCTATTTGTGCTTTTGTTTTATATTGGATAATTCATTCTTAAAAGCTAGTTCTCATTTCTTTTTAGAGGGGAGAGGAGAGGCTGGAAAGGAAGCAACAAGTGTTGGTTGAGTGGGTACTGGAAGTAAAGACTGAGAAAGAAAAGTATGCTGTCACAGCGAGAGGAGAGCAGATAGAGTTGCAGAGAGGTGGGTTCTCAAGACTTTATATGGAACATTGACTTGGATTGTAAACTTCCACTTAATCACAAAAATAAGAAAATAAAAAATAAGAGTGTCAGATTTTTATCAAATGCTTTTTCCGCTTCCATAGAGATGTTCATGTAGTTCTTTTCCTTTGTTGTATTTATGTAGTGTATTATGTGATTCATTTTTCTAATGCTGAGCCATTCTTGCATTCCTAGAATAAATCCTTTTGGTCATAGTTATGATCGTTTTAATATGCTGTTGGATTCTGTTTGCTAGTATTTTGCTGATAATTTTAGCATCTATATTCATAAGCAGTATTGGCCTGTAGATTTCTTTTCCTGTTTTAGTGCTTTTGTCTGTTTTGTTATTATAATTATGTTTTCTTCATAGAATGAATTAGGGAGTAATTCTCCCTTCTCTATTTTGTGAAAGAGTTTAAACAGTATTGGTGTCAATTTTTCCATAAATTTTTGGTAGAATTCTCAATGAAGTCATCTGGTCCAGGACGTTTTTTGTTCTTGAAGGTTTTTTTTTCTATCACTGATTCTGTCTCCTTACTTGTTATTGGTCTGATGCTATCAGTCGGTGTTTGCAGGTTGTGTGCTTCTAAGAATTTGTTTCATCCAGATAATCTAGTTTGTTACAGTACAGTTCATTATATTCTGTCATATTATCTTTATTTCTATCTGGTTAGTAACAGTGTCCCCTCTTTCATTATTTATTTTGGTTATTTGTAAATTTTCTCTTTATATTTCTTTTTAAAAATTTTTTTTTATTTTTTATTATGACTGAGAATGTACATTCCCATATAAATTTACATGCCCACCTACATGCAGCTTCCACTGCTCTCCCTACCCGGTGACAGCAAGCACACTATTCCTCCCTGCTCCATACATGTCTCATCCTCCCAACAGTCTCCTTTCCCCTCATCTCCACCCACTCTCCTTCCTCCAGCCAGAGGTCAGCAGGATGATATTTTATAGATGCATGCAACCATAAAGTGCATCCAATATATGGTCATGCTGCATCACCAAGTCCAATCCATTCGTGTCCTTTATATTTCTATCAGTGTAAAGTTTCATCATTTTTATTAATCATTTCAAAGAACCAATTTCTGGTTTATTGATTCTCTCTATTATTTTTTTTATTTGATATGACTGAGTGAAAATGTACATTCTCCTATAAATTTACATGCCCACCTATATGCGGCTTCCACTGCTCTCCCTGTCCTGTGACAGGACACTATTCCTCTCTGCTCCATACATGCCTCATCCTCCCAACAGTCTCCTTTCCCCTCCTCTACTCTGATCTTTGTTGATCCCTCTCTTCCTTTAGGTTTAAGCTTGATTACTCTTTTCTTTGCATTTCCTGGAGTTTTCAAGTTAGGTGATTGATTTTTCATGTAGGTATTCACTACTTTTTTCATGCAACCACTCAACTGTTACAAATTTCACTTTGAGTACTGCCTTTTCTGCATCCCACACTTTTTCGTAGTGTGTAATTTCATTCTTATTTGATTCCAAGAAGTTTTCGATATCTCTTTGGATTTCTTCTTTGACCCATTGGTAGTTTCTTAGTCTGGTCTCTAATTTCCATATGTTTATATATTTTCATTTTATTTTTCTCTTACTGATTCATAGCTTGACTCTGTTGAGATCACAGAAAATATATTCCTTTTTTATTATGACTGAATTCAAATGTACATTCCCATATAAATTGCATGCACATCTATATGCAGCTCCCACTGCTCTCCCCACCTCGTGACAGTACACTCTTCCTCTCTACTCCATACATGTGTTGTCCTCCCAACAATCTTCTATCCCTGCCTGTCCACCCCCTCCCCTTCCTCCAGTAAGAGGTCAGCAGGACAACACCCTATAGATGCATAGAACCATAAAGTGCGCACACGATATCATCACTGTGTCACCAAGTCCAATCCATTCCTGTCCGAGAGTTGAACTCCATTACAATTTATGGACAGGGGCAGCATCAGGGCCAGGGCCCATGCTCACAGGGGAACGCTGAGGCCCCTGAAAAATCAACTGTGGACGTTTAGTGGAGACCTCAGGGTGCACCCCTTTTTATTCTTGTGTTGCCAGTGAAACTCAACTTTGTGAGCTACATCACGGCTATCACATGTGGTGGCCAGGAACCATCAGATTCTTCTGGTCACAAGTCGACATAGTCACAAACTCACGTGGGTCTCTCTGTCTTCTGGGTTCTCTTTCCCCCATGTTGTTTTGGTCCTTGGTGATCATCTGTTCGTGCTAAGTTGAGACCACTTGCTGTACCCTCAGATGGCAGCTTGGTAACTTTTAAGACCCCAGACGCCACTCACAAATGTGGGGTGCAGGGCTCTCTTTGCAAAACACCAGTTGTGCCAATAGGCCTCAGTTTCCCCTCAGAGCATAGCCCCTGGCCCCCCACCCAAGCTATTCTGTCCTTGTAATATTGGATTAAGATGGGAGGAGTATCATGTTATGTTGAAATCCAGTTAATACTGATCTTCTTTCTAATGTGTGCTGTCCCATATTTCACCCAAGCAAGTTTCTATCAATGATCTAATCTTAACCCTCCATCCCTCACCTCCCTTCCTCCCAACAATTGCAGCCATCAAAGAGTCTTTTATTCTATCCATGAGTCTGTTTATAAGTTCTTATCACAGGGGTCTCATATGATATTTGTCCTTCTGTTGCTGACTACTTTCAGTCAGGATAATATCCTCTGATTGAAACCAGGTTATGAGATGTTTCCTAAAATCATCATTGTTCTTTATCATTGCATAGTGTTCCATTGGGTATATATACCGTAGTCTACCTATCATTCCTCTGTTGTTAGGCAACTGCGTTCATTCCCTCTTTTTGCTATTGTGAACTGTGCTGTGATAAACATTCTCGTGCATGTATCCATTGGTGTGAATGGCCTGGATTCTGTAGGATATATTCCGAGCAGTGAAATTACTGGGTCAAATGATATATCTAGAACTATCTTTTTAAGGAAGGTGCCAGTCTGCTTTCTAAAGAGATTGAACCATTTTGCAATCCCACCAACAGAATAGCAGAGTTCCAATTTCTCCACAGCCTCTCCAGCATTTGTTGTTTTGCGTTTTTTGGATCATGGAAAACCTTGTTGGGGTGAGATGGTATCTCATTGTTGTTTTGATTTGAATTTCTCACAAAACAACAAATGCAGGAGAGGCTGTGGAGAACATGGAACTCTCCTACACTGTTGGTGGGGTTGCAAAATGGTCCAGCTTCTTTGGAAAACAATCTGACACTTCCTTAAAAAAATGAATATAGATATACCATTAGACCCAGTAATTCCACTACTTGGAATATATCCTACAGAATCAAGGCCATTCACACCAATGGATACATGCACAAGAATGTTTACCACAGCACAATCCTCGATAGCAAAAAGATGGAATCAACACAGATGGCCACCAACAGAGGAATGGATAGGTAAACTACAGTATAGGTACTCAATGGAGCACTATGCAATGATAAAGAACAATGATGATTCCAGGAAGCATCTCCTAACCTGGTTTCAACTGGAAGACATTATGTTGAGTGAAAGTAGTCAGAGACAAAAGGACAAATACTGTATGAGGCCCCTACGATAAAAGCTCAAAAATAGATTTATGCATAGAAGAAAAGACTCTTTGATGGCTGCAAGGGAGGGAAGGGAGGGAGGGAGGGCGAGGGGGGAAGGGTTTATATTAGATAGTTCCTAGAAATCTGGTTGGGTGAAATTGCTGACAGCACACATTAGAAACAAGAACAATATTAAGTGGACTTCAGCATAACCTGAATACTCCTTCCATCTTAACCCAATATTTCAAGGTCAGAGTAGTGGGAGCAGGGGGCGGGGGACCATGCTCTTAGGCAAAATCAAGGCCAATTGGCACAACTAGTGTATTGCTAAGAGGGCTCTCTGCACCCTGCATTGGTGAGTGGCGTCTGTGGTCTTAAAAGCTGCCTAGCTGCCATCTGAGGGCACAGCAAATGGTCCCAACTCAGCGGGAACGGATGCTCTCTGAGGACCAAAATGACATGGGGGAAAGACAACGCAGAAGACAGAGAGACCCACATGAGTGGGTGCCTACATTGACTTGGCACCGGAAGAACTGGATGGTGCTTGGGCACCACCTGTGACAGCCGCGATGGAGTTCACTAAGTTCAGTCTCACTGGCAATACAAGAATAAAAAGGGTTGCACCCTGAGATCTCCACTAAAAGACCTCAATTGATGATCCAGTGGCTTCGGGGTTCCCCTGGGAGCATGGCCTCTGGCCCTGATGCTGCCTTTGCCCATAAATCATAATGAAGGTCCACTCTTAAGACACGAATGGATTGGACTTGGCGATGCAGAGTGACCATGTATTGGATGCACTTTATGGTTCTGTGCATCCTGCTGGCAAAATGGGATATCCTGCTGACCTCTTGCTGGAGGAAGGAGAGTTGGTGGAGAGGATGGGAAAGGAGACTGTTGGGAGTATCAAACATGTATGGAGCAGAGAGGAAAAGTGTGCTGTCACCGGGCAGGGAGAGCAGTGGAAGTGGCATATAGGTGGGCATGTAAATTTATATGGGAATGTACGTTTTCACTCAGCCATAGTAAAATAATAATAATAATTTCTCTAATAATAATAATAATAATTTCTCTAATAGCGAATGACCGTGAGCATGTCCGCATGTGTTTTTTGGCTGCCTCGATCTCCTCTTTAGTGAAGTGTCTGTCCATCTCCTTTGCCCATCGCTTAATTGGATGATTTATCTTTTCCTTGTTGATATTTTGTAGTATCTTATAGATTACGGAGTTCAGACATCGGTCTGATATATCGTTGCCAAATATTTTTTCCCAATCTGTAGGTGGCCTTTTAATTATATTAATAGTCTTTGGATGAGCAAGAGTGTTTGATTCTTCGTAGTTCCCATTTATCTATTTTGTCTTCTGTTGTTTGTGGTTTGACAGATTTTGAAGTCTGTCTACATTGTGTATTAAAACTTCCATTGTTGTTCTTACATTTTCTTGAATGAGCTGCATTGTTTTAAATTTCATATTTAGGTCTTTTATCCAGTTTGAGTTGGCTTTTGTATAAGGTGTAAGTTACGGGTCTTTTTTCAATTTAGTGCAGATGGATATCCCATTTTGCCAGCACCATTTGTGAAGAGATTGTTTTTCCCCCAGTTTAATGTCTTAAGGCCTTTGTCGAATATCAGCTGTTTATAGGATGATGGTGTCGTTTCTGGGGTCTCAATTCTGTTCCATTGATCTAGCTGTATCTTTTGGTACCAGTACCAGGCTGTTCTGACTACTGTGGCAGTGTAATAGGTTCTAAAGTTGGGTAGTCAAAGGCTTCCCAGTGTGTTCTTCTTCAGTAGTGCTTTGCTTATCTGGGGCTTCTTCCTGTTCCAAACAAAGTTCGCAGTTTGTTTCTCCATCTTGTTAAAAAATGTCACTGGAACCTGTATTGGGATTATTTTATATAAGTTGTTTGCTTTAGGCAAAATAGACATTTTCATTAAGTTAAGCCTTCCTATCCATGAGCAGGGTAGGTTTCTCAATTTATGTAGGTCTCTCTTAGTTTCTTGCAGTGAGGTCTTGTAGGTCTGTTTGTAAAGGTCTGCTATTTCTCTTGTTCAATTTATTCCTAGGTACTTTATCTTCTTAGGTGCTATAGTAAATGGTATTGGTTTGGTGATTTCTTCCTTAATAATCTCATTGTTGGTATAAGGGAATCCTACTGATTTACTTATCCTTATCTTGTATCTTGAGACTTCGCTGAACTCTTCTATCAGTTTGAGCAGTTTACTTGTGGATTCTTTAGGATTCTCTGCATATGCAATCCTATCATCTGCAAACAGGAAGATTTTTAGTTCTTCTTTGCTGATGTAGATGCCCTTTATTCTTTGGTCTTGTCTAATTGCTCTGGCTAGAATTTATAGTACAATGTTGAGTAGGAGAGGTGAGAGGGGGCATCCTTGTCTACTTCCTGTTCTCCTGGGAAACTGTTTCAGTCTCTCTCCATTCAGGATGATGTAGGCAGTTGGCTTTGTATTAATGGCCTTTATTGCATTGAGGAATTTGCCATCTATTCCTATTTTGCTGAGAGTTTTTTTTTTATCATAAATGGGTGTTGGACTTTATGAAATGCCTTTTCTGCATCAATGACAAAATCAGGTGATTCTTGTCCTTTGTGTTATTTATGTAGTTGATCACATTAATTGTTTTTCTGATGCTGAACAAGCCTTGCATCCTTGGTATGAGTCCAACTTGGTCATGATGGGTTATTTTTTGGTTATGTTGTATTTTATTGGCAAGAATTTTGTTGAAGATGTTTGCATCTAGATTCATGAGTGATATTGGTCTGTAGTTCTCCTTTTTTGTTAGATCTTTCGCTGGCTTTGATATCAGGGTTATGCTGGCTTCATAGAATGAATTTGGGAATATTCCATCCTTTTCTATACTGTGAAATAATCTCAGTAGTATTGGAGATAACTGTTCTCTAGAAGCTTGGTCTAATTAGGCAGTGATGCCATCTGGGCCCATGCTTTCTTTGGTTGGCAGTTTTTTGATGACTTTTTCAATCTCTTCCTTTGTGATGTGTTTATTAAGTTGCTCTGCTTGACCTTGTTATAATTTGGGTAGGTGCTATGAATCAAGGAATTTGTCCATTTTCTCTAGGTTTTCAAATTTGTTTGAGTCTTTCATAGTATTCTGTTATGATATTTTTATTTTTGTTGCATCTATTGTGACAACTCCCTTCTCATTTCTTATTTGTGCTATTTATTTCCTTTCCTGTTTCTCTTTAGTAAGTTTAGCCAATGATTTGTCAATTTTGTTGATCTTTTCTAAAAACCAGCTTTTGGTGTTTTCAATTTTTTCAATTGTTCTTTTTTCTAAGTAATTTGGTTCTGCTCTAATCTTTATGATGTGTTTTCTTCTGGTGTCTGAGGGCTCCCTCTGTTGTTCTCTCTCTACTTGTTCAAGCTGTAAGGTTAGTTCTTTGATTTGGTGTCTTCCTTCCAGATGTGTGCATTTATGGAGACAAATGGGCCTTTGAGCACTGCTTTGGCTGTTTCCCATAGTTTCTCATAGGAAGTGTTTTCCTTCTCATTGGACTTCATGAATTTCTTTATTTCGTGTTTGATTTCTATAACCCATGGCTTTTTGAGCAAGATGTTAAGTTTCCATGTGTTCCACTTCCTTTCTATGTTTTTTCTGCAATTGATTTTGACTTTTTTGGCTTTATGATCTCAGAAGATGCTTTGCATTAATTCAGTGGTATAGATTTTGTTGAGAATTCCTTTATTTCCTAACACATGGTCTACTCTGGAAAATGTTCCATGGACACTGGAGAAGATGTAGTTGTCCGCTGATGGATATAAAGTTCTGTATATGTCAATGAGGTCTAGTTGGTTAATTGTGGCAATAAGATCTGTCTTTATTGAGCATTTTTGTACATGATCTATCCAATGTTGAGAGTGGAGTGTTGAAGTCTCCCCCTTTTATTGTTGTGTTATGCATCCCTTTTTGTGTGTAGTCAGTGCTTCTTCAATGTATGTGGGTGCTGTAATGTTAGGTGTATGAATATTTAATATTGTTATGTTCTGTTTGTGTATTGAACCTTTCAGCAATAAATAGTGTCCAGCTTTGTCCACGATGGTGGATTTTACATTAAAATTGAATTTATCTAGATTAGAATTTCCACCCCTGTTCTTTATTCATTGTTAGCTTGATATATATTCTTCCATCTTTTAATTTTCAGTTTGTTCCTATCTTCCTGTATTTCTTGTAGCTTTGGTTTGTTTTTTTACAATGTATCTCATTTTCTGTTTGTCTGAAAATGTCTTCATTTCATTTTCATATTTGAAAAATAGTTTTGCAGAATATATGATTCTTGGTTGGGAGTTCTTCTCCTTCAAGGTTTTGAATGTGTTATGCCACTGTCTCCATGCCATCATTGTTTCAGCTGAGAAATCTGATGTAAGCCTACAGGGTTTCCCTCTGAATGTTAGCTTTGCTTTGAGTCTTGCTGCCTTTAAGAGTTTCTGCTTGTGTTTAATTTTGTTAAGCTTGATTATAATATGTCTTGGAGTCTTTCTTTTGAG
Source organism: Heterohyrax brucei (assembly GCA_028571685.1). Lineage (NCBI taxonomy): Eukaryota > Metazoa > Chordata > Mammalia > Hyracoidea > Procaviidae > Heterohyrax > Heterohyrax brucei. The sequence continues at coordinate 111,059,518 of CM053166.1, read as the reverse complement.
ATATGCATCAAGTGTTCAATACATATCTTGGATATCTATATTCTCCTCTTTCATAATTTCTGGGAAGTTTTCTGTCAGCAGCTCAGCAACAATACTCTCTGTGTTCTCAGGTGTCTCACCCTGTTGAGGAACTCCAGTTAATCATAGATTGTTCCTGTTAACAGAGTGTCACATGTTTCTTATTGCTTCATTTTCCTTGTTTCTTTTTTTCTGATTTCTCCTCATAGATGCTGGAGTCAGTAGCTCTGTCTTCCAAATCAGAAATTCTCTTTTCCATTTGTTCTGTTTTCTTGGCTTTGAATGGAATTTTCTAAGTCCTTGATTTTATTTTTGATCTGTCGGATTTCAGATTGCTGGTGTTCCATCAGATTGAACAACTTGGATAAGTTTTCCTTTTGCTCTGCTGCATTTTGTATAAGGTCTAGGAGGTCTCTACATACAATCCTTTTCTATTCACCTTCCAATAGTTTCAGAAGAGCTTCTTTGTCTGGGAAGTTCTGAGTGGTTTCTTTTCAGGGCCTTCTGATACCATTGGTGATTTCTTGGTCACAGCCTTCTCCAGGGTTTGTTGTTCTTTTGCTTTCAATAGAGGCTGGGAGAGATGCTGTGAGGATGGACCACAGTGGTTTCTCTAGGCCGTCTTAAAATGAGAAGTAAAAAGTATCTGGCAACTTCCAAAGTCAGTCAGGTTTTCAGGTATATAGGTCCCTCCTGCCAGCTGGCAAAGTTAGCACCTCTGTATTGAACCCCACATGTTATAGGCTAGCTCAAAATACAGAAAGGCTACTGCCCTGTTGGCCTCAGATGTTGGGCCCCAGATATAGGCAATACTGTGTAGAATTCTGCGTTTCTGCTGGAAAAGTGCTCTCTTCTGGGCAATACTGACTTTTAGCCCAGGAACTAGGTCCAGCTGAGGCTTCCGTATGGGTCTACTCACCTCCCAGTGGGACAAGGGGGCTTCCCGCACAAGCTTGCCTTCATGCTGGGACCAGGCTATTGGCAGAAAGAGAGGCCAAAAGTGCCAAGATGCCCAGATTCCACAGCCTCCATTGCCATGCCCCTGCCTCAGGGGACACTGCAAAACACTGCCTCTCTGCCAGAAAAGCACTCTGCCCTAGCAGGTGCCACCTCCTGGCCTAAGGACCAAGTCCAGCCGAGGCCTCCACCTGGGCATCTCCGTTTCCCAGTGGATCAAGGTGGTGTCCTGTGAAAGCTTGTCACTGCATCCATATGGATACCACATGGCCGAGGTAGAAAGATAGGCTAAAGGATCCAAGATGCACAGAGTCCAGAGCTCAGATCTCAGAACATGGCAATTGCACTTGCAGATCCCACCAGCAGTGTGTCCAAGACCTGCAGCTAGTCAAGTCCCAGTTGCTGCCACCAGCCAATACAGAGAAAAAAAAAATCAAAATTGTGAGTTACTTTTGGTCTGTGTAAGCTCGCACTCACTCAGAGTGGGGTCAGAAAAAAAGAGGAGGTTTTGCATTCAGTGGTAGGAAGTCCAAATTAACAGACCTGTGCCACGTCTTAGCGCTCACTAAGTGTCCAGAAGTCTCCACTTAATTATCAGTTCAGGTCTTGGTTTCCAGAGGGATTTAGGGAGACATCTGTTTAGTCTGCCGTCTTGACTCCATCCCCCTCACAGAAAATATTTTGTACAATTTCAAACTTTTTAAATTCATCGAGACTTGTTTTGTGACCTTATACGTAGTCTATATTGTAGAATGATCTTTGTGTACTGGAGTAGAATGTGTATGATGATGCTTTTTTGTGGAGTGCTCTATAACGTCTATTAAGTCTAATTTGTTTAGATTGTCATTCAGATTTTCTTTCTTGTTGCTGATCTTTTCCCTAGATATTCTATCTAATATTTAAAGTGGTGAGTTGAAGTCTCCAAGTATTATTTTAGTTCTATGTATTTCCACCTTAAATTCTGCCAGTATTTGTATTACATATTTAATGCTCCAAAGTTCAGTACATATATATTTATGATTGTTAGATCTTCTTGATTAATTGATCATTTTATCTCTACGTAATATCCATTTCAATCTGTTCTGGCAGATTTTTTCTTAAAGTCTACTTTGTCTCATATTAAGATTACCATCCCCGCTGCTGCATTTTGGTTATTATTTGAGGGGATTATTGTTTCCTATCCTTTCACATTCAACCTATTTGCATCTTTGAGTCTAAGGTTTGTCTCTTGTAAAAAACATATATTTTGATCATTTTTTTAAAAAGCATTCTGCTGTTGTTTGTCTTTTGATTGGAGCATTTAGTCCATTTACATTTATTTTAGTTACCAAGTTGACCTACTTCTGCCATTTTGTTATTTGTGTGTCTTGAGCCTTCTTTCACTTTGTCCTTTACTACTGCTTGCTTTTGTGTTTTGTTGTAGCAAGTCTTTTTGTTCTTTTCTGTTTTGTATGTGTTCAGATATTTTCTTAATAGTTAACATGAATATTACATTTAACAATTTGTTTTTTTTAACATCCTACAATAAGTCGGTATCAAATTATCTTCAGTAACATATCAAAAATTCTATAACTATACCATTCCTCCTGTTACCTTTCCTCATTTTGTTGTTATCAGTAATTACATCTTTATATTTCATGGCTGGCACACAACATAACTTTATGCTTCCTTTTTTATTTGTTATTAAAAAGCATGAAGGACAAAACAATTAGAATTATCAAGCACGAATACCTTATTAATCATCTTTATACTCCTTATATTTGTCCCTATGTTGTTGTTGCTAGGTGCTGTCAAATCAGTTCCAACTCATAGTGATCCTATGTATGGTAGAATGAAACACTGCCAGGTCCTGTGCCATGTGCGTGATTGTTGTTATGCTTGAATCTATTCTTGCAGCCACTGTGTCAGTCCATCTAACTGAGATTCTTCTTCTTTTTCACTGACTCTCTACTTTACCAAGCATGATATCCTTCTGTAAGGACTGGTCCCTCCTGACAGCATGTCCAAAGTATGTAAGGCTTAGTCTCACCATCCTTGCTCCTAAGGAGAGCTCTGGTTATGCTTCTTCCAAGACAGATCTGTTTGGGTTTTTTTTTGGCAGTACATAGTGTATTTTATATTCTTCTCCAAGCTTCAATTCAAAGGCGTAAGTTCTTTTTTGTCTGCCTTATTCATTGTCCTGCTTTCATATGCATGTGACATGATGGAGAATAGAATAACTTTGGTCAGTCACACTGTTGCTTTTTAACACTTCAAAGAGTTCTTTGCAGCAGATTTGCTCAATACAATGTGTCTTTTGATTTTTTGAATGCTACTTATATTGGGAATTGATTGTGGTTTCAAGTAAAGGGAATCCTTGACAACCTCAGTCTTTTCTCCATTTATCATGATGTTGATTACTGGTCCAGTTGTGAAGATTTATGTTTTCTTAATTTTGAGTTATAATCCATACTGAAGGCTGTGATATTTGATCTCAGTAGGTGCTTCAAGTCTTCTTTATTTTCAGCAAGCAATGTTGTGTCTTCTGAATAACACAGGTTGTTACCGAGTTTTCCTTCAATCATGAAGCCCCTTTTTTATTCTTCATATAGTCAAGCTTCTGGGAATATTTGCTCAGAATCCAGATTGAAAAGGTATGATGAAAGTATACAACACCGACACACACTTTGCCTGATGTTAAACCTTGCACTCTCCCCTTGTTCTTTTTGAACAACTGCCTCTTAATCTATGTACAGATTCCTCATGAGCACAATTAAGTGTTCTAGAATTTCCATTGTCCACATAGTTAATACTTTGTTATGATCCAAACAGTTGAATACCTTTGCATAGTCAGTAAAACAGGTAAAGATCTTTCTGGTGTTTTCTGATTTCAGTTAAGACATCACTGATGATATCCTTGGTTCCATGTCCTTTTCTAAATTTATCTTGCATTTCTGTCAGCTCTCTGTTGATACACCACTGCAGTTGCTTTTAATGATCTTCAGAAAAATCTTACTTGTGTGTGATCTTTATGATATTGCTCCATAATTTCCACATTTTGTGGCATCACCTTTCTTTTGTATAGGCATAACTATGGATTTATTCCTGTTGGTTGGCCAAGTAGCTATCTTTGAAATTTCTTGGCATAGATAATTAAACACTTCCAGTGCTGGATCCATTTGTTGAAACATTTCAGTTGATATTGCACAAATTTGTAGAACCTTATTTTTTGTGAATGCTCTCTGTGTAGTTTGGAATTCTTTCTTAAGCACTATCAATTCCTGATCATTTTCTACCTCCTGAAATGGTTAAATATTGACCAATGTTTTGTATGGTATAATGACTCTATGTATTCCTTCCATCTTCTTTTGATGTTTCTATGTTGTTTAATATTTTCCACACAGAATCCTTTGCTTTTACTACTCAATACCTGAATTTTTTTATTTAGTTCCTTTAGCTGGATAAATCTGAACATGTTCTTTCCTTTTAGTTTTCTATCTCTAGCTAGTTGCATATGTCCTTATAACACTTTCCTGTGTCTTTAGTTGACCTTTGAAATCATCTGCAGAATCTTTATTGAAAGAGCTGAACAGAATATTTCAAAGGGTGGTTCAAGAAGACTTGATCTTACATTTACCTTTATTAGGGATATTTACTTTGTGTATGTTTTTGAGTTTCTTTTAAACATCTGTCTCTTCTATCTACAGAACTCCCATTAGTAATTTTTATAGTTCCAATCTGGTGGAACATAACTCACTTTTCTACCAGATCTGTCTGCCTGAGAATGTTTTAATTTCACCCTCATTCATAAAGGACAGTTCCACTGGGTATAGTATTCTTGACTGACTGTTTTGTTTTGTTTCAGCAGTTTAATTATTTTATTCCATTGCCTTCTGCCCTCCAATATTTCTGAAGAGAAATTTAGCACTTAATTTTATTGGCGATACTTTTATGTGGCTCTTTTGCTCTCAGTGTTTTCTGGATTTTCTCTTTATCTTTACTGTTTGAGATTCACACTATACTGTGTCTTGGTACATATCTCTTTGGGTTTATTCTGTTTAGAGTTCTTGATTCTTAGGTTTATAGATTCATGTTGTTTGTTAGACTGGAGAAATTTTCAGTCATTGTTTCTTTGGATGCTGTTTCTATCTCTTTCTCATCTCAGTCTGAAGTTCCCAGTGATGCATATATAAACTTTCTTGTTGTTTCATAGTTCCATTAAACCGTATTCATCCTTCTTGATTCTTTGTTCTTGTTCCTCCTCAGTCTCAATGATTTTAACTATCCTGTCCTCTGATTCGACTCATGATCCGACTCGACGGCACTTGGCTAATGGCGTCTTCTGATTCACCGATTTTTACTCTGCCTGATTAAATCTGTCAATAATTACTTCCATTTTGTTTCTCATTTCATTTTTTTGTCTCTTTCAATTACAATCTCATTTTAGACGTTCATTTTGTTCTTTTTTTTTATTTTGAGATCTTTATTCTCCCGTAACTCTTTAATTATACTTAACAACGTTGTATTAAAGTCTTGTTTTTTTTTTTTTTTCCATTATTTGGCCAGCCCTAGATGTGCTTTCTCTCTACTATGCTCATTTGGATGGACATTTTTCTCTGTTCTTTGTACATTTTGTGAATTTGGGGGGGGGAGTATTAGAATTTTTTAGGGTATTACTTTTCTTAGTCCTCCCCAGTATTTTGGTGTTTTTCTTGCACCATTTTCCACACACACACACACACAAACAAACAAACAAACAAACAAAAAATCTTAGGGAGAGTCTTTGGCCTTTTCTTAGTGTTTTTCTTTTTACACATATGGTATCTCCTTCTCCTTCCCTGATTTAATCAGGATTCAAAATTTACAGGTTTTGAACTTTCATTGTATCCTTAACACACAAGAAAACACTCTGGGGTGAATCTATCCATCTGTGGGTACTTCTGCTCAGCTGAGATATTATGCACTAATCAGTCTGCCAGCCAATGGGCACAATCCTCTCTCTCTCATTATCACCTTCTTTTCTCTGTTTCTGCGACCACATTTTCAGTAGGAAACCCAACTAGCAGTACACAGTCTCTGGACTGAGTCTTGCGATTTGGCTTTGCCTGAGGCTTCCTTCAATTTTCTGTGGGTTCTGCTTATATCTGAGCTGGCATTCAGGGATAGCACTGTGAGACATCCTCTGTTTCAGGAGAAGGATCAGCTGATAGTCTCCAGGAGGACCTTTAAAATATCTGTCTTCTTGTTTTCAGAGCTTCTGTGGTCCTGTTGTGGTGGAGAGAGCAGTCTCTATTTAGGTGATTCTCTTCTGGCTTCACTACAGCAAACCTCCTGTACTAGTTTGTATCAGTCCAATATCTGACAGTGACTGGGAGGTGGAGGAGTTGTCTTGTTTCAAATGGACTCCCAGGGATGTCTGTCTTGCTGGAATTAGGACCTGTTCCACAGTATGCTTTCTGTTGGTGTAGCCTTCGCTCAAGATATCTTCTTTCTAGCACACAGCAGCTGTGGTCAGCAGTGTTTAGCACTGACCCTAGTAGACTGTTGGCTGTAAGGACACCCTCCACTCAAGATGCCCATTTCCTAGCACACAGCAACCTCTGTCACAGTCATCAGCACCAACTGGAAGTGGGAGTAGACTAACCCAAACTGACCCTCAGAGATGTTTGCCCTGTCAGTTTCAGAGGCCTAGACTACGGAATGTGTAGGGAGGTAGAAAGATTACTGACTGTGGGAAAAGACTCTGCAACAGGGACTTTCTGTGGCAATTCACAGCTGACTTTCAGGTGACAATGTATGAGTGAGGGAGAAATTGTTACTGTCTGAATGGACTACAAGGAAGGTCTGTCTTATTGTTGTCAGAGCACCTCCTGTAGTATGTTGGCTGTTGGTATAACCTCAGCTCAGGATGCCTGTTTTTTAGCACACAACAGCCTCAATCAGCAGTCCTCAGTATCAACCAGAATGGACAGTAGACAGACCTGAACTGACTACAGGAGAGATTTATCCTGTTGGTTTCAGTGGCCTGAGCTTTGGGGTGCAGATAGGCAGGTAGTGTGTTGACTATGAGAACAGATTCTACTAGAAGGGCTTTCTGTGGAAATTCACAGTAGGCTTGCGGCCAACAGTGTGGGGAATGTGCTGGTGCACTCCAAACAGACCCCTAGGAAATTCTGCCTTGTTGATTCTAGAGAAGGTGCTTCAGGTCCTCTATCCTTGTATAGACAGAGGCTGTTGTAATTAGAGAAGTGGCCCTTTTACACAGGTCACAGCAGCTGCTGACCTGTATGACTAGAGTAGGGACAGAAATGATGTGAGAAGCAGTCTTCATACTGTATGAGATTCATTGTTGATTCATTGATTCTAGCCTGTCTGCAGTTTCCCACTGCTTTCCTCTGTTCCCCAATTCAAAGTCCCTCAAAACCAACCACCATTTCCTATTTTTCATGTGGGGACGTGTTAGATATTCTGATTACATGGCCATTTTCCAAAAATTTGCTTTTGAGTGACTGCTTTAACTTTCTATCAAATGCAAACTAATATGAACCTTATAAAGTTTATTTTTTACCAAATGAATGGCTTTATGTTGCAGTGACACTGGAAGCAGTTCCACTGGTATTTCAACTACCTATGGTGGACAGGTTTCAGAATACCTTACAAACTAAGACAGACTAAGAAGAAAGGTCTGGTAATCTACTTCTGAAAATTATCCAATAAAAACACTGTGGACTGTCAGACAATGTAGCGTTGGAAGATGAGCTCTCCAGTGGCTAAAACAATAGACTGCAGCATACCAGTTATACTGAAGATGACCCAATACCGGACAATGTTTCACTGTGTTATACACTGGGTTGTCATAATTTGGAGGTGACTTGAGAGTAATTAACAACAAACACATAAAGTAATAAAAGAGCACTGTACAAGTGGATACATTTAATGAATTTTATTTTGAATGAGTTATTTTAAATAAGCTAGCTCATTACAGAATCTTATTCACTGATTTCCACCATTATGAAGCTGAAATGCTATAACAGAGATCAGCAAACACTTTTTTGTAATTGGTATGGATCAATAATGCAGATAAATGAACCAAAAAATCCTATATTTTCCCTTTCTAAAGTATTTATCAATATCTTTTTTGTTTTAATTTAAGGCAGTATAAAGTCAATTCATTTCTACTTCATAATTAGGTAGACATAGGTTCAAAGAAATAAGGATAAAAATTTGCACTGTCCTGACCAGCGATACTATAAAACTGATAATAGTCTCAGTGTGATATGTAATTAAATTTTTTTAGAAGTCTTTTTACTGAAAGAACTAAACTGGTCTTCTTTTAAGGTACATGGAAATATTTGTGGCAGATGATAACAAAGATGTCACATTGAGCTTTAAATTTTTTTTTCCAAACCAACTACTTGACTTTCCCCAAATGCCAGTATGCTTTTACAGTAATTATAGTGATATACTCATGATTAGAAATTCTGTGAAAATTATGATGACTTTGGAATTATAAAGATGTAAAATTAATCTGCTACCCCTTTGTTACTTTTCAGTGAAATACTAGATTTGTTGAATTTCAATTTTTAAATTACTTCATAACATACATGAGTAATTCTCTAAAAGAAAATAGTGTTAAAAAATTTGCTACTCTCTGTAGGGCTATTATGAATACATTTTGAAACTGCTTATAATTTGTCCAAGCCTTAAAATCACATTTTATGCTTTTACTATAAGTTTTTTCAATGACTGAATTCAGAAAATTGTATTTTTTCATTCCTTTATGCATCAGTTATTAAATAATGTGAATAAAAAAGATTTTGCGGTACATGGCCTGAGGGTAAAATAGATTTTTTAAAAAAAGAATAAAGAGCTTTCCAAATAAGTCTATACTCTGCAAGATGTCCGCAATACTCAATAATTGAAATTAATAAAGCATTGTATACATTGTGATATTCACCTATAATAGTATTTATGTGATCATTAGCAAAAGTGTGAAACATTAGCAATTATCTTGTTTGCTTTCTTATTCCTTCTAGCAGCTATAAGGATGCATACACAAGTATGCATACAGACATACACACATATAAACTTTGCTTGTAACAAGAATGTTTATGCTTGAAACACATACAAATTAACCAGTGGAAATATATCTGGTATACAAAGCTTAGAAAACGTTGACTGTAGCTTTAAAGAAGATTTCTCTAAATATTTTTGTAGAAGTAACAAGAGCATAAGAATCCCCTGCTGCCTTGTTGTTCAACATCCACTATTGCCCATCTGCCTGTTGATTGGTAGGAAACTCCAAATGGGAATTATAGCTCATTAATCATGTCGTATCACAGGGATTAGGACTAAAAGAATCTTTTATGCTTCACAGCAGACATCAACTGCCCAGTAAGACAAGTGAACAAATATAATATGAATAGAATACACTAATTAAAGGTCATCTGCTACAAAATAGTGTAAAATAATTGCTTAGATTACGCTATAACCTGTTTTTGCTCTGTGGAATGAATGCAATCTCTCTAGCTTTTCAATTCCCTTTTATTTTCCTGTAGACCAGAAATAATTATGAAATTGCATTTTATTTTCTCTTGATATTTGGCTTTGAATGCATTGTTATCTAAGAAGACATCTACTCATAAACTCAGAAAGTGGAAACCAAATTCAAGGGCACCAAAAGTGAAGTTGTGATAATACATTTACACTATTAATGAGTAACATTTAGCACATTTTTATATGAAATTTAAAGAATCTGTCGACTGCACTTCAAATTCAGACACTAGGAAGAGTACTAGTCAACTAGTCATTATTCATTTTCACTACAGGAGGCAACTAGAAATGTAGACAGAGTTCCAGTTTGCAATTTGTGTGTCACAGAAATTGCATCTGTAAGATATAGTTAATGATTTCACAAATGCCCCAGAGATGCCTTAATTTTCTATTATAACATAAATACCGTCTTCAACCAAACTGTGGTTAGGAGTAATTGAAAATTCCTACCTTAATCAACTGTTAACACTATCAACCAAATCCAGAAATGATAATCACAAGTATAACCAATTATATACAAAACAATGTGAGTATAATTAGGCCAATTCATTAATTCTTTGTGACTTCTTTGTTGTTGCAAGGTGCTGTCAAATTTGTTCAGACTCATAGAGACCCCATGCACAACAGAACAAAACACTGCCTGGTCCTGCACCATGCCCACAAAAGTTTTTATGCTTAAGCCCATCTTTACTTCTCAATACTTTAAAGAGGTCCTTTGATTGCAGATTTTCCCAGTGCTATGCATATTTTGATTTCTTAACTGCTGCTTCCATGGGTGTTGACTGTGGAACCAAGTAAAATGAAATCCTTTACAACCTCAATCATTTCGTCATTTATCATGAAGTGGCAGACTGATCCATTTGTGAGAATTTTTATTTTCTTGATCTTGAGGAGCAATGCATACTGAAGGCTGTGGTCTTTGATCTTCATCAGTAAGCTTTAAATCCTCTTCACTTTCAGCAAGGAAGGTTGAGTCATCTGCATAACACAGGTTGTTAAGAAATTTTCCTCCAGTCCTGATTCCTCCTCCTTTTTTACATAGTCCAGCTTCGTGCATTACTTGCTCAGTCCACATATTGAAAAGGCATGGTGAAAGAATACAACTTTGACACAGACGTTTCCTGACTTGAAACCACACAGTTTCCTCTTGTTTTCGTCTAACAACTTTCTCTTAATACATGCATGTATTCTTCATGAGCACAATTAACTGTTCTGGAATCCCCATTCTCCTCAACATTATCCATAATTTGTTATGGTACACATGTTAGAATGCTTTTGCATATGATGACTGACAGTCAAGTTCACAAACTCACCCTAGAAAAAGTGTTACATACCTCGTTGCTGAATATTACTTCTATCACCTTCCAATTACTTCCCTTGGGAAGCTATTCAGTGATGCCAGTGCCTAGTCCAAACTTCGAAGCAATTTTGGAACTTTTTCTGGAATGGTCATCAGAGCTGTTGTCGTACTACCCTTGATGACCTAAACGTCATCAAAATTCCTGGGAGCATGGTCCCTGGTCCTGATGCTGCCCCTGTCCATATATCATAATGGAGGTCAACTCTTCAGACAGGAATGGATTGGACTAGGCAACACAGAGTGACCATATCATGTGTGTACTTTATGGTTCTATGCATCCACAGGATGTCATCCTGCTGACCTCTTACTGGAGGCGGGGGAGTGTATGGAGAGGAGGGAATAGGAGATTGCTGGGAAGATAAGACATTTATGGAGCAGAGAGGAAGAGTGTGCTGTCACCAGGCAGGGAGAGCAGTGGGAGACGCATATAGGTGGGCATGCAAATTTATATGGGAATGTACATTTTCACTCAATCATAGTAAAAAAAATGTCTTCCTTTCAATATTTCCTTTTGCTTTGGGTGAAGAAAGAAGTCATTGTGGGCCCGATCAGTTATTTCTTTACTGGCTAAAAACTACTTCACAGATAACAATACAATTAAGTTAGCAAGCTTGCCACCGTGCTACTGTGCGCAATGGCTATTCCAGAAAGCATTTCAAAATTTCTTTGATGGGTGGACTAGGCACTGGCATCAGTGCGTGGCTTTCCAAGGGAGTCCTTCAAAGGTGACCTTAGTGATATTCAGCAACGAGGTAAACGGCACTTACAGCAATTAAGTTTGCAGACTTAATTGCTGGACCTCATGGTGAGTGAAACACAGCTAAATAGTTTTCTGCTATTCTCTGCTTTCAGTCAAGATCCATCTGAACATCAGCAATGATATCCAAAGTTCCACATCCTCTTCTGAATCTGGGTTGAATTTCTGGCAGATCTCTGACAATATACCATTGCAGTCACTTTTGCATGCTCTTTAGCAAAATTTTGCTAACATATGATATTAATGCTATTGTTCCATAATTTCCTCATTTTGTTTGATCACCTTTCTTGGGAATAGACATAAATACTGATTTCTTCCAGTTGTTTGGCCAGGTAGCTTTCTTCCAAATTTCTTGGCAAAGATGAGTGAGCACTTTCAGCGCTACATCCATTTGTTGAAACATCTCAAATGATAACCCATTAGTTCCTGTAGCCTTGTTTTCTTCAATCCCTTCATTGCAGCTTCAACTTCTTCTTTCAGTGCTATTGGTTCCTGATTATCTGCCATGTCTTGAAATGGTTCAATCTACCAGTTATTTTTGGTATAATGTCTCTGTATATTCCTTTCATATTCCTCTGATGCTTTCTGAGACTTCAGTATTTCCCCTGTATAATCCTTGAGTATTCCAACTCGAGAACTGGATTTCTTCTTCAGTTCTTTCATCTTGAGAAACACAGAGTATGTTCTTCCCTTTCAGTTTTCTATTTCCAGGTCTTCGCACGTATCATTATAATACTTTGTCTTCTCGAGCTGCCCTTTGAAATCTCCTGTTCAGTTCTTTTACTTTGTCATTCATTCCATCTGCTTTAGCTGCTTGATGTTTGAGAGCAAATTTCAGAGTCTCTTCTGACATCCAATTTGGTGTTTTCTTTCTTTCCTGTCTTTTTAATGATCTCTTGCTTTCTTTATGGCTGATGTCTCTGATGTCATTCCACAGCTCATCTGGTCTTTGGTCATTAGTATTCAAGGCATCAAATCTATTCTTAAGATGGTCTCTAAATTCAGGCAGGATATACTCAGGATCATAATTTGGATCCTGCGGATTTGTTCTAATTTCCTTAAGTTTCAGTTTGTACATGCATATGAGCAACTGATGGTCTGTTCCTCAGTCAGAATCTGGTCTTGCCCAGACTGATGATATTGAGTTTTCCATCATCACTTTCCTACAGATGTAGACAATTTTATTCCTGTGTATTCTGTCTGCTAAGGTCCATGTGTATCATCACCATTTATGCAAGTGAAAAAATACATTTGCAATGAAGAAGTCATTGGTCTTTCAAAATTCTATCGTGCAATTTCTGGCAACATTTCTATCACCAAGGCCATATTTTCCAACTACTAATCCTTCTTTGTTTCCAATGTTTGCATTCTAATCATCAGTAATTATCAATGTGTCCTGATTGCATGTTCGATCAATTTTAGACTGCAGAAGCTGGTAAAAATCTTCAGCCTCTTCATCTTTGGCCATAGTGTTAGTGCATACATTTGAATAATAGTCGTATTTACTGGGCTTCCTTGTAGGCATATGGATATTACCCTATAATTGACAGCATTGTACTTCAGGAAAGATCTTTAAATATTCTTTTCAGCTAAGAAAGCAACACTTTTTCTCTTCAAGTTTTCAGTCCCAGCATAGCAGACAATATAAATGTCTGATTTAAAATGGCCATTACTAGTTGATTTGAGCTCACTAATGCCTAGGATGTTGATGTTTATGCATTCCATTTTATTTTGATGATTATTTGGTATTCTAATGGAGAGACACTGAAAGTGCAGAGGCCATCTTTGTCAGCTGGGAGTTCAGGACTTAGACTGCTGTGCCTGAGAGAGTGACTGGGGCTGACTGCTGAGTGTCAGTGTCTGAGCAGAGAGCATCTCTCTCAATTGAGAAGCAGTGCTGAGGACTGCCACACCTAGACAACAGAAAGGTGGCTAGCATCCAAGTGCAGAAGTACCCTTACCACCTCCCTTCTCTGAGCTACACTGGAAGCTAAATTCTCATGCATGGCCTCAGCTGGAAGTGGGCTTGTCTATGTGTGCCCTGAGCTGTTCTCCAAGACTGGGAGAAAGAAAGAAAGTGAAGGGTAGAATAAAACCTCTGCTGGCTTCCCTGAGCTGCAGAGAGAGCACTGTAACTACACAGCCCATGGTGAATTCCATATTATCTATCATCTCAAGATTAGTGCTTGTGATCCCTTGGGGTTCAAGCCTTTCCTGTGTGCTGATTTATCTCCCTAACTCCAGCTTTTTCCCAAATGGCTTCTCTGTTTTACACCTCAGGATAAATTCTGATGCACTACCTGGGCGTAAGAGGGACATTTTACTTGTGTGTCCTGAGCTTTTCTCTGGTACTCATAGAGGGAAACAAGGGGAAGGGTAGAAGACAAGTTCACAGGCTCCACTGAGCTGTGGATTGCTGCACCTACTGGAGAGTCACAAGCTAAACTCTCCTCAACTTTCATGACTCAAACCTTTTCTAAGCACTGACTTCACTCCCTATACTGAGCCTATTCCTCTCCCTTCTCTGTTCTGTGCCAGAATCCAGTACAACCTGGCTGAAAGTATGAGTATTTTATGTGTGTTCAATGAACTTTTCTCCTGGTCCTGGGGTGGAAAACAAAGGGAGGACTAAAACAATAGTTCTACTGTCTCCCTTTAGACAGCAATCTCGGCTGCATCTCTCAGTGCAGTCATCACTCCAACCATCAGGTAACAGGAGATCAGAATTATTAAGGCTCCAATAACCACTCACAAATGACTAAGCTACTTAAGACAGTCAAAACAAAATTAAAATATGTACATGACTATGACAATTAAGTCCACTAACTGAATTGTTCTAAGTGCTGCAGACATCACTGCTGAATATCACTATGATCACCTTCAAAGTACTCCCCTTGGGAAGCTATGCACTGATGCCAGTGCCTAGTCCACCCTTCAGAGCAATTTTGGAACTCTTTCTGGAATGACCATCACACAGGGTGGCAAGATGGCAAGCTCATGAAGTAAATTGTATAGTTGCCTACGAAAGAATTTTTATGAAGTAAATTAAAAACAGTATTGGAACACCCTCCCTACTCACCTGTTCTGGCCTCCAGAGGCTTTTTGCTGTAGCTGAAGATAAAGGAAATATCTAAAGGAAGACATTTTGATGACATTCAGAAATTCAAGGGTAATATGACAACAGCTCTGATGGCCATTCCAAAAAGGGTTTCAAAATTGCTTTGAAGGGTTGCCTAAGCACTGGCATTGGTGATAGCTTCTCGGTGGGAGTAACTCAAAGGTGACCATACTGATAATCAGCAATGAGGTTTGTAATGTATTTTCTAGGATGAGTTTGCAAACCTAATTGTCAGACCTCATGTATATACATATATACACACATATACACATATACATATATACACACATATACACATATACATATATACACACATATACACATATACATATATACATACATATGTTAGATTGCAATAACCTAAAAAGTAAATCACAACAGCTTTCTGATGACTCAGAGACAACAATTTCTAAACATTTAAAGGAGCAGATCACCATGGCTCCACAAAATTCCCAAAATAAAGAATCAAAAAAATTTCCCAAGTAAAGAATTCTTCCTGCAATATTGGAGGTAGAATAAAGAAGAGTTATGTAGAGAATACTTCAAGAAATTAAGATGGAGATTAGACAAAGAGCAGCAGAACAAAATGAAAAGAGAACAAGCTACAAGAGTAACAAGCAACAGCAATCTGAAATTCAGTGGATTAACAATAAAATCAGGGTTAGACAATTCAGCAGAAAGTCTAGGGAACAGGACTGAGACAATGGAAAGCAGAAATAGTGAGATTGAAGAGAAAGCAACTGACACCAGCATTTACAAGGAAAAATTGGAAAAAAAGAATTAAGAAAAATGAAGAATCATTAAGGGTAATGTGAGACTCTATTAGGAGGAAAAATTTACAATAGACTGGAGACCAGAAAATGCAGAAAGAATTGCTGAAGATTTGCTGACAAATCTTCCCTGACATCCTGAAAGACAAGAACCTATCTCTCCAAGATGCTAATGGAACTCAACAAAAGGTAGATTCCAAAAGAAAGACACCAAGACGTAGTATAATCAAGATTATCAAAATGAAATATAAAAAGAGGCTCCTAAAGGCAGCTAGGCTTAAAGCAAAACTAACTTACAAAGGAGAAGCTTTTAGATTGACCTCTGATTACGCACCCTAAACCATGTTGGGAAGAAGGCAATGGGATGACACATAAGAAGCCTAGAATGGAAAGAAACAAACAAACAAAAAAAATAAAACAAAGAACAAAAAAAATTTCCAAACAAAAGTTATAGATCCTGCAAAATTGTCTCTCAAATACAGTGGTGAAAGTAGGACGTTTACAGATAAATGGAAGCTTAGAAACTTTGTAAAAAACAAACCAAAATTACAAGAAATACTGAAGGAGTTTTGTCAATTAGAAAATCAACAACATCAGACATATACTCAAGGATGCAATGCAGATGACATCATCTAGAGTCCTTCTTGGTTAGGGAAGTAACAAAGCTCAATCAAACCTAAATTATATGAATTTAGGGAAACAGAGATCTCAGTATGTAAATTGTCACAACATTATACTAAAAAGAAGAACATATTAATGTATTCAAAGACCTTTCATATGGAAAGGAAGTCAGGGAGATACAAAAAAGCTAATGGCTGGTTTAAACTCAGAATATTAAGGGAGAATAGTGGGGTATCTGCAAAACATTTTAACAATACCACACACCAAATCAAGAAACACAATCTAAAAGTCTCAACAGACACAAAACCAACATTGAAATAGATGGAAAGAAAACTCAAAGAAAAATGACTCAGAACAAAGTATTAAGTGAAACAAAGAAATTGTCAACAACATGTAAACAAAGGCACCAAAATGCCAGCACTAAATTCCTACCTGTCAATAATTACAGTGAAGGTAAATGGATTAAATACACCAATGAAAACAGAGGGTAACAGTTTGGATCAAAAAACAATATGTCTGTACGCTATTTACAAGAAACACACCTTAGACTAAAAAATATGAACACACTGAATATCAGAGGATAGAAAAAATGTATACCAAACTAACAAAATTCAAATAAGAGCAGGAGTGGAATGCTAGTCTTAGACAAAATAGACTTTGAAGTAAAATCCATTATCATAGAAAAGGATGGTCACTATTTATTGCTTAAAGATTCAATACATAAGGAAGTGCCATGGGATGAATTATGCCTGCCCCAAAATATGTGTACCCATATGCCTGGGCCATGATTCCCAATATTTTGTGATTGTCCTCTATTTTGAGATTTTTGTATGCTATATGTTAAAGGATTAGAGTTGGACTGTAAATCCCTTCCTAACTCCCTGCTCCATGGTAAGGGAATTTCCTGGAGTATAGCTTCCACAACCCTTAATCATTTCATCATACAAGAGTTAAAAGGAAAGGGAAGAAAGCAGAGAATTGGGAACCTCACACCATCAAGAAACTAACACTGGGAGAAGAGCACATCCTTCAAACCTGAGGTTCCTGCACCAAGATGCTCCATGGACAAAGACTGATGCAGTACTAGACTTTCCTTTGGAGCAGACAAGGGGGAAAGCCTTCCCCTGGAGTAGACATCCTGAATTCAGACTTGCAGCCTACCAGACTATGTAAGAATAAACTTTCCTTTGTTAAAGGAACCCACCTTGTGTTATTTCTGTTAGAACAGCACTAACTGATTAAAACAAGAGGATATAAAAATATTAAATATTTACACAACCAATATCAGATGCTTCTAAATACATTGAATGAATGCTGACAACAGTGAAGAATGAAACAAATCACTCCACAATAGTAGTAGGAGACTTCAACACTCCAATTTCAGTAATGGACATAACATCCAGAAAAAATGCTCCACAAAGATACAGAAGATCTTATAGCAACAATAATCAAGTGAACCTCATAGACATATACACAACTTTTTACCCAACAACTGATGAGTGCACCTTCTTTTCCAGTGCACATGGAACATTCTCCAGAATAGACCATGTATTAGTCCATAAAGCAACTCTCAACAAAATCCAGACAATTGAAATAGTGCAAAGCCATAAAAGTTGAAATCAATAACAGAAAAAAACAAGGGGAGAAACTCACACTCATGGAAACTGAACACCTTTCTTAAAATTTCATGGGTTATAGACAAAATCGAGGATGCAACAAAGAAATTTATGGACTCAATTGAGAATGAAAATACATCCTACCAGAACCTATGAGATACAGCAAAAACAGTACACAGAGGTAAATTTATCTCAGTAAATACACATATCCAAAATGAAGAAAGAGCCCACACCAAAGAATTAACCCTACAACTTGAACAAGTAGAAAGAGAACAACAAAAGAAGTCCTCAGGCACCAGAGAAACAAGATAATAAAAATTAGAGCAGAACTACATGAATTAGAGAATAGAAAGGCAGTTGAAATAATTAGCAAAACTAAAAGCTGTTTTTTTTTAAAGGATCAATGAAATCGATAAACCATTGGCTAAACTCACAAAAGAAACACAGGAGAGGAAACAAATAACCCAAATAAGAAGTGAGATGGGAGATGTCACAACAGACCCAACCGAAATTAAAAGAATGTTAACAGAATACTCTGAAAAATTGTACTCTGATATATTTGAAAATTTATGGAAAGGGACAAATTTCAAGAATCATATTACCTACCAAAATTATCACAAACACAAGTAGAACAACTTAAACCCATAACAAAAGAAGAGACTGAAATAGTAATAAAAAAACTACCAACTAAAAAAGAAGTCTTAGCCCAGATGGCTGTACTGGGGAGTTTTAGCAAACTGTTAGAGAGGAGTTAATACCAATACTACTGAAGATATTTCATAGCATAGAAAAGGATGGAACACTTTCAAATTCATTCTATGAAGCCAGCATAACCCTGTTACCAAAGCTGGGTAAAGATAGGACAAAAAAAGAAAATTACGGACAAGTATTTCTCATGAATTTAGATGTAAAAATCTTCAAGAAAACACCAGCCAATAGAATTCAGCAACATATGACAAAAATAATTCACCGTGACCAAGTGGGATTTATACCAGAGATGCATAGATGATTCAGCATTAGAGAAACAATCAATGTAATCTAGCATATAAATAAAACAAAAGGCAAAAACCACCTGATTTTTATCCATTGATGCAGAAGAAAGCATTTGACCAAGTCCAACATCAAATCATACTAAAAACTCTCAACAAAACAGAAGTAGAAGGGAAATTTTTCAACATAATAAGGAGCATTTTTGAGAAAATACTATCACTTGCCTCTCAGTTTGTCATACTGTGGGGACTTGTGTGTTGCTGTGATTTTGGAATCTATGCCACCAGTATTCAGATATCAGTAGGGTCACCTGTGGTGGACAGGTTTCAGCTGAGCTTCCAGACTAAGACAGACTAGGAAGAAGGACCCAACAGTCTACTTCTGAAAATAATTAGCTAATGGAAACCTTATGAATAGAAGTGGAGCATTGTCAGATATAGTCCTGGAAAATGAGACCTCCAGGTTGAAAGACACTAAATATACTACTGGGAAAAATGACCAAGAAACTTCTATGTAAGCTTAGTCTTTCCCGTTACAAACATGCAGATTAGAGTCCAGGTGTATGACATACATATCTGTAGTTTAATAAGAGTATTTTGTGGTTATTTTGTAATGTATACAATTATCTATGGGTTACTTGCTTAAGAACATGAAGTAATCCTTGCCAAAATGATATGTAAAACTCCGAGGTACATTGCTGTGAAGCCTCTGATTGTACCATACTTCATAATAAATCTTCCTCTTTCTGAGTAGCAGTATATTTCATTGGCTTGACTGCTCTAGGACATGGACCTTAATCAGGTAACATCATCATAGGACTGGGAAGCAGCAGCATAACTGGAAAACCACTGGGAATCATAGCCCCACTAATTTGACTTGCAACTTTAATGGTCATGCCCACTGTTGTGGATTGAATTGCCTTCCCCTCAAAAGTTTGTCAACTTGGCTAGGCCGTGATTCCCAGAACAGAGTGATTATACACCATTTTGTCCACCTAATGTGATTTTTCTATATGTTATAAATCCTACCTCTATGATGTTAATGAGGTAGAATTAGAGGCAGTTATGTTAATGAGGCAGGCCTCAATCTACAAGATTAGGTTGTATCTTGAGTCAGTCGTTTCTGAGGTATAAAAGAGCAAATTCATCATAGAGACAGGGGGACCTCATACTACCATGAAAGCAATGCCAGAAACAGAGCTCATTCTTTAAACCTGAGATTCCTCTACTGAGAAGCTCCTAGGGGAAGATGAATGACAAGGACCTTTCCTTAAAACTGAAAGACAAAAGCTTCCCCTTCAGCTGACACCCTGATTTAGAATTTCTACCCTCTTAAACAAACCCAACTTGACATTGACTGTTGAATCCCTTCTGACTTGTAGTGACCCTAAAGAGTGCCTGGTGAATTCAAACTACCAACCTTTTGTTAGCATCCATAGCTCTTAACCACTATGCCACTAGGGTTTCCAGGCATCTAAACTGTAGGAAAATAAATTTATCCTGTTAAAACCATCCACTTGTGATATTCCTGTTACAGTAGCAGTAGATAACTAAGACACCTACTAAGATAGTATAACAGAGCCCTGGATTTCTTCAGAGGGCAGTAGTAGCTATAGAGACAGTGAGGTGGGCAACTATAGTACAGCATACCTGTACACTCCGCTAATTGTCTTCTCAGTGTGTATTATTACTTGTCCATGGAATTGCCATAAGCCAGGCAATCTTTATGAATGTATGGGTGTAAGTCAGCATCCTTATGCTTATTAATCACCTTGACTGTCATGGTTTCAGTACAGTATCATTCAAGGTCAGTCATAACACATTTAGTAAGTCCCATGACTACAATTATTATCAACAAAATAATCAGACCAATTTGCATAGTGAAATAAAGTCATGTCTACAGTCAGGGTAGTGACCAGTTAAACAGATGATGGGAGGAGTAAAGATAGAGTGAGCAGTCCCCACTTGTATGTCAGTGGGAAGCTTGCTAATTGCTGTGATACTGGAAGTTATGCCACTAGTATTTAGGTACCAGCAGGGTCACCCATGGTAGACAGGTTTCAACTGAACTTCTAGACTAAGACAGACTAGTAATAGGGACACGGAAATCTACTTCTGAAAAAAATTAGTCAAGGAAAACTTCATGAAGAGCAGCAGGATATTGTCAGATATAGTGCTGGAAAGTCAGCCCCCCAGGTTGGAAGGCACTTAGAAGATGCCTGGGGAAGACCTGCCTCCTCAAAGTAGAAGCGACCTTAATGTAGCAGATGAAGTAAAACCTTCAGGATTTTCATTTTCTGATGTGGCACAACTCAAAATGAGAAGAAACAGCTGCACATAACCCTTAATGATCGGAATATGGAATGTATGAAGTATGAATCTAGGAAAACTGGAAATTGTCAAAAATTAAATGGAAAGCATAAACATTGACCACCTAGGCATTAAGCCAAGTGCCGTTGAGTCAGATCCGACTCATGGCAACCCTAGGGGCCAGGGTAGAGCTGACCCCCAGAGTATTTATGGAGCACCTGGTGAATTTGAACTGCTGACCTTGTGGTTAGCAGTGGTAGCACTTAACCCACTACACCACCAGGGTTTTGACGAAATGGACTGGTCATTTCGAATCCAACAATAATATGGTCTACTACACTGGGAACAAGAATTTGAAGAGGAATGGTGTTGTGTTCATAATCAAAAAGAATACTTCAAGATCTGTCCTGAAGTACAGTGGTGTCAGTGATAGGATAACACACACAAATTACAAGGAAGGCCAGTTAATATGACTATTATTCAAATTTACACACCAACCACTGAGGCCATAGATGCAGACAACGAAGAATTTTTACCAGCTTATGCAGTCTGAAATTGATCAAACATGCAATCAGGATACATTGATAATTACTTGTGACTAGAATGTAAAAGTTGGAAACAAAGAAGAAGGATCAGTAGTTGGAAAATATGGCCTTGATAATGGAAATAATGCCAGAGAAAAGCATGATAGAATTTTGCAAGACTAATGACTTCCTCATTGCAAATAACTTTTTTAATCAACACAAATGGCAACTGTACACATAGACCTTACCAGATGGAATACAGAGGAACCAAACTGACTACATCTGTGGAAAAGACGACAAGGTACTGACTGTAACACAGCTAATCAATTGCTTATACATAAATTCAAATTGAAACTGAACAATATTAGAACAATTCTACAAGAACCAAAGTATATCCCTCTGGAGTTTAAAGACCATCTCAAGAACAGATTTGATGTGTTGATCACTAGTGACCAAAGACCAGATGAACTGTGGAAAGACATCAAAAACATCATCCATGAAGAGAGCAAGAGGTCACTAAAAATACAAGAAAAAAGAAAAGACCAAATTGGATGTCAGAAAAGACTCTGAAACTTGCTGTTGAACATTTAGCAGCTAAAGCAAAAGGAAGGAATGGTGAAGTAAAAGACCTAAAGAGAGGATTTCAAAGGGCAGCACGAGAAGACAAAATCAAACAGTATAATGACATGTGCAAAGAGCTGGAAATGGAAAACCAGAAGTGAAGAATACTTTCTGTATTTCTCAAGCTGAAAGAATTGAAGAAAAAATGCAAGCCTAAAGTTGGAATAGTGAAGGATTCTACAGAGTAAATATTAAACAACTCAGTAAGCATCAAAAGAAGATGGAAGAAATGTACACGGTCATTATACCAGAAAGAAGTGGTTGATGTTCAGCCATTTAAAGAGGTAGCATGTGAGGAAACAATGGTACTGAAGGAAGAAGTTGAAGCTGCACTGAAAGTATTGACAAAGATCAGGGCTCCAGGAAGCGATGGAATATCAATCGAGATATTTCAACAAACAGATGCAGTGCTGGACGTGCTCACCTGTCTATGCCAAGAAGTTGGAAGACAGCTACCTTGTCAACTGACTGGAAGAGATCCATATATATGTGCATTCCAAAGAAAGGTAATCTAACCAAATGTGGAAATTACCAAACAATATTATTAATATCACATACAAGAAAAATTTTGCTCAAGATCATTCAAAAGCGACTGCAACAGTATACTGACAAGGAACCACCAGAAATTCAAGTTGGATTCAGAAGAGGACATGGAACCAGTGATATCATTGCTGATGTCAGATGGATCCTGGCTGAAATCAGAGATTACCACAAAGATGTTTACCTGTGCCTCATTGACTATGCAAAGGCATTTGACTGTGAGGATCATAACAAATTATGGATAACATTGCATAAAATGGGAATTCCAGAGCACTCAATTGTGCTCTTAGGAAATCTTTATACGGATCAAGAAGCAGTTGTGTGAACAGAATAAGGGAACGCTGCATGGTTTAAACTTAGGAAAGGTGTGCTTCAGGGGTGTATCCTTTCATCCTACGTTTTCAATCTGTATGCCAAGCAAACAATCAGAGAAGCTGGATTATACGAAGAAGAACAAGGGATCAGGATTGGAGGGTGACTCATTATCAGCTTGAGTTATGCAGATGACACCACCTTACTTGCTGAAAGTGAAGAAGATTTGAAACACTGATGAAGATCAAGGACCACAGCCTTCAGTATGGATTGTACCACAACATGAAGTAAACAGAAATCTTCACAGCTGGGCCAGTAAATAACCTCATCACAAATGGAGAGAAGATACAGGTTGTAAAGGATTTCATTTTACTTGGGTCCACAATCAATACCCATGGAAGCAGCAGTCAAGAAACGAAATGACACATTGTAATGGGAAAATATGCAGCAAAGGATCTCTTTAATGTATTGAAAATAAAGATGTCACCTTGAAGACTAAAGTGCGCCTGACCCAAGCCATGGTATTTTCAATAGCATCGTATGCATGTGGATGCTGTACGACGAACAAAATGACAAAGAACTGATGCCTTTGAATTGTGGTGTTGGAGGAGAATGTTGAATGTACCATGGATTACCAGAAGAACAAACAGATCTGTTCTGGGAGAAGTAGAAACAGAGTGCTCATTGGAAGCAAAGAAGGCAGGACTGCATCTTACATACTTTGGACATGTTGTCTGGAAGGATCAGTTCCTGGAGAAGGACATCATGCTTGGGAGAGTGGAGGGTCAGCCACAAAGAGGAAGACCCTCGATGCAATGGATTGACACAGTAGCTACAACAGTGGGTTTAAGTATAAAAACAATTGTGGACGTGGTACAAGACCAGGCAATATTTCATTCTGCTGTTCACAGGGTCGCTGTGAGTTGTAACTGACTCAATAGCACCTAACAACAACAACACCTAAGAGTTTCAAGAGATACAGAGGATATTTCAACTCTTTGTCTGGCCAGGGCATGGACTTCAGCCATGTACCTCTTACTATTGTCAATCAAAGAAACACTATATATAATACTAAGTGTCCACTAGAGCATGGGCTACTCCCTGTGAGGGCAACAGACTATCTAAGGCCAACTTTTTTGGGAAAAAAGTTTGTATATCTCTGCAACTTCTTTTTTTTTATTATGACTGAGTGAAAATGTACATTCCCATATACATTTACATGCCCACCTATATGCAGCTTCCACTGCTCTCCCTGCCTGGTGACAGCAGACCAAAATGACATGGGGTAAAGACAACCCAGAAGATAGAGAGACTCACATGAGTGGGTACCTACATAGAGTTGGGACCGGAAGAACCGGATGGTGTCTGGCCACCACCAGTGATAGCTGCAATGGAGCTCTGCAACTTCTTTATTTAGCTTATCCAAGGTTCCTTCTGGTATGTCAGTGACATCTTCTAAATTGAAAGCCATATTCTCCATCTATAGACAATTGATTTGGCATCCCACACAGGCAAAAGCATATCCTGTGACCAGGCGGGTAATGCCCATGACAGAACACTCAGTTAATTCTCTTGATGTTTGAGGCTTACCTCACTTTAGGGAAGCATCTCCTCATGTCTGTCAGTTTGTGGTACTGTGGAAGCTTGTGTTGTACAGTGATTTTGGAACCTACACCAACAGTATTCAAATACTAGCAGAGTCACTCATGGCAAACAGGTTTCAGCTGAGCTTCCAGTCTAAGACAAACTAGAAAGAAGAACGTGGAAGTCTACCTCTGGAAAGAAATATCCAGTGAAATATTTATACATAGTAATATAACAATGATATAATGTCAGAAAATGGACCCCCTCTGGTTGGAAAGGAATTAAAAGACAGCTTGGGAAGAGCTACCTCTTCAAAGTACAGTTGACCTTAATAACATGGATGGAATCCAGCTTTTAAGATCTTCATTTGCTGATGTGGCATAACTCAAAATGAGAAAAATGGCAGGTGAAAACATCTATTAATAATCATAATGTGGAATATATGAAATATGAATCTAGGAAAACTGGAAATCATCAAAAATTAAAGGAATGCATAAACATTAATATTCTACACATTTGTGAGGTGAAATGGATTCATACTGGCCATTTTGTATCAGACAGTCATATGATCTACTATAGTAGGAATGACAAAAATTGAAGAGGAATGGCATTGCATTCATCTTTCAAAAGATGATTTCAAGAACAATACAGTGGTACAATGCCATCAGAAATAGGATAATATCCATATGCCTACAGGAAGACCAGTTAATATGACTATTATTCAAATTTAGACACCAACCACTAAGGCCAAAGTTGAAGAAATTGAAGATTTTTACCAGATTATACAGTCTAAAACCAATTACACTTGCTATCTGACCTGACAACAACAACAATAGAGAAGTATCTAGCCAGGCAATCAATAGTTCTCTGGTTTCAACAGGTTCATGAGTTGTAAAAACTGACCTGCAGGTAGCTCTGAGTGCATTATCAAGGCAAGGACTCATATGCAATGTAAGAGTTTGGTAGGCAAATTTCATGGATTGAATTGCATTCCCCCCAAAATGTGCATGGTAATTTGACTGGGCTGGTGATTCCTAGTATTGTGTGATTGCTCTTCATTTTGTGATTTTCTGATGCTGTAAATCCTAATCTCTGCCTGTGGTTAGTATACTGGATTTATGTTAAAGAGGATTAGCGTGGGACCGTAAAATCTTTTCTAAGATCACCTGCCTGCTCCAATAAAAAGGGAGTTTCCCTGCAGTGTGGCTTGCACAACCTTTTATCTTTTCATCCTATAAAAGATAAAAGAGAAGAAAGTAGAGTGGGAACCTCATACCATCAAGAAAGCACCACTGAAAGTAGAGTATATCTTTCAGACCTGAGGTTCCTCCACCAAAATGCTCCCTGACCAATGACTGATGCAACACAAGGAATTTCTTCCAGAGCCAACAAAGAGAGAAAGCCTTCCCCTGGTGATGACACCCTGAATTTGGACTTTTATCCTTCTGGTCTGTAATGAAATAAAATTTCTCTTTCTAAAGCCATCTACACGTGGTATTTCTGTTAAAGCAGTACTAGAAGACTAAGACAGAAAAGTATTTTATTCACACATTCCATGCATGAAATAATAACCCTGACGAGCCCAGAGAAGCTGAGAAGTGTTCTCACAGAGAGTTCTGTACACCAACCTGTTGAGGGATTCCTTTATTCCTCATGGTAGCTGGTTTTAGTCCCTTTTCAGCAACAGAAGTCTAGACTCACATGTCAACAATTATATATTACTGCATTGTTAAGTAGTTACACCTTATTACATTCATCAGCAATGATATCCCTGGTTCCACATTCTTCTCTGAACCTGGCTTGAATTTCTGGCAGTTCACTGTCAATATACTGTCACAGCCAGATTCATGAGACTACACCAATTATCATTGCCCATTTGGGACTGCAGGACTGCACCACTTACTAGGCAAATGACTACCTGGACACCTAAGCTAAATCCATGAAGAAAATTTGACCCATATGCCTAGTTATAGCTCTAACAACTTGATAGTAGGAAGAGATTCAAAGATGCCAATAACCAAACCAGCACACATAACCAACCTATTTGACTATAACAAAATGGGAAGCTAGAGCACAATAAGCAAACATAAAATAAACACGGAGACTTATTAATGGCTGAGAGACAACAGTCAATGTCAAATCATTTGAAGAGGTATCCCATGATGGCTTCAGAAAGCATCCACTCAGTCATATTAAATCAAAATAAATAAATAAATAAATAATAAAGAAAGCACCCAAAGTAAATAAGGAAGAAATTTTCTGGATGAAGAGAATTTCTTGGAATAATTGGAAGTAGAATATAAGAGATTAACATTTAAAATTATTCAAAAAATCATGAAGGAGCACAGGAAAAATGCAGCACAGCATAAGGAAAAGCTGAATAGGCTACAAGAAAGCTTACAGATATAGGAAGCAGTAATTCAGAAGATCAACAATAAAATTACAGAAGTAAACAACTCAATGGAAACTCAAAGGAACAGAATTGGGACAATTGAATGATAGATTAGTGAGACTGATGATAAAGCATAGGACATCAACATATTTGATGAAAAATAAGACAGAAGAACTAAAAAAATAAAGAATACTAAGAATTATGTGGAACTCTAAAAAGAAATAATCTATGAGAGATTGCAGTGCCATAATAAGAGGGGATAACAGAAAATACAGAGAGAATTGTCGAAGATTTGTTGGAATATGAGAAGGTATCTACCCAAGATGCTAATGAAACTTCACTCAAGCTAGATCCCTCCAAAAACACACCAAGATGCATTATAATAGAACTTGCTAAAACTAAAGAGACGGTTTCAAAAGTGGCTAGGGATGAATGAAAAGTCATCTGCAAAAGACAGTCTGTAAGAGTAAGATCGGACTACACAACAGAAATTATGCAGGCAAGAAGAAAATGGGATCACATATACGAAGTCATGAAGGAAATGCTTGTCAGTCAAGAATTAAGTGTCCAACAAAACTGTCTCTCAAATATGATGGCGAAATTAGGATATTTCCAAATAAAACAGAAATTTTAAGAGTCTGCAGAAACAAAAACCAAAATTATAAGAAATACTAAAGGGAGTTCTTCAGTTAGAAAATCAGTAATATCAGATAGAAACCCAAGACTGCAATGCAGAACAGAGCAAACAGATATCAACCCAAATAGGGAAATCAGAAAAATAAATCAAAGGCAAAACAGAGATGTCATTACATAAACGATGGCAACATTCTAACAAAAAAGAGACTAAAGATTGGTTTAAATTTAGAAAAGCAGGGATAAATTTAAGGTAATAACAAAGGAAATAAAAAATGTTACACTTCAAAATAAAAAACAATGAAACTATGAAGTGACAGTGAATACAAAAGATTAGCAATAAAAAAATGAAAACACCTATAGAAAAATGACTCAGCACAGGAAATTAAGTGGAACAAAGTCATTGTCTACAACCTACCAAGAAAAAGGCATGAAAATAATAGCACTGGATCCAACGGCACTTGGCTCATTAATAATTACTCTGAATGTAAATGGATTAAATGCACCAATAAAGAGACACACAGATACAGACTGGATAAAACAGCAAGATCCATCTGTATGCTGAATACAGAAGACACAACTTAAAGATATGAACAATCTAAAACTCAAAGGATTGAAAAAGCTACATCAAAAAAACAACATTTAAAAAAGCAGCAATGTAGATATTAATTTCTGACAAATAGACATTAAAGTTCACCACATTGAATAAGGAAGGACAGAGTACAATCATTCACAGTGTCAATAGTCTAGGAGGACATAACCATCTTAAATATTTACATACCCAGTGACAGGGCTCCAAAATACATTTAAAAAAAAAAAACTCTAACTGCATTGAAAAGAAAAACAGACAACTGCACAATAATACTGCGAGACTGTAACACATAACTTTCAGTGAAAGACAGAACACTCAGAAAAAAAGCTCAATAATGAAATAGAAGATCTACATGCCACAATCAACCAACTTGACCTCATAGATATATACAGAACACTAACAGCAACCAAGAATACCTATAATCCCAATGCACAAGGAACATTTTCCAGAATAGACCACATATTAAAACCACAAAGCAAACCTTAATTTCAAAATATGAAAATATTACAAGGCTTCTTTTCAGATCATCAATAAGAGAAAAAGCAAGGGCAAAAAAATCAAACACATGGAAACTGAACAATACCTTGCTCAAAAACTTCTGGATTACAGAAGAAATCAACGACTGAAGAAAGAAATTCACAGAACCAAATGACAATGACAACTCATCCTCCCAGAATCCATACAACACAGCAAGATCAGTGCTCAGAGGTCAATTTACCTTAATAAATGCTCACATGAAAAAGAGCAAAGGCCCCAAATCAAAGCATTTAACCTTCAACTCAGACAAGTAGAAAAACAGCAGCAAAAAGAAACTCTCTGGCACCAGACTAAAGCAAATAACAAAATCTACAGAAAAACTTAATGAGTCAGAGAGTAGAAATATAAAAGAAAGACTTGGCTAAGATCAAAAGCTGTTTCTTTGAAAAGATCAACAAAATCAGTAATAGACTGGCTGAACTCACAAAAGAGAAACAGGAGAAGCATATAACCCAAATAGGAAATGAGATGGGTGATATCATAACAGACACAACTGATAGTTATAAAATATCATAACAGAATACTATAAAAAATTGTATGCTAACAAATTTCATTCTAATCTGGAGGAAATGGACAAATAGTTTGAAAAACACTTCCTACCTAAATTAACAAAAACAGAGGTAAAACAAATATACCCATAAAAAAGAAGACATTGAAAAGGTAATTTAAAAAAAACCCAGCCAAAAAAGGCTGGCCTTCACAGGTTCGCTGAAGATTTCTACCAAACTTTTAGAGAAGAATTAACATCACTATTACTAAAGATATTTCAGAGCATAGAAAAGGACAGAACACTGCCAAATTCATCTTACAAATCCAGCATTGCTCTAATACCAAAACCAGATACACATACCACAAAGACAGGAGTTACAGACCAATATCTCTCATAAACTTAGATGTGAAAATCCTCAACAAAATTATAGCCAACAGAATTTAACATATAAAAACAATTATTCACAATGACCAAGTGGGATTCATACTAGGAATGCA
Source organism: Heterohyrax brucei (assembly GCA_028571685.1). Lineage (NCBI taxonomy): Eukaryota > Metazoa > Chordata > Mammalia > Hyracoidea > Procaviidae > Heterohyrax > Heterohyrax brucei. Next base: position 111,029,748 of record CM053166.1, on the reverse strand, counting down.
GGATGGTTCAACATTAGAAAAACAATCAATGTAATCAATCACATAAATAAAACAAAAGACAGAAATGACTTGATTTTATAAATTGATGCAGATAAGGCATTTGACCAAATCCAACACCCATTAATGTTAAAAGTTTTTGGCAAAATAGGAATAGAAAATACACCCCTCGATATACTAAAAGGTTTTTATACAAAGTCAACAGACAATATTATCCTGAGAGAATATGAAAGCAGTCCCCTTTGGAACAGAAACCAGAGAATGACTTTTGTTACCACTTTTATTTACATTGTGCTGGAGGTACTAGCCAGAGAAATTGACAATAAAAAAGATACAGGGCATTTAGATTGGTAAGGAAAAGGTAAAAGTATCTTTATTTGCAGATGATATGGTCTTATACACAGAAAACCCTAAAGGATCTACAAAAATCTGCTGGAAGTAATAGAAGACTTCAACATTGTAGCAGGATACAAGGCAAACATGCTAACATCAGTTGGATTCTTTCACAGTGAGAAAGAGAATATCAACGAGGAAGTCATGAAATCAATACCATTTACATTAGCCCTGTCTTAGTCATTTAGTGCTGCTATACTACTCTACATCCATACAAAAATGACTGGAAAGATAAATCTTGTTCATTCACAGTCTAATAGGCTAGAAGTCCAAACAGAGGGCATCTGTTCCAGAGGAAGACTTTCTCTGTTGGTTCTGGAGGAAGATTCTCCTCATCAATCTTCCCTTGGACTATGAACTTCTGAGGCGCAGGGAACTCGGGTCCAGAGGACATCCTCTTCTCCAGGCACTGCTGTTTTCCTGATAGTATGAGGTCCCCAACTTTCTATTTGCCTCCCTTTCCTTTATATTCCAAAATGTTGCCACAGGGCACAATATAATCCTACAGATTGAGTTCTAGTTCATCAACACTATTGCTGCCCATCCTCCCTCATTAACAAGATAGAGGCAGGATTTACATTATATAGGAAAATCACACAAGACCACAAATCATGACCTAGACAACATGCTACACACTTTTTTTCCTTTTTTTTTTTTTTTTTGGTCAGGGGGACACTTCAATCCATGACAAGTCTACAAGAAGAGAAAATACTTAAGAATAAATGTAACGGGGGGGCGGAGTCAAGATGGCGGACTAAGCACACGTCTCCTTATATCCCTCTGAAAATCAAGACCTGAAATGACAATCAAACAGAGCCTTCTGATCACCTAATCAGCCTCACGACACAGCACAGAGCTGTTAATTGGGACTTCATACCACTCAGCAAAAAACCTCCTCTCTTTCGCTGACTCCCACTCCTGGCTAGCCCCGGCTCTCAGGGATTGAAGGTAAACGCACCATTTTGACTTTTTTTCCTCTGTCGGGGCTGGCGAGCGGAGCTGGGTCTTGCCTGGTGGCTGGACTCAGACGCGCTGCTGATGGGATAGGCAGGCGAAATTCCCATATTCTGAGAGTCAGGCTCGGGACTCTGTTAATCTAGCCATTTTGAGCCTTTCGTTTTGTAGCTGCCTCAGCGGGGTTTGTGCGGAGCTTTGCAGTCAGTGTGCAGGACGCCATGTTGGTACCGAGATTTTAGCAGGACCTCGTTCTTAGCCTGGGAGCCAGCACCTGCAAACAGGACAGCGCTTCTCTGACAGAAAAGTAGTGATTTTGCACAGTGCTGCCTATGTTGGGGGCCCTGCAACAGAAGCAGAGAAATCACTACCTCTAGGCACCTTTAGCCCTTCTGTCTGCTGCCTGTGTGGAGGACACAATCTTGGATATGGTGGCCGCAGCTGGACCTAATTCTTAGCTTGGGAGCCAGAGCCTGCCCACAGGCGAGCACTTTTCTGTCACAAAACCAGTAATGGACGCAGTGTTGGCTAAGGCTAGGCCTTGTCAGCAGAGGCCAACAGGGCAGTGCCAAGTGCCAAGTGCAGTTGAGTCGGATCCAACCACTGATAACCACAAGGTCAGCAGTTCAAATCCACCAGGTGCTCCTTGAATACTCTGGGGGTCAGTTCTACCCTGGCCCCTAGGGTCGCCATGAACAGGGCAGTAGCATTGCTATATTCTGAAATAGTTCGTTATCATCTGGGGTTGGATATAGTGGTGCTTACTTTGTCAGATGAGAAGAGGGACTTCTACACTTGAAAACCTAACTGACTTGTGAACTGGTCAGATACCTTTTGCTTTACATTTGAAGATAGCCTAGAGAAACATTCGCAATCCATCCTCACAGTACCTCTGCCAGCCTCCATATACTCACATGGGGCCCAAAAAGCAACAGACAATTGTGGCATACAAGCAATCACTCATGGCTTCAGAAGGCTCCCAAACAAAGCAACCAAGGAGTTTTCCAGATGAAGAAACTTTTATGAAAGCATCAGGAAGTGAATAAAAATTGATTATCTACAGAGCCCTTCTAGACCTTATAGAAAATGCAGCAGAACAAAATGAAAAATTAAGCAAGTTGTTCGATCTGATGGAACACCAATACTCTGAAATCCAACAGATCAAGAACAAAATCAAAGACATAGAAACTTCCATGCAAAGCCAAGAAAACAGAATGGAACAAATGGAAAAAAGAATTTCTGACTTGGAAGACAGAGCTACCTATGACAACGACTATGAGCAGAAATCAGAAAAAAGAAACAAGAAAAATGAAGAAACGTTAAGAAGCATGTGGGACTCTATTAAGAGGAACAACCTTCAATTACTTGGAGTCCCTGAACAGGGTGAGACATCTGAGAACACAGAGAGTATTGTCGCTGAGCTGCTGAAAGAAAACTTCCCAGAAATCATGAAGGAAGAGAATATAGACATTTCAGATGCATATCGTATGCCACCCAATATAGATCTCAAAAGAAAGACTTCAAGACATATTATAATCAAGCTTAACAAAATGAAACATAAGCAGCAACTCTTAAAGGCAGCAAGACTCAAGGCAAAGCTAACATTCAGAGGGAAACCCTGTGGGCTCTCGTCTGATTTCTCAGCAGAGACCATGCTGGCACAGAGACAGTGGCACGACACATTCAAAGTCTTGAAGGAGAAGAAGTTCCAACCAAGAATTATATATCCTGCAAAACTATCTTTCAAATACAAAAATGAAATTAAGATATTCACAGATGAACAGAAACTCAGAGACTTTGTAAAAACCAAACCCAAACTACAGGAAATATTGAAACAAGTTCTTGGCTTTGGCTTAGAAGAATGAAACCACTAACTTGATATTTTAGAACGGCACACTGCTCAATACTCTACTCATTTAGGGAAGGCTCCAAAGTAAATCACAGCTTTCATAAGAAAAGAAGCAATCTAGTGATCATCATGAAAATTATGGTGTCATCCTAATAAAAAGAGGGGTGTACTACAGTCGTTATAGTCCTTCCAGATGGAGAGGAAGATGACAAGACTGGTAGTAATTAAAATTGGGTTTATAAATAGTCTATTAAGTGGGTTCATAGGGGCAGCTGTATAAAGGACAACAAAGATACACCATACCATTTCAAGAAATCTAACATACGAGTCTCAACAACTATAAAACCAGCTCTGAAAAAGGTGAAAAATCAACTCACAAAAAAAGTGTCCCAGAACAGACTAATAAGAACAACAGAGAAAACATGAACATAAAAATAAACATATCACAATGGCAACAGTGAACACATACCTATCAATAATTACATCGAAAGTGAATGGACTGAATGCTCCAGTAAAGAGACACCGAGTGTCATCTTGGATAAAAAGACATGACCCATCCATATGTTGTCTACAAGAAACTCACTTGAGACCTAAAGACAGGAACAAACTGAAAATTAAATGATGGAAGAATATATATCAAGCTAACAATGAACAAAGAAGAGCAGGGGTGGCAATTCTAATCTCAGACAAAATCAATTTTAATGTCAAATCCACCATCGTGGACAAAGATGGACACTATTTATTGCTGAAAGTTTCAGTACACAAGCAAGACTTAACTACATTAAATATTTATGCACCTAATGTCAGAGCACCAAAATATATCGAAGAAATGCTGACTACGCTCAAAAGAGAGTTAGATGACTCCACAATAATAGTGGGAGACTTTAACACTCCACTCTCATTACTAGAGAGATCATCTAGAAAAAAGCTCAGTAAAGATACAGAAGACCTCATTGACACAATTAACCAACTAAATCTCATTGATACATATAGAAATTTCCACCCATCAGCAGACAACTACACCTTCTTCTCCAGTGCACATGGAACATTCTCGAGATTTGACCACGTGATAGGCCACAATGCAATGCTCAACAAAATCCATACCATTGAATTACTGCAAAGCATCTTCTCAGATAATGAAGCCATAAAAGTTGAAATCAATAGCAGAAAAAACACAGATAGAAAGTGGAACTCTTGGAAACTGAACAACATCTTGCTCAAAAAAACATAGGTTGTAGAGTAAATCAAGGATGAATTAAAGAAATTCATGGATTCCAATGAGAACGAAAACACTTCCTACCAGAACCTATGGGATACAGCCAAAGCAGTGCTCAGAGGTCTGTTTATCTCCATAAATGCACACATCTGGAAGGAAGAAAGAAACCAAATCAAGGAACTAACTCTACAGCTTGAACAATTAGAAAGAGAACAACAGAGGAACCCCTCGGGCACTGGAAGAAAGGAGATCATAAAGATTAGAGCACAGCTAAATTAATTAGAGAATAGAAAAACAATTGAAAAGACCAAAAGCTGGTTTTTTGAAAAGATCAACAAAGTTGATAAACCACTGCCTAAACTTACTAAAGCAAAGCAGGAAAGGAAACAAATAACCCAAATTAGAAATGAGAGGGGAGTTGTCACCACAGATGCAACAGAAATCAAAAATATCCTAACTGAATACTATGAAAGACTGTACTCTCACAAATTTGAAAACCTAGGAGAAATGGACCAATTCCTTGACTCATACCACCTACACAAATTATCACAACGTGAAGCACAACAACTTAATAAACGCATCACTAAGGAAGAGATTGAAGAGATCATCAAAACACTGTCAACCAAAAAAAGTCCGGGCCCAGATGGCTTCACGGCAGAATTCTACAAAGCATTTAGAGAAGTGTTTTCCCCAATACTATTGAGACTATTTCACAGTATAGAAAGGGATGGAGTACTCCCAAACTCATTCTATGAAGCCAGCATAACCCTGATACCTAAGCCAGGGAAAGATCCAACAAAGACAGAGAACTACAGACCGATATCACTCATGAACCTAGATGCAAAAATCTTCAACAAAATTCTTGCCAACAGAATACAACAACATATCAAGAAAATAATCCATCATGACCAAGTGGGATTCACCCCAGGGATGCAAAGCTGGTTCAACATCAGGAAAACAATTAATGTGATTAACCACATAAACAACACAAAAGACAAGGATCACCTGATTTTGTCAGTTGATGCCGAAAAGGCATCTGATAAAGTCCAACACCCATTCATGCTAAAAACTCTTAGCAAAATGGGCATAGATGGCAAATTCCTCAACACAATAAGGGCTATTCATACAAAGCCAATTGCCCACATCATCCTGAATGGAGAAAGACTGAAAGACTTTCCCTTGAGATCAGGAACTAGACAAGGATACCCACTCTCACCTCTCCTATTCAACATTGTGCTAGAAGTTCTAGCCAGAGCAATTAGAGAAGATAAAGAAATAAAGGGCATCTGCATCAGCAAACAAAAGTTAAAATCTCCCTGTTCACAGATGATATGATTGTATATGCAGAGAACCCCAAGGAATCTATAAGTAAGCTACTCAAACTGATAGAAGAGTTCAGCAAAGTCTCAGGGTACAAGATAAACATAAGTAAATCAGTAGGATTCCTTTATACCATCAACGAGACTGTTATGGAAGAAATTATCAAATCAATACCATCTACGATAGCCCCTAAGAAGATAAAGTACCTAGGAATTGATCCTACCAGAGAAATAACAGACCTTTACAAAGAGAACTACAAGCCCTTACGACAAGAAACTAAGAGAGACTTAGATAAATGGAAAAACCTACCCTGCTCATGGATAGGAAGACTTAACATTGTGAAAATGTCTATTTTACCCAAAGCAATTTATTTATATAATGCAATCCCAATACAAGTTCCAGCATCATTTTTTAATGAGATGGAGAAACAAATCACCAATTTTGTTTGGAAAGGGAAGAAGCCCCGGATAAGTAAGGTACTACTAAATAAGAAGAACACACTGGGAGGCCTCTCATTACTCGACCTTAGAACATACTACACTGCCACAGTGGTCAAAACAGCCTGGTACTGGTACAAGAACAGACAGATGGATCAATGCAACAGAATTGAGACATCAGAGATGACACCATCTGCCTATGAACAGTTGATATTCGACAAAGGCCCTAAGACATTAAACTGGGTTAAAAACAGTCTCTTCATCAAATGGTGCTGGCAAAATTGGTTATCCATCTGCAATAAACTGAATCAAGATCCATATCTTACACCTTATACAAAAACCAACTCCAACTGGATAAAAGACCTAAATATCAAACCAAAAACCATAAAGCTCATCCAAGAAAAGGTAGGAACAACAATGGAAGTTTTAATACACAATCAGGATAGACTCCAAAATCTGTCAAAGAAACCTCAATCAACAGAAGAGAAAATAGATAAATGGGAACTAATAAGAATCAACCACTTTTGCTCCTTCAAAGACTTTATTAATAGAATTAAAAGAACACCCACAGAGTGGGAAAAAATATTTGGCAACTCTATGTCAGACCGACGCCTGATCTCCGTAATCTATAGGATACTACAAAATATCAAGAAGAAGATAAACCATCCAATTAAGCGATGGGCAAAGGAGATGGACAGACACTTCACTAAAGAGGAGATCCAGGCAGCCAAAAAACACATGCGGACATGTTCACGATCTTTAGTTATTAAAGAAATTCAAATCAAGACAACAATGAGATACCATCTCACCCCAACAAGATTGGCCATGATCCAGAAAACACAAAACAACAAATGCTGGAGAGGCTGTGGAGAAAGTGGAACCCTCCTACACTGTTGGTGGGGTTGCAAAATCGTCCAGCCTCTTTGGAAGGCAATCTGATGCTTCCTTAAAAAAATGGATATCTATATACCATTTGACCCAGTAATTCCACTACTTGGAATATATCCTTCAGAATCCAGGCCTTTCACACCAACAGACACAGGCACCAGAATGTTTACCGCAGCACAGTCCACGATAGCAAAAAGATGGAATCAACCCAGATGCCCAACAATAGAAGAATGGATAGGTAAACTATGGTACATATACTCAATGGAGCACTATGCAATGATAAAGAACAACGATGACTCCAGGAAACATCTCCTAACCTGATTTCAACTGGAAGACATTATGTTGAGTGAAAGTAGTCAGCGACAAAGGGACAAATACTGTATGAGACCTCTACGATAAGATCTCAAAACCAGACTTGTGTATACAAGAAAAGACTCTTTGACAGCTGCAAGGGAGGGGAGGGAGGAAGTGTGAGGGGAGGAGGGTTTAGTTTAGATAGTTACTAGAAATCTAGTTGGGAGAAAGCGATGATAGCACACATTAGAAACAAGAACAACATTAAGTGGACTTCAGCATAACTTGAGTACTCCTTCCATCTTAACTCAATACTGCAAGGATAGAGTAGCTGGGGCAGGGGGTGGGGGACCATGCTCTTAGGTGAATTCCAGGCCAATTGACACAACTAGCGTTTTGCTAAGAGAGCTCTCTGCACCCCACATTGGTGAGTGGCGTCTGGGGTCTTAAAAACTGCCAAGCTGCCATCCGAGGACACAGCAAATGGTCCCAACTCAGCAGGAACGGATGCTCACCGAGGACCAGAATGACATGCGGTAAAGACAACCGAGAAGACAGAGAGACCCACAGCAGTGGGTGCCTACATCGACTTGGGACCGGAAGAACCGGATGGTGCCCGGCCACCACCAGTGATAGCCACGATGGAGCTCACAGAGAGGAGTCTCACTGGCAACACAAGAAAAGGGGTGCATCATGAGATCTCCACTAAAAGACCTCAATTGATGGTTCAGCGGTTTTGGGGTTCCTCTGAGAGCATGGCCCCCATCCCTGATGCTGCCCTTTCCCATAAATTATAACAAAGTTCCACTCTTTGGACAGGAATGGATTGGACTTGGCAATGCAGAGTGACCATATATTGGAAGCACTTTATGGTTTTATACATCTATAGAATATCATCTTGCTGACTTCTGGCTGGAGGAAGGGGAGTGGACGGAGAGGAGGGGAAAGGAGGCTTTTGGGAGGATGAGACATGTATGGAGCAGAGAGGAATAGTGTGCAGTCACCAGACAGGGAGAGCAGTGGAAGCTGCATATAGGTGGGCATGTAAATTTATACGTGAATGTTCATTTTCACTCATTTATGTTAAAGAAAAATAAAAAAATAAAAAAAGAAGAATAAATGTAACAAGAGACATAAAAGACCTAAAAAAATAAAGAAAGAAATTACAAAACACTACTGCAAGTAACCAAAAGAGACCTGCAAACATGGAGAAATCTACTTTGCTCATGTATCAGAAGACTCAATATTCTATTCTGAAAACAACTATTCTACCCAAAGCGACCTATAGATACAATACAATCCCAATGAAAATAGCATTTTTTGAATTTTTTTTTTATTATGACTGAGTGAAAATGTACATTCCCGTATAAATTTACATGCCTACCTATATGCAGCTTCCACTGCTCTCCCTGCCCTGTGAGAGCACACTATTCCTCTCTGCTCCATATATGTCTCATCCTCCCAACAGTCTCCTTTCTCCTCCTCTCCACTGACTCTCCTTCCTCCAGCCAGAGGTCACCAGAGCTTGGGTGGCATAGTGGTTAACTGCTTAACTGCTAATCAAAACCAGCACTTTTTAATGAGATAAAGAAGCACATCGCCAACTTAATATGGAAATGGAAGAAACCCAGGATAAGGAAATCATTACTGAAGAAGAACAAAGTAGGAGGTCTTATACTATCTTACTTTAGAATCTATTACACTGCCATGGTAGTCAAAACAGCCTAGCACTAGTACAAAAAACATAATCATTGACCAATGGAACCAAACAGAGAATCCAGACATAAAATCATGCACCTGTGAGCAGCTGATTTGACAAAGTCATGAAGTCTATTAACTGGTGAAAAGACAGTCTCTTTAACAAATGGTGTAGGTGTAAGTGGATATCCATCTCCAACAAAATAAAACAAGACCTATATCCCACACTATGTACAAAAATGACATCAAAATGGATCAGATACCTCAATATAAAATCTAATACAATAAAGATAATGGGAGAAAAATTATAGGCAATGCTAGAAGCCCTAATACACGGCATACATGGAATACAATAAATTAACAACAATGTACAAACACCAGAAGAGAAAATAGATAAATGGAAACTCCTAAAAAGCAAACATTTATGCTCATACGACAACTTCAACAAAAGAACAAAAGACAACCTACAGACTGGGAAGAACTTTTTGGATAGAACAAATCTGAACAGCGTCTGATCTCCAAAATCTACAGGATACTGGAAAATTTCAACAAGAAAAAGACAAATAATGCAATTAAAAATGGGAAAAGGATATGAACAAGCACTTTGCCAAAGGAGACCTTCAGGCAGCTAACAGATAAGTAATGATCTTGAGGAAATGCTCAAGAGCATTATGTATTAGTGAAAGCTTATCAAATCTGCAACGGGATACTGTCTCACTACATAAAGGCAGGCATTAATCCAAGAAAAAAATTAATTCATGTTGGAGAGACTGGAACACTTCTACAGTGTGGTTGGGAGTGTAAAACAGCATGAACCACCTAGGGGCTCATGAACAGATGAATGCATAAACCAACTACAGTATACTCACACAATTGAATACTTTGCAATGACAAAAACAAAGATGAATTTGGGAAATATCTCATAACATGAAATATGCAAGGTATTATCCTGAGTGAAATTAGTTGGTTACAAGTGGACAAGTGTTATATGAGACCACTGTTATAAAGACTCAAGAAAACGTTTTAACATAGAAGAAGAGAGTCTTTGATGGTTACAAGACTGTGGAAGGAGGGAGAGGGGTACTCATTAATTGTACAGTAGATAAGAGTAAAGTTAGTTGAAGGGAGGGAAACACAATAGCTTTTGATTTACTCCAGTTGTGCTGACTTTTCCTCTACTTACTCCCTAAGTTGGCACAACTGGACTAAGGCAAAAGCTTAGAGGTTTCCTAAAGATAACCACTCTTCAAAGAACAGAGTAGCAGGAGTCTGGGGACCATGGTTTCAGGGGAAATCTAGGTCAACTGGCATAACAAAGTTTCTTTTAAGATAGTTTTCTGCATTCCACTTCAGTAAATGGCATACAGGTCACAAAAGTTAGCAAGCAGCCATCTAATAAGCATCAACTGAAAATGGAAGACATCAAAGAGATAAGGAAATTATGAGCCCCAGATATAGGAAGGGCTACATAATCCAGAGATTACATCAGCATGAGTCCAGAACTAGATGTTGCCAGGCCACCACCAGTGACTGTCCTGACAGGGAACACAACAAAGAGTCCCTGCCAAAGTGGGGAAAAAGAACTTGAATCCTATGTTTAAAAAGGCCAAACTTGATGGATGGACAGACTGGAGGGTCCCTGGAAGACAAGGCCCCCTGACTCTCTAATAGCCCAGAATGAACACCATTCCTGAAGTCAACTCTTCAGAGAAAAACTGGACTGGACTGGTCTGGAGTGGACTGTAAGGTATAAAATTATATTGGCAGAGTTCACTTGTTGGTTTAAGCAGATACATGAAACTAACTGGACAGCTCCTATCCAGAGGCAAGATGAGAGGGCAAAGGGGGACAGGAGCTAGTTGAGTGGACACGGGAAATACAGGGTAGAAAGGGTAAGTGTGCTATCACAATGCGGGGAGAGCAGCTACAGTTACATAGCAATGTGTGCATAAGTTTTTGTATGACAAATTGACTTGTAAACTTTCACTTAAAGCACATTAAAATATATTTCTCTAAAAGTTCCCCCAAATTGATATCAATATGTAAATGTATATCAAAGGAAGTAAATGTTTAGTAAGTCAATGAATTGTATTAAAATGAAAATTAAGTATTGTACATGTTGTAGATTGAATTGTGTTCACCAAAAAAAGTGTGTAGAAATTTGGCCATACCATGATTCTCAGTATAGTGTATACTGTAAATCCTGCCTCTGTGATGTTAATGAGGGAAGAAGGGAGGCAGTTGAATTGGTGGAACAGGACTTAATGTGTAAGATGGTTTGTGTCTTGAAGCATTCTCTTAATATATAAAGGAAAGAAGCTAGCAGAAAGATTTGGAGATCTCATACCACCAAGAAGGAGTGCCAGGAACAGAGTGCATCCTTTGGAAAGGATATGGGACCATGCTTTAGAAAGGACTTGGGATCCCTGCACATCAAAAGCTCCCAGTGGAGGGGAAGATTGACGCCAAGTTCTCTAGACGCAGCTTCCCCTGTAGCTGATGCCTGATTTGGACTTTTATTCTACTAGACTGTGGCAAAATAAAATTTATCTTTTTAAAACCATCCACTTGTGGTATTTCTTTTAAAGCAGCAATAGTTAACTAAAACAGTACATAACTCTGTTATTATATCGTGGAAGGTTGTGTCTGAAAACAATATATATATGTGGAAATTTAACCACTGATTAGCACTCAGGAATGACCTCCTCTATCCCTAATCTATGGTGCTAAGTCTTGTCATCCCTCAGTTAAACATCATCCATATTACAGTATGGAAATCCAACCTTCTGCAAGCAATCCAGCATTCTAGGAACCAATGGACTCTATTCAGGCAATATATTGATTCTCCCATGACTAGTGAGAACATTTTTGGACCTGTTGTTATCAGAACGGCTTTCACTGTTCTCTTCCCTTACCTAACAGACAAGTTTAAGTATAAGAGTCTTTTCACATTTGAACTTTCTCTACTCCCTCAAGTCTCTCACGCTCAGGAGGACTCCAACCATACATTGAGATCATGTCTCTCTCTTGATTTCTGTTAATTTGTCCTTGGTCTGTATCCCTGCTTCTTAGCTACCTGGTGTTAAATCAATCTGTGGCAGTTGGCCAGCACATTAAACTAGACTTAAACTGAATCCAGTTTTCAGTAATACTGGTAGCCATGTTTCCAGAGCCATAAAACCCGTGTCTAAACCTGCTGTTTATTTTCATCTCCTACTAAATGCCTCCTTTCTTGGCTTGAATACTGATTTTAAACCCTACCCTCATTTGAACTACTTCTACTTATTTGAAACCACAATCAACTGCTAAGCAATTATCAGTCAAGAAAGCAAGCGATGGGTTGCACTGGATAAACTCACTGCAAAAGACCTCTTTAAAGTGTTAAAAAACAAAGATGTCACTTTGAAGGCTAAGTTGTGCTTAAGCCTAGCCATGGTTATTTTGAGTCTCACGTTTAGGTGGAAGTGGGACAATTAACAAGGAAGACAGAAGAAGAATTGATGCTAGTGACGACTATTGAACATACAAGGAGTACCAGAAGTATGAACAAATTTGTTTTGCAATAATACCGTTAGAATGCTCCTTAAGCGGGGATGGCAAGACTTCTCCCTTATTTTGGATGTGTTGTCAGGCAGGACCAGCCACTGGAGAAAGACATCAGGCTTGGTAAAGTAGAGCATCTGCTAAAGATAGGGAGACCTTCAGGAGATGAACTCATACAGTGGCTGCAAAGACAGGCTCAAACATAGCAGTGATTGTGAGGATGGTGCAGGATTTGACAGTGTTTTGTTCTGTTGTATACAGGGTTCCTATCAGTAGGAATTGACTCAATAACACCTTTTAGTTTAATTTAATCTCCTCCATATCCCTCTACTATCTGTTAATCACCTCCAATACTCGACACTTATTGTTTCATCAAATGTGTTAAATGAATGAGTGAATGATTGTAGGAATTAGTATATAAACGAATACTAAACTGCGAAAGACGTGATAAATTGTTGTTAGGTGCTATAAGATGCCTCTCACTAATAGTAACTTTATATATGACAAAAGGAAATCTTGCTGTCTTTTGCCATCATTATGGCTGATTCATTGTTGCAGCCATTGTATCAGTCCATCTTATGGAGAGCCTTCCTCTTTTTCACTGAAACTCAACTTTACCAAGCATGATGGGCTTCTCCTGTAAGTGGCCCAAGGTAAGCAAGATGAAATCTTGTCATCATGCTTCTGAGGTGCATTCTGGCTAGTGTTTAAAACTTTTTTTTGTACTGAGAGCTAACAGATTAAGCTGGAAAGAAGAATATCAGTTCATTTCTTTATCTTAGTATTCACCAATTTGACTTCACAATACCACTGAAACACATTTAAAACCAAGAGAAAATTTAATCAATGATTCGGCTAGTAGTTTTATGATAATAGGCCTTTCTTATTTTTATAGATGAGGTTGTTTTTATAATAGACTGAAATTTTTGCTAGAGTTGGACTATCAACTAATTCACGAAATTGGCTGAACTATTTCCAACCTATACCAAATTGATCAGTTATTCATTCAGGTATTGTATATACACATTCATAGACTCAGCTACATTTGTTGCTGTTGTCAGGTTCTGTCAAATCAGTTCCAAATCATAGTAGCTTTATGTACAACAGAATGAAACATTGCCTGGTCTACATCATCCTAACAGTCATTGTTGTAATAAGCCCATTGTTGGAGTCACTGTATTAGTCTATTTAACTGAAGGGCTTCCTCTTTTTTGCTGACCTGCTGCTTTAACAAACATCATGTCCTTCTCCTGATAACATGTACAAAGTACACAAGACAAAGTCTTAGCAAAGCCAGCCAAGTGCCATCGAGTTGGATTCGACTCATGGCGACCCTACCACCCTCTATTCTAAGGAGTATTCTAGATGTACTTCTTCCGAAACAGATTTGTCTGTTCTTCTGGAAGTCTGTGGTGTATTTGATAGTCTTCATCAGTATTCATCAGTATTGTAATGCAAAGGCATCAATTCTTTGATCTTCTTCATTCATCCTACAGCTTTCACATACATGGGAGACAGCTGAAAATACCTTAAATTTGGTCAGTCACACCTTAATCCTTAAAGTGATGTTTTTGCTTTTTGACACTTTAAAGAGATTTGCAGCAGATTTACCCAGTGTAACACATAGTTTGATTTCTTTTTAAAAAAATATTGTGTTTTAAGTGAAAGTTTACGAGTCAATTTATCCTACAAAAACTTGCATACATACTGCTATGCAACTCTAGCTGTTCTCCCCACCCTGTGACAGTACATTCCTCCTTTCCACCCTGTACTTCTCATGTCCATTCAACTAGCTCCTGTCCTCCTCCACCCTCTCAGTTGGTCTCAGTTATATGTACTTAAGCCAAGAAGCACATTCTTTGCCAGAATCGTTTTATGTCTTGTAGTCAACACAAATCTTTTTCTGAAGAGTTGGTTTCAGTACTGGTTTCATTTCTGGGCTAACAGAGCCCAGGGGCCAAGCCTTACGGGGACCCTCCAGGCTGTTGGACTATCAAGTCTGGTCTTTTAATAGAGTTCTAGTTCTGCATAACCATTTTTCTCCTGCTACATCAGGGACTTTACATTGTGTTCCCTGTCAAGGCAGTCAATGTTGGTGGCCAGGCACCATCTAGTTCGTCTAGCCTCATGCTGATATAGTAGTCTCTGGATTATGCAAGGATGGCCATTTAAGTTCATTAACTCATCCTATAAAAAGTGCTGCATACCTAATTGCTGAATATCACTACAGTCACCTTAGAAGTACTCCTCTTGGGAAGGTATGCACCTACATCAGTACCAAGTCCACCCTTCAAAGCAATTTTAGAACTTTTTCTAGAATGCCCATCAGAGCTGTCATCATACTACCATTGATGTACTGCATGTCATCAAAACATCTTCCTTTCAATAGTTCCTTTATCTTCAGATAAAGAAAAAATAATTGGAGGCCAGATCAGGGGATCAGAGAGGGTGTTCCAGTACAGTTATTTGTTTCCTGGCTAAAAACTGACTCACAGACAGCTATACAATTAAGTTTGTGAACTTGCCACCTTGCCACTATGGGCAATGTTCATTCCAGAAGGAATTCCAAAATTGCTTTGAAGGGTGGACTAGACACTGGTGTCAAACATAGCTCCCAAAATGGAGTACTTTGGAGGTGACCATAGTGATATTCAGCAATGAGGTGTGTAGCATTTAGAACAATTAAGTTCATGGATTTGAGGGTGGAGTCAAGCTGGCAGAATGAAAGCCAGCCAAGCCAAGTGCCATCGAATCAGATCCGACTCATGAGCACGTGTCCCTAAATCCCTCTGGAAACCAAGACCTGAAATGATAATTAAACGGAGCCTTCTGGATACCTAGTAAGTCCTGGGATTCAGTATAGGGCTGTTAATTTGGACTTCATACCAATGAATGCAAAACCTCTTCTCTTTCACTAACCCCACTATCAGTGAGCACAGGCTTGCACAGACTGAAGGTAACTCATCATTTTGATTTTTTTCCTCTATGTTGGCCAGCTGGCCGGTGGGCAGAATTGGGACTTGAGTAGCTGCTGGTCTCAGATTCACTGCTGATGGGACCGGCAAGCAGAAATTCCAAGTTCTGAGAGACTGGTTTTGGACTCTATATATCTCAGCTCCCCTGGCCTATCTTTCTGACTCCACCATGTGGTAGCCATACAGATGTGCTTGTGTGGGATGCCATCTTGATCCACTCGGAAAACAGAGAAGCTGACAGAGGCCTCAGCTGGACTTGGCTTCTAGACTGGGAGGTGGCACCTACCAGGGGGAGAGTGTTCTTCCACCAAGGAGGCAGCGTTTTGCACAGTGTTGCCTGGGGGTGGGACCCAGTGGCAGAGGCTGTGGACTCTGGGCATTTCGGCACTCTGGGCCTCTCTTTCCACAGGGAGCCTGGTTCCAGCCAGGTGGCGAGCTTGAGGGGGACACCATCTTGTTTTGTTGGGAGGCGGAGTCATCCATACAGAAGCATCAGCTGGACCTAATCCCTGGTCAGGGAGGCAGTGTTTACCCAAAAGAGACTGCTTTTCCAGTAGAAAAGCAGAATTCTACACAGTATCACCTACAGCTGGGGCCCGAGAGCAGAGACCAGGAAGCCAGTAGCCTTTCTGTATTTTGAGCGAGTCTCTAACATCTGGGGTTCGATATAGAGGTGCTTACCTTGCCGACTGGAAAGATGAACGTATACACCTGAAAACCTGACTCACATTGGAAGTTGTCAAACACTTTTTACTTTTCATTTTAAGGCTTCCTAGAGAAACAAATGTGCTCCATCTTCCCAGCACCTTTCCTAGGCGCTATTGACCCACATGAAGCCCCAAAACCAACAAACTTTGGAAAAAAATGGTAACCTGGAAATCACCCATGGCATCAGAAGGCCCCCAAAAGAAACCACCTCAGAACTTCCCAGATGAAAAAGCTTTTCTGAAACTATCAGAAGGTGAATACAAAATGATTATGTAGAGAGCCCTTCTAGACTTTATACAAAAAGCAACAGAACAAAATGAAAAATTAAGCAACCTGTTTGATCAGATGGAACATCAGTACTCAGAAATCCAACAGATCAAGAATAAAATCAAAGACATAGAAAATTCAATTCAAAGCCAAGAAAACAGAATGGAACAAATGGAAAACAGACTTTCTGACTTGGGAGACAGAGCTACTGATGCCACTATCTATGAAGAAAAATCAGAAAAAAGAAATAAGAAAAATGAAGAAGCATTAAGAAGCATGTGGGGCTCTATTAAGAAGAAGATCCTAAATAGGGCGAGACACCTGAGAACACAGAAAGTATTGTTGCTGAGCTGCTGAAAGAAAACTTCCCAGAAACTATGAAAGAAGAGAATATAGATACCGAAGATACATATCAAACACCACTCAATATAGATCTCAACAGAAAGACTCTAATACATATTATAATCAAGCTCAACAAAATGAAACATAAGCACAAACTCTTAAAGGCAGCAAGACTCAAAGCAAAGCCAACATTCAGAGGGAAACCCTGTAGGCTTTTGTAGCATTTCTCAGCAGAACGATGCTGGCACGGAGACAGTGGAATGACACATTCAAAGCCCTGAAGGAGAAGAACTTCCAACCAAGAATTATATACCCTGTAGAACTATCTTTGAAATACGAAAATGAAATGAAGACATCCGCAGATAAACAGAAACTCAGAGACTTTGACGAAACCAAACCAAAACTACAAGAAATACTGAAAGAATCTCTTGGCTTGAAAGAGCAAAACCGCCAACTTTACATTTTATAATGACACATTATCCAGAATCCTACTCAGTTAGGGAAGGCTCCAAATTCAATCAAAGCTATAATAGAGAAAGAAAGGATCTAGTGATCACATCATGTAAATTATGATATCATCATATTAAAAAGAGGGGTGTACTACAGTCGTTACAGTCCTTGCAGATGGGGAGGAAGTAGACAAGACTGGTAGCAATCAAAATTAGGTTTATATATAGTTTATAAAGTGGGATCTTAGAGGCAGCTGTAAAGCACAATAAAGAAGCAACATACCATATCAAAAAATGTAATACAGGAGTCTCAACATCCACAAAACTAACCCTGAAAAAGGTGAGAAATTAATTCACAAAGAAGGTCACAAAAAAGACTAATAAGAACGACAGAGAAACATCAACTCAAAAATAAACTTATCACAATGGCAGCACTGAACACATATTTATCAGTACTTGCATCGAATGTGAATGGATTGAATGCTCCAGTAAGGAGACATCGAATGACATCTTGGATCAAAAGACATGACTCATCTATATGTTGCCTTCAAGAAACTCACCAAACACTTAAAGATAGGAACAAACAGAAAATTAAAGGATGGAAGAATATATCTCAAGCTAACAATGAACAAAGAAGAACAGGTGTGGCAATTCTGATCTCAGATAAAGTCAATTTTAATGTAAAATCCACCATCGTGGACAAGGATGGACACTATTTCTTGCTGAAAGTTTCAATACACAAGCAGGACTTAACAATATTAAATATTTATGTACCTAATATTAGAGCATCTAAATACGTCAGAGAAACATTGACTACATTCTAAAAGGAGACAGATCACTCCACAATAATAGTGGGAGACTTCAACAATCCTCTCTCAATATTGGACAAATCGTCTAGGAAAAAGCTCAATAAAGACACAGAAGACCTTACTGCCACAATTAACCAAGTAGACCTCATCGACATATATAGAACTTTCTATTCATCAGCGGACAACTACGCCTTCTTCTCCAGGACACATGGAACAGTCTCCAGAATAGACCATGTCTTATTACATAAAGCAGTTATCAACAAAATTCATACCATTGAATTAATGCAAAGCATCTTCTCAGATCATAAAGCCAGAAAAGTCTAAATCAATAGTAGAGAAAACATAGAAAGTGGAACTCAAGGAAACTGAACAACATCTCACTCAAAAAACCATGGGTTACAGAAGAAATCAAGGATGAAATAAAGAAATTTATCAATTCCAAAAAGAACAAAAACACTTTCTACCAGAACCTATGGGACACAGCCAAAGGAGTGCTCAGAGGTCAGTTTATCTCTGTAAATGCATACATCTTAAGGAAGAAAGAAACCAAATCAACAAACTGACCCTACAGCTTGAACAAATAGAAAGAGAACAACAGAGGAAGCCCTCAGGCACCAGAAGAAAACAGATCATAATTATCAGATCAGAACTAAATGAATTAGAGAACAGAAGAACAATTGGAAAGATGGAAAATATCAAAAGCAGTTTTTTTTAAAAGATCAAACAAATTGAGAAACCATTGGCTAAACTTACTAAAGAAAAACAGGAAAGGAAACAAATAACCCAAATAAGAAATGAGAGGGGAGTTAGCACAACAGATCCAGCAGAAATAAAAATATCATAGCTGAGTACTACGAAAGACTTTATTCTAACAAATTTGAAAGCCTAGAGGAAATAGACAAACTCCTTGATTCATATCACCTACCAAAGTTATCACAAGGTGAAGCAGAACAACTTAATAAACCCATCATAAAGGAAGACACTGAAAAAGTCATCCCCAAACTGCCAACCAAAAAAAGCCCGGGCCCAGATGGCATCACTGAAGAATTCTACCAAGTTTTTACAGAACTGTTATCTCCAATACTACTGAGACTATATCACAGTATAGAAAGGGATGGAGTACTCCTAAATTCATCCTATGAAGCCAGCATAACCCTGATACCAAAGCCAGGGAAAGACCCAACAAAAAAGAACTACAGACTGATATCACTCATGAATCTAGGTGCAAAAATCTTCAACAAAATTCTTGCCAATAAAGTATAACAACCTATCAAAAAATAATCCAGCATGACCAAGTTGGATTCATATCAGGGAGACAAGACTGATACAATATCAGAAAAACAATTAATGTGATCAACAACATAAATGTCACAAAAGACAAGAATCACCTGATCTTGTCTATTTATGCAGAAAAGGCATTTGATAAAGTCCAACATCCATTCATGCTAAAACCTCTAAGAAAAATAGGAATACAGGGCAAATTTCTCAGTGCAGTAAGAGCCATTTATACAAAGCCAACTGCCTGTGTCATTCTGAATGGAGACCAAAACAGTTTCCCTTGAGAACAGGAACTAGACAAGGATGCCCACTCTCACCTCTCCTATTCAACATTGGACTAGAAGTTCTAGCCCGAGCAATTAGACAAGACAAAGGAACAAAGGGCATCTGCATCAGCAAAGTAGAACTAAAAATCTCCCCATTTCCAGATGATATGATTGGGTGTGCAGAGAATCCCAAAGAATCCATAAGGAAACTGTTCAAACTGATAGAAGAGTTCATGAAAGTCTCAGGATACAAGATAAACATAAATAAATCAGTAGGATTCCTTTATACCAACAATGAGATTATTAAGGAAGAAATCACCAGGTCAATATCATTTACCATAGCCCCTAAGAAGATAAAGTACCTAGGAATAAATTTAACCAGAGAAATAACAGACCTTAACAAAGAGAACTACAAACCTTTACTACAAGAAACTAAGAGAGACTTACATAAATGGAGATACCTACCCTGCTCATGGATAGGTAGACTTAACATTGTGAAAATGTCTATTTTACCCAAAGCAAACTAGTTATATAATGCAACCCCAATACAAATCAAATTCCAGGGACATTTTTTAATGAGATGGAGGAACAAATTATCAACTTTATCTGGAAAGGGAAGAAGTCTTGGATAAGTAAAGCATTACTAAAGAAGAACACACTGGGAGGCCTCTCATTATCTGACCTCAGAACATGTTATACTGCCACAGTAGTCAAAACAGCCTGGTACTGGTATAAAAACAGACAGGTAGATCAACGGAACAGAATTGAGACCCTAGGGATGACATCATCAGCCTATGAATAGTTGATGGTCAACAAAGGCCCTAAGACATTAAACTGGGGTAAAAACAATCTCTTCACAAATGGTGCTGGTAAAATTGGATATCCATCTTTAAAAAATTGAAACCAGATCCGTACCTCACACCTCATACAAAAACCAACTCAAACTGGATAAAAGACCTAAATATCAAATCTAAAACGATAAAGCTCATCCAAGAAAAAGTAGGAACAGAAATGGAAGGTTTAATACACAACCTAGACAGACTTCAAAATCTGTCAAACAAAGCACAATCATCAGAAGAGAAAATAGATAAATGGGAACTACTAAGAATCAATCACTTATGCTCATCCAAAGATTTTATTAATACAATTACAAGGCCACCTACAGAATGGGAAAAAATATTTGACAGCTATATGTCAGATCGATGCCTCATCTCCATAATCTATAAGGTACTACAAAATATCAGTGATTAAAAGATAAACCATCCAATTAAGCATGAGCAAAGGAGATGGATAGACACTTCTCTAAAGAGGAGATCCAGGCAGCCAAAAACACATGCAGACATGCTCGTGATAATTTTCTATTAAAGATATTCAAATTAAAACCACAATGAGATACCATCTCACCCCAAGAAAGTTGGCCATGATCCAGAAAATGCAAATCAACAAATCCTGGAGAGGCTGTGGGGAGACTGGAACTCTACTACACTTTTGGTGGGATTCCAAAATAGTGCAACCTCTTTGGAAAGCAATCTCGAGCTTCCTTAAAAAGCTGGATATAGATGTACCATTTGACCCAGTAATTCCACTGCTCAGAATATATCCTACAGAATCCAGGCCATTCACACCAACTGATACATGTACATGAATGTTTATCACAGCACAGTCCACAATAGCTAAAAGATGGAATCAACCGAGATGCCCAACAACAGAAGAATTGATAGGTAAACTATGGCATATATACTCAGTGGAACACTATGCAATGATAAAGAAGAACGATGATTGCAGGAAAACACCTCTTAACCTGGTGTCTTAGTCACCTGGTACTGCTCTAGTGGAAAAATACCATGAGTGGAAGGTTTCATGTGGAGAAGCTTTTATTGTCTCAGTCCGGTAAGACACAAATCCATTTACAAACTGTAAGTCCATTCAGTAGGAGAAATTACCACAGTCCGGTAGGCTAAGTCCACATCCAGTGAGAGCATCTCGGCACAGGAACCTCAGGTCCAAAGGATGTGCTCTCCTCTCAGTGCTTCTCTCTCAGTGGTATGAGGTTCTCAACTTCCTCTGCTCACTTCTCTCTCTTATATTCCACAAGCTTGTAGCTTGGGTCCAGCCTCACTAACACAACTGCAAACCATTCTTCATCATCAGTATCACAGAGGCAGGATTCACAACACATGGGAGGAAGGGCACCATGTTGGAATGCCAAACCAGTTCAAATCAACACATACATTTTTGGGGGGACACAGTTCAATCCATGACACCTGGTTTCAACTGGAGAACATTATGCTGAGTAAAAGTAGTCAGAGATAAAGGGAAAAATATTGTATGAGATCCCTATGATAAGAACTTAAAATCAGACTCATGCATAGAAGAAAACTCTCGGACGGCTGCAAGGGTGGGGAGCGAGGAAGGGTGAGGGGGGAGGGGTTAGTTTAGGTAGTTAATAAAACTTTGAGTGGGTTAAATCGGTGACAGCACACATTCAAAGGAAGATCAATAATAACTGGACTTCAACACAATTTGAGTATTCCTCCTATCCTAACCCAATATTGCAAGGACAGAGTAGCTGGAGCGGGGTGCCGGGACCATGCTGTCAGGGAAAGTCGAGGCCAATTGGCACAGCTAGCATTTTGCTAATGAGGTCTCTCTGCACCCCACATTGGTAAGTGGAGTCTTGGGTCTTAAAAGCTGCCAAGCTGCCATCTGAGGGTACAGCAAATGATCCTAACTCAACAGGAATGGATGATCACCAAGAACAAGAATGACATGGGGAAAAAAGAACCCAGAAGATAGAGAGATCCACGTGAGTGGGTCTCTACATTGACTCGTGACCAGAAGAATCAGATCATGCCTGGCCACCACCATTGATAGCTACCATGGAGCTCACAAAGTTGAGTCTCACTGGCAGTAAGAGAATAAATAGTGGTGCACCCTAAGATCTCCAATAAAAGAATGCAATTTATAGTCCGGGGGCTTCGGGATTCCCCTGGGAGCATGGCCCTGGCCCTGATGTTGCCCCTGTCCATAAATCATAATGAAGGTCAACTTTTGGGGACAGCAATCGATTGGACTTGGCAATGCATAGTGACACTATCTTGTGGGAATTTTACGGTTCTATGCATCTATAGGATGTCATCCTGCTGATTTCTTGGGGGAGGAAGGGGAGTGGGTGGACAGGAGGGGATAGGAAACTGTTGGGGGGATAGGACATGTATGGAGCAGTGACAAAGAGTGTGCTGTCACCGTGCAGGGAGAGCAGTGGCAGCTGCATATAGGTAAGCATGCAAATTTATGTGGGAATATACATTTTCATTCAATCATAATAAGAAAGAAAAAGTTCATGGACTTCATTGTCAGACCTTGCATGGTCCTTTTCATCTCTTCAAATACATTTTCCTTATACTTTTGGTATTTTTCATTCTTCTCTGCTCCAAGTGTGTTGCAACCAACTGATGCTACTTAAGCATAGATAGCTGCTTGCTAACTTTTAAGGCCCCAGAAGATGCTCATCATAGTAGAATGCAGAACATTTTCTTTTCTTTAAAGAAAAAAAAAAAACTTTGTTATGCCAATTAAACTGAATGCAATAACAAAGAACAATGATGATCTTTGGAAACATCTCACAACATGGCATCATCTAGAAGACATTATGAAACCTGAAAACATGGTCCACAGACCCCTGTCCCTGCTACTGAGCTGTTTGAAGTGTTAGTTTATATTTAGGAAACGTCTCTACTTTGGATTCAGTCCAAGTTTGTGACCTCCCTTCTGCTGCGTGCTGTCACTCCCTTCACCTAATTCAATTCCTATCTGCTTTATAGTCTGTGAATACTCCTCTTCTTTCCTCTCCAGCCTTGTAACTATCAAAGACGGTTTTCCTCTGTGATTAAACATTTTATTAAGTCCTTATTGCAGTGTTTTCATATAGTGTTTGTCCTTTTGCAACTGACAAATTTTGCTTAGCATAATGTCATCCAGATGATCCTGTATTATGAGATGTTTCCAAAGATCATCATTGTTCTTTGTCATTGCATAGTATTTCATTCTGTGAATATACCATTGTATGTTCACACATTCGTCTGTTGTTGGGCACTGTCTTAGTCATCTGGCACTGTTCTAACAGAAGTATCACAAGTTGATGGCTTTATCAAATAAAAGTTTATTCTTAAGCAGTCCAATATGCTAGAAGTCCCAGTTCCAGGTACCTGATCCAGGGAAATACACTCTCTGTGAGCTCTGGAGGAAGGGACTTGGGTTGCATCAGTCTTTCTTTGATCTTAGAGCATCTCAGTGCAGGATCCTCAGGTGCAAAGGATACACTCTGCTCCCAGTACGTTCCTGATGTTATGAGATCCTTAACTCTCTGCTTGCTTGCCTTTCCTTTGATCTCTTCTAAGATAAAAGTCGGTGCAAGCCGCAGTACAAGGACACTCCCTTTCCACTGGAGCACAAGGCTGACCCTAGGAAGGGTGTTACATTCCCAATCTTATCCTCTTTAACATAATACTATCTATGATCCATAGGAAGAAAAGAGGATTTACAGCATAGGAAAATTGCAAAATGAAAGGCAATCACATATTCCTGGGAATCAAGGTGCAACATAACTGCTATGCACATTTTTGTGTGGACAAAATTCAATCCATTAGTCACCTAAGTTGATTGCATCCTTTTGCTATTGATGAAAGTGCTACAATAAATATTGCTGAGCATATATCTGTTCATGTGACAGCCCTTATTTCTGTATGATGCATTCCAAGAAGTAGGATTGCTGGATCATATGGTATTTCTATTTCTAGCTTTTGAAGAAAACACCAGATTGATTTTAAAAGTTGTAACATTTTACATTCCCACCAGCAATGTAGAAATGTTCCAACCCCTCCACAACCTCTCCAGCATTTATTATTTTTGTGTTTTTTGGATTAACACCAGTCCTGGTGAGATGAGATGGCATCTTGTGCTTTTGATCTGGTTTTCTCTAAAGGCTGGCAATCATGAGCATTTCCTCATATATTTATTAGCTGCCTGGATGCCTTCTTTGGGGAAGTCCCTTTTTATATCTTCTGACCATTTTTTAATTTAGTTATGTGTCTTTTTTCTTGTCGAGGTTTTAAACTGTCTTGCAGATTACAAAAATTAGATGGAGATCACATTCGTGGCGGCCATTTTCCCCCCCAGTCTGTTGGTTGTCTTTTCACTCTTTTGATGAAGTCTTTGGTTAAGTGTTTGATTTTTAGGAGATTCCAGTTACCTATTTTCTCTTCTTCTTCTTCTTCTTCTTTTGGGGGGTGGGGCATTATTACTAATCTTTTGCATTCTGTTTAAGAGGTATTTTAGGGCTTGCAGCAATGTCCCTATTTTTTCCTCCATGATTTTCTTCCATGTATTTTGAGTTAGTTTTGGTACATGGTGTGAGATACGAATCTTGTTTAATTTCTTTTGCAGATAGATATCCATTTATGTCAACATGATTTGTTAGAGACTGTGTTTTCCCCTGTTAACCATCTTTGAATCTTTGTCAAATATCAGCTGCTCATAGGTGGATGTTGTACCTGATTTCTCAATTCTGTTCCTTTGGTATATCTGTTTTTTTACCACTACCAGGCTATTTTGACTACCAGGGCAGTATAATAGTTTCTAAAGTCAGATAATGTTAGGCTTCCCACTTTGTTCTTCTTCAGTAATGTTTTTTACTTATCTGAAGTTTCTTTCCTTCCCATATGAAGTTGGAGAACAGTTTCTCCATCTCATTAAAAATTCCATTGTAAATTGTATTGGAATTGCTTTTTATCTATAGATTGCTTTGGGCATAATAGACATCTTCATGATGTTGAGTCTTCCTATTCATGAGCAAGGTAGGTTTCTCCACTTATGTAGTTCTCTTTGGGTTTCTTGCAGTAGAATCTTGTAATTTTGTTTGTATAAGCCTTTTACATCTCTGAGTCAGTTAATTCCTAAGTATTTTATCTTCTTGATATCTGGTGATTTCCTCTTTGATGTCCCCTTTGTTGGTGTAAAGGAATCCAACTGAATTTTGTGTGTTTATCTTATATCTTAATAATTTGCTTAACTCTTTGGTTAGTTCCAGTATTGTGTGTGTGTGTGTGTGTGTGTGTGTGCATGTGTTTTCTTTAGGGCTTTCTGTGTATAATAAGATGGTGTCATCTGCAAATGGATACATTTACTTCTTCCTTACCAATTTGGATACCCTTTATTTTTTTCATCTTCCCTGATTGCTATGGCTAGAACCTCCCGCACAGTGTTGAATAAAAGTTACGACAAAGGGTATCCTTGTCTAATTCCTGTTCTCGTGGGGAATGCTTTCAGACTCTCTCCACTTGAAACAATGTTGCATCCCATTTGACAAAGTAATCCCACTGCTTGAAGTATATCCTGCAGATGCAAGGGCATTCATATGAACAGATACATGCGCATGAATGTTTATTGCAGCACGGCCCACAATAGCAAAAAGATGGAATCAACCCAGATGCCCAACAGCAGATGAATGGATAAGTGAACTATGGTATATATACTCAGTGGAACACTATGCAAAGATAAAGAACAGTGATGATTTCAGGAAACATCCCATAACCTGGTTTTAATCGGAAGACATGTTGAAGGAAATTAGTCAGTGGTACAAGGACAATTATTGTATGAGGCCCGTACTTTAAGGACTTGAAAACAGACGCATGTACAGAAGAAAAGACTCTTTGATGACTACAAGGGAGGGGAGGGAGAAGGTTGGTTATAGATTAGATAGTTGATAGAAATTTCATTGGGTGAAATCAGTGAGAGCACACATAATAAAGAAGATCAGTTTAGCTGGACTTCAATATAACCTGAAAACTCTTCCAATCTTAACCCAATATGGCAAAGACAGAGTAGCAGGGGTGGGGGTACAGGGATGATGCTCTCAGGAGACATCATGACCAATTTGCACAACTAGACTATTGTTAAGAGAGTCTTCTCCACACCACATTGGTGAGCAGCATCTGGGGTCTTAAAAGATAGTAAGCTGCCATCTGAGGTACACCGAATGGTCCCAACTCAGCAGGAAAAGATGATCACCAAGGACAAAACTGACACAGGTGAAAGAGAACACAGAAGACAGAAAGACCCATGTGAATAGGTGACTACATCAACATGTGACAAAAATAACCAGATGGTGCCTGGCAACCTCTAGTGACAGCTGTAATGGGGCTCACAGAGTTGAGTCCCAGCGGCAATATGACAACAAAAGGGGTTGCACCGTGAGAACTCCACTAAAAGACTGCAACTGATGGTCTGAAGGCCTGGGGGTTCCCCTGGAAGCATGACTCCTAGACCCGATGCTGCCCCTGATCATAAATCGTTACTGAGGTCAACTCCTCGCACAGGAATGGATTGGAGTCTGTGACACAGACTGACCTTATTCTGTGTGCGCTTTATGGTTCTATGCATCTAGAGGATGTCGTCCTACAGGTCTCTTACTAGAGGGGAGTGGAGAGGGTGGAGAAGAGGGGACAGGGGATTGTTAGGAGGATATGTCTTATATGAAACAGAAAGGAAGAGTGTGCTGTCAGGGAAGGAGAGCAATAGGAGCTGCACATAGGAGGCATGCGAATTTAAACCAGATTGTATACTTTCACTCAGTCACACACACACACACACACACAAAAGAATGATGCTGGGTTTGGGCTTTGTATACATGCCCTTTATTATGTTGAGAAACTTGCCTTGTTTTCCTATTTTGCCAAGAGTTTTTCACAAGAATGGGTGCTAGATTTTGTCAAATGCCTTTTCTGCATCAGTTAATAAGAACAAGTGGCTATTATCTTTTGTTTATTTATGTAGCTGATTACACTGACTGGTTTTCTAACATCAAACCATCCCTGCATCCCTGGTTTGTATCCCAGTTGGCCATGTAGAAGTATTTTTTGATATGTTGTTGCATTCTACTAATCAGCGTTTTGTTGTGCATTTTTGCATCTAGGATGATAAGAAATATTGCTTTGCAGTGTTCCTTTCTTCTCGTGTGTTTACCTGGTTTTGGTATCAGGGTTATGCTGATTTCATAGAATGAATTTGGGAACACTCATCTTTGTGTATGCTCTGAAATACCTTTAGTACTAGTGGTGTTAACTCTTCTCTTAAAGTTTGGCAGAATTCTCCAGTGAGGCTGTCATGGCCAGGGCTTTTATTTGGAGTGGCAGATGGAGGTTGTAAATTATCTTTTCCATCTCTTCTTTTGTAATAGGTTTGTTTAGGTGATCTACTTCTCTTTACGTTAGTTCAGATAAGTAGTGTTTCCAGAAATTTGTCCATTTCCTCTAGATTTCTGAAATTATTAGAGTGTAATTTTTCATAGTATTCTGTTTTATATATATATATATATATACATATTTAATTTCTTTTGTGTCTGTTTTAATATCACCCCTCTCATTTCTTATTCAGGTTATTTTCTTCCTCTTTTTTTTGTTAGTCTGGCCAATAGTTTTTCAGTTTTGTTGATCTTTTCAAAAAACAAGCTGCTGATCTTGATAAATGTTTCAATCTCTTGTCTACCCTCTAATTAATTTGGCTCTGCTCTACTTTTGATTATTTCCTTTCTACTGGTCCTCAAGGTGTTATTTTGCTGCTCTGTTTCTACTTGTTTGAGTTAGAGGGTTAATTATTTCACTTGGGCTCGTCTTCTTTTTGGATGAGTGAATTTACTGAGATCAATTGACCACTGGGCATTGCTTTTGTCATGTTCCAAAGGTTCTGGTAGGATGTGTTTTCATTCTTATTTGAGTTTGTGAATTTTTTTTTTTTTTTTTTTTTTTTTGGTTCTTGATTTCTTATATAACCCAGTAGTTTTTGTGCAATGTATTGGTCAATTTCCATAGGTTATTTTTTTCCCTTCCTTTTTCTGTTACTGATTTCTACTTTTGTGGCTTTATAGTTTTACAAGATGCTTTGTATTATTTCAGTACTTGGAATCTTGTTAAGGATTGCCTGGTGTCCTAACATGTGGTCTATTTTGGAGAATGCTCTGTGTGTCTTGGAAAAGAAAGTATACATGCTGCTTTTGGGTTGAGTGCTCTGTATATGTCTATGAGGTCAAGTTGGTTGATTATGACATTTAGTTCTTGCCTGTCTTTGCTGAGCTTTTTTCTGGATATTCTGCCCTTCACTGAAAGTGGTGTGTTGAAGTTTCCTACTATTGTTGTGGAACTGGCTCATTCCTTTTCATTGCAATTAGTGTTTATTTTATGTATTTCGGAGCCCTGTCATCTGGTCCATAGATATTTAACATGGTTATGTCCTCCTGAAGTACTGAGTCTTTAATTACTATATATTGTTCTTCTTTATCCAACTTGGTGTATTTTACTTTAAATTTTATTTTATCAGAAACTACTATTGCTACCTTTGACTGTTGTTAGCTTGATATATTTCTTCCATCCTTTTAGTTTGTGTCTTTAAGTCTAAGGTGTGTCTCCCATAGGCAGCATACAGATGGTCTTTTTTATTTCCTTTTTAAATCCAATCTGCTACTCACTATCTCTTTATCAGTGCATTTAATACATTTACATGCACCATAATTATTGATGGTAAGAGATTATTGCAGTCATTTCAATGTATTTTTTGTGCTTTGTAGATAATTTCTTTGTTCCATTTAAATGTCTGTGCTAAGTGTTTTTCTTTACATGTTTTCATTTTTTTCAACATTGGTGGTTTTGTGTTTGAGACTTCATGTTTTGTGGGTTTTTTTTTTTTTTTGGATCCTTAGGATTTATAATATCCTTTGTGGTTACCTTAAAATTTACCCCTATTCTTCTAAATTTAAACCAGTTATTAAGTTCTTTATATAGCCTGACTTCCTCTCACTCTGATAGTCTATGACTGCATTTTAAGTTCCTCTTTTTTGTTATAATGTTTATATGATATCTCTGTTTTCTTATTTTCAGTGTTTTACCTTTGATTTAGTTTTGTTATTGACTTATTTAGCTTGATATGCAGTTGCTCTGTTCTGTGTTGCAATGTTTGGTTGTGACCTGATCTTATTAATTTTCTAACCAAAGTATGGCCTTTAGTATCTCGTGTAATTTTGTTCTGGTTTTAGAAGTTCCCTAAATTTCTGTTTATCTGGAAATGTCTTAATGTCATAGTCATATTTTAGAGACAGTTTTGTAGGATATGTAATTCTTAGCTTCCATTCTTTTTCCTCCAAGGCTTTGCATATGTCATCCCATCACCTTCTTGCTTGCATGGTTTCTGCTGAGTAGTCCAAGGTTTCTCTTTTCTGATTCTCTGTGAGCTATTTTTCATCTATTTCTAGCCATGCTCAAAATTGTCTCCTTTTCTTTAAGTTGGAAAGTTTGATTCTAAAATGCCTTGGTGCTTTCTTTTGGGATGTACCTTGTGTAGAGTTTGATGAGTGTCTTGGATAGACATCTTCGCATCTTTCATGACATCAGGGAAGTTTTCTGTCAACAAATCTGCAATTCTATTTATATTTTCTGTTAGCTTCCCCATTTTGGTACTCCAGTCACTTGTAGGTTGTTCCTGTTTTAGAGCCCCACATAATTCTTAGAATTTCTTGATTTTTAAAAATAATCTTTTATCTGATATTTTCCCTCAAATATGTTGTTGTCATGTGGTTTACCTTCAGTCTCACTAATTTGGCCTACCATTGCTTCAGTTATTCTCCTTTAACTGTCTATTGTGTTGTCTAATTTTGCAACTTTATTAATCTTCCGAATTTCTAATTATTGCTGCTGTATTCTTTCTTGAAGCCTGTTCAATTTGTCATTATGCTCTGCTTCATTTTTCCTTGTCTCCTTTCTGACCTCTTGAAGTGTTCTAAATGTTAATCTTTTGTATTCTGGCTCAGATGATTCTAGAAAGTTCTCTTCTTCTGGAAGATTTCTTGATCTTTTGTTCTGAGAGCATAGTGAACCTATTGTAGTCTGTGTCTTTAAGTGATTTGATAAGGACTGTGTCTTCAAGCCGTCTATATGTTGTTGAATTTACTTATTTTATGTTTGCTTGCTGTATTCTATATCCCTGCTTCATTTTGTTTTGAAATATACAAATAGTCTGGTCTTGTGTGCTAGTTTGTTTATTAGTGATTTTGAAGCTCTAATATTCTCTCACCTGGTGGCTAAAACTGTTACTAGACACGCAAGCCCAGGAGTCCATTTACTTTTCTTGCATGAGTTCAGCTCAGGTGTCCAGGTAGTCAGTCACTAAGTGTGTGGTGCAGGCTCTTCCTTACTTTCCTAGATGGACAGGGGTTATTGGTGTAGGCACAGGTATTTGGCTGCAGGCACTGAATCAGGTATGAATCAGTGGGGTCTGACAGGCATTACTGAGTTTCCGGGAGGATGGTGTACCCCTTATGTCTGATTCTAGGTGAAGACGCTGTTTCTGCCCTGAATTTTATGGCTAGTATGCCAAGTCAAGTGCCATCGAGTTGGATCCGACTCATGGCAACCCTAGGTGCCAGGGTAGAACTGATCCCCAGAGTATTCAAGGAGCTAGTAAGAGTCAGCATATTTTTTCTCTCCTTCCCACAGTTTGTTGAATCGTTTCCTCTCTGAGTCTAGGAGAACGGCTCAAGGAGTGCTTTAAGCTGAGGTAGTGGCATCAGACTTCAGAGCAGGGCACAGGGAAGACAAGTGAGGAGGAAGCACCGGGATAAAGGAGAAAAGTTTCTCTCAAATGAAACATTTAAATCTGAGTACAATAAGTAGATAACAATCAATTAAATTTTGAGGGTCAAGTGCTGGTTCTCACTGGCTCTAGAGGCTGGAGGGCATTTTCTCCTGCTTTTTGTTGCTGAGGAAGATGTCCTCCAAATGCTACCACTCTGCTCAGCAAACTGGCTATTGCCAACTCCCTGTGGGTCAGATCCAGCCAGCCCCGGGTACTTCTGGACCTACCTACTCTCCATTCCCCATTTCTCAGTTTGATTTTTCAACTTTTCTTTGATGTTCAGTGTTCTTAGGATGTAATATGAATTGCTTTATTTGTTCCTTAGGATCTTTGTTTAAGGGATCAATGGAAGGGCCTGACTAATCCACTATCTTAGCCTCACCTTCTCCATACTTTGATTTCTTGACTACTTCTATGAGCATTGGTTGTACCTCCAAGGGCAATGAAATCCTCAACAACTTCAATCTTTTCTCTGTTTGCTATGATACAATTTATGGGTCCAGTTGTAAATATTTTTGCTTTCTTTATGTTAAGGTATAATTCATATTGAATTACAGTCTTTTATCATCAGTAAGTGCTTCAAGACCTCTTCACTTACAGTAAACAAACTTGTGTTATCTGCATACCACAGGTTGTTAATAAGTCTTCTTCTAATCTTGATGCCATGTTCCTCTTCATATAATCATTGCATCTGCTTCCCGTTAAACAAAAACTAAGCCTTAGTTCATATCCACCAGTCAGTAAATTCTCTTCACTTTTGAGCTGACATATGACTATGATGACTCCGTTTTTCTCAATGAGTTGATTTATTAAAATTGCACATGTTATTCACGGATTTTCTGTGCATTACAAGGAGGTTAAGCTACATAATCCCAAGGAAATAACTTATTAAGCTTCATTGTTTTCAGCTGTAAACTGAGGATTAATAACAGCTTTCTGATGGAGTGGTATGAAAGTTAATTGAGATAATAATAATGAAAATTTGGTGACTTTTGTGTCAAGCACTCTCCTAAGTGCCAGAATTATTTAAATGCATATTATTTTCATCTTCCTTTTGTATAAATGCAGCAAAAATCTAAGCTTAAAAATTCAATGTATATGACTTAATAAACTTTCTTAGCATACTAATAATGTCTAATGAAAGAAAACAAAACAAAAAAACAAACCCAGTGCCATCAAACTGATGCCAACTCATAGCAACCCTATAAGACAGAGTAGAACTGCCCCATAGAGTTTCCAAGGAGTGCCTGGTGGATTTAAACTGCCAACCTTTTAGTTAGCAGCTGTAGCACTTAACCAGTATGCCACCAGGGTTTCCAGTGTCCAAACAAGAAAGTCTATATTTGTTAAATATGTAACCATGTAATTAAAAAAAGAGATATCAATCACATACACCTTTATTGTTTGTGCATTATTGTTAACTATCTGAAAAAATTTAGTTATGAACATTTGCATATACAGTGGAGAATTTATATATTTGACAAATATTATGAGCATTCTCATAGATGTAAATATTTGACTTTGCAATGATGAGTATGTTATTTTATTATATAATGCAGCATTTTCATTGTCTTTTACACATTATCAGCTTTTAAAGTTTGTTATTTAATTTGATTTTTACAGGAATGCTTTTGGATTTAGGATTGTGGTGACGTTATCCACATGATATAAATGAGGAAATCATACATCAAAGAGATCATATGGATTTCCTAAATTTATGTGGACAATATATAGAAGACTGAGTAGCAAGCTTTATGACCTTCTACTCCCTGATCCAGAGCTCTGTACATTAGACAAAAGGACTCGGAATAGAGGTGAAAGCATTACTTTTTTGATGACTGGATTTCACAAATAATGGAGGAGCATGAGTTGTAAATAAATGAGCAAGCAGAAAGCTACAGGGTCATTCAAGTTACTACAGAGATACTAAATGTTGTATTTAAATCAAGTCTTCTTCAATGCTGCCAGGCAATGAGGTCAGTGTTATCAAAATGTACTAAATAATCTTTGGTACAAAGATTATTACAAAGGAATGCTTTAAACAATTGATCTTTCCTGTCAAGTTCTAATAAGAGAGTGGCAGTTTATCTAACTTTGACTTTTCCATTTCTCTGCTTTTGGTCATCCCATTCTGCCCCTAAACGTTCATAGGACAATTCATGTCACTTGGAATTGTTCATTATCTTTACGTGTAATAAAAGCTATGCTATAAATAAGTAGAATATCTACACTAATTATATGCAGAGAAAAATTCATTCCTTCTAGCAACATTTTTTTTGTACTTGGCCCAAGTGTTTCTTTGATTGTAAAGATGATAGTTTCAATTATCACTGACATTTACAATACACATTTGAAGCATCATCTGGAAAATTAAACTGAGCTAACATTTGGGCTGGTAATGAAATAAATCAACACCTCCCTGTAATAATGTAAAGAGAAAGAAGTGATAACCCATTTATTTTAAGGTAGACTCCAATCAGAAAATTAATTCAGTAAGAAAAGTACATATTTAAGCTTGTTTTGCCCACATCTTTGGGAAGGAATCATTCCATTATTTAAAAAGTGAATAAAATATAATGTGTTTTGTTTCTTAAAACTAAAACTATAGCTAAAAAGTTAAGCATTTATGTTTTCCTTTCCATACAGAAAACAAACAAAAAAATTGAGCTGCAAATTTAAATGATTCAAAGTGTGGCAGATGTCATCATTCTGTCAAGAAAATTCTCTTCATGAATTACAAATTTCTAAATAAGTATGTCTTAACAATTTAATTCAAGCTTACAAATAGAGGGCTGCATATGTGTGATCTTTTACTTGAGTAAAAGTGGCCAGGGACACATTCTCTTTTGGTTCTGTTTTAATGCAATCAAATCTTGTATGATGTATTTTAACCCATTAATAACAAAATTAGAAATGTATATCCTACCTCTGTGTTTTAATAGTAAAAAATCATGGCATTTCAAAAAGACTATATTTTCATCATAGCATCCCAAAAGCACCGAAGAGTTTTAACTGACTAAACTTATCAAGAAAAAGCATCATGAAGCAAACAAAAACTAAATCAAATAAACAACAACAAAACAGACTAGGGCAGTTTATTTCCTTAGGACAGTACATTTTTAAATATATGATGATAAATTTTGGTCCTTGCTGGGTCTTACGTTCTTTAAACTTTTCTCCAAAATACCTTCTTCGCTTGTGTTGAGAAAATGACTAAGCATTAGTCAGTGGAAGAAACAACAAAGTTTTAACTAAACACACAAAAAACAAAGAATGTATCTCTGAAATCATATAGCCACATGTTGTTAGGTGCCACTGAATCAGTTCTGACTCATAGTGACCCAGTACAACAGAATGAAACACTCCACTCCTGTGCCATCTTCACAATCATTGCTCTGGTTGAACATATTATTGTAACCACTGTGTCTGTTCATGTCCCACTTTTTTTTGGTGACCTTCTACTTTTCCAACCATGATGTCCTTCTCCAGGGATTGGCTCCTCCTGATAACATGTTCAAAGTTTGCAAGGTATAATCTTGCCATCCTTGCTTCCAAGGAGCATTCTGGATGTACTTCTTCCAAGACATAGTTGCTCCTTCTTTTGACAGTCTGTTTTACCTCGAATATTTTTTATCAGCAGCACAATTCAGAGGTGTTGTTCTTCTTTGATCTTCCTTATTCATGTCCAGTTTTTGCATGAACAGAAGGTGACTGAAAACATCATAGCTTGGATCAGAGGTACCTTCATCTTCACAGTGACATCTGTTTTTCACCAACATTTTAAAGAAGTCTTTTGCAGTAAATTTTTCCAATGCAATGCACCTTTTGAGTTCTTGATTATGCTTCCATAAGTGGAGTTATGTCCACACAGGACTCATTAAATTAAATCTACCCGAGAAAGTTCAAGCTTACAAAACTGATAGTGACTGACTTCAGATCTCCTTTAATACGTTGTTTTAGTTTGTCTTTTTAAAAATTATACTTTAGATGAAAGTTTACAGAACAAACTAGTTTCTCATTAAATGTCAGTACACATAGTTTTATCACATTGGTTAACAACATCACAACAGGTCAATACTCTCCCTTCTCAACTTTGGGCTATTACCAACTTTCTTGTCCCCTTCTGCCTTCTAGATCTTATCTCTGGGCTGTTGTGCTCCTACTGTTTCATTATCCCCCAACCTGGGCCTTCCCAATCTTTGGCTGAAGGGTTAACTTCAGGAATTATTTTATCACTGAGTTGATAGAGAGCCTGGGGGCCATAGTCTCCAGGTTTCTCAAGTCTCTATGAGGACAGCAAGTCTGGTCTTTCTTAATGAGTTAGGATTTTATTCTACATGTTTTTTTCTCCAGCTTTGTTTAAGACCTTCCATTGTGATCCCTGTCAGAGAGTCAGCGTTGGTAGCCTGGCACCACCTAGCTGTACTGGACTCAGTCTAGTGAAGGACATTGCAGATGTGGTCCATTAGGCCCTTGGACTAATGTTTCCCTTGTATCTTTGGTTTTCTTTATTCTTTCTTTCTCTTGAAGGAGTGAGAACAGTAGAGTGTCACAGACGGCCTCCCACAGGCTTTTACAAGCCCAGACACTATTCCACAAAGTAGAATGTGGAACATTTTCTTTGTAAACTATGTTATGCCAATTGAGCTAGATATTCCCTGAATCCATGGGCCCCACAATCCTTAGTGCAGCAAATCATTCCCTCAGAGAGTTTGGATGTGCCTATGGAGCTTCCATGACATTGCCTTGTACAATTTGTGCTGGCCTCCCCAGTATTGTGTACTTTCTTACCCATCACCAATGTTACCACTTATCTACTGCCTATTTAATGTTTTCCTATCTCCATCCCCTCCAACTAACCATCAAAGGTTGTTTCTTTCTATGAGTAAATCTTTTAATCAGTTTTTACAGAGGTGATATTATATAGTTTTTGTCCTTTGTGATTGACTTTCTTCACTCAAAGCATAATGCCCTCCGGTTTGCTCCTTATTATGAGATACTTCACAAATTCATGGTTGTTCTTTATTGTCGTATAATACTCCATCATGTATATGTATCATAGTTTGTTTACCTACTCATCTGTTGATGAGCACTAGGTTGTCTCCAAATTTTTGGTATTGAGAATAGTGCTACAGTGAATATGGGTGAGTATATGTCTATTCATGTGATGACTCTTATTTCTCTAAGATATATTCCTACGAATGAGATTGCTGGATCATATGGCACTTCTATTTACAGCTTTCCAACCCACTGCCGTCGAGTCAATTCCAACTCATAGTGACCCTGTGGACAGAGTAGAACTTCCTCATAGAGTTTCCAAAGAGAGTCTGGCCCCTGGTTGCACAGTGGTTAAGTGCTACATCTGCTTACCAAAAGGTTGGTAGTTTGAATCTGCCAGGTGCTCCTTGGAAACTCTATGGGGCAGTCCTACTCTTCCTTACAGGACTGTTATGAGTCAGAATTGATTCAGCAGCACTGGGTTTATAATTTTCTAAGGGTGCACTATATTGTTTTCTACAGTGGCTGTATGATTTTGCATTCCCATCAGCAATATATGAGTTTCTATCTCCCTGTAGCCTCTCCAGTACCTGTTCTTTCCTATTTTTGTGGTTTGTGCCTGTATTGCTGGGGTGAGATGATTTTTCATTGCCATTTTGATTTGCATTTCTCTAATGGCTAGTGATTGCAAACATTTCCTCTTGTGTATCTGGAGTGCTTAAATATTTTGTTTGGTGAAGTATCTGTTCATTTCATTTGTTAAATTTTTCATTGGATTGTTTGTGTTTTTGTTGTAGGAGTGTTGTGTTTCTTTGGTACATTGTAGAGATTTGACATTTGTCTGGTTTAGAATAGCCAAAATTTTCTTTGCTCAGTCTGTAGTTTCTCTTTCTACTGTTTTGGTGAAGTCATCTTTTGGTGAGAACAAGTGTTTAACTTTTAGTAGATTGTAATTATCTAGCTTACCTTCTGAAGTGTGTGTGTTGTTGATATGGTTTGTATCCTGTTAATGCCATGTATTAGAGCTTCTATCACTGATCCTAATTTTCTTCTATAAACTTTGTAGTGTGGGACTTTATTTTTATTTCTTTGATCCATTTTGGATTCGTTTTTATGTATGGTGTGAGATATGGCTCGTGTTTCATTTTTTTGCAGCTGGACATCAAGTTCTACCAGAACCATTTGTTTAAAAGATTGTCTTCTCTCCATTTGATGGGTTTGGGGCCCTTATGAAATATCAGGTGATCATAAGTGGATGGATTTCAATCTGGGTTCTCAACTCTGTTCCATTTTTCATTGTGTCCATTGTTGTACCACTACCATCCTGTTTTGATCAACTTGTTGTATAGTAGGTTCTGAGGTAAAGTGGTGGCAGTCCTCCTACTTTATTCTTCTTTGTCAATAATACTTTACATATCCCAGGTTTCTTATTGCTCTAGCTAGAACATCCAGTATAATGTTAAATAGGAGTGGTGAGGTACCCTTTTCTTGTTCTTGTTCTTAAGGGGAATATTTTCAACTTCTCTCCATTAAGAATAAAGTTGTCAGATGGTTTTGTGTAGATGTCCTTTATTATTTTCAGAATTTTCCTTTCTATATCTATTTTATTGAGATTTTTAAATCAGGAGTGGGACTTTGTTGATTGCCTTTTATCTGTTGATTGTGATACTCTCCTTTCATTATGTGGTGGATTATGTTGATTAATCTTCTAATGTAGAACCTCTCTTACATACCTGGTATAAATCTTACTTGGTTGTTGTGTATCTTTTTTTTTAATACCAGTTAGAATATTTTTGAGAATTTTTGTCTGAATATTCTT
Organism: Heterohyrax brucei; assembly: GCA_028571685.1. NCBI lineage: Eukaryota > Metazoa > Chordata > Mammalia > Hyracoidea > Procaviidae > Heterohyrax > Heterohyrax brucei. The sequence goes on along the minus strand of CM053166.1, from coordinate 110,991,569 downwards.
CAGAGATATTGGATTGTAAGTTTTTTGTGATGTCTTTTCCTGGTATTTGTATCACAGTTATGCTGGATCATCCAAATGAATTGAGAAGTATTCCTTCTTTTTCTAGCTTCTGAAGTATTTTTAATGATATTGGTGTAAACTCTTATCTGAATGTTTGAGAGAATTTTTCAATGAAGCCCTCTGGCCAGGCTTTTTGTTATTATTGTTATTGTTACCTTCTTAAGCTCTTCTCCTGTTTTGAGTCTGTTCAGATTTTCGACACTATTTTGTGGAAGCTTGGTAAGCAGTGAGTTTTTACTAGTTTTCTCTTTTCTTCTTGATTTTCAAATTTGTTACAGGTTTTCATACAACCCAGTTATGATCCTTTTTATTTCTGTTGGATCTGTTGAAATGTCACTCGTGTCATTTCCTATTTCGGTTATTTGAGTCCTGTTTTTCTGTTGTCAACTTAACTAATGATTTGTCAATTTTTTTGATCTTTTAAAAAAAAAACTTTTGGTTTTTCTGATACTTTCTATGGAAACCCTGGTAGTGTAGTGGTTAAGTGCTGTGTCTGCTAACCCAAAGGTCAGCAGTTCAAAGCCTTCAGGTGCTACTTGGAAACTCTACGGGGCAGTTCTACTCTAACCTATAGGGTCTTTATGAGTCAGAATTGACTCGATGGTGGTGGGCTTGGGCTGATAACTTTCTATTGTTTCTCTATTCACTGTTTAATTTATGTCTGCTCTGCTCTTTATTATTATTTTTTTTGTTCTGTGCCTATTGCTTTCTTTTGCTGTACTCTATTTTTTTGAGTGGTGTAGTTAATGTTTTGACTTTGTCCCTTTCTTCTTCTGTGATGTGTGCCTCTGCTAATACAAATTGACCTCTGATGAAGGCCTTTGTTTACAGTTTCATTTGGTTCTAGGAATTTTTTATTCCATCTTTGATTTCTTGTATTATCCTGTCATTTTTAAGCAGATGTTATTCAGTTTCCACATAATTGATTTTTTCCTGCCTTTTCTGTTGTTATTTTCTACTTTGATGGAATTGTGATCAGAGGAGATACATTGTATATCAGTGCTTTAAATTTTGTTGAGGATTGTTCTGTGGCCTAGGATGCAGTCTATTCTAAAAAATGTTCCATGTGCATTATTGGAAGAGAATATATACTTTGCAGCTATTGAGTGAAGTCTATATGTGTCTATGACGTCATTTTGGCTGATTGTGTTCTTTAGGTCTTCTGCATCTTTGTTCAGTTTCTTACTAAGGGTGGTATGTTGAATTCTCCTACTATTATTGTGGAATTGTCAGTTTCTCCTTTCAGTGTCATTAGGGCTTGTTTTATGTATTTTGGAGCTCTGTCACTGGACACATAGATTTTTTTTTAATGATTAAATCTTCGTGATGGAGCATTCTTTTAATCGTTGTATAGTTTCCTTTGTTTCCTATGGTACATTTTGTTTTCAAGTTATTTTATCTAAAATTAGTATTAACACTCCTTTTTTGGGTAGCTGTTTTCTTTATACTTTTTTCTCATCCTTTCATTTTTGGTAAATTTCCTTCTTTGTTTCTAAGGTATATTTCTTGTAAACATCTTATTGATGGATCCCACTTTTTATACATTCTGTCACTCTACATCTCTTTATGGGTGCATCGACCAATTACATTCAGTGTAATTATTGATAAGCATTGGTTTATTGCTCTCATTTGTAGTGCTTTTACTCTGGTGCTATTTTTGTTGTTGTTCTTGCACTGCTGTGCTGAATTCCTTTGGTTTGTGGTTTTTTTCATTTCTTTTGCATTTATAGATGTTGTTTTTATTCAGGCTTTATGGGTTTCTTCTTTATTTTGATCAGTAGTTTCAGTGACTTTATTTGTGGTCATCTTGAAATCCACCCTTATCTTTCTACGTTTGAACCAGTCTATTATTAATTAGTATCACATTGCTCTCCATTCCATTAGAAAGTTATATACCTACACCATTTATTCATTCTTTTATTGCTCTGATGCTGTTGTCATATGCAGATTATTGTCTGTCTTGAATTGAACGTATTCCTACAGAAACTTGTGTAGCATTTTGGCTGCACAATGGTTCTTGGTATAGTGTGCTGTTTCTACATGCTGTAAACCCTTCCTCTGTGATGTTGATGGGGATGATGGGTGGCAGTTGTGTTGGTGGGGCAGGATTCAATGTGTGGAACTGTGTTGTGCCTTGAGGTAATCCTTTGGGATATAAAGAAAAGGGAAGTAGGTGGAGAGTTCAGGACCTCATAACACCGAGGAGCAGTGCCAGAACCTGGGTTTGTCATTGGAGCTGACCTTGGGTCCCTGCACATCAGACGCTCCCAGTTGAAGGGAAGACTGATGACAAGGATCTTGCTCCAGAGCCAGCAGAGAAAGCCTTCCCCTCGAGCTGACACCCTGAATTTGAACTTTTAGCCTACCAGACTATGACAAAATAAAATTTCTCTTTTTAAAGTTATCCATTTGGGCTATTTATTTTAAAGCAGCACTAGATGCCTGAGATTTCCATTCTGGTACCCTGTTGTAAATCTGGGTTTTGGATAGTCCTTGACGGTTCATTTCCCATGCTCATATCTGGCTGTTTCCATCTTGCATCTGAGATTCAGGCTGTGGCTTGATGTTGTTTGTTCTCAGACAGAAGGACTCCCTTTAAGAATTCTTGTTAAATTGGTTTGGCTTTTACATATTACCTTAATTTCTGACATCCAGGAATGTCCAAATTTCACCATCTTATTTGTTGTTTATATATTTTTTTGTATTTTGTTGTGCTTTAAGTAAAAGTTTACAATTCAAGTCAGTTTGTCGTAAAAAAGACTCACACATACATTTTTGAATAACACTACTTGCTATACCCACATTGTGACCTCACACTCCTCCTCTCTCCCCTGTGTTTCCCATGTCCATTCAAACAGCTCTTATCTCACTCTGCTTTCTTATCTCAACTCTGGGCAGGAACTGCCTGATCAGTCTCGTGCATCTTCTTAAGCCAAGAAGCACTCTCCATGCCAGTGTCATTTTATGTTTTATAGTCCAGTTCAACCTTTGTCTTAGGAATTGGCTTCTGGAATGGTTTTAGTTCTGGGCTAACAGAGAATCTTAGGGCCATGTCTTCCAAGAACCCTTCAGTATGTAGGACCACCAACTTTGGTATTTTTTAACAGAGTTCAAATTCTGTACCCTTTTATTCTCCTGCTACATAAGGAAGTCTTTGCTGTGTTCCCAGTAAGGACAGCCATTGGTAGTAGACAGGCATTATCTAGTTCTTCTGGTCAAACACTGATGTAATCTCTCATGAGACCCTTTCTGTCTCTTAGACTTGTCTTTTCCTTATGTCTTTGGTGTTCTTCAATTTCCTTTGCTACAGGGAGGTTGGAAACAATTAATGTTTATTAGATGATCACTTGCTAGCTTTGAAGATCCCAGACTCCACTCACCAAACTGGGATGCAGAACACTTTCAAAATAAACTTATGTCAATTGACCTATACATACCCTGAATCCATGGTCCCCAGACATCTGCCCCTGCTACCGTGTACCTTGAAGTATTAGGTTAAATTCAGGAAACTTCTTAGCTTTCGGTTCACTACAGTTGAGCTGAATTCTCCCTATTGTATATTGCCCTTCTGTTCATCTAAAATAATTCTTGTCTGCTCTCTAGTAAGTGAATATCATTCTTCCTTCCAAACCTTATAACCATAAATAAATGTTTTCTTCTATGTTCAAACTTCTCATTTTTTGTTTTAATTTTTTTTTCATTGTGATTAGGTGAAAGTATACAATCCAAATTACTTTTTCATACCTGCCTGTCTGCAGCTCCTCTGCTATCCTCACCCAGTGACGGAACAGTCCTCCTTTTCATTCTATGCTGTTGTATCCTCTTAACAAGCTCCTGACTCCTCCTCTCCACTTTTTTTGCACACACCTAGAAAGAGACCAGTAGGACAGCATCCTATAAATGCATAGAACTATAAAGTACACATACCATATGATCACATTGTGTCCTGAAGTTCAGTCCATTTTTGTATGAAGAGTTAACCTCAGTAGTGCTTTCTGGTCAGGACAAGAGCAGATCTAGGGGCCAAGCTCTCAGGGGATCCTCCAAGCCAGCAGACCATCAGGTGTGATATTTCAGTAGAGTTCTTGAACTGCACCTCTGTTTTCCTCATATTGCCACAGGGACTCAACACTGTGTGCTCCATAACGGCTGTCTGGGTTGTGGTGAGGTAACACCTGGTTCTTCTGGTGACATTTTGATACAGTCTCCCATTCACACAGGTCCTTCTGTTTTCTGAGCTCCTTTGTCCTTATGTCTTTGTTGTTCTTGGTAATCATGTGTTCCAGATGCTTTGGGACCATTTGGCGTACCTCAGATGGCAGCTTGCTAGCTTTTAAGACCCCAGACACCCCTCGTCAATATGGGCTGCAGAAGACTCTCTAAGCAATAGGTTAGTTGTGTCAATTGGCCTCAATGTCCATCTGTCCTGACTACTTTATCCTTGCAATATTAGGATGAGATTGGAAGAGTTCTCAGTTTATGGTGAAGTCCAGTTAAGTTGATCTACTTTCTACTTTGTGCTGTCACTGCTTTCACTCAACAAAATTTCTATCAACTATCTAATCTGTGACCAAGTCTTGCCCTCCTTCCCCACCCTTGTAGCCATCAAAGAGTCTTTTCTTCTGTACATAAGTCTATTTTTAAGTCCTTATAGCAGTGTTCTCATACAATGTTTGTCTTTTGCCTCTGACTGATTTCACTCAGCATAATGTCTTTCAGTTGAAGTCAGGTTATGAGATGCTTTCTCAAAATCATCATTGTTCTTTATCATTGCATAGAGTTCCCTGAGTATATGTATATTTATCCATTCATCTGTTGATGGGCATCTAGGTTGATTCCATCTTTTGGCTATTGTGGACTGTGCTGTATTAAACATTCCTATGCATGTATTTGTTCATGCGACAGCCTTTTTTTCTGTAGGATATATTCTGAGCAGTGGGATTACCGGATCAAATGGCATATCTACTTCCAGCTTTTTAAGGAAGCATGAGATTGATTTCAAAAGAGGATGCAACATTTGAAATCCCAGCAGCAGTGTAACAGAGTTCTGGTCTCTCCACAGCTTCTACAGCATTTGTTGTTTTGTGTTTTTTGGATCATTGCCAACCTTGTTGGGATGAGATGATATTTCATTGTAGTTTTGATTTGGATTTCTCTAATAGCTGATGATCATGAGCATTTCCTCATGTATCTCTTGGCTGCCTGGATGTCCTGTTCAGTGAAGTGTCTGTCCACCTCCTTTGCCCATCACTTAATTGGGTTATTTATCTCTTTTTTGTTGATATTTTGCAGTACCTTGTAGATTGTGCAGATTAGACATCAGTCTGATATGTAGTTGCCAAATATTTTCCTGTTCTGTAGGTCATCTTTTAACTTTTTAGATAAAGTCTTTAGATGAACAAAAGTGCTTGATTCTTAGTAGTTCCCATTTATCTATTTTCTCTTCTGTTGATCATGCTTTCTTTGTCAGTTATTGAAGTCTGTCTAAGATGTGTATTAGAACTTTCACTGTTGACTCTAATTTTCTTGCATGACCTTATTGTTTAGGTTTGATATTTAGGTCTTTGATCCACTTTGAGTTAGCTTTTGTGTAAGGTATCAGATATGGGTCTTGTTTCAGTTTTTTGCAGATGGATATCCAGTTTTGCCAACATCATTTGTAAACGAGACTATTTTTACCCCAGTATACAATCTTAGGGTCTTTGTCAAATAACAACAGTTCATAAGAAGATGGTGGCAACTCTGAAGTCTAAAGTCTGTTCCATTGCTCTATATGTATTTTTTTTTTTTTTGTACCAGTGCCAGACAGTTTTAACTAATGCGGCAGTGTAAGAGATTCTAAGGTTGGGTAGTGTGAGGATTCCCAGTGTGTTCTTCAGTAGTGTTTTGCTTATCTAGTGTTTCTTCCCTTTCCAAATAAAATGGGTGATTTGTTTCTTCATCTTATTTAAAAAAAATGTCACTGGAATTTGCATTGGGATTGCATTGTATATGTAGATTGTTTTGTGTAAAATAGATATTTTCATCATGTTAAGTCTTTCTATCCATGAGCTGGTTAGATTTCTGCATTTATGTAAATCTCTCTTGGTATCTTGCAGTAAGGTCTTGTAGTTCTGTTTGTATAGGTCTCTTATTTCCCTAGTTAGATTTATTCCTATGCATTTTATCTTCTTGGGGGCCAAGATAAATGACATTGATTTGGTGATTTCTTCTTTAATGATCTCTTTGTTTGTATAAAGGAATATTACTGATTTACATATGCTTATATCCCGATACTTTGCTGAACTCTTCTATTAGTTCAAGTAGTTTACTTAAGGTTTCAAGATTCTCTGCATATACAGTCATATCTACAAATACAGAGACTTTTACTTCTTCTTTGCTGATGCAGATGTGGTTTATTTTTTTTGTCTTGTCTGATTGCTCTGGCTACAACCTTTACTATGACGTTGAACAGAGATGGTGAGATTGGGCATCATTGTCTATTTCCTGTTCTCAAGGGGAACCCTTTCAGTTTCTCTCCATTCAGGATGATGTAGGCATTTGGTTTTGCATAGCTGCTCCCTATAGCAGTGAGGAGTTTCCCCTCTATTGCTGTGTGTGTGTGTGTGTGTGTGTATATATATATATATATATATATAATGACTGAGTGAAAATGTACATTCTCATATAAATTTACATGCCCACCTATGTACAGCTTCCACTGCTCTCCCTGCCCAGTGACAGCACACTATTCCTCTCTGCTCCATATATGTCTCATCCTTGCAACAATCTCCTTTGCCCTCCTCTCCACCCACTATCCTTCCTCCAGCCAGAGGTCAGCAGGATGATATCCTATAGATGCACAGAACCATAAAGTGCATCCAATATAGTCATCATTTTTAACTTGAAGGGGTGTTGGACTTTTATCAAATGCCTTTTCTGCATCAATTCTTATCCTTTGTGCTATTTGTGTAATTGATCACACTAATTGTTTTTCTGATGTAGAACCAGTCTTACTTCCTGACTATGAATCCAACTTGGTCATGACAAATAATTTTTGTGATGTATTGTTGAGTGCTATTGGCAAGGATTTTGTTGATGATTTTTGCATTTACATTCTGTAATTTATATCTTGTTCTGTAATTTTCTTTTTTTGTGGGACTTTTCCCTGGCTTTCATATTTTGGTTATGTTGTCTTCATAGAATGAATTTGGGAGTATTCCTTTTTCCTCTATGTTGTGAAGTAGCTTCAGTAGCACTGGAGTTAACTCCTCTGTGAAAGTTTGATAGAACTCTGGTGAAGTCATCTGGGCCAGGACATTTTTTGTTTGGGAGTTTTTTGATTACTTTATCAATCTCTTCCTTTGTGATGAGTTTATTAAGTTTTTATACTTATGATAATTTTGGTATATCATATGAATCTAGAAATGTGTCCATTTCCTCTAGGTTTTCAAATTTGTTAGAATACAGTCTTTTGTAGTATTCTGTTGTGAAAATTTTTATATCAGTTTGGTCTGTTGTGACATCTCCAATCTCATTTCTTATTTGGGTTATTTGTTTCCTCTCCTGTTTTTCTTCTGAAAGTTTACACAGTGGTTTATCAAATTTTTTGATCTCAAAGAAGCAGCTATTGGTATTGTTAATTTTTGCAATTGTTCTTCTATTTTCTAATTCATTTAGTTCAGCTCTAATTTTATTATCTGTTTTCTTCTGATGACTCAGGGGGTTCCTCTGTTGCTCTCTGCTTGTTCAAGCTGTAAGGTTAATTCTTTGGTTTGATCATTTCCTCCTTCTGGATGCGTGCACTTACATGGATAAATTGACTTTTGAGCACCGCTTTGGCTGTATCCCATAGTTTCTGGTAAGATGTGTTTTCATTCCCATTTGATTCTATAAATTTCTTTATTTCATCCTTGACTTCTTCTATAACCCATGGCTTTTTGAGCAAGGTGTTAATCAGTCTGAATGAGTACAAATTTGTATTTACGTTTTTTCTGCTATTGATTTCCACTTTTATGGCTTTATGTTTCAAGAAGATGCTTTGCAATAATTCAATGTTTCAGATTTTGTTGAGACTTGCTTTGTGTCCTAACACATCATCTATTCTGGGAAATGTTCCATGTGCTTTGGAGAAGATGGTATAGTTATCTTTTGATGCATAAAAAGTTCTGTATACGTTGAGGAGGTCTAGTTGGTTAATTGTCACAATAAGATCTTCTGTATCTTTACTGATCTTTTTCTGGATAATCTGTCCATTACTGAAAGAGGAGTGTTGAAGTCTCCCACTATTATTGTGGAGTGATCTACCTCATTTTTCAATGTTGTCAGTCTTTGTTCAATGTATTTAGATGCTCTGGTATTGGGTGAATAAATATTTAACGTTTCTATGTTCTGCTTATGTATTGAAACTTTCAGGAATAAATAGTGACTGTCTTTGGCCACACTGGTGGATTTTACAATTAGGTCTATTTTATTTGAGTTAGTATTGCCACTCCTGCTCTTCTTTGTATGTTGTTGGCTTGGTATGTATTTTTCCATTCTTTGATTTTCAGGTTGTTCCTATCTTTCAGTCTAAGGCATGTTTATTGTAATCAGTATATAGACGGATTGTGTCTTTTGATCCAGGATGTCACTTGCTGTCTCTCTATTGGAGCATTCAGTCCATTTTCATCCAGTGTATTTATTAATAGGTCTGTGTTTAGTGCTGTCATTTTAATAAATTTATTTTTGTGATGTTGTAGTCTACGTTGCTCTTAATATTCTATTCTGAGTCATTCTTTATGGTTGAGTTTTCATCTTTTTCACTGTTGGTTTTGTTTGTTGAGACTCTTGTATTATATGTCTTGTTTTGATATAGTACACTGATATTTTGCTTTGCAGCTACCCCTGTAATCCCTCTTACTATTCTAAGTTTAAACCAGACTTTAACATCTTCATATCTTTTTAATTTCCTCTCCATCTGAAAAGGAGAGGAAACTACTGTAGTATATCCACTTTTTTAGTGTGGTGATGTCATATTTTTCATGTTATGAATACTGGTACCCTTCTTTTTATATTTTAGCTTTCATTGTGCTTTGTGACTTCCCTAACTGATTAGGATTCTGGGTGCTGTGTCCTGCATTTCCTCTTTAAGTATACACTTGATGTTTTTATTTTTCTAAGGAAAGAATTTTTTTTTAGACTTTTTTTGTAGCTTTGGTTTGGTTTTTACAAAGTCTCTAAGCTTCTGTTTATCTGTGTATGTCTTAATTTTGTGGTAGTATTTGAGAGACAGTTTTGCAGGATATGTAATTCTTGGTTGGAAGTTTTTCCTCTTCAAGGCTTTGAATGTGTCATCGCACTGTTTCCTGGCCAACATTGTTTCTGCCAAGAAGTCAGACAATAAGCCTACAGGGCTTCCCTCTGCATGTTGGCTTTGCTTTCAGCCTCACTGCCTTTAAGAGATTCCGTTTACATTTCACTTTATCAAGCTTGATTATAATATGTGTTGGTGTCTTTCTTTTGAGATCTGGTTTTTGTGGCATTCAATACCTGTCTTAGATATCTATATTTTCTTCTTTCATAATCTCAGAGAAGTTTTCTGTCAGCAACTCTAGAACAACACACTCTATATTTTCAGCTATCCATCCATAGTCCTGCGTGCTGGTTTCACTCAACAGAAAACCTTCCAATTGAAACCAGGTTATGAGATGCTTCCTAAAATCATCATTGTTCTTTATCATTGCATAGTGTTCCATTGAGTATATATACCATAGTTTGTTTATCCATTCATCTGTTGCTGGACATCCAGGTTGATTCCATCTCTTTGATATTGTGGACTGTGCTGCAGTAAACATTGATGTGCATGTATCTGTTCATGTGACTGCCCTTGATTTTGTAGAGTATATTCCAAGCAGTGGGATTACTCTGTCAAATGGTATGTCCACTTCCAGCTTTTTAAGAAATCACTAGATTGCTTTCCAAAGAGGCTGTACAATTTTTCAATCCCACCAGCAGTGTAGGAGAGTTCCAATTTCTCCACAGCCTCTCTAGCATTTGTTGTTTTGTGTTTTTTGGATCATGGCAAACCTTGTTGGGGTGACATGGTATCTCATTGTAGTTTTGAATAGGATTTCTTTAATAGCTAATGATTGTGAGCATTTCCACATGTGTATTTTAGCTGCCTGGATATCCTCTTTAGAGAAGTGTCTGTTCATCTCCTTCATCCATTGCTTAATTGTATTGTTTATCCTTTCCTTGTTGATATTTTGCAGTACCTTGTAGATTACAGAGATCAGGTGTCAGTCTGACATATAGTTATCAAATAAGTTTTCCTATTCTGTAGGTGGTCTTTTGATCCTTTTGATAAAGTCTTTAGATGAGCAAACGTTTTTTATTCTTAGTAGTTTCCATTGATCTATTTTATCTTCTGTCGATCGTGCTTTTTGAGGTTTTGAAGTCTGTCTATGTTGTGTATTAAAATTTCTATCGTTCATCTTATTTTTCTTGCATGAGCTTTATTGTTTTAGGTTTGATACTTAGGTCTTTTATCCACTTTGAGTTGGTTTATGTGTAAAGTGTGAGATATGGGTCTTGTTTCAATTTTTTGCAGATGGATATCCAACTTTGCCAGCACCATTTGTTAAAGAGAATGTTTTTTGGCCCAGTTTATAATCCTAGGGCCTTTGTAGAATATCAACTGTTCATAGGAGGACTGTGGCATCTCCAGGGTTTCAACTCTGTTGCACTGCTCTATCTGTCTGTTTTTGTACTAGGACCAGGCTGTTTTGACTAATGTGGTGGTGTAATACATTGTAAAGTCAGATAGTGAGAGTTCTTCTTCTAGTGTGTTCTTCTTCAGTAGTGTTTTGCTTATCTGGGGTCCTTTCTCTTTCCAAACAAAATAGGTGATTTCTTTCTCTGTCTCATTAAAAAATGTCACTGGATTTTGTATTGGGATTGCATTGTATATGTAGATCACTTTGGGTAAAAATAGACGTTTTCACAATGTTAACTCTTCCAATCCATGAGTAGGGTAGGTTTCTCCATTTATGTAATTTCTTGCAGTAAGGTCTTACAGTTCTTTCTGTATAGGTCTCTTATTTCTCTAGTTAGATTACTTTCAGATGTTTTATCTTCTTCACTGCTATAGTAAATGTTACTTATTTGGTGATTTATTCTTGAATGATCTCTTTGTTCATATAAGGAATCCTACTAATTTGCTTATGTTTATCTTATATCCTGATACTTTGCTGAACTCTTCTATTAGTTTTTGTAGTTGACTTATGGATTCTTTAGGATTCTCTGTGTTTACGGTCATGTGATCGGTGAATAGGGATATTTTTACTTTGATGCTGATGCAAATGCCCTATATTTCCTTGTCTTTTCTAAATGCTCTGGCCAGAACTTCTAGTGCAGTGTTGAACAGAAGAAGTGAGAATGGGCATCTCTTTGTAGTTCCCGGTCTCAAGGGGAATGCTTTCAGTCTGTCTCCATTCAGGATGATATAGGCTGTTAGCTTTGCATAGATGGCCCTTATTGCATTGAGGAGTTTTCCTTCTATTTCTATTTCACTGAGAGTTTTTAGCATGAATGGGTGTTGCACTTCACCACATGCCTTTTCTGCGTCAATTGACAAAATCAGGTGATTCTTATCTTTTGTGTTATTTATGTGGTTGAACACGTTAGTTGTTTTTCCGATGTTGAACCAGCCTTGTTTCCCTGATATGAATCCAAAATGGTCATGATGAATTATTTTTTTGATATGTTGCTGAATTCTATTGGCAAACATTTTGTTGAAGGTTTTTACATCTAGGTTCATGAGTGATATAGGCCTGTAGTTCTTTCTTTCTTTTTTTTTTGGATCTTTCCCTGGCTTTGGTATCAGAGTTATGTTGGCTTCATAGAATGAATTTGGGAGTATTCCATCCCTTTCCACGCTGTGAAATAGTCTCAGTAGTACTGGAGATAACTCTTCTCTAGAAGCTTCATAGAATTTTGCAGTGCAGCCATCTGAGCAAGGCCTTTTTTTGGTTGGTCGTTTTGGGATGACTTTTTCAATCTCTTCCTTTGTGATGGGTTTACTGTTTTGTTCTACTTCTCCTTGTGATAATTTTGGTAGGCGATATGAATCTAGGAAACTGTTCATTTCCTTAGGTTTTCAAATCTGTGAGAGTACAGCTTTTCATAATATTCTTTTATGATAATTTTTGTTTCTGTTGGATCTGTTGTGACATCTCTCATCTCATTTCTTATTCAGGTGACTTGTTTCTTCTTGTTTTCCTTTTGTAAGTTTATTGAACAGTTTGTCAATTTTGTTGATCTTTTGAAAAACCAGCTTTTGGTTTTATGAATTTTTTCAATTGTCCTTCTATTCTCTAATTCATTTAGTTCTGCTCTGATCTTTATTATCTATTTTATTCTGGTGACTGAGGGTTTCCTCTATTGCTGTCTTTCTACTTCTTCAGGCTGTAGGGTTAGTTCTTTGGTTTGAGCCCCTTGCTTCCGTATGTGTGCATTTATAGAGACAAATTGACCTCAGGGCACTGCTTTGGCTATATCCCACAGGTTCTGGTAGGGTGTGTTTTCATTCTTATTTGTATCCATAAATTTCTTTATTTTACCCTTGATTTCTTCTATAACGCATGGCTTTTTGAGCAAGGTGTTGTTGAGTTTCCTTGAGTTCAAATTTCTATCTATGTTTTTCTGCTACTGATTTCTACTTTTATGGCTTTATGGTCTGAGAAGATGCTTTGAAATAATTCAGTTGATTTGATTCTGTTGAGATTTGCTTTATATTCAAACACATGGTCTATTCTGGAAAATGTTCCATGAATACTGGAGAACAAAGTGTACTTATTTGTTGTTGGATAAAAGGCTCTGTGCATGTCAATGAGATCTAATTGGTTCATTGTCACAATAAGATCTGTGTTTTTACTGAGCTTTCTTCTACAAAGTCTGCCCAATATTGACACTGGAGTGTTGAAGTCTCCCACTATTATTGTGTAGTTATCTATCTCATATTTCAATGTAATCAGTGTTTCCTTTACATATTTAGATGCTCTAGTAATTTGGTGCATAAATATTTAGTATTGTTATTTCATGCTTGCGTACTGAACCTTTCAGCAACAAATAGTAACCATCTTTGTCCACAACAGTAGATTTTACATTAAAATTTATTTTATCTTAGATTAGTATGGTCACACCTGCTTTTCCTTGTATGCTGCTAGCTTGGTATATACTATTTCATCCTTTAATTTTCAGTTTGTTCAGATCTTTAAGTGAATGTTAGCTTTTCTTTGTCACTGCCTTTAAGTATTTCTGCTTATGTTTCATTTTGTTAAGCTTGATTATGATATGTCTTGGTGTCTTTCTTTCGGGGCCTGTTTTTGTGACGTTTGAAACACATCTTTGTATCTATGATCTCTTCTTTCACAATTTCAGGGAAGTTTTCTGACAGCAACTCAACAACAATTCTCTCTGTGTTTTCAGGCATCCCTCCCTGTTCAGGAACTCCAATTAATCATAGATTATTCCTCTTAATAGATTCCCACATTTTCTTAATGTTTCTACATTTTTCTTATTTCTTTTCTCTGATTTCTCCTCATAAATGCTTGTGTCAGTAGCTCTGTCTTCAAGGTCAGTAAGTCTAATTTCTAGATGTTCTTTCTGCTCTTTTGGCTTTGAATTGAATTGTCTAATCCTAAAATTTTGTTATTGGTATGTTGAATTTCAGAATGCTGCTGTTCCTTCAGTTGATACAGCTTGCTTAATTTTTCATTTTGCTCTGCTGCATTTTTTATGTCTAGGAGGGGTCTCTATACAATTCTTTTGTACTTGACCTCCAGTAGTTTCAGAAAAGCTTCTTCACCTGAGAAGTTCTTTGATTCTTTATTTTGTGAGTTATCTAGAGCCATACCTGAATTTTTCTTTAAATGTTTGGTGGTTTTGTTGCTTTCAGGACATCTAGAGGCTGTTTAGTTTCTCTGGTGTTGCCTCAACAGGAGCTGAGGCTGTCTTCTCAGAAGGAAGTTGGCCACCAACCACCTCTATGTACTCCATTGACTGGTCCCAGTGAACTCTTGGGTAGTAGGCTTCACTTCCTAGCTGGCAAAGACATTGCCCTACTTATGGAGCCACTGGGAACTGTTGGCTGACCCTGTGATGTGAGTCAGTAAAGAGCGGAAGAGATGTCATCAGGATGCATCACAGTTATTTCTCCAGGCAGTCTTATTTTAAAAATGCAAACACTATTTGATAGCTTCCAAAATAAGTCAAGCCATCAGGTATAGGAAGCCTCTCCTTCCAGCTGACAACAGAGGCTCCTCTTCAGCTGTTTCAAGATGCTGTAATGTTGATCAAAGTACTGACAGGCTACTCTCCTGCTGTCATCCACTGCTGACTGCCCCCCGTAAGGCTACACTGTGGTAAACACAGCTTTGCTGCTGAAAAAGGACTAATTATCCCCTGCTGAGGCCTCTGGTTGGGTAACTCCACCTTCCAGTTGAACCATAAAGCGTCCTGGTGAAGCTGTCCCTCTCTCCATGAAATAGCTGAATCAATGGTGGAGGTACAAAAAGAGAGGGTGGAGGGGCTCTGGTACTGTGAGTCTGGAGGCAGGCTCTCAAAACATGTCTATTCTACCTGCTGATTCATTCAGCAGTGCACCTCTGCATTTGTGCCAGTTAAGCCTATCCCTTGTCTGGGGGCCAATAAAGAGAAAAAAAAGCTAAAAAATTCAGTTACCTTCAGTCTGCATGAGTTGGCCATTCAACAAGGGCAGGGGTCAGTGAAAGAAAAGAAGTTTCCCATTTGATGTCATGTAGTCAGAACTGACAGCCCTATTCCATGTCATAGGGCTCACTGGGTGTCCAGAAAGCTCTATTTAATTATCCATCCAGAATTTAGATTTCAGAGGGAATTAAGGAGGCACGTGTCTAGTCTGTCATTTTGACTCTGCCCTCCTTCTTAAGTTATTTTAATAGTGGTCTCATACAATATTTGTTTTTATGACTAATTTTATTGAGCATAATGTCTTCCAGATTCCTCCATGTTTTAAGATATTTCATAAATTCATCATTATTATTTAACATTAAATAGTTTCACATTGATGATTAC